>CM059582.1:141230000-142612500 GCA_030407085.1 Trichopria drosophilae | reverse complement strand
TCTACTATTCCTATAATTTCTACATTAGTGTCGTTTGCTAGTTGTAATTTAATATCGTTGTTTGTAATTTTAATAATTTTTTTTTGTATTTTGTTTCCTAATTTTTGTATGCCTGTTTGTCCTATGTCTGTGTTTGTTGCGCCTGGGTCAACTAATGCAGTAATTCGAGTGTTACCTATTTTAATTTGTGTGTACCAACGAGGGTCGTTTTCTATCTCTGAAGCTAAATTGACCCATTCTTTTAGCCTCAGTGTCGGTTTCCCTGTTCCTTGTTGTTTATGTACTGTTTGTATGATTGTTGTTTTGGGCATTCTCGTTTGTAGTGTCCTCGTTGTCCGACTTGAAGCATTGTTCTCTTGTATTTTGTGTGTTTCCTTTTTCTGTCTGTTGTTTGTAATTTTTGTACGTTGAATAATTATTTGTTTGTGGTGTATATGTTTTTGGTTTGTAATATTGTGTTTTTTTTTTGTGTAAGTGTGTGGTGTGTAGGTGTGAATTCTTTTGCGTAGGTGTTTAATGGTGTGTGTGTTTTTAGTGTGTAATTTTGTGTGATTTGTTTTTCTTTGTTTTTTGAGTTAGTCTTTCGAATTCTGTCCCTATTGTTTGTAATTCTTTGAATGTGTGTATTTCATAGCGTCTGATGTGGTATTGGTATTCTTGTCTTAAGTGTTCGTATGTTTTATCTAATTGTTTTTCTAGTGTGTATGGTGGGTGTAACTGGTTCAATAATGTCCTGTAGTGTAATATAAAATCTATTATTTTTTCTGTTGGTTTTTGAAATTTCTCTTCTACTTATTTTTTTATATTAGTTCTATATGATTTATTTTGAAATGTGTCTAATAATGTCTCTGTAAATTGTTCCCAGTTATTCCATTCGGTTTTATTTAATTTATACCAGTCGTATGCATTTCCTGATAATAATATTGGTATTGTTTGTATAATTCGTCATTTGATAAATTATATCCGTTTTGTAGTTCTGTTAGTCTTTCTAAGAAGTCATATATGTTTTCATTTTCCGTTCCTTCAAATTTTAATTGCCAGTTTTGTACCACTTCCATAGGTATTTTTTTGTATAGATTTGCCATGGAATGAAGTTTTGATTTCGTGTGTGTAAATGTTGATGTTGTGTATATGTGTTTTCTCTTTCTGTGTTTTGGTTCTGTTCTTGTCTGTTTGTGTTTGTATGTAGTTCTTTATTTAGTTCTTCTATTGTTATGTATAATAATGATTTGTTGATGTTATTGTCTGAATTGTTTTGATCTGTTTGCGTCTCCTCTATGCTTATGTTTATCGTCGCGCCTGCTCTTGCTGGCGTAAATGCCGGCGTTCGTAGCATGTTTATAGATTTATTTATTATATCTAAATTTGTAATTGAAATTAATAATTTATTATTATTATTTTTTTTTGTAATAAGTGTTTTTGTCTCTAATGTTTGTAAGTTTGGTGTGTAATAGTAAGTTGTGTGATTGTGTTGTGTGGTATGTTTGATTTTTTGGTGTGTTTATGTTGTCTGTATTGTATGTTTCATATATAATTTATTCTATTCGTTTTGTGTAATATAATATAATGTATTATTGTTTGTTGTATGTGAGAGTTTTATGTTTGGTTAGTTGTGTAATGTGTATCTATGTATGTGTCACAATTTTCGTTTTAATATGTTAAACTTATGTGTGTTTTTCACGTTGGCGCCATTGTAACGAGACTAGGGCCGCAGTAATAAAACAACACATACAAGGTACAAAATTAATTTATTAAATAATTATATAAGGACTTACACTTATGTCCTTAATTACGGAATTCCTCAAAAGGCACTATGATCACTCACGCGTAACTACTCGCTTATCGTCGCTTGCGTGCACAGTACTAACTAACTCTATTGTGGGGCCGCGCTACGCAGAACGTGTCGCCCCCACTCCTACTCTCTCTCTCTCTCTCTCTCTCTCTCTCTCTCTCTCTCTCTCTCTCTCTCTCTCTCTCTCTCTCTGTAACGGTCCGTTACAACAGGTCTAGGTGTTGTTTTGTGTCAACCATTTGAAGATGGCACACGTGTCCTAGCGTTTGCCAGTCGAACCTTAACTCCTGCAGAGAGAAATTATTCGGTGTCGGAACGCGAGTGTTTGGCTGTTCTTTTGGCCATACGGAAAATTCGAGAATACGTTGAGGGTTATCATTTTACGGTAATCACAGACCATAAGAGTCTCGAATGGTTCTGTGATCTACAAAGCCCCAACGGTAGATTAGCTCGATGGTTCCTAGAACTACAAGGATATCAGTATGATATCAAACATCGAAAGGGTGCCTTACATGATGTGCCAGATGCACTCTCGCGGATGTATGAGACAGATGATGGGATCCCAATAAGTTCGATGGAAGAGACTCCAGATATTCAAGACAAGTGGTATCTCCAAAAACGTCAACAAGTAGAAGAGATCCGTATAAATTTCCCTTTTGGAAACTAGTGGGTGGTCGACTCTACGTTTATCGACCCGATCCAATCCTGGATACAATGATGAATGACGAGGATGCCTGGAAGCTAGTCGTTCTAGAAGAAAATCGACAAGTGATTCTAAGGGAGAGTCATGACGTCCCAACGGCTGGACACTTAGGCAACCGTAAAACATGTGATAGGGTTGCGCGGTATTATTTTTGGCCGACTATGAGGAGAGATATCGTGAAATACGTGCGGAAATGTTCCGTATGTCAACGGATGAAAATTCCTCCGGTCGCTCCAGCAGGACTGATGGGTCGTCGACCAGTTCCGGGACCATGGAAAATTGTCACAGCTGATGCCATGGGTCCCTTTCCTAAAAGCTCTCAAGATCGAGAATTCTTATTAGTATTCCAGGATGTCTTTACACGCTGGATAGAATGCGTGCCTGTAAGAAAGGTAAATGCAACCTCGGCAATCAAGGCTTTCAATGAGAGAATTGTTTTTCGGGACGCCAGAAGTTATTCATACCGACAATGGCAAAGCCTTCCAAAATAAGTCACTATACAAATATTTGAGAGAGCGAGGAATCAAACCTTCAACAAGTCCTCCTTATCACCCTCAGGCCAATGCGGTCGAAAGGACCAACAAGACCGTAAAAGGGATGATCATATCCTTCGTCGAAGAAAATCATCGCATTTGGGACAAATATATGTTGGAATTTGCCTTTGCCTATAATACGGCTGTACACGACTCCATGCAAGAGAGTCCTGCCATGATGAATTATGGCCGTCAATTGATTCCACCTGATCACTATCGACGTCATGAAGACCAAGCAGCTGATGAAGCTGAGGAAAGAAGTACCGTCCAAGATTGGATGACTCGACTATTGAAAGCAACTCGTAATATTGAAGCTGCTCAGGAGCGTCAAGCTCATTATTATGATTGAAGAAGACGAGACGTCCAATTTAAGATAGGGGACATCGTCCTTAAAAGGAACTATGTTTTATCATCGGCAGCCCAAGGATTTGCTGCAAAATTGGCTCCTAAATTTGTAGGACCGTATACAATTTCCAAACGATTAGGATCCAATGTTTATGAATTAAGAGATGGATCCGGGAAAAGCATCGGTAAATGCCATGTAAACCTACTGAAGCCGTACCATGAAGAAGAAGATCCACCATTAGATGATGCAACGCGTATTGAGAAAGATTCGATGAATCCAGCTGAAGAAGAAGTCATCGACCAACGATCAGCATCGTTTGAGCCTGAACAAGAAGTGGTAGATAGGCCTCAAATCATTGTACATGCGGACGTCCATAGGGGCGTTGAGGTCGAACGACGACCACGCGGTAGGCCAAGAAAGATTAGGTTAGGTAATGCGGCGCCCGTCGGGCTCGATAAAATAGATAGGCGACCTACGGGGTCGAATAGGACGCGCGGAGCGAACGTAGAGGTCTCCCCCTAGTCAAGTCAATATACCCGATCCCGTGGTTAGACGTCCTCGTGGACGTCCTAGACAATATGGACGACAAATTCCTTCTGTTTGTGTCCCATCGCATCATTATAGCACACGTAGTCGTAGATAATAGCATGAAAATCCATTGGTGTTGGAAAACCTTTAATATATTTTATTTATCTAATTCTTCACTTGACATTGCATTCATGTGATCTCAATCGACATTACACTTCATCCACATATTCATTCTCATTAGGCCATGGAAGACGACCATCAAACTTTGGAGGCCGAATTACGCGCCATGAAGAGGGCGCTTATAGAGCATTCCACCCGAGATCAAATTGATGAGCTCTTCGAGCAACTTCAAATTTTCGATGAGTTCCCAGTATGGGGGGCTTCCCAAGAAGACCTCCAAAATCCCAAAATCATCTCTACCTCGGAAGAAGCTGCCATTGACCTCACCACGGGGGAAAAGTGGGCGATCCTCGAGGCAAAAATGCGGTCGGTCCGGCAAGATCGGATCCGCCTGGAAAAGGAGGAAGAGAACCTCTTCCAGCAGATGGATAATCTCAAAAAGACCTCCGAACCTCCGGCCTCTATGGAGCTAATTGAACGGTCTATTAGAGACTGCCGGGAGGAACTAATGATCGGCCAACAATATCGGGCCCATCGGGCTTTTAAGCGGAAGGATGAGATTCGGCGAGTCGAGGATATCCGGTCCCGTCAACAGACACTATTGATAGAACCAGAATTGGCGGTGGCAGACGCCCAGCAGGAAGTGACAGACCTCCAAGAAAGACCGGGGGCAACGGATAGGGGGCGGAAACGTGAACAAGGAAAATTGGAGTCGGCGAAATCCCGGTTCGGGTATGCCCAATTGGATCTTAAAGCCCAAATTAGTCGGGCTAGGGCGCCCTTGTTACGAATCCGAGAGGAGTGTGTACTCTGTGGATACCAACGACGGTAAAAACAGGGCAGAACAACCACCGAAATTTGGTAGACGCCCATATATATATATATTTCTTTCTTTATTTTTGATTCGACGTCCATACCGGACTTAATCACTAAGGAATGGTCCCTTTTTGTAGGGGGAAAGTAAGACACCCCATAATCAATAAAATATAACTATATAATCATTAGATTTGTCTTGTCTTTTTCTTATCATATATCGTTTGCATGAGTCTCAAATCCCCATATACCTATCTATATATATATATTATAAACCTAATTCAAAGTCTTTTACTTTTTTTTAAATTTGGTTATACTCGATTACGCTTGAGACTGGGATGCTAATGTCAGAGCTGGTACCCTAGTCGGTTAGCCAGCGTCTGGGCGGGGGGTGTAACGGAATAGCTGTTCCATATTTGTTTTAGTATTTAGTTATAGGAAAAAGTATTCCGTTATTCCCCAGACTCCGGCGAGAGTTCCGTCACGTAATACGTAATAATTATAAGGCTAGAAATATTTTAGAACTAGCAGATTACCAAGGCAGCGAGAGTCGGCAACACTGTAGTGAGGTACGTGCGTACTCACAGGTAATTAGGAAACCAGACCTCGAGAAACCGTTAATTCGCGAACACGCGTGCGTTTTCTGTTGCCGATATTTTATTAAATTCAGCTAGAAAATTTTGTGTAAGGACAGTCGTCCATATATAGTGGGACATTTTTGTGCCAGTGGACAACCGACGTCCCCGTTTTGAAACCCTTTGGCGAAATCCAGCGTGCGATTTACGAAACAAGGACAAGCGACGTCCATTAATGGAATATATAGAACGAGAGAGAGAGATTTGCCATATCTTGCGACGCCACAACTTTTGTAAGTACCGGCTCTGTCCCGGCTTTCTAGCATTTCTCTCAGGTTATAAATATTTTCTTTTATATCTCTGCAATATATATATACCGGGTGGATGCCGTAGAGTCGCCCATAGGGAAACCCATGTAAAGCCCGCAGCCAATGAGAGGCGAGCTTTAGCATGTACCTTTCGCGAATCGACCAATAGCGTGAGAGCTATAGCGTACTACTGATTTTTCGTTTTCATTTTTAATTTTAAAATTTAATCCTATCCAAAACGTAAAAAAGTTGATAAAGTAATTACCTTTTAACAAAAAAAAACTTTGAAAAAATAAAATAACCTTTTGTCGAGTTATTGTACATCTGTGTGCAATACAGGTTAGGGCAGACTGAGGCAGTGACATTTCGCTCCTTTGACATTTCCATCGTCATTTCGTGTCACGCGATATTAAATAATTTTAAAGTTTTTACCATTGTGTGATTTCGCTGGCAGAGCTTTCATCATAAATTTAGGTGAGTGAAATAAATGAATGCGCATTACAATAAATTTCTTTTTATGTACATACAACATTTTCATTTATTTGCTTATTTGTATCAGAGTAAATCTATCCAAATGAAGGGAGGCCGCATCCAATTATTTAGAACTCTCTTCATTTGTTACAACATCAGATAAGTTTTATATTCATTCACGTATACAATAATTTAATAAACACGATTCTTTGGGAGTATTTTGCTTTCGTTTCAGGTCGGGGCGATACAAAGCACCCAGGGATTCAGCGACGAAACTTTGGAGAGCATTGGCAGCAGTCATATTGACAATTATTTTATTACAAGAGTCGTACCCTAGATGCACCAAACTCTGCCGATAGCTTACATCAGGCTTCACACGACAGACTCCTCCATATTCAAGCAGATTATTGAACAAAGGCTTGTGAGTCACTCGACATTTACTCAGATTTTCCTGCAGAGCATCTTGAATTCGCTCGAAATATGCGACCCAGGTAAAATAGAATTAAATTTCATTTATTCTTCTTCAAGGGTCAACGTGTAATCTGATATTTATTTCCAGTTTACATCAATATTTCTCCCTACTTCCATACATATAAAGGACTTTTAAGTAAGGTGGTAATTATATCCAGAAATAATACGAATTTAAGAGCTGATTTCACAAACACTGAGTACAATATCTGATTAATTTACTATTAGAAAAATATCTTCCTCTGATTAAATTTTAATTGGGAAAAAGAAAGAAAACTATACTGGGTCCGCCATTTTTAATTTTGAAAATATGACGTCATTTGATGTCATTTCGATTTGACATTTTGCGATTTTCAGGCGCGGAAGGAGGCGAAGACGACCTCCTCTGGGTCGATCTCTTGTTCCACGAGCACATAGAGCCAGCCGAGTAAGGCCGCTTACCTTGCGCAGCGTTTTCCCACCGGGAAACGCCAACGTCCCCTTAACAGGCGGTAAACGGTCGGGAAAATTTTCCAACACGGCAAAAGCCGTCCAGTTGTGCGTGCTTTGAGAAGTACGTCACAATTTTTGGCGCCCTACGTGGGGCTGCAATTTGATAAAAAATATAAATACGCGTAGTGACGAAGTGCGCGATAGAAAAAAAAATCGTAAATTGGCGAAACCACGAGGCAGTTCGCCATTATCCAAGCGAACGTACCAAGCAGCGGCCATATTGGGCACGCAACGTGGTTGTCCTAAGGGACTCGGCGCGCGGGAGTAGTCCGTTGCGCGGAAACGGTGCGCGTCGCACGGGAGAAAAATTCCCCCGTCTGGGAACACGCGTCGGACCGCACCCAGGAGTGATAGACCTCGGCCTATGGAAGACGAACGGAGAAAGGAGAACGGAGGAGTGGCGACGGCAAATGGAGAAAGTTTGCTATCGCAGAAGAAGCGACTATATATGCAGAATGCGCCGGGATGGCGGAGGTCACGTCGAGGAAGGAGCAACAGTTGAAGGAGTTATTGGATCAGCTGTTGCTCTCTCGAACAGCCACACTACGGATCACTCCCTTAGTGGACCAATCAAGCACCGGTTTTGTCGTGTATCGTCTGCCGTGCTAGAGGCCGCTCAGGCGGAAGCAGACTTGATGCTTCGCCACGACATCATCGAGCCGTCGAGCAGCGCGTGGTCGAGTGCTCCTGTAATGGTGAGAATACCGAATGGAGCGTATCGGTTTTGCATCAACTTCCGTGATGTAAACGCCGTTACTAAGAAGGATGCGTATCCGCCTCCGAATATCGACGGCATCCTGAACAAAGTTCGCCGAGCGACGTTCATTAGTAAACGCGACCTGAGGCAGGCGTACTTGCAGGTACCGCTCGAAACGAGGAGCCGGGAAATCACGGCTTTCGCTGTCGCAGGCCGAGGAATACTTCAGCAACGTTCCAGCGTCTCGTGGATTCGTTGTTCGCTCCAGAGTTCGAACCACATGTATTCGTGTACCTCGACGACATCATCGTTGATAACGAGTCGTTCGAGGACCATCTCAGTTGGGTGCACAAAGAATTGGAGACCATTTTGAGAGCCGGTCTTCAAATCAACCGCGAGAAGAGCGAAATCTGCTGCACCAGTGCCGTTTATATCGCATACCGAGTCGATCGAGAAGCATTGCGGCCCGATAAGGAGAAAATCCGCCCAGTGCTAGAATACCCCCCAACACGGACGTTAAAGGAAGTACGACGTTTCCTTGGTATAGTGGCGTGGTATGCGCGATTCATTCGGAATGTGGCGGAGAAGCAATTGCCTCTCACGAAGCTAACGAGAAAAGATTAGCCGTGCGAGTGCTAGGACGGCCCTATTTCAGCCGCCCGTTCGTGTTACAAACGGACGCGAGCGACTATGCACTCTGCGCCGCATTGACGCAAGCTCAGGATGACGGAGAACATCCGATAGTTTATCCAAGTCGCACCCTCACCGCCGCCGAGAAGAACTATTCGACAACGGAAAAGGAGTGACTGGCGATGGTGTGGGGCGTGAAGAAGCTTCGGGCATACTTGGAAGGATACCTGTTCGAGGTTATAACAGACCATAGCAGCCTGAGGTGGCTTCATAACCTACGAGACCCGACGGGGCGACTCGCGACGTGGGCCTTGGATGCTCTTTGCCGGAGAGTCGAAGAAGAGGTTTGTGCCATGACAATTGCCTCCGAGAGGGACGATTGGTACGAACGGAGAAGAAAATTAGTCGAGGACCACCCTGAGTGTTTTCCAGAGTGGAAAACGGAGAACGGTACGTTGTACCACGCACGGTCGGATCCGTTATTGGATCCGATGACAGGCGGAGAGAACCGCTGGAAATTAGTGCTACCAGTAGGCTTACAAGAGGAGGCACCAGGAAGCGCCCATAAAGAGGCCCACTCCGGACATTATGGCGTAGAGAAGACATATTGTCAACTGGCGGTGGAATATTACTGGCCAGGAATGCGTTACGACGTACAGTTCGTGCGTGGTTGCAGCGCATGTCAGATGCAGAAAGCATCGCACAGTGGCCCACCCGGGCTAATGGGACAACTAGGGGTCGAGAAACTATGGTCGGTTGTATCCGCCGATACCATGGGCTCATTTCCGCCCAGCCGGGGACAAATTCGGTATGTGTTGATTATTACCGATATGTTCACGAGGAACTTAATGCGCTAAGGACGTCCGACGGCAAGAATATTGCACGAGCCTTCGAGGAAATCGTCTTGTTCCGATAGGAAACTCCCGAGTACTTGCTCACCGATAACGGGAAGGAGGTCCGGAACGACGTCATGGACAAGATGCTCCATTCGTCGGAGCTGATCACCGTGATTGGGACCTGCACTTGTCCGAATTTCGGTGCGTAATAAATACGGCCGTCCACGAAAGTACAAAGATGTCACCAGCCTTTCTGAATTTCGGTCGTGTCCATGCCTGTCAAGAGTTTAAGACGAAGATTGGAGGGGGAAGCCCCTATCCTACGCATCGAGCCAAAAGACTGGACAGACCGCATGAAGCGGTTTAGCGCCCTCCGAGACCTTGTGCGTCGGTATCAAGATCAAGCGTGCGAGCGCCAGCGTCGTAGCTATAATCGTGGCAGACATGACGTTCAGTATAATATAGGCGATTTAGTTTTGCGCAGAAGTCACGTTCTGTCGTCGGGAGCAGATAGGTTCGCCGCGAAACTCGCGCCGCGCTACGAGGGACCGTTCCGTATCGTCCGTGTCATTTCTCCGATCGTGTACGAGTTAGAAGGAGGGAGCGGCTGGAAGGTAACAAAGACACACGTGTCAGAGTTAAAGCGGTACGTTGTACCTCGTGGGTCTCGGCGCGTCGAGAATTAATGAGTTTTGATGTCTGTTACAGGCATCGACCGTACCGCCATTCAAGCGGGGTGAGACGTTCCCCCTACGAAGGGGAGTGGACTCCACTCGTGCATGCCCCGGATCGTGGGACCCCATCGTACCACCACCACGGTCACCCTCACCCACCGGAGAAGCGAGTCCCTCGGAGTCGGAGGCGGACTTCGTGTTGGCACGGGACGTGAGCACCATCGTCCTCAGCGAACGGGGCCAAGAGAACGAGGTTGTTCCCGTCGCACCCTTGGCTTGGACCGACGACCTGTCCTCTGATGAGGGCACGGGGCCCGTAATGCCCCCTCCCCTCCTCCGAGGAGGGAAGAGACGGGGGACTACATGCCCATTCAGCAGTTGCCGAGGGGGAGGCCTCCCCAAGCCCCCCAGTATGAAGAGGAGTATTATTTGGGACCTGTCATATATGGCCAACGACATCGACCGAGATCCACCTCTCGGTCGGTGTTTTAATTGTTGGATCGGCTGGCACCTATGGTGAAGGTGTCCGGTGCCGAACACCCGGTCGTTCTGCGCAAACTGCGGACGGTCTGGAAATTCCGTTGAGGGACGCCCCAGATGCGCGGAGGGGTACCGCGCCTGGATGATGCGAGGAGCTCGAGGCGCCTGCAGTCGTTCGGGGACCGAGGAAGAAGAGGTCACCCCATCAGGCCTCGTCGCCAGCGGAGGAGGCAGCGTCGTGTCCGGGAGGTGGATAGGGCACGCCAACCGAGGGCCGAAGAGGATGGGGCTGCGGGACAGCCGAAGAGGAGCCTGTGAGGGACCAACCCAACGGAGGCCTCGAGCCCGACGTACTGGCCGTCGAAGACGGGGCCGGCGAGCCCCCAGTACCAGTAGCCCCGGAAGGATTTGGGACAGAAGAGCGCACTGAGTCGACCGGCTTCAGCAGGCCGTGGAAGTGGCCAATTTATTAGGGCAGTTATGTCCGGAGGCGGCCGCCGTCGTCGTGGGACGAGTGTTAGCAATATAGTTAAATACAAAATTAATCCCAGTTCAAACATTTAATAAAAACAAAATATTGCATCGACCGAGAGTTGAACCCTGGACTCCCGCACAACAATATCGAGTCCTAACTATTCGACCAAACTCACTGTTGTAAAACAATTTTCGAACCCAAATATTCTATACATTTTTAACGAGATACAGAAAATAATTTCTGGCGGAATCCATTTGAAATCATGCCGGCCAACTAACTTCTGGTTGTAGAATTAGCTATCCCTAAAATATGATATTCTCCATGAAAAATAAAGGGACACGTATTTTTTTATTTTGCATAAAAACTTTATTTAACGAAGTTATCTCAATTTGAACTTTAAAAGGTGAAACTTTAAAAAAGCACTAAAACAACATTGATTCGCTCGTAATTTTGTTCTAATTAATGTAATAAATTTTTTTTGGGGGTATTTTCGGGAGCCGTGTCTTCTTCATAATGCCGTTTGAAATTTTTAAAAGCTGTAAAATTAACAAAATGAGGGGCCATTTACTAAAAATAAACGTAATCAGTGACCCCAAAATTCTTAAAAATATTATCATCTTGGGTGGATTGCCCAGAACCTTCGCTCTGGAGAAACGTTTAAAAAATGTTAAAAAAAATTTCTCCAGCCTGTCAATGTGGTTTAGCCGGCGTCAAACTTATAGCAATTAATCGTCATATTGGTAAAAATTTGAGAGAAAGAAATGGGGGTTTCCAGAAAATGTAATTTTTTAATTTTTAGTAAATCACCCCTCATTTTGTTAATTTTGCAGCTTTTTAAAAATTTTAAACGTTATTTTGAAAAAGACAAGGCCTCCGAAAATACCCAAGAAAAAAATTAATTAATTACATTAATTAAAAAGAGACAGCTAATTCTACAACTTGAAGTTAGTTGGCCTGCATGATTTGAAATGGATTCCGTCTTCTGTAAATGAATGCTAGAAGAAGATAATGGTAAAATATTTCAAAGTAATAGTGTAGTGAAAGAACTAAATAATATTTTATCTTTTAATGAGACATATTAACAATATTTGCTAAAAGATTTATAAACACGAGAAATTAGGAAAAACTAGTTTTAAATTAGGAATTTCAATATTTTTCGGCAAAACATCTTTTTTTTCATTGAACAGTCATGGAATCAAACAATATTGTATTTTACAAAGTTAAACGAAAGACTGAGAACACACGATAAATTGGCAAACACTTAACTAAAATGACGAATTTGAATATTTTCTGGAATAATATTACTTTTTCATGCACCATTTGTCATTGAAATAAGTAATTTTGTACGTTTGGTATTAACAAGTAATATTTAAAAACAATATAAATAAATACTAATAAACGACGATAAATTGACAAAGACTAGAAGAAAATTTAATATTTTCCGGCGAAATAATTTTTTGGTTCATACACGAGTCATCAAACCAACTAATTTCGTAATAATATGCAATAGTACTTTTTCCGCATAGATTATCACTTGTTATTTGTTAAATTCATTATACATGCATAAGTAAATTATTTTCGTACAATTTGGCATTGATTCGTTGCATGATATTTAATATCTCGAAAGAAAAAAAAAAGATTACCAAAATAGTACTAAAGTTTGATGATGCAAATAGGTTATATGTATAAAAAATCAAATTGAGGCTCTACTTTTGATATAATCCACGACCAAGGTTGGTTACTAAATTGAAAAGAAAATTATCTTAAATAAACATTAAATAAGTATCAACAGACAGTGATTAGGGACGCGTCTTCCGGTGAATTTTTTTTATTTTCTCTTGCATTGACTTTCATCAATCCAGCACTGCCTTCATAATTAATGCTACATGTTTCCTGATGATTCTCGTACCAAACATCGTACTCGATACTGTCTTTATTTCTGTCATTCCAGTTCGAACATTCTGCGCACACACTAGATTTCACACAAACATCAAGAAGTTTCCCTGTGTATTTTCCAATTATACTCGCCAAGCCAATAAGGGAAGAAAAGCCTCGTCGAGCCCAAGAGCCATCGCCGGAAACTGTAACACGATTTTTGATATTAACAGCACTTTCATTTTTATCTTTCTCTTCTTCAGCTGCTTTTTGAAAGACTACGTTTACAACAGCCTTTACAGCTATATAAATGTGACTTATTAAATCGTAATAAGTGCTCGTACTTATTCCATGGCCTATATCCATAAGTCCACAAAAATTACATAAACCTTGAAAGCCAACACCGATCATACGTATTGAAAATATAATCTGACGATTTATTTCATACGATGATTCAATTTATGGACTGCTTGAAATGTTAGTAAAATATTCACATTTACATTGAACGACTAACTGGAATCCCAAGCCCTTTTCAGCATGTTTTGAAAATTTTATATCTTTTTTGCAACTTTTGCATATAAGAATGCTTTGCAAAGTCGTAAACAAAGCAATGTTTACTATGGAGTATTGCAACACCGGATCAACGTGCACTTCGAAGTTGGGATCATTTTTCATAATTTACTTAGCCGATGCACTGGTCTGACTATTATCTCGTTCACTCGTATACTTATTACCACGAAAACGTCTTTTTTTTTCACGACCTGGTCTCACGTTTTGTTGTTTATCACATTTTCTATCCATCGTTATAGCGTTATCTTACTGTTATATTCGCCAGTACGCACACTTTTTACACATAAACAAATCTTCGACTGTTCTCATGGAATGCGAGAAACGTGTGAGAACCGAGCTTCACCTGTGAAACAGGCGGGAAATCGGAGGGAAACCTTTGCGAAGCAGAATTAGCCGAAACGCCTTCTGTGCGCGTTCAGAGGTACTACCTGATAATCGACTTTACGACTTATACTCGGTCGATAATCGATGTACAAGTATACCTACATGAATTCTAGATGTATATAGTACACAAATATGGTATTTTTGAAAAATCGAATTTTTCGAAAAAAATATACCCGAAGGGTACCCTTAACTTTATTTGCCGAAAAAAAGAAAATATAAAATTATATAAAACTGCAATAAATTGCGTTTATTATATCTTTCACGGAAGCATTTTAACTATGCATTACATCTTTCAATGCACAACCGAAAGTAAAGATATGAAATTTCTGTATTTTGTATGAAAATGACTCATTAATCCGTATTAATTGTTAATTTGTCAAGAAAATAAAAGAATATAAAAAATTAGACTTTAAATATCATGAGTTAGTTTATATTATAACTATATTAGGTTAATGGATTCTGCCGATTACCGAAAGTGGAGAAATTGAGATTACATTATGAAATAAAAAATTGTAGAAAACATTCCGTATCACCATGAGGTATTTATTTGGCACACAACATTGATTTAATATTCCTGTTTTTACTTGAAAATTTAAGTAGACAAAAATTAGAAGTTTGTATTTTTTGAGGACAGCCAATCAAAGAAGTTAAGGTAAATGAAGCTTTAAAAGTGTGCTTTTCAATTAAAAGAATAATATAACTTAATTGATAGACCAAACTTTATTTCCTTCATGTACATTTAATATAAAATTGGAATGTAAATGGTAAAGGGCAGGTGAATACGCAGAGAGGTAGAATATTAATTCCCAATATACAGCTTTAAATTCGAATTTTTGAATTTTGTATTCATATAATGAAATTAGGCAATCGTTTTTTAATCAAGACTGTTAAGAGTGTCCCGCAGGGCGCAGAACAAATTTATTAATTCCACGGAATTCGCACGACCAATCCGAAGTAGTCAACATATAACAAAATATGTTCCAATTTTATATTTCAGTTGAAAATGTTATAACATAACCTCTTAAAATACCTAAAAATAAGTACCTTCGAAAAAACTTAGATATTGCAGTTGTATTAATGAACAATTATGCATTATGTATCTTTTCTATTTAGTTGGATAAATAAATGCGTTTACTGTTCATGCAAAGCAAATATAATAATGTTTTATTTAGTATTTTCATACATAATGAACATACTGATAATGTACATACATTATACATTAAATAAGTTACAAATATGGTAGTTAAAAAACTCGTAACACCTTCACGGAAAAAATACTATAGTTCCTTTTTCATCAACTAGTAAATATACCAAAAATATCGAATAATCTTTAAAAGTATAAAATATTAAGTAAAGTACATCCTATGACGAGGGCAAAAGCAAAATTCTTTTGAATTGGAAAAAGGCACACGTAAGAATACTTGTGGGTGCAATAACCGGGCATTGCCTGTTAGGCAGGCATGCACGGAGATTGGGCGCCAAAGAAAACGACCTATTTCGAACCTGCGGTGAGCCGGTGGAGCGAATGTCCGACCTTGTCTGTAGCAAGGAGGAAGAACTTCGGCTGCGGAACTTTAGAGGATCTAGGGGGACCGGCGGATTATATTCTGTCAGCCATGAAAAAGTTCATTAAACAATCTGGCTGGTTTAAAGAGGGAAATAGAGTACCACGAGGATAAGGAGAAGGAGTGATATGTGGAAAGCAGGGCACAATGGACGCCAGAAGGCGTCTAGTTAACGATTACGTTTACGTACCACCCTCTAAACCAACTAACTAACTAAGTCAAGTACAAAATATTATTGATTTATTTTTAGAATGATTAAAACTATTTTATTTTGACAACTAAAGAAGTTTAATATAACAAAATTGGCATACCAACTAACCTAGTTTCGCGATTTGAAAGTAGGTACTAATTATAAAAAGATGGAGCCTTTGAAATAAAAATTTATCTTATCCAATATAAAGTAATTGCATCTTCCTCGCTAACTTTGCACATTCTTCGTTTTCACCTTTAATATATAAACAAAATTGAAAATATGCACTTTCGGATTGTCACGAACTTTAAATGCTGATATCCGTTAAAGAAACATTTTGAAAATTGGTACTTTTGGTATAATTAAATCAAACTTTCGTTTTCACTCATCAAAAGTTTGGTGTTAGTCCCTGATGCTAGCTGCGCGGCCACAGCCTGCTTCTCCTGAAGCAGGTTATAAAGGAGCTTGTATGGCTCCTCGCGAGAGTCTTGCGTGCGGGAGCCCGCTTCGGCGCGCTTCGGCGAGATCTGATGCGGAGATTCGCGCTACGAATAGTAGTCGCTCCAAATCGTCTCGGTCGACCGCTACCAATCCCGTTGGATGTTCAGCCACCGAAGGGCCATCAGGGCAATCTGGAGGGAAGATGATGCGCATTGACTTCACTTCGGCGAGGTCGAGCTTGGCTGTATCAGCGCTGGCGGCAGGTGCGTCCATGTTGAGTCCTGAAAAGAGGGTTACATAATAGTACGTAGCCTAAGGCTTCGACGCGCGATTTTCAAATCGTTCACATGGTATTTCCCTATCTTTTTGACATGCGCGTCCCCGATAACAACTACCATGGGAGACAATTTTTTAATTACCGTGGCTGGCCCTAAATACCGGGGTGCTAGCTTTGCGCTATAGCCCCGAATGGCAATTGATAATTTATTGTTCGGATAAAGACGTAATCTTCTATGTTGTATTCGATATTCAACTTTCGGGTTTTATTGTAACTCTTACTTTGTTTTTCGTTAGCTTTATTCATCATTTTCTCGACTTTCGCGCGCAAAACGCTCATTCGCTGCATGCTTTCCAGCCACGGGGCTGTTGTTTCGTCAACCGTCGTGTCTGCTGCGTCGACTTTGGAAAGCGGTTCGCCGGCGCGCCTCGGGTCGCGGCCAAAGTTAAGAAACGCAGGGGAAACCACTAACGATGAATGTACGGTAGTGTTATAAGCGAATTGCACCTCTATTAACAAGGTATCCCATTCGCGCTGGTCGTCGCCGAGAAGACTCGCGATCATTGTCTTCAAATTGCGATTGAAGCGCTCTACGGGGTTTGATTACGGGTGGTACAGAGGCGTAGTGCGTTGCGCGGTTCCGATCTCGTTACAGAATTTCGTAATCGTTCGATTTACGAATTCGGTTCCGTTGGCGGTGAGAAAAATATGCAGCGTTCCCCAACGGTTAATTAGCGCGTTGAGGCATTTTGCAATTTTCGGTCCGTCCGCTTTTGACAGCGCAAAGCACTCAATGTATCGAGTGTACGTGTCGACGCATACTAAAACGTAGCACTTGCCTGATTTCGAGCGCGGAAGGGGACCCATTATATCTAGGGATACCGTATGCCACGGTTCCGTAAATTTGCGCGGAAACATTAATCCTTGGGGTGGAGTATTATCAGGTTTGCACTTTAGGCAGGTTTTACAATTATTTATATATTGCCTGATATCTTCACGCATACCGGGCCAGTAGTGATTTTTAAGGATGGCACGATAAGTTTTATCAATGCCTTGATGCGCGGACTGAGGCGTGTTATGGTAATTTTCGATCATCGGTACGATTTGGTTCATAAAAATATAATTCACCATTCGAATCGAATTTATATCGTTCGTTATCTTTCGGATTAGCGTGCGTCCGTTCTACCATTGCCTCGTACCATGACACGTCTCTGGCTATGTTTAACAACGCGCGGTCGGGGGCGTCTTCATAATGTCGCGAGAGTGTATCCGGCGCTTCATTAGTCGAGCCTTTTCGATGCTCGATCGTTACTTTGTTCGCGGATAACTCCATTGCCCAGCGCGCGAGTTTGCCACGAGGGTCTTTGATACCTTGCAATCAGGCTAGACTTGAGTGATCGGTATAAACCGTAAACTCAGTGCTTTCGAGGTAGCAACGAAGCTTGCGCACGGCGAATATCACGGCTAAACACTCCTTTTCAGTGGTAGTGTAGTTTAACTCAGCACCTCTCAGAGGTCTGCTTAAGCATGTGATAAGATATTCGCGAGTTTCATCTTTTTTTTTGTTAAGATGGCGCCGAGACCGGTATCGCTAGCGTTCGTGTAAAGAAGGAACGGCAGATCAGGTCGGGGCGCTACGAGAGTCAAAGCGTCTTTTAGCGCTTCTTTGACTTCGTTAAACGCAGTTTCGTGTTCTTCGGTCCAATTCCACGGCACTTTAGGACTGGCTAACTTATTGAGCGGTCCTTGTACTCTCGCAATGTTGCGTAAGTGCCTATGGTACCAATTAACAGAACCATTAAACTGGCGCAACTCTTTTCGGTTGCGCGGTCTTGAGCGGTCTAGAATCGGTTCGAGTCGCTTGGGATTCGGTTTAGATCCGTCCTTATTTATAAGGAAACCTAGATATTCGACACTTTGTTTCGCAAAATAAGACTTTTGCCTATTGATGGTGAGACCAGCGCTTTGCAAAATTCCGAGAAGAATGTCAAGCAACAAGATATGTTCCTCGAACGTTTTGGATATGACGATCCAGTCGTCTAAATATGCGTGTACCTGGTCTGCGTACCTCGTTGGTAAATTATTTACGCGAAAGTGGTCGATAAATGTTGTTTTCAATCCGTCCGTAAAGGCTTGGAAAGTGGCCGGCGCATTTGTAAGGCCAAAAGGCATCCTGATCCAGTGAAATTGTCCACGACCCGGGACGGCAAAAGCGGTTTAATCTCGACAGTGCACATCAACCGGGATCTGGTGAAATGCTTCGCTCAGATCGATTGTGCTTATTATATTAGCCTCCGATAACGCATCTAGTATCGCATCCATGCGTGGTAGGGGATATGCCGACTTTTTCGTAACTTTGTTAAGTTGGCGATAGTCGATGCAAAATCTATGTCTACCATCTTTGCGCAAGGTTAGTACGACGGGGCTAGACCACGGACTGTTACTTGGCGCTATAAAACCTTTTTCCAAATATTTATCGATTTCGTCGTTTATTATTTTATTTACGGCGGGGCTCCGGCGATACGGTTTTAGTTTGATCGGCGTCGCGTTTGTCAGTTCGATAACGTGCGTAGCTAATTCCGTTATTCCTGTTCCCGAAGCTAGCGTTGAAGATAGCTTGCTATCGAGGAATTCGTCTAAGCATTTTTGCTGCTTTGGCGTAAGCTCTATTAACTGCATGGAGTTTAATGAGCTGCGCTTGACTTCCGCGGAATTTAGGGGAAATTGCGCATCAGAACCTTCGACTGACCAGTGACCGCGCGTAGCGTCGATTGTAATTTTCCAGGCGATTATAAAATCCATCCCTAGGATAATCGGTGTTGTGAGGCCGTCGAGAATTGCGAACCACAACTCGCCGTAGCAATTATTAATATTAACGTCAAATTTCGCGGAATAACGAGGTGCGGCTACGTGGTCGCGTTGAGCAAGTTGTACGCCGGCACATGTTATCGCGTCGAATACGGGATTACTGGTTGCTAATATTTTAATTTTATCGTACAGTTCGTCTGACATAAATGTGCGGTCGCTACCTGTATCGAGAATTCCGGGATATTTTCTATGTCCGATTTCGATCGCGGTTCCAATTGCGTAACGTTTTTGCGATGGCGCGGGCGGAGCAAGGCCCTTAAATACTTTGCGCTGCGAATGGCTAACTGCTGCTTGATAGCAGGCTCTTAGGTTAATTGGGGACAGCGAAGTGACAGATGAGATGCTCGCTCTTGCCGGCTGCGCCGGCTCGTTGCAGCAGCACTCTGAGTTTGAGTCTCAGTAATCGGTCTCAGATGTTTCGCAAAAATCATCCGCGTCGCTTTCGGAAACGCTAGCTGCATTCCTTGCGGCATGCGCTACATTAAGCGCTGATGCGTTATGAAATAAGCGCGTTGAATCTTGAAAAGCGTCGACGCGAATTGGAGCATTTCCCGAGTGATTTGAATTGGTTTTGCGCTCGCGAGTTTCCAAGGTTCCGCCAGGAAGTTCTAATCTTTCCTGGCATCCTTCTCGTTTTTTGATGGCGACGTATGGAACGCGTATCGATTGTCAAGTGGAAAATCGCGATTGAGATTTTGGAACCACGGCTGCGTAGGTTGCAGCGGTGGGGAGAATTGCGGCGGCTGCGTATGTTGCGTGTGTTGCGCGTGCGCGTCGTACTGGCTATTCGGTTGCCGATACTGTCGTGGTCGAGGTAGATTATCGAAGCGAGCCGAATTGTAATCGTAATTACGATTGTAGCTGTTTCGACGATCTCTGTTGCCGCGATTATTATTTTAAAAATTGTTCCGACCTCGGAAATCATTATTATGCGCGTAGTTTCTCGAGCGTCTGTCATTGTAGTCGTGGCTTTGCTTCGCAGACGTGCCACCTCTCTCTCCCCCCTTCTGCGATCGAGCAGAGTGAGAGGAACGCGAAGAACTGGAGGTGGAACGGCGGCGATGCCTACAGCTTGACGAAACGGGTTTGACATTTTTGTTATTTGCGCTTTTTATTTGGAAATCCGTATTTTTGTCGTTATTATTGTGCAATTTCTTTTTCAACGTTTCGTATTGCTTGTTGTAAATTTCGATTTTATTTAAATTTTGTTTTGGTTCGATATTGTTTTTCTTTTCGACTTTTTTAATTTCGTTTTGTTTCAATTTTGTTCCGGTTTTATTTTCTGTAATGGGAAATTGCGAAAGATCATCTGTTTCATATGATTGTGAATCGATTGCGTATAATTGATTTTTGTTTTTGGTATAGCGTATTCGTTTCGAATCGTGTTCGCGCAGTTTATCCGTTAATTGCATAATTTCTTGGTATTTACGGATTTTTGTTATTAATTCATCGTAAGTTGAAAAACTATCCCGATCGAACTGCATAATTAATTCGGAGTGTAATCCGGAGTAAATTTTATCAAGTTGATTTTTTTGTTGAATTTTTTCATTTAATTTATTGTATAATGCGCCGATTATTATGACGAAGTCGATTCCGGATTCATTTTCGAGTTGTACCGCGCGTTGAATTTTATGCATAATTTGTTGGTCATCGTTCGCATCTCCGAATGTTTTTCGGAATTTATTTGCGAAATCTGGCCAAGAGGTCCAGCTATTCCGAAATTTATTAAACCACGTATATGCGGAATCAGTCAGGACTTGCGAGAAGACTGGGAGCGCATCATTTGGGTCTATAGCAGAAGCGTATAGTTTGCGTTCGAATTCGTCGAGAAAATCGTCGACCTCGAGTTTACCGGGGGAATTTGAATTCCCAAGATTTTATTATTTTATGTAGGTTTGGGTTGGGATTTCTTTGCGCAATCGGCGCTTGAGAGGCGTTTCGATTGATTGCTATCGGTTGCGATGCAAAGAAATCCTGTGTGGTTGGTCGCGTGATTCCGAACATTGTTGTCGACGGGGGTAAGGAGGGGAGCGCGTACAGCGCGTTCGTCCCTGTCTTGGACGTGTGGCTCCTTGTTGCCGGTGAGAGAGAGGGGAACGCGTAGCATGCGTCCGTCCCTGTCTCGAGCGACGGGCTCGTTGTTGCCACCGTTGTCGTCACCGTCGTAGTGGTGATGGTGGGGGGCAGACTCGTTGGCCTCGTCGTTTCGCTTTTCTTAGATTCGTTTCGATTTAAAGATCCCGCGTGAGCATTTTGTGGGGTCAGATCGACGGCTTATGTTTGCAAATTCGCTATTTGTTGCGCGAGCGTCTCTATCGATTTATTTGTTTCGAGTCGCAGAGTATTAATTTCGCGCCTGTTTTCGGCTTGAAAAAGGTCGAACTGTTGCCGTGAATTTTCGAGATGTGGCGCTAACATCTTTTGTACCGAACTTTGAAATTGCGCGGTTTGCTCTTGCAATTTTGAAAAAACTGCGTTTAAATATTGCGTTGTGATTCTATTGGGCGATTTTTTCTTCGGCCTTCCTTTATGGATCACGATTGTACTTTTACGGGAAGATCTACGCGATATAAATTCAATGAGATTTTCGTTGTCTTCACCGATCGTTTCGGTGTTTTTTATGCGCGTTTCTTTGTCGCGCACTTCCTTGTCATTTGATTCTATGTTGGGGAGTTGCCGAGGAGGGGTTCGCGCGAGTTGACGAGACGGCAAAAGAGCGCTTGCTTGCGCCTGTGCGTTTTCAATATCTTTGTTCATTTTTTTTTTATTTTTCTTAATTTTAGTTTTGAATATGAATTCTCGCTTTTGAAATATTTTTCGCGGCTTGGAGATATATTTTTCCGATATGGAGAAATTTTTCGAAAAACAAAGTAATTAGTTATTGTTTACTATAATAAGTAAACTTTGTTTACGCGGACACAATGAGATCGCGTTCGGCACTTTGTTTATTAGCCGGAGAAAAACATGTGTACATAATATAAATAGTCTCACAGAGTAATTGTATTATTATAATAATAGATAATTCTATATGTGCTAACTACATTTGCATGCGCAAATAAGCGATAGAAAAGCCACAAAGAGAAAGCACTGCGCAATTTTTTGACAATTTTACAATTGCGTTTTAGCGGAAGATTTACTGCGCCTTTGTGTACATAAATTACGATGCAAACTAATGCAAAGGAGATAGCGATGCGAGCGAATACAGCGAAATGCAAAGGAATGATAATATAATTTTTTTTTCCACTTTGATTGATTAATAAAAAATTTGTTGATAATTTTTGAATGACAAATGTTAATTTTGTACATAAGGAATAATTGTTTTCGGAATACATATAGGAAGTTTCGTGTGAGTTGACTTTCTGTTGAAAGTTGAGACACGTGGCGCTTTTTCGATATTTTCAATTTGAAGAGAAACGAAAGAAAAATTTTGTAAGTACGTTGTACTGCAAAAATATAGCGTTTTTTGAACGATTTTAACAATTAATAGTACAAACCTTAGACATCACGAATGTATTCTTTTCCGAAAAAAAATTTTACAATTATTACAGAGCGCATTGATCACTAAATGTGTCGCGAATCAAACAAGTTTGATAATTATTAAAAAATATGTTGGGTGCCATACATGTGGCGCGAACTGAATATTTTTAATAATTATCGATAAGCACGTTGGTCGCCATAAATGTGGCGCGAACTGAATATTTCAAATAATTATCGACAAGCACGTTGGGCGCCATAAATGTGGCCTTCACCGACGCGGAATTTGGTTCTCGAGGTAAATACTGTAAAACGCGTGTCCGGGTTCGACCCGCGCCGGAAGGTACACTGGTGTAAATGAATTTACAGACAAATTCTGAGGCAGCAGCAAGTACTAAGAGAAAAGTGCAACAGGAGAAGGAAGAGCATAAGAGAGCAAAGCGAAAAGGGCCAAGGCCGGCGAACTCACCTGTTTGCGCTTTCGTTGGCGACCGATTCGCAGAATGGCGTCTCCGGGCTAATTGCCTTGAACGGCGCTTTCGTCCAGGGGCAGATGAGTGCGGCGCGAAGAAAATAATCCAAGTAATCGTACAAGTAAGTATACAAAAATGCTGGAAGCGCAGCGCGGATACTATTTCCGACGAGGAAATATGGCGTCTAAAGGATGCGCTTGTTCGCGGTCGCTCGCTGTCGACTATCTCACGCTATATAGCCTAGGACCGCTGTCTTTGGCTTTCGCAAGCTATCTGGCGAGCAGTCGCGCCGTTGGCCGGCAGCGCGACTTTTTCGCGGCCCTCTTGCGGGCTTGCGCAGAACCCCGGCGGTGGGGGACTGCAAGGTTCACAGGCGCACTCTGCACGGCAAACGTGCGTAGCTGCTACGATGGCGGCGCGGTGGTTCGGAGAGGGCAGCGGCGAAAACTGGACGTGACGAATGTTACAACGTGCACTCTTAGATCAAGGGTCTACATGGACGTTCATTTCAGAAAACGTTGTAAACGCACTCAATCCACGCATTTCACGTGTTTCGACCACGATAAGTGGCGCAGGTGGAAGGTCAACCGGTTCGGTCAATCGTGCTGCTGATATCGCGATATCCCCACTACGATCAACTGAACCCATGTTCCATACGTGTGCGCTTGTTTTGAAGACATTGACGGCATATGTGCCAACCATTCCGAAAACACTTTCGCAGTGGCCACATTTATCCAATCTTACTTGGGCTGATCTACACCTCTGCGGCTCTTTATTGTTAGATGGTCTGATTAAGGGATCGGCGTGTCAACCAATCGCTCAAAACACGACGTTCGGTTGGATTTTGTCCGGGTGGAATGGCTCTAATGCAGATTCGGTACCGACGACAACTCTAGTGCATCATTGCATTGACAATGCAGAACTTTGTTGTGATTTGAGACATTTTTGGGAAACAGAAAACCTTCCCTCGGTTTCGCCACTTACGCCGGAAGACGAACCTTGTGAACGGCATTTTAGTGAAACTCACTTACGCAACGATGACGGACGATACATCGTACGGTTACCCTTCCGTTTGCCTCCGCCAGTCAATATCGGTGAATCAAGATGATCCGGTCTCAGTTTGCTTCACTCGTGTGAAAAACGATTGTCACGTAATCCAGAGCATGCGCAGGCGTACTCTGATTTCATGCGTGATTACGAAACCCAATCTCACATGACACGTATTGAATCGACGGAACGTGACTTACCCGGCGTCTATTTACCACATCACAGTGTCATAAAGGAGACGAGCATGACGACAAAGCTTCGCGTGGTTTTCAACGCCTCGCACAAGACGGCCAACTCGACTTCTCATAATGACCAACTTCTAACAGGTCCAAAACTTCAGGCCGATCTGAGCGCCGTTGTGCTCCGGTGTCATACTTTTCAGTTCGTCTACTGCGCAGACGTCGCTCAGATGTACCGGCAAATTTTAGTGGATCCTCGCGACCGTGATTATCAGAGAATCTTGTGGCGAAAGCGTCCAGACAATCCCGTCTCTGATTACCATCTCAATACAGTAACTTTCGGTGTTTCTTGCGCGCCGTTTTTAGCACTCAGTGTCCTCAAACAACTAGGTATGGACCACAGCATGGACTATCCACAGGCTGTTGACGTTCTCCGGAGTGGTTTGTATGTAGACGACTGCTTATTTGGCACAAATAATCTCGCATCCGCCCGACGCATTCGAGATCGACACACCGGTCTCCTTGGTTGTGGTCAATTTTCATTAAGGAAATGGGCCAGTAATTCAGCTGAATTGCTCGTCGATATCGATCCTTCTAACCACAGACTCGCGTGTTCTAAATCCCTCCCCGAAGACGACTGTTTGACAATTTTGGGAGTCTCCTGGAATCCAAGTTCGGATACTTTCCAATTTAACATCAATTTGGTTCAGACTTCGAGATTGACCAAACGTACGCTTCTTTCGCTGATTGCACGGCTCTATGACCCTCTTGGGTGGGTGAGCCCTGTAATCGTGAAAGCAAAGATTTTTGGAAACATTTGTGGCTTCGTCAATTAGATTGGGACACCGAACTCCCTGCGAATATTCAAACCGATTGGACGGTATTTTATAACGATTTAACGGTATTTTATAACGAATTAACGGTCCTCAACTCATTTGCATTTCCCCGTTGGGTTTGTTTGCGAACGAATCCGAATCATTGCGAAATTTATGGGTTTTCAGCACTCATCCGGCGGTACGACTCTTCGTCTTGCATAGCCATTTGCAATGTCATCATGGAGGACTCCAGTTGAACCTCGAATAGGCATTAAAGTCATTAAAGCGGGGAAAAATGCAAATCCTTTATCCTTATCTTTTTTCTTTATTATCACGAGATCTAATGTAAGAAGCAAAGACCCAAATATTTCTAACCTCGCACCATGGCCACAACTCTTTAGCTAGATTATTAAGGTTTTGAAATCGTACTCCTCCCATTCTATTTATATGGGCCATTCCACCAAATATTGTCGGTTCAAAATTTGTTTTTTTTCCTTTCGTGGTTTTTACAACTACTTATGACTAGAAAAAAGATATCCTATGGCGGCGAGGTCCCGCGCCTCAGTTAAAAGCGCTATAGACAATAAAACGATTTAACGTCGGAATTTTGAAATTTAATTTTAACGCGTGCAAAAACGCCTTAAAAAAAGTGTAAAAATGGTTTTTGATGCAAAATTTTCTTTTTGAAAACTTATTTATAAGCAATTAGTCATAATTAATATGACTGATATTATATAAATATTTATAATATTAACAGATATATTTATTATATATAAACTCGACAATTAGATGAGCCCAGCAGCATGGGGTAAAGTTCAATCTAGGGACAAATAGTGAGTAGTCGGAGATACATATATACAGGACGCCATCTACTTGTCGCTCTTACAAACCGCACACCTTAGACACAAACCAGGGGCGAACGTCCTCATCCTAGTAATGTTTAATCGTGGCACACATACCAGGGGCGAACTCGAAATACGAGGCGATTTCAGGATAAGGATCCCAAGCTCTTTGGATCTTCTTCCTCTGTTTTTTCTGCTGCTGACGTATGACGGAGTAGGTGAATTCTAATAAGGGTCAGAAACCCGGTAGGTGTCCAAAGGCGCAAACCTGGCAACGACATACGCCGGATTCAGGCACTTCTATATAAACCTACTTCGCCGCCAATAGGAAAAGAACCAACCAAGATTCATTCAACGCTAGAAGAGGACTTACCTCGGATTGCACTCTGCTGGATACATGCTCAGAACTGTCCGACAGTAATACAAACGTCGCGAATAACTCGACTCCTGCTAGGAAAAAAATTCGTAAGACATCTGTAATCTCACCTAGCACCCCTGAAAAATGTGGCTCTGAAGATAAGATGGCGAACAATATGCCGGACACGAACAAACTGGATTACATCATAAACCAGCTGACGGATATATCAAAAAAGCAAAACGACATTGAGGAAAAAGTAGATATTGCTATTCTGGACCTAAGAGATTTCAAAAAAGAAATGAAGGAAGCCAACGAAGCCAGCGACACGAGAATCGATGAGAACGCAAACCAGCTAAGCATTCACGAACAGAGACTAGAAGCTCTACAGAAAGAGATGCGCAGACAAAAGCTGGTAATCAGAGGCCTGGATTTACCAGCTATCGTACCCAATCTACGCTCAGGAGTAACAGATTTTCTTAAAGAGAAATTTGACATGGATGGACAAATCTTGCAGGCCTACAGATTAAGACCCAATGAAGACAGAATTTTAGTAAAAATGGCACAAGTAGAGGATAGAGATATGGTCTTATCCACTAAAGCTTCTACATTAAAAGATACACAAATATTCATTAACCCTCACTATACGCCCCACGAAAGTGCTATAATGGCTAAAGTCGGGACCATCGCTCGGAATCTGCGGAAGGAAAGCAAACGAGTCAAGATAGGACACCTTAAGTATTCGATAGACGGAAAATAGCGAAAAATAGGAATGACTCATCCAAGGCCTTTTTCCCTACCACCGGACCTGGTAAAGGCCATGTCACCGTCTCATCTTTGTTGGAGACCGAACCGACAACCTCGCGGGAGTCAACAATCGGACAGCATTAGCCCAAGGCAGTGCGAAAGCTAGGCAGACACCTCTAAGTCAAGGATCCGACCAGCCTGACCCGAAGCATTTCATACCGCCTACCAACATGGTATTCTGGAACCTTCATGGATTATCGAATTTCGGTAATATCCAGTCAGCGAATCTACCTTCAACGTTATGCAGCACTAAATCTTGGGCACTTAATCCATCATCGCTATGTTTGCCAAGCTCACTAAAGAGTTACTCACAAGTAACACTAGGGAAGTGATAATCACCGGTTTTTTTGCAACTGCGTAAACAAGTTGTAATGCCCTTTTCTCGGTATTACTTATTCGGCGTTTTACCCGCCGTCTCGGGGCTGGCTACCGTCTCAGGTGGAGACTTTAACGTCTTCGTAGACGTTGCGCCAGGTAGAGGCCCGACGACGTCGTTCGCCCGTCCGGATTATTAATTGCCCGAGCCCGGCTGACTCGGGGTCTTTTCGCTACTCGCACTCACGAGAGCAAGATATCTCGTCCCAGAGGTGGACGATTTCTCGCCTCCTTCCGCGCCTGAAAAGGGGGCTCAAAAACTCGCGGGGATTGCCACGCACTGCAATCCGTCTTTTTATCGACGAGAGGTCAGGATACATGCAAGGGAGGGCGGTTGCAAGAAATGAGATCTTTATTTGATGCACAAAAAGAAATACTTATTATTAACAATATCTGGCTCGAGGCCACTTACAATTATTCTCGTCGAACAAAGTAGGGCGGCTTCTGCAGGCCCTGGGGGTCGTCTTAAACTGGACCCTCTCGTTCTCGCTCCAAAATAACTCCCACGAAAGGAAAACTCTCCAAAACTCGCACTCCAACTTCACAATAAATCGGCCGCACTCGTCTTAGCGATTCGATGCCTCGGCACTGACGTCCGAGACCAGACTCACTGCTGGACGTCGTACATCTCGTACGGCTGGACGGCGCTCCGCGACCGTCGCTTCTTACCGACCACTCTGTCGGTATATTACCGTCCACTCAGTCGGTATTTTATCGTCTTAGTGTAGAGCTCCGAGGTTACGAGAGGAGTATTGTAACCGGCGTGTTACAAAGTACTTCTTTAATAAGTATTTAACACGTGCTTTTTTGTTTTTCCCCAAACATGGTTTTCCCCAAAAATGGTAGAAATCACCCTTGAATGTTTGCCGAAATGGCCCTTGAATGTCTTTAGGGTTGAATAATAGTATGTTAAAAATTATTTGTAGCATGTCTGTCAATATTGGGATATTGATTGACGTTTTGAGGTCGCTGATGAAAAATTTGTTAATTGAATTACGTAACAATTATAAACTGCATTAGTGTTATATCATAAAGTAAATAGTTGAAATTTACATTCTGTACTTTTTGCGTTACCCATGAACAAAGACGTGGACGTAGTAGTTTTTTTGTTCCCATCGGGGTAATTATTGTAAGTGAGTTCCCTTGCCTCTCTCAATGTCGGGTGTTTTTTCTGCGAGTTCCCTTGCCTCTCGCAATGTCGGGTGTGTTTTTTTATGCGAGTTCCCTTGCCTCTCATAATGTCGGGTGTTTTTTTATGCGAGTTCCCTCGCCTCTTACAATGTCGGGTGTTTTTTATGCGAGTTCCCTTGCCTCTCGCAATGTCGGGTGTTTTTTATGCGAGTTCCCTTGCCTCTCGCAATGTCGGGTGTTTTTTTATATGAGTTCCCTTGCCTCTCACAATGTCGGGTGTTTTTTTATACGAGTTCCCTTGCCTCTCGCAATGTCTGGTGTTTTTTTTGTTTATACGAGTTCCCTAGCCTCTCACACTGTCGGGTGTTTTGCTGCGAGCCACTTGCCTCCTAATATTTGGAGTTTTCTATAAAGTTGGTGCAATAATCCTGGAAAAGTGGTTATATCTCTGAAAAACCAGTCAAATGCGAAACTCGACATTGTGAGAGGTAAGAGAACTCATATAAAAAAAACACCTGACATTGCGAGAGGCAAGGGAAATCGCATAAAAAAATACCTGTTATATCCCAAATCTGAGAAGCAGATCTGGAACATATTTAGTTGGCCATTTATTTGGTCAAGGCACTTAAGCCCTTTACCTGGGAGCTGGCCTATGATCATGAGTGGAAGGAAAGGAAGATTATGAATAAAACATTTTATAAATGTATATATATTTTATTTCTTTTTTCACTTACTTGTTTTACGGGAAAATGAATATTTAGGGTTGTTTAGGAACGACCTCAACCGCTGGTTAGCGTTTAAAGTCGTCACTGTCCCTCAACCGCTGAGTAGCGTTTAAAGTGCAGTGAAGATCTGGTTCGAGGAGGCTGAATTTATACAGAATTTTTACATATACTTGCATGCGTTGGACGAAAAGAGAAGATGAGATAGGAAATACATATCTTATTGGTTAAAAACTTTTGGCGGCAAGAGTTTTCTAGCGGAAGTCTATCTTTTAAATTTTCCTATTCGTTAAAAATGAATTTCCGCCGAGTGCAGTAGTTTTATTGGGTAGGCCATAAAACTCTCAAGTATCGTGTGTGCATTGGGCGGCTTCTCTGTTCGACCAAAGGCATCTAAAAACTAATTTCTAATTTATTGTATAAATAAAAAAATGAAATTTAATTAACTTCATTTGATTAGGTATGAATTTATCGTTAAAAAAAGTCCAAACACTTAATAGTTTGGTTTAATTTGAAACAAAAATTAATTATTGTTTTTGAGTATTATTTAATCATATTTCATTTTTATTCTTAACTTAAGTTTTATGATCTAGTTCTTAACGCTATTCACTAATCACTAGGTTCACTTAATGTTCATTATTAATGTTCATTTTAGTTTTGTGCACTAATATCTTTCTTCTGGAAAACGTCTTTGTTTCTTTCTTATCTCTTCTATTTTTATCCATGGAGAAAACCCGGCGTTTCATGGCATGACCTAGTTACGATTTTCGTTAGGATGTAACACACCCGACATTGTGAGAGGCAAGGGGACTCACTTACAAAAATCACCCCGATGGGAACAAAAATCTACTACGTCCACGTCGTTGTTCCTGGGTAACGCAAAAAGTAGAGAATGTAAATTTCAAGTATTTACTTCATGATATAACACTAATGCAGTTTATAATTGTTACGTATCCGGAAACTTGTTGACCTATTTGCAACGGCTATTCTTAATCTACAATTTCACAAACTCTAACATCATGTTGATAATCAGTAATGCCAAAAATCCCTAGCCAACCATGTTTCACGAAATTCCTGAAAAAGAGTAAAAATTCGTCCGCCATATTGGTTCCGCCATTTTGAATTTTCAAAACCTGACTTTAGAATCGTCATCAGCGACCGCAAAAACATAAAGATCCCAATTTTCATTACATTCATAAAAATTAATAAAAATTCGACCGCCATATTGAATTTTCAAAACCTGACTTCAAATTCTTCATCAGCGACCTGAAAACGTCATTATCCCAATATTGACAGACATGCTACGAATAATTTTTAACATACTATTATTCAACCCTAAAGACATTCAAGATCCATGTCTACAAACATTCAAGGATGATTTCTACCCCAAAAATGGTTTGTGGGGGAAAAACAAGAAAACACGGGTTAAATACTTTTTAAAGAAGTACTTGTATACGCAGTTTAAAAAAAATCGGTGATTATCACTTCCCTAGTGTTACTTGTCAGTCATTTGGGCTTCTGCTGTAAGACAACATCGAGTGGGCCGCGCTTCTGGCGGCCTCTTCACTGCTATTCATGCCGATTTCTCTGCGTCGACGATTAATATATCGCCGAATTTTATTGTACTTAAACTTAAATGTAAACCTGTGAATGTGATTGTTTTTGATGTATACTTTAGTCCAACAGCGAACATAAATTCGGACTGGACGGGCTTCCAGGACGTCCTGGATACAATCTTATCGACGGAGCAAAATAGTCTAATTGTTATAGGCGGCGATTTCAATGCTAGAATCGGTGATGCTGATAATAATGATCCTGACGTCCTGGATGGAACGAATCTCTACCCAAGACGCGCCTCGTATGACTTGTTTTTATCGCCACGGGGCTCGCAACTACTAGAGTTTATACCTTCAAACGGTCTGGTTGTAATCAATAGCCGTGCGCCGGGAGACTACCCGGCTCACCACACTTTTCTAGGCTCGAACGGGTTTAGTTGTGTGGATCTGGTGTTGGTTTCCAGAAATTTTCTACACTTAATCAATGATGTGAAAGTAAGCGATGATCTCCAAGGATCTGATCACGTGCCGGTTACTCTTTACCTCAATGTTAAACCTGCCGCCAGCGTCCCTATACAGACACTTAACACGCGACCTTACGAATACGGTAGGCTACGCTGGCGGCAGGATAAAGCCACCTTATTACCTTCTACCGTAGACGCTAACTCGACTACTAGCATCTCAGTGTGGTTACGTGACACTATATATGCGGCGGCCTCATGTGCGTGCATGCTAAATCGTGATGAGCCCCAATCCCAACGTAACTCGCTCTCGGGTTGGTTTGACAACGACTGCTCCTTAGCAAGGGGTGCGTCTCACTCAGCCCTAAGCCGTCTCCGCGCCTCAGATTATAATGACAGGTGCTTAACTGATTACCTCGTAAAAATACGCTCCTATCGCGAGCTCATCAAACAAAAGAAAGAGCTATATCGCACCTCAGTCAAAGATGCCTTTGCCACTGTTACAAATTCGACCGATTTTTGGAAGACTGTTAGAAGGTACAGAATGAGGGCTGAACACGCGCAGGACATCTCCCCAAGTAGATGGGGTGCTTTTCTCCGAGAAGTGTATCCGCGTAAGATTCCTATCCAATTAACATGTTACGGTGTGCTCGATCCTGCTTAAAAAAGACACCGGGTCACGATGGCATTCCTGGAGAATTTTACCGAGCTTTAACCAGTGACTGGCTATTGCTAATACTGGGCCTATTTAATCAAATCTTCGAGACAGAAGAACTTCCCAAAGATTGGTCGCAGCTGAACTTAATTATGGTGCATAAAAAGGGCTGTTGAGAAGACCCTTTTAACTATAGATCTCTAGCTATGGTAGACGTCTGTACTAAGATATTCACACAGCTTCTCTGTGATCGGCTTACTACATGGGCAGATAAACAGGGTGTTCTACCTGAGGAGCAGTTCGGTTTTCGAAAGGAGCGCTGCGCGATGGACAATATGATCGTACTATTTGCGGTAAGGCGTAAAGGCGGGCAATTATTTTCACTCTTCATCGACGTCAGAAGAGCATTTGATTCCGTCCCTCGTGTACTGCTGTGGCGGAAATTATACGAGCTAGGCGTCAGCCCCAAGTTCATAAGGCTTGTAAAAGCGCTATATCATGTGGCAACCGTGCATTTTAGAACGCGAGTGGGCCCTTCAGAGGAGGTGGGGGATCTAAGGGGGTTCTCCAGGGGAGATCCGCAGTCCGCTGCTGTTCATATTATATCTTTCGGACATTGTGACCTTTTTCAGACAAAACGGCTGCAGAGGGGTAGATCTCGCCCTGAGATACGATCTACTCATGCTCCTGTATGCGGACGACATGATCCTATTGGCGTACTCTCCAGCGGATCTGCGTAAGAAACTGACGATACTATCTCGCTATTGTGAAATTAACGGCTTTACGGTGCATACGGAAAAAACACAAATTGTTATATTTAAACGGGCGGGCCGTATAAGTTTGAGCGATACCGGGTTTTATTATAGGCACATGCCTATAGCAGTCGTTCCCAGTGTTAGGTATCTAGGTATCACTGTACCTGCCTCCACAGTCGGCAGATTAGTGGTTAAGGACGCGGTAGACACAGCAACGAGGGCCTCGGGTGCTGTGCAATCTATACTTACCTTACTCTATACTTATACTTATCTTACTGCCGGCGTAGACTCGTGGCTGGCCACTTTGACGCTGTTCAACTCAATGGTATCTTCCGTACTTTTGTATACCTCACCTATCTGGTCACTACGTTACCTCGAGGAAATCGAGGAGACTACGAATCTAGATACAGAGAGCTCTACATGTTCCTAAACAGCAGTACATTAAACTCTATGAAAGCCATCCATTTGTTTCTAACTTTATTTAATTTAAATTAAAAACATTTACCGAATGCGCGAGTCAAAACTTACGGCAAATAGGTAAATAGCGTAAAAAGCGAACACACGAAGGCATAGCTTTTGCACAAGCTTCTGCACTAGCGCACTTAGCGGCAAAGAAAATCGTTAACATGTATTTATCGACCGATGCATGCAATTCTTAGTATTATATCATATCGAATGCGCATATATGAACATTTTTATAATATAATTTGTACTCACTCAAATTTGTAAATTTAAAAGGAAATAAATTTTATACTACTACTACTACTATTTATTATATATATTAATAAATTTATTATTATATTATATTTATTTATAATATTTTTTAAAATTAAAATTTCTATATATTTTTTTATTTTTTATAAAAAAAATATATAATCATATAATTAATTAGTAAATGAATAATTATTAATGCGATCGAAGTTTATGAATAAATTAAGTTGAAAAATGATAAGTTTTAATATATATAAAAATAAGGCTTTATTTTTAGAAATTCTTTGGTAAACATTTTTTTAGTGTGCGTAATAATTATAAAAAAATTTATTCAAATATAAAACTAGTGTTGGCGAGGTGCCTCGCTCGCTTCGCTCGCTCTGAAACTTAGACCTAGTGGAGAGTTGGCTATTCCTTAATACTCGTTCGTTTACTAGCTTTCAATTATATTTTTTTTTTAATTATTAATTAACGGGCGGAATCGCCCTTTTTACTTAATGTTTGCCATATCATTATTATTCGTAAGATTTTGCGAGAGCTGCAGATGAAGATGGCGCCATACTTCACATTTGTGTATGAAATGTAGGACTGCAGAAACCTACACCAAGTACAGCAGCAGTCATGTGTCGATTTCCGTCAGATAAACAATATTTTCGAAACGTAAACAAACAACGTGGCTCGTCTTACCAACAGCGAGCTGCTGTTTGAAAACGAAATCGAAAAATTGTTTACCGGACGGGGATCGAACTCACGACCTACGACCTCGTAGTGCAGTGCGTTAACCGCCTGAGCCACGATGCCGATATAATAAAATTATATCGATATTTGGGGTCCAATCATATTTAGGTCCAAATGGCTTCGATAGATATGTTACAACAATATAGTGTTTCTTATATGTACTAGAATTGAAAATGATTTACAACTATGACCTATGGCCTGAGTCGACGAAAAATTTAAAATGTGCATTTTCAAAACTTCGACCCCGACGACATGCCAGCCGAAGTATTAATAAATAAAAGTTGCAAAACACTTACTTCATGCACTGGTATTGTAATAGGCTATTCCATGCATATTATGTATTTACTATGTTTTACTAATTACTGTATGTATTATTATGATCTTATATATGGGACATTCTTTTACAAATCGAACACTCCATATTGGGTACCATTTTTAATTTGCTTCTAAATTTTTTTATGCGTTCCTTATACTATATATTTTTTTTTAATCAATATTTTCGAAAATATGGCGGTTTGAAATTTGTAATACTCTCCAATTCTGCACTTTTTGAAATTGCCATAACTCCGGTTCTATTTATCCGATTGACTTCAGCCGGGGCTCATTTTAAAGGTAATGCAATTGTCTTTATTGCTATATGCGTAGTTTTTAAAATTGTTGCTAAAAAGTGATTGTTATAAACAATTGAATATTAGAAAGTCCATTTACTGCTCGAGGCCGACAGTATACAAATTTTATTATTGCACCATTGAATTCCTCGGGAAATTTCCTACAAGAAACATATTTTTCCAGAATGGCGATTTTACATCTACTATGTCAAATAAATTAATTTCCGACGGCAGATTACGCTCCGTAGCGCGTGGCGCTATGGCAAGACGAGAGAACACGCGTAACGAGTTGCGCAGTACATGCGTTCTTCTGTAAAGGGTACAAATTGTTACAAACATTACTAGTGTGGTATTAATAGTAATAAAAGTCATATGTCATAATGGATAATAATATTGTTAATAAATTGAAAGTCATTTATGGGAATAAAGTAGACGCAATCACTTTATTTGCTTTGTACTGTTACATTCGTCCACTTATCAGACAAAGAAAAAACCTTCGCTTGCAGCTATCTTGTGTTTATTGGTATCATAGTATGAAATGCTAATGTGCCTTTAATAGTTTTAGCTTGTAGAAAACGCTTACTCAATGTAATCTGGGCATCATTATACTCGTCATTAGTTGTATATTTACAAACTGTATTTGGTAATGATTCATTTGCCCAAGTAAATAGTTCTTGTGGTGTCCGAATAGGCTTATCAATCCTTTGGAGACTAGCCCTTGCAGCTAAACGTTTTAAAGTCCCACCTAATCCATCACAAGGTCCTTTGCCATGTGATGTTGGAAAAAAATGCCATTCAGCCTCAATACCAAAATCAGATTCATGATAACACAGATTTATAAAATTCTTTTTATTTTTGTATTGTGCGCGAGACGAGAGAACACGCATAACGAGTTGCGCAGTACATGCGTTTTTCTAGTAAAGGGTACAAATTGTTACAAACATTACTAGTGTGGTATTAATAGTAATAAAAGTAATAATATAATTATAATAAGGGATAACGAAATATTGATCTGTTGTAAATGGCGAAATTTATAATGAAATATATTTAACCTATTATTAGTGTAATAACGTTAATAAATTAAAATACGATCCCGTCCGGTAGTTATCGGTACGGTTAGCGGAGATATGTGTGGTAGTTGCGTCTTTAGTACTGTATTCTTTACCTAGAGGTCATTGAACTGTTGACAACAGCAAGTAAACAGCTAATACATATTTGCCTGTTGAATTTTATATACGATTTGTATAAGCATAAATAAAGGTTTATCGTAAAACGGATACAGTGACTAAATCTACTTTTAAGGTTTATATTGTGCAATAAAATGTAAGTAATATATATTTAGCGATTCTGGAAAAAGGCTTAACAAAATTATTGCGGCATGCATTTCTTGTAAACAAACAAAATGAATTTTTGAATGATAAAAAACAAAATTTATCTCGAAACGAATGCATCGTCATCTGCGATTTTGCAGAGAACTATGCCTTTGTTCTTCAAAATTCTGTTCAGGGAATAAATTGGAATAATGACCAGGCATCAGTCCATCCATTTACAATATATTACCGGGACAAGAGTGATGATAAAATAAGAATGAAAAATTTAGTAATTATTTCTGAATGTTTACATCACGACACTGCTGCAGTTTATGTTTTTCAGAGCTGTTTAATAGAATTTTTAAAAATACATTTAGTGGGAACTGAAAAAATAATCTATTTTTCTGATGGAGCTAGCGCACAATACAAAAATAAAAAGAATTTTATAAATCTGTGTTATCATGAATCTGATTTTGGTATTGAGGCTGAATGGCATTTTTTTCCAACATCACATGGCAAAGGACCTTGTGATGGATTAGGTGGGACTTTAAAACGTTTAGCTGCAAGGGCTAGTCTCCAAAGGATTGATAAGCCTATTCGGACACCACAAGAACTATTTACTTGGGCAAATGAATCATTACCAAATACAGTTTGTAAATATACAACTAATGACGAGTATAATGATGCCCAGATTACATTGAGTAAGCGTTTTCTACAAGCTAAAACTATTAAAGGCACATTAGCATTTCATACTATGATACCAATAAACACAAGATAGCTGCAAGCGAAGGTTTTTTCTTTGTCTGATAAGTGGACGAATGTAACAGTACAAAGCAAATAAAGTGATTGCGTCTACTTTATTCCCATAAATGACTTTCAATTTATTAACAATATTATTATCCATTATGACATATGACTTTTATTACTATTAATACCACACTAGTAATGTTTGTAACAATTTGTACCCTTTACAGAAGAACGCATGTACTGCGCAACTCGTTACGCGTGTTCTCTCGTCTTGCCATAGCGCCACGCGCTACGGAGCTTAATCTGCCGTCGGAAATTAATTTATTTGACATAGTAGATGTAAAATCGCCATTCTGGAAAAATATGTTTCTTGTAGGAAATTTCCCGAGGAATTCAATGGAGCAATAATAAAATTTGTATACTGTCGGCCTCGAGCAGTAAATGGACTTTCTAATATTCAATTGTTTATAACAATCGCTTTTTAGCAACAATTTTAATAACTACGCATATAGAAATAAAGACAATTGCATTACCTTTAAAATGAGCCCCGGCTGAAGTCAATCGGATAAATAGAACCGGAGTTATGGCAATTTCAAAAAGTGCAGAATTGGAGAGTATTACAAATTTCAAACCGCCATATTTTCGAAAATATTGATTAAAAAAAAAATCCAGAAACACGTGTCGACTTTTTTTGTATAAGGAACGCATAAAAAAATTTAGAAGCAAATCAAAAATGTCGACCAATATTTTTTACGAAATTCGTTCGATTTGTAAAAGAATGTCCCATATACAATATATATATATATGCATATAATTCGTCAAAGATATCTTTAAAGTGTCAAAAAGATCTCTGACGGATATCTTTTAGATATCTATAAGATATCTTTTAGATATATCGAAATATTTATTTTCGTATCAAGGGCGTAAAAGAACTTATGCGCTCGTAGGTGATCACCGCGCCCGAGGTGCTGGCGAACACTAACCCTGGGGGTAGAGGGTCAAAACGTCGAAATTTGATGAAAATCTCCTTGCTTGTAATTGTTTCCCTTTAACAGGAAGAAATGCATGCCCGAGTTGAATGTTCGTATCACTGGGAGCAATTGCATACCTTCTTTGAAGACTTCTCAGAGTTCTTTTATGCTCTTGTTTGCCATAATGAAAAAAGTGCATGCCATCAAGTTTTTTGATGGCCCATTTATAAAGATTTTCTGATGTTAGTATAGCTTCTGTGGACTTGGCTTGAAGACTGGCACGGGTGGTTTTATTTTAATCGAATAATTTTCTATTTCTGACGGCCATATTAGAACCGCCATTTTATATTTTGAAAATGTTGATTTTTAGCTTATTTGGAACAGTACTTTGCGAGAAACAAATCTTCAGAACATTATGGAAATTTCGCAATTTTTTCGCCTCGGAATCCGTGAAAGTAGGCAAAAAATCGCAATACACATTTTTTTATTTAGAATTCCTCGTAGAATAAATTTTATTTTTCGGAAAATTATATTTTTATATTAGACGGCGGCCCATTTTTTGAAGCCGCCATCTTGAATTTTGAAAATCCAATCCCAGATTCGTAATCAGCGACCTCTTGAAACATAAAACATCTAATCACAGAACAAGTCCGGCGATAATAGAATATCAATCATATGTAATCTGCGTTTTGAAACTTTGGCATTTTTTTCCCTCGGAATCAACGCAATCTTCAAAAAAATCGCAAGAGATATTTTTTATTCAGAATTTTAGATAAAATCCGATAGTATTTTTTATATTAAAAAAAATTAAAATTTTTGGACCGATGGCCGCCATTTTGAATCTTGAAAGTATGACGTCGGATTCATAAACCGCGACCTTGAAATCTTTAAAATGTAGTTTTCTTTCAACTTTGCATAAGTGCCTATTTGTAATAACTGATTTTATTCAGACATTCGAGGATTTTACGGATTCGACGTAGTGTAGTCGTCGTCCATATTGGAGTCGATAAAAAGACCAGGTTGTAGTTGAGAGTACGTGTAATTACCAATATTTTATCGTGTCAAACTTTTTTTTTTGGTTGATCTGAATTTTGCCGGTGTCACTGTCTGAGTTGACATGGAATGTCCCACATATATACAAAAAGTTGCAAGTCCAGTCGATAACATGTATCTGAAAAGGTTTGAGTCTGAAAAAGTTGCAAGTACGGTCGGTATTGTCAACCGTCGAGTTGCAAGTAGCGTCGGTAATGGGACCTCAGAAAAGCGCGACATAAAAAGGGGACCTTAAGCGATCTGTTATTAATCTGTGATATCGGCCGGTATATACTGCCTTTTTTTCGTGGCATTTTTTCATGTTCAAACCTATACGGCACAACAACCTCTAGCGCTTCTTGCTGTTGTCGTGTAAGAGATTGACTATGAAATCGAATAAGGTAAGACTTAACCACATTATTTGTGTGAATCACATTATAGCGAATAATAATTGCGGTTTGTACATGACTCGTAACAATATATATTTTAATATATTCACAAAATAATGTTGTGTTAAAAACATAACAAAATAGATTGATTAAATGTCTCTATTATTCGGATTTTCGTGTATTACATATGTAATTTTTTTTTACATGTTCAAGTTCATACATTTACCTTATCGATGATTTTTCGGTAAAATTACTAACAATCATTTTATTTCCATTTTTTGTTCTCAATTTTATGTGGATGTCCTGATCAACATTATGGGTTAGGACAGAAAGAACCGTTTTCCCCGAATTTTACGGGTGGGTCGTGTTCAATTTTTACCATTAAATACCTGTATTTGAATTAGAGGAAGTTGTAGTCCCAGTCGATAACGTAGGGATTTACGCTAAAAAAATGTAAATTACAAACGATTGAATCGATTTTTGAAAATGCACGATGGCATTCGCACTTGGTAATTACGTCATATTTTCCTAACCAATCTTAATCTCCTACCAAATATCAAAGAAATCGTTGACAACTGACCGAGAATCTTGAGGAATAGATGATTTTTTTATTTTCTTAAAAATTCTCGGTCAGTTGTCAACGAATCGTTTTTTACATTTTTTATCGCAAATTACTACCTTATCGAATGGACACTATGGCTTGTCCTCATGGGCATGCCACAGTCAGCAACAGAATTTGATGCGCCATCAGAGCCACTCGCTTCGACGGCTAGTTACCGCAACCGAATATTCTGTTAAATATATGATTTCGTTATTTTACAGCGTTTCTTTTCAAAATTTTGAAACTTTAAACCTTCAATACGAGTACAATATGCGGCTTTGTTTTGGATGGCTAAATATGTTTATTATCGTTCTTTGGCAATAAATAACGCTATATAAGAGAGCGTGCAAATCTGGCCGTACAGTTAAATAATTATTTGAATTGGAACAGCAATAAATCAACAAATTACAATAATTCTAATAACCTCAATAGTTGACTAATGGTGAGTGTCGGTAATGCAGAACGGCACGACATGCCCTTAACTCTTCAAGGACGGGAAAGATACTTTTTGAACGGTAACTTTAACGCGATATTGGATAATGTTATTGCCAAGAAAAATCTGCACCCAATGTTTCTTACGCAGAAAAGGCTGCTCTTTCAGATTCTGCAAATACAATTGGTCCAAAAAATATGAAGCTGCATTTTTTCAAATAATCGCGTTCAAAATGTTTCAGCTTCAAAATGGTACCTGCGATTTTTCAAAATTTCAAAATGACTATTTATAAATGGCGCCCAAAGTACAAAATTTGTATATTATTTAATTTTTAGCCAATCGATTGAAGTGTCAAAATAGTGTAATTGCTTGATAAGTGCAAATTTATGTTTTGGGGTCGCTGATTGCAAATATGAGGACAGATTTTAAAAGTCAAAATGGCGGATAACATTTCTAAAATATTAACGGATTTTTTAAAAATGGTCATTAAATAGTTTTTGGGGTCGCGGATTGCAGATATGAACGTTTTTTTTTGCCGTAACAAAAATGGACGTTGCCCGACTTTTACCACCAGGAGGTGAAAAACGTATAAAATCTAAAAAATTGGATTTGGTCGAAAATTGGGACTGGGTTTTTTTTTGGGTCGCTGATTACGAATTTGATGTCGCTTCTTCAAAATTCAAAATGGCGGATCCAATATGGCGGACGATTTTTTAATAATATTACCGTATTCGCTCGGAATTGATACTCGGTGTTTTTTTTGGGTCGGTGGTTATGAATTTGAAGTTGCTTTTTCAACATTCAAAATGGCAGATCCAATATGGCGAACGAATTTTTAAGCATATTACCGTATTCGCTCAAAATTGATACCAGGGATTATTTTCGGTCGCTAATTGCGAATTTGAAGTTGCTTCTTCAAAATTCAAAATGGCGGCATGACGCCATTCTCAGAAAAGTATTAAAAATTGCCGACATTTACACTCAAAAAACTTATTCAAAGCCTCGAAAAACCTCTTTTTTCTTGTCATATTCGTGTTCCATGACATCAGAACATTGATATACTACGATTTCATAACTTAAATCCGTCCACAAAACTTTGCAAAGCGAGTTTAAGTAGGACCGCCATTTTCGATATTTTCGCCGCTTTGGTCACCGACACGCGTGACGCCATTTGGACCGCATCGCCGCTTAAGTGGTTAATGACCTGATTCACCTCATAATTCGTTTGTAAAAACTAAATGTATTTGGAAAGTATGGAAAAAAATTATACAACATATATAAAAAAGTACAAAAGAATCTATATAATAAAAAATACAAAAAAGACTAACTCTTAGAAGTTAAAAGATAACTTTTAACGCTAAGTTTACTTACTGGAGTAGTCGGGCAACGTCCATTTTTTGACGGCAAAAAACGTATATATCTGCAATCAGCGACTCCAAAAACCCTTTAGTGACCATTTTCAAGAAAATCCGGTAATATTTTCAATATATGCCACAATGTATCCGCCATTTTGAATTTTGAAAATCTGACCTCAGATTTGTAGTAGCGACCACAAAAACATAAATTTTGCAGTTATTGAGCAATTGCCCATTTCGAAACTTCAATCGATTGGCTAAAGGTGAAATAATATACAAATTTTGTACTTTGGGAGCCATTTATAAATTGCCATTTTGCAATTTTGAACAATCGCAGAATCTGAAAGGGCAGCCTTTTTTAGGGCAGAGATTTATCGGTAAAGAAGGAATCTCGGCAACCTGAATGTGTTTTATCGCCTGGCTTCAGAGACACCTTTTGAAGGCTTCTGACATTTTGTCAGCGTTCATAATAATTAATACATATTGGAAAATGTGAACAAATGTTAAAAAATAACATATTTCGGACAGACATTTTAACATTTTGTGACATATTTTACAGAAATCAACATTTTTTAACAAGAAACCACACAATCTCGTATTGCAAAAAACGCACCGTAACAGTTTTTACTTGTAAATGTTTTTTTGAGAAATTTAAACAAATATCAATGTTTTTTTTGTCAATAACATATTTTAGTTCTGAATTTGTCGACACATTTCAGCAAAAACCAATAATTTAAACCAAAGATAACGTAATCTCAAATTGATATTTATAATAGGTACTGCTCAGTATTAAACACTCTGGTTAATTGCAACAAAAATAAACACTTTTAACAATAACACCTTTGGATCTTGAACATTCTTATAGATTTCAATAAAATTTAAAAGCTTTAAAAAAATTAATTCAAACAGTTTGTATTTATAAGTATTTATCTTTTTATAAAGATATTTATATTTACATCGTTTACTTTTAAATACTTCACAGAATATTTCAAAAAACATTTGACAAACTAATTCTCTTGTAACATGAGCTGTTAAATTTAGCCCCACATCTGGGGTGAAACAAACAAACTCTCGCAATCGTCGAACATAAGTTCTATTTACTAAACAGGTTATGTTGGTTTTTCCCAAAGACGAGAAGTTTATGATACTAATTATTGTCTAACGTATTACCATAGAATTTGTAATTGTATAACAAATGCTGATAAAGAGCACACAACAACTGTTCTATTATTGTTAGAGATTTTGTTCAATTTTAGGATTTTGAAAAATTCAAAAAGTGTTCAAAAAATTCTGAAAAAAATTCAGCGCATTCTTTGATCGATTCTAAGAACTTTTTGTTCAACAACGAGTTTTCTAAAAGTATACCATTTTACAACAATTCATCAGTTTTGTTTCCATTTGACTCTTATGGGTTAAGGGTGGATGTTCAACCCTTAGATGTAACAAATGAAATAAGCGCATGTTATAACTCTTTATATTGGAGCTCGACCCATCTGTTTTTGGTCATGAGTATGAGTAGCACAAAGCGACAGCGACAGCGACGTACGGTCAGAACCTGTATCGCGCGGCGATTGTGCAGGTGACCCTGCGATGAAACTTCACCGGAGTGTCGGCGAAGGAGGGGGTTTGTAACGGATGTTACGCTGGCGGACCTATTACGTTAGCCGCCGTGAAAGTGTTAGCATAAAATCCATTTCCTTGCATTTTCGTGACGTGATCGTGTGTTAGGAACGGCCCCGAATAAGCCCGAGTGCCGTCGATCGCGACGCTCGACGAAATTGGAGTCAGTTGGTATAGAACCGTCATTGGAGTTGGTCTGGAACTCCACCGAGCTGGACAACCAATCCCGTGTAGGCAAGTACTCAACTAGTAGACAGCTGGTGCTTCAATTATGGCCAGTCCTCGCAATGTCTCACAAAGTCATATTCAATGGTACTAGTGGGGGCTGTTCCAAGCGGGGAACCCTCTCAGCCATTGGTGTTGGACTCGCGCGGGTAGTGGTTTCAGAAAGCCTGCAAGCTGGGCTAGGAGCATTCTGCTAGGATTGGAAGGACTCTTGCTTGCTCCGATGTGTGAGTTGCAATGCAACTCGGGTGCGACCCTGCAGATTGTCGTAGGGATTAGAAAGGTCCTCTCCTCACCTAGGAGCTCGAGAAGTCTTGCCGCTTTGAGATAGATTAGTAGAGACTACCGGAAGAGGGGTCTCGCGTTCGTCCGGGCGTATCCCGGCCCCACGCCATGGAGCCCGAGCCTTAGAGCCTTCTGGCGGGTAGGTTATTACGTAGATATCATGAAAGCTCATGATGAGTTATGTGACGACGACACACATTCTAGCGAGACTAGATTTGAAGCTGCACCCATTTCTAAACAAATGAAAACTTTCGAAAATGTTTTTATCACTGTAATTTGGAATTACAGTTTAATGCATTTTAATAATATATCTGAGTCTTTTCAAAAAGAAAATATAGATTTGCTTATTGCATGCAACCTTTTAAATTCCTTATATCAGTATTTAATAGATATCAGAGCAAAATTTAAAGTATTTTGAGCACAAAATAAAAGCTTTGCTGTAGTATTGATATCTGCATCTGAGCCAAGAAATCGAAAGAGAAACATTAAACTTACGCGATATGAAGGGCAGAGTGAAGACACACAATTTACCACAGATGAGAAGTTCAAAAATTCACTTATATCTAATTTAAAGACTAGAAAAACTGTTTATGAAATGACGTCTGAACATTTCCGATTTTTACCTCTCTACTACATATGGAATTTTAAGAAATACAAGAATGTTGCCAAAAGCTTGCAAAGAAACATGATCAAGATATTTCTGCAGACAACTTAACATCGGAATGTTTACAATAAAAATATCATAAATCATAATCTAATTTTGCAATCATTGCGTAATATTGGTTTTTCCAAATTAAAGTTAATAAAATCAGAGCTTAGAAGAAATAGTACATTGCGATACGAGAGCGTAAATTAGGTGATTTTTAGTTGAGTGTGAAAGCTGTCGACCGAGCGGAGCGAGTTAATAGTAGATTTGTATTTTGTGCGTAAATTTCGGTGATAACTTTCCTTAAAACAAGACATGTGCCATTAGTCGTACGGGGGGGGGGGGGCGGAGCCCCAGATAAGAAATATATAACTATAACAGTATGATATTGAAAACAAATTACCATGAATCCGTTGTTCCCTCCTTATGGTTACGAAGACAGTGATTATTTTTCTATTTTGCAAGGATTTATTCAGTGTTTGTTTACATTGTTATTGAAAACATATTATTTTCGAACGTGAATTCTGAGAATGATATTTGTAACTGTTGAAAAATATATTCAGTTTCTAAATCATTACAATGTATCTCGAAAGTGGTGAATGCCCCACGAAAGAAATATGGAATTTTAAATGTATAAATAATTTAATTTGGATAAATTAAAATATGTAAATTATATTGAAATATAAGAAAATGGCAAAATATTATTTGACAATTATATATTATGTCGTGGATGGTGGTTCATACCGTACTGGTTTTACGTTCTCTGCGGAGGGTTCAAGCAAGCTGGAAATGTTTTACGCATGCTGGGGATGTGTTATGCACGCTGGGAATGCTTTAGCATGGAATGCTTTACGCACGCTGGGGATGAGCCATCGTAAAAGTTGTTCATTACGCACGTATTTTATGCTTCACGCACGATGTTACAAAAAAAAGTTTTTTAAAGAAGCGGTTTATTTATTTATTACATTTAAGTAATTAAACTATGTATATATTATAAGATTATTAATGTGTCATAAAACTAAAATAAAGAAAAACTTTTTGAATTTTATTTTTATTGCGTAATAATGCATCTCGTAAAAAAATTGAAAATGTCAGACTTATGGGGCCCCTTACCACTGCAGAGGCCTGGGCCCTGGCCCAGTGGGTCCACCCTTAAAGACGGCTCTGGTATTGCAATCGAAATTGAAGGAAAGAAGCGCTCACCTTGTGACTTCGATCCACAGATCGAAGTCGACGAAAAACCACAGCGTGTTTTTGTATCTGAGCCCCAGCACCGGAGAATTCCTCGACGGCCTTTAGCTGCACCCCTTTTCCGGTTTGTCAAATTGGATGAAGGTGTCTACGTCAACGTTCTGGTTATTCTGGCTCAGAATAATGTTGAGGATAAAAGAGACCGAGTCCGTTACGGCGCTCCTATTTATGTCACAAAGGCTGTCCAATCTGTCCGTCAACCTTTAGCTTTTTAATCGGAATAAATTAAATTTGATGGCATTCGCGGCTGATAGGCGCACCGATGCGCTAGCCCCAATTCCGACTGGCTACGTCACTCGGACCTATTTGGTATATTATTTTACATATATTTTGCATTTTTATATTTCATTCATCCACTCACCAAACAATTGTTCATTTCGCACTTACGAGCCATTAACCGTCGAGAGAGAGGCTCTGAACTTTGGGAAGAACAACTAAAATGGCCGACATTAACCGTAGAGAGAGAGGCTCTGAACTTTGGGAAGAACAACCAAAATGGCCGACATCTGCATGTAGACGGTGAACTCGATGGCCAGATTGCTTCTTATCCAATGACGACGAATGCACCGAAAGTAATCAGCGATGAGTCCACAAAATAGCTCCTTCAGGGTGATTCTCGGACAGAAAATGAAGTCGGCAATGAGTTTCAGACATCAAGCGATTTCAGCTCACGCCAATAAATAAGGAAATTTCACGTTGCTTACCTAGTAAGACGCCAAGGAGATGCTCGCGTGATAGCCCTGCATGGGGCACTCCCTGGCACAATGCAGTTTTATTAACTTTTCTGGCACCCAGCTCTTCATCCCATAGATCTTGGCTCACAGGTTTTCTTGTCGTGAGATTTCGGAAAGATCCAAATCCGTCAGGAAAGCGACCCAAAACTCCCGTCCTGCTTTATCTTTTGTCCAAGTATCCAAATTCGTCGCACATTGCAAAAACACGTTGTTCATCGTTTCGAGGTTCAGAGTCAAGAGAGCTCTCTCAATCTACCGCGCGGCTCCGACACCGCTACACCCAATTTAAGGCGCACACACATCAACAACAATAAAGTTCACAACACGACTCCGCCGGAATTCCGCATCGTTACGCAACGGCTGTTTCTTATCGGGGATCGGTACATTGTAACACCGCAACATAATAAAATCACTACAAGCTATGTGTTCCTTTCAACCATCGATAAGAGGACGGCGAATTTATATGTTGCCAAACACCCGATAATGCGGAGATCGATGAACAGAACCTTAAGGCAAAAAAGCGAACCAAGGGTAGACCTTCAACAATGCAACCACCCAAACGTGTCAAAACAAGGTCAAACGGCCGGCAAATATTGTAATGGATGAAGAAATTTTTAAAGGCCTTTATTACAAATATCGAAACAACTTACCGAAGTCTGCACTTAATTGGCTAAACTACACACCATTGGAGCGGATTTTAAGGAATTCAAAACCGTGAAATCATATTCTACCCCTTTACTAAAACATCGAGAAGTGCTTGACACCCTTAAAGTATACAATACCAGGATGAATTCGTTGGAAGCCCTGATTGATGCCCTTAAAGGAAAATCGAAAGTTGCGAAATGAAGACAAATTAAAGGAACGTCGTTTAAGACAACTTTGACAAACATCGTCATAATTTAGTTTTCAATGGTGCTCCGCGGTTAGAAAATGAAAACTTAAACGACATCATTTTTAATATCTATATGACCGCTGAAGTTCCCATTGGGCCGGAAATCCTGGCGCGTAACTATATGCCATAGACGTCACTGGGATGTCAGTACATGTCGAGAGAGTTACTTAATAATGTTCTCATATGAAAAATTATGGACCCAATAACTGTTGAGTTCTAAAATTCAAAGGAAAACAGAAAAGTCTATGTAGTTATTTATTTATGTTTACTCAAATTAATATTTATGTAAACAGACCGAAAAATATCAAGAATTTCCATCTCATATTTTTTTTTTTTTATATTATTTTACGTCGACTTTTATGAACCCAAATGGAACTAAATCGCGACGGGACCTACACTTTATGAACGGCGTTATTAGACTCGTATAAACAAATATAGAGGTGTCCCGATGACAGATTGCAGAGGCCGCGATCGAACTAGGGTTTTCTGATTACGAAGCCGATACTCTGCCAACTGAGCTACCGCCGCTCTCTCATATTTTATTAATTCAAAACGGTCGAGAAATAAACAATGATTAATTATTACATAATGGTTCTTATTATGTACGGCATTTAACTGCATAAAGTGTTTTAATTTCTCTTAAAGGTTTATCCGAACCTTCAGTTCATTAGATTTTTTTTTCAAAATTAAAATGAACTATCGCGTCCATGGCAAGGTTATCATTAGCCCTGCTGAAGAATACAAAATTACATCCTAGTGCGAAACTCATTTTTCAGAATAGTTCAAGTTCTAGGCGTTGGAGGGGATATTTTTTATTTTTCTGTTTTCCATTGAATTTTAAAACCCAATAGTTATCGTTTCCATAATTTTTTATATAAGAAGATTATTAAGTATTTCTCTCGACGTGCACTGACATCCCAGTGACGTCTATATAGTTAGGGGCAGTAGGGGCAAAGTGGGATTTTGGCGTTTCGCTGTATTAGAACATTTCCTATGTATTTGTTTGCACTGTTTATTTACAAAAGAGTAATCGTAATACAAATTTTGAAACATACTCTAGTTTCCACTCATTATTTACCCACCGATCGAACATGACCTAGGAAGTCGAAGTCAATTTGTAAATTCATACACATTCTCAATCGATTAGTAAGTATCAATAAATTAAGCGTAATTAAAATCTGAATTGGATGACTTAATAGTCTTCTCTTACACTGAATTTTCGTTTTTTATTTGTTTCATTTGGGGTTGAGGATGATTTTCTACAACGTGGTTAAAAAAACTCTCTTTCCCCCTCTCTCTTTTTCTCCCTCTCCCTCTCTCTCTCTCTCTCTCTCTCTCTTGAGTTGTGCCCACGGCTCGTAGTGGCCAGGACACTAATAAATAAATTTTTAATCAATCTCTCTCTCCCTCTCTCTCTCTCTTTCTCTCTCTCTCTCTCCCCCCCTCTCTCTCTCTCTCTCTCTCTCTCTCTCTCTCTCTCTCTCTCTCTCTCTCTCTAGCGGTGAGTACACGCAGTCACGTTTTGTCGAGCTCCGCTAAATTTATCTAAATTACACTCTAAACCTCTTTTGTGGGAGTTAAAATTTTGTAGAGACGTTCTTGCGCGGACTCGGATCACGATCACTAATTGGTATATTTATCTCCGAGTCTACTTCAGGCGAGAAAAGTTAAAACAGTCATTCTGGAATTAACCGTTGCTGCTTTTCCACCGAAACACCTGCGCACGCCCGAAACGTCATCGCCTACGTCACACTACGCAAAATGGCGCTGCCCAGTAGCTATCAGTAACTTCGACACTTTGTCGCTGACACCGATCACCTTGTGTTTGTCACCTTTGACTTTGCTTTCTTTCCGCTGGTTGGTTGGTGAAATGTGGAGATGCGAGACCTGTGAATGTCTGTAATTGTGTAAATTAATTTTAATTGTTTTAATGGTTTTCTGCCTGACATTTTATTGTCATTGCCTTGTATTCACGCATGCATTGTTGTGATTGATTAGTTCAAGCACTCGTATTGTCGGGATCATCTGCGTTATCTCTTAACTCCTATCAGCTGATGGCTTATCGGCGGCCCCTCTCTTCAGGTGCTGCGCGGTGCACGAGACGCGTACGGTTCACGCGCCCCTTCCAAGCGGGTTTACTAAACGATTATGGCCTTCTCTCTTTAATGCACGTTCGGCTATATTTCGGGTTCTCACTATCTCGTGCACGCTTCTCAAATGGAGAATTGTAATAAATGCAATGCCGAATTCGTTGGCGACGACAAAATACAATGTGTTGTTTGCGCACTTGCATTTTATGTAGATTGCAAACCTGAAAATGCGACCACGACTGTATCGGGTGCATTTGTTTGCTGCGTTAATCCACCTGCCGCTAAGAGCAAAAAAAGGAAGCTGAACTCGACTCTGCTCGCTTCGCCTCGTCTTCTCCGTTCCAATAGCGCTACTTCTTAGAATCGGATACGTCCGATACGTGTGCCATACCTCCTGCGCTACAACTATATCTTGATTGACAAGAACAATTTAACGCCCAACAGAATGTGCGCTTTGAAGAAATAAATGGAAAGATGGATCGAATCTTGAAGCTGGAGGAGCGAGTAGAGGACATAGAAGATAGCGTAAAATCACTCCAAACTGAAGTACAGTCCTTAAAGGCAGATCGAGCTACTATGGGCTACGACATTCGGAACTGCAATTTAATAATCACAGGGATTCCTGCGAAAGTCACAGAGGATTTGCGTCAAATTTCGCTTAAAATTGCCGAAGGTTTGAATGTGGCGCTTCACATAGAAGAAATTCTTTCAGCTTATCGGCTACATCGAACAAATGGCACCGACTCATCTGCTTCCATGCTTGCGTCTTCGTCAACGCAAGCATCGCAAAGGCACCCAGCAATACTTGTAAGACTTTCCAATCCCGACCTACGATTTGCCTTCATCAAAGGTATGGGTGCAAAGAAGATGCTATTTACCACCGACATTGATAACTCTTATGCGAAAAACCGCGTTTTTATCAATGAGCACCTACCATCTGCGACGCTTAATTTGCTCAGAAAAGCACGTGCGTTAGTGAAGGACCATCCGCATAAGTATGTTTACACCTATCAAGGCATTGTACGTTTTCGACCAACTAGCGGCGCTAACGCGATCGACATTACTTGCGAGGAAGATCTTCGAAGGATTAGCGATTGACGTTTGGCATGTGGCACTCTTAGTGTTCGCGAAAATAGTGAAACGGCTGCATCGACGTCCGGAAGCAACCAGGCTTTAATTAATTCAATAATTCCAGTAAACTCTAAATACATTAATCTAAAAGTATGTCATATTAATGTTCAATCTCTCGGCTCTGCTAATAAATTTTCTTTTTTTAAATCTTATTTCACCGAAAATTTGTATCATATTATTATTCTTTCTGAAACCTGGTTTAATACTAAAACTGTTGACTCCTATTTTTCTTTGCTTAATTATCACTTGATTCGCAATGAGCGCAAGTATAAGCTCGGTGGAGATGTTGCTATGTATATTCATACCGCTCTAAATTACAAAATCTTGGAAAAATCTGAATGCACTTCCGTTAACCCCCTCGAGTTTATGCTTGTTGAAGTCAGTTACAGCGCTACTACGAACCTCAGAGTGCTACTTGCGGTTATCTATCGACCACCGAAGAAAGCTGATTTCAATATTGACTTATATCGTGCTAATTTTGAATCTACATATTTACAGCAGTTTGCCGAAGTCAATGCTCTTCAAATCATGTCATATCATCCTACTAATCATACGAACCGAACTGATACATGGATTTGCCACTGCCTTGTTGATAACCTTATAAATGTCCTAGGACATAGCCAAGCCAATTTACCTTTTATTGTGGCCATGATCTGATAGATATCGAATGTAGGATTGGAACACCGAAAGTAAAGCCGACACAAATCACATGTAGAGACTATCGCTCTTTCGATATCGAGTTTGCATAGGGACCTGAGTAGCTAGGATTGGAATATCTTTAATTCTGTTTCTCCGCTGAATAACGTGAACTTACTCATCAATACGCTTAGTCATCGTCTATTACAAACTTTTGATAAGCACGCCCCTAAGCACACCTTTACACCGACTCACAAGCTTTCCCCTTGGTTTTCACCTCAGCTACTTAGACTTAAATACGAGAGAAATAGCCTTTTATGTGCTTATCGCAGGACCAGGGACCCCTCATTAAGAATTAGACTCATTTCTGCTAATAAAGCTAATAAGCAGGGATGGGTATCAGCGAGAGAAAACTACTATCGAAACAAACTTAGTAATATTCGGGACGTTAAGACCATGTGGAGGGAGTTGCGCAACCTTGATTTGGTGGCTTTCAATAAAGCTGTTAAACCGTTGTGTTGCACTTTGGATGAACTCAATTCCTTTCACACAGCTTCTGTTTCTCCTTACACTGATCTTTTCGACCTAAATTTCGATGAAGACTTTTATCACGGAGATTTTAACGACAGTAGATTTTTCTTCGCTAATGTCACCATCGAGGATGTAGCTGCTCGTTTGTCGGAAGCATGCGGCTCTGACTCGATACCTATTAGTTTTTACATCAAATAATTCCCTCTTCAATGAATCGCTTAATTTATCCATCTTTCCTGCTGATTGGAAAAAATCATTGACGATACCCATTAGCAAAATTACTAACCCTGTGTCTCCTGGTCATTACCGCCTTGTCGCTATTGTTCTTGCTCTCTCTAAAATACTAGAACGTATTGTTTTCAATCAGCTACTTGGGTTCCTGAATAACAGTAATTGGTTTGAACCTCACCAATCGGGTTCCGTAAAGGCTATAGCACGCAAACAGCACTACTATATGTATCTGAATATTGCAGGCAAGCGATAGACAATCGCATGGTAACTATTGTTATCCTCTTTGACTTTAGCCGTGCGTTCGATACTAATAGTCATAGGCTTTTGTTGCAGAAACTAGAAATGGCTAATTTATCAGATATCGCTATTCGGTGGTTTGCATCTTACCTCTCGTGTCGATCTCAGGCTGTCACAGGGGTGGATGGCACTAGATTGTCGTGGCTTCCAGTGGGTGCTGGAGTGTCCCAAGGTTCTGTGTTAGGACCTTGGTTATTTTCAGTTTTTATTAACGATCTACCTGGGATTCTCCATCATAGTGATCATATGATTTTCGCTGACGACACCCAAATTTTTCTTAAATGTCGTGTTTCAGAGCTTGACATCGCCATCGCAAAGGTAACGTCTGATATCACTCGTTTCTGTCAATAGACGAATAAGAATGACCTCGTCCTTAACTTCGAAAAAACCAAGGCATTAATTGTCGGCAGTGCTTTTTATCTGAACACCTGTAATACTGATTCGATCACACCGATTATTATTAATAACTCGGTCATACCGTGAGTTAAATCGGTGAGGAACTTGAGTCTCGTGTTTGATGGAACGCTTTCGTGGAAGTACCATCTTATACAAATGTCGCTCTCCTCTCGCCAGCTATAGAGAGAGAGAGAGAGAGAGAGAGAGAGAGAGAGAGAGAGAGAGAGAGAGAGAGAGAGAGAGATATATATATATATAGAGAGAGAGAGAGAGAGAGAGAGAGAGAGAGAGAGAGAGAGAGAGAGAGATTTCAGAACAGAGAGATGTCGGAACAATGAAGGCATAGATTGGGCCACGCTGTTGCGTCGCAACTCTTCGTAGAAGCGACATGAATCGCCGTACCTGAGGGAAATATGGCGGAAGATGAAGCTTCTTTTTAGCGGGTTGGGACTGCGCGTTAGCAACGAAAAAGGGGGAAATGATGCAGGCGCGTCAGACAGGGGCGGTATCCCTTCTCGACCGCCTCGATAACTCCTACCATTAGGTAGCACCTCACGCGCTACCGAGAGGGACAGCCGGGGGAAAGAGGGGCTCGGGCGTTTTGAATGCGTGGAGCATGCTGACGTCCACGGCGAAACGCGCAATCGAGCATATGCAGTAAAGCCGTTCAGCCGCTTTGCCGGCGACTTACGGACAGATATTGAAGATCACGAAGAATTAAGATTAGGAAGGTGATATTATGCTCCGGGACCGGGAGTATTAGTATTTTAGTATTTAATATTAGTATTTTAGTCTACTTTCACTTCTGGTATGCGTGTACCCTACCCTACGTTGTAATCTCTCGACTATTATTATCTATCTATTTTTCATTTACTTTTGTTATAGATCTAGTATTGCGCTTTTATATGCATCTGTTAGTATGCCTTGTTATATTAAGCTTAGTTTTAGTTTTAGTTATCTGTATGTATGCTCTATATTGGTTGGCCTAAGAGGTAATACCTCAAGCCATAATAAAGACAATCAATCAATCAATCAATATCTCCCTCTCTCTCCCTCCTCCGTCTCTTTCCCTCTCTGTATCTTTCTCTCTCTCTCTCTCTCTCTCTCTCTCTCTCTCTCTCTCTCTCTCTCTCTCTCTCTGTAAAACCTTTCCAGAAGTAATTTTAACAACCCGTCCCACTTGCCCCTGGATTTTCAGATTTCTCAAAAAAAAAGTTTTTTCGTAAAATTAAAATTTGGAATATTAAAAAGATACTTTTTTTTAAATGCGTTTCACAATAAGTTAGTTGAGGACCTAAATAAGGGTTTCTAAACCGCACCTAACCATTATTATGCCCCATATTTTTTGAATACAAGTTTTTCCAAAACCATCCCACTTTGCCCCTACTTCCCCTTTTTATTTATGTTTACTCAAATTAATATTTATATAAACAAACCGAATACCAAGAATTTCCATCTTATATTTTATTAATATAAATAATAAACGCGATCAACTAGGGTTACCATCGGAGTCCTCCACGTGCCTCCTTCTCGTATATCAACGTTCCAAAAGTCCTTCCAAATTACATCCGCACATTTGTGGAACAAACTTCCTTTTAAATGTGTACTCCGAAAATTCCTGTTTCAATGGGAAACTGATGAATCCAACAATCGTCGCTGATCCTTATTGACCATCACATTCTAACTCACTCTTAGTCCGCATGATTAACCTAGTTAATAGGCACTTAAAGACATTGTAATCTACCTACCGCCATCGTATTTTATTTTATTGTATTTTATTTCATTGTACATCCAATTTCCAGCCAGATTTCCATCCATCCAGGTACTACAGCGTCACAGAACTGTGGGAAACCATATCCAATAAATAAATACATAAAAAAAAATAAAAAATACAAAGATATTACAAATTAAACATAAAAAATAAAAAAAATAAATAAAAATGGATCTATTAACTCGCCACGTCCTCGTCGTTAGTTCTGGGTTGCGCCAGGGGCGAGTAAATAAATTTATTTTAATTTACTGCAATAATACATTTTCGGTCCTTCATATTCAATCCACCATTTTGAATTGACTGAAACTGTAGTTGTAAAGAAATACAAAAGAGTGCTTTATATGGCACAATGCTATAAAAATAATCGCCACGATGGGATTCGCCGCTATTTTCGCCGATATTACTCAAGATTGCGTATTTGCGGGCTATCGGGAGGTGGGGTTATCCGGACTCCGGACGTAGGATCCGGGGTTTAATACCGTTAGGAAGGAATGTGATATATAGGTAGGGAATGTCGGTAACAGGTCTCGCTGCAGATGCGCCCTTAATACGCCAGTATGAGCGCCAGGGGAAAGGTTGGGTACTTTAACCTCAGGAAGGTGCTTGGCACCGTTTACGGATCTGGTGCGAGACTTTGGCCAGGCAGGAAGAAGAGTACGGTACTCGGACTCGGAGCGTTAGTGCTAGAGCCTAGCTCCTTCTACAGCTTAGCTACTTCGGGAGCTGGTCTGTCGGCCCGCATCGACTGACTGACTGACCCGGAAATGAAAGCGAATATTCTATTTCGGTTTATATTTAAATGCATTCATTATGAACGTATTTCCGAATTAATTATTTTTTTAGTAATTTGCATTTAAATTTTTATTTATTTTATTCCACTTTGTATTCAAAAACATACCTTTGGATAAATTATTTTATGATTAATTTTGATTTAAATGATTTTAGTTATTTTTTATTAGCGTTTATGGTATGCTACCAATTCTAAAACGTTACGCCGAATATTTTTAATAGTATATTAAGATAGCCAATGCTGCTTAGTAGAAATGGAAAATAAAAACAGTTATTTTTCCCTGAAAAATGCCCCGTTATTTATATAAGATACATTTTTATGCTTCTAGTTTATATATTTCTATCTAAATTTCCGGTAGAAGACAGTGTATAATAACCGAGAGTTTATATTGAGTTATTTTTGTGAAAAAAAAGCTTTCAGCAAGATTTTGACGTTTCCTGTATTACTCTCCTAGGGATAATCCTCGACAGAAATCCTTTGTTCCCTGCTGTAGTATCTGTGCAGATTGTCTGGAAATTTCGGTGTGCGCATTACTGAATATTTGTAATTAGTGAGGCTGTCGATTAGCGCGTGGGAGACCGTTTCCACCACGAGTCAGCTTGTCACTGAGCTTTGGAAACCACATTTCTTAACTGTCATCGGCCCAAACGAGTCGTGTGCGAGCAGAACCAGTAGTTAACTAACGAGTTATCCTGTGCCAATGCTGAAAATCCATTAGCAGTATAGGTGACAGAAAAATTCTGAGAATTTTCGCAAATACTAGACGATTTTAATCAATTCGTGACGAACTTCTTCCATGTTTTGTAGGATATCATGTATAATGTTACTTCGACCCAGACCATAGGTCTGGCGAAGTATTGAATTTGAAAAACTACCCTATAGTTTTTCATCAAATGTGGACGTTTCAGGCCCTAAGGAACCCAAAGCAACAATAAAAAAATTGATGTCCGTTAGGTTGTACGTCCGTCCGTCCGTCCGTCTGTGCGCAAAATTTTCTATACTCGATATCTCGCGACTGGTAGGACGAATTTAAAAAGTACAAACGGATTTGGGTTTCTCTTGGCCAAACTTAGATCTGATTAGTTTTTGGAGACAATGCATACTAGATTATGGGGAGGTTTAACAAAAAAACGCTCAAAAAACATGTTTTTTCCATTTTTTAACAAAAAATACAAATCGTACAAAAAAATGTTTCAAACAAAAAATATAGAACATCGAATTCTCTACAAAAAAGGTGGTATTCATTTCTTCGTGAAATCAACGATAATGCCGTAAAAAGTAAATTAACATGAAATTAACATAAATTGTACATGCACATATACAATGCATATGTATGTATATTATATACATTACATGAAAAACGGAAACACAGAGGAGACAGGGGAGTGAGGCGGGTATCAGGGGGGGGGGGGGGTATAAAAAATATTCACTGTAATGTTGGTATCGGGTAGCCATGGGGAGGTGGTAGCGGGGAGGCGGGTTCGGGGCTTCGCCCCCCCCCCCCCACATGCAAGAAAATGTATATGTATATTCTCATTTATCAGTGCTTCGGCTGAGCTGCGGTCGGGGTCGAAGTTTTGAAATTGCTCATTTTCAATTTTAATATAGGGTGAGTATGCCAATGAATGGACGACTACCAATGAATGGACGACTTCCAATGAATGGACGATTTTTACATATTTCTATTTCTTATGAATGTATGATGCACAACATGCAACAAAATACATATTTTTATGTTCTTTGAACATTCAAAACAATATTTACAGTACTATTGATCTTCCAGTGTTTATTATTTTGTAAAATCAAAGCAAAGTTTTCAAGCCATCCAAAACTGGTACTGAAAACGTCCCATTTGATTTAACCCGTCTATTCATTGGGGTTTAGCGGATTTTTTTACAAACGTATGAAGACGAGGTTAATAATTAAATAGAATCAAAGGTTGAACTATACGGTCATAAAGAGCAGAGTCTAACGATTCTAATGGTGGTATCATAATTAAATTTTCATAAAAGAATTCAAAAGTTACAATCGATCAAAGTGTGAAAAATGCTTAACCGTCCATTCATTGCCATATTCACCTTATTTAAGGAACAAGATATTGTTACAATATATGTATAGAAACTACTCGAACCTAACGATGCTAGTAGTTCCTTCGTTCCTGGTAGTGTTAAAATGGGAATATTCCCGGAAGCATCAGCCTTTCGTCAGGGAACTGCAATACGAATTTAGCCAAAATTGTAGGCACCCGGGTTGAAGGCATCTAGTTTAGAATTGCAGTTATAGAGCCCAAATTTAAAAATATAACTTCAATCATTTTCCATCACAGATTATTATTTTATCGATTGACGACTTTAGAACCCTCTTATAACTCCGTTGCATGCATAACAGTCACGTGAAGAGCGTTTTCTATTTTTGAGCATGAATCGGTTGGAAAATCGCAACCAATTCGGCTCGAAATCACTCTCTCCATATACAAAGGAGCACTCACATGTACAGTAGTCCTCCACTGAAGTCATACACCTGGGGCAAGTAAGATGGCGGCGTCTTCCCTTAAATCATATTTTCCGTCACTTTCTACCACTCCAATTTCCGCAGTCTTTCTGTCACTCACGCACATACCAGATATATATGTTGCATATTAGGAGAGTTTTAACAATTAAACCAATCACAGAAAAGTTTTTTGAATATTGGAATTGTATGATTGGCTGACAGGATTAGTTTGAATATATTTGAATAACGGAGTAGAATGTACATACATTTCAAATGATGTAAAACGGTTAGCAGAAGAATAGCATCTACTTATAGAAGTACGTTACTTACTGGAATGTGAAAAACCTAATTCTGAGAATAAAAAAGGAATATACTGGTCCTCCTGGATTTTCGCGTCGGTGGCAAACAAAACTGTAAGTTGTACATTTTTTGCATGCAGTTTGAAATTGTATGATGTTTCGTAATTGTAGATGACAATATTGTTCCGAATTAAATTGACAATCTATGTATAATAATTTATTGTTTATATTTTTTAGAAGAAGAAAGATTAGAGACTGACCTATAGTGAGAAGTTGGAAATAATCCAGGAATTGGACAATAATATGAAACAATCCGAGGTGGCTGAAATATTTAATAAAACACAAAGTACAATGACCCGTACTTATGCTAAACGTTATGAAATTATGGCGAAGAAGAACATTCTCACGTAGAGGTGCGCGTGGTGGGGGAATTTATCAGGGGAAAAATCTGTCTTAGAGGAATGATACTACACGCTATAACGGTTTTTCTCGATGGAAGTTCGACCCAAATTGGCCAGGAGGACTACCCGAATGTACATGCGCCGACGTCCTGGTATGGACGCTACCTGCCACGAAACACTCGGTCACAGACTAACTCACTCGCGGTGAGTTTACGAGACGACCGTTACGTATAGAAAATACGAACTAACTATGTTCGGAGATACCGGGGAGAACGGAATAATAATGACACTCCGTGACCGGTGACAATACATATATTACAAAAAGTGACATACACAAGAAATACAAAATATAAAATGAAATTATGAGCACTTGCTTTCGCAAGTGTGAAAGACGTAAATCCGCCCGATTTCTAAGCGGAAAGTCCCTACCGGACTAGGACCATAAATTGCATTCCAAATGTGCACATCGGTCACCTCACAAAATGATCGCGATCGGCAAGCCAAGAAGTGCCAATGTGGTAATAAATTGTGATGTTCATAGTAATGAGCAGCTTTAATATATACTTATTATTATTACCCAACTTCGACTCCGAAATATATAAGGTGTTGTGTAGTAGCAATCTGCAACGACGTGGTTTGATTAAAAAAGGATCGAGTGAATTTAAACAGCCCAGTGAGTAAAAAAAATAATAATTTTTTTTTGCAAAATCGGTTGTATCCTAAAATTCGCGAGCCCATCACTGTTCTCGCCGTTTCGTCACGTTCGTCTGCGTGGTATCATTGCCCCGCTTATTATCCTCACGCATCGATCGATTGATTGCTCATCATCGCCCGGACAGCGGAATTTTAGATTTTCCGCGCGATGTCACCCACATTGAAATTTGAACAACTTCCCCTTCTCGGCTGAGTCTCTGCCACCTTTCTCTCTATCACAAGCGTTCCGTCTGTCTTCATGAAGAAGAATTACAGACGACCGGAGCGAGATGCTCGCTTCGTGAGAACGCTACGCTATTTACGGCCTTATTGTCTACCGACTTCCGCCCAGTTTTAAATTTTTACTACAATAAGTAATAAAGATAATAGTGAACGAATGAGAAGCCGATCGCTTGTACAACAACCAATAAATATTAGGATAAAGGATAGGATAAAGGAAAGAAATTATCCCCCGCTTTAATGACATTTTTTAGCCTATTCGCGGGTCGGCTCTCGGGTGGATTGGTTGGACAGACTTTCAAAGACATTACAAGACAATATTTTTTTTTTTTTTTTTTAGACAAACACAAGGATCACCCACCCAGAGCCAGTCCCCCCATTACTGCGCCCCGTAGAGCGACTTGACCCCTCTGCATCGCATTTGTACGGGGTCTGGGAAAACTACGGAAAACCCAGACAGATACAGTCGACGAACTACTTTATCATCAGAGTATACCCTCTGATGGTAAAGCAGCCGTGTCTCCCACTCAGCAATCGGCCTGCTATCTTTGCCGTAGCGGGCGCAACGCTCGTTTTTTTATTTTTCATAGTCACCTTCCAAGTATGGATCCCTATCAGGAACCTTTCACTTGAAAGAGCGACTATGCGTCGCACCGACCACAGGGCAATGATTGTTCAACCAATAAATATTGAGAGAGATAACTTCGCATCATTAAAACGGATGTGCGTTGCGGCTCAAAAATTAACGACGATCTCGAAGTCGAACACCATTTCAAACCGACTTGAGTCACTCGGCAAGTTTTTTAAAAAGGTCACATGCTTGGCCGGACTCTAGTGATGAAGAGGGCAAAGACGTCGACAGTTATTTGGAAATAGACGAATGGAGATGTGGTACATATCTGCCATCGATCATTTGACGATTTTTCAGGGCATTCCGATTGCAACCACGACATCTACTGTCCCGTACTTCATGGTTCAACGCCAGCTCTTCCAACGACACGGTGCAACTGTCCGAAAATCTTTCTTCCAGTCTTGGATGATGATTTCAGGAATTGCTGCAGTTTCAGGATCTGTTTGAAACGCTCTTGATTCGTGAGAATTCTCCTTCTAATGTTACACAATTATATTGTTTAAAATCAAGCTTATCGGGTACGGTTTTATCTTTAATTAAATACCTTGTCTCCGACCAATACTGTTGCTATTCGCACAGTTTGGCGATCCCTTATCGCACATGCGTGCGCGGCGCGTCGCAGTTTTCGGCGCACATTTACGGTTTTCCGCAATTCCGGGTCAGTTTTGCGAAAGCTTTCGATCGAACAGCATCGAACGCGTCGATCAATCTTCGAAATTACGCGTAGCGTTCTCGCGCCACGTGGCTAATGTATCGGCGATACCGCGCGTTCGTAATTTCTGAAAGGTTTTCTTTAAATTAGTTGCCTTTAAGGTAGTTATACCCCATAATATCATATGTTGTCGAAAAATATTTAATAACGTTTCCAAGAATTTAATTTTCATTATTAATAATATTGTTGAAAAGTGACAGCATTATTCTTCTTGAAAAAAAAAATTGAAATGTGCAAAAATAATTTGTTAAGCCACTTTTGTTATTTTTTCAAATTTTTTCTTCTCTGCTGTTAAGAATTTAAAAAAAATGAACGTATTTTAACGAATGATGACTTATTTTTTCGAGAAAAAGATTCTCTACAACTTCAGCGTACGTATTTTGAAATATCCGAAGCCAACGATAAATTATCTCTGTTTATTTTAAAAAAGAACTACAACTTTCAACGAATTTTGAGTAATTTTCGTGAACAGATAAAGAATCTTAAAAAAATTATTTTTCTACGTAGTTGCCACGGCTTTGGTTCATCGCGTCGTGCAGCAAATTTTGGCTATCCGGCGAGGATCCTGTGGACTTTGTGTGCTGAAAAGGGAAAGTACAACATTAAAGTGCTCCGGTTCTATGGCGCGTCCCTGTATGCGACCGTGAGTGTTTCTGTGAGAAAAATAGAAAAACATTCAGCGTTCAAAACGAACTATAATTTTGTCGTTTTCGCCATTTTGCGATTTCGTTATGGCCATCTTTACGCGGCGCTTCATTGTTCCCCCACTCGTGCCGCGAAATTCGAAGTTTGGTTCATCGGCGCGGTGCCTCATACTATGACACTCGTGTTTTTCGAATCCACGAGTCCCTGCACTTCTCGAACTTTAGCTTTATTGCTCATTCAAGCCCGTCGCGTGCCTAGCATCGATCGTCGAATTTCGATTAACACACCTGACGCTCTTCGCAACGAAATATTTGTCGCAGCTAATTTCGACACGACACGTTGTCGTGTCAATTAGGATTTTTCCTGAGCGTATCCTCATTGATATCGTAATCAATTACGATGTAGTTTGTATCCGTTGAGGGGACATTTGAGGAGTTAGTCGCTTCTCAGGAAGCCAACTTCAGCAGCCAGACACGGACTCGTGTGAACTTTCACGAAAGTGGACAGCCTACCGTCGCTAAACTTCATGTGCGTCGAAAGTATATCGACTCAACGTAGGAACATTGTCGACTTACTCACGCTAAGATCACTTATCTCGCTACGGCAGTGAAGCGTAGACATCCGTAATTTTCGGATCTACTTTACGAAAAGGCTGAAGCATGATATCTCGACATGGCTCCAGACTTGGAAGAGACGTTGATAGCTGCAACACCATCAATGTCAACTCAATTCTCCACGGCTCTGGTTCAACCTGTTCCAGTTCCTGTCATTGGACGAGCGTCTTCGTATTTGCCGCATATCGAGCTACCTAAATGTTAATTTATTTATTTATACCGGTATAGATAATGTGAGAAAAAATTCCATTATTTAAAGTCTTGTCTCGAGGGGGTATCCCTCAAAATGAGAATTTTGTTGTTGCATGGGATACGCCTGTTTCTTATTTTTCAAACATACGATTGTATTATTGATTCGCATTTGCATGATCTTTTCGAGTTACCGAATTTAAGGTCTGAGTCCGTCGATGCGTTAGGCGAACTCTACCACTCGGGCATTTCAATCATAAACGCGTTAGCTTCACTCGATCAAGCGGTCGAAACGGGGGATGCGATATTAGTGCATTTGTTTGTCATGAAACTCGATCCTCATTCTCGTAAGGCGTAGGCCACTTTACTAGGCTCCAAAACCGAGTATCCGACCTTTGGGGAATTCAAAGTATTTTTGAAAGATCGAATTCAGGGATTCCAAGCACAGAACTAATATTAAGTTGGACGTGAAATCAACTATTGTCGCAGGGCGTTACGTTATCCAGGAGTCGTGCCGCGGTCGCGAGAGCGCGAAGTGATATCATAGTTCGAATCGATCGATAATAGGATCGTTACAGAAACGAACGGCCCCGAAAACGCCCGAGCGCCGCCGGTAATGGTGAGAGAATGGTAAAAAGATGCGCGGCCGCGGAGAGAACCGCCGAAGTTAGTGTCGTACGAGCCTTCAAGAAGGAAGGACCAAGAAGCGTAGTCGAGTCCATGTCGAAGCATCTTTTGGTCGCGCCCGGCTGAATAACGCGTCGTCCGCCTGGCGCGGAGTTTTCGCCGAGAAAACTACAAAGCCCGCTTCACGGGCGGTGGACGACACCGTAAAATTCCGGTCGTGTAAAAACGGACGTTATAAATGACGTCTAACGTGGGCCTAGATTAGGCACCGGGAAAAAGTGCGCAGGTGTAAAAGAACAAAAAATTAAGAAAATGTTTCGGCGTCTCGGCCACGAGGCAGTTCGCCATTTTAGCGGTGAACGCGATTGAAAGCCGCCATCTTGGGGAGGCACCGTGCTTGTCCAAAGGAGCGCGTCGGACAGGAGAGAAGTTCCACCGGCAGGGAACACGCGACGGGTCGCGTAGAGTGGGGACGGGATTCCCCTGACTGCCGGAGTATCCCCCACCGGACTGGGGGGTCGCGGAACATATAGAGGGAGGAATAGAGTCGGGAGAACCGTTGCGTCGCAGCGCCGCTGCGAGTGTTTGACAGGAGAGCGACGATAAATCCTTTCGGTGCACTTCTCCGGGAAATTCAAACTTTCCGAAAGTTTTTTAGAAATAAGATAATATAGATTTAAAAAAAATTATTAGGAATTAATAATATATAGAAAAAAATATATAGAAAAATATATACAGGGTGGCCGATTTATCTGAAGACATCGAAATATCTCGAGAACTATGCACAGAATCAAAAAAGTTGTCGGATGAAAGTTGTTCGACACGAAGGGGGGGATCCAGTGATAATTAAATTTACCCCCTCCCCCATCCCCTGGAGGTGGAGTGGGGCAAAAACAATAAAACTTAAATAGGAACCCCCATTTTCTATTGCAGATTTGGATTCTCCGGAAAAAAGTACACGAATTTGACCTAGAAGCTATTGCATTTTGGTTCACAGGTGGCGCTGTAATCGATAAAAATCCAAATTTATCCAAAGACATTGAAATACCTCGAGAACTATGCACAGAATCAAAAAAGTTGTCGGATGAAAGTTGTTCGACACGAAGGGGGGCATCCAGTAATAATGAAATTTACCCCCTCCCCCATCCCCTGGGGGTGGAGTGGGGGCAAAAACAATAAAACTTAAATAGGAACCCCCAGTTTTTATTGCAGATTTGGATTCTCCAATATTGACAATTTTCGCCCGCGTAGCGGATATGGAATATGGTCATTCTAACAAAGCCGGGAAAAAATACATTTAGCGTTACCCAGGAACAACGACGTGGACGTAGTATTTTTCTGTTCCCTTTGGGGTGCTTGTTTTACGTGAGTCCCCTTGCCTCTCACTGTCTCACTGTTCACTTACTTGAGTAAGTGTTCGAAATGTTGACCTTCCACTTCAATGCATTTATTCATTCTTTCTTCAAATGACTTTATACATGATAGAATCATATCTGCAGAAATTTCTGCGCAAGCAGTTCTTATGCGTTTCACCATGTTTTTACGAGTCGTTGGTACTTGTTCATAAACCTTACCTTTTAGGTAACCCCATAGGAAGATATCCAGAGATGTTAGATCAGGTGACCTCGCAGGCCAATTAATGGGGCCACCTCTACCAATCCACCTACCATTGTAATCACGGTCTAGTATTTCCCTTGCTACACTTGAAAAATGTGCTGGGCAACCATCATGCTGAAACCACATTGTCCGTCGGACGTCCATAGCAACATCCTCAAGTAGTAATGGTACTTCTTGTTCTAGGAAATCTCGATATTTTGTTCCATTCAAATTACCTTCAATGAAATAAGGACCAATGAGTTTATTTCCTATGATTCCACACCAAACGTTCACCGACCAAGGACGTTGATGATTAACTTGTCGTAACCAATGGGGATTTTCTACGCTCCAATAATGCATATTATGCCTATTGACGCCACCATGGTTCGTGAATGTAGATTCATCTGAAAATAATACATTAGCAAAGAAATTGTGGTTCATTTGCATTTTTTGAAATGCCCATTCACAAAACACCACGCGGTTATGAAAATCATCGCCATCTAGTTCCTGGTGCAGTGAAATGTGATATGGGTGAAACTTATGACGATGCAATATTCTTTGAATACTGTCTCTGGAAATGCCGGAATCGCGATGTAATTGTCGTGTGCTTACATGTGGATTTTGGTGAATAGCTGCTAGTACAGCTACTTCGTTAGCTTCTCCTGTAACTGTTAATCTTCGCTTCCTTTTTTTCATTTGTACGCTGCCATCAGAGTGAAAGGCATTCACAACTTTGTAAAAAAAAGAACGCGAGCGAGCATTATCTGGAAAACGCTCAGCATACAACGCAACAGCATCGTCAATATTCCTCTTACATTCACCATAAATAAGAATCATTTCGATTTTTTCGGGAACTGTAGCAGGATTCATTTTTAACTTGCAGAAATTTCTGCAGATATGATTCTATCATGTATAAAGTCATTTGAAGAAAGAATGAATAAATGCATTGAAGTGGAAGGTCAACATTTCGAACACTTACTCAAGTAAGTGAACAGTGAGACAGTGAGAGGCAAGGGGACTCACGTAAAACAAGCACCCCAAAGGGAACAGAAAAATACTACGTCCACGTCGTTGTTCCTGGGTAACGCTAAATGTATTTTTTCCCGGCTTTGTTAGAATGACCATATTCCATATCCGCTACGCGGGCGAAAATTGTCAATATTGGAGAATCCAAATCTGCAATAAAAACTGGGGGTTCCTATTTAAGTTTTATTGTTTTTGCCCCCACTCCACCCCCAGGGGATGGGGGAGGGGGTAAATTTCATTATTACTGGATGCCCCCCTTCGTGTCGAACAACTTTCATCCGACAACTTTTTTGATTCTGTGCATAGTTCTCGAGGTATTTCAATGTCTTTGGATAAATTTGGATTTTTATCGATTACAGCGCCACCTGTGAACCAAAATGCAATAGCTTCTAGGTCAAATTCGTGTACTTTTTTCCGGAGAATCCAAATCTGCAATAAAAACTGGGGGTTCCTATTTAAGTTTTATTGTTTTTGCCCCACTCCACCCCCAGGGGATGGGGGAGGGGGTAAATTTGATTATCACTGGATGCCCCCCTTCGTGTCGAACAACTTTCATCCGACAACTTTTTTGATTCTGTGCATAGTTCTCGAGATATTTCGATGTCTTCAGATAAATCGGCCACCCTGTATATATAGATCATATATATATAGTTTATAGGGGAAAAGTTGTCAACCGGGCCACCGGCCTGCCCAAAATTCAGTTTGACGGATTTTAATGATTTTGGTGTAAAATCTCCCTATTGACCACTCTTTACGGGCCCATGTGTTATTTTGAAGAATTTCAGAATGGCGGCTGGAAACCAGGGAAAAATTGAAAGTTCAGATCAAAACGCTTGTAAGAAAGAAAATTGGCGTTCTATTCGATTGGTTTTGGGCTCAAATTGTCGGTATCTGACAGCTTCACAAAGTTGGTAAGATAGGTTGATGAAATCCAAGATTGCGGATTCAAGATGGCCCGCCATGGCGCCTAAAATCTCTAAATGATCGGGATTTAAAAACGAATCCTCAGATAAATGCTAAAATTAGTTTACGGGGGGTTTTGGAGGGCGCTGATCATATATCTGAAGACGGATTTGCAAGACGGCGGATCCAATATAGTGGGCAAATTTTTGAATATTTTTGGATATTTTTCGAAAATCACCCGATTTACTCCAAAATTTGCTTACGGGGGTGTTGAAGGTAGCTGATCATAAATCTGAAGACGGATTTGCAAAATGGAACATGGCGGATCCAATATGGTGGACAAATTTTTGAATATTTTTGGATATTTTTCGAAAATTACCCGTTTTACTCCAAAATTTGTTTACGGGGGTGTTGGAGGTCGCTGATCACGAAGCTAAAGAAGGATTTGCATAATAAAATAAACGTTGGCTTGAAAAGATATGAATTCTACAGGTAGACATTTTTAATGTACATAAATTAAGGTCTTCACATAGCTGAATACATATTCGGTGCCAGATGACCAGAATTCAATACGATTGTCCAACATTATGGATAGGTAATTACAAATACGTTTACGAATACCAATCGGGGATGAAAGGTGTGTAATTCGAAAAGTTTTTATACCGCTGGCGTTAGCGTTATCCGACATGCATCACGCGGAGGTCGCACAATCAGATTTGCATGTCTTCGGGGTGCTTCGATCAGGTGGTTCCCCTTGTCGTCACCTGTTCGGTGTGTGTGTGTGTGTGTGTGTGTGTGTGTGTGTGTGTGTGTGTGTGTGTGTGTGTGTGTGTGTGTGTGTGTGTGTGTGTGGGTGTGTGTGTGTGTGTGTGTGTGTGTGTGTGTGTGTGTGTGTGTGTGCGTGTGTGTGCATGTGTGTGCGTGCGTGCGTGCGTGCGTGGGTGCGTGCGTGTATATGGTTTTCACCTTTCGATTTAAGTGAAACGATACAAAATGTAATTGCCATTGAATCACTTGTTACTAACTATCAGCAATCAATTTAAGCGCCTGAGCCATCATCTTTTTCTATCATTGTTATGGTCGTTTTTCATTATAATAATGGTGCTGTAATCCACGGTATTCAATGTTTTAATTTCTCTCTTACAGAGATACTAAACGTTCTATTCTACAAAACGTTGAAAATAAAATATACGTTTTCATCATAATTGAAGATAGTTTTGAGACAATCTTCACACATTTTCAAACCTAATAATACGAAATAACTCAGAATTAACAAATATAATTTCTAATGTGTAACACTTCTGGGCAACTGGCTATTCCTATTATTATTACTGTACAATTTTAAAGTAAATTGTTAATTTTGCGTTATTAATGTATTTTCATGAATTGCAATGCTGTATAATTCACATCAGAGAGAGGCACATAATATTTTTTCATATCGAAAAGTACGCTTTCTTGTGATATCAATGGAACATAGATGAAACAGTTTAATAAAACGGTATTTCTTCAGAGCAGATTGCCTACTCATTTTTCAATCGTTCAAAATAAATTCATTTTCTGACGCAGTTAGTTAAATGCTAAAATTTTAAAATGAGAGGCAGGTGGTGCACCCCTTACAGGAAATCCGGGGGGGGGGGGGCATTTGGCATCAATCTTAAAGATTTGACAAAATCATCCGAATATCCTATGAGTGACTACAAAGACTGCTTGAAATTGATGATGTGTGATGTACAATTACCGACGTGTCAATTGAATGGATGTCAGCGTTGTCCTGGCGTAACCATCATTTCAGAATTATTACTGACATGTTTGGAGGCACATTGCATAAAATATCGTTTCCAAGTTGCCAATCTTTGGAATTATACTAGCGACCACGGAACATCTGCAGAGTGGCATTTTCACGCCACTGCACACTGGAACAACGCTTATGACGGAATAGGAGCTACGTTTAAACGAGTAGCCACTAGAGCAAGCTTGGAAGCCTCTTCAACCCAGTCAATTACAAATGTAGTATCTTTGCTTGAATGGGGTAAGAAATATTTTGCAAATATCGTGATAGCTAGATCTATTCCGCATATTTAAATTACGCACGCCTTTCTAGTGTTACCTAATGGCTATCTAACACACACACACACACACACACACACACACACACACACACACACACACACACACACACACACACACACACACACACACACACACACACACACACACACCCACACACACACACACACACACACACACACACACACACACACACACACACACACACACACACACACACACACACACACACACACACACACACACACACACACACACACACACACACACAGTCACACACGCACGCACGCACACGCCAACGCCAACGCACGCACACACACACACATACACACACACGCCAACGCCCACGCACGCACGCACACACACACGCACACGCCAACGCCCACGCACGCACGCACGTACGCACACACACACACCAGATTTATGATCAGCTACCTTCTACACCGTACACTGGTGCAAAGCGAGTGACAATCGAGTGTCATCACGCTGTCCGACAACAACCGCCATTCGCGAGGTACAACGGAAACCGCGCGCGCACGTCAGTCGACTGTCAAACCAGTCCAACCGCGAGCTTGTCCGTTTCACCGCAAGAAAGGACTCGGGACGAGCCCACTTTACTGAGAACGTGGAGAACGTTCGAAAGAGGGATCAAGTGCCGGTTCGGCGTAGAAGTCGAGGACACCGAGATTCTTCTGTTGATCTATGAACGGATTCAAAACCCGTTAGAAGATATGGAGGATTTCCTGCATTAATTGCGGCGACGATTCCGGAAAATGAGAGTGCCACCATCAGAGGAGAGCCAAGTTAAAAAGAAGTGTCAGATTCTGCGTCGTCATCGTCTGTGAGCGAGTCGAGAAGAAGGAGCAGTCGACGAAACCGCAGAAAGAGGGGTAGAGCGGCGAAATTAAGGAGAGGCAGCAGCGCAGAGAGAGCTGCGGCATTACTAGAAGTGCAAACCAATCGAGAGCCGCCCCCACCAAGGAGATCATCGCTAAGAACAGCAGGTGTTCGGCCACATAATCGGCCGGGACAACAGCCGCCGAGAGAACCGAAGAGCTCCGGTAATCCGTCGTGCCACCTCTTAAGAGATTCCCGACTTGGCCCGGCCACGTTAGGCCTAGGAGGGGGAGTTGAGAGTGGCACCAGAAACGCGCCCGTGCTATAACTGCGGCGAGTGCCCGGAGCCCCGACAGTGGTACAGATGCGGTAAATTAGGCACGATACGTCGCTTCGGGAGTGCATACAATGTATGCAAGCTTGGGTACGATACTCGCGAAACGAGCAGTGTGGGTCGAGGCACAATTCTTTCCGACCAGGCGTGCATACGTTTCCATCAAAACGAGAGGACGAGTGTGCCGCGAAGAGGATATGCAGTGTATGCCCCGAAGAGGATTTTCTCCGATTCGTAGCGGACAAATGGGGCATCCAGTCACAGACGGAACGTATCAACGAGGGAGGCGCCGCCCTTAGGTGGGCCCATCGACTGGCGGGGCTGCTGCCCCCGCTACAGAAGATGCTCGTGATGGAGACCAGGAGGGAAGCCCGACGGAAGGAGTAATCCGACCGGAATTGTGGGAATTACTCCCTTCCCCGCCCTCCTCTTAAGAGGAGGTATGTGTGGAGGTCTAGCCGAGTTCCGAGTCTTAAGACGTAAATCGCCACGAGGGTCACAAGGAAGCGACCGCACTTGCCATCAATTGGAGGACGAGACGGCAGCCCCAGGAGCGAGCGAGAGCGGGCGAAACGCCACAAGGTGTAAGAAGCGAAATTGTATGTAAGTAGCCCTTGGGCCAATTGTGTTGGAATTATTGCAATAAAATTGAGAGGGGGAAAGGCCCAATATCCTTTTTTTAATAAAATAAGATTATTATTTGTGTCCTGCTACACCCTTTCCGTAGCTTGTGCGGGCGGCGTGCGGGTCGCCATAGGATTTCGTGGTCTCCATATTTTCAGGCGCGGAAGGTGGCAAGAGCCGACCTTCTCTGGGCGAGTCCGTGCCGGACCGGGAATGCGTCGTCAGCTAGCCGGGCTGAATAACGCGTCGTCCACCTGGCGCGGAGTTTTCGCCGAGAAAACTATAAAGTCCGCTTCACGTGCGGTGAACGACACCGTGAAATTTCGGTCGTGAAAAAATGGACGTTATACTATAAAAATAAGCCAAAGGTAACATCTCAAGTAATTTATATCAGGAAAAAATGATGTCCCAGTTGTTTTGGTGAAAATTATTTATATAGATGTAGGCGTTTTCGTAACTTAAGCGTTTCTAAACGTTTTGAACTAGTTAAGAAGCTTCAATTATGTCGTAATTGTTCCGGGCTATACTCGGTATCCAATTGTTCGAACAAACATTCGTGTTTTTCATGCAATCGACGGCATAACACGCTGCTGCATCAGGATAAGGGTTCCGAACAGATCGATACAGTCCCTTTGAATGAAAATTCTTTAGTGTCCAATACGAGTGCCACTGAGGCATTGTGACACATTTCTTGTTAAATCAACCCATTCGGGCCGCGAGTATTCTTTTAGCTACTGCGACTGTTCGGGTTCACTCCGCGAATGGGCGAGCTCTTAAAGTACGAGCTCTGATTGACCAAAGATCCACTTGGACGTTCGTGTGCGGGAGTCTATCCCATGCTTCTCAGCCTCGCATATGTCGCATCTCAATGTCAATTAACTGAATCTTGCGAAATATCGGCCGGCTCCGTCATGCGAGCTGCAGACATTCGGATTTCTCCGCATAATTCCGAGACGCCGTATTTTCATATGCAGGCGCTGATAATGAAGACACTCACGTCATATGTGCACATTTTGAACCATTCGATATCTCAGTAGCCTCACCTCAAAGACACTCTCGCGGATACGTGCCCTTATGGTACTGAACCCATTCAGTTAATAATAGGTTCCGACTTTTACGGCGCCATCTTAGTAGAGGGAGTAGTGAAGGGTGGCCCCGGCGATACCATTGCTCAGCGAACCATTTTTGGCTGAATGCTCTCGGGGTGGACTACCGCTGCCTTTACCTCCAGTCCTTCAGTGATCACTGCTGATCATGTAATGAGCAACGCGTCTCTGAACGACGCTTTGCTACGATTTTGGGAAACGGAAGAGGTTCCTTGCCGTAAGCTTTCACAAGAAGATGAGCAATGTGAACAACATTTTCGCGACAGCTATACTCGCGATCTCTAAGGTGGATACGTCCTGCGACTACCATTTCGGTGTCCACCCCTGGTGACTATCGATGATTCGCGCTCGAAAGACGTTTTGCTCGGAACCTTGAGACAGCCACATCGTACCAAAACTTCATGCGGGACTATGAAGCTCTAAGTCACATGACGCCCCTCTCTTCGAATGCATGTCAGGCAAAGTTGGTGTACTTACCGCATCGTGGCGTTACTAAAGTTACGAGCTCCACGACGAAGCTTAGCGTCGTATTCAATGCCTCGTTTAAGACGTCAAACGCCACGTTCTTAAATGATCAGCTGTTGGTAGGCCCGACTCTCCAATCCGACCTTACCCACGTCTTATTGCGGTGGCGTACATTTCGGCATGTCTACTGTGCGGATATCGCCCAAATTTACTGCCAAATTCTAAGCGATCCTCGCGATCGAGATTACCAGCGAATTATTTGGCGTGACGCACCCCACCATATTGTTAAAGAGTACAGGCTCAACACAGTAACTTTTGGCGTAGCTTCGGCTCCATTTCTCGCCTGGAGAGTTTTACGGCAATGGAAGACCACGGTTCTGAATATCCGTTAGGGGTAGAAGTCATTTTGGCGGGGTCATACGTTGATGACTGTCTGTTTGGTGCTGACACTCCTTTACGAGCTCGATTAATTCGACTACAGATAATTGCGCTCCTAGGACGAGGCAGGTTTAAATCGCGTAAATGGGGTAGCAATACCCCTGAGTTGTTGTCTGATGTCGATTCATCCAATCATGGACTAGCCTGGGAAATACCGCTTCTAGACACTGATGGCATCAAAGTACTTAGGATAATTTGGAACCCCACGCGTGATGTACATCAGTTCATTATTACATTAGAACCGACACGGATTCTAACCAAGCAGACGTTGTTGTCGCTTATGTTAAGACACTTCTATCCCCTTAATGGGGTCTCGCCTGTGATCATCACAGCTAAGATCCTGATACAACAGCTTTAGCTGTTAAAATTAGATTGGGATAGCCCACTGTCTGACTCTATTTGCACTCGGTGGTTAGAATTCTACGCATCGTTGTCCCTACTGAGCGAATTTTCGATTCCGCGCTGGACGGGATATGCGAACGACTCAAGCAAGTCTTTCCAAGCATGGCTTTGCAGACGCATCCAGCGCTGCCTTTGTCGTAGACGTCTACATTCGGGTTCGACAACCGGCAGCGCCGACTAAAATACCGTCTTACTAAGACGCACTAAGATAGCTCCAGTAAAACAACACAGCACTCCCCGCCTGGCGTTAAATGCCGCTGTTTTGCTCACTCGTATGTTTGACTCTATTCAGCAGGACAAGTCTTATTCTAACCTGACGACCATTTGATGGTCCGATTCAACGGTCGTGTTGCATTGGATCAATTGGAAAACATTTGTACCAAATCGAGTCTCCGAGCTGCAAACTGAGCTACCGTCGGCATGTTGGCGACATGTTCCAAGCGCTGACAATCCAGCCGATTTGGCTTCACGAGGTGTCCCAACAAGCGAGTTCGTGAATAACCAATGATGGCTCCGTGGGCCATCCTGGTTAGTACAAGACCACTCATATTGGCTTTGCAATACTCCTGCCTTAAACGGAGACGCCCAGCTTGAAGAGCGTCCACAGGTAACAGCGATCTTAAGTCATCAAAATGACACTTTCTCTATGCTCACAGACCGCGTCACTACTTGGACGCGACTCATTCGCATTGTAGCGTACTTGTTCAAATAGTGGTATTTCGGCTCTGACCCCACAAATCGAGGAGGCTTGAGCGCCTGCGATCTTCAGCGCGCAAGAACAGTAGTTTTCCGCTGGCTACAAACGTCCTTATTTTTCGATGAGGTGACTAAGTTGCGCTCTGGACATCGTATTGAGAATAAGAGTTGTCTGGCGACTCTAGCCCCTTTCTTAGATAAAGATGGTCTCATTCGCGTGGGGGGTCGTCTAAAATATTCGACTCTGCCCCCAGATATGAAGCACACGATCGTCCTTGCAGCACACCCTGATGCAAAGCTTTATATTGCTCATATGTATCGACGATGTATTCACGGCGGCGTACGTCTAACTCTCCGCACCCTGCGCAAACTGTTTGGATTCTTCAGGCCACAAAGCTGATTCGAGCGGTGATTTTCCGATGTGTGATTTGCGCACGAATCAACGCTAATCTTGGATCTCAGCTTCTAGGTGATTTAACCTCGGCTCGAGTTAGCCAAGCTGAAAGACCCTTTATGAACTGCGATGTTGATTATGCAAGTCCAGTGCAAGTCCGCATTGCATCCGGTCGCGGTCGGAAGACGCATACGGCTTGGATTGCAGTTTTCGTCTGTTTCTCGGTAAAGGCCATTCACGTGGAATTAGTATCTGATTATTTTGCTCCGACATTTATTGCTGCACTCAAACGGTTCATCGCCCGCCGCGGAATTCCAAATCGTATGTACAGCGATCAAGGGACAACATTCATTGGAGCAAACAATGACTTGATTAAAGTCTTCCACGCCGCGGTTAACGATAGTTCCTGTCAAGACCTACTTTCCGCTAACGGAATTACATGGCAGTTCATTCCTCCTGCTGCACCTCATTTTGGAGTATAATGGGAGGCTGGTGTTAAAATCGTTAAGCATCATCTCCGACGCATTTTGAAGCACTATACTCCCACCTTTGAAGAGCTAACTACGCTCCTGTGTGAAATCGAAGCGGCTTTGAACTCGCCTCCGCTGGGTCCACTAATAAACGATATCGATGATCTCACCTCATTAACGCCAGGACATTTATTGCTGGGCGGTCCTTTACACTCGATCCCTGAGAAGCTGCGCCGGCAGCCACATTAACGATTAATTCAATACCGCGTTAAAAGGCAAATTAGTTTGAGTGAAACGTCAAAACTTGGCACCTACTCATTGGCCACTTGCGAGAGTAATTAAATGTCATCCGGGTAGCGACGGTCTTACTCGCGTTGTGACGGTGTGTACCGCTGCTTAGGAACTTAGACGCCCGATTACACAATTAGCGTTGTTACCGATCGACCTCCAATCGAAGGACTCAAATAGTTTATAAGTTTAGGCCTAAGATTTGTAACATTAGTGATTGCGAGCAACTCACTGTGGCTCAAGGGGGGCGGTTGTTGCTATTCGCACGTATTTGGCGATTCTTTATAGCGCACGCATGCCCGTCGCGTCACAGATTTCGGCGCACATTTCCGATTTTCCGGGATTCCGGGTCAGATTTGCGAAAGCTTTCGATTGATGAGCATCGAACGTATCGATCAATCTTCGAAAGTACGCAAAGCGTCCTCGCGCCACTTTGCGAATATATCAGCGATGGCGTGCATTCTTAATTTCAGAAAGGTTGTCTTTAAATTAGTTGCCGTTAAAATCGTACGTTTGTGGCGAGTAATCGGAGTTATTTCCGGTCCATTCGCGTCAAAACCTGTACGGTCGTAATAATAGTGTGAAATACGTTGAGTAAATAATTGCAAATTAAGGACATTGGATTTATTAATACCTGGTCATTTTTCTATTTAATATTTTACGCCCAGGAGTGATTCTAAAATTTGTCAAATTTTCCATATAAATGACCTAGAGTGATATTATTAATTTTCGTTTCCGAAAGAACTTAGTATGGGGATATTCTGATTTTTATTCTTTGTTGTGATACGAAATATCACAATCTACGTCCAGTAATTAATCTAAAATTCGTAAAATTTTCCATGTAAATGACCTAGAGTGATATTGTGTATTTTCATGTTCGAAAGAACTCATTATGTGGATATTCTGATTTTCATTCATTGTTGTGAAGAGGGATTTAATATTTTACGCCCAGGAGTGATTCTAAAATTCGTCAAATTTTTCAGAAAATGACCTGGAGTGTTGTTTTGCAGTTCCATGTCCGAAGGAACTCATTATTCGGATATTCTGATTTTCATTGATTGTTGTGGTAAGAAATATAATAATCTACGCCCGGTTATTATTCTAAAATTCTTCAAATATTCTATGTAAATGAACTAGAGTGATATTGTTCATTTTCGTGTCCGCAGGAACTCATTGCGTGTATATTCTGATTTTCATTCATTGTTAGTAGTACAGCGTCAGAAATGTGTCTTCACGGTAGTAACTGTGGCTTGGATAATTTTTATGTGAAATCGAAAAACTGCAGTTTTTCTTTTAGTAGGTGAGTATATCTACTGCTTGAACGAAGGATATTTTAAGAAAAATCGTGATATTATTCATTTTCGTTTCCGAAAGAACTTAGTGTGGGGATATTCTGATTTTTATTCTTTACACCAATCTACGCCCGGTAATTATTCTAAAATTCTACAAATATTCTATGTAAATGACCTAGAGTGATATTGTTCATTTTCGTGTCCGCAGGAACTCATTACGTGTATACTCTGATTTTCATTCCTTGTTATGAAGAAGGATTTAATATTTTACATGCAGAAGTAATTCGAAAATTCGTCAAATTTTCCAAATAAATGCACTTATGTGGATATTCCGATTTTCATTCATTGTTGTAAAGAGGGATTTAATATTTTACGCCCAGAAGTCATTCTAAAATTCGTCAAATTTTTCAAATAAATGACTTGAAGCCATTTTTTGCATTTTCATCTCCGAAAGAACTCATTATATGGGTATTCTGATTTTCATTCATTGTTATGAAGAAGGATGTAATATTTTACGTCTAAAAGTCATTCTAAAATCCGTCAAATTTTCCAAGCAAATGACCCAGAGTAATATTATTCATTTTCATGTCCGAAAGAACTCGCTATGTGGATATTCTGATTTTCTATCATTGCTGTGAAGAAGGATTTTATATTTTACGTCCAGAAATCATTCTAAAATTCGTCAAATTTTCCAAATGAATGACCTGGAGTGATGTTTTGCCATTTCATGTCCGAAGGAACTCATTATTCGGATATTCTAATTTTCATTCATTGTTTTGATAAGAAATGTAATCATCAACGCCCGGGACATACTCTCAAATTCGTCAAATTTTCCAAATGAATGACCTAGACTGATGTTTTGCAGTTTCATGTCCGAAGGAACTCATTGTGTGGATATTCTGATTTTCATTCATTGTTGTGAAGAATGATTTAACCCATTAACGCCCAAGAGGTCACAAATTTTACCAAGATTTTCGGAATATTTCTTGACATTAAAATTCAATTAACCAAATTTTAGATAAAACATTTTCCGAATCTGCCATTAAAAAATCAATCGAGTCTATTCCGAAAAAGTTATGCTTGGTTTTTCACAAAAAAATCAGATTTTTTCACTGATAAATATTTTTTAATCGGCATTTTCACATTGGAAACGGTTAAGGAGATCACTGATCGCTGAAAATATCGTGTCCTCGATCCTTTAACTTTAAAATGTACATTATATCATTTTGAAACTGAAGTTGGAAAATGGCGGCTCAACCACGAAAAGAACGACGAAAAGCTCCTGAATTTTTTATTCGAACATGATAGGCGTTCGGAAAAAATATCGCTGAACAAAAAGTTCTTAGAATTGATTAAATACGTCCAATTTTTTGCAGAATATTTAAAACACTTTACTTCATTTTCAAAATCGCAAAATTTTGCACAATTTTTCTACTTTTCATATTTTTTCAAAATTTTGCGATTTTGAAAATGATGAGAAGTGTTTTAAAAATTCTGAAAAAATTTGAAGCGTATTCTTTGACCAATTCTTTCAAGAACTTTTTGTTCAGCGACATTTTTCCAAAAGCCTATCATTTTCGAATAAAAAATTCAGAAGCCGATCTTTCCGTGTTTGAGCCGCCATTTTGACAGTTTCCAACTTTATTTTCAAAATGCTATCATGCACATTTTAAAGTTAAAGGTTCGAGGACACGATATTTTCACTGATCAGTGATATCCCTAACCGTTTCCAATGTAAAAATGCCGATTAAAAAATATTTGTCAGTGAAAAATCTGATTTTTTTTTGTGAAAAACCAAGCATAACTTTTGTCTAACATTTTTTTAATTGAATTTTAATGTCCAGAAATATTCCGAAAATCTTGGTGAAATTTATGACCTCTTGGGCGTTAATGGGTTAATGGGTCCAGAAGTCATTCTAAAATTCGTCAAATATAAAAATTAATGAACTGGAGCCATTTTTTGGCATTTTTATGTCCGAACGAACCCATTATACGGTTATTCTGATATTCTTTCATTATTATGATGAAGGATATAATATTTTACGTCCAGAGGTCATTCTAAAATTCATCAAATTTTTTAAATAAATTTCCTGTATTGATGTTTCGCATTTTCATCCGAAAGAACTCATTATGGGGATGTTACGTACCCGTTGTATGTAGCGTCCGTCCCACCCATATTATATCATTTATTCTAATAAATTAACCTATTATTATTTATCCAACTTAAGAATATGCACGAGGTGCATCCTCGGCGGGTGAAGCCGAATGAAGGAAGTGCGCCCTCAGCATAATCCCACGGTTGGAAAGAAATGCGACGACGAACTCCGCTGCCACCTCGATTCGAGACCGCGTCGGAGAAGTCAGTTGGTATTTTCCATGTGAATGACCTAGAATGGATATTGTTCATTATCGTATCCGAATGAACTCATTATGCGAATATTTTTATTTTAATTCATTGTTGTGAAGAGGGATTGCATATTTTACACCCAGGAGTGATTCTAAAATTCGTCAAATTTTTAAAATAAATGTCCTGTAGTGATGTTTTGCATTTTCATGTCTCAAAGTTAACATCCACTTCCAGCAGCAACATAACAAAATCCATAGGCGACGACAGCAGACGATCAAAATTTTAAAAATAGGTTATTCGGTTAATATTTACATAAAAACCGCTCAACAACGATTGGGCATCACCCTCAGATACGTACACTGAATAAATACCAGTATTGACAGATTATAGTTTATTGACGAATGTTATAAACAATTACAGCCGCCAGTTCTCAAAATAGGCACGCGTAATATTAGAGCTTTGGAAAAAATCACATTTCATCCCTTAATTAAACGTGAACTTGTTTACTTATAACATTTTTTGTTTTATGTCAATAAAATGTTAATCAAACCTGTTCGCAATTTAATTTCTATATGCATATATTCTATATATATATATTTGTTATATATAATATATAAATATGTACAGAAGTTGCTTTGGGGACATTTTCCGTGAAATAATGGCAGTTTTGTGGAAGTTTGGCAGTTTTGAGGACTATCCCATATTTTCCTATTTAAGGAAACTTCGGGTCTATTTTTTCGAAAAATTCGATTTTTAAAAAATACCATATTTGTGTACTATATACTTATAGAATTCATGTAGGTATACTTGTACATCGATTATCGACCGAGTATAAGTCGTAAAGTCGATTATTAGGTAGTACCTCTGAACGCGTACAGAAGGCGTTTCGGCTAATTCTGCTTCGCAAAGGTTTCCCTCCGATTTCCCGCCTGTTTCACAGGTGAGGCTTGGTTCTCACACGTTTCTCGCATTCCATGAGAACAGTCGAAGATTTGTTTATGTGTAAAAAGTGTGCGTACTGGCAAATATAACAGTAAGATAGCGCTATAACGATGGATAGAAAAAGTGATAAACAACAAAACGTGAGACCAGGTCGTGAAAAAAAAAGACGTTTTCGTGGTAATAAGTATACGAGTGAAGGAGATAATAGTCAGACCAGTGCATCGGCTAAGAAAATTATGAAAAATAATCCCAACTTCGAAGTGCACGTTGATCCGGTGTTGCAGTACTCCATAGTAAACTTCCCTTTGTTTACGAATTTGCAAAGCATTCTTATATGCAAAAGTTGCAAAATAGATATAAAATTTTCTAAACGTGCTGAAAAGGGCTTGGGATTCCAGTTAGTCGTTCAATGTAAATGTGAATATTTTACTAACATTCCAAGCAGTCCACAAATTGAATCATCGTATGAAATAAATCGTCGGATTATATTTTCAATGCGTATGATCGGTGTTGGCTTTCAAGGATTATGTAATTTTTGTGGACTTATGGATATAGGGCATGGAATAAGTACGAGCACTTATTACGATTTAATAAGTCACATTTATATAGCTGTAAAGGCTGTTGTAAACGTAGCCTTTCAAAAAGCAGCTGAAGAGTTACAGTTTCCGGCGATGGCTATTGGGCTCGACGAGGCTTTTCTTCCCTTATTGGCTTGACGAGTATAATTGGAAAATACACAGGGAAACTTCTTGATGTTTGTGTGAAATCAATTGTGTGCGCAGGATGTTCGAACTGGAATGACAGAAATAAAGACAGTATCGAGTACGATGTTTGGTACGCGAATCATCAGGAAACATGTAGCATTAATCATGAAGGCAGTGCTGGATTGATGGAAGTCAATGCTATCATTGAAATGTTTAAACGATCTGTAAGCTTTCACGATATTTATTATGAACAGTACGTAGGCGATGGCGACACAAAAACTTTTAAACAGCTGAAAGATATACAACCCTATGGCGATGATGTAATTGTAAAGAAGAAAGAATGTGTTTTGCCCATAAAAAAGCGCATGTATAAGCGAGCTAAAGATGTAAAAACTGAAATGACACGATCGAAGAAGATGAAGAAACGTTTGAAACAGGAAAATACTAATGAAAAGACTAAAACATCGAAGAAATCTGTAGCCGAGAAGAAAATTCAAAAACCAAAAGTAAAAACTGCTGCATTTACCAATAAAGTCATGCAACAATTATCAACGTATTACGAATTGGCTGTGCGAAGAAATTCGGATTCTGTAGAGAATATAAGAAAATATGGGCAACGTTTTTCCACAAATTTTCTACTGGCGAACAACCTAATCACGAGAATTGTCCTGAAGGAGCCGATTCCTGGTGTGCGTATCGTGTCGCGGAAGCCAATCAAAATTTAGATACATTCAAGCACCCCCCTGCATTGGACAATCTCCTGAAACCTCTGCTGAAAAAAGTCTACGAAGATCTGATGACAGACGATTTACTGGAACGATGCGTTGGAGCCAACACTCAAAATTCAAACGAGAGCTGCAACTCATGTGTTTGGCACTTAGCACCTAAACACATATTCGCCGGTAAAAAAATAGTCGAGATTGCAGCCTACTCTGCTGCCTGCACATTTAATGAGGGCTTTAAGCCTTTATTAAAAATCATGGAGGCTATGGGAATCACTATCGGCAGAAACGCAGTGGAACTCGCGCAGCGTCGTGGCCGAGATCGCATCACAACTTCTAACCGTCGCAGCCTGGACTCTACAAATGAACACAGAACTGAGTTGAGGAACATGAAATCTGCACAAAACGAGTTATACGAAGAAACCGAAGGCGTAATGTATGGAGTTGGCATCGCTGATTGAGCGTAAGACACTTTTTTTCACGATCATACTAACGATTATGCGAACAAAAACTTTAAACGCGTTTTTCTCAAAACAACGTTTTTTGAGCTGGCAGACACGATTTTGTAAAATCTATTTAACCAATCGGGCTGAAATTTCCAGAGATTGTTCAGAACACGTGTAGTTTTGGTCCGTAGTAAAATCATAATTTTTCGGTGAATTTTAACCACCATTTTCTTATCATTTTAGGGGTGAAAATGGGGTAAAAAAATTCAAACGGTCGCCATTTTATTTTTTTTTTCGTTAAAAACATTTACTTTTACTACCTGCCATAGCTAAGAACATATATTTTAATAATCTTTTTGGATTTTATGTTTCAGACGTTTGGAACTGTAGCTGACGTGTCTGCCACATTTTTTTGAGCCACTACTGAATCCGCCATTTTGTCGCCGCACATGCGCGAAAAATTACAAAAAAAATATTTTTATATTCTCATTTGAAAGTTTAATAATGTGTGAAAACTTGAAATAAATTGAATACATTTTACTATGAAAAAAAATTTCTTGAAACAACGTTAAAAAGACCCGAAGGGTACCCTTAAATATCCTTATCCTATATTTACATATATTTAAATAGTGGTAGTTTCGGGGACAGCACCAAAAGGGTCCCCCCTTTGCAAAAAAAAAAAAATTAGGTAAGACGTAACCTAGGTCTGGTTAGGTTATGATAGTTGTAGGGGGGTCTAGGGGGCTGCGCCCCCAGACACGGATGTATGGGGTACTGTTCCCGAATATATGTACAGTGATGGGAAAAAATTATGGAACGGCTAAATATCTAGCGGAAGTCCTTTTTGGGAAATTTTTCAGACAAAAGTTTAAGCATTTTCCTCTGGATATTTAATGGTACCAGTGAAATTGTCTTTGAACATGACCTTGAAGGTTCTTTTAAGGTCAAGTTTGTATTTTTAAATGGAAACCCCTATTTATGTGTGTGTGTGTGTGTGTGTGTGTGTGTGTGTGTGTGTGTGTGTGTGTGTGTGTGTGTGTGTGTGTGCGTGCGTGCGTGCGTGTGCGCGTGCGCGTGCGTGTGTGTGCGTGTGTGCGTGTGTGCGTATGTGCGGGTGTGCCCGTGTGCGTGTCCAAATTACATAATCTTTGCTTGTTTTTTGAGAGGTGCAGGTCGAAATGACCTTCAAGGTCATGAACAAGGTCAAATTCACTGGTACAATTAAATAGCCAGGGAAGAATCCTCAAACTTTTGTCTGAAACATTTTCTCCGAAAATGCACTCCCACCGAATTAATTCGCTATTCCGAGAGCTTCTAGATTGACCTTGAAATGACCTTGTTGGAAAAATAGACAAATAATAAACCATAAACCAAATAGACCATATCATATTCGGACGTAAAATTTCGCGCTCTTTCAGAATCCATGAAAAAGAATAGGGGTTCCCATTTAAAAAAACAAACTTGACTTTGAAACAACCTTCAAGACCAAATTCAATGGTACCGTTATAGAATCAGAGAAAAATCCGTCAACTTTTGAATTAAGATTTTCCCCGAAAATACACTCCTGCTGAGTAATTTCGCAGTTCCGGGAGTTTTAAGTTTCACCTCGTAATGACCTTGCCGGAAAACTCGCCATATCATATTCGGATGTAAAATTTTGTGCTCTTTCTGAATGCATGAAAAAAATAAGGGTTTCCGTTTGACAAAATATACTTGACCTTGGAATTACCTTCAAGGTCAAATTCAATAGTCTTTGACAATATTAAACTTTTGTCTGAAACATTTTCCCCGAAAATGCACTACCGCTCAGATATTTAACCGTTCCGGAACTTTTTCCCATCACTGTGTATGTGTCCATTTATTTGCTTCAATTGTTAGTTTATTTTCAAAAGTATATATACTGTATATATATATCGCACTTATAGGCACTTAAATAAAGGCATTCGGAGTATAACAAGATATACACTATATATATATATATATATATATATATATATTATATGTGTGTGTGTGTGTGTGTGTGTGTGTGTGTGTGTGTGTGTGTGTGTGTATGTGTATGTAAATGTGCCCTGGGGTCGTTTCCAACCCGGTCCTGGAAACAACATTTCCGCGTGTTTAGTGTATATCTTGTTATACTCCGAATGCCTTTATTTAAGTGCCTATAAGTGCGATATATATGGTATAAATAGATATGTATACGGGGCTGGAAACAACCAATGTCGTGTCTGGAAACAACCTCTAGATATGAAATTCCTCCAGGTCCGACCTGGAAGGAACCTTTATACATGTGAAATGGGTCTCAAACCAACCTTTTTGTGTATATGTATATGTATATATATATATATATATATATATATATATATATATATATATATATATATATATATATAAACACGTAAAGTGGTCATTTCAATTTTTTATATATAACTCGTCTATGTATCGGTCATTTTGCGGACTACGGGAAAAATTAAATTTGGTCTATTTGGATCTTATCAAGCTTAACTAGGCTGCGTGCGCTGGGGGGCTCTGCCCCCCAGACCCTCCCCCCCTAAAAACTATCCTAACCCAACCCTACCAAACCTCGCCTAGACCAAGTTGTGCCTAAAGTTTGGTGCGAAATTATGTTCCCTATAGCAAGAACAAAGGGTCCGCATAATGCCCATCATGTATAAAAAAAAAGTCATCGAAATGACCAGAAAACATACTTTCTTTTCGCGGACGGTCCGCGAAATGACAAAAAGTCCGCAAAATGACTGATCTGTTTAAAAAAAAGTCCGCAAAATGACCATAATATGTATATATATATATTTATAAATGTGTGCGTATCGGTAGTTGTGGGGATTACCAAGTTGCTAGGGCCTCTCTTCGAGGAATTCCCTAACATTGCGCACAGAAAGGTACTCTGGGGGCCTGCTAAAAAACCTAACCATTTTGGTTCGCAAGAATAACAACGAATGCATATCGCAAATATAGATCTATATAATCCTGCTAATGAGTATTTTACGTGCGACATACGAATCCATACATTTCATTATACTGAATCTGAAATATAATTCTAGCTAGCGATAAATCTGGAGAAGAAAAAAGCATTTATTTAGAAGAACAAAGAAAACTAATAAAAGAACAGGTACAATGGCTAACATAAAATTTGAGTCTTTGGCGAACCGTGGAAGAATACTGGGAATCAACTTCAGTATATCGAATTGAAAAATTATTTTCCTTCGACTTATTAAGTACGGATTATTTCTCAGTGTTTTCGGATAGACTGAAGGCCATACTTTGGTAAAATTTAAAACTTTATTCCATTTTTTCCAACTAATATTGTAAACATTTGACTTTTTCATGTTTAAATTTATATATTTATTCATTTACAGATTGATATGGATTTCAAGTTCCTATAACCTGATCGTGAATTTAGTTTATATGCAGAATTTTACAAACTTAAAAATAAAATTTTCAATTATGCCAACTCGTGAAGAAGTAACGACGACGATATTAATAAATTATTAAATATGAGCTGCAATGATCCATCGGGTATACATTCATCTTCGCAGGTAAACATTTACTCGCTTTTTCACATTTATAACCTAAATAAAAAAATCGTACAAAGCGTTTGAACAATTAATTACTTCCGTACGTTAGCTGTTTATGCAAGAAGTATTATAGCATTTCTCTACATTTATCTTTACATTTTTCAGAACGTAAGGAACTTATCGCCTAATTGGGGACATTACCATGGTTGTTGCCATTTCGCAGCACAAAAGTAGATACAATAACAATATTAAGAGCGAATAAGTGAGAAATGCAGGATGCCTTTTTGTTGCGCGAAACGGTATTTTTACTTTTAAATTAAAATATTAACTGAAACGGAGTTTCTTGCATAAACATATTCATATATTCTTGATATCTTTTCAGAATTACAGTATAAAAATACGGCATGATAAACGAAAAAGAATCTTTTAGAACATGGATTTAAACCGCAACCTTCAGCAGCGGCAGCAGGACGTAACTTATTTGATATTAGCCAAAACTGCGTATTAATCAAAGGGAATGATTTTAAAGTAGATTGTACTAAATCTGCTTTTGATATGACGTTCAATTCAAAGTGTTTTTATGCATTACATCTGAAGTACCAAAGGTGCAGAATATCCTCGGATCTTCATTCACATGACCTACAAAATTTTTTGTCGAAATGACAAAGAGCTGCCGTGCATAAAAAGCCTCATTCAAGATTTAGACCAACCATAGATATTTGTTGTTATTGTTCAAATGTTTTTTTTTTACCACAGATCTTATTCTGAGATCTAATCTTCAAGTGCAAATGTTACAACCGTTAAAAAAAAATTGAAGAGTTGCGAAATGCAAATATTTTAGCAAAATTGTGTTATATTTGTGTACTTTAATTATGTCGATCACTTAAAACATGCGTAATGTGCAATTTCATTAGTTCTACTAGTCTTAGTCAAGAAATTGTCGAAACAAAACAGTATTATTCAACGTACGTTCAATAGGTGCGTATATAAGAAATTTCGTTCGTCTTTGAACCATTTCTTGCTGCACTTCAAAATTATACTCGGTTTTAATGCAGCTTCTAGGGTACAATGTGTGAAAATAGATTGTATGCGTAATTTCTCCAATAAAAAATCATGTAAAAAACATTTGATTAAAATGCACTTTCCCAGATAGTCCATGGGAACTGTGATGTTCATGCAGATGTTGAGAACGAAACTGTAAACACTGATGAGCCCATAAAGGTTTCGTCAAATATCAATATCACTAATAAAAGAAATGGTTATGATACATAAGCCGCTCGTTCAAAGAACCACTTAAGTAGACTTAAGGTAAATTATTACGTCAAAATTTAACTCTTTTGTTCGGGAAATGTATCTATTGCGGTTCGTTGTATATTGTTGTCTTCTCGACAACAATATTGTGCTGAAAGTGCTGCGATTCTCTTGCCTCCCTCTGTGGCTTGGAGACTGGTTGCATCGGTGCTCGAATCGAGGGAACTGCTTTTGACGTTTCGGCTACGGAGAGTTTCGTTTTCCTTTTCCGTGGACAAGAAGAACCGCAGCGCTTGGAGCGCGTCAGGCCCTTCGTTCGCGTTCGGGAGTCAGTTGGTAGGAGACCAGCGCGATGCGTCGTAGTGCTAGGAGGATATCCTATCCATTGGGACAAGCAGGTTGCGAGTATCCACTGCGGACGCGATATGGCGGCGGGAGAGGATTTCCCATCCATTTCGACAAGCATCCATTACGACATTGTTTTTTTTTAAATAATTTTTGCGCTTTTTACGTTTTCTATTTAACTTTCATTACCCGGCTAACTAAGGGAAGGACAAGTGAGCACCCTTTCGGGAGTTTTAAGTTTGACCTTCAAATGACCATATCATATTCGGACGTAACATTTTGTGCTCTTTCCGAATGCATGAAAAAAATAAGGGTTTCCATTTGAAAAAATATACTTGAACTTGGAATAACTTCAAGGTCTTGTTCAAGGTCAAATTCAATAGTGTTTGCGATATTAAACTTTTGTCTGAAACATTTCCGCCGAAAATGCACTACCGCTGAGATATTTAGGCGTTTCCATCTATTTGTATCACCCTGTATATGTATGTTGTGTACTGGTCTAATGTACATGGTGATTTGTTTGACTTAAATCTTATCTGAGTAGAAAATGGCTTAAGGTAACCAATGAATTAGCCTCAAATGGGATTAGTTTTGTCTTTTAAAAATTCAATTAACCCTATGAGAACAAGTGTACATAACCGAAAGTTTTATAAAAGTTATTTAAATCTTCCCTAAAGTGAAAAGGGGCTCTGGGAATTGATTTCAATATCATTAAAAGGTATGGTCAAGTCATCAAAATTTTCAATTATTATAATCGCTCTGATAATGGGAGATTCCGTATAGTTGAAAGTCAATAAATTTTAAGTTTAATTTTCCATAAGGTAGAATTTTATTAAAGTCGTTAAAAATGAAATCAATACAAATTTTGTAGTGAATTTGCAACATTCCGAGGGAATGTAAGTTACCTATGTCCTCTCTTTATCAATTTATTTTAAAAAATATTATTGCAATAGTTTTAAAATTCAGTCAATATTTTATTTTTAAAAATGTGTTCTTTTTCGTGACTGAATTTCTGTAGTCCTTTTTTATAGTTATTAAATTTTGGAATGCCTTTACTTTTCTCTTTCATTTTCATTACGTCCTACGTTTTTTAAATACTTTTATTAGCGTTTTCGAAATCGTATAACAGGTTATACAAACCATTCGAAATTTATGACAGTCGTATTCGAACCATAGGTTCATGCGCGAAAACAGAAGCGCGCATCTTATCGATGCTCATTTTCTATGTATGCTCGGACGTTCGCCGATGACTTTGATGATGAATAATTTGAAAACGCTCCTTTCCTGAAACTTTTTTCAAAGGAAAAAGGTGCTTGGAAATTTATCAAGAATCTACCGTTTCCTTCTGGGTTGTTATTGGAGAATCACCCTGTATATGTTTGATCAAGCTCGTTGCAGACTACCGGCTACGACTAATTTATTTACATACCAACAACAAGTTCTGTGGAATTTTCTCGCTGCCTGCGGATTCTCTATTCGCTACATCGAACCAGCAATGCTCATACAGTCCAGCAGGCTTCTTCCTCTTTGTACGAATATTTGGTTATTCGTGTCGAATAGAGAGTGCCAAGAATGAAGCTTTATTTCAACTGTAATGGGCAGTGTCTCGTACGCCTCACCCCCAATGGTCGTGAACGCTTAAACTATGACTCAGATTTCAGTAAATTCTTCTCAAATTTTCAGACAAACTATTCGATTCATCATCCTGACTATCATATGAATATTTTTATACGCAAAGTCCCGGGACCTATCTGACTCAACCTCCTTTTAGTACTCTTCTTGCAACGCGCAAACTGATCCGTCTCTTTATCGATTAGGCAATATTGGTCTTACTTTGAGAGTTTCAAAGTCGATGTTTAGGGGAAGATTCTCTTCGTGGGTCACGACATGTATCACGCAGTTCTTTCGTGGCACAAACGTTGTGTAGAGCTATATCGTTCTCTGGGCATGCTTATCAGCATTCGTTGCCAGAACAGGGATTATTATCAGCAGCGATATCAGTGGTTCACGGCAGGCGGTCAATGATACATCTGTTATGTATGCAACTAAATTAGATGATAGCATCCCCGAAGTTCTGCTGGTTCTACAGAATTTTGGATGCATCATCGAACTGCCTGCTTGAACTTCTGATAGTCATTGTGTGGTTCGACTATCTTTCTATTGTAGAGATGCCCGAGGAGGGTTCGGAGACTCGCTCTACGTCACTCGGTTCATTGCACTCACTAGAACGGTGTTTCGAACGGAATCTTTCTTTAGCAAAGGAGTATCCTCAATTTATGAATCGATACGAATCTCCGAGTCAAAGGCTGAGTCGCAGCGTGGTAACCTGATACGGTGAAATCCCGACCTAGAATCCACGGCACCTTGCGGCAAACGGGTCCCGTGCCACAACTGATCCACATGTCGGCCGCTTAGTAGTGTCACATAGTTTTGAGCCTATCCCCCACGAGACTTCTCCAGATATCATGGCTATTATTGACTACAAGGATCCGTCCTTAGAGGAGTTCAGTCATAATCGCATGGGTGATAACTACCGGTCATTCGACCGAGTACATGATGCTAATGTCTGAATCCTCACAGGAACGAAATATACTAATACCTAGGCTCTATGGAACGTATCCAGGAAAAGGATACCCGTCAAAACCGTGCATGATACGCATCACATCATGCGGTCATGCACAAATCCCCTAAATCTCGCAAAAATACAGTAGTATTCGATGCATAGAGACCCACACATGACGATGGTTGTGTCAACAACTATTCATCGCCAAGCTCCAACTCGAAAGCGATTTACCGTCCGTAATATCGAGTTGCCTACGACATCAGTTCGTATTTCATTACAGCCGATATCATTAACATCTTCAGCATATTTTGTGGAATGAGATCCTCGGAGCAAGCCCTCATCGTGTATTGCGTAAATACCTTCACGAATGGTGCAACATGCACAACATGCTTAGCAATTACAACCCTGCATCAGCTCGTTTCGAATACAAAAGATCAGTTTCTGCTAGGAACTCGATACGTTCCTCTTGATGATATTTTCTGCAGCATCGATTCGATATTACCGACGAAAGAGATAAATAATCTTATAAATGGATTATAAATAGATGACCTTTGTATGCATCAATATGATAGATCGACAAACCGAATGCCTCGACCTGAAAAATAGGGAGCTAATCGATCTGTCCTATCATCTGAGACAAACCGAACTTCATTCGTCCGTGCAAGTGAGTACGGTAGACGATTAAAGCATTTGGGTTGCCATCGGACCCAAATAAGATTTATTTCAATCCTTACGCACTCTCATTCAACGAATAAAGCAGATCTCTAGGCTGGTTCACTCTAAGTACTGTAAAGAAAGATATCTCTTTCAGAATCTGGAATGCACGACACATTTCTTGTGACTATGATGAAACGTTGGAAAAACGTTTGCACTGAATTATCGAATACAGACAATATTTCTGTCGAAAGATCGAGCATGATCATCTCGTTTTCTCTATAAGAATAATGGCCTCACCAACGCCTCAAAACGAGCTTACGCTGCTGCTGGTCTTCTCTGAGGACTGGATAGGAAGGAATAGTACAACGTCATGTTACTGATGGCAAAATCAAAGGAGAGAAACGTATTGTCTTTGCGTGACTGTCTTTGAGATCAGACATATACGGCTATCCTTCATATATCCCGGGCTTCCTCGTTCCAGGTAGATATGTCTATTGCATGAACTTAGTCCATTCCTCGGCAAGAAGGGAATGCTATGTATTGGGGGACGCCTTAATCAGGTTGGATTGCCATATACCATGAAACATCCGCATATATTCGGCAAATCTTCATTACTAACGGGCTCTCCTTGCAGTATGCGCATTGCAGACGCTACATTGTGACAAAAAGTGACGAATGGTGACGCTTCACGGTGAGGCATAACCGTTTCTGAGATCAGTTGTATACAAACATCCTTCGTATAGCCCGAGCCTCCACGTTAGAGGTAGAGATCGGTCTCTTGCGTAAGCTCAGTCCGTTTCTCAATAGGAAAGGCATTCTATGCATCCGCCTATATTCAGCAAATGTTGTATCGCTGACGGCTCTACTTGCAGCTTGCGCATTTACAGACGCTTCATGGTGACCCTTCGCTCACATTTAGTGTTCTGTGCAGTGAAGCATGAGGTTTGGACTAGGCTCGACACGAACAGAGGTAAACTGACAAAGTCAGTGAGCGGTAACTTTATACATATTCTATAATACATATTCTATATTACTTATTTAAGCATTTGATCACGCACTGCACGAGGCATGCAAATTCCAGAACATACATTTTGGTACCATATATTTTATTTCTTGTATACATGTCATGTGATTCTATTTGATGTAATTATTTTACACCTCGATCTCCGGAGGTGTATGTGTTATCTGTATGATTCTATGTTCGGCATCTTCTCCTCCTTTGTGGGCGAGAAGTCGAGAAATGCGGCTTTGGCCCACTAGCTTACGGTCTTTCACGCCCCCCCCCCCTTAATGGGCGAGGTACGGAAGTGCGACCTTTGGCCTACAGATGTGAAAACTTTTGTTTAAGGATTTCCACCAATATTGTGCTAAAAGTGCCGCGATTCACTTGCCTCCCTTTGTGACATGGAGACTGGTTGCATCGGTGCTCTAATGGAGGGGACTGGTTTTGACGTTTCGGCTACGGAGAGTTTCGTTTTCCTATTCCGTGGACAAGGAGAACCGTGGCGCTTGGAGGGCGTCAGGGCCTTCGTTAGCGTTCGGGAGACAGTTGGCAGGAGACCGTCGCGATGCGTCGTAATTCTAGGACGCGTCTCGGTCGAGGATATCTTATCCATTGGGACAAGCAGGGTGGGAGTATCCACTACGGACGCAATACGGCAGGAGGGGATCCCCCATCCATTGCGATAAGCAGGCTGCGCGTATGCAACACGGCGGGCGGTGGGAGTATCCGGCGCCAACAACGATCATCCAGTGGCTGTTCTTTGAGTTTCCATTTTAGTTTCGCTATGTATTATTAATATATATATATATATATATATATATATATATATATATATATATATATATATATATATATATATATATTTTTTTTTTTGTTGAAAAAATACTTACGAATCAAAATACAATTTAAATCAATTGTAACGGAAAATTTTCATTTTCAACAAAGAATCAGAAACTTGGCATGTTGAGTAACCAAATCAAATAGCGATATCGAAATTGAACGTGGATACGCAAAACCAAATTGTTGAAATGAGGTCACTCACTCGTAGGATTTATGCTTTTCAATAGCCTTGCCAATTTTTGAAATGATCCAGGTATTTGCGGGAAACACAGATATTACAAAAAAGAAATTAATAACGGGAGCTCCGTGTACAATTTTTTTATCGAATATATGAGGTTAGGTTCCTACCTCTAAGGTGCCGTGGAGACAAAATCCCGAATTAGTCCAAATATAGCACAAAATCCTGGTCGTCCGTTTTCACATTAAAGGAATTTCCATCCCGATTTACTGTCCGGAAGTTGCTTGCAAGATATGCATTGATTGCACCGTCCAAGTACATCTTAAGAAACCCGGTATCATGAGGTTGAACAATAGAGACGACGGAGGAAGTCAATTGAACTCTGTGTCTATTCCCCTCGAAGGTCTGCGATCAAGAGAGTGACCAATTTTCCCCAAAGAGAAGAAGAACTGATTTTTCACTGCATCGTGGTCGAAACACCGAATACTTGCTGTCCATATTCAAACGGCATTAGCGCCACCGCGCTCGAGTCATTCTTCCTCGCCGTATCCCGCGGAATGGCGTGATTGGTCCGCGATCCGTTCTTCTTCGGTAACATTATCTTGCGTGTATGAATCTTGCATCTTTCTTTTAAACTTACCACTCTTCAACGTTGTGTCGGTAAAATCGCTTTTTACATTATTGTATACATCGCATTAACAGTATTATGACAATAAATTACTTTACATAAAAATTCCCTTACAACTAACTAAATATTTTATAGACGTCTTTGACGAGAAAAACACATGGTTATGTAATGCATACTTTTAAATTTCCTAGCAAATTTTTTTTAATGCCATAAACTCGTCTGGTCTATCAGAAAATATTTATATATTTGCTTATTTATTTATTTATAATAATAAGAAATACTAATGGATAGATAGATATATAATTTATTCCCTTATATGAATTGTATACATAAATTCTTGAGGGAGGAGTACAATTTATAGGACTAAAACGCATAAATGCTCAGACTACACAAAAAAAAGATATAAAAATGTACAAAATATAACAAGTCGCAAGAGAAGTAAATAACGTAGAAAAACTTGAGCATAATTCGTGACCCGCAAACAAAAATTTCAGTCCTGGATCCGCACAATTGGAAAAAACTTATACGATTTGAGTTTAAAGCAGTTTTCGGTAAAGTAATAGAGCAATTTGATTGTTTCCATGCTTTCGCCGCATAAAAGGGTTGTAAAGAGATTCCCGATACCCACACAATGTCCGCTTTAAATCAATATTTACAATATTCAAAAAGTATTCGAAAGTAATCTTTATGAATAAATGTATGAATTGCAGAGCTGAACCAGCGATTAGTACAGTGTGTTAAAACTATAATAAGAGTGATCATAAAGTATTCTTTAACAAGTAATTTATGAAATATAAAATACAACCAATCGTATGTGACATGTATCATAGTTGTGATAGAAGTGGTCATAAAGTATTCTATATGAATGCACGTTTATATCATACAATTGTAGCGAACTCGAAAACTATTTACTCGGAAGATTTGTCAGAGACAATCCGGGTAAAAAAAGATTTATATAAGGTGATGTACTAATTTTATGAAATTGAATAGAAATTATACGAAGTATATATAATTATATCACATTTCCATGCAATTATGTATAAATATATATAGATATTTTTTGATCGATATAATTTGGACATAACTCATAAATTTCACCGGGAAGTGTATGTATATGATGACATTTTATCGATGAATCGTACCTTCATTTATCAACGAATACTAAATGAAGTTAGGTGTCAGTTGGTCCCATTTGTTTACGACACACTTCAGAAAACATTTGTATTATATTATTGCTATAAAACGTCTGTGCATTGGTCAAACGTTAGTGCAAACTGTGCAAAAATGTTTACGCCCTTACATGAAAAAGTACTATTATACAGGCGTGTAATAATTATACTGAGTGAGTGAGATATACTGGAATATATGGAAATAATCCATGTGTTTGACCTAAAAATGTCTCTTGTGAACCTGGAGAATGGGTGTCTCTATGTTTCACTCTCTATAACTCATCCGGTATAAGCTTATAAATGATGATAATTATAACTATAATTTTTGTATAAATTAATATTGGTTATGATTATTATTATTATTATATATATAAATAATAATTCACGTTTGTGAATCCGAGCGATTACGACGGAAGGTGTTTGAAATGTTTATGAAATTTCCAAACTATGGCATTTTAACATCTAATGAAATTGGTAGGTCTAAGCCGTTAATTATTTTATTTTAATATTTAAATTTATATTATAGTAAAAAATGTCTTTATTATGAAACCTTATAGAGCTTTTAAAAATATTCATAAAGATATTAATATATTATATTCAAAAATAATACTTGATGATTACATCGTCGCAATTTTTTTCTGGTAGTACAAAATCTCGTTTTGATATCAAGAATTCTGTATGACAACTTGTAATGTTAGACAGAAGTGGACATTCGTTACATCATAAAGTTATCATTAAGAATTCTTTTAAAATGCTTCTTACAAAAAAGCATTCATTAAGAACTCATTAGGAATTCTTTTAGATGTCTTGAATGCTTATCGTGACCTTATTCTACTCGGTTTACTCAGAAGGCACTCCCGGAGTATATTATTATGGTTTCTGCAACCCCTAAGTTGCACACCGTGCAAATCGAGAGAGGGTCATACTTGAAGGCATTTTTGCCGATGAATATAGAACGCGAGTAACTTGTTGCTGTTCTTATTTGCAATTTAAGGCGAGTAAAGATAATTGGGCAACTTTCTGGAAAGCCGTCGCAAAGTTCTTAAAATTAGTTTTTGTGCTAGATTTAAAACAGCATCTGAGGTCGTTTTTCGCGGATTTTCAACAAAGCTAAGGAGGATTTGGTCAAGTCAAACCTGCCAGAACTCCGCTGAGAAGTTGTCCCATAAATCTTTCGGAGCATGTGAGCCCAGCACTTTTTTAAATTGGTAATACCAGTTAACATTGGTTGAGTCCGAGTTACTCGCACTGAACTCACGTAGTCTCAAAAGGCCCATACGGCGCAAGACGTTTCGAGGCCGACGGAGCAGTTGAACTACTCAAAGTAATGCTTTGCGTACGATTTGTATCGCAATGGGACATAGACCCCTTTCCAAACGCAATAGATAAGCTGGAGTTGATTCGGAAAGGCAGTACACTTTTTAAAAAACTTGCAGTTGGATATATTCAAGCTGATCGAGGTAACCGAGAACCCAATAAGGAGCCGCATATAAACGGGTGGCCCGCTGTGTCTTGGACTTCGCAATCTCCAGAGACTTCAGCCCCTTCGCCGATGAGGAGACTATTGTTCCAAGGTAAGGATAGTCAGCTACCATTTTCAGCTGCCGCCTTTCATATAACAAGTTTTTTTATTAACTTTTATAATGTTTTTCCGTATTAACAGTTAAACCATTGTTAGTGCAGCAATGCTCAAGGGTCAGTAGTTTAGCTCTTAGATCGGCTGGAGAATAAGCAAAAATGGCCAGGTCGTCGGCGAATAACAGCATCATAAGGTCGTAGGATCTGGTGAAATCCACTCCTCTCAGACCCTGGTCCTGAAAAAAAGATATAATGTCGGAAATATATGTTATAAAAAATAGAGGGCTCATTATTTCTCCTTGCAGTACACCGTCGGTTACCCTGAAGGCTTCAAATATTCCGGAATCACAGTTTAACACAACTTTCACGGCATCATGCAAGGCGTTGAAGAGTCTTGTCATTTTTGCGCTCCACCCTAGATTAAAGATCTTTATCCATAGTTTATTTTGGGGCACCTAGACCAAAGCCCCCTACCCCTTACCGTACAGGAAATATACAAAAGACGAGCCACAGCAGAAGATGCTTTACAGTCTGACCTACAGTACATAGTCAAGACTAATACTTGAATATATACAAAATAAATAAAGCCAAGTTATAGATAACTAAATTATTTTAGTTTGTTTGAGACTAGAAGTGCAAGTCAATGAGAGAAATAAAAATAGATATAAATAATTGACAGAGAAAAAATAAAAGACCGGGAAAAGGATTTAAGTGTTCTGCAGATATGGGAAATGTTCTTTAAAATTAGAAATAAATGCACGTTATTTGCCATATAACTATATTCTAATTTCAAGGGGTAAATCATTGAAGGCCTTCGCAACTACATAAGAGATTGTGCCTCGAAATTTTGCAGTTACATATGCAGGATACTGGATTGTGTAGTCGATTTCCAATTGCGACAAGTTGCTCTCGAGCTACCTAGGAACTTTATCCGTAGATAAAAATATACTGGAGACTCATTGGACAGTAACCGACATAGCATAGAAAGAATCTGAATATACATTTTATTTTCAATTTTTAACCACCGGCTTTCCTAAATGCTGGAATGATATGGTTATATTTCCTTATACGGTAAGAGTATCTTACACACGCATTTTGCATAGTGCATTTTGCAGAAGCCTTCGTCAATTATCGCCATTAGGACATGGACCATAAACCGTAATGCAATAGATGAGATATAACTAGTGATTCACACAATTGTAATGTTATTTAGGTAGTCACAGTTCGTCGGCTAGAAAACAACTGGCGAAATCTCAAAAATACATCTGAGCACTTTTTACCAACACGAGTTGAAAGAGACCAATTGGGATCCATAAAAACCCTCAGGTTTTTAGCCACTTCAACTATTGGAAGCACATTTTCTTTAATTATTATTCTATTTTTAACCAGGTTAACTTTACTAAGACGATTGGAACTGCCACCTAACAAAATATTTAATTTAGAAGAATTTAAAACTAATGCATTATTATTCGCCCATTTCAAAATCTTGGTCAGTTGAAATGCTTTATTTGTATCTGGTATTATAAAAGACATCAAAGCCTGCGTGTCATCGGCATATGTTTTTAAATTAATAATAGTATAGCTGTGATAAATATTAATTGTATAGAAAATAAACAATAAGGAGCTTAGTTTAGCTCCCAGAGACCACTATTTAGAAGTTTCTCATCGGAACTGTTAAGTGCTTATCAATTACCGCAGATTGTGTCCTATAGATAATTTCTAATCAGGTTACATGCTGACACAGTGAACCCATAAAAAGAAAGTTTGGCCAAAATAAGTTCAGGATTGAGTGTGTCAAATGCACGTGTAAAATCTAAAAGGCCGATAGTATTAAACAGGTTATGATTCCAACCCGGAAGAATATCACCGGAGACATCAAGAACTGCCGTTTCACAAACGTAAAATCATCGAAAGACAGACTGATATACATTATTCCTTCAATTATTTTGGAGAAAATTGGAAGTCGGCTGATCGGACGAAGAACTGAGAATTGCAAAGTTGTGTAACTTTTGGCAAGGAACGTACATGGCGTGCTTCCAAATGACTGGAAAGTTGCTGGTTTCAAAAATGCAATTGATAAGATGTAAAATCTTAGGACGGGAGGCAATATTTATAAACTCTAAGGAACATCTCCCCAGAGATACCATCTGCACCTGTAGAGTTACAATTTATGGAACCTATTGTGGAGATTAACCTTGGCATTGAAATTTTATTACAAGAAAAAGAAACTTCGTTAGGCAGTTTCGTAGATCTGGAGTTTCTAAAATATTGTAAATTTAAAGGATTAGGAAAAATAGTGAGAATATTAATAAGATGTTCGTTTAATTTATTTACATCTCTTAAGGTTATTGAGATTTCGGAAGGAATGACTTTGCTGATTCCCATACAATTTGTTGCCTTCCAACTATTTTTTTTCTGATAAATTACAAAGCTGCATCAAGTAGGTTTTGCGCTCCCGCTGTATCATGCTAGTAACACAATTTCTGAGGTCATTATAATAACGTCTATCAGATGGTAATTTTGTTTTTCGCATTTCAGTTTAGGCTACATTTAGCTTTTTTATGAAAGTTCTTACGGTGTCTGTTACCCATGGTGCATAAGACTTTATGACTCTAATTGATTTTACCGGTGCAAATGTATTAAAAAGGTTTATTATAGAGTTTGTAAAAAATACTTGATCATTGATGTTTGTAAAATCCATGACATTACTCCAAGGAAAAGAACCTGCAGTATTGCTGAATAAAGTGTTGTCAAAATTTTGAAAATCACGAATTTCAAGAAATTTATTATTATGCGGAGGTCTAGTGCAATAAATATCACATCTAATCAAAGAATGGTTAGAAATCCCATTCTCGCTAAATAAAAACGTTTATATTCTGAGCTTTAACAGAGGACGTAACAATAATAATATCTAATAATCTAGCGGAATTTGGAGTAACTCGTGTTGCAGAACTAATCAATTGCCGAAGTTCATTGAACCATTTCAGAAGTTTAGTTGCATCTGATTTTCCAGAATTTGGTAGATTAATATTCAAATCTCCTAATATTATAATTTCATCGATCGACGATCTTATAGAATTATGTCGATTGAAGATCAATAAGAAAAATCAAAGACACGTAAACTGGCCTATATAGGATAACAACTGCAAATTTTATGACATGATGATTAAAAGTTATCCAAAGTTGTTCCAAACCACTTTTATCTGGTTTAACGTGGGATATTAAGCATGTCAGAGAACTTTTAAAAAATACACAAATTCAACTTTCCCGCGAATGGTCCTATCTATTCTTATAATTTTATATACAGAAATTTGCAAGTTATCATCACTTATACACTCATTCAGCCAAGATTCCGATAAACACAAAATATCAAATTTTGCTAAATATAGGAGATCTTTTATCTCGAGAAAATGGGCCAATAAAGATCTTAAATCTATTGTATTCGATGAACTTGATGGCGATACAATTGAAAATCTAGACGATACAGATGAAGTTTGTAGTATTGGCGGTTGTAGTGGATTCCTTAATGGCCTTGAAATGTTCTTAGCCGTAGAAGCATTAAGTCCATCTCCAGCGTTAAAAAATAATGGTGCACCAGAGAAACTCAAAGAGGCAGCTAGATATAGATCTATTCTCGGTGGCAACTTATTATATTGAAGATTAATCATATTTGTATTTGTAGATGTCAATTCGGTATTTCTACGTCATTTTTCCAGAGCTAATTTGTCAACATCGTACAAAGTTGTCGTTTAATTCAGTTCCGAGTTATCTAGCGATCGTAGAGTGATCACTGAGCCTTTTCGAATATATTTAAGACCAAGGTGCTTTGTAGTCTCTTTTGTTTCGTAAATATTTTAAAGAAATCACCCAGAAAGGTTCATTCACATAAATGTCATTAATGGCAGAAGGTAATACAGGTATCACATTATTCACTTTCAGAGATTTTAATAAAAGATGAGCTTTGACTAATGCATCATGTTTATTTTTGCTAATAATTCGAACAAATATATTGAACAACTTGTCTGTTGAAGTAGTTTTTAAAACTGCGGAACTTGCAGGATCTCTAGACAAATCCCTTGTACGGGAACTAATTTGTTGTTAAAACGAGGTGGAGGCATACGCCTAGCTCTTAAATTTCATCTTCAGTGAGGGGGTCATTCAAAGCTGTTGCGATAGAAATCACTACGGAAACAAGATCCTCGCTCTGTTGCTCAGGAATCCCAACAATTACATCACAATCACACTCATTTAGTTCAATGGAATTAAGGCGCATCTTGAAAGTCTCATTCTCCGTTTATAATTGTTTATTATCAATTATTAATTTGTTTATTTCAGTTTTATAATATTTTTCCAAAATATTGATTTTTTTATTCTGTTCGGATACAGTCCTTTTCATCTCGGAACAGAGCTTATCAAATTTGTCTGTTATTTTAAGCACTGCTTCCTCGTTTTGAATGCGGGATAATTCAAATGAAGAATTCAAATCATTCATATTGGAATTAAGGACATGCAACGTACTTAACAGCGAAAATATTTCGGAGAATTTTGTGTTAAGAAAATCGAAAGTAATAGTGTTATTTACAGCATTTATGTTCAAGCTCCCTGCGCGACTTCCTATGATGGAATTTTCTTCCTGAATTCTGCGGTTTTTATTTCTTTCATTAGTTTTTTCCTTTGGAGGCTTATCAGGATCTCTTTTTATTATAGATTTTTCCATTGCCATATCTTGCATTTTAGAATCAGATGATTGATCAGAGCAGCATTCAAACATTACATCTTCATCACGCTTTCTTGAGTTGATACACTGCGCATGCGCCGGATGTTTGGAAATATTGCAAGATAAAATATTCGCATAATCAGTTACATCACATTAGATTCAAACATTTCTATTGGATTGCCAATCATCCTGTCAAATAGACATTGTACTACACTTTGTCGTGTTATTGCTTGTTTAACAAACATAGGCAAGTGTTAAACATAAGAATAATTACACCGGACTACAAAAAAAAACGCATGCCATGAGCAAGAAATGCAACTACGTTTATCTTATAAATTTGGGGCCGCTGAATCCGAATTCGGGCACAGAATTGCTCCTATATGTCTGTGTTTTTTCCTATTTTAAACCTCAAATATAAACAAATTCAGAAGTATAGGACCGGACTTGTTTTTGCACATAAAACGTAACGCTTGTAAATAATTTTTACTTCTCGAATGCTTAAAACGAAAACCAGCTTAGTCCTTTATGACCTCTAAACCGACTTCGGAATACCTACGTTTATGCCACCTAAATGATCAATCTCTGCTTGTTCAAGATCGTATGACCAGCCTCAATCACTATTCTCACATATATCATGCCATCTGCATCTCTAAATCTTGGCTTAACGAAGTTATCCCGAACGTAATGGTTGGACGACAAAATTTTGTTATTTATAGATCCGATAGATACCGTTAAAGAGGCGGTGGTGTAGCTGTGTATGTTCACAATACCATCCACACAATGTTACAATGATGACCTCCAAATAATGTTACAATGTAAATCATCAGATTTGCCTACCGCCAATCGTCGAGTAAATTCTGACATAGAATTGGCGTTGATGTATGCTGTCAACACTGGCCTCTCTCTGAACACGAGACCAAGGCCCTATTATTAGAATCATCGGTAAATCTTCGTAGCATAGAAGGGGGCATTCAGTTTCCATAGTAAACGACGTCCTAAATCTAGGGCTTTACTTAGACTCTTCACTTTCCTGGAATAAACAAATAAACCATATCTCAAGAGATGTCAACTCCACCCTACATCACTTGAAATGTAATAAAAACGTCCTATCTACGAATCTTGGGAAACATCTTGTCATCTCTCTAATCTTTCCCAACCTTGATTACTGCTGTGTAACCTACTTCAACATATCGGGAACACGCAGGGATAAATGCCAACAGTTGCTAAACCAGTGTCTGCGGTTCATTTTCAATCTAAAGAGAGACTGCCACGTGACATCATACTATCGTAAACTTGGTTGGCTCCCTATGAAATACAGACATTAGTACTTCATAGGAAGCCTTACGTACAACATCCTAAGTTGTGGTGAACCGCACTATTTGTACTCTCTCTTTTCTCTCCGTGAATCGGCAACACGTCGCTCCACAAGAGTAACCAAAGGTGATCTTGTTGTTCCCTTTGCGAGGACTCGTGTCTATTCCAAATCCTTTAGGTTGGTAGCTTCCAGATTCTGGAACATGCTATCGCCCTCCATACGTTCATCTCATTCCTCAGAAGTTTTGTAATTTACAACTCTATGCATTTCTTCATATGATCAATCCTCACCTGACAGATCAATTTTACAAATTGTCATTTAATCAGCTCATTTCCCTATAATAACTCATAATTTGCTACCACCCCTCTCCGAGCATTCAGTGCTTCTTTTTCTGCCTAAACACCTAAATCCAATTACTATTCTCACATCGTTATATCCAAATTTCACTTCGGGTTCGCAACTGAACATCCGTCCGCCAAACACGTTCTACAGAGTTGTATGCGTATCTTATTAATTTTATGTACATTCCTTTAAAAATTGTCTTCGAATCATATGTCATGGAATCATGCACTGTATACACACACAACTGTCAACTGAAACAACGATCCGAATATCTGTGGAGGACTCAAAATATCAAAATATCTGTGTTGAAAAGTTCTTTCGAATGGTGCCTGGCATATATGGCGGAAAATGAAACGAAATCTATTTGAAACGTGTTACTCGGAGGTTTTTGAGGTCGCTGATTACTTTCAAAGTAATCTTTTACAAATTTTCAAAATCTGAAGTCAGATTCGTTTTAAACAGATTTCGTTTAATTTTCAAAACAATCCGCCATATTGGATCCGCCATTTTTAATGTTGAAAATCTGAAGTCAGATTCGTAATTAGCGACCCCGAAAACGCAAATGGTTAAACATTTCTTAAAGGAGAGATGACCTTTTCCTTTAAAATTCCAACGCCACCCAATCACCGAACAATAAAAAATTAAAGTACTGTGCAAAAAAGAATCATCGTGGGTAATTTGTTCGTAAAAGTATGTACATAAATATTAGTGTTTCAACTTTTAGTATACGGGATCCACTGCCAAGGGCGGTCTCAGTTCTTGCGGCTATTTTCGATCCCGTTTTTAAAATGTAAAAAAGGCGTTCTATTCAGTGCGTAAGAAGTTGGATCGGTGCGATTAAAAACTCTAGCATTATGCGCGACATATATGCACATACAATACCTGTAGCATTGACTTCATTTTATATTATATTGATACATTCTTCCAGTATATTGTAACGTTCGATAACATATCACTTTTCATCTTAACAGCATGTCGCACGGCGATCGGTGTATTAACCCTCTCAATCTTAATGGTCATGTAGGTACAAATTTGAGACCAGTCTCAAAAAAAGTAAGAGAGTATTTTCCGGATCTATCTGTTTCTGCTAAAATTTGTTACACATGTCGTAAACAGTGTATTCCAAGTTCCAGTGGTTCAATAGACGACACGTTTCACGAAAATGAATGGCCAGAAAACGAACTGTCCGAAACGATGACCAAATTAAAAAAAAAACGAGAGAGGAGCAGTTGGAATTGTTTTTAGATGGAATCAAGCACAAATTTTCAATTTTAAGCGAAAATGATCCTTTACGGATAGGTATATTAAGCATGGCGCCGGAATGCTGAACTCTGCGTGAAATTGCATCAGAGTTCAAAGTTTTGATATGTTCAGAAAAGAAGTCGAGAGAACTGAAAAATGAGAAAGGTGTTTTGGCAACACCTGACCGTAAATGCGGCAATTTTACCAGACTCTACGATTGATAAAGTTAAAAAATTTTATGAATCAGATAACAATACCCGAATTTTACCGAATAAAAAAGACGTTATAACTGTTACTGCAAATGGGATCAAAGAAAGATTTCAGAAACGATTACTTTTAATTGACATAAAAAATTTGCATACAGAGTTTAAAAAGGAACATCCACAATATCCAATAGGTTTTACCAAATTTGCAGAACTGCGTCCAAGATTTTGCGTTCTTGCGGATCAAAGCGGCATCTATATGTGTGGATGTGCGTTATTCGTTAGAATTTTAAGAATATGTTTGACGTTGCAAATTTACGGCAATATACCAAGGACTCAAACTATCCGCTTGATGTTTATACCGATTGTACACTGCTAAAGCTTTGCGAAAATCCAAATTCAAATTGTTATTTAGAAAATGCAAATCGTTTCCAAATTTCGAAAAATTTTGTAATTATATTACATCTGTATTAGATGAAAAGGATATTGGTGAGGTGATTTTCAGTACCTTGCAATCTATCGACAGATGCACCATTCCTAAAGAGAGCCTCGCCGTAGATTGTTTAGTGAAACGTTTTTCCGACAGCTTGAAGAAATTGATATCCCAACTTTCTTGCCAAAATTCAATCAAAATATATTAAAACCCGAAAAGAAGGCTTACAAAACGATGAGGTTTTATTAGAAATGGATTTTTCGGAGAATTATGCGTACGTCGTACAAAACGCTGCACAACAGTTCCATTACAATAATTTGCAGTGCACAGTACACGTTCCAGTTATGCATTACATCAATGAGGGAAAATTGCAACATTGTTCTTTCATATTTCTGTCAGATTGTCTCACCCACACTACCGCAGTGTACATGTTGCAATGGCGATTAATTCCAGCGTTGAAAAATATAAAACCCATCATAAAAAAGATTATTTACGTAAACATGGTGCCAAACAACACTACAAAAATCGGTTTCGAATGCCCAATTTGATAAATCATAACCGCGATTTTCAAATAGAAGCAGAATGGCACTTCCATCGGTTACGCCGGTTTCAGAGGGTGGTGCGTATATGACAAATGATAATGACGTACTGAAAGTACTGACATTCAGAATCATTGACGCCATTGTCACTTGTTAATTATTAGAAAATAGCGCTAAACGGGTCTTAAAGAGAGACAAAGAACAAAACAAAACAAAACAAACAAATAAAAAAAAACAAAAAAAAGTAATGCGGGCTTCAGCCAAACCACTTGAAGACAATCACAACCTTGTATAACGCAGAGAGCCTTTTCTTTTCATTTCTTGTCCTTAAAATTTTGTCCGTCATATGGGATTTGCCACTTCCAATTTTTCAAATTATCAGTTCATAGATATGTATTCAAATATAGTGAATCACCTATTTGCCATTATGAATTTAACCATTTTCAGTTCAAATTTGCAATGATCGACTCCAAAAACCCGAAAATATCGATTTTCAGACAAATTCAACGATTCTTAATTTTTCTATCCGCCTTATTGGATCCGCCATTTTTAATCTCACAACTCTAAATTCATATTCGTTATCAGCGACTCCAAAAACCTTAGAATGTCCATTTTCAGACAAATTCAACGATTTTTATTTTTTGTGTCCGCCATATTAGTTCCGCCATTTCGAATTTCACAATTCTGACTTCATATTCGTAATCAGCGAATCCAAAACCACCCGCATATTGATTTTCACTAAAATCGAGTGACCTTTAACATTTTCGTTCGCTCATATTTGAAACGCTTTCTCAACTTTGGCTCTTTAGACCGCCATGACTGAACGCCATTTTGAATGTCACATATATGCATGACACCATTTTGAGCCCTCATACATCAAAATCGGTTAAGAACAATTTTGTTCGGAGTGTTGTTTCAGTTGACGATTATCTGAAGACAGAAATATCTCGAGACCTATGTACAGAATCAAAAAAGGTGTAGGATGAAAGTATAGTATAGTATAGTTTATTTACCCATATATGAATACATAAATTCTTAAGGGTGGAGTACACAATTTACCATAAGTACATAGAAAGTATAAATAACAACAACAAAAATAAGGTACGTTATACACACGCAACCGGCACACTAGAGTGTAACATTAAACCAAATACACACAAACTTACGCCCACATACTCTTCAGTAGTGCCATACAATAATTTACATAAAATAGAAAGTAAAAAACAGTTCAGAGATAATTGAATTCTTGAAATATTTCAGACCCGTTACATCTTTAAAATCGAGCTGACTCAAAATTCTAAGACAAATTGTCTTCTGGTGAAGCACGAACTCACAAAGCCAAAAAGAATCTTGAGCACGCGAGGGTCAGCAGAATTAATCAGAAAGGCCACTATATTTTCATCAGTACAATCCGACAATAGAGTGTTACGGCGGAGTAAGGATCTTGATGGGTTGGAAAGAGGGCAGTCACATAGAATATGTATTAAAGTCTCTTTACAGCCCATGTTGCAAACCGAGCACGGTTCATTAGGATTGTAGGCATAAAAAGTATCTCCAATACAGAATGAACGCGAAAATATAGTGGCCGTTCTTAATTGAACTTTAAGGCGCAAATGGGAAAGCTGACACCGCTCTGGGGCAAGAGAGGCAAGGCCATCCGAGAATTGCCTGTACATTGGGATCTGGATCGAGTCTGACTCAAAATAGCGATGAAGATCACGGTTGCGCTGGAGAGTGGCAAAAGCTTCGCAAACCGATGCTATGTTAGACTCCCAATTTTCAGACGTAAACTCGGCCCATAAATTGTCGTAAGTAGGTGAGTTCAAAACTAACTTCAACTGGGTGATCCAGTTGAGAGCCAACTCGTCCGAGTCACCAGAACTGAACTCGTATAACCTAATTAAACCGAGCCGCGCCAAGCTATTCGGAGCTTGCTGCAAATATTTAAGGATTAGGGTTAGCGCTCTACGTATAATTTCTACTGATATGTGGTAGAGACCTAATTCGAGGCGCAAAAGGTAAGCCGGCGTAGATTTAGGAAGCTTAAGCCATTTTTTTTTTAAATCAACCTGTATTGAGTCCAGACAATAAAGATGACTAAGGGCCCAACAGGAGACAGCATACAAAAGGGTAGCTAAAATAGAAGCACCATATAATTTTAGGGCAGCACTGCTTGAGTCACATCGAGCTGAAGACATTATGGACAAAACAGACGCGGTAACTTGGCGGGTCTTGGCAATAGCGTTTTCAATCCCCTTCAACCCACTCGTCGATGAGGAGACGATTGTTCCCAGATAGGGAAACGTAGCCACAACTTCCACCTGCTGATTACCATAAAAAAAGTTTTTAGAAGAGGCGTCGAGAGGGCCGCCCCTTCTAAACACAATAATTTTCGTTTTTGAGATGTTCACTTCGAGGCCATTTACATTACAATAAGACACAAGCGTCGTCAACTTAGCTCTTAAATCAGCAGGAGATTAAACGAAAATCGTCAGGTCATCAGCGAAGAGGAGCGTCATAAGGTCACAAGTTATTGTCTAGTAGATGCCGCTCAAGCCTTTCTCGCTATATATATATATATATATATATATATATATATATATATATATATATATATATATATATATAGAATAAAGAGTAGAGGGCTCAAAATTTCTCCCTGAAGGACACCTGCAGTCACCTTGACAAGATCTGTGGATCCAGCTGCACAAACGACAGAAGACTTGGCTGAATCATAAAAGGCTTTAAGCAACCTAACTATTTTGGCACTAACCCCAATACTGTACAATTTGTGCCAGAGTTTGTTGTGGGGGATAGAATCGAACGCTCTTTGGAAGTCCACAAATAAGACGTAGCACTTTGAGGCTTTTTTCCTGAGCTGAATTTGAACTGCCGCGAAGAAGGATGAGGATGAAGAGGGATGAGGTCCTAATCGATGGTTGATGGCATGATGAGATGTACGGCACCCCTAAAGCTGGTGAACGGGGCCGCGTCTAAGCGTTTTTTAGAGGGACTTCATTACTGACTGATCTGGAACTACTTGGAACTGGCGTAATTGGTAGAGAGGATGGGGGAACCATCCCCATATCATGAACCAGTGATGGCACTTCCGGTACAAAAGAATCCATAGTGTCAGACCAGACATGCCAAACTCCATCCACACATACCTTCTGGAATTTACGCTCAACCCGTTTTTGTTCAGCTTTTGCCTTCTTAATTAATTGGCGAGCACAAAAATCTATACGGCGCTCCCTGTCTGTTAGATCGGCATCAATGTAAATGTCCTTACCTGCTAGGAGCTGCTTCTTCTTGGACATAATATGTAGCTTTGAGCGGTAAGAGATCAATTCAGCAATGATGATAGGAGGCTGTTTCCGTATCAAAAAGTCTGTGTCTACTGCGTTGGAGATGTCAAAGACTTCAGCCAAAAATTTGTCGACGCAGCCCGTGTGGGATGAAAGTTGTTCGACACGAAGGGGAGCATCCAGTGATAATGAAATTGACCCCCTCCCCCACCCCTAGGAGGTGGGGTGGGGGAAAAACAATAAAACTTAAATAGGAACCCCCATTTTTTATTGCAGATTTGGATTCTCCTAAAAAAAGTACACCAATTTGACCTAGGAGCTATTACATTGTGGTTCACAGGTGACGACAAAAAGCGAATGTAAAAAATCCCTAAAATTCGACGTCTCCAGAATTCACATCACATCTGATAAATAATAGTAGACGTATTTTATTTTAAAAATACTATTCAATGCCACCACTACGAAATATTGCATTTTGGTTCATAGGTGGCGCTGTAATCGATAAAAATCCAAATTTATCTGAACACATTGAAATACTTCGAGAACTATACACAGAATCAAAAAAAGGTGTGAGCTGAAAGTTGTTCGACACGAAGGGGGGCATCTAGTAATAATGAAATTGACCCTCTCCCCCACCTCCTGGGGGTGGGGTGGGGGAAAACAATAAAACTTAAATAGGAACCTTCATTTTTTATTGCAGATTTGGATTCTCCGGAAAAAAGTACACCAACTTGACCTAGGAGCAATTACATTGTGGTTCACAGGTGACGACAAAAAGCGAAAGTAAAAAATCCCTAAAATTTGACGTCTCCAGAATTCACATCACATCTGATGAATAATAGTAGACGTATTTTATTTTAAAAATACTATTCAATGCCACCACTACGAAAGGTTCGTTTTTCTTTGACTTTATATTATTCTTGTAATGTGTTTTCTAGCCGCTACAATGGAAATTATCTGAAAAATAATCATGGATTTGTTTGTGTGTCAGAAATAGTATCTTTCCTCCCTTAAAGCATAATATTATGAAAGAGCGTGATCCCCGAGTGGAAGGTTTGCTGCGCGAGCGATTTCGCGAAATTTTGTTACTGATCTAACCCCCAGTCTATGATAAGTTTCCGCCATAAAAAACTTCCGAGTTGGTGATTAAGTGTGACCAGACAAGAGGTCGAGAAGAGACACCTGCTTACCAGTACACGGACAACGGGAAAATTCCAATAAAGCCGCGCAGTGGCAACATCAGTGACCTCGTCTAAACCCAAGGTCACGTGGATAAAAAACCCTGAAGCTAGAGCATCATCTGCAAATTTACTATCCCAATTCTTATGCTTTCCTTTACATATTCCCTGCATTATTTCTTCCCACTTCCTTCCCATTATCTATCCGTCAATTGCAATTCGAGCAATTGAACGGAATTATCGATTGCTCGTAAAAGCATCCGCTTGTGTACGAATACTTTCGTCACACACTCGATGTGCGAGTCCCCTTCCCCCTCTATCGCCCCTTCGGCGCTGTATCGTTCGTCGTTTACACGACGCGTGCCTGTTCCATTCTCCCCCCCCCCCATGGCTACGCATTCGACAGCCGTTCTCTTCGTTGGTTTCGTTCGATCGTGCGTGCACACGTCCATCACGTCTCGACACACGAACCATTCCCCCCCTCCTCTCCGCTGGATCTTTCAATGTTACGGCCTCGCCTCGAATTCGTCGCAGCCGCGACACGCGAGGGACCGATTCCGATGTTCGTTTCCTCTCCCCACCACGGCTACGCATCCACCAGCCATCCAAATATTTCGAACGTCAAATGGACGTTACATGCCGCGCGAAGATTCCCTCCTCTTGGCTCGCCTTTGTTGCGCAGCCCCCACCAATACTCGGTCTTCTCCGTTGGACTCATGCAGCCTTCGCTGCGTCCGCCTCACTCCCTCCCCCTCTTCCAATCCGGAAAAGGGTTACAAAATAATAAATTTAAAACATAAAATGTAATTTTATTGAAGGTAGAAAACTTCACATATTTATAAATCTGCTTCCATATTGTATGCACAATTTTTAATGTAATCAGTTTTGATTTTTAATATGAAGAATATCAATTATTCATAATCTTAATTTTTCGAATGGACATTATTGAAATTTTATATTCAGAATAACAATTTTCGCAATAGGTATTTCTAAATATTAGAATTTTTAATATTAAATTTTCATAAAGGGATCAAATTTTCCCTATTTAAATACAAAAAATATTGAAATTTGGTAAAATGATACTAAATTTTAATAAAGTCGGGTTCTCAGTGTATTGCGGCGATTTAAAAGTACTAACTAGCGGGCCTGGGGATATTCTTGCGGCAAATCAATTATCTGTAGCTGTCATCTGATCAATTTGCCAGAAGGATAAAAGATTGATAATAGGGCTTCACGTTGAAGACTTGAAATTATTCCCCCTTACACACCGAGAAAGTGAGAGTGGAGGATAAGTTAAACGCCAAAACTCGTCGATCAAATTGGTGCACTTTTTTCCCAGGAATCCAAATCTACAATAAAAAATGGGGCGTCCTTATTTAAGTAGTTATTTGAGCTCCCTCAGGGGGCGGGGAGAGGGTTGATTTCATTATCACTGGATGCCCCCTTTCGCGTCGAACAACTTTCATCCCACACCTTTTTTGATACTGTGCACAGTTCTCGAGGTATTTCAATGTCTTCAGATAAATTTGGATTTTCATCGATTACAGCGCCACCTGTAAACCAAAATGCAATAGCTCCTAGGTCCAATAGGTGTACTCTTTTCCGGAGAATCCAAATCTGCAATAAAAAATGGGGATATATATATACAGGGTGTCCCATTTCAAGTGTCCACCCCAAATATCTTGAAAATAACGCGTTGTACAAAAAAATGTTTCAAGACTTTTTCTGGGCAATTTAACGGCGACCTTTATTCGACCTTGAGTTTTTACGTTCAGGTACAACCTTGTCCATGTCCGGGACAACGACCTTCAAGATCTTTTCACGGTTAAAATTGTTTTTTTAACGGGAATCCCATTTTTTATTGTAGATTTGGAAAGAGTTGATAGTTGACGTTCAAGTATGACCTTAAGGGTGTCCTGGATCACGACATTCCAGGTAATTCGAAGGTCAAAGTTGTTTTTTGTTTGTAACGGGAACCCCTAATTTTTGACTGTGGGTTTGGAAACAGCTGAAATCTGAATCGTACTGCAAGTACTTTTTTTTCATTGCATGTATGTTGTTCGTATTACTAACGGTAACCCCGTAAAAAGAGGGATAAATCTAAGAATAACCTTCAAGGTTGCAAGACCAGCGAAAAAGACATGACTTTTATTAGATTCTTACACTTATTTTGAAAACAGCAAACCTTATAAATAATGTGCCCAACAAAAAATTTAGCATATGAATTTCTGTACAGAAATGTTTTAAGGAGAGTAACCTATCAAGAACGTGTACCGCCGGCATTAGCATTACCCGATGTGCACCACGGGGAGGAAGCAGGGTCGGATTTTACACATCATTTGGCCCTGAGAAGTGTTGTGCGTGTGCCTGTGCGTGTGCATGTGCGTGTCCACCTAAAGAAATTGTAGATATAATTCGTCAAGTTGGTCGAGGTAAGGATAATTATTCGCTAGCAGCCCGCTTTTATGCTGCAACATGTCTGAACATGGGTCATCTTACTAGAAAGAGTATAAAAAGGTAAGGTATAAAAAGTACCAGAGCTGAGAGCGGAAGTCTAAAAAGCGAGCGACGAAAATCAGGTGCTGGTGAAGAAAAATCTGTAGCTCCTGTAACATCTACTAGTATATATCCTCATATCTCAACCAGAGAAATCGAAAAACGTCATGGTATTCCAAAATCGATGACCAATCGATTTCTGAAAGCTCAAAAATTCCATCCATATCGCATTCACATGCTTCAAAAATTAGAAGAGGCTGATTATCCTCGAAGTTTAGCTTTTTGCAATTGAGTGCAAGGACTGGTGGAAGCATTTGTTAAAATAGTACAGTTCAGCGATGAAACCACCTTCACCAATAGAGATGATGTTAGTAGGCATATTATGCAATATTATACAGATTCTAATCACCATTGGAAAAGACATAAAAAGTTTCAGCTTACCAATAATAATCGCTTAACGTCGGGGTTGACATTGTGGATAATTACACTGTGGGACCATATTTCTTTGAGGAACATTTAAATGGTAATAACTATGGATACAACTGCCGGTACACGTGCTTGATGGTTTACAAAAACATTTTTATAGACAAATTTAAGTGCTACATTTTTTGGAAACATTATTTATCCATCATTACGTAGATTTGCTGTTTTTAAAATAAGTGGAAGAATCTAATAAAAGTCATGTCTTTTTCGTCGTTTTTGCAAAATTGAAGTTTATTGTTAGATTTACCTCTCTTCTATGGGGTTATCATGGTCTCTTTAGTAATACGAACAAAATACATGCAACGATGAAAACAGTTTTAGTACGATTCAATATTTGACAATATTTAGCGACTTTGAATATTTTATCATCTGAAAGTTACTATAGCATATTATAAATTATCATGTCGGACATAAAATGTCCCGTTCTTCCCAAATCCACAATAAAAAATAGGGATTTACATTAAAAAAACAACTTTGACCTTGGAATTACCTCGAAGGTCGTGGTTCAGGAATGGTCATTGTCATACTCAAACGTCAACTATCAACTCTTTTCAAATCTACAGTAAAAAATGGGATTCTCGTTAAAAAAACAACTTTAACCTTCAAAAGATCTTGAAGGTCGTTGTCCCGGACATGGACAAGGTTGTACCTGAACATAAAATTTCCTGCTCTTTCCAAATCTGCAATAATAAATGGGGGTTCCCATTTAAAAAAATTGAATTTGACCTTGATATGACCATTAAGCTCATGGCAAAGGTCGAATAAAGGTTGCCGTTAAATTGCATGATCATTGTCGCTTCCGTGTGTTCTTTTCTCGTCTTTAAATAAATGACGAGTTGTGAAGGTGAAGTGTTTATTTTGGCAAGTTAACAGTGTGGGTTGGTTTAACCAGTCATTATCTTCCCACATTTCCAATTCCCTGATTTTCATTCTGATCATGTCGCTGCTGCTTGTCTGTTACGTAGTAACAAATATGTAAGAGGACGGAGTAAATTAGGCCCGAGTTCATAGTCGACACATAAGAAATACTTACTGTGAAGTACACTGTAAAAAATCGTAATGAAATTGCCCACCTATAACGTGATAATTTTAGGAGCTCATGTAATTTTCCTACACTGTAAAAAAATATTGTGTAATGTTACCACGTTCAACGTTGGTCAAAATATTGCCAACGCTGTACGTAGGGATTTCCGCTCGTCGGGAGTTGTAAAATTGCATAAGCTAGATGTGACGTTACATAACCTTAATTGTAAAATTACATCTACTATGTAATTTTACAATGTTCGACCAGTGAAAATCCCTACGTACAGCGCGGGCAATATTTTGACCAACGATGAACGTGGTAAAATTACACAATATTTTTTTACAGTGTACGTTTAATGTAGTAAATTTAATAGGTTAAACATAGTGGAATTACACAAGTCTGTAAAATTACCACGTTATACGTGGGCAATTTCATTACGATTTTTTACAGTGTACTACTTAAATGAGTTCTTAAGAAGATGGCTCTGTTTCATAGTCAAGAAGTATGTAAGTTATAAAATGTCAAATCTTCTTGTGCACAACGCTTTTTCTTAAGTGAAAAGTACTTTAAACGGTATTTCTTGGTAAAAAACTGACATTATTAGTAAGTTATTATTAAGACGGGGAAAATAAGATGTACTTCATAAAGTCATTCTTAAATGGTTTCAAGATTCGCATATGTATTATTAAAGCTATTTTATAATGAAACGCGAGGAAAATAAGTCGAATTTGTGTAAGATACCCGTAGCTGAAAGCACGATTTAAGCATTTACATTGTTCTTAAGTCAACTTGGACCCCGACTTGGAAAATTCGATTCTTAGGAAAGAACTTAAGTATCACTCAACGACTATGACAGATAAGAATCTTATAACCATTTAAGAATTACTTTATGAAGTATATCTCCTTTTCCCTGTCTTAAGAATAACTCATTTCTTCACTGTGAAATAGAGCTACCATCTTAAGAACTCATTCAAGTAGTACTTCATGGTAAGTATTTCTCACACGACGACTATGAATTCGGGCCTTAAATATTGCTTATCTGAGAACAGACTTAAGGCTGTTAGGTAGGTATAAATATGTTATTCGCGTCTCTGTGCAAGTAAAAAGAAGGATTGATATTGCGGTCTATAGCAAAACGTCTAATGGTAAGTATTATAGCAGTGTTAATGTTACAAAATTGCCATATAAATATTAATTTCGCATGATATTAAACTAATAAAATGTATTAATTAATTATAAAATAAATAAGATCTCAAAATCTGTCAAATGTATTTGTCAAAAATTATACAGGTTACTGACAATTAAAAGATTGAAGTTTTAAAATTTAAATAATATTAATGAAAAATTATAACATTAAACGATATTCATTGATATTAAGATATTTTGTTTTTATTTTCTGCAGCATTTTTTAACCTTAATTTAAAATTTTGAGTAACACTCGTACGACAGGTTTCACTCGATTTGCATAATCCCATATGTGATTGAACACTGATCAACGACTAAAAATTCCAGCCTCAGTCTCAAGTCTCCAAATCGAGTTTGGGATCTCGATACCTGTCAGATGTATGGGACAAAAATTGTATAGGTTACCGATGACCAAATAATTTCAGTATCGAAATTTGAGTAATATTAATAAAAAAAATAATACAATTAAACGATATTTGTTGATATTAAGATGTTGTATTCTGCTTTTCAAGAACTTTTCTTAATTAAAATTTTTAATTTTTATCATCACAGATTCTGAAATCTCGAACTCGACCAGGAGACTTGAATCGATGTTATAAGAATTTAAATGTATTATTGTTATTCCAGTCATTGTTTTATTAACAAACAAGAAAATTAAATTTTGCTGGATATGAGGAGCATTCATTGACAACAGCATGATTTTTTGCAGTACAGATTAAGTATGAATAAGTGTAAATAAAAAGCAAAGAGCTTAATTAAATAACAAAATTAATATAATTCAAACATTTTTAAAATATTAATAAATTTTATAACATAAAAAAAGGAATTATAACAAATGTTCGAAATGACAACCTCGCATTTCGATGCACAGTTGTGCACGCCTTATTAAGTTCGTGGTTGCTCGCTGAATCATTTCCGGTGATACGGCCTGAAATACATTCCGTATTTTTGCCTCTAGTTCTTCGAGAGTATTGCATGGTTGCCGATACACGCATTCTTTTATGTGTCCCCAAAGAAAATAATCCAAAGGATTCAGATCTGGGGAACGTGCTGGTCAGTTAATGGACCTTACCTACCGATCCAAGTTCTGGGGAAGGACCTGTTTAGGACTTCACGAGCAATTCTTGAATAATGTGCTGGAGCACCATAATGTTGGAACCATAGTTCCCTTCGCTTTTCCAACGGCATATCCTCTAATAATAATGGCAAATCAGTCTCCAAAAAATCTGCATAAATTGATCCATTTAATCTTTCTGGTAACTGGACTGGGCCAATCTTGAATTTGAAAATACAGTTAAAAATTTTATCTACTAGGAATTTTGAAAAACAATGAAAGTAACAATATTAAGGAGTGAGTAAAGAATTACCAAAGAATTTCCAGTTATTCCGCACCAATGATTTAAGGAGAATTTATGTTGAGATGCTCGCCTTGTAACAACATGAGGATTCTCCTTAGCCCAGACATGAGAATTGTGGATGTTGAAAACTCCGTCTCTTGAAAAAATGGATTCATCACTAAACAGAATGTTGTTTAGGAAAGTGTTGGATGGCGTCTGGTTGGAAAGTTTTCAGAATAAACTTAGACAGTGGGAGTTAGATTTTGATCACTTTGGCCATACAAAATGATCATGTCTAAATATTCAGAATTAGAATAATCATTCATTTTGGGTTTTCTTCCTACCTAGACAATGAAAATTGTTTGTCCACAGATTTTCACAATTTGAAATGAGTACTACATTGTTCAAGTCAACAACGACCGCCAAATTCGAAATACCTGTCGTTGTTGACTTGACCAGAGTGGTATACAGTTCAAATTGCGAAAATTTCTGGACGAAAAATTGTCATTGTCTAGATAGGAAAAAAAAACAAAGTGAATGATTATTCTAATTCAGAATATTTAGATATGATCATTTTGTATGGTCAATGTGATAAAAATCTAACCCGCACTGTCCAAGTTTATTCTGAAAACTTTCCAACCAGACGCCATCCAACACAACAAACAATTTTAAACTTGTTGTACCGAGCAAGGGAGAATGGTGAACTCACTTTAAACCGATGTGGCATTGGAGGAGCCCCGAGAACTGTGAGTGTGGATGTTGAAAAAAGAATGCTTGAGGTGTTTGAGGAGCAGCCGGAGCTAAGCCTGCGAAATGCAGAGAGATTATATGGTGTTTCTCGAAGCACGATTCATAGCATTTTACAAGAAAATGGCATGTACCCATACCACTACACTCGGGTTCAGGACCTTTTGCCCGGTGACTATCAGCCCCGGATAGAATTTTGTCAATAGCTTATTGCGCGAAATAAAGCAAATGGTGATTTCCTAAACAACATTCTGTTTAGTGATGAATCCACTTTTTCAAGAGACGGAGTTTTCAACATCCACGATTCTCATGTCTGGGCTGAGGAGAATCCTCATATTGTTACAAGGCGAGCATCGCAACATAAATTCTCCTTAAATTATTGGTGCGGAATAACTGGAAATTCTTTGGTAATTCTTCACTCATTCCTTAATATTGTTACTTTCATTGTTTTTCAAAATTCCTAGTAGTTAATATTTTGAACTGTATTTTCAAATTCTAGATTGGCCCAGTCCAGTTACCAGAAAGATTAAATAGATCAATTTATGCAGATTTTTTGGAGACTTATTTGCCATTATTATTAGAGGATATGCCGATGGAAAAGCGAAGGGAACTATCGTTCCAACATGATGGTGCTCCAGCACATTATTCAAGAATTGCTCGTGAAGTCCTTAACAGGTCCTTCCCCAGAACTTGGATCGGTAGGCAAGGTCCCATTAACTGGCCAGCACGTTCCCAGATCTGAATCCTTTGGATTATTTTCTTTGGGGACACATAAAAGAATGCGTGTATCGGCAACCATGCAATACTGTCGAAGAACTGGAGGCAAAAATACGAAATGTATTTCAGGCCGTGCAACCGGAAATGATTCAGCTAGCAACCACCAACCTAATAAGGCGTGCACAACTGTTCATTGAATTGCGAGGTGGTCATTTCGTACATTTGTTATAATTCCTTTTTTTTATGTTATAAGATTTATTAATATTTTAAAAATGTTTGAATTATATTAAATTCAATGTTAATTTTAACATTAAATTTTGTTATTTAATTAAGCTCTTTGCTTTTTATTTACACTTATTCATACTTAATCTGTACTGCAAAAAATCATGCTGTTGTCAATGAATGCTCCTCATATCCAGCATAATTTAATTTTCTTGTTTGTTAATAAAACAATGACTGGAATAACAATAATACATTTAAATTCTTATAACATCGATTCAAGTCTCCTGGTCGAGTTCGAGATTTCAGAATCTGTGATGATAAAAATTAAAAATTTTAATTAAGAAAAGTTCTTGAAAAGCAGAATACAACATCTTAATATCAACAAATATCGTTTAATTGTATTATTTTTTGTATTAATATTACTTAAATTTCGATACTGAAATTATTTGGTAATCGGTAACCTATACAATTTTTGTCCCATACATCTGACAGGTATCGAGATCCCAAACTCGATTTGGAGACTTGAGACTGAGGCTGGAATTTTTAGTCGTTGATCAGTGTTCAATCACATATGCGATTATGCAAATCGAGTGAAAACTGTCGTACGAGTGTTACTCAAAATTTTAAATAAAGGTAAAAAATGCTGCAGAAAATAAAAATAAAATATCTTAATATCAATGAATATCGTTTAATGTTATAATTTTTCATTAATATTATTTAAATTTTAAAACATCAAACTTTTAATTGTCAGTAACCTGTATAATTTTTGCCAAATACATTTGACAGATTTTGAGATCTTATTTATTTTATAATTAATTAATACATTTTATTAGTTTACTATCATGCGAAATTAATATTTATATGGCAATTTTGTAACATTAACACTGCTATAATACTTACCATTAGAGACGGCGTGTTGGTCGTGCGGGCTAAGGCGTCAGTCTTAGTCCGCCCGAACTGAACGTCGCGAAGGGCCCGAGTTCGAATCCCCGTCCTGCAATTTTCTCTGCTTATGTCCAGTGTGGAATAACCGGGGAACTTTGCTGGGCGAAGGTACGAATTTGGGACCGCTGCCGACCCCCGTCGGCAGTTATCGGTACCGTCAGCGTCTTATCCGCGGTCGGTACGTCGTGGATCTTATCTCGGATCAAGAGGGGATAAGCCCCGCGTCGTCGTACTCGCTAAGGCACAGACCGCCGAATCTGCTGGTGGTACCGATATTGGGGTAGGGGGGACTGGCTCTGGGTGGGTGTTGTGTTGTATATGCCTAGTTCTGTCATTGTACTGTCTGTCTCTGTCCTGTACCTCTCCACCCGAGAGCCGACCCGCAAATAGACAAATCGTCATTAACGCGGGGGAAAATAACCTGTCCTTTATCCTTGTCCTATAATACTTACCATTAGACGTTTTGCTATAGACCGCAATATCAATCCTTCTTTTTACTTGCACAGAGACGCGAATAACATATTTATACCTACCTAACAGCCTTAAGTCTGTTCTCAGATAAGCAATATTTAAGGCCCGAATTCATAGTCGTCGTGTGAGAAATACTTACCATGAAGTACTACTTGAATGAGTTCTTAAGATGGTAGCTCTATTTCACAGTGAAGAACTGAGTTATTCTTAAGACAGGGAAAAGGAGATATACTTCATAAAGTAATTCTTAAATGGTTATAAGATTCTCATCTGTCATAGTCGTTGAGTGATACTTAAGTTCTTTCCTAAGAATCGAATTTTCCAAGTCGGGGTCCAAGTTGACTTAAGAACAATGTAAATGCTTAAATCGTGCTTTCAGCTACGGGTATCTTACACAAATTCGACTTATTTTTCTCGAGTTTCATTATAAAATAGCTTTAATAATACATATGCGAATCTTGAAACCATTTAAGAATGACTTTATGAAGTACATCTTATTTTCCCCGTCTTACTAATAACTTACTAATAATGTCAGTTTTTTACCAACAAATACCGTTTAAAGTACTTTTCACTTAAGAAAAAGCGTTGTGCACAAGAAGATTTGACATTTTATAACTTACATACTTCTTGACTATGAAACAGAGCCATCTTCTTAAGAACTCATTTAAGTAGTACACTGTAAAAAATCGTAATGAAATTGCCCACGTATAACGTGGTAATTTTACAATCTTGTGTAATTCCCCTATGTTTAACCTATTAAATTTACTACATTAAACGTACACTGTAAAAAAATATTGTGTAATTTTACCACGTTCATCGTTGGTCAAAACATTGCCCACGCTGTACGTAGGGATTTTCACTGGTCGAACATTGTAAAATTACATAGTAGATGTAAATTTACAATTAAGGTTATGTAACTTCGCATTTAGCTTATGTAATTTTACAACTCCCGACGAGCGGAAATCCCTACGTACAGCGTTGACAATATTTTGACCAACGTTGAACGTGCTAAAATTACACAATATTTTTTTACAGTGTAGGAAAATCACATGAGCTCCTAAAATTATCACGTTATAGGTGGGCAATTTCATTACGATTTTTTACAGTGTACTTCACAGTAAGTATTTCTTATGTGTCGACTATGAACTCTGGCCTAATTTACTCCGTCCACTTACATATTTGTTACTACGTAACAGACAAGCAGCAGCGACATGATCAGAATGAAAATAAGGGATTTGGAAATGTGGGAAGATAATGACAGGTTAAACCAAGATACACTGTTAACTTGCCAAAATAAACACTTCACCTTCACAACACGTCATTTATTTAAATTCTATCTCTTTTCTTTTTTATTTCCCTGAAAACATACAAACGTCAAAATTAAAGCGGTAACAGATTTTGTCGTGAGCTGAGAATTTCGAAACCCGATACTTTGCAATGCTCGACCCGACAAATAAAGACGAGAAAAGAACACACGGAAGCGACAATGATCATGCACATCATACGCTCCATTATGGACTGCTCCGCAAAACAGCTGACGCGACTTGTACGGAAAGTACGCAAGAGGGGCCGCCGAATGTAGCGCCCGCGGCGCTCTTGGTCATGACGTACCTGGCGGCGGGCCCACCATGCGCTATGATTGGTCAAATATTATTGCTCGCCATTCAAATTCTATGCATCGGATCGAAATTTTGTATTAAACTTTTTTGCTCAGAATGATGTCAAGATTCACCCCTACAATATTATTAGGGAGTTCTCGGACACCCTGTATATATTTAGCCATAAGTTAACGGGATTATCTTATCGTCATCAAGGTTTAATTCGAAATAAATACAAATACTAATACAAGAAGTGAAAAAATAGCATTCGAATTAGTAACGGATAAAATATTAATAACACCATAAAATAAAATATAATTTTACAGATAATAAATGCGCGAAATAATGTTGAGTTGTATGGATAACCTTGAAAAATATTATATGGACATTTTATAATGAAAAATTAAAAATGAAAGATTCAAAGTTAATCGAGTGAATTGAAATCCAAAAGATATTACAATAAATTACAGTTTAAATAATATCAGAGAGCAATCAGCATACAAAAATCAATAAATGGCTATGAATTTTTATTCTACGTCGTAATACTTGTTAGGAAAAATTAATAATCAATTTAGATATTTTAAAATATTAATTAACCTCTTTCGAAAGAATAATGTTTCCATTTGGTTTTATAACTTTATGCGTCGGAATGAAAGGACAGAAAAGTAGACAATGATACTTTAATGATACTTCTGTACTTATATCACTTATTTTTATTTTTTATTTTTTTTAACGAATTGAAATTTTGTCGATTTAATGAACTACGTATTTCGATCGGGACGTTCTTACACGTGCTGGACCGTTCAGGTAATTAGGTAATAGCGAATTTTTATTATGGATTGCTAGAAATTCCATGGTAACTTAAGAAAAATGTAATCGTCCCGAAGTTTTCACCGCTGCATTGAAATATTTATTTCGATTCATACATTCAGCTCTCATGTGATTGAATATCCATGATAGTTGTACATTTTTGTTATTGAGTGAATACAAATCTAATCCTACAGCAAATAAAATGTAGCAATCCTAGAAAAATATTTCACCAATGAAATATTCTTTTCTTGTGAAACATTCTACATCCAGAGGATGCACCGTTTTTTAATTGTACTAAAGAAATATTTTTACCTTCTATTAAGATATGAAGTATATAACCATTGAGAAATCGAATGAAAGTCACGCTGTAATTTAGAGGCATCGAGTAACATGGAACTAAAACTGTAATTCTGACTCGGGCATGGTGTTCCCGATACGAGGTGCAGACGAGTACCGGGGACACATGCGAGGCCCAGAATTGTTTTAGTTGCACGTTACATACGACATTTTATGCATCAGGAGTGTAGTTTCCGAGGTTATGTGCTTGTAACGTGTTTTGAGTGCTTTATGGTATACGGACGATAAAGTAAGGGTATGCCTATACGCATGCGCATAGATACATAATGTGTACATTATCGTCCTCGGATTATAAAGTAGCCGCCCCTCCATAATAACTAATTTCAGGTCCTTAAAACATGCACATAATGCCGAGGAAACTGTGCTCCTGTTGCATAAAAATCTTTATATCATCAGCATATAGTAAGAAGGAAGAAAAATGTATAAAGGATGAGATGTCATTAATAAAAACTCTTCCAAACCACTCTTTATTCGAAGTATTTGGTTTTTACTAGTAAAATAAGAAGAATACCACATAAGCATGCAACCATCCACTCCTAATTTATGTAACTTACTTAGAAGCAAACCGTGATCGATCGTATCAAAAGCCTTAGCGAAATCCAAATAAATTACGTCCATTTGAATATGGTTTTCAAGGGTTCGAGATGTTGTATCACTAAAACACAGTAAATGTGTAAGCGCAGATCTACCATTGATAAAACCGTGCTGTTGAGGGATGATTATATGAACAAAAGCCTCGGACATTTTCTGAGCTAAAACCGAATCCAACAGTTTAGCGAAAGCACACAATACAGAAATAGGCCTATAGTTTGTAACAGGGCGTTACGTTTGTCCAGGGGTCGCGCCGCGGTTGCGAGAGCGCGGAGTGATACAATCGTTGAATCGATCGATAGTAGGATCATTGCAGATACGAACGGCCCCGAAAATGCCCGAGCGCCGCCGGATACGGCGCACGGAGTCGTTTAAGAGCCTTCAAGCAGGAAGGATCGCGTGTGAGTCGTGTTAGAGCTTTCGAGTAGGAAGGGTCGCGGGAGTCGCTTTAGAACCTTCAAGTAGGAAGGATCGCGAGATCGAGAATCGAGGCAACATTCAAGCAGGAAGCAGTTCGAAATCGTATAAAGAATTAAAAGTAGTTTCGGGTCGGAAGTAACGAGTAAATCGCGAGCTAAAAGTAACTAGCCGTCGAGGACGAGACGCCAAGTCTAACGAAAGAAAATAGCCGCTACACGCGAGGACGCGTGGAATCGCCGTCTAACCCGACGAGGGAGGATTATACGCGAGCGGGCGAAATTTGTAAGGAGCGAACAATCTATGTAAGTCGGCCGTGGGCCACCTTTGTGAGTTATTATAATAAAATTGAGAGGGGCAGAAGGCCCAATATCCTTTTTTATAAAATAACATTATTTATTGTTTTCCTGCTACACCCCTTTCGTAGCTTGTGCGGGCGGTATGCGGTGCCGCCGTAGGGTATTTCGCGATCCCCGTTTTCAGGCGCGGAAGGAGGCAGGAGCCGACCTCCTCTGGGCGAGTTCGTGCCCTACCGGGAGTTTGCCAGCTAGCCGGGCTGAGCAAAAAGTGTCGTCCGCCTGGCACGGAGTTTTCACGAGAAAACTATAAAGCCCGCTTCACGGGCGGTGGACGACAAGCCAAAAATTTTGGTCGCGAAAAAGCAGCCATTATAAGTTCATAATATCTGCTACATTGCCAACTTTGTGTATAGGGGTAATAAAGGACTGTTTTCAGATGGAGGGAAAATGATGGATGTAATTGATTAGTTAAACAGAAAACATAAAAGAGCGATTAACGGAGTTGAACATCTTTTATAAAAGCGGAAGGTCAGGAAGCTTAAGCAATTCTTTAGTCGAAGGATTGCAGAAAGAACATCCGTAGAGGAAACGATAAAATTCGTTAATAAGTTATCTTGAGTCAATCTGGTCATGTTTAAATAATTAAAATCACTATAAATTGTATTAATCGCTTAGAAATGTCGCGCAAATAAATTGGGTATACTTAATTTATCCGATCATGTAAGATCACCAACGAACATCTTCTGTGTTATATCCTTAGTACATTTTAAAGTCTTAATAGAAGATCAGAAAGATTTGATGTTCTTTACCGTGTTATTTTCGATTTTGGAAATATATTCCTTGTAACAATCCTTCGATAAACCAACACATTTAGCCCTTAAGGGCCCTCGAGCGTGCCGAGGCGGTCCCGCCTGTGACGTCGGAGGCGAGAAAACTTTGCGCCGTGAAATTGGCGATTTTCAAGGGATTTTCGGGATTTTTTTTGCAGAAATCGGTTTCTCGTGTCGAGGAATAGCGATTAAAGTAGTATGGAAAAGATTGTTAACTTATAAATAGGAAAAATAAGGCATCAAAGTTTCACAGCGGCCATATCTTTGTCCAACTTCAGACGATCGACATAAGACCTTCTCTTTCTAGGTTGCTCCGCTCACTCGCGCGTCGAGACTGTCTCACTTGCTTGGAATAGAAAGACGCTCGCTCCCTCTCTCTCTCTGCTTCCGTACAAGAGTGCAGGCGCGACTGGCTGTGCGTTGTCGTTACAAAAAATTCATGCATTTTTGTGAATGTGGCCGGGGAACAAACTTCCGAAAATCAACACACCTCCCGATAGGCCAAGATTTGCATATAACAAATAGCTCCAGCGTGATTTTCTTCCCTTTGTCTTTGAAAATTTGGCAAAAAGAAAGCGAATTAAAAAACGTTAGACTCACGCAATATCGAAATTTTAGTTTTCGTTTTCGGAACTTTGTTTTCCGGCCGCGCAAATTACACGATTTTTAAAAAATATGGATGCTTTTTAGAAAGTAACACATCGAGAACTGCAGATAGTGAGATACGGTAAGTCATGCAATATAATTTTAAAGGGTTACTTTTTGATTGTCGGAGGATAAAAAGCGAGAAAACTTATAGTCAACTTTTCAGTGCGCAAAGTAAAATAATTGGCAAAGTAAAGCGAACAAGCGTCGAAAACTGTTATTTTTTTCAATAAATTAAACTTGATGTTGTGGCTTATTTTTTTTCTGACTTTTTTAGAATTTACCGCACGAACCGTGTGTTGCCGAACGCCTAGCGGTGTTGCCAAGTCGTTGGCTCTCCGGACTCCGCGCCGCGCAGTAACCAGGAAGAAACTATGAATAAGATGATGATGATACGTATTGTATAGTTTCTTCGTGGTTCCTGCGCGGCGCGGAATCCGGAGAGCCAACGACTTGGTAACACCGCTAGGCGTTCGGCAACACTCGGTTCATGCGATAAATTCTAAAAAAGTCAGAAAAAAAATAAGCCACAACATCAAGTTTAATTTATTGAAAAAAATAATAGTTTTCGACGCTTGTGAAGAGACGCCACTATAATAAGTTAATTAATGTTATACCGCGTGCGCAACAACAAATTATTATTAATAATAAAATTCACATAAACATTATAAACGATTCTCTGCACTCTCACGCTAGAGTAAAATCGACAAAGCCAATGGAATGGCGAGTAAGAGAGTAATCGAAATAAGTATACGCGAGTCAAAAAATGAATTGTTAATAATAAATTATTGTTAAGGAACAATCCTCTCGGCAACAGGTCGGTAGCGTGCAAGTGACGTCAAACTTGCGTCATGCAGTAGCGTCATGAGAGTGGCTTACCCGAACGAGAAGTAGTTCTAAGAATCCAGCTCGTAAAGATGGATTATTTTTCTCATATCATCTAGAGTAACCCGTAGATCGATATCCGCCATCCGGTCGTAAAGATTGATTATTTTCCTAATTTGACAGATAAAGTAAACCACTCTCGTTTAAGACTACTGAAGATAAACACTATGCGTATCGAGTGCCGAACACGCCACTGAAGAGATGACGCCATGGGCGTTACTCAATGCGCGCGCTCAGCCTCCCTCCTTGTCGTAACCGAGGCGACCTGTTGCAGCTAAGCGAAGCAACAGGCAGTTCTTCTTCTGACTCTAAACAATCAGAAACTCCGGCTTCTGAGGAAGATCACCGGTTCCGTCAAGACCGTGTACGTCGTGAATAAGCGAAGCCGAGCAAAGGCTTATTATATTAATGGTTATATTAACCGAGTGTTATAATAATTAGAAGCGAGTGAGCGAAGCCGCGCAAAGGCTTCAGTAGTAAGTGTAAAACTAAAAATTGTCACAACAAAAATACAGTAACAAAGAGCAAAGTTTGAATATATTTCTATATTTAAAAATTCATAAAGTTTATTTCAACGTTCGTTTATTACCCGCAACGCTAAGAAGAAAGCCAGCCACGAAAGTCTACCAACCATTCCAAGGAGGCATTCGAAATTAACTTCTTTTAAGAAGTAAAGTAAAGGTAAGCGATATTTCTTTTACTCGTCCTTTCTATATATCTTTTAAATTCGATATAATTATTTGTCTTTCAAATTAACCGTTTGTAATTTTGATATAATATTTCTTCTACCTTTTTCTATTGGATTTTGGCAAAAGATCTAACTGTAATAAGCTATCAATATTCCATAAATTCTCTTGTTAACTTCTTATAATTCTAAGAAATATCCTTTTTTTTTATTGCATTAATATCTGTAATATTATACATAATGCAATATCAATATATAATTAAATCTATCAATAATTTCGCATATACTATCGAATATACATTTAACGCCAGTGTTGATTCTCCAGTAAAATCAGTGCGCGACGCGAACAATTATCGAGAGTAGGAAAGTTGTAAGTTTTATTTTCTTTTGTTTTACTGCACAACTGAATTATTCACGAAGAAGTTTTATTTTTCCTTTGTTTTTAAGCCTTCATATGCGAATATCTAGACTCGTGTTATAAAAATCCAATCCTCGCCGTATTAAGAAATTAATTACTCATTTCTGCCCTTTTTGGTATTTTTCATCGTCTAATAACGAGTAATTATCGCGATTATCGGACCTAACACGGTCGGAACACATCGATTCATATTCTCTTTACTTAATCGGATTATGAGTGACCACTTTTCCCTAGGTTCGTTCGATAGTTCTTCACCTAAGTGAACCGCGCTGGCATAATTCCGTACGAATATTAATTTATTCACGTTAAGGTTTTAACGGGAAACATTACCTATTTTTAAAGTCCGAATTAAATAGTTGTCTTTTCGTCTCTAAATATATCGGGACGTAACATGGCTGTAATAGTTTCAAAGTTGCAAGCAAAAACGCGAAGAAAAAACACGATTTTTCGATATTAAATTGTTTATAAGAATTTAAAAAATAATGAAACTCGTGTTAAATTAGAGTAGCTTTTAATCTACGCATTTTAGTGCATATAAGCGCACAGTTCGTCTGCTGATGATATTCTTGTCATAGACAAATGCTCTACCGCCTGGATTAGTGTTTTGAACCTTTTTCATAACAGTGTTTCGTGTTTTGAAATTTGAACAATAAATTAAAAAGGAATTTTCTAATCTTTTTCGCGATTTATTCTCCAAGATTTAAATTCAAGACTTAGATTCTCTAATTTTGAAAATTTCAGAAAATTTTGAATTTGCTTCACACTTGTGATCTTTGAGAATCGATACTCGGATATTTTGAATTTGTTTTTCAATGTTGATTTCGTAGAAAATCGCCTATAATAGTGACTTAATGTCTGAAATTTAATTGTACACATTTTTCAAGGAATATTTAACGATTTTCGCGATTTACAGGGATAGGATTCCCCTCCCCCTTCAACGAACTAGAGAGCAGCTCCTGCGTTGATTCGAATTATATATATTAATTTTCGATTTATGATATGGGTGTTAATAATTTGTAGATATAGTATTTTTTGTAAGTTGAAGGTACAGCGCAGCAACTCGAACAATTTTCGAGTAAAAATAAAAAAATCCATTTCCAGTCGCGACGCGCGCCCCGATACCTCCTACAATTTGTACGAGTGCATCCGTCAATTCTTCAAATATTATTAACAATTTTCGCGCGCTATTCAAATGAAACAAATGTTGTTTGCAGATTTTTTATCCCTCCTGTTGGATTTTCGGGTTTAGTTTGAGAATAGTAGATTTTGATTAGAGAATGTCATAATTACCGTTCTCATCCACTTTGAGCATAGTTAAAGAAAATATCCCCTCCCGGAACGATTTTCACCAAGTTGATCTTTCGTTTTCTTTTGCGTTTTGCTTGCATCGGACTGCAGGTTGCTCGATTGGTGAATCTTGTAACTCGACGTAGAACCTCGCGCTCCATCGCGACCTGGAGAAGCGTCCGATCATTCGGTGTCTTTTTAGATTTGAGTATTTCCGGTATCTACCCCAACTCCCGCTCGTCACTCTCTCGACGTTCCCGTAATTGCATTCGTGTTGTTTCTTAAATTCGGTAATATGGATTCCTTCATATCCAACCCCGCTACCTCCCCCGTAATGGTAGTACCCACACTAACAGTGATAACGCCCACCACTGCATCGGGACATTTCGCCATTACGATCTCGCCCGTGTCTTTTACGGCAACCGCTACCAACGTCACGCCATCTCGTGCATCGGGGCGGCGTATCGCCAGCCTTGAACAAATCTCTGCAATTCGGGCGGAGATAGACAGAATAGTCGATTTACGTGACCTTATCGGCCGCTGTGATAGGGCCGAATTATTAATTTCCGGGTCGATTGAAGTAGTACGACAAAATACATATTTTGTTGCTGAGTAGACTTTGGAGTCTGAGTTCTTATATAACCCCTTTTTCCCATCCGAAATTCGGGTTACAAATGGTATCCCAGGTGGGAACCATATTTTGAGTAGAGGTGCGTCTATTTTATTAAATTTTTGTTCTGCCCTATTCCATAAAGGAAAAGGGTTACAAATGGCATCCCTGGTGGGGACCCTATTTGAGTCGTTTGCGTTTCTAATTCTTATAATTTTTTGTTCTGCCCTTTCAATTCAGGAAAAGGGTTACATAGGTATGGACAAGTTTTCTGGAAAGTTTCATCTCCATTGCATTAATATTTTAAAAGTAATGAATGTTTAAAGTTGGTTGTGGCCTTGCGCGCATCGCCGTGGCACACATGACGCGCTGGCCGTCGGCCGCTACCTATTTTAAACATTCATTAAGTTTAAAACTATTAATGCCATGGAGATGAAACTTTACAGAAAATTTGTTCATACCTTAATGAAGTGCACGAAATGGTGGCGGCAACGAAAGTCGCCGAACATGCATGGATGCACGTAAGAGAAGAGGGGTAGGGAGCGAGGCAGACTCAGCGAAGGCTGCATGAGTCCGACGAAGAAAGGCGAGTGTTGGTGGGGGGAGGGAATCGGCGCGCGGGCGCGTGGCATGTAACGTCCATTTGACGTTCGAAAGATTTGGACGGCTGGCGGATGCGTAGTACGTGGTGGGGAGAGGAAACGAACATCGGGCTCTCGCGCGTCGCGGTTGCGACAAAGTCGAGGCGACGCCGTTACATGGAAAGATCCAGCGGGGAGAGGGGGGAATGGTTCGTGCGTCGAGATGTGATGGACGTGTGCACGCACGATCGATCGAAACCAACGAAGCGAACGGCGGTCGAATACGTAGCCGTGGAGAGAGGAGAAAAAGGAACGGGCACGCGTCGTGAAAACGACGAACGCGCCGAGGAGGTGATAGAGGGGAAGGGGACTCGCCGATCGAGTGTGTGACGGAAATAAATAAGAAAATATAACACGAGCAGATGCTCTTACGAGCAATTCGGTGCTTCCGTGCAATTGCTTGACTTGCAATTGGCGGATAGGTAATGGGAGATGGGAGGAAATAATGAAACAGGAGAGATGAGAATTGGGGTGGTTAAAATCAAGGTGATGCTCTAGCCTCAGGTTTTTCATCTAAGTGACCTTGAATGTGCAAGAGGTCACAGGTGTTTGCCGCTGCGCGGCCTTATCGGGATTTTCCTGTTGTCCATGTACTGATAAGCAGGTACCTTCTTTTGACCTTTTGTCTGGTTACACTTAAACACTAAAGCTAAATGTCTTTTACGCTGGAGCTTATAATTTAAATTTGGTCGGGGTAAGATCAGTGACGTATTTCGTCACAAACCTCGGGCCTGACTCGAGTACCTCTGTGCACGACGAGTCATAATTTGGGGCCACCATATTCCAAATTTTTTTAATCAGTGCACTATCACTTTTAAAACACAACGCAAAAAAGTTTCTAATAATGCTAAGGTCGGAAAACAATACAAAATGTCGCAAAGTAAATCACACACTATAATTTTCGCTATGGGGGGATAAATCATCGCAATGAAACCGCTACACAATGTCATGTTGTGACATACTCGCAAAATTATAAAAAAACAAAGGCTTAAAACTAATCGTACATTTATTCGCAATATGCTGTAACGGAAATGCTATTTGATCTTTGTTTTCATACCCGGTTATAGGAAAATGCATTCCGTTATTCCCTAGACTCCGGCGCGCGGCACTCGCCGACAACCGGGAAGTCATACCTCTACCTGTTGTTGACCCGCGAACACCTTTTAAAATTGTATTTTGTAACTCAAAATTTGCGGGCCGTGCATTTTTTTTTATTGTAAGTGCGCGACTGTTGTTCCGAGAATTCCGGTGGAAGTCGCTCTGGTCTCTGTTACACTCGAGGAGAGCCAGAAGACGTCAGGCCTTCAGAAATTGACAGACGAGCAACAAAGTCGACTATATGCCCTCGTCCAGTCTATTATACCTGGAGGGACGCCTCACATTGGATGTAACCGTTTAGTTGAGCACAGTATAAATGTTGGCGATGCTCGACCAATTAAACAACGATATTATCCGGTTTCGAAAAAGATCGAAGAAGAGATGCACCAACAAGTACAACAAATGTTGAACAAAGGAATCATTGAGCCGTCCTTAAGTCCATGGTCGAGTCCTGTCGTCATGGTGAGAAAGTCGGACGGCACTTGGCGATTTTGTGTCGACTACCGGAAGGTGAATATGTTAACTAGGCCGGACGCCTACCCGTTGCCATATATGAATTCCATCTTACGGAAGCTACAGTGCGCCAAATATATCACAACTCTTGATTTAGGGAGCGCCTACCACCAAATCAAGATGGACGATCAGTCCAAACCAATCGCGGCATTCACGGTTCCTGGAAAAGGACTGTACCAATTTCGTAGGATGCCGTTCGGCTTGAATGGAGCCCCGGCGACTTTTCAACGGATGATCGACTCTTTGATTGGTCCTGAGTTGGAACCATATGCTTGCTCCTACTTAGACGAAATCATAATTGTCATGGAGTCGTTTGAGGAGCATGTCAAATGGGTGGAGCATGTATTACAGAAAATTAAAGAAGCAGGCCTAACTATAAATTTAAAGAAGAGCGTCTTTGGCAAGGAAGAAGTTCGCTACTTAGGCGTCTTAATAAATAAAGACGGATTTAGGCCTGATCCTGAGAAGATAGGACCAATTGTAGAGTACCCTGCGCCAAAGAATATCATACAATTAAGAAGATTTATTGGCATGGCGTCGTGGTATGGAAAGTTTATGGGTGACTTTGCCACCATTGCAGAGCCGTTGACTCAGTTAACTAGGAAGGATCACCCTTATATATAGGGATAGGCGCAGCAAGCATCATCGAAGGAATACACGTTGGAGACGGATGCTAGTGATACAGGTCTCGGTGTCGTACTGAGTCAGGAGTTCGACGGAGACAAACGTGTCTTAGCGTTTGCGAGTCGAACCTTAACCCCTGCCGAACGAAACTACTCAGTTTCAGAACGCGAATGTTTGGCCGTGCTCTGGGCCATACGCAAGTTCCACGAATATGTCGAGGGATACCCCTTGACGGTGATCACAGACCATAAAAGTCTCGAATGGCTCTGTGATCTACGATGTCCCAATGGCAGGTTAGCTCGATGGTCCTTAGAGCTACAGGGTTACCAATACTCAGTGAAACATCGAAAAGGTTCCCTGCACCATGTACCCGACGCGCTGTCGCGCATGCACGAAACGGATGAGGGTATTCCGATTAGTACGGTGCAAGAAATGCCACTGATTCTAGACCAGTGGTATCTGGGGAAGCGACAACAAGTGGAAGAAGATCCGTATAGGTTTCCGTATTGGAAGGTGGTCGGAGGTCGACTATATGTTTATCGACCGGATCCGATTATGGACATCATGATGGACGTCGAGAATGCGTGGAAGCTAGTCATCCTGAAGAGAATAGACAAGCGATTTTAAAAGAATGTCGCGACGTTCCTACTGCGGGATACCTTGGCAACCGCAAGACGTATGATGGGGTTGCTCAATACTATTTCTGGCCAACTATGAGGAAAGACATAGTGAAGTACGTGCGGAACTGTTCAACATGTCAGAGAATGAAAATTCCTCCGTTTGCTCCAGCAGGATTAATGGGTCGTCGACCAATTCCGGGACCATGGAAAATTGTTACAGCTGATGCCATGGGTCCCTTTCCCAAAAGCACTCAAGGTCGAGAATTTTTGTTAGTATTCCAGGACGTATTCACTCGTTGGATAGAATGCGTGCCGGTTAGAAAGGTCAATTCTAATTCAGTAATCAAGTCGTTCAACAAGAGAATCCTATTTAGATTTGCCAGAAGTCCTTCATACTGACAATGGAAAAGCTTTCCAAAATAAGTTACTCGATAAATAATAGAATAAGTAAGAATTTTCTTTACCACAATTTTTTCTTAAGTGAAAGTAATTTTTTTAATATAGAAGAGGTCTTGGGATAGCGGAATAAATTAAACTAAGTCCGAAATTAGAACTAAATTAAAATAGATGTTATTTGGCCTTTATTCCAGCACCGATTTGTGCTCGCGGAGTGACCATTACCTTAAAAACTGAGAAAAGTACATAATTATATAAATTGAAAAATTTGTTTATCATCGAACGGAAAGAAAGATACAATATGTGTATTAAAAATATACATATTGTCTCTTTTTTGTGGTGTTTCATCTCGGACCATACCCGCGAGAATCATCAGCGAGGCTTTGCGGCATGGTCCTGCCTCGTACACCCTCCAAGAGATTATATATTGGAAAATCATTTGTATGAAGTGTAATTTATTTTCGTCAATTAATAATTAACTCGATAAATACTTGAAAGAGCGAGGAATTAAGCTTTCGACGAGTCCTCCTTACCATCCCCAGGCTAATCCTGTTGAAAGGACAAATACGACTGTAAAAGGAATAATTATATCCTTCGTCGAGGAAAATCATCGTAATTGGGATAAATATATTCTGGAATTCGCTTTTGCTTATAACTCAGCGGTTCATGACTCTATGAAGGAGAGTCCAGCTATTATGAATTATGGACGTCAATTGATTCCACCCGATCACACTCGACGTCGTGAAGACCAAGCAACTGATGAAGCACAGGAAAGAAATGCTGTTCAGGACTGGATGGCTCGACTAAAAGCTTTGAGGTCGCTACATCAAGAAGTGACTCAGAACATTGAAGCGGCTCAAGAACGTCAGGCTTATTATAATGATACAAAAAGACGAGACGTTCAATTTAAGATAGAGGACGTCGTCCTTAAATGGAACTATGTTTTATCATCGGCAGCCCAAGGATTTGCTGCAAAATTGGCTCCTAAATTTGTAGGATCGTATACAATTTTCAAACGACTAGGATCCAATGTTTATGAATTAAGAGATGGATCCGAGAAAAGTATCGGTAAATGCCATGTAAATCAACTGAAGCCGTACCATGAAGAAGAAGATCCACCATTAGAGGATTCAATGATTATTGAGAAAGATTCGATGAATCCAGCTGAAGAAGAAGACATCGATCAACGATCAGCATCGCTTGAGTCTGAACAAGAAGTGGTAGATAGGCCTCACATCATTGTACATGCGAACGTCCATAGAGGCGCTGAGGTCGAACGACGACCACGCGGTAGGCCAAGAAAGATTAGGTTAGGCGACGCGATGCCCGTCGGTCTGGGTAGAATAGATAGGCGACCTGCGAGGTCGAATAGGGCGAACGGGGCGAACGTAGAGGTCTCTGTTAGTCCGTCTAATCAAGTCAATATGCCTAATCCTGCTGGTAGACGTCCTCGTGGACGCTCTAGAAAGTATGGACGAGTAATTCCTTCTGTTTGTGTCCCACCTCATCATTGTAACACACGTAGTCGTAGATAATAGCATGAAAATCCATTGGTGTTGGAAAACCTGTGATAAAGTTAGTTTATTTTTTTTTAATTTTAGTTATGCTCGATTATGCCTGAGACTGGGGTGCTGATTTCAGAGCTGGTACCCTCATCGGATAGCCAGCGTCTGGGCGGGGGGTGTAACGGAAATGGTGTTTTATCTTTGTTTTCATACCCGGTTATAGGAAAAAGCATTCCGTTATTCCCCAGACTCCGGCGCGCGGTAGTTCTGTATTGCGTAATAACTATATGGGTAGGGAGATTTCAGAACTAGCTGACCGCCAAGGCGACTAGAGCTGACATAGCTGTGGAGAGGCACGTGGGTACTCGATGATAACCGGGAAGTCAGACCTCTACCTGTTGTTGGCCCGCGAATATCTTTTAAAATTGTATTTTGTAGGTGCTTCTTTTTTTATATTTTTGGTTCGGGAATCGCTACATAAGGACAGTTTGTTAGTCGTCCATATTTAACGTTTTTGTTTGTTGTACGACGTGCTATCGGACGACCGACGTCCCTTCATATGCACCCGGCGATTAAGCGGGACAAGCGATATCCATTACGGGTGCCTGTTGAGAGTGAGGGAGAGAGAGAGAGAGAGAGATCGTCGTTGTACCTGGGCGACACACCATTTATTGTAAGTACCGAGTCTATCCCGGCTTTCTCGTCTCTCTAGGGGAATAAATAAATTTTTTATTATTGGCAATAAATTTATTTATGTTAAGTCCTGTTTTATCGCCTTCCGTTACATTTTCTCCTCCTCTTAACGTTGTCTCACATGATCTCATTCTAAGAGTTGTGTGAATACGTATTAGTAGTTGTCTTGTGTTTTCCGGGTATTCGTAAGTTTTGATTTGGGGCAACCGCGTGTTATCTTTTATAGTGGCAAACGTGACTCCCAACTCAAAATTTGCGGGCCGTGCATTTTTTTTATTGAAAGTGTGCGACTGTTGTAACTGTCGGCGCGAGATCAACTTTTCTTGGAGTTAAGACGCATAGACCTCTCACTAAAATTAATAACTAACCTAAAGGACGGTTACAATGCATATCAGGATGCCGCAAAGAAAATCGAAGAAGGTGTGGCGAAACGAGTCAGCAACGCAGTTGTAAACTTACACAAGATTATATTTTCCGCAAACGCAACAATAGGATCCGATGCTTCCAAATCCAGACATATCCCGCTCCATTTTTCACAAACTTGGGAAAAAGAAGATGGGAAAAGGAATTAAGGAATTCGGGATCATCTTAAAACAAAAGGTATAAATTATGGGACGGAGTTTAGGGTCGATGGGGGAGGGCTCGGAGGGAAGGGATGTTTGGGCCAGCATATCAGGCCGGCGGGTGCAAAAATATAGACGGAAATGGCAAATGTGACCATTCCAATCTGTACTTAGCCAAAGATATCAGTGTTTATTCGTCCGCGAACGTGATTCGAAATAACTTATGTTCAATAAGTTAATAACACTGACACTAATAAACCTCAAATCTTAAAACGCAAGAGGGGGCTGAAAACGTAAAACATCTCAAAACGATGTTCGAGGGGTCCGCAAAACTCAAAAGATAATCTGGTAATGAATGCCAATTTATAACCTATGTTAACAGTTTGGCGAGGTGAAATAATATAGCAAATTCAAAATCTAAAATAACACAATCTGAAAGAGGGCAAAGGGAGTTATTATACTCTTACGGGAGTATCGAAGCTAATGCATTGGTCTTACTCAATGCACGCGATGTATTAACGCAAAAACAATGCTGCACAAAATAAAAACAAATATTTTACCGAACCCAAACAGGAAATTTTTCTCGCGGTCTGACTCTACCAGACCGGATACTAAATTTTCAAGGGGCGGCGAAAACGGGTATTTTCACATTGTGGCATTTCTCGATCTGCTAAATGCGCAAGTGGGGGAGTTAAACCTCAAACTATGCAAACATTATCGCTATAATATCGGGCTTTACGGACAGGGCGCACATTACGTGCAGGGGCAGCATGACAAATGGTAGGGGGCGAATTCTGGGAGCTACTTCCGCTAACGATGGAATTCGAGTTAATGATTCGGGAGGTGGGGTTAGGGTAGAAAATCGGCGGGTGTCAGCGTTTTTTCTGCGGGGTACCGACTGCGGGAAATTATCCAGTTTTACGCGCATTAACGGCATCAAGTCAGCCTTTGAAGAATAAAACGAGGGGGCGACTTGACGATTTGACGTTCTCGAAAAAGGCGCGGTGACGGATTCCGCGGCTGTTATGTTCTCTTTCGCCGTTTTGCGTTTCTTATCTGATAACGCAAGAGGAGCGATCTGAGAATCCACGGGAGGGGGTCGGCAAGTTTTCTCCTGCCGAATAACACTTGCTAGGTGAGCAACCTTGTGCTCAGGGCTTTCTCGGCGAACCCGGTGGAACCTATTAAGGGTAGGGGAATGCGAGTTAGGTTTTCTCGAAGTTCGAGGATAGGAAGTTCTAGGTAGCTGACGATACGATTCAATTTTTATTGACTTAAAAGGGAGACTACGCGATTGACGATATGTGGGGATAGATAGTAAGGGGCAGGAGGGGTATGGTGTTGTAGAGGGAGAGCTGTCACGTGATCGAAAATTAAAATTGATCCGATTTTGTTTCGATCCTGAATCGAGAAGACCTTCTTCTGCGAGGGAAAGTGGATCCGTATTGCACGTCCGGAACTTATCCGAACCGAATCCGGTGACAGGAGCGGTTGAGCTGTGAACTGGATCATATTCAATCGACGGGGCATTACGATTGTCGAAAGGGCTAGTTTTAGGGGGTTGTACGGTGAAGTTAGTATTTAACCCGAGAGGGGAATTAAAAGGGTATTCGGGAGGGTGGTTGTTACGCGATTCCAAAGGGCAAGCAATATATTTGGGGCCGGCGAAATTCGAGAGTGAACTCGCCGAATCGACAAGCGAAGGGAGTTGCGGGACTGGGAAGGCGACCGAATCTCCAAATGAGATTAGGTCCCGAGAATATGTAACTAGCATATTGGGAGATTGAGAGGGGGTCGGCAAAATGAAACTTCGCGTGCGACTATTCGATGGATCCGTTCGCCGTGGATCACTGGCAGGTGGAAACGCGATATTAAGGGATTTCCTCAGTGAACCTTCGATGATGAGGCAATTTATGGCCTCGGTTAAAGTGAAGGGCTGGTGATCACCCCGTTCGTCTACCGAAGGATTCCATTCGACATTGGTGTCGGGGAATCGTTGGAGCACCGTGCGTCGCGTTACACGGTCCCGTAGATCGTCCACGGAACGGGAATTATCCATGGACGTCGCGACTACTAAAGACGTTACCGGTTGGAAGGAAGCTAAAGATCAATCTAAAAAAATAGATGTCTTTAAAAAATTGTGTACGAAAGGGGGAAATGCAAAAATAAAAAATAAATGCACGTGGCAATAGAAGGGAAGGGAAATCGCAACTTACGAAATGTAAAACGAAAAATAAAATTGGGCATTTTACTTTTAACGCGAACTCGAAAATCGAAATCTGATCTAATCTAAATACAGAAAATAATCGGAAACTGCCATCCACAACAGGAATCCCGAAATCACAATCGGAAAATGTGCGCAAACGAAATCACTTTCCAAAATACAATTCCGCGCGTAGTTTCCCTCGGAACGAAATTCAAATTGATCGCGTTACCGCACTGACAGCTGTGGACGTAAGTAAGATAAATCGATTAATTACCATAAAAACCATGAATATATTATATTTATAAGGTCTGGAAAATCCTTAATCCTCTAATTGGGATACTGCATTCAATTAACGCCTTATTATTGCGTAGTGCTCAGGTGGGATGGATGAGGGATATGTAAGCCTATCGTTAGGCTTAATTTTCGAAAAACAGGGGAAAAGCACATCAACACGAATTTGCTAAAAATTTACAGGTTTAAAATTTTAATGAAATTTCTAACGAAATGCAAAATCTAAAATCTGATCTAAATTTGAAATTCACTTTCAAAATGGAAATTAAATTCAATGTTCGAGATTCAACGATTTTCTTTCTCAAACCTTGAACAACATTAAAATTAAAAACAGGCCGGTAATTATCTATTCCTCTTTAGTATAAAAAAAGCGGCTGAGGGGAAGGTGAAGGGCGGCGAACGTAATCATAACAACTTGACGTTGCAGTTGATTTGATTTCAAACTGCGACCGTCAATTTGAACCGGGTCTGACCAACGTACTTTTCTCAGTATGAAGGTCAACCGTTAAGTTCTCACTGTTGATTTTGAATTAACAATTTTTTTACTTTGTTCTGGGGTATTTTGGAATACTCGAAAAAAGGATAAGAGGTCTGAGAGGGAAGGTAGGAACAATGGGATAAAAATAACTTAATATATTTATTAATATCCTTAATACTAGAAGACTTAATTCTAAAGCAATGTCAGGAAGGAACTCGATATTACCGATCGTCTGAACTTGGAAATATCGGAAACGACACTCACGCGATAACCGGCGAATTTTCCCGATACAAACCTCGCAAAATTTATTTTTTGGAAATCTAATTTAATTTCCCCACCAGGGATGCTATTTGTAACCATTTTCCTGAATGGAAAAATGCAGAACAAAAAATTATAAAAATTAGAAACGCAAACGACTCAAAATATGGTCCCCGCCAGGGATGCCATTTGTAACCCTGTTCCTTAATGGAAAAGAGCAGAATAAAAATTTAATAAAATAGACGTAACTCTGCCCAAAATATGGTTCTCACCTGGGATACCATTTGTAACCCGAATTTCGGATGGGAATAATGGGGTTATATGAGAAGTCAAACTTCAAAATCTACGCAACAACAAAATATGTATTTTTCGTAAGATGAAGGGGCTGTACATACGTTTTGGGGCGGGACAACAAAAAGGATGACGGAAACACGCAAAGGGTACGAGTTCGAAAATCACGCGAAGGAAAAATTACTTGAGATATGACGGGAAATCGCGAAGGGGTACAAAAAAGGATCGGGGCTACGGTACTTGCGAGAAATGAGCTATCGAAGACTTGATGGTCCACACGGCTTCAACATTTACAACACACACTACACACTAAATTGTAAGGGGGCCGAACGCAAACAAAAGAGAGATTCGCCACAATTTTCGCGAACAATTTTTTGGGGACCCCACTTTGGAAATCGCTAGTTAAACTGCCTAATTGAGAGACGGGATCGGAAACGGTTTATAAGTACACCGCACGCTTGGAGACCGCCGGACGGAATGTGTCGAAGCTCGCGACGAAATCCTCAAGGTTCGTACCCACGGGCACGGTGTTGCCAATTTTCCATCGCCGTAGAGCATAATGGGTAAGGAGGATACGGAAGGCAATACGAGACTGGCATGCTGCCGGAAATGGACAGCGATACCGGACGAAATTAGGAAAGGTGTGGCAGCTGAACAAAGAAGGGGGAGAGTGGACGTAACGAGACTTGTCGTCATAAGGAAATAAAAAGGGGTAATTACATTCCTAATATGTAAGAGAGAGAGGGAGTATATGAAAACGTCGCAGAGCGACGAAGAGGGACGGCGGAGATTTTCGTGTCCTGGAGAGAACGTACGGGATATCGTCTCTTTTTATGAAAACTCCTGGTGGAGTGACGGCAGCCAGCGGGTTATGGCTGTTCCCGTGTGCCGTGGAGATTTGCCGGGTGACGACTGTCGACTCGTGCACGAAATGGTGGCGGCAACGAAAGTCGCCGAACATGCATGGATGCACGTAAGAGAAGAGGGGTAGGGAGTGAGGCGGACTCAGCGAAGGCTGCACGAGTCCGACGAAGAAAGGCGAGTGTTGGTGGGGGGCTGCACAATACAGGCGAGCCAAGGGGAGGGAATCGGCGCGCGGGCGCGCGGCATGTAACGTACATTTGGCGTTCGAAAGATTTGGACGGCTGTCGAATGCGTAGCCGTGGAGAGGGGAGAAAATGGAACGGGCACGCGTCGTGAAAACAACGAACGATGAAGCGCCGAAGGGGCGATAGAGGGGGAAGGGGACTCGCACATCGAGATGCTTTTACGAGCAATTCGGTGCTTCCGTTCAATTGCTTCACTTGCAATTGACGGATAGGTAATGGGAGATGGGCGGAAATAATGAAACAGGAGAGATGAGAATTAGGGTGGTTAAAATCAATGTAATGCTCTAGCCTCCGGTTTTTCATCCAAGTGACCTTGAATTTGCAAGAGGTCACCGATGTTTGCCACTGCGCGGCCTTATCGGGATTTTCCTGTTGTTCGTGTACTGGTAAACAGGTATCTTCTTTTGACCTCTTGCCTGGTTACACTTAAACACTAAAGTTAAATGTCTTTTACGCGGACCCTTATAATTTAAATTTAGTGGAGGTAAGATCAGTGAAGTATTTCGTCACACTTTAATGAACAACTTTCTCGCTGAAATGCTTGAAATTCGCTCGCTAAACGAAGCGCCTAAATGTATAAAAACACAAATTTCGCAGTTCTGCATTAAAAAATTAATAACTTTATTTATTTATTAATCTATATCATTTTTTCTTTCTGCACTAGATTTGGGAAACTGTAATGAACAATTTCATTTTTTATTCGTTTCAAAATTCTCGAGTTATAGCGAGTTGAAATAGAAAGTATTTGCGAACCGGCCACGCAGTAACCAGTGCTGCGTATGACAGGACTCAGTCGTGTTTCTTCCTTTCTGTGTACGGGAGCATGCTGAATGGGTCTCTGCATGCGACCCATCCTGGTCCCGCCAAATCCCAGCTGACATCTCGCTTAGGAATCCCAGCGTTTCCCACATATATATGGGCTTACGTCGGATAGGTCCCGCGCTCTTTATCGGGAGCCGATCTCATTCGACGAAGAGAGCTTCCAGTTTTCGACGGCGGATGCGTCGATATACCCCGCCTATTGGACAAACGAGGGACGCGTGGAGCCCCCTCGCGAAGAACGATACGAATACGCGCCCCAACGAGAAGCTCGTACGGAGAGCTATCACCATAATCCGCAGAATGGGTCACGAGACCCTACACCGTCGGTACCTGAGCCTTCCCGGCTTGGTGCAGTCTCGTTCCAAACGCGGGATATACCAAAGGCACGACGAGACGGTACATTCGACCCGCACAATCGTGATGATTTATATTCGTGACAGTTGGATCCCCTCCACTCGATAGTGACCGGGCAACGTCCCTCTCGTCGCTCGAATACGTATAGCTCGTACGTCCACTTTCCGGCTGATTTGACGTATAACATGTTCCTTCTTCAACCCGCCTATAATAGTACACGGCTCGGCCATTCCCACTCCTCGCGGACGGTAATGTGTCAACCCAGCCTCTCAATGTACGGTGTCCGATGGCATAAAACTGCCATTGAACATTAGAGAACACATGGCGCACGTTATTCGGGCGAAGAGCGGAAAGACGAGGAGGAGTTCCTCGTCAAACTGGGTGAATACGTCACCATTCGGGATTTGACGGAGGAGGAGGCTCCTGCGCGCCCTACCTGAGGCGTTTAAGGGATCGGCCCTCAACTGGTACAGATTTGAGAAATTGAGCTGGAGTACATATCCAGGTTTCGTTCGTTATTTCCGCGACGCGTTCGGTCAGCGCCATCTGGAGGCCAGCATTAAGAGGGAGATTACCTTGCGCACTCAAGGGCCTGAGGAGCCCATTCGAGAATTTCTAGTAGCCCTGCGTATCCTCTTTAAGTTACTGACGTTTGTCCCTTCCTTAGAGGAACAGGTGAGCATTGCGGTCCAGAATTTGCGTCCAGGTCTCGCCCGCAAAATCGATCGCGATGCCGTCTTCGATTTTAGCCGCCAAGTAGAACGTGTCGCGAAACAGGAGAGGGTATACCGACCTCCTCCCGCGGCTAATCAGTCAGCCTGCCCCGCCTACGTCCACACAGCCAAGGCGAGACGAGGGAAGGAAAAGATGACCCTTGCAACGCCCGCTTTGAAGCCGGTCAATGCCAGCATTGCACCCCAACCTCCCTGCCGCCAGCTCCCTGCGTCGAAGATGAAGCTGCGCCGGTAGACCGCGATGAGAAAAATAGAGTTCGTAACCCCACACGGGTGTTCGTACCGTCACACTCGCCGCGTCAACCCCCAGTAGCTATATTCCTCCCAACCCTCGGCTTTCTAGACTACCACGTCTCCTGGACGTGATTATGAAAAGACCGGATTTGCCGCCTCCGGCCATGAACTTCGCGATGTTCTGTTTCTGTAATGTTGGTTCTTGCAACATCAGGTCTATATTTTTGCGCAATTGATTTGTGTGATATTCCGTTTGCGATGATGATTATTCGTTTACGATACTCTGTTTGCGATCATAATCTTGGCGTTATTGCGCTTTTGAGTTTGGCGTCCGTGAAGCCTGCGTATTCACATTTCCTTTTGCGGCTTCGCGATTTCAGATATGTGATTAAGATTTGCGATATGTAATTAAGGATTGCGATATGTAATTAATAGTTGCGATGAGTGATTGATATGCGTAATAGACTGTCTTGAGTGAATTAGGTTAATGTCGGAATGACCGGGCGCTTCGCGAGTGTTTAAGTGAACAGTACAAGAACAGTGATAGTTCTCCCGAAGACTAAACGAGTGTTCCCTCCCTAAAACAGTGCGAGTGAATGTATAATGTGCAGTACCCAAGGAGTACTGGAGTCAGGCTCGGGGGTTTGTGACAAAATCAGTCACAGATCGGTACTATTATGCTTCGTCGCCTCCAAAGTGCTGTGATTTACAACGAATAGGAGGGTGACTCCAAAAAGAAGAGGGAAGAAGAAGCCAGCCTCTACGGACCTCCACTCATCACCGAGGAAGGGCGTCCCCCCGGTCCCACACCAAGGACCTCCAACCACCGACCACCGCCGTCAGCCGACGCCCCGGTAGGCAAATCCTGCGGCCTAGAATAGTCACCTGTAAGTAGGCTACAAGAGAAAAAATACGTTGTGGAGACAGGCCGTGACCAGTGAGGAATTAAGTGAGATGGTAGTTCACTTCTCCGTGGGGGTAATTGAACCATACATCGATCTGAGGTATGAGCTGCGTGGTCCACCGACCCCACGTCACTCTCTCATCGGGATTGCCAAACACGAAGGGTTTAACCCTTGCGCTCTTCCTGGCACACACTGGTCTTAAAGGAGGAAGAAGTTTATTGAAAATGGATCCAAAATCGGCTTTCGGGGAAAGTTTACACATCATTTCTTCATTCAAAATCCGTTTGAATAAAAATCGCAGCTGATCCTTTTTTAAAGATATACGTATTTTTGTATTTTGGTTTTTATAAAGGGAAAATTGGTACTGTTATTTTTTATGAATTCGAGTTTGGGTTTTTGTTCTGTTTTTCCGAATTTTCTTTTTAAATTTCACCTATGTTTGAAGATTAACCGAATGTTATGGGTCATCTAAGCCCCCCTCCCCCCCAAATAGAAAAATGTTTTTTTTTACTTTCCACTTTTAGCGTTACCTGGGGCCAACGACGGGGACGTAGTGGTTATATGACCCCATTTTTTTTTGTATTTTATGTATTTTTTTTTTTTTTTTTTGTTATTTTATGTATTTTTTTTGTTTTCAAAATTTTTTACAAGTAAACATTTCATATGTGAAGTGTTGAAAATTCATCAACAGCTTTATGAAGTCTTGAGGAATATGATTCATAGTGGATGTTGTTAATCTTATAACGATCCCAAAATTTTACAAATTCTCGGTGAACTGACTCACCACATTGTTCCGATCAGAATCCTAAACCATTGCCATTGTCTATATATTGTAAACTTTCTTTAACGTGGTCGAGGATCGCATGAATTTTTAAGGTTTTAGAAACGTTATCAATAGTTTTTAAAGCCACGTGCAATTCCTTCAGATAATCATCTAAACAAGGACCTACCTTTCCGGACGTGAAGCAACAATTTACAATCTTGTTCATTGCTTTATATGCCGAAATATATGGGATAATCTTGAACAATCCCACATCTTTGTAAATTTTCGGATCTTCAAGCTTATCGGATTCTTTCAGTAGCTTTCTACAGGCGTTTCCTTCTAACGAATCGCCGTGGTAGTTCTTTGGGACCAGCTTCAATCTTTTTGGCCACAATAAGGCTTTTTCTGGACCCAAAAGTGGAACGAAGCCTCTCCAAAATACGTGATTTACGAACCCTTGTAAAACATGAAGTTATGGAACAATACATTTTTGCAGAACATAAATATCATCTTCAGTAAAAAGGGGAAGATTAATTGTGCTATGGCACTCTTTACTATATTTTTTGTCTTTTCCTGTAAGACAAAATTTGTTATAATCTTCTCTTAACTCGCCATATGTTTTTAATCTAAAGACATTTTCTCTTGCCGAAGGGTTAAATGCATTTCTGTGGGCTTCACTGCACTCTTCATCGTCATTATCTTGATCGACTCTAATTTCACCTAGCGAGATAAAACAGTAAGGACAGGGATATGTCACTGTTGCCGTTTGTTGTCCATTTATAATAAGGAAAGGCTTAAAGTCAGCAACAAATTTAAACGATATGTTATTAAGTTTTGTCAACTCAAATAACAGTTTGACGTTTTCATAAGTTTCCTTTATTTGAGGCACGATGCATAACAAAATTAATCTGTCTACGCTAGAAAGCTTACCTTTTTTGCTCATACTGCCACCTTCAGAATAAAGTTTACTTTTCCCGGAAGATTTATCATTATCTGAAATATCATTATCATCATCATCACTGTGGTACATGTAATCCTCTTGAGATCTTACAATAGACGAATAATTTTCTGGAAGTATCGTTAAACTTATTTTAAAAAACCCTTGGCCACCATCAGCCATGATTTTGATAATGACATTTCCTTCGAATTTTCGTTTTTGTATAACAGCTTCTACAAGTTCTTCGCTGTCTGCATACACAACAGATCGTATTTGTTTCACCGGTGCATTTTCGCAGTCAAATTCATGCAACCCCTTTTTATAAACGTCACTTATAGCTTTAGATTTCTCCGACATGTGCATCAAATAATTGGCAGGTACAGATTTCCGTCCAACTGTACATATTATGAAGTTTGTTACTTTTCTCATTTGATTACTTGAAGCTCCCAAATTAAGTCGAAAATTGTATAAACTTTCCTCACTGAATGTAAGTTTCTTTTTATTACTAGGATTTACAGTAATCCTTGACATTCGACCGCCAGTAGATACATTTAACTTAATATCTCCCTTCAGTGCAGAATCGTTAATCACTTCAGAATAAGCTTTTCTTTTGATTATACTACTTGCAATTTGTTCTTGGAATTTTTTCGGTAACATGTTAACTATTTTCGATACATTTTCTTTCGCATTTTGCAATTATGATTTTTATCTCTTCCCACCTCCTGAAAGCATTTTTTGCATATCTGGCTTGTGACGTTGGAGTTTTTCTTTTCTTCTACGATTGTAGGTTTAGTCGAAAGACGATCTGCATTTGAAGCGCCATGTAATCCAGTGGACGTATCAATTACGTTTTTGAAGTTTCTTTTGTGTCCTTGTCCTTTTACAGTATTGGTATGACCTTTAAATCTCCCCGTGAGACAGATGTAGCAATTACATATGTTTTTTGTTGAACGTGTTTCCTTAGGTAATATCAATTCACTATACTGAGGTATACTTTGAAAAGGTCTCTTAAAAACTCCCTTTTCCTCATCAAGTATGGTGAAATAACAACTTCTACATATACTGATGGGAAATTTTTCATTCGACACGTCAAAATCACTCAATATAAATTTTTCAATAAGATTTGCAGTTCTTCATTAATAGGAAACTTTTCTGGTTTAATGTTTCCGAAGACAATTTTTGTACCACATGGGGCACATACTTTGCTTCTATTCGCATTGTGAGAACACTTCTCATTTGGATGGCTTATTTTTCGCGTAAATCTTTTGTTGTTGTTGAAGATTGAATAAAATATACTACATAATGCATAGAATAGACTACAAACCAAAATTACGAGATTTTTATTAATGAAACAGGAGAGGTATATTATATATACGGTCTGAGGTTTGCATTGAACCTTATACCAAACGTCGTCCAACTTTACTTGCGAGAAACGGGAAGCTGTAGATGCTAGTCTGTCTGGCTAGATTCCAAACCGTGAGCCTTACAGAATTCATCCGTAAATATTTTGTGCGGATTGAATCGATAATTAATTAAATTAATCTGAATTACTTAAATGAAAAATTCAATTTGTCACTCGAGTAAAAATTAAACATATTTAACGAAATCATATAAACATGTGTATAGGGTTACTATACTAAAGAGTTACATAAACCTTTGACATGTTTGGGTACAATAATACTTCGAATTTAGCAATTATAAGCGTATTACGTTGGTCCTTGGTAAGGCGAAAAGTAGATGGTTATTGTATGTATAGATCAGCTATTGGTTGATCATCACTGTCATTGGGAAGGAGAGGGGGGGGGGCTTAGATGACCCATATTATTCGGGTAATCTTCTGACATAGGTGAAATTTAAAAAGAAAATTCGGTAAAACGTAACAAAAACCCGAACTCGAATTCATAAGAAAGAACAGTACCAATTTTCCCTTTATAAAAATAAAATACAAAAATACGTATATCTTTAAAAAAGGATCAGCTGCGATTTTAATTCAAATGGATTTTTACTGTAGAAATGATGTGGAAACTTTCCCCGAAAGCCGATTTAGGATCCATTTTCAATAAACTTCTTCCTCCTTCAAGACCAGTGTGGGCAGCTTCCTGTCGTCCAAGTTTCCCTCCCTTGGTAGACGAGTCTTCGCTCCCGCGTTTGGAGGTCAATGGGGATAACCCCGCAACTACCAGCTCCGCCGACTCCGAGACCTGCAGTAGGAGCACGTAATCGGAGCTCCACCTCGCTGCACCGCGCGAGCCGTTTCCGGCACTTCTGGAACCGTAGTGCATCGGCCCAGACTTGAACTCCGTAAAGCATGATGGATTCCGCGACTCGCATACGCAAGCGTCGCTTACAGGGTTTTGGTACTCCTACGTTGGCCATGACTCTGCAAAGCGACGCTGTCACCGCGACCGCTTTGTCCGCCGCTCTACGGGTCTGTTCCCAGAAGCCTAGCTTGTTATCTAGCATCACCCCTAGGTATTTTATGGTTCTTTTCGTCTGGACCATGGCGTCTCCCACCCTGATGGAAAGATAGGATATATCTTTTTCGTCAGCAGCACGATCTCGGTCTTCGACGCTGCTAGCCCGAGCCCCTGTCCCTCCAGCCAGGGGGAAATATAGCGCATCACCTGACCGAGCTTCATTTGAGCCTTCTTGATATCTCTTGCTATGACAACGATCAGGGCATCATCCGCATATCTGATCAGGGAAGTGTCCTCAGGCAGTTTCAGGCGCAGGATACCTTCATATGAGATGTTCGATATTTCCGGTCCCAGCATCGAGCCTTGAGCAACTTCAGATGTTATCTCTCGTCTTTTCGGGCCATCGTCTATCTCGTACACCAGGCACCTGAAGTCTCTCAGCGCCTTGAGTACATTCGTCCATCTCACAGATTTGAAGGCATTCTTCACGTCCAAAGCAGCTACCAGGCAGACGGGGCGCGAATAATAGTTGTCGGACTCCGTCGATCTGGCAGCCGCTATCTCCGAGATGGCACCCACCGTCGACCTCCCCATCCTGAAGCCGTGCTGACTGTCAGCAAGTCCGCCGGCAGACCTCACGGACCCCTGAAGACGAGGTCGCAGTAGGATCTCAAAGAGCTTTTCGGCAGCATCGAACATACATAGAGTCCTGTATCCGATGGGGAGTCTGCCGGCCCTTTACCTTTGCCTATCAGCACAAGTCGCGCAGTCTTCCAGCGGGCGGGGAAAATTCCCGCTTTCAGATACAAATTGTACATGTCAAGCAAGAGCTCCGGGTAGCCCTCAGCAACTGATTTTAACACCTATCCAGCCGGACACGGCGCCTTCTTGTTTTTCGTAGTACATATCGGTCTCTTCAGTTCCTCTCCTGTAAAGAGCGGCGCATCCAGATCCTCCGGATATATAGGGCGATCCGGTCGTTTAGGATGTGAGGGGAAGAGGATACCCACGATGCGGACGACGGAGTTCTCTCCATATTGGTGCAATTTGCCTGCTCGAGGATGTCCGTGCCGACATTTCGCCTGGCGCGCAGCGCTCGTCGTCGAAGCTTAGCAATCTCGTTCGTCTACCAGTAAGCAGAGTCTTTGACTCTGGGCTTCTTTTTCGGACTCATCCTTGCAGACACGATGAATGAGGCGAAGTGTGACATTAATCACGGCATCGGCCTGCTCTGAAGCGTTTAAGCGCTCTGGAATCCGTCCCAAGGCCGGCCGACCGCGTTCAATGGTAAGGGAAGGTTCTCTTTGTCAATCTTGTCGACATTCCACAAGGGGGGCGATGCGCATCATTACTTATGACTGGAGTTACACCACGAACGAGGAACGTGATCGTATTGGTGATCGCTGGCCCTGAAGTCCTCTATCACCGGCCAGTCATGTGCGTGCGCGGACAGGTCTTCAGAGGACATGGGGATATCGGGTATTGTTTCTCTGTACCCTGGACTCCTAAAGGCGGTAACCCGACCGGTGTTAAGTACCACCAACCCGAGCCTGAAGGCCATGTCCAGGGTCTGGTTTTCCCTAGAATCCGGGTTCTCCGCCCCCCATTCAAGTGCTTTCGAATTAAAATTCTGCCTCTATCGTCCGGCCTCCCATGTCTCTGATGGTGTCCTCCAGCCCATCGAGCTTGGTCTGGAATGCGCCGATGGCCTCGTGGGGTGAAGTAAAGCTGATATAAGTCACGTCGCCACTCCTCACCCAGACGAAGCCATCCCCCGAGCCATGGCCGCGATATGTAATTTTCGAGGGTCCAAAATCCAAATAGCCGCCGTACGCAGTATGTCCTCATACCACCCTGACCCTTCTCTGCGCCGATATTGCTCACTGATTATGGCTATATCAGTGTGCCTTTCGGTATACAACTGGATCAGCATGTCATGAGCGACCCTGCTCCTATTGATGTTACACTGGATAATATGCCTCATTGCTTGGCCGCAAGGGTGTCCCGGAATGCCTGGCAGGCTCCCGTTCCCGAGATGTCATTTTTCTTCATGGGGCCGAGGAAGCACAGAGGGGCGCCAGTGCAGGCCGCTACCCTGTGTCCCTCCATCTCACACTTGTAGTACCAGGTGCTTCTGTCAGGCCCCTTGCAGTTTTTGCTAATATGGCCGAAACCAAGGCACCGGAAGCATCTCGCCACTATCTTACCAAATGGCCTACTCACCTCCACGTGTGCTTATTAAAGCCGGTGGGCCCTGGACTCTTAGCAACCTTTCCAGAGATTGGGTAACCAACCCCAGTGAATGGCGAGGTAAGACACAAACGAGAGAGGCATAATAACGGGGGTTAGGGCCAACCACCCTACTCCCGGTACATGCGGTTACTAGAAATAGAACGCGCAGGACTCCTGACCATCGGGCTGCTTCGGATGCAGCCCAGTCCCGAGGTGGAGGAGCCGAAACGGGTGTCACGGGACCACAACCCCAACATGCCCACGGGGGATTTCAGTGGACGGAGGATCTCAGGCAAGATCTGATGCGCTGCTACAAGGAGAGCTGTCCGCACAGCGAGGCTTCATGGCGCGAATGCATAGTCGATTTGCAGTAAGGCATCCCGAACTAGCAGATCGCTTTACTCACCAACATCTGAGAGATTATGTAGCCTATCTCAGGCGGATAGGTTTCGTTGTTCCCAGCTGTCAACCGGTACCGGATGTGCGGGCAATAATAACTGAGCCCGTACGCAGTGCTGGGAGAGATGCTCCACATTATGAAAGCACGACACTCGTTTTTAGGCAAAATTTGACAACGAAAATTTTGCATAAACAACGAGAAATAGACAGAGCAAATAGCCTACTTCTGGATGTTCTTCCAGAATTACAAAACGCATGTCTCAATTGAATGGCAAGATTCGACTCACACAGAAACTCGCTTCCCTGAACATCGCCCACACATACTCGACAGATATCGGCATGGAATTCGGATTGGACAAGTGTGCAGTCGTTCATATGCACAGAGCCATGATATGGCAGCCACGAATATGTTGGCCGTATCACCAGTGCTGTATTCATTTGGAGCACTGAAGTGGAACGTTGACGAGCTAAGAGATCTTGACCGAAACACACGGAAGATGATTTGTATGCAACGCAATTTGCATCCAAGATCTTCTGTGGAACGACTGTATTTGCCCTGAAATATGGGAGGTCGTGGCCTTTTAAGCCTGGAGTGTATGTATGACCGATTGGTCCTCGAAACAGCTTGCGACGTGATTAATCGAACAGAGGATCCCTTGATGTTGCTAGTTCAACAGCATGAAATTCAGGGGAAGGGGGTACAACGTTTTTGTACAACGCGGCGGAACGAGCGGCGCGAAACCTTGGTCTGGTTTTTAACGTGGGACGTAGTGGTGCACAGGAAGCTGAGTCAGTCATCAATCTGTGCCCAGTGCGTCTCAGGGCTAACATACAGAAGGAACAACTCCGTATATTGGAGGGAAGGCATATCGACAAGCCATTGCATGGACAATTCTTTCGAAATGTCCAAGAACTTGGCTTGTCGGCAGAGATGACCTTCTCGTTCTTAAGATCAGCTGGCTTAAAATCCGAGACCGAGGGTTTTATCTTCGCATGTCGGGATGGGGTCATCAATACCCTAGCGTATCGCCAGAACGTCTTACACCAGGCGGTACAGAGTACGCTGTGTAGATTGTGTAGATGTCATGCTGAGGCACTAATGCATCTTTTGGCAGCATGCCCAATATATGCAGTTTCAGCATACATCGATCGTCACGATGCGGCTCTTCGAGTGCTGTATTACCATCTTCGCAGCACTTATGGTATTGATGCAACCCCAGTTTTGCCGTACGTGCCCACTGATATTGAATCTGTAGTCGGGAATGAGTCGTGCCGAATATACTGGAATTACTCATTACCGACGAGCAGGCAAATATCAGCCAATAAGCCTGACATCGTCCTTGTTGACTTCGATGACCAACCCATCTTCGTCATCGAGTTTTCTGCACCAGCAGAAACAAATATAGTCAGCAAAGAGGACGAAAAACGGATGAAATATCAGGAACTCCTGTTCGAGATTCGCAAGCTGTATCGAGGGTTCAAAATCAAGCTCGTCGTGTTGATAATTGGAGTGCTGGGAGGAATGAGACCAACTTTCCTCCAAAACATCAAAAGCATTCGGGCCTGCCGAGAACATGCAAATTCCATCGCAGGCCGAATGCAGAAAGCAGTGCTGCTGGGATCTCTCCGTCTACTGAGGTCACGCAAGATCCTCTAACCACATAGGCAATGGTAGAGGGAGTGGTTACAGATGCAAACGAAATGGCCCGGTGCAGTCTGCAGCGGAGGAGATGGATATCGCAGCCACTTTTCTGCTGCAGACTGCACACGTGGATTATGGATGGCCAAGGGAGGTTAGGGTTTTAGTCGGTAAACCTTGCCGTCAACATCCAAGATGAGGGACCAACATCCGACACACGGGGGGTTAAACATCTTCAACCCCTTATGGTGCCTAACGCTTTTCCCCCCTTCGTAAAAAAAAATCAAAATAACGATAATAATGAGATTTATGAAAATATTACAAGTAATAAAAATAATAAAAGCAATGAATATAATACAAATAATGAAATTAATTGAAATAATGAAAACAATGAAATTAATAAAAATATTAATTAAAGAACGCGTTCCATATGTCGGGTCTCAGGATTGAGCCCTGGATCGCCTGGGATCGTCTGGATCGTCGATTTGCCGAATAGGAAGCCGAATTGCCGGTCGACCAGATCTCCTGCCAAGTGTATGGCTTCGTGCAAGCGACGTCGAAACATTTTCTCCAGGAGTTTACCGCCGGTATCTAGCATGCACAGGGGTCGGTGAAATGACGCTGCCTCTATTGGTCCCTTGCCCTTGCTTACGAGGACGAGCTTTCCCACCTTCCAGTGGGAGTAGAAGGTGCTCGATCTCAGACTGTTATTATACATGTCCAGCAAGGGCTGTGGCTGCTTTTCAGTTACGGCCTTCATCACCTCTGCTGGGAGTCCGTCCGGGCCCGGCGCCTTCTTGTGGCGCAGTTTTGCGGCTGCCTGCTGCAGCTCGCGAAGTGCGAAGGGAGGGCCAAAGGCGGGTCCGCGAGAGCTCGGCGATCCGGCCTCTTCGGATGGGTGTGGAATAGGGTTATAATTTAAAAGCATTATAATTTTATACCCTAGACCCCACGGGTCGTTGTTCAGGTCATCGCCCAGCTGCTTCCAACATTGGCACTGACTGGGTATGATAGCTTGGCGGAGTTCTATTTTTTTGCGCTTATAGACGGCAGTTACTAAGGCTGCGTTACGAGGATCGCGTTTGTGGGTTCTAGTGACTGCCCGTCGATGTTTAAGGCATTCACGTCTGAGCTCAGCGATCTCCGTCGTCCATCAATACACAGGACGGTGATTCCGCGGACATGGTTTCTTTGGCACCTCTTCCTCACAGACCCGTTGTAGAAGACGCAAGGTTGCTCGCGCCCGAGCCTCCGCTAGTATGCGAGCATCTGGGCCGTGAGGAATATCATCGAGGGAGGCTTTTCCGCTTGCTATGGCTAGAGACAGCTTCTCGGTATTCATTTTGACGATGTTCCACCGGGGGGGGGGGGGGGGGGGGGGACTCATGCGGGTCGTTGTTGGTGATGTTGGTAGTTGGCTGCAACATTGCTTATGAAAGTAAAAGAAATGTACTGGTAGACGCTTCCAGTGTAGTCGTCGATCAGCTGCCAGCCCTCAACCCGCGTCGCTAGTCGATCCGAGGCAAAGGAGACATCGATAATGGTTTAGCTGTAACCTGGTCTCCGAAACGTTGATGCAGTACCGATGTAGAGCACCATCAGCACTAGTCTAAAGACCATCTCCATGACTCTTCTACCTCGTGAGTCGGGGTGTGGCTCTTTGGCGTTGAAGTCTCCGGCCACTACAATGTCTCCCCCGATGTTGCGGATCGCATCTTCCAGATCATCTAGTTTGGCCTGGAAGTAGTCGATCCTCTCGTTTGGTGTGAGGTAGCAGCTAAAGAAGGTTGTATCACTGCTCCTCGCCCAGACGTAGCCCCTGCTCGATCGACCGTCTTTAACGAGGATCCTACGAAGTTCCGGTATCCACATAGCGGCGGTGCCGAGTTTGTCCGCATACCAACCTGGTCCACCTCTGCCGCGATATTGCTCATTTATTAGGACTAATTCAGCATCTTTTTCAAGACAGATCTGAGCCAGGAGATTATGGGCCGTCCTCCTTCTATTTAGGTTGCCCTGCAGTACTCGGGGCATCGATGTTTCCCTTCCTGTTGGTCACGGATAGGACATCTTTGAGCACCTTGCAGCAGGCAGATCCTTCGATACGGGCTCGCAGGCTAGGATTTGAAGAGAGAGAAAGCACTGCGGCTTCGCGGCACACGTCGCCGCTTTGTGCCCCTCCGCGCCGTACGGTAAGAGATGTTCTTTCTGCCGGGTGCTCTACATTCGGCGCCTCTGTGTCCAAAGTCTAGGCACCGGTAGCATCTGGTCACCACTTGTCTTCGGCGGATGCGGCATTTGACCCACCCTATCCGGATATAGCCTCCTCCACCTATTTCCTTGTCTTGAGGGAGTCAGCGTCTCTTATCTCCAAACTAACCTTTGGAACCAGCTCTCCAACGCTGTACTCCACTTTTATTGTAGTTTGCAACTGTTGGGAGAGACCCTTCCTACTATCTGCTGAAGTATTTTTCAGCTCAATGAGGACCTCGCCTGTTCTTGTGCGGCGAACCGCACTGTACATTGAGCCACGTAGTGGTCTCCATTTCTTGTGGGGTGGGAACCCCTGTCTCGTTTTTTCGCATCTTTCCATCTTTTTTGTTTTGCAACTCAATCATTTTTGTTTTTTGGTTTTAGAGTTCCCAATTTCTCTCTTACACCCCCTCCCCCCCGTTCCCTGGCCAATAGCCCCACCCACCAGTAGGAAAGCCCCGAGCATGAGGCTCCGGTATATGCATGTGCCGTCGACCGTGCAACACTTGGTGCTCCACGGGGTTTCTCATCCCGCAACCACTGGGCCCCATAAGGTCGAAACAAGTCTTTTACACGTCCTGCTACGAGCAGCCTGGCCAGGCGGTTAACCCTGGCCTGGGCATCGGGACTATCACGCGGCGCCAGGCGGGCGCTGCCTCTGTATCCGACACGAGAGCTCCTGGTTTTACGGCAGCACCCTCAAGGCCTTCGTCCTAAATGCGCCGGAGCTCCGCCCCCGCAGCCCCCGCGTCCGGGACGGGCCATGGGCGCGGCCAAGAAAACTGGGTGACCGCTTCTTAGTCATTTCACGCCGTACCCCAGCACCAGAACAGGACTCATCCCTACCTATTAGCTGGGGTGACCCCCTGGAAGGTGCCGACTTCCTATGCTCTGGAGCCGCAGAGACAGAGGGGGTTCGGTTTACAAACCGTCACGTCTCCTGCCGTTGACCCCCACACTCACGTCGGGTTGCCCGTTTATAGGGTCGAACCGCCACTCACTACGGAGAGTCTGTCTATAGGGATCCCATTCATTCTCGACAACCCCATTCAGACGGGTCAACTTTCAAATAGTAAGGAATTTCTAATTTCTCAATTTCTGACGTATATTTTTTTCTTTCCTTTTTTCTTATGGTGGGCACGTGATCTGGAGTTACCCTTTCTGGCATTTTGGAACGAGATTTCCGAGTTTTAGATAATCCGATACTTCAAGTTTTTCGACCTCCGTTATATACTTTTTACGAGGTCCTTTTTTCACTTTTGAATATTGTACTTCGGAGGTTTCAGTCTCCCTATCATTAAGAATATTGTCTTCGACGTCAACATCCGCATCGGTATCTTCGTCGAATTCCTTACCCCGTTTTTTCGGAGCAGGATTTCCCGACCCGTCAGCATCTGAGACTCGCAGTCTCTTAGGGTTTTTTTTATCGTTTTTTATATTCTTTTTCATTTCTGTCGCCTTTAATTGGCATACGATTTTTCAGTTTTTTGTCTGGTTTCTTCGAGATCTTGTGCGTTTCTTAATTTTTTTATTTTCTTTTCTCTTTACTTATTTTATTGTCGACCAAATCTATTTCATCGTCATTTTATTTTCATTTTCGAGGTTGGATCTATCGATTAGGTTACGCGACAATGCATCCGGGTTGACATTACGTTTCCCCGCTTTATATACCACGTCGTATTCGTAATCTTCTAATTTTATGCGAAACCGGTGTAATCTCAAATTCATTTCCTTCATAGTTTTAAGGAATCTTAGCGATTGATGATCCGTTACGAGAGTGAATTCCCGACCATACGAATAATGACGGAACTGTTATATGGCGAACATGGCGTTGATGATTTTGTGATTGGTAGAACCTCAGCAATCTTGCCTTGCGATAAAATAGCACCAAGTGCCATTCTCGAGGCGTCCATAGTGACTACGAACGGCTCGTCGAAATTTGGCAGCCGTAAGATTGATGCATTACATAAGTGATCCTTTAGTTTTTCGAACGCTTCTATCTGCTCGGCACCCCACGTAAACTCCACATCCTGACATAATAAGATAATTAACGGGTGAGCGATTTTTGAGAATCCCTCAACAAATCGCTTATAATATCCAGCTAGTCCAAGAAATTGTTTAATGTTTTTTTGATTTCTGGGGACTGGTTATATGGACAAGCCTTACAGCTTGAATCTTTTTCGCATCCGGCTGGACAGTATTATTTCCGATATTGTGCCCCAAGTACGCGGCTTCCTTGCGTAAAAACTGACATTTATTGGGTTCCAACATTAGATTTGCGTCTTGAAGTTGTTTCATGAGGCGTATAAATTTAACCTCATGTTCGTACAAATTTTTGGCGTAAATAATTATGTCCATCGAGATATACTAGCAGCTCTATACCGTGTAAGCCACTTAATACTAGATCCATAAGCCGCTGAAAATCTATGGGGCCGTTTTTCATTCCCATCGGCATCCTTACATATTGATAGTGACTGTTTGAGGTCGAAAACGCAGTTTTATGTACATCGCGGTCATCTATCATTATCTGATGGAACCCAAATTTAAGGTCGATAGCTAAACGCCATCGCTTTTCGCCGTTACCCGAGCGGAAATTCTGACATGGCGCCGACCGGGGCCCGTCCTGGCTAAACCGGGCCCCGACCTCGCCGCCAGATCGGGGCCCGACACCAAATGAAACGCCGCCCCCTACCGGGCTCCGGTTTGGGCGCTCCTCGGTTTGGCCCAGACCGGGCCCAGATCTGGCATGGGAAGCTTCGTGATCTAAATAGGCAACCCGATCTGGGTCAGACCTGGGGTATTATATTTTGTTTTGTCGGGCCCCGATCGCGCCAGATCTGGCCCATATTTAAAATATTCCTAATAGGACATTTTTCCCATTAAAAAAAAAACGAAACAAATTTTGAGGATTATCGTCATATTTTTTTAAATTATGTAAATTCGCTGTTATATGTATTATACGATTATATGTAATTTCATGTGAAAATGAAGTTTAGTTATATTTTGCTACTTTTGTTGCTTAAATAACAACGATCGCAAATAAGTTAGTAACGCTCGAAAACAAATAAGAAAAACACTCGGCCCGGTGGCGAATCGAACCCGGGTCCTTCGCTTACTACGCTAACGCCATAACCACTACGCTACGCTCGCTCTTATCTAATTTCGTATGACGAAGGATGGTTACTATCCGTAAAGCCTCCATGATGCAATTGCCCACCTGTCACATTCCCAGTGTATGACATTTGCAATGATCTCGTAATGTTATACAAATCGACACACGAACAAAACAGTGGCATAAGCCATCGTGAGCTTGTTATTTATATTTGAAATTAATGCATTATATACCAATTGTGTGTGAATAGGTGTTATTTATGTCCAGGTTAGTACATCTCAAATTAAGGTTCGAGGTTAACTGACCTGTCAAATAAAAAACCCATATTTTCTAAATCCTTCTTCCCATTCTCATTATTGTAATCTAAAATTCAAGCCCTTTACGTACGCAGGACATCTTGAAAGTTCTTTCGTTTTTCCTATTCGATGGATGCCAATGATATCAGAGGAATATGTTAAATGAACTACATATCCGCACTGAAAATAATGGTACAGTCATGGTGTAATTTTACACCATATGAGTACACTGTGAGAGCCCAATATTAATTACATTAATTAGATTAGGACAGCAATAATGTAGTACCTCTACGGCTATGACACCAGTCACTTAAAAAACATAGTAAGCAAAGGTTAACGTTTGAAAGAGTTTTGTCGACGAATGGGCCTATTTATTTAATGTTGTTATATACTTGCATGGTGTATATCTTATCCATGTCAATACACATACATTTCCTTCATATTTTGTGCAAATATATAATGTAAAAGAAATAGAATTGATACTTCAAAATAGGTGCATAAAAAACTTAGAAGCGTAGGCAACGTTTCACTGAATTTTGTCGACGGATTGGAGAATTTGCTTATTTATTTATATAAAACTGCATGGTAGATATATTATACGTATAAATACCTATTAAAATCTTTTATGTTTAATGTAAATAAATAAAGTAATAGAATTTGAATTGAATTTACAGGATATGCATTTAAAAAAGTCAGAAACAAGGAAAATGTTTCAAAGAGGTTGGTCGTCGGATTTGAGAATTTAGATTTTTTTAAACATAAACCTGCATGATAGATATATCATACATATAAATACATATTAAAATCTTTCGTTGATTCCGCTATCTTGAATTGTTCGAAATTTAAATGTTTGCACACAAATTTAAATTTAGAATACGGATTGGTTGAAGTTATGTTGCTTAAAAAGGTAAAATTAAATAATAAAAAATTCAACGTCGACTAGACTTTTTGTACGTGTCAGCAAAATGTCCAAATCAGACTACATAGTGATCATTTCCAATCAATTTGTATTCAAACACACCTTTCAAAATTAAATTGACAATACACAATATCTGAAGTGAAATAATAATTCCTGAAATGAATCATATTAATTGTAAAAGTGAATATTTCCTTCGCATCGTATTGATAAAAACTGTTTGGTTCAACACGAAGACCAAAAATGTTGTTCACGCCTTAATTTAATCTAAAATGATATATCTCAATACTTTTTGGTCTCGCAAACTTAAAAGAATTTGTTTCAAACGGATTGGTTGAAGTTATGTTGCTTAAAAAGGTAAAATTAAATAATAAAAAATTCAACGTCGACTAGACTTTTTGTACGTGTCAGCAAAATGTTCATATCAGACTACATAGTGATCATTTCCAATCAATTTATATTCGAACACACCTTTCGAAATTAATTTACAATGCAATATCTGAAGTGAAATAATAATTCCTGAAATGAATCATATTAATTGTAAAAGTGAATGTTTCCTTCGCATCATATTGTTAAAAACTGTTTGGGTCAACACGAAGACCAAAAATGTTCACGCCTTAATTTAATCTAAAATGATATATCTCAATACTTTTTGGTCTCACAAACTTAAAAGAATTTGTTTCAACCGGATTGGTTGAAGTTATGTTGCTTATAAAAGTAAAATTAAATAATAAGAAATTCAACGTCGACTAGACTTTTTGCACGTGTCAGTAAAAAGTTCAAATCAGATAGTGATAATTTCCAATCAATTTGTATTCGAACACACATTTCGAAATTAATTTACAATAAAATATTACAATAATACAAGCGTAGCCAAGTGGTTCGGTGCATGGACTGTAAGCGAGCGAGATAGGGTTCGAATCCTACTTGAGGAGACAATTTTTTTACATTTAGTAACATACAGGGTCATCGAAAAGTATCGGACCCCCCTAATATCTTCAGTTAGAATGCACTTAGGAGAAAATGTCCAATAGCAAAGTTGTATGGTTTCAAGCTGGGAGTAAGATGATGACCTTGACTTTGACCTTGACCATGTCCTTCAAGGTCATTTCAAGGTCAATCTTATTTTTTTAAATAGAACCCCCTACATTTTATTGCATATTCTTATAGCTTATCTCGAGAGCTTTCCAAAACACTATAATAAAATATTTTTTTATTAAGTACTTTTTGAGTTATAAAGGTTTGAAGTTAACAATTTTTTGACACAAAATGTAGAATATCTTGTAAAATATTATTTAGTTTTCAGTAATCATAACCTTAATACTTTTGTGCGCGGAAAAATGAGACCAATTAATTGGTTTAAAGAAAATACATTAATCGGATCCCCCTAATATTTTCAGTTATTAATTTACAAATTATTAACTAAGCTATTGGACATTTTCTCCTAAGTGCATTCTAACTGAAGATATTAGGGGGGTCCGATACTTTTCGATGACCCTGTATATATGCATATATACGTAGCACTAATAATTGTCTATAATAACCTATTCGGGCCCAGCCCGGGCCCATTGAAAATTTCAGATTGGGGCCATACCAGGCATATCTGGCATGGGCCAGACCAGGCATACCTGGCATGGACCAGGCCAGGGATGTCAGGCATGGGCCAGACAAGGCAATACATGTGGTATGTACGAAAGACGTATACCTATTCGGGCCCAGATCGGGGTCACTAGACTTTACGCCTCTGGGGCCCGACCGGGCGCCCCCGGCAGGCAGGAGAGTATGCAGACAAGGGGGGTTTAATCGATCCCCCCTTGAGCTGCTCGTCCATTTCCGTCTATATAGCGGGTGGGTGCCGGAAACGGTTCGCGCGTATCGGCACATCGTTTGTGGTATGAATGCGGGTTTTGAATACAGAAGTCGCGCCTAACGGTTCCCCCGTTAGATGAAACATGTGAGCTTAGTCGTGAACGAGACTTTCCACATGTTTTCATTCCTCGTCCGACAACCCGTCCACATTTATCCGCTTCAAAACATCGTCATTTCTCTGTTTATCATACCCCATAGTCACATGTATTTTTGCGTGATTTTGTTTTTCCCGATTATCTTCGTAATTCTCGAGGTCCTGTATTTTTATAACATGATATTCTATTTCTATATTTTTAGCTACTTTGCATTCTTCCCTTTAAAGATATGCGTATCCATAGAGATTTGTTACTAGGGCATGCTTGAAAAATAAACCATAGCAGATGTGCACTTTCGGTACAAATCCGAAGTCTAAGTAGTTTAGAACCTCTACGCGCACTACTCTGCGACTTCTTGGCGAACTCTTCATTAATAAACTGAACCTTATCATTTCTTATATGTACGCAATCTTGTTCGTAATCGATTTTTGCTCCTAAAGTTCGGAAAAAAGGATTGCCCATGATACCATCTTCATCGATAGGGAAGTCATTTTCCACTATTTGTAACTTGAAGATTTCTTCATTAAATTGTACTTCCGCACAACCTAGCGTACCGATTATTCCTTCGCCGATTTCACGTAAATCGAATTTTATATCCTCATCGGGATACAGATCTCGACGTAATTTACTGAGTTTTATAAGATTTATTTCCGCTTCGGAATCGACTAAGAATATTCCGTTTCCGTAAGAATTTGAGAAATTCTGCAGATCGGGGCTAGAAATGTCTATTCGTGGACATTTTGCAAAGCTAACACGCCCAAAATGGACCCTGGCCGTTCCGCTCCTACGGCGCGCATTTTCCGAGGGGAGTTTTTGTCTCGGGCGTCGCTCGACGTTGCTGGTTGCTGTCAAGCGCCCCTGGAGTTTAAATGATGGTGATTGCGACTATCGGATGAATTGTTCTCTCGTTTATCGGTGTCTTTGTTACTCCCGCATGTATTTCCCTGCGATATATCATTAGTCCGATGAGACGAACGATAATTTCCCGAGAACGAACGATTCCCAGAAAAACTTGGGAGGCTTTCCCTATTTCGGTCATTCTGGAATTTCGATTTACCCCCCACGTTTTCTCTACGGCGATCGTTATTGAAAGAAGTGTGGTTATTTTCTAATTTTGATACGAACCTATTTTTTGTCCTATCCTGAAAATTTCCCTGCGAAATCTTTTTCTTCACGCCGTCTCTAAGAAAAAAAAACATGTTTCACTGACGTGACCCATTCCCTGGAAAAACACGCATTTTAGTTCATTGAATCATTGCGCGGGACAATTATCTCTGGTGTGACCTATAGGATCGCACCAAGTGCAATATCTCTCCATATCCAGGGTATCGAAATCCCTGTCTTTTAGAGTTCAGCATTGTTTCCGAGAGTACCCTATTTTTTTACAATAACTATTATGGACCTATCGAAACTAGATGGGCAGACGCTTGATAAAATCTTTCTCCGCGACCTCCCAGAATAGGATCGGATCCTGCGTCTTTCGCGTTGTATTTTCAATTAGTTTTCTAGCGTGTTCTACGGCGACCTCGAGAGTATCTAGATTCAGCTGCATGAGGCCTACTTCCATAAAACCTTTCGCGCATTAAATAAAATGGTCCTTCCGTCACTATTTGCCAAAGTTAATAACCTCTGACCGGAAACTGCGTCAAATCCACTCGACGCATTTATGGCCTTCTCGAGAGCGTGATAATCGCGTAGTAGATGGTAACCAAAATCTTCTAAACTTACGCGGGGATAGGGGTAAGTATTTTTTAATCCCGCTAGTAACTTGAGCGTATATCGTAATCTTTTAAAGCAGAAAATTTTCGCTTTCCTGGTCAGCTTGTTCCTCATCATATGCAGATAGATCCGGGTTTTCTCGGCCGATAATAATCTGAATCTGTCGCGACACGGGCTTTCGAATTCTGAGAATTTTTCGCGGGTGCTGTCAAATTCCGGCACACTGCTTAATACTTCCGCAATTGGCGGTGGTCGTGCTACCATATATATTGGACCCACGGGGGCCAGTTGTTGGCTTCCGCTTTTATTATCCTCCATTTTTTGTATTGTTTTGAAAGTCGCTAATGTTAATGTCCAATTCTCGTTTTTGTATTCAAAGTTTCTTTGTATTTTGGTTAATGAAAAAATAAAAAAATTCGCGCAATCTAACCAATCGTAATTTTGATAATATTCAAAGTTATTTAAGATAATATTTCGGAGTTAATTACAACAACATTTCAAAGTTAATTGGAATAGTATTTCAAAATTAATTGGAATAGTATTAGAAAATTAATTGGTATAGTATTTCAAAATGAATTGTAATAGTATTTCAAAGTCAACAATATTTCAAGGTTCATAATATTCACAACAATCGTTAAATAATTTACAAATTTTCTCTCTTTTTGCCGTATTAACATTTTTTTGTTCGTGAAATTTAAATAAGGTTCTGAGCAAAATAGAGGATTGATAAATTATTCCAAAGTTTTTGTAGAAAATTTGTAGAGAAATGCAAATTTACTTACTACTCTGCTGTATTCGATGCGTTGAGCTTCCTCAACTTACTGGACAGTCGCCCAGGATAGTGAAGCGCCCTCGTGAATTTGACTTGGATGATGCCTCTTCCGCATTCTGGAACAATGAATTCTGGATAGCTGAATCGTGAAAGAGCTCGTATTCGTTCACAACTTCTGTACGGAAAGTTATTTTTACGCAAACTGGCCTCCGCTTACCCGTTGTGATTTTGTTCTTACTTGAAAAGTTATTTTGAAGTTCACCAGTCACTTGCGAATCCCACCGCTGCCACTATTTTTTATGTTATTTTAAACAAATCTCGTAATTTATTGGTTATTCTTAAAAAATTAGGAGTTGCAGAGACGATTCGCGGTAGCTAAGAATCGTTTAATAGGGATTTTCCGCATAAAGGGGATCGACACCTCAAGTGACAACATAGCGGTGAACTTAGAGATTATAACTTTATTATAGAAGAAATAAATGCCAACTGTAGGTCGTACAGTTTCAGAACGGACGGATGTGTGCGGACTAAGTCCCGTATCAAGTTGATTGTTCGCGGAGAGTCGCGGATTAACGACCCGTGTAAAAAAATATGTAAAATAAATAATATAAAATCATGAAAATAATGAAAATAATTCAATCATTTTTAATTTTCATATTTTAGAGTGATTTTATCCTTAAATTACGAAGTAGGCATACGGTGTCAATAATTTATGGAAATTAAAAATACGACCATTCCTAGGTAGTCAAAGGTATATTAAATGAGATGCCGTTAATGAAGCTGAAACCAGCCGCTTATTTGTAGCCGCAAATTCGGAAAAGTAATATTTTTGGATTTAAAACAATCAATTTTCGAAAACGGAACAATTAAGAGATGTAAAATCAATCATAAATAATTAAATAGTTGCACCGAATAAGCAACAACTTTATGACTTTTTTTTTTAAGCTGCGGCTACGAATATGCAGCTAGTTTCAGTGTCATATGCCGTTTTCTGTTTTTGAAAACATTGTTTAAAGCAGATGATATTAAACTTGGAAAACTGCAGTTTTGACGATTGTTTTAAAATCTTCGTCATCGGCAATTAAGGTGTTAATCGAAGTATTTGATTGTATTTTGAAGGAATAAATTTTTTTTAACGATTATTTATAATATTACTTTTCGTAATGTTTTCTATTTTCCGCCATTTTTTTAAATGAGTAAACCATATGAGCTGAGTCTGAGTACAAAATTTTTATTCATTAAACTAAAATTATTTCATCTGCATTTTTTCGTATTTTGGGAAAGATCGACCCATCATGGAAAAAATTGAACAATTTTTTTTCGATTTTTCTGTACAATTTTGACTTTTATAGTAAATATTACTTTTTGGCAGTGTAATTGATTATATAATTACGGTAATAATGGTTTTGTTGTGAACTACTGGCCGCTAGGTTACGGGAACCTGAAATATATCCATGATTTGTACGACCGCGTACATGGGTAATCTTAAATGGACCTTAGTCTACGCCTTCTCTTGCCATACTTCCTGAGATAACCGCTTGGTAGCGTCCTACTTTTTCCATCGTTTTCTTTCACCCGGAATGAAATTGAGATTCGGTACATACATAGTACTTGTATGTTGTGCGATAGCTGTGTTCCTGATTTTCAATCAATCGCCCGTTGTCATTTTCTGGATTATAATATCATTATATTTTTCATCTTGCAGTTCTGTGTTTTATTTTGAAACCTTCTTTTTCTCTTGTGATTTTTAAAATTAGCTATCATTTTTTTTTCTTAAGTCAGATTTTTTTTTTCGTAAGAAGCGTTTCTTCGAATCGCCCTATTTCTTTTTCATTTTCTCATTAGAATTTTCCATTCTTTACCTGATGTTTATTAGTTCGGAAGCGATTGCTTCCGTAAATAAACGGCTCTATCCGTCCGAAAAAATGTTTCCTCTTTTAAAGCTCTTGAAGGAATCTTATAAAAAAAGTATTCCGTGTGGTTTGACATTACTTCCAATATATTGGAAGGGCACTCCATGCGCTGTATACAGATTCATGTTAAAAAATGTTACTTTATGTTTCAACGAAACATTGAGGTAATTTGTCATTTAATCGCTGTTCACACTTCTCAGGGAATTGTGAATGAGCGAAAGCCAGTAGTTGTAGACATACAAAAATATCAAATCAACATTTCTTCACCCCGTCAGATTTTCATGCTGGAAATGCGGTAGATTCAAAAGTACCAACTGACGCTCTATCGCCTGATGCGTCTTTCAAATCTAGTTTCAGGTTAACGTACCATCTCCAATGACACACTTGCTTTTTGATGGCATAGTTGAATCGTATTTTTGGATTTATGTACAGAAGAGTTAGATTGTTTGTCTGAGAAATCTTCTATTGACCTCATGGAAAAAATCGAACTCCTGAATCATAAGGCTGGAATGTATTTGACAAATTCTGTCGCTAGTTTCTCCGATGTGATGATAACCACAGCTCTACATTGCTTTCCTTAAACAATGACACTTTAACTTGGAGTAAAAATCAGAAATCTGACTTGTCCATTCGACAAGAAACTATGCGCTCGTATTCCGGACAACATTCTTTTAAACTTCCTTGGAAGTTTTGTGAAGAATGGAATACTGGAAAGCGCTTAAAGAGAGGATGCACTAACAAGTATTTCAAGAGTTCACATTCAACTTGTGTTCTTGTATTCAAATACCGTAACTTATCCGACGGAAGGAGAAAGACAAAATTCAATTTTTTTACGGAATGCAACAAAATGCATTCGGAAATAAACGAAAGATAAAGAAATGCAACGACTACTGGAACTTGCAATTATGCATCATACAACTGAGTTACGTGAACTTGCCGATGTATTTCATGCATCTGTTGTTGTTTTTGGGTGCAATACAAAAGCTGCGAAGTTTGACGAGTATCACGAAAATTTTGCAAAAATATCGTCACAATTTAATGTTGATGAAATGTTCGATAATAATTCAAAAGCCGATGCTGACAATGAACTGAACTAAAAATCAACGCAACGTAGAGAAAAGTAATGCAGGAGAAACGAACCCATTTTACTTTTCACAGTTCATCAAATATTTATTGAACGATTTATTGACATATGCACCCTTATGGACAGGCTTAGTCATAAAACCGTTTAGCATCCGTCGTGATTCCAATGCCCCAGTTGAAAACTGGAATAAGATAGTGAAATACTATCTATTTCGTATGAAAAAGAAGCAGACGATTTCTCGAGCCATAAGAATTTTATTTTACTCGGCCGCTTACGGGAACGTAAATATACATTACGAACGACAAGGCAGATAGAAAATAAGGCTATCAAAATGCTAAACACTGCCGAATGTGAAAATAAAAATGAAAGCGAAAAGCCTACTGAACGTGGTGGTTATTTCGGAAAGCTACCAAAAGTAATAAGCACAGTAAGTACAAGCGATAAAATCGAAAGGAAACGAAAAAGAACGAAGTCAGCAAAAAGAAAGGCCTCAACATCTTCGCTTTCTGAGGACTCGATTTCTGACATCAGCGACGCCGAAGAGTCGTGGCAAGACCGACGGAATGTCAGACAAATTGACAATGTTTACGGTAAACATTTTCAAGAATCGTGCCCGACTACAACTCCACAGTCTACAATAAATAAAAAAACACGAGTAGCCCCAAGCAAACCAACAGATAACGCCACTTCCGACCTGGTAGAGAGAAAGGTTGTGAGTAATTCTCGGCCAGTCAAATCAAAAGAATTAGAAAACCGCAATAATAAGATTTAGTAATACCGGAATTTATAACACAATTATATTATAACATGTGAAATGACATACTTTGCATAGCAATATCCCGAGTAGAAAGAAAGTTGTATAAAAGTTTGTCAAATGTGTTCTTATGATTCCGTTATAAAATTCTCAAAAATTAAATACATGAGACTATTAGAAATTTACAGAAGTATTCATGAAACATTAACAGAAGATCTCCAAGAAAACCTCCTAAATATTTTCAACCTCTTCGAAATGACCACATTATCATTAATCATTATTCGAAATCAAGTAATTCTGAGCATGATGTAAATTAATATACTACCTTTGGCGATATTAGCGATATAAAATTCTTTGACAGCTCCAGTATAAATGACCGTGTTCATAATTTTCATTTAAACAACGTTTGAAGTAAAATCATTGGCATTCGTTCTGTTGATGAGATTAAAAGTATTTGACAGATTTAGGGGGAGAAATTTTGTATTTCAAATGTTCTCGCGTAAATAGCTTATGAGAAACTTACAAAAGACACACAAGAAAAAAAAAGAAACACTTTTGGGCAATTTCTTTTAAATGAACTCGAAAGTGAAGTTATATTGCGGAAAGTACTAATAGAGAGCTTCTGCTCCGAACTTATTCAATTTTTCTTGGATATATCTTGGAATATCGATTATATTTTGTATTGTATTTATTTGTATTTATTACTCTCGTATGGGGGGTACACCTGTTGAGAGGAGAGTTCCGGACTAAGTCGTAGACATAGTTCGCGGATACATAAATAAAATTGTCGTACGCTTTATAACAAAAACAAAAATTAACCTAGTATGAATTAAAATTATGAATTAAAAGGGCGCTATAAACTTAAAAAGAAGCTAAAACTAGTCGCCCAGCAGAAATTGTCTTCTGACATTGGTCGCTCTCACAAATCTTAATAGTATTTTTGCTGAGAAAAGATCTGTGTTACATATCAGGATACAAAAAAAGGTTGTTAGGAGAACTCGCGGGAACAAGTGCAGCAAAATCGCGGCGGACTGGCGCAAGTGATGGGCATTCAGCGAAAATATGACGAAGAGAGTCTGGCACATTCATATTGCACAGAGAGCATGGCGTTTGCGGATTGAAGCTGAGACGCATACCGGAGACTGAGAGTGAGCGCGTGAAAAGTGTTGCCAGTCTAAGTTGAGCTTTTACTCTTAGGCAAGGCAGAGGCAAACGCAGCGGGTACAGCGTATATGACGAGTCGGAGAGCTGGCGGAAAATTGGCAGCTGTACATTCTCAGAATTATAGTATCTTGCCAAATCTTTTGTTTTACAAGAATCCATATATTTAGCAATTAAACGCGGGCCAGCATCCGCCCAGGACTCGGCGTCAAAGCTGCCCCGCATAGCATCCGCATCCGCCTCATCCAAAAGCGAGAGGAGCTGCGTAAGCCAGTTTCGCGGCTCCTCTGGAGATAAAACAGACAGCTCTCTTAAACGAATAAGCTAAATCTTGGGCAGCCTGGAGTCGGGCAGTCTGAGGGTCTTAATTATCCATTTTAGCGACTGATTTAGTATCTCGACCGCAATCGGAGGGATACCGAGCTCTAGACGAATTAAATAGGCCGGGGCATTTCTCGGCAAATGAAGAAGCCTTTTAAAAAAGTCAATCTGCACCGACTCCAGCCTGTCCAAGTATCGGAGAGCTCAAAACGGAGCTGCGTATAAAAGGACCGATGTAACCAAGGCTTTGTACAGTTTCCAGTATGCGTCCCACGCATCTATCTTCGCAGAGTTTATTGTCGCCAGAGACGCAGCGGTAGCGGCCCCTGTTCGAATGACGGCGTCCTCAAACGGCTGAAGGCCCGACGCTGAAGAGGAAAACACAATGCCTAAAAATCTGTATGCGCTTGTAATTTCAATAGGAGTGTTATCGAACAGAAATCCTCTCGAGAACTGGTCGAGCGGGCCAGCCCTTCTGAAACAAATTATCTTGGTCTTCTCGACATTTACGGTGAGCTGGTTAGTGGAGCAGTAGTCGAAGAGGATTCTTAGCTTACGGCGAAGATCTGAGGGAGAAAAAGCAAGAATAGTAAGATCATCAGCGTAGAGGAGCATTAGCAGATCGACGGATCTGGTAACGTCCACCCCGCGAACATTGTTATCCCGGAAAAAAGTGACTATGTCTGCAATGTACAAAATAAATAATAATGGACTCAGAATTTCGCCTTGAAGCACACCTACGGATACATTGAAACGCGACACTTCACCTTCATCGTTGTTAAACAAAACTGACGCTGCACGATATAGCGCGCTAAGCACCCTGACGAATTTAGCGCTAACACCTAGTCCAAGGAGCTTACGCCATAGGAGAGCATGAGGGACGGAATCAAAGGCCCTCTTAAAGTCAACGAAAAGGCTGAAAAGTTTCGCGTTCCGGCGTCGCAAGATGACCTGCGCGGATGCGAGGAGGCAGAAGAAGTTGTCCACGGTCCCCCTCCCGCCCCGAAAGCCAGATTGCTCCTCCGGAAGAATGGCTCTCTGCGTTGCCCACTTGGACAGGCGTGTACATAAGATCTGAGAAAAGAGCTTCGCCAGGGCGTTAGTTATCGCAATTATACGGTAATTAGAGGGGTCGTGACGCGCACCTTTCTTGTACAGGATAAAGATCGTCGAATCGGCCCATCCTTGGGGAAAGACCTCCTCAGCAAAAATCCTATTAAAGAGCGAAAGAAGGGGAGAAAGTCCTTGGGAGTCCATGTGCTTAAGAAGTTCAGCGGGAATTTTGTCCGGCCCAATGGCTTTCCCCACCCTCAGGGCTCTTAAACTGTCTCTAAGTTCTGACGCAGAGAGAGGTGAGTCCAGCTCGGGGTCAAAAGTGCCAAAATACTGCACAGGCGAGAAATCTGTTTGAGGGAAGATCTCGCGAAAAAACGCGTTCCAGGCTTCCTCTGACACTTGATGACGAAGCGTGGGTTTTGAGCGAAATTTGCGTATTGCAGACCAAAAATCTGCAGAATTACGGACTGCCGCAAATCTGTCGGCAATATTATAGTCAAAGGAACGTTTCTTGGCTGTTAGTAAGTTAGAGTAAAATCTGCGAGATTCCCTAAACTCTTCCGAGGTGACCACGCTATATCCCGACCCTCTCATACGTTTCAGAGCACGCGCGAGAGATCTCTTCGCGGAGAGACACTCCCTGTCGAACCACTGATTTTCAAAATCACGGGACGAATTATTAACGCGGATACAAAAATCTTTTAAAAGTCCGGATGAAAGCGCCGAGCCACGGATTGCTCCAATTAACCGACTATAGTATTCGTCGAGATCATTAGAGACAGTGGAAACGGCGCTATGAAACGAGGCCGAGACAGACGCTTGAAAAGACGCAAAAACAATACTTGCCCCGTCCGGGGGGTCCTGATAACGGATCACTCGCCGAATTACAGAGCCCCGAGCAGATGCCTGAGGGGGAGGTTCATCCTCAGAGAGATAAAGCTCCACGAACACAGGCAGATGGTCGGAGCCGCAAAGATCGTCGCCGATCGTGAGATCGTGGATATAGTGTACATGCGGACTCGAAACCCAGACGAGGTCAACGACGCTAAAGCCCCTCTGCCCGAGAAACGTGTAATGTGCCGGGAAGTCACTGGACGATCGGCCATTTAACAAGGCAAAATTATTAGTAGTCATAAAATCGATTATATTATATAGTTTTGAAATAAATTCTGGTATTTTAAATCTTATTAGCTGCGCTCAATATCAATCCTTTTCCAATTGCATTTACAATACTTTCCGTAATAGTGAGTAACAAAATTGTTGAAATATGTCGGGATTTACAAGAATTATTTGTACTTAATCCTTGAAAGTCCGCTCAGATAGATGTGCTAATCCATTAGATGTTGATGGACACGTAGGTAAATAATTAAGAAAAATACCATCAAAATTGCTTACAAAATTTCCGAATTTATCTGAAAATAGTAGAATCTGTCGATCGTGCTTAGAACAATACAATGAAAATGCAAAGTGTTATTCATCGAATAACTCGTCAGCAGAAATTGCAATGAAAATACAAAGGAGGATTCGTCAGAGTTACCGCCATTAGATCCGAATATACGAAAATCCTTATCCCGAGAAGCTCAATTAGAAATGCTTTTAACTGGGATTACTGAAAAATTTTCAAGCTTACCGGAAAATGATCCTCTTCGTACAAGCATTCTCACATTAGCTCCTGGCTGCTTCTGAATTTGGTACTACCACGCATTCAGTAGAAAAGCCGCAAGCATTAAAAAAATCGGAAGGCAATTTAGCAATGCCTGCTCCGAAAATAGGAAAATGTTTATTGAATAGTACAGTAGACAAAGTTGTTACATTTTACGAAAATGACGTAAACAGTAGAATTATGCCAAATTAAAAGGATACTGTGTCTATTAAGATTGGTGATAAAAGGACGAAAGTACAAAAACGATTATTGTTATGTGATATAAAAATTCTGCATACACAATTCATCGAACAAAATCCAGAAGCTGCAGTTGGCTTAAGCAAGTTTCCGGAACTTAGACCAAAGTGTTGCATACTTACTGGATCAAAAGGGACCCATAGTATCTGCGTCTGTGTAATTCACGAAAATTGTAAGTCGATGTTCAATGCTGTCAATTTTCCAGCTATTACGAGAGATTTACAAAATCGTGACGTGCGGAAATGCAAAATCTGCTTGCTACTTACGTTCGTGTAATTCGTGTTGTGGAGTGGATCAATTAGCTAAGATTTTAGCTGAATGTTTAGATAACCAAACTATCACAGAAGTAATTTTTAGTACTTGGCAGTCAACTGACAAATGCACATTAAAGAAGGAAAGCTTGACAGAAACAAACAAGAGCATAAAAGAACTTTGAGAAGTCTTTAAAGAAGGTACGCAATTGCTCCCAGTATTACGACCATTCAACTCGGGCATGCATTTCTTCCTATTAAAGGAAAACAATTACAAGTAAGGAGATTTTCTAGCGCAAAGGAGCTTCTATACACAATTCAGTACTAAATTAGTAGAATGTACTTGGATCACTGTCGCGATGTCGATACACATGCGCGCGCACACACACACACCCACACCCACCCACACACACACACCCGCCGGAGTCTTGCTGGTTTCTTCTAACGAGCGTGTCCCAGGTGGCGGATCGGGGAATGCTGGTAAAAGGTATCGGAGAAATAAAATACCCGACGCGGACCAAAGAACTAGCTAGGGGAAGGAACCCCGAACAATAAACCAAGTATGGAAGATCAGCTGCAGATAAAAGCTTACGGTGCAGGGGTCGGATCCCCAGTACCGGCGTCGGGTACGAGTGAGCAGGCGGGCTCTCCGGCGTCGTTATCAGGCAACTGCAGTGTTGTTGGGGTTGGTCACTCGGCCCCGATAGCATTAAATGTTATAAGTGACACTCTGTCAGGAAAGTCGCACGAGACTGTAAGTTTCGAGCGCCTGGAAGAGAAACTTCAGCTCCTTGTGGAATTTATCCAGGAAAAGAAAAAAACAGCCGCGACGGTCCCTCCTTTCATCGGTAGTAAGCTCCGTTATTCTTTACGGGGCACCGATCTGGGCTGATGCCATGAACATCCATAAGAGCTACGGAGCCACCTGTCAGCGGGCTTATAGCACAGCCGCCCGTGGCGCAAGAGTGGCCCGTGCCTACCGTTCTGTACCGGACATCGCTCTCTCGGTGGTCGCGGGACTCCCTCCCATAGACCTTCTTGCTATGGAGAGGGCAGCAGTACACCGCGAAGGCAGGTGTATAAGGCAGGACATCGCCGACCAGGAGCCGAACCACGACAAATGGTCCATGAGGACCATAGAAGAGTGGCAAAAAAGATGGGATTCAGCGGATTCGGGGCGGTGGACTCAATGCGTCATCCCAGATGTAGCAAAGTGGACGGGCAGACAACACGGATACACCACTTTTCATCTCACCCAGGTGCTCACCGGGCACGGCTGCTTTTGCAGCTACTTACATCGTTTCCGCATTTATCAAAGCGCGGAGTGCCCGGCCTGCCCTGGTGTCGACGAAGACGTGGACCATGTCCTCTTCCACTGCCCGAGATTTGCAGCGGAACGGGAACAGTTCCGGATCTCGGGAGGAGGACCACTAACACCTGAGGGCCTTGGGGAATGTCTGCTTGCCTCACCTCCATCATCGATAGGCTGAATGCTATCAGAAGAGAAGAAGACACACACACACACACACACAAACACACACACACACACACACACACACACACACACACACACACACACACACACACACACCCCCACACACACACACACACACACACACACACACACACAAACACACACACACACACACACACACACACACACACACACACACACACACACACACACACACACACACACACACACGCACAAACACGCACACACGCACACGCACGCATGCACGCACGAAGGCACGAACGCACGCACGCACGTACGCACGCACATACGCGCGTCGAGTTTCCAAACAGGTGACGGCAAGGGGAACCATGTAAACAAAGTACCCCGAAGACATGTAAATCCGACTTGGCGACCTCTGCGTGGTACATGTTGGATGACGCTAACGTCAGCGGTATCAGTGTACTGCTACGTCCACATCTTTGATCCTGGGCGATGCCGAGCGCAGGACACATACACAGCGTCCTAAAAATCTCCCAAGTATCAAGTTTTATCCCAGCCAAATCGTATTTTCCATGTATTAGGTCTGCCACTTAACATTCTTAAACTTTAGCCACAGATTTGGAATCAACGACTTCAAACTATCCAGAGAACGGGGTTTTATTTTAATTGAATAATTTTCTATTTCTTCATACTTATTCTTTTTTCTGGTTCCACGACTTAAGCGAGCATGGAATGCATTAAATAATAATATTCGAGAAGTTAGTTCGTATGTGAGATTCAAAATATTGTCAGCGGATAATTTATTTAGATTTTATGAATAAATGTGAAAACTAATTAAGCTTCAGTCAATGCTATGTTACTAGTATATGAAATATGTCGTTTTATTTTAATTCTTCTTTTTTGGCGTAAAAATGTATAATTGTATACTTACTTGAATGTTTAAAGGGCAGAAATGCCCGTATATAAATAAATAAATAAATAAATAAATTTCTGGCGGCCATATTAGAACCGCCATTTTGTATTTTGAAAATGTCGATTTTTATCTTATTTGGAACTGTACTTTGCGAGAAACATATCTTCAGAGCATTATGGAAATTTCACCATTGGTTCGCCTCGGAATCCGTGAAAGTAGGCGAAAAATCGCAATACACATTTTTTTATTCAGAATTCCGCGAAAAATTATATTTTTATATTAGACGGCGGCCCAATTTTTGAAGCCTCATTTTGAATTTTGAAAATCCAACCCCAGATTTGTAATCAGCGACCCGAAAACCTCTAGCAACATAAAACATCTAATCACAGAACAAGTCCGGCGATAATAGAATATTAATCATATGTAATCAGCCTTTTTGAAACTTTGGCATTTTTTCCCCTCGGAATCGACGCAATCTTCAAAAAAATCGCAAGAGATATTTTTTTTCAGAATTTTACATAGAATCCGATAGTATCTTTTATATATAAAAAAATGTAAATTTTTGGACCGACAGCCGCCATATTGACGCCGTTATTTTGAATCTTGAAAGTATGACGTCGGATTCATAAATAGCGACCTTGAAAATCTTTAAAATGAAGTTTTCGTTCAATTTTGCGTAAGTGCCTATTTGTAATAACTGATTTTATTCAGACATTCGAGGATTTTACGGATTCGACGTAGTGTAGTCGTCGTCCATATTGGAGTCGATAAAAAGGCCAGGTTGAAGTTGAAAGTACGTGTAATTACCAATATTTTGCCGTGTCAAGCTATTTTTTGGTTGATCTGAATTTTGCCGGTGTCACTGTCTGCGTTGACATGGAATGAAAAATATATATATATACTTGAGCGGGGTCCCGCTAAATACCGGTGGGGTGGGGGAAAAACAATAAAACTTAAATAGAAACCCCCATTTTTTATTGCAGATTTGGATTCTCCGGAAAAAGTACACCAATTTGACCCAGGAGCTATTGGATTTTGGTTCACAGGTGGCGCTGTAATCGATAAAAATCCAAATTTTTCTGAAGACATTGAAATATCTCGAGAACTGTGCACAGAATCAAAAAAGGTGTTGGGTGAAAGTTGTCCGACACGAATGGGAGCATCCAGTGATAATGAAATCAACACCCTCCCCCGCCCCCTGTGGGAGGGAGAAGGGGGGCATCAAAGCTTAAATAGGGACCCCCCATTTTTTATTGTAGATTTGGATTCCTCGGAAAAAAGTGCACCAATTTGATCGACGAGTTTTTGCGTTTTGTTTTGATGATAAAATGAAATTGTGTAAAATATCGTTACAAATTGAGAATGCCACCAGAATTCGTTTCAGATCAAAGAAAGTAAAATGGTTGCCCAGCACATTTTTTAAGAGTAGCAAGGGAAGTACTAGACCGTGATTCCAATGGTCGTTGGATTGGTAGAGGTGGCCCCATTAATTGGCCGGCGAGGTTACCTGATTTAACATCCTATACATCGGTTTTCTTCCTATGGGGTTACCTAAAAGGTAAGGTTTATGAACAAGTACCAACGACTCGTGAAAACATGGTGGAACGCATTAGAACTGCTTGCACAGAAATTTCTGCAGATATGATTCTATCCTGTATGAAGTCATTTGAAGAAAGAATAAATAAATGCATTGAAGTGGAAGGTCAACATTTCGAACACATACTCAAGTAAGTGAGCAGTGAGAGGCAAGGGGACTCACGTAAATCAAACACCCCAAAGGGAACAGAAAAATACTACGTCCACGTCGTTGTTCCTGGGTAACGCTAAATGTAATTTTTCCCGGCTTTGTTAGAATGACCGTATTCCATATCCGCTACTCGGCGCGAAAGTGATTAATTCCGTCTGAGTGCCCGTGCGCATGCGCACTTCGTTCTCATTACTCTCGTGGGACGAAAAGTGCTGCCCGCGGGAGTAATGGATGCGGCTAGGAAAAAACTAGCGTGTGCTTCACGAGAGGAATGCGCGCGCACCTGGTGAGAGGGCTGCCCTCGCTTCGCTCGCGCAGCAAACCTTCCACTCGGGAATCACGCTCTTTCCTCCCTTAAAGCATAAAATACTTTTTTTGACACGGAACCAAATCCATGATTATTTTTCAGATAATTTCCATTGTAGCGACTAGAAAACACATTACAAGAATAATATAAAGTTAAAGAAAAACGAACATTTCGTAGTGGTTGAATTGAATGGTTTTTTTAAAATAAAATACGTTTACTATTATTTATCAGATGTGATGTGAATTCTGGACACGTCGAATTTTAGGGATTTTTTATTTTCGCTTTTTGTCGACTACAGCGTCACCTGTGAACCACAATGTAATAGCTCCTAGGTCAAGTTGGTGTACTTTTTTCCGGAGAATCCAAATCTGCAATAAAAAAATGGAGGTTCCTATTCAAGTTTAATTGTTTTTCCCCCACTCCACCCCCAGGATGTGGGGGAGGGGGTCAATTTCTTTATTACTGGGTACCCCCATTCGTGTCGACTAACTTTCATCTCGCACCTTTTTTGATTCTGTGAATAGTTCTCAAAATATTTCTATGTCTTCAGATAAATCGGTGATTCTCCTTTGAATGACTTCCGGGAAATAGTGGATTCTTTGATCTGTTCTAAGACTGTTTTCCAAATGAAGAAAATTTGTGCGATGTATAGTTTTCAAATTATTTAGCATTAAAGTCAGCCAATAGGAGCAGGAGTTGCTTGATTGTCGCGACGATTGCATTGTCAGCGAACATCGAAATTGGAAATAAAAAAATGTGCATCGGCGATGAGCCGCCCTTTTTTGTTTTCGAGCGAGCAACGTGTGCATCGACGGACGGCTGTCAAAAATATTGATCGGAGTCGAAACCCCTAACCTGCATTCCGCTTTCGACAAAAAAAAATGAAAAACGCATAACTGATATGAAATGTTTGGAAAGATAAGAATAGAAATGGGAAAGAGAGCGGGTAAATTTGAGTAAAAATTGGAAAAGGGACAAATAAGCGACATGGGGAGAGAGTGTTGGAAGGAAAGCAGGAAAGATGAGAGGGATAGAGTAGAAAATGGGAATGGTTAAGGGATAGTGAAGAAAGAAAAGAGTACTTGTAAAAATGGGGTGTAAGCGAGGAAGCTCTAGAAGAACTAGAAGAGAGCAGATGGGAATGGATGATAAAGAAAGACGAAGAAATAGACATACAAGAGAGGCAGGTAAAGATTAGACGGGCGAGATATTGTATAGAGTACGGAAAATACAGGTAGGAGGGATTCCGAAGCATATGCAGGCGAAAAGCAAAAGAGATGCACGGAGAATAACAATGATAGCACGATGGAGATGTTGGAATGAAGTGAGAGGAAACGCCAAACTTATACCTCTTGCCACACTTTTCTCCTTGTTATCGTCAGGTTGTTTTATTCACAACAGACAAAAATTCCTGCAAAAAGTTGTATGAATTATGAAGAGTTCAGTTTGTGTACAGAAAATATCCACGCAAATATCGTACATCTGAATTACAAATAAAAGCATTCGTTATATCAGTAAAGTACATGCATCATCGGTAATATTATATCACTAAAATATGTAGTATTCTTGTATCCATCAAACTTATAACTGTCGCTAAAGATTAACTTAGGGTTTAGAAATTGTAACCATTCATAGTATTTATAATAAAGTTTTCTACGTCGAAGCACTTGTATATAAACGAGGGTGTCTTCAAAATGGAAAATTATACGGCTGATGAAGTAGTTGAAATTTTCATTACTTTTGGTGAATGCGGTAGGCATTACCGATTAACAGCTCGCACTTATACACAACGCTTTCCTTATCGTCGTCATCCTGACTATTGGCAAGTGAGTAATATTGAAAGAAGAAGTCGCAATAATCCACTACATCGACAAAGACAACTTAACAGACTGGAGAACACTAATGATCCCAGTTTGCTGTCAGTTTTGGGAGTGGTTAATTTAAATCCTAATATTAGTACTCGACAAGTAGAAAGAGAATTGGGGATCCCTCAGTCTACCGCTAGTCGGTTATTACGATGTGGGCTATACCATCCTTACCATATTACTCTAGTACAGGAATTAAGTGAAGCAGATTGCATACTAAGAATTCAGTTTTGTAGATGGGCCCTTGGCATGTTGGATCAAATTCCACATTTATTTTGGGATGTTTCCTTCTGCGATGATGCTACATTTCATAACAATGGTAGTCTCAATAGACATCATAATTCCCGTTATTGGTCTCCACTGAAGTTGGTCTCCATTGGCATCGTGAAGTTCTAAATCAATATCGTTGGAGTCTTCATATATGGATTGGTATTTGTTATGGTCAAGTGATCGGACCTCATTTTTTTGAGCGGACGATTAACGGACAAATTAACTTAAATTTTCTTCAGAATGATTTTCCAACATACTTAGAAAATATTCCACTCGACGTCCGTTTACGATTATGGTTGCAACAAGATGGCGCGCCTGCTCATTATTTTCACATTGTTCGAGAATTTTTAAATCAATGGTTCTGAAATCGCTGGATAGGTCGTGGAGGTCCAACTTTGTAGCCTCCAAGATCACCGGACCTGAATCCACTCGACTTCTATTTATGGGGATATATGAAAGATATTGTCAACAGTCTTGCCCCAACTAGTAGACTAGACATGATGAACAGAATTACAAGAGCCTGTGCAATAACACCGGACACACACGAGCGCACGTACGTACGCACACGCACACGCACACAAACATACAGGTGACGGCGAGGGGTTCCACCTGAACAAAGCACCCCGAAGAGATGTAAACCCGACCGTACAACCTCCACGCGGTACATCCTGGGTAATGCTAAAGCCGGCGGTGGCATTGAAAACAGTGTAAAATGTTATACAGTATTTATAAACGTATCGGATTTAGAAAAGAAAAGATTTAATGTAACCCCGGAACAATGATATTGCAATGCACTCTGGAAACTCTTTTAACCGATCAGAAAATTCCGGTAACAGCTATTTAGGATTTACTTGTAAATTTCAAAATGGCAGCTTCGCATTATAGAAAATATTTCAATCGATGTTGGGAATCCCAAGAAGCTTTCAGAATTGTTGTGCTCTTTCCGAATCCATGACAAAAAATAGAGTTTTCCGTTTAAAAAAACTCAACTTGACCTTGAAATAACCTTCAAGGTCAATTTCAATGGTACCATTGCATAGCCAGGAAGATATTCTTTAACTTTTGTCTATAACATTTTCCCCGAAAATGCACTCCCGCTGAGATAATTCGCCGTTACGGGAACTTTTCAGTTTCATTTTGAAATGACATTGATCAAAATGTCGGCCATTTCATACTCAAATGTAAAATTTCCCGCTCTTTCCGAATCCGTGACAAAAAATAGGGGTTTCCATTTAAAAAACAAACTTGACCTTGAAATAACCTTCAAGGTCAAATTCAATATCATCATTAAATAGCCAAGGAAAAATAATAAAACTCATGTCTGAAACTTTTTTTCAGAAAATGCATTCCTCTCAAGATAATCCAGTGGGGAAATTAAAATGGGTCACCCTGTATTGTATATGTGTATACACTCACATATACATACAAAAGTTTCGATTCTAATGCGATACGTATCGCAAGTAGAAATATCCTGCTAGCTTCAGGCTCATAATCATAATTTGTATTGATTCCTCACAATGTTTTGTTAGAGGCAATATATTCAGTGGCTCTTGGATTCTTGATTATGTCGGTTCCATTATTAAAAAATTCCACAAAAAGTTTTATATTTTTTGAAGTTTCGGCAACGTGATGTGTGACATCTTCAGTTTTATAATTTTATTTATTTTTGCAATATATTAATTCCTAATTCCCTAACAAAATTAACAAAAATTACATTTTTTCGATTCATCGTCAGTTTGGTAAACATTGATTCGATTGATTTTTAATACTTTCCTTCGACATAACGGATCCACTATTCTTAATTTTTAAATCAGACTTTTCATTGGTAATAACGACCCCCAAAAAATAGTAGAGTAACAAGTTTTGAGCAAATTTAAATGACTTTTTGTTTTTTCATATGCCATATTGGATACGCCGTTCTTAATTTTTTAAATTTGGCATTATTTTCTTCCAGAAACCCCAATGAAATCCGCATAATCAGTTTCGAGCAAATTGGATTGGTTTATAATTTTTTTTATCCGCCATATTGGATCCTCTATTTTGAATTTTGAAAAGCTGACGTCATTTTCATATTGAGCGACCCCGATAAGTTCCGCGTAACAAATTTCCCAGCAAATTTTACTGATTTCGACTTTTATAGTCAGCCATATTGGATCCGCCATCTTTGATTTTAAAAAGCTGACATCATTTTCACATTCAGCGACTCCGAAAACCCCCGAGTAACAAGTTTCATTAAAATTGAACGAGTTCTTTCTGTTTTCATCCGCCTACATTTAGAAAGGATGTTTTCCACCCTTAAATGCAAAACGGGCCGATAAAAAAAATACGTGTCGAATATTTTTCAATGTTTTAACACTATGCCCACTTTCAGAAAAATCGGTGATTTACATTTCGGTAAGATTACTTGTGAGACGAATGTGTTGATTTCCTTCTATTTTTTTCTCTTTATTTTAAATAAAAAGAACAACACCTTAGGACTGTTTTTGTTATTAGTGATAATAGTGACTCGATTCGGCGTTGTTCTTTGAACGAAAAGCCGATCGAGCCACAAGCATCAATAGGGACTGTTAGGTTTCAATTTAGTAATATTATTTTAGTAATATTATTGTGGGAATTCCGGTCGGACTACGTAACTAAACGGACGCTCGTTGCTGTTTCTCCGATTAATGTTTGTTTTCTTTTTGGTTTCAGGTTGTTCGGAGTATTTTAATTATTGTGTCAGGGTGTCCCCTATTAGAATGTGCAATGTCAGCATATGTATGTGCCAAAGGATCGCTAAAATTTGGTATACGTGAAAAGTGGCCTATTCAGTCTCAGATTACCGGATTAACGTAACTGTCAATTTTGACAATTCAAGCCAAGGAAACTTTAGAACATTGATTCTACACTAATTGCAGGCTACCAGAAGTAGTGTTGTGTCTGCAAGAGAAGCGGTAACTGGCGGTTTACATAATTGTGCAATGGTTTCGGGCCAATGCATTTATTAATTTAGTGTACTGAAAACACGAGTTTGCTCCAATTTTATTGAGCACTCCTTACACGTCATCGCCGCCAGCACTCATTCGGCAGTTACCAGACGGCAGCATCTCGCGCACGTACGACTTTCGGCTCATGTCGGGCCGGTGTACGCCCAACAGCCAGTCAAAACTGCCTGGCTCGCCCGCCAAATCCATCGTCGGCAGCGGAGAGGCGGTTCAATCCCCGTCACTGCTGCGGCCACCGATCCTTCCCGGACGCCCTACCACCGCAATGAAGTGGCTAGACTATCGAACTAGCAGTTGTAGCTCGCTCGAAAATTTTGGTTTCCAAACGAAAGCGTGACACTCCGACCATCGCGGACGATTCTGGCACTTCACCAGTTTTCAGGCGCCGCAAACTCTCGCTTCCTGCAGCAGACACAACAATGGCATTGTCGCAATCCACGTCACATTCTGCAGTGACTCAAGAGAGTATTAATGCTCTGAACACGTCACTTTTGACAGCTATTAAGGAATCTCATAAAGCTACAGACTCCTTAAAAGCAGGAATCGATAAATGCTCCATGGAGATAGGAGAAAAAGAATGCACTGTCCACGAAATAAATAGCGGGTTTGACAGACGCCTCGCTGCGCTCGAGGAAAAATTGGAGGTACAAGATCGCACAATAAAAACCATGGTAGCTAAAATTGAGCAACAGGAATAAGTTTGAAAAGGCGAAACATTATTATAACTGGCTTTCAACCAGGATGGCACCGGATAAGCGCAGAGATCCACAAATTTGTATCTGCTTTTGAGTTGGCAGGCACAGTAGCTGCTGCGAGAATAATCCGTAGCAACCCAACTGCGATTTTGGCCGAACTCTTTCGAGGAAGACAAATATAATATCCTGTCGACAAAACAGCGGTCCTTAAAGACTCGACTGTGTTTATCAATCCGGACTACATAGATAAGGAACGCTTAATGGCTAAAAAAAAGAGATATGGTCGCCACAAAAAATGTTTGGCTGAAGTGGTCCGAAACGGACCAGGATTATACCATAATTTGCAATGGCCCAAAGCAGGGTAGAAGAGCCTTATCTCAATCACGGGCGCCCTCTAGTGCTACTGGAATAGAAATGAGCAATGATGCCCCAGAACTTATGCGGCAAAGGAATTTGTAGTCCGTCCTCGTCTACAGCCTCAAAGTACTTCGCCGCCCAACACTGCTACGAGAGCGACACCTTTCTGCGCCGGCGTTACGAGTCATAACTCGGCTAATACTTTCAGAATTGCTTTTTGCAATGCACGCGGTAGGATTAATGTTAAAAATAACTCATTTTTTTCGTCTTTCAATATTGTTAATTGTTCGGAAACGTGGCTTGATCGCGATATTGGAACTGTGGAGCTGGATGCTGGTTACTCTGGTGTCTTTTCCCCTGCCACCTGCTCCAGCAATTTCGGTCGCTGCAGCGGTGGACTTTTGTCTTTAATAAATTCGAAATTGACACATACACAGCTTGAAGTGTCGCCCAGTTGCGTCTTTTTTCACATTAATTCTTATCCAATCAATTTAATAATCGGCTCTTTTTACTTTTCATTCAATACTGACTTAAATTCTGAACTAACGTATTTGCAAGCAGTGATTGACTCCTTGAGTACCCAGTATCTAGACTGCATATTTATTTTGGGTGGTGACTTCAATTGTCGAGTCGGCCCCCTAGATTATTATAATGATTTCTCGCAACTAGTTGTGAATACGTCACTTCACAAACTGAGAAGGTCGCATGACAAGGTCTGTAACAGTCGCGGCTCTCTTCTATCCGAATTTATGATGTAACCCTTTTCCTGATTGGAAAAGGGCAGAACAAAATTTTAGAATAAAAACGCAATAGATTCAACTCTACTCAAAATATGGTTCCCACCTGGGATACCATTTGTAACCCGAATTTTCGGATGGGAAAAAAGGGGTTATATAAGAACTGAACTCCAAAATCTACGCAACAACAAAATATGTATTTTTCGTAAAATGAAGGGGCTGTACATAAGTTTTGGGGCGCGACAACGAAAAGGACGACGGAAAAACGCAAAAGGGCGACGAGTTCGGAAATCACGCGAAGGAAAAATTACTTTTGATATGATCGGAAATCACGGTGGGGTACAAAAATAAGGATCGGGGCTGCGGTACTTACAAGACATGATCAGAATCTCGCAGTCTGAAATGGTGCAGTCAGTCCAGGCGCGACAATCGCCAATTGTTCCTCAGGATCCAATTATCTGCAGCACATATTCACACACAAAACTTCAAGGGGCCGAACGGAAACAAAATAGGAAAGGTGTGGCGGCTGTACAAAGAAAAGGGGGGGGGATGACGTAACACGACTTGTCGTCATAAGGAGGTGAGGAGAGGGTAATTATATTCTTTAATATGTAAGAGAGAGAGAGATAGTATGTGGAAACGTCTCAGAGCGACGAAGAGGGACGGCGGAGATTTCCGTGTCCTGGAGAGAGACGGACGGGATATCGTCTCTTAATGTTAAAACTCCTAGTGGAGTGAAGGCAGCCATCGGGTTATGGCAGTTCCCGTATGCCGTGGAGATTTGCCGAGGAACGACTGTCGACTCGGGTCCGAAAAGGTGGCGGCAACTCAAGTCGCCGAACATGCATGGATGCATGTAAGAGAAGGGGGGGAGGGGTGAGAGTGAGGCGAACGCAGCGAAGGCTGCATGAGTCCAACGGAGAAGAACGAGTATTGGTGGGGGCTGCGCAACAAAGGCGAGGCAAGGGGAGGGAATCGGCGCATGGGCGCACGGCATATAACGTCCATTTGACGTTCGAAATATCTGGACAGCTGGCGGATGCGTAGCCGTGGCGGGGAGAGGAAACGAACACCGAACTCTCGCGCGTCGCGGTTGCGACGAAGTCGAGGCGAGGCCGTTACATTGAAAGATCCAGCGGGGAGAGGGGGGAATGGTTCGTGCGTCGAGACGGGATGTGGAACGGGCACGCGTCGTGAAAACGACGAACTATGGAGCGCCGAAGGGGCGACAGAGGGGGAAGGGGACTCGCACATCGAGTGTGTGACGAAAGTATTCGTACACAAGCAGATGCTTTTACGAGTAATCGGTAATTCCGTTCAATTGCTCGAATTGCAATTGACGGACAGCTAATGGGAGGTTGGAGGAAATAATATATCATTGAAACAGGAGAGATGAGAATTGGGATGGTTAAAATCAAGGGGATGCTCTAGCCTCAGGTTTTTGGTCCAAGTGACCTTGAATTGACAAAAGGTCACAGATGTTTGCCACTGTGCGGCTTTATCGGGATTTTCCTATTGACCGCGTACCGGTAAGTAGGTATCTTCTTCTTCTGACCTCTTGCCTGGTCACACTTAAACACTAACTTGGAAGTTTTTTATTAGCGATTATTTAGCGATGGACGGTTTAGAGTCGGTTGACGCTCATTACGAGAGCCTCGTTGTCTCTTTTTGTGCAGCGGCGCTAAATACGGGAATACTCTGTAATTTTATAGCAGTTGATAATCGTAAATGTTTTGTAGCCTCGAAAGCCTGGTTTAATCGGGAATGTGTCTCTGCAAGGAGGGGTTTTCACTTTTCGTCGAGGGAGATGAGAAGAGCTACATATAGCGTAAGATCAGTTGGTACTTTTTTATCTGCAATGAAGGCGTATCTTAACACCATCATGCGCAAAAACCTCGCATATGTTTCTTCAATCTCCAACAAATTCGCGGAGGTCTGCAACTCAGCAGATTTTTGGAATGCTTGCTGTTAATATCGGATGGGGCCTTTAGTGGGGGCTCGGGTGTCTAGGGACGCATGGAAGGCATACTTCGCGGACATATTTTCCTGCGAATTCTGCCCCTCTGAAACGTTCTATGGCACGTTTGACCCCTCGCTGGACACTCCGTTTACTTTGAGTGAACTCAAGGAAAGTGTAAGGTTGCTGAAGGTTGGTAAAGCCATCGGTCCCGAAAATGTACCGGCATAGCTTTTTAAGCTACTAGAAGACATATGGCTCTCCCATCTTCTGCACCTTTTCAAGATCATTTTATTACAAAGACAGTCTGGTCGAAGTCGTGAGCAATTACCGGTTCCTTGGTGTGGTATTCTCCTCGGCGCGCGGCTTTCAACCGACTGAAGACGCCGCAGTAAGGACAAATGCGGCAACGGCCACGGTCCTGTTTTGAATTAAATCGGCAAATATTGATTCTTGGGACGCGTACTGGAAGCTATACAATGCGACAATTATTTTGGTACTACTTTATGCGGCGCCGTTTTGGTCCCTAAGATATTTGTACAAGTTGGAATCTGTGCAGATTTGGTTTTTTAAAAGGCTGTTCAATTTACCTAAAAATACCCCGTCTTATCTCGTTCATTTAGAGCTGGGTATATCCCCGATTGCGGTAGAAATTCTTTCCAGAGCCATTAAGTGGGTAATAAAAACACTTCAGCTGCCGGATAACAGATTGCCCAAATTATTACTCCTGCGCCTGAAGGAGCTTGCGTCGTCGGTTATATCTCAGGAAGCTTTTAACTGGACTATGCAACTTAAGGCATTACTTTACACGGCAGAAGCAGACGATTTGTGGAATAATTTTAATGTAGAATTTTGGAAACGTACAGCACCCTCTGTAATTACTAATTTTTAATTACATTATTTTACTCAATCTGTTTGCCTATCTATCGTCTGTCCGTTGACTCTACTTATACATTGTACTCTTTGCAATTATAATGTAAACGAAACGTTGCTGCATATTTTAGTGAAGTGACCTCTACTAGCTTCCACCAGAGCAGAATTTTCAACCTTAAACCATCGGCCTTTGCACTCAGCAGGTCTGCTGTTCACTTTAATATGCAGCAATGATATTCGATCGGCGAAAATACTCTACAGATTTGTCAAAGCTAGTTTTGTTCGAAGATCCTTTTTATTAGGAGAATAATGCTATTATAGTAATGCTCGCCGCTAGTGCAAATCCGTCGATAAAAATCAATTGTAAGCGTTTATGTATATATTTGTAAATCATTGGAACTCATCTCAATGGAATAGTAATCCCTATTTATGAGAAATAAATTACTACAAAAAATTACTACTACTAGTAATATTATTATGTTCTTTTATTTTTTATTTTTTGATATACACCCAGAAAACCCAATATGTGTTTTCCACTAATTACTAACTTTTAACAATATATAATTCATTCAATACTCAGGAATATTTAATTTCTTTAAAACGCTAATTAAAAAAATCAAATATTTAATTTCTTAAAAAATACATGTCAAGTTTTAACTATTAATTTTCATTTTAAATTTAAACTGAAAATATTGAGCAATTCCTATTTTCTAAATTTTATATTTTTCTATCAAATTAATTTCACTTAAACATCTTTATTTTTTTTTTGTCTAATAGTCATTTATCCATATATTACTTTTCATTTCAATTATGTGTTTCATAGTTTCATTGCATTGTTTTTGTTTAAATAAATCATTATTGTTATTTAAACTACAAATTTATAATACACGTATTCATTTTTCTGATTCTAGGAGAAAGACACATTGAATTCGAACACTGGAGAATCTTCACGCTACTCGCATCCTGAATTTGTTCCAATCCTTCCTTCATTTGTATCCTTCAGATACAATACCGAATAAATACAATTGTTTACTTTCCATTTGAATTTTATTTTAACCTTTAAGGTAGTTGTACCCCAACTGCATAGGTCAAAGTAGTGAGTAACGTAAAAATTGAATAAAATATAGAATTGTTTATGCTAATAATATTATTCAGTGAAATTACCACCAGCATATTACTAATTGCATAAAAATTTTCAATTATAATAACACGAGTTAAAAATAAATTGATTCTCGCTTCACGTAGTCCACGTTCCAACGTTATAGACGTGGCAACGCCGTGTCGGCTTCTCCGTGTTTACATTTTGTTTTAATTCGCTTCTGAAATCAATGGTTTGCAAAATATCGGAGACGAACTATATTTACGCAATGAAAAGTTAGATACGCTTATTATTCGGGATGCATTACAAGCATTTTATGAATTTTTGTGCAAAATCGGTAAAAATAAGCAATGTATATTGATTGCACATAATGCATCTTTCGATACCTCTTTTTTTTAAGGGAATGTGTAAAATATTCCTTAATAAATGATTTTAAACCTATTATTTATGGATTTTGTGATAGTCTGCAATTATTTAGGCAAAAGTTTCCCGAGCGCAAAGGAAAAGACATGCGCACCCTGTCAAAATTGGCAGAAGATTTATTAGAACGCTAACCTACTGAAAGTTACCATGATGCTGTAAAAAATTAGTGACTAAAAATATTCTTAAAAAAGCAATACTAAAAAACGTAAAAAAATTGTTAAAATAGTTTGTACGAATATTTTTATTCAAATACGTTTTTATTACAATAAATTGATTACGATTTTTATTGACAATTGTGTTTTTAATGTTCCACTTGACAAAATCATATTTCGATCATTTTGAATTGAGCGGCGCGAGATGCTGTCGTGCGCCGTTGCCACATATATTTTTCGCTTACCAGCTGTTCGGCGAGTTACCCCGAAAATAAAATAATTCTGATATTTGGATTGAAATTTCTCTACAACTGTACGGTGGGCATTTAAAAAAAATGGTGTTCTCTTCACAGAGCATGTATCAAGTTTTGTGTGAAATTTGGAGCGAAAGCAATACTACATCAGGCACAAAAAAATAGAAACATACGATTTGTCGTTGTTGGCGCCATTAGCCCCGTGCGATTCAACGTGAATTGAGCAAACTTTGAACTCGATTATCTCAGAAACTGTACGATAAATCAACCTGAAATTTTACGTGCGTATTGTTTGATACATGAACTACTTTTGCTAAAAATTTCAACTCTTTCTCAATACTTTTGATTTAGGGTACAACTACCTTAACCTTTATTCCTATTCTTTTGCATTAGCAGCAGCCCCCACAAATTTTCGAACTCAGAATCGACTCTTCCAGTCGATTCAGTCTTTTCGTGGTTGGGTCGAGGTAAATTTATTTGCAAACGTCATTGCAAAACGGTTCCCTTCGCCGGCCATAACAATACTAATAACATCTTTATCATTACCATGTACCATTACTTCGACCATAATCTTATTGGAATTATTTGTTTGAATGTTTACGTTAGTTCTATTCGTTATGTTTTCACCGTTATTAATTTTACCTATATACCCATTTTTTTATGTTTCCCTTTCTTATATTATTCGTTATATATTTTTAAATAAATTACCAATTTCTAAACCCACTTTATCATTATTTTTTAATAGAAATGGTATTTGATGACTAACTCTTTTCTGATCTGTTACTTGAATATATTTTAACAATTTAATATCGCTTCATTGTTTGCAACCCAATCATGCTCTAAAATTATCGATTTATTCAAGTCCGGAATGACTAAAAAATAATGCTTGTACTTTAAATTATTTATACATTGAGCGAAATTTAAGATTACAGACATGCTAGCAGAGATAACTGCGGTGCAAAACGGGAGATGGCTGCCATTCGTAAATTAAGATAACGGCTGCCTTTGTTTGGGGCAACAGTTGTCTTAAATACGGACAACCGGTGTTCCATTGGAAAGGGACGGCGGCCATACTACGTACAAATGGAGTGGTGGTATAACAGTCGTCTTAGGGCATAGCACCTCTGCTCCGCTATACCCATTACAGCTGATGTCTTAAACTTCTCTCAGTGTGCCAATTTCAATAAATAACTAGTGTTGGCGTGGTGCCTCGCTCGCTCAGAAACTTCGACCCAGTGGAGAGTCGGCTATTCCTTAATACTCGTTCGTTTACTAACAGCTTTCAATTATATTATAAAATTATATCGATATTTGGGGGTCCAATCATATTTAGGTCCAAGTGGCTTCGATAGATATGTTACAACAATATAGTGTTCCTTATATGTATGTAAATTGAAAATGATTAACAACTATGACCTATGGCCTGAGTCGAGGTAAAGTTGAAAATGAGCATTTTCAAAACTTCGACCCCGACGACAGGCCAAATTATTATTAATAAATAAAAGTTGCAAAACACTTACTTCATGCACTTGTATTGTAATAGAATATTCGATGCAAAGTACATGTTTTCGGTGTTTTACTAATTACTGTGTGTATTATTATGATCTTATATATACAATATATATACATATAATTCGTCAAAGATATCTTGAAAGTGTCGAAAAGATCTCTGACGGATATCTTTTAGATATCTATAAAATATCTTTTAGATATATCGAAATAGTTATTTTCGTCTCAAGGTCGTAAAAGAACTTATGCTCCCGTAGGTGATCATTGCGCCCGAGGGGCTGGCGAAGACTACTCCTGGGGGGTAGGGGGTCGAAACGTCGAAATTTGATGAAAAACTATAGGGTAATTTGCTTGCCGAGGTGACCAAATTCAATCCTTTTTCAGACAATAGTCATAAGCATTTTAAACCAGTTTTTATGGCATTATCGTTGACTTTAGGAAGAACATGCATATAACCTTTTTTGCAGAGAATTTCACGCTCAAACTTTTTTGTTTGAAGCATTTTTAATAAAACTTGTATATTTACAAAATAAATGCAAAAAACTACGAAAAAACTTTATTGGGGCTAATGTTTTTTAGTAATGGACGGATGCATCTGCGCCAAAATATAATCAGATCTAAGTTATGCCAAGACACGTATTTAAACAAAAATTATGCCATTATGCTTATCCGTACGCGAGTTATCGCGAGACAAAAAACCGGGACGTACGGACGTACGGACGTACAAGATCACGGACACAAATTTTTTTATTGTTGAATTGGGCTCCTTAGGGTCTGGAACGTCAACATTTGATGAAAAACTATAGGGTAATTTTTATGCCCGAAGTGACCAAATTCAATACTTCATCCAAACCTAAGGTCTGGGTCGAATTAATTATTTCCTTATGGGTTTATCCGGGAAATGCCTCAAAATGAATTTTCAGGAAATACAAGTGACTTGACTGCCACTGTCAATCATTGCAACAAAATTTCTATTTTGAATTGTTAACTCTACCTATAAACATTTTTCAAAAAGTAAATAAACACTTATTCATTTACACATACTTTATTATCAGTGGTCATGCGATTCCTTTTCGAAGTCCTCCACTAAATAAAAAAATTGCTCACATTCCGTCGGTTGTCCGATATGCGAGTATTTAGTGTAAATTCGAGGCTACGTGTTTATCGTTATTTGAATTTGTTAGTGTTATTATTCAAAAGGGGTGGCATATTCGAAGGAGGAAATTCTGTGAAGAGTAATGTACTGTGTTGAGTATTCTGAATTTCGATCGGTTGAGTTTGAAAATTTCTTGGCGTTGTTTTTTTTTTTAATTATGTATGTATGTACTTACTCTCATGGGGGATACAAATCCTATTGAGAGGTGAGTTCCGCAATAATAATTATATAAAACGAGTACAAACAAGAAGAACAAAAAAAATATATAAGCGCAGTCGGTAGTTATAAGAAAGAGAACACAGATTATTGACGCTCGATGGGTGCACGGATACGAGGTTGGCGAAATTGCTGCCGACCGGTGCGAGCACAAGGCACTCCGTAAATATATGCCATAGACAGTCGAAAGCGTTCATATTACATAAAGCTGCGGATTATATTGTAGGCGCATACAGGAAACTAGGAGCGATCGCGAAAATACAGTTACCAGTCTGACTTGAGCTCTCACTCTGAGACTAGCTAGAGAGAGGCAAAGCGGGTACAACGTGTACCACAAGTCTGTGAGCTGATGATAGATTGGCGACTGTATAATGTATAATGTGCAGCATTCCGCCTATTTGGCGACCAATCGCGGACCAGAGGCAGTCAAAATTGTCCAATAGAACGCCAGCCTCGGACTCGTCGAAAAGTGATAAAAGCTGTTTGATCTAGTTTCGAGACTCTTGTGCTCCCGCGATGGCCAGTTCCCTTAGACGTAGAAGTAAGATCTAAGGTAGCCTGGAGTCGGGAAGTCTCATAATTTTAGATTACCATTTCATTTCCATGTGAAGGATCTCCACCGAGATCGGAGGATACCGAGCTCTAAACGAACTAAGTAGGATGGGATCTTTCTTGGCGAGTGGAGGAACCTTTTAAAAAATCTATTTACTCCGAATCCAGCCTATCTAGACGTCCCAGGGCCCAGACAAGAGCAGCCGAGAACTATTATTATAATATATCGGGAAAATATAAGTAATAAAAGTGGCAAGAATTTGTCACTCGAAATGATTTTCAATTCCGAATTATTATACTCCAATAGTATCAGGCAAAACATAGTGAATTAAAGTAGCAGAAATATTATATATTTAAGAATTTAAATTTGAACCAGAAAAATAAATATTTAAATGCCCTTCCGAGTATTTCCCGGAAATAAGGAGAATCCGATTATTTAAATGTTTCAAATTAATTTTTTCGTTACTAGAGCATTTAAGAAATTAATTTGATATTTTTTAGCGAGATCGGCGAGATAAGAACCGAGTTCAATTGAGTGCAACCGGCACACCATAATTATGCTATGGGACCTCGTAAAATTTATTCGAGAGCAATATAAGCCCAAAACTATTTGATAAATTACGAATACTCGTTTTATAAGATATTAAATTAAAATTTAATTTTGTTGGCCTGCAACAGAAGCACGAGAAACTATGCATCTTTGGTACAAGGAATTTTTATAGAATCTGTAGGAGATATCATAAAAATTCATATGTTAGGAGATCTCAACTGTAATATAATAGAACATATTTTTATCATTAAAAATTAATTATCTTAATTCTATAAAGTTTTATACTTCTAATATGAAGAGATAAGAATGCATTTTTTAAGCTAAAAAAGTCGAATTTTGTTTTTTTAGTAAATTAAGGTATGAGGCATGTTAACCCCTCTTTTGGCCAATCAAATAGGCCTAAAATACAGTACAATACGGATAGTACAGGGTATAAATAAGCGACATTTCAAATGGCATAGACACTCTTTTGCTGGCTGCAATAGATGTTCTTTTCGATCGCTATACAAAGTTAATAATATATTCGTCGACGTCTTCCTGGCCACGAATAAGTCGACAGAATTAGGCTACATACCAGAGGACAACATTGTTTTGGATTGGGCAAGCTCACAAGGATTGGATAGTTACTGCAGCATCCTCATATTAGTCTTTGTTCGTCCGCAGCATCATCTGGAACTGGAATTGAAGCACCTTCTAGGATCCGACTTGGGACTAACTTATTCATCCCTTTTCAGTCCTTACCAGGGCTACGTTATATAATTTTTTTTATTCACAGCTTCCGACGCATCTTCTCAAGTCCAGTTGAGTGCAGTCTCTTCGTTTCGATAGATTTCTACAGCACAGATTACGTACCGCCTGTTAGGCGCTGTTACAGGACTACATAAATCAAAGGAGGTCTGCTACAATCGGTAATTGCCACCCGTGTGGTAGGCAACCGGTTTTTCAAGTTCTGCGTCCTGTTGCCGCCTGTTGGCTGGCTCGCTGTTACACGTTTTTATAACTTAAGCCGCCTGCTGGGCAAGGCTTATTAGAGTCAGTGTTTCGCGTATAGCTTAATTAATTTTTGTGTTATTTTTTATACTTCAGTATTTTTAGTTAAAAAACGAATTCCGCCTGATCTAATCATAGCAATAGACTGCACCGAGCAGAGTGTGCTAGCAAGATCACACTGCAGAAAAAAATCACGCGGCATAATCGTGCCAAACGTCTCCGTTTGATAAATGTTAAATAACTTTTGTATGATTAATTTTTGTTAAATATATTTTTTGTTATATGTTAAACTCTCCTTCGTCTCAAAGTTGTTTGCCTGTAGACGAGCATCGCAACAGGGTAGCGGCATTGCAAGGAGCCGTCTTAATTTATTCTTAAAGTGCATTAATTCCGAATTGTAATCTTTTATATTAAAATTGTTCGAATTTCCGCTTGGGATATTTCTTCGGCTTTACTCGTTTTCCGGCACTCCATAAGAATGCGGCTATGAAGGTTCGATATCGTTAAAAACGCTGATCATTCTAACGATATAATTATATTTCTTAAAACAACGAACATAACTAAACAGTAAAACCGAAATAACCGTGGCTCTATATAGTTCCCAAAATACGTCCCAAGAGTCTGTTTTAGAAGACTTTATTATCGAAAGGACCGCAGCTATCACCGTCCTTGTGCGCATTACGGCGTCCTCTGTGGGCTACTGGATAAACGTTGAAGAAGAGAACACGATTCCTAGGAATCTATACTCGCGTACCGGTCGAGTGGGCCGGCTCTTCTAAAACAGACGATATTGGTTTTCTCTACATTGATGGTGAGCTGGTTTATAATGCAATAGGCAGAAAGAATTTTTAATTTGTTGCGGATATCGATAGGCGAAAAAGCAACAATAGTGAGATCTTCGGCATAGAGAAGAATTAATAGATCCACGGATTTGGTAACGTCTATCCCGTGTACATTATTATCACGAAAAGAGCAGTTATATCAGAAAGGTACAGAATAAATAGTAGTGGGCTTAGAACTTCGACTTGTAGTATACCGATAGTAACCATAAAACGAGACGTTTCTCCGCTTTCGCTGCTAGATGAAACTGACGCAGATCGAGAAAGCGCGCTTGCGCCAAGACTACAGAGTTTTCGCCAAAGAAGATCAAGAGGAACGGTATCAAAGACACTCTGAAAGTCTACGAAAAGACTGTACAATTTCGAATTCTGGCGACTATGAACGATTTGCGCGGATGCAAGGAGGCAGAAAATATTATTCTCTGTTCGCCTTCCAGCGTAGAAGCCGGATTGCTCCTCTGATAAAATGCCTCTCTGCAAAGTCTATTTGGTCAGTCGTGTATATAATATCTGCGAAAGAATTTTCGACAGGGCCTTGGTTATGGCGATCAAGTGATAATTTATAGGGGTATTGCGCGCACCTTTCTTGTACAATGTGAAAATTGATGCATTAGCCCAACCGAAGGGGAAAGATTCTGTAGCGAAGATCTTATTGAACAGCGAGAGAAGGAGTGAGAGCCAACGGTCGTCCATAAACTTGAAAAGTTCCAAAAGGATTTTATCCAGGCCGTTGGCCTGTCCCACCTTGAGCTCTCAGTCTACCCATAAGCTCATCCAAAGAAAGAGGAGAATCCAACGCAGGGTCCGATGTTCCGAACTATAACTCGGGAGGCAGTTCTAACTAAGGAAAATCGCTAAAAAGAATGCGTTCCAATCATCACCTGAAACCTGATGATCTAACGTAGGCCTCGCCCCGAAACTGTCGAACTGTAGACCAAAAATCTGTAGAATAGCGGACTTCCGCAAATCTGTTGACAATTTTAGAGTCATATGTATGTTTTTTGCGATTTACAAAATTGGTATAATTTCTTCGGGCTGTCTTATATGTGTCGGATGCAGTCGCACTGTATCCTGCCCTTCTCATGGTTCTTAGAGCTCGGGTTAGAGATATTTTTGCAGAGAACCATTCCCTGCTAAACCATTGTTTATAAGAGTTCGAGGGCGTATTAGTGTCGCCAATGACAAAATCTTTCAGTAAGCCAGAAGAGTACGCCGAGTCACGAATTGTTTCAGTAATTATCCTATAAAACGCGTCAACTTCAACGAATTCTTAGCAGATGGCTACGAGGCATGTATATCCTCTGAGAGGTATAACGCCATTCTTAACAGCAGATGTTCGGAGCCAAAAAGATAATCACCTATCGTAAGGTCGTGAATATATTGAACATGCGCTGACGATACCCAGATAAGATCAACGACACTGAAACCTCTTTGTCCGAGAAACGTAAAGTGAGCCAGTGGCGTTCGGCCATTAAATAGGACAAAGTTGTTTAAGGACATAAAATCAGATAAGAGGGTTCCGCGTCAGTCGAGTACCTGGTCATGAAATCGTCTTCGAACTCCCACAGAGGATTCTTTAAAAAATTTCGGCAAATCGCTTAATTAGTCTGAGGGTCCAACTCGAGAGTTGAAGTCCCCTCAAAAGATAAAAGTACCGTTTGGATACTGGTCAGTCAATGAGTCAAGGATTGATTACAGGGAGAGGAGCAGGGATTCCAAATTGGAAAGAGGGGGAAATAAAAAGATCCAAAAATTAGGTTAAGCGGGCGGGTATTGAATTTAGAATTGATATAGAATTATAAAAAAGCCAGTGTGGAGAGTAGTGTAGGCAGATAAAATCAAGGTTAACGCTAATAAGGGACAGGAGACCTCCAGTGCAGTGACTAACGCTACTGGAGTGGACCGCTGGCGAGTTGATCGCTGATTGACCAGTAGCCAAGTCCCCTGAGCGGATTTCGGTATTTCGCCATGTTTCTAAGAAATGTAAACTTTATATTACAAAGTTAAAAACCAATTAAAAAGAAGTGTTCTTGATATTTAAAAAACCGTGGGCGTTCCAAAAAAGTGCTTTAAAAATACTATTACGTAGAAGAAATCTAATACCGGCAGGCGATGATGATGATGTAGCAGCAGACGATGACTGTGAGACATTGGTAGCGAGATGAGGATGGGGGCGATTTAAAAAACCGCCTTGGAAGTTGTCATGACCGTATCAGTGTCTATGGCGGATTGTCTTGCGGATGGGTTCAGGGCGGACCTGTCTTGCAGTCTGCAAGAGGATGAGCGGCGAGGGATTGAATGTCTCCCTGTTGCAAGTTCAGTGCACGAAATTGTGAATCCTTGGGCTGCTTCCGACCATTTATGCCATTTGTTGCTTGTGTCTATGGCGTCGCCTTCGTTCTTGCAGGATGCACCGTTAGCGGCGAGCTTCTCTGTCTAGCAGTGCACCCGAAGATTCTAGGGGAAACTTTGAATCCAGGAATGTGGAAATCTCCTTCCTCAGAGAACCTGGTCCTGATGTAAAACCAGAGAGGATGATGTTTTCCCTCTTTATAATCTTCTCTTGTGCCTCGATCTTTGAGTGAGAATTTTAAAGGCCAATTTATGCTCGTTAATTTTTGTTCTATTTATATTCGCCGCGTTGAAATATCGGTGTTTATCGATGTTCGACCACCGATTTCACCTTCGCAATCTCGTTCAAACAGCTAGCAATGCTCGCCCATAATGAGGTTGTAGTTCGGGAGGATTATGATTGAATCGCAACAAGTAGCGATTGGTGAAGTGCATCTAACGTGAGCTGTGTCGGTGCATCGGATGACGTGGCTAAAGATTCTACGGCGAAAGTGTCTTGCAACTCTGGGGACGAGGCATAAAGTTTTCTCAGTCGTTGTAGCTGCAGGCCAATCGAATCGTCCGTATCAAGATTGCAGTCTCGTTTTCGCTTGATAAAACCGAAGTCTTCTAGCTCGAAGCAATTTCCACCTGGTCGCTTTTGTTGGGCGGCCGCTGAGGAAGTTGCGGTTTAGAATCCATCATGGGCTGATCAGAGGACTAGTGCCCCGGAGGTTCTGCCCCTAGTGAGCGAGCGAGAAGACGGTAGAATTAGACAGTACACCGTGGTGACAAATTGTTTGAAATCGGACCGGTTGCATCCGATCATGCGCGATAGGTGACAAGAGAGCACATGTTTCCCCTGCCTTGTAGAATTTCTATTTAGCAAAATGCGGAGAAATTCCAATGAATGTAACAGGCAGCAGAAAACTCACTCGCGCACTTTGAGTCCAAACCAGCGTGGCGATATTTGTCACAAGAAAATGACAAATTAGAAACGTCAAACTCTTCGAGTTGAGGTTAAGGCAGCCGGATCTCGGAAAAGAAATAATAGGAAATTATTTGATAAAATGCATAAAAAAATTACGCACAGCTCGCAGACTGCACTATTAAACACCTTTACAGGCGACCACAATGACGACTGAATTATATACAAAAAATACTTAGTTCGTACAACAAATACCAGCCATTATACGAAACGAGCTGTTAGTGTTCGTGGCCGAAACGGAACGCCGTTTTTTTTTATTATAAATCCCCATATTTGGTCTATTATTATACTATGTAATGTTTGAATAATGACCTTCATGCGAAGAACCTGCAACATTCGAACGATCGAAATTTTTATATTTTCCTATAGGATTCTTTTTCATATAATTAACAGGCATTTCCCTTTTTCCGTTATTTTGCGAATTTATTCTATTTTCTTTTCTGATATTTTTTTTCATTTTGTAATTCGCTAATATGCTCTAAAATTCGTAAAACTTCACTCATTTGATCGTATTTAACCACAGCTAATGCTTCTAGAATTCGCATTGGAAACTGTTGCACAATATGAAAATTAATTTCATAGTCAGTTAACGATGGATTAAAATATTGTGCCTCCCTTAACTGAGAATTAAAATAATAAACCACTGATCCATTTCTATGTTGAAATTTTTTCGTTAACCGTCTATCTTCAATCTACTTTGCAACGAATAAAATTCCGTGAAAAATGCCGGTTCAAATTGTGCAAATTGTCCAAATTCCGACTTGATTTTCCAATGACAATTCTATCACATCAAGTTTACGATCCTCATTTATATTTTTTACAACAAAATATCTATTAATAGTCTTTAAAAATTCTTTATGGTTTCGTGCATCTTCATTTAAAAATTTCGGAACATTACAATGTATGTACTTGAAATGATCGAAAATATTTAGTAATTCCTTCATATATTATCTGACCTTGATTTTCGCGACTATTACAACTAAATAATTTATTAAATTATTCGAACCATTATTGCCTCTCATTTCACGATATTCCCTCATAAACTGTTCCATTTGATTTATTAATTGTCTAATTTCCGCACGTTCTTTTGCAATTTGAGCTATTTCTTCTAAAATTTGTTTGTTGTCCGAATTATCCATGCTCGTACTCGTACTTGCCGTCTTACGACCTTCAACATTTTGTTCTCTTTCTATATCCATTTTAATTCATTTTATTCACTTTTTATTTTCTAAACCTGACAATAATAGTTGATCTAAAATATTTTCTGAATTTATTTTATATGATCTCAAAAACATTCAAAGTTATAACTTATTTCATATTGCGTTATTCAAATTAAATATGCTCTTTTGCTATTCGAAAACAACATCATAATATACGTTTCCGCGAATTTATAAGTTTGTTTTTCATATTTCTTATAACACTTAAACTTTCACAATACAATTTGTTTATCTTATGAATTCTGTATAATATTTCGTCATATTTTGAAATCTAATCGAAAATAATACGCATACAAAATTACTATTATAGGAAAGAATGATATATATATCATTCTTTGTGAAATCGATAAAAATTTGACGTGACATTTCCGATTTCGTTGAAAATGTGGGAAAAGTTAGTACTTAGGATACATATGAATGTGGTAGAATGATTTTCCGATATTCTGTAAATTTTCAAAATGACGGTCATATGAAATTTGAACATGATAACAAATTTTTTTTTTGAAAAATATAGCTCTTCGGAGTTTTTTCGGAATTGGATGAAATTTGGTACACTATAGTAAAAAAGTCTGAACTTTTTGAACAAAATATTTACAATAAGAATTTCTAATAATAAACATATAAAAAAGCCAATTTTTATTTTTCAAAGTGATTTTTAACCACGGTGCACCCTTTTTAATTTCTTAAATGCACTTTTACTTGATAGCTATATTATGCGCTTTGTAAAATCATGGTGTCTTTAATAGTTTACCGGTTATGAATTTTGAAAGTGTTGATGCCACCGTAAAAGTCGGGAGTGTGCGCCGTGTGCTCATGTAGGTGCTACCGACGCTTTTCGCCGCGATCAACCTTTTTCCATTTTTATTGTTTTATTGTTTTTTATTTATGATTGTGAAATACTTTTTTCAAAAATTTGAAGCATTTTTTTTCAATGAAGTTGCGTTACTTGTAAACTACAAATTGAGGACGATCTCGCGCGCGCATGTGTTGCTTGTAAGTCGAAATTCCATTCAACCTGCATACCCGCTTTTTCTTCGAATACTAAAGCCGGCGACTTAGTATGTTGTTTAAATTCCGAAGTGGGCCCGTCTAAAAAGAGGAAGCCCAATGACTCGCTTCACCCTCCCATACCGCGCTTCACTCGTTCAAATAGTGGATCGTCGATTGTGCATTACATATACTTAGACAAACAGGACAAATTTAATAAGCAGCAAAATGCGAAATTGGATCGGATACTGAAGCTCGAAGAAAGGGTCAAAACAATTGACTCAAATGTTTCTGTGCTACAAACTGCTGTTCAAGCCCTCCAGGTAGATAAAGCCCGCATGGCTTACGAATTACGAAACTGTGAGCTCACTTTATGGGGTCTTCCCGAGACACAAAATCAGGATCTGGTTATGATTGTGCTGAAAATTACAAGTTTGCTCGACGTTATCGCAGAAGTTAAAGATATTCTCGCAGTAATCGTATACCCCGCTCGGCTACCGCTGCTGCATCCGCTAATCGTTCGCCAGTATCTGCGAAGCCTGTTCCAACCACGTCTCTTACGGCATCTGTGTCTTCGGCGCCATCTATATGTGTAAGGCTGTCTAATCCCGTCCTACGCACCGCGTTTATTCAGGGTATGCGGACCCGAAAATCCTTATACGCGAATGAAGTTGACGATTCTCTACCAAAAACACGCATATATGTAAACGAATCTCTACCAAGCAATACCCTCAACCTTCTTAAAAAAGCCCGCGCTATAGTAAAAAACCGATCCGAACAGATTTGTTTATATCTATCGAGGAATTGTCCATTACCGGCCTATGCGAGGTGCAGCTGCTAATCCGATTACTTGTGAAGACGATCCAGCAAAAATCACTAAATCACGCTAAACTCATTGTCACTTGTCTCCAGCGCCATTTAACGATACGTGCTCTATTACTACACATCCAAGACCATCGGCTAATACCTATATGAAACTCGTTCATTTAAATGTTCAGTCACTTGTCGCGGTAAATAAATTTAAACATTTTGAATCTTATTTTTCTGAAAATTTTTATCATGTCATTCTTTTATCCGAAACCTGGTTTAATACTCGCGATGATCACTTAATGCTCACGGACTACCAGCTCATTCGTAATGACCGCAAATACAAGAAGGGAGGTGAGGTGGCAATGTATATACATAAATTGATCAAGCACAAAATACTGGAGCGATCTGAAAGTTCCAACTTACCAGGCAATTCATTAGAGTTTATAATTGCCGAATTAAATAGCGACTTTTCATCCGAGCAGCGTATTTTGGCTTGTGTTGACTATAGACCACCTAAGAAAGCCTTATTGGAACAATTTGAAATAGCTTTCCAAAGGTACTCAAGCAATTATAGTGGTATCATTATCATGGGTGACCTAAACATCGACCTAAACCGAGATCATTCTGATTCCACTTATCTAAAATATCTTGCCATGGCTAACGGCCTTCAAATTGTCTCCTACCTACCTACAAATCACACCAGCCGCGCAGATACCTGGATCGTCCATTGTATCGTCGACAAGCTTGACAATGTAATTTAATAAATAAATAATAATATAAAATAAATAAAGTTCTTCACAGCACAATCTTGAGTTTGTCTACGGCCATGATCTTATCGATATCGAATATAAAGTCGAGACGCATTGTTTCAATCCAACACCTATTGCATGTCGTGATTATAGATCCTTTGACTGTTTTCTCCTGCTTAATGATCTTCAAGGATGCAACTGGAGCTTGTTCAACGGTCCTAGCCCAAAATCTAGTGTACGTGAACTTGCTAATACGCTTGGTACGAATCTACTTGAATGTTTCGATAAGCACGCTCCAATGCACACTTTTTCCTCGACTCACAAACCCTCACCTTGAATTACATCTGATCTACGCAAACTGAAGAAGGAGAGAAACACTCTTGTTCAGGCCTACAGGAGGACTAGAGATCCATTGCTAAAACATCATCTTATTAGTGCCAATAAAACCAACAAAAGGGCCTGGAACTTGGTTAGGGAACTTTATTATCGGGACCGCATCAATAACATTCATGACACTAAAATCTTGCGGAAAGAAATGCGGAAATTAGGGCTAATAAACGCAAAGAAACGTACTTCTGTGCTGTGTTGCACTCTCGATGAGCTCAATACCTACCATACGACACCGGTATCTCACTGCACAGATCTACCGGACCTTAATACTGGGCGTCTGCCTTCGGACTTCAGCGACGATAAATTCTTTTTCTTTAATATCGTGATAAGCGATGTTGCTGATTGTTTTGCCAGAGCAAAGTCAGAAGTGCTTGGTAACGACATGACTCCCCTTAGTTTTTACACTAAAACTTTTTCTGTATTAGCTCAGTACTTAGTTTATTTATTCAATTAATCGTTTAACTCGTCAATCGTTCCTTCTGAGGCAAATGGCTCAGCGTAACTCCGGCGGAACGATGCCACCCGACGGCGTGGCGCCGCTGCAGCGTGCAGCCAGCCGCGCCTGCTGAACTTTAAAAATCATTTTCTCAGAATCGAAGCAAAATACTACTCCTTTTTTTTTGTGGCATAGAGTATAGTTCAAAGTTTATGAAAATATTTTTTTATATTTTTCGATAATCTAACTGATAGTTAAAAAAATTTGTAAAAAATATATTGTTAAATAAACAATGTATAAAAAATATTTTTTGTATAGAATAAAATTTCATAAAAATCGATAGACATTTATCCACAACTTCCATGTAATAACTTTCCTTAAAACATAAACAGGAAACAGTTACAAATTTATGAAATAAAAAGACCCGAAATTTTCATCTGTTTATAACTCGAAGAATTTTGCATTTAAAAAAGAATATTTGGCATATCATTTTATCTTATCGAAAGCTACCGATATGCAAAATTTGGCGATTTTCAGAGAGATGACTGATCCGCTTCACGTGGAATGGCTCAAATACCAAAAGAGCGTTTCCTGAATGCAGATGACTTAATTTGCGAAAAATTATTTCAGCATAGCACTACACGAGATAGCTGTCGGCGATATAAGGTTGCTTTGCTATTAAATAGAAAATTTCCTTTAGACCTAGGTGCTTCATATGACATTGCGTTGAAAGCGTACAAACGCATGGAACGACGGTTTGCTCGCACCCCCGATTTGGCTCGTAACTATCATGATTTTTTAAATGAAATTATTTAGTATTAGGTGATATGGCCCCATACGAACCAACACATAATGAATAAGTATGTTATATGCCACAGCGACATATAATGTCTCATCCCCAACGTCGAATGGAGTATTCATGAATCACAATATGTTAGTAGGTCCAAGGACTGCACCAGTAGTTGCAAACTATTCTTGCACGTTGGCATGTATACAGGTGAACCTGTACCGGCGATATCACGAGAATGATTCGTCAGATCTTGGCGAAACCTGAACATACGAGATAGCAGTTGATTCTCTGACCTAATGGAAAGCACGACATTCAACCCTTCGTTTGCGAACTATAACATACGCAACCGGTGCTGCACCATACCTGCCTCTTCGAGTATTGCAGAAATTAACAATGGATGAAATGTCCACATTTCCTTTGGCAGCCGAGAAAATACCGAACAATCTATACGTGTATTACACCTTGTTTGGCGTATCCATATCGGCTGCTAGCTTCAAACTATGGGCTAAACATATAGCTGTTGCCAATGCCTCACCGGTTGCCTTCCTCTTAAGAAATAGCGTGCGAGTGGCCCTTTTTTACGGCACAGTATTACAATGGAGGACCGTGAACTTTGCAAAAATTGTAGCAAGAAGATAACGAGCTTAGGGTACTAGCATGATCTTGGACTCCTACAATCGATATCTTGCACTTTCCCGTTAGTACGGAACTCCCTAATTCATGGACAAAACGTAGCCTTCTTTCTCAGGTGGAAAAATTATTTGATACATTGGGACTTGTTGCTCCGATTATAGTTGTAGGGAAAATATTGATATAACAACTATAGCCATTAGATTATGATTTTCCTCTACCGAATGATCCCTTGCAAGTGTGGCGTAATTACTTCCAGGATTTAAGGCATATCTTTCTGCTTTAAAGATTCCAAGATGAATAAATTTCTAACCTCGGATTTCGGTTCAAATTCATGAGTTCTGTGACTCCTACTAATCTGCTTATAGAGTAGTGATTTATCTGCGTAATGCAAGTAAATCAGCTATTTCAATGAATATAATTACCCCCAAAACACGCGTTGCCTCGTTAGGACAAAAGGACAAAGGACATGGTATTTCCCCCGCTTTAATGACGATTTGTGTACTTGCGGGTCGGCTCTCGGGTGGAGTGGTACAGCACAAAGACAGTAATGGTAGGTAGCTGATATTTGTAGCTTGATATATATGACTTTACTCTAAGATATACCTATTTCATGAAAAAAATCCGAATCCGAAGTTGACAAATAAACACTATTCAAAGAAATTTGATTTAACAGTTACAAGGATAGGAATCGTAAACCTAAATAGAATATATAATAATCAAACGTAATTCAATTAATCTCTAATATTTTAAAAGCAAACTTATATTAATAATTGTCTGAATTCGTACTTGAAAAGAATGTGAAAAATCAAGAGTATAATAGTTAAGAGTTTTAAGCGATTGCAAAACTATGTGTAGGCCTTATGAAGGTTGCTTTGCGCACAATTTCAAGATTGGGTTAACAAAATTGGAGTAGGAGGTCAAAACTGCGGAAACGTTTGGGTATGGTTAGACAGTTTTATACATATATTTTGAAATGTGACTTTTAATACATATATCCACCAATATGGATACACACCATCCAAATTTACGCACTACAATTCAATATGTTAATTTGTATTTATAAAATATATATTATATTTTTTTTAGGTTGCATCACTTTTGAAATCTTTAAAATATAATGCCTGTTGGTGGACGTGTTGTAGGAGGTAAAGGAAGTGGAGGATTTACCGCATCGCACAATGGTAATATAAATGTATTTTTTAATTGATAATGTTAAAAATACAGTTATCAAGGAACTAAAATTTATGAATACGATCATTTTTTATACACATATTGGGAAATAGACATAACGTAAAGAAGTGCAGTTTTAAATGTATGGTTATACAGAAATTAACTTGTCTTTCCTGGGGTTTTATAAATAACAGTTCATAAAAAAAATAATTTCTCTGATAATTTGTTCTGTTAATAGTTTTAAAATAAAATCAGCGAAAACAAACGTCATGATGGTTGGTATACTAAATTATATTAGTACATCAGGTATCGCTAGGGTAGTCCAATTGAATGTTAAATATGCGAATATCACACCATCTTAACTACTAGGAAACATTATACTTGCTATTGATCAAAGGCTTAAGCGTCTTCCACTACAACTATACCTCCCCTTTTTAGTAAAGTCTCTGAGTTTTCTTCATATTGACCATAGCTACATGATTTACAGTGAGGTTGCATTCATCTATAGAACGCATGCTTAATTCCTGCGCCTGCTTCATTTTTATCTTTCGAAAACATGATCGCGTAATACCTTCTTTTAAAAATACATTTAAAAATAGGAAAAAAGTACACCAATTTGATCGACGAGTTTTTACGTTTTGGATCGATGATAAAAATGAAAATGTGTAAAATAACGTTACAGCTTCAGCATGTCACTAGAATTCTTATCGGACCAAAGAAAGCAAAGTAGACGTATTTCATAGTTTTAAAAATGATATGTAATGGCCCATAATTTACCCCCCCCCCCTTCCACACATTCTCGATGTGTAAGGGGAAATACTTTCAAGTTTTCAACGTGATCCCCTATTATCAATCTTTTATCCTTCTGATAAATTGAACAGATGACAGCTACAGATAATTGATTAGCAGCAACGGTATCGTCAGGCTCGCCAGTTCGTGAAATGATTCTCATTTATGGTGAATGTAGGAGGAATATTGATGATGCTGTTGCGTTGTATGCTGATCATTTTCCAGAAAATGCTCGCTCGCGTTCTTTTTTTTACAAAGTTGTGAATGCCTTTCACTCTGATGGCAGCGTACAAATTAAAAAAAGGAAGCGAAGATTAACAGATACAGGAGAAGCTAACGAAGTAGCTGTACTAACAGCTGTTCACCAAAATCCACATATAAGCACTCGACAATTACATAGCGATTCCGGCATTTCCAGAGATAATATTCAAAGAATATTGCATCGTCATATGTTCCACCCATATCACATTTCAATGCAGCAGGAATTACATGGCGATGATTTTCTTAACCGAGTGGTATTCTGTGAATGAGAACTTCAAAAAATGCAACCGAGCAATCATTTCTTTTCTAATGTATTATTTCCAGATGAATCTCCATTTATGAACCATGGTGGCGTCAATAGGCATAACATATATTATTGCAGCGTAGAAAATCCCCATTGGTTACGACAAGTTAATAATCAACGTCCTTGGTGGATGAACGTTTCGTGTAGGATCGCGAGAAATAAACGCATTGAGAGGCAAAGAGACACACGTAAAAGCGCAAACAGGAAATAGATGCTATATGTCGGCCTGCAAATGTGATGTCAACCATGAAAGGAAAAGCAGCATCTCTAAATTTCGGTTTTATCCTCCACATGCGTCTGAAAATAAATACACCTTATTGTTACAGTCGATTTTAAATTCATCGGTAATCAAATGCAGTGTGTCGGCGTGATGGTCGTGCGGGCTAAGGCGTCAGTCTTGGTAGGTTGGTGGTACCGATATTGTGTTGTATCTGCCTATAGTTCTGTCATGTTCCGTCTTTTTCCTGTACCTCTCCACCCGAGAGCCGACCCGCAAATAGACGATTAAATGTCATTAACGCGGGGGAAAATAACCTGTCCTTTGTCCTTTTTTTATTGTAATCAAATGCAGTAAGAAATTGCAAACAGTGTTTGCCCTTTCTGAACTGAGCCTTCCGTGAAAGTGTACATATAACTACGATCCGTGTTCCGCACGTGTATACTGAAAACATGCATCCATATCAATCTGCGATAAAATACGTCATTGTCCGAAATGTTTGATAATGGCAGGTGTTGCGCTATGCCGATTATCACATCGACTATCGCCGCAAATTGGACATCGCCGTGCCATCTATGCTCGAGCGCCGGCGGCCTGATTGCCTCCTTTTACTGCACCTTTATCGACGCCCTATACAAAGTATAGGAAATTCAAATCTCGCGGATTTTGCCTGGAATTAGTTACTGATTAAGACCACCTGTGGCGTAACCCTTATCAATTCCGGGAAAAATCCAAGAAGATTTCCGCCTGTCCAAAGAGAACGAAAAACCCCTTCGCACGCGTGCCTCGCTATCGGGTTGTTTTCTCGCACCGGATTACGCAAAACCGAACGAAATCTTCGCGATTCGGTTTTTTTTGTGAGTCGCCTCACTCGCCGTGAAATAATTTCGCTAATTACAAACTCATCTGCATCCGATCTCAACAAATTAATAAAATTCGGAGCTGTGACCTCCATTGGCCATGTGCGTCGAGTGCGCCTTATGCTCGACATACATAGTGTAACGCGCATTTTCTTATGTAGATAATTTCTCACGCGGTAAATTTATTATAAGTGATCCTGTATTAAATGCGATTTAATAGAGGAGATAATTTTGGGTCATCAAAGTTCCGCCGTTTCTTCATTTTCACGTCGGACCTGGATCCGCAGCTAGATGTCTTCAGCCAATATCACTGCGGTTAAGACCATAGCGCAACAGCAGGTTTTGGCCAAAGTCGAATTCGCAGCGCAGTACATTTTCTTTGAGCATTGATTGTTTTTAATTTTGTATAGTTTTTAACGTTTTTTGTATGAACTTGAAAATCGTCACTTTCAGTATCACGTGTTTCATTTTCGAAATACGTATTACAAACATTGGTACGTGGAAGTGGAAAAGAGAAATCAAAATTGTAGTAGATGAAACAACTAGCATATGGTTGAAAAGATAGCGGAATTGAGTGACCTTAGTTAAGGCTGCTTAATAATCTAAAAAGCATTCATATAATCGTATGATTGTTAATTCTGGATTTTCAAGAAATGTAACTTTGTTCTCTCGCTGAAATGTGACTCAGAATGTAGGATACTCATTAAACACATTACATACTCTGTAAGTGCAATATTACGATTATCGAGTTTCCGAGCTGATTTTCTAACTATTCTTGAATTTTTGTTTCTTCTGAAGTATTTTTAAGCGACCTTCGCCAATATCAAGAACTTTGCAAAGGAATGCCTTGCAAACGAGAATTCGATAAGCCCCAACAGGATGGCAGTAATAGTAATTCCAATTGACACGTAATCGGTCAATGTTTCCTCTGATGGAATGGTTTGTATGCTTGTTTTTTTTTATTAATTCGCAGAGCATTACATTTTGCCTATTGTAATTTCCAATTTTCCAAAAATACTCGTGAATATCTTTTTTGGTACATACATACATACATACATAGGTCAGATTTACTTCCCAACTTGATGCCATCTATGGCTAATCGGGCAAGGTTTAGTCATCATCCCACACAGAACTATACAAACAAATAAACAATCACAATTACTGCACATAGCCGACACCGTCAAAAGTTAGTCGGTGGCCTATGCCGTAGCAGGCGCAACGAAAACATTGACTTATTTTTATTCAAGACAATATTTACGAAGCGTCGACCACAGAAATACCATTCATGGTGCCGATAACTACCGACTGATGCCGGTAGCAGTCCCAAATTCCTACCTTCGCACAGTGGTAAGAATTGCCAGTCAAGGGGGATTTGATTAAAAAATGAAAAGTAATATTTTTTAGGCATTTTTTCGTTAAATATTCAGTATACATATTGGTGATTAAGAAATGCAATATAATATGTATATAATAGTGTTAAAATTTAGAATACATGTATTGGAAGTTGAACCTTTCGATAAGTAGAGTGAGCCATTTATAAAATCAGTGAGAATAGTCATCTTCGACTGGAGTGTACATGATGTATATATAATAAAACAATTTTTTTTCTTTTTTATCATTTCCAACTAGGCAATTGGCAGTCATTTCGGAGCATGTATTAAAAATCAGAATTTTTTAAAACGTTCTGCATGATGTTGTAGCATCACAAGCATGACAATTTAAATATTCTTTTCCATATAATAATTGTTTATGACGTTTTAAATAATTATTCATCGGTATTCAATAACCGGATTAGAATAAAAACATGCTGTGGTAATGTAATTAATGGGCAGTGAAGAGATCTAGTGCCCCAAATTGCCCCATTTTAAAATGTCGGGATTTTTATATGAAGTTTCTATATTTATGCTACTCGCGTAACCCCTCTAGTCACGCAATTAACTCTTTGAGCCACGAATTTTTCTTTTCATCCAATGGACTTAAACCTGGTTACTCGGGGGTTTCAGGGGTTGCTGATAGCGAATTCGTTGTCAGATTTTCGAAATTCAAAATGGCGGACCCAATATGGAGGTCGAAAAAGGGAAAACATATATGTTGCGATTAGAAATTATTTTGTAATAACGGACAAAATTTGAGCCTTATATACTATATCATTAGTTTTCATACAATTGCTATTCAATAACGTATTAAGAATTGTTTTTTGAATGAGAAAGTGATTAAAAATAATATCTAAATGATTATTAAAAACATAAAAATATTATTTCTGGACTTTATCCCCGGCATTTGAATTACCCAAGATGTACCGCGTGGAGGTTCCACGGTCGGATTTACACCTCTTTGGGGTGCAAGATTAGCGTGAGTCCCCTTGCCTCTCACGCGCGCGCGTGTGTGTGTGTGTGTGTGTGTGTGTGTGTGTGTGTGTGTGTGTGTGTGTGTGTGCGTTCGTGCGTGCGTGCGTGCCTGATTTACGCCATATATCTGGGGAAACTAAATTTTTTTTTTAAAAGTATTCGGCTATAGCAAGAGCCCTTGGGAAGCAGAGATTGTCATCGTTGCAAATCGACACGACTGATTTGCTACGGAAAGCAGCTTCGTTCATTTTGTTATTACCCCGACCGCGGGGAACACGAACGTGATGCACTTCAATAACAAAATCGTCATTTAATTCAATACCCGACGCGCTTTGCGCAACAGACGTTATAAGATTTAACATGTCCGTTGCGTTGAAATTACTGATAGTTCGGAAAGATAAACCGGCAGGTTTTGAAAAATTAGACGCGTTAAAAGTTAGACCTATTAAGTCGGAATCACCGCTATCGTCGCGTAAAACTATAGTTGACGTTATCAAGTCAAACAGTTCTTGTATAACGCCTTCTATATATTTGATCGGATTCGTTTCATCGCTCGGTTTTATTATTTTAAAACGAATCTCGCGACCCGACAGTTGAAATCGTTTATAGTACCGGAATGTATCCTTAGCAATTTGAATTTTACTTGCCGGTGGTCCTGATGATAATGATGATGATGATGATGAAGCTGCTGGCAATGATGAGGAAAACGCTGATGCTGGTTCATAATTTCTAGACTCTTCTCTAACGTCGGTGTCATCATCCTCGTCATCATATTCTTCGTCAGCGTCGGGGGTATATGCTGCATCACCGGTACTGACACTGCTGCTGGAAACGTCGTTGTCATCATCGCTTTCGTCGTCGGCCTCATAGGAGGATGCTGCACCTGAACAACCTCCACCGACTTGTCCTTGAGCGCCATCATGATCTGAAAACAAATTATTAACGCTTACTGAATAATTTTATACATTAGACAATGATAATAATTTTCGAAAAAAAAACGAAAAGTTACATTTTTATTCCTCGAGACTCGAGCAATACGTCGCATCGACATATCGCATTATTATCCCGAGATTAAGGGATGGAAAGGTTTCCCCATCCGAATATTCATAATGGGTTGCCAACCATTTAGCCACCCTCTCCATTTTAAGGCCATATTCGGCGTGATCTTGCACGAGTCGCAAGCGCTTTCTTTTTTCAAAGTCTAAGAAAATTATAAAAATGTAACAATTACGTTAAATATTTTTAATGTACATGTATCAATATTATTGAAAAATAAGAAAGAGCATTACCACTATTAATAGCTGCGATATAGCGTATACAGCTATACTCTGGTTCGTGTGCAACATCCTGCAGGACTGGTTGTTGCCGAAAATTGGCGGATTCACCCGGGGCACTTTCTACCGTTAGATCAACGCTGCGGATGCTTCGCGCGCCATCCGTTGTCAACGAATCGTGCTCCGAGAGAAGTTCACCTGTATTGATGGACGATACATCGTCCAATACGCGAACAACATCTGCAAAAACAAAAACAAGATGTCGATAAACAATTTTCGTAATATTTAAAACCCGCTCTACGTAAATGTAAAGTAGGGAAATTCCACCAATCATAATTAATTGCGATATCAAGTTCGATACCTCATTGATTGAAACTCCTTACGTGACGTTTACATTTGTCTATCCCGCTTGCGTTGACCGAAGGGGTGCGTTTTATACACCATCTCAAACGCGAAAGAACGAAAATTAACATTAGTATTACAAAAAATACACAAACTTACCCATAATCGCTTCGCACTCTGCGATGATGCGCCTGTAGAGTCTGGCATGCCGCTTTCCTCTGGAAACGAGTACGTTCCCGGTGAGACGCATCGCGACATCGCACTTTGAAATAAACTTTTTATACACGTCACAAAACACTGTATGTTCGCACTCTAAAAGGTACCGCACCAATTGTCGGAAATCGTGGCACAATCTCTCGTACGATTTACGATGAGCACTAACACTGTAGCGTAACCCGAAAACACTAACAACCGTACGATTTGTTGTACCAACGTACCCCACGATTGCGGATATTATTTGGCGGAGCTCTAATTCCATTTTTGCTGATTTGAAATACTTCTCGAAAAAATTACGAAGACGTTCGAGGCGAAAGAGATTTTCACAAGTGAGGAATTGGAACTATGATCGCTGGTTTTATACATCTATGATGTCTGTGATTGGGAAAAATATATTTTTCTCACATCACATTTGTAAAATATTAAATGTGCCAGCTTGCGAGATGGTTCACATTCCCCAAAACTGTATCGTGTATGGTAAGCTTCCGTTTCGAGTGTTTCCAAAAACTCTCAAATTATTTAGACATTTTATGATCGTTTTTCGTGCAAAATATAACTGATAAGAAATGTCTCACATACAAGATGAAAACTATTACATAAAGCAGAGTAGATGGCTTTTCTCGAAATTATTTCGTTTGCTCGCAGAGACCCGTCGTTCGACAGAGTCGAGAGTTTTAAAAATTTAAGAAAGGCCAATATATTTTCTACTTTATGGACTCCTCCTCTGTTTAAGTCTTCTCTTTAGGACATTTACAAAAACTTTTAGACATGAAAATACTATGATTTTCTTGAATTTTTTCGTTGTCTTCGCTGAACCCGAGTTTAAATGCTTTTCATTAATAATATGTGTTTGCGCAGTCAAGTGTGTGTGTGTGTGTGTGTGTGTGTGTGTGTGTGTGTGTGTCTGCGTCTATTTATATGTACGAGTTACTTTTCGGGTCGTTGTAACACTAGCGTATTTAACCAGCGGCCTCAGCAGGAAAAGGCACAGTCGCTTGCACGCAGTTATAGCGAACTTTACGCATTGCGCTTTTACTCACTTCTCCTACAACGTAAACGTACAGTTATTGTGAGCTTTTGTTAAAAAGAGCGTGCAGTGTAGCATATTTGATTAAAATAGTGAACGTGGTCGTTACATCGTGTTGTTTGAAATTTCTAACAAAAACTGTGGAAAGAACTTGCGAGATTATAGAAATGGTTCGACAGGCTCCAGCCCTTGATAATGAGAAAAATAGGGATGATACGCATTCACTCGCTACTCAAATTGTGCATCAAGAAACTCAAACGTATGACGAAAACGATGATGGAATGTCGTCGATACCGCTACCACCAACATCATCATCGTCATCCACAATCGTGAGCGAGAGCTCCTCTACCGAAGCATATCAATCTCCTAATGAAAAGCGTGCTCACATGTCACCTACAGTGGAGAATGGTATTCGCAATACACAATCGTTGCTTTTGTCAACCACATATTCATGGAACAAATCATCGAGCAAGAGACTTTCCGTCGGAATGGCACCTACCGATGTGGGTTTATTCGTACCCGTTGTAAAAATTTTCAACAATCAATCATCTATCGGTCTAACAATGCAATCGGATAGTTGGTCAAAGTTCACAAAGGTCATTGATACCGTTTCTTCATATTTCGATGACTCGTATTTTAAACGATCATCAACATTACGCGATACGAATATAAACGTCAAAGATTTTAAAATCATCTTTACGACATCGTACGGTGCGAAAGCGGTCGTTTTCGAACAAATCCCCACCACTACCACCACTGAAAATGATAATGAGGGTGATGATGGTGAGAAGGTAGCAGCGACAGCAGTAACCGCAACGCTCGAAAACTACGAAATGCAGAAGGCGCCGACATCGCTAGCTAAGAATATCTTAAAAACACCTGAAAAACGTAGGGACATTGAATCTGCAAACCAATCACCACCACCGCGAAAGAGGGCAAAGAAGGAAGCATCTGATAACAGAGTATTGAGAAGGACAACTTTTACACCATCGATCGTAATGCACAAAACCACATTTGATGGTTTGAAGAGACTAGTGATCTGTGTCGATGAACGAATGAAAAAACTAAACGAAATTTTCGAGGATGTACAAAAATGCAGATTTCGAATCGAGGATGAAATTCTGCGGTATCTTCTTTCTCAAAATTATAAAAACTTACCGTGCGATCTACGCATCGAGCAAATTCTTCTAAATGAACGTGAACAAATTTGTAATTATATGAAAACACAAGTGTCAAAGGCTTTCTTTGCAGATGGACTGTTAAACATAACTATGTATGAACTTGTTGTATTATTTTTAGAAATAATCATCGAAAATACAAAAACCACGTTTAACGCGGTACTGTAAACATTGATATAAATAATAAAACGTATCATCATACATGAAATAAATTACCTATTAATATTTCAACCTATTTCTAAAAAAACACCACTTCCTCACCTGCAATCTTGGAGCAAAAGATCCACTTGTTGGCAAGAACTATTCTCGTAAGATGGGTCGCTGTCTTTGATGTTGTTTGATCGTTTTTATCGTTGCATAATACATCTCTTCTACGGAATATTCTCCGTAGGTGTACATGTATCTGTATTTATGTAAGTATATACGGATATTTCTTCAAAGAGGTACATGAGCATATTTTATGAAGTTTTTTTAACCTTCCACACACACTCGCACACACACACACACACACCCACCACCACACACACACACACAAACACACCCACACACACACACACACACACACACACACACACACACACACACACACACACACACACACACACACACACACAGCCATCATTACTTCGGCTTCGGTAACATCTGGCAGCTCGGCTGCACCAGCAATTGCCATCAGGCCAGTGCCAATCGGCCGTTCCCGCTGTTCTGGGAATAAATGGCCGACGACTTTGCCAAGGAAGGATGGACATGATGGTGCGTTGGGTCCCCTGGGCTTGATCTTATTCATGACCGTTTTATACGGTCGCCCCCAGGGATCGCGGTCCACCTCCTCACAAAAGTCTTGCCAGCACTTTCTTTTTGCGGCTTTGATGGCAATCTTGAGCCTCTTTTTCTTTCTTTCATAGTCCGCGGCCAGTTGGTAGTACCGGGGCTTATGGATTGCTCTCTGGTGCAGCCTTCGAGCCCGAAGGCACTCTCGGCGGATATTTGCGATTTCCTCGTTCCACCAGTAAACTGGGGGTCGGCCGCGAGGATTTGTCTTCACGGCCATAGAGGCATCGCAAGCCGCTGTTATGGCTCGGGAGAGGCATCGGGCTCTCTCCTCTGCTGTTCCCTCCACCTCCGTCTGTTCCAAGCTGTAGAGGAACATTTCCCGATCGAAGGTGGCCGGTGCCCATCTCTCTTTGCTTGCACTCTGCACCTTTCCTACTGGTCTGCCGGTCAGTTGGAGCTGGTACACCAAGGCTTGATGGTCACTGCCCGTGTATCGGTCGCTAACTTTCCAGCCCAACCCGTCCCCCATTAATTTTGGGTCGACGAAGGTCAGGTCGACTACGGAGGACTTGCCGGCCTTGGAGTAGGTCGGCTTTCCCCCCGTGTTAGCAATCTCCAACTCCAGTAACGAGAAGGCCTCAATGAGGGCATATCCTCGATGGTTGGTCTTCGCGCTACCCCATTCCGTCGCCCATGCATTGAAGTCCCCCCCGATCGCTAACGGGAGTCGGGAGGTTCTTGCACTGGCGACGATGGCCTCCAGGGATCCTTGGAACTCGTCGATGGTAAGACTGGGAGGGAGGTAGCAACTGTATAGTCTTATACCAGCCACCTCCACCCACGTGAAGCTGGGCAGGGGGTCGGACATCTTATTGGATATGTGGAGATTCCCACACACCCAGATGGCCGCCTTGCTGGTGGAATCCTTCACCCAGCTCGGTTTACAAAGGTCCCGGTAAGCCTCGCTGATGACGGCGATATCGGCCTTCTCCTCCTTGACCAGTTGAAGCATCAAGTCCTGGGCCACCGCACAGTGATTGAGGTTTATTTGGAGCACCTTAGCCATTGTTGGTCTGTGCTCCAACCTCCTGCGTTGCCCGATGTTTGGCTACGCAGTCCTCAATCTTGTGGCCCTCCTTGCCACACCGGAAGCACTGCGCCGAGCGATCGACCGCGCTCTTACAACCCCTTGCCAGATGTCCGCTCTGGTGGCACCTGTAACAGCGTGGGGGTCCCTCGCGCAGTCGAACCCGGCAATTAACCCAGCCAATTTTAATCTTCCCCTTTTGCAGCAGTGTGTTTGCTACTGCGACGGGAAGCAAGATATTGGCCGCCTGGGTTCCGCTATATGCTCCCCTGAGCTTGATATTCTCAGGGGTCACTGCTTCCGGTGATGTCATCTCAATGATGGCCTGTGCCACCTCCTCCCGAGTTGTGGCCTCGTCCATGTCCTTGATGGTGATGGCTTCCATATGGGACAGTGCCTGTACGACAGCTGTCCCTTTTAGGATGGACGTGGCCGCTGCTTGGAGCTCTTGGGTGCACACGCCAGGCGTTGCAAGCTCTATGAGCAGTTCGCCTGCTTTCGTCCGCCTGATGGCGGTCACCCTTTCTCCTAACTGTTGCAGTTCTGGCGCAGCTTTTATGGTTTTCAGGATGTCGACATATGACGCACCGTCCGCTGCCTTGATCTTGATGGCATCGGGGCGGAAGGGTCGAAGGCCGGCTTTTGATTCCGGCTTCCCCCTGTGTCCCTTGCCGACATCCGTTCCCTGCTGCTGCTGCTGCTGCCGTCGTTGTTGCTGTTGTTGCTGCTGCGGATGTTGTTGCTGCTGGTGCTGTTGCGGTTGTTGTTGCTGCAGCTGCTTCGCCTTCTTCTTTAGGCCGTTTCTGACCACCGTAACCCAGTCCTGGTCTTCCGACTGGGGTTGCCGCCGTTGTTCTGCAGCTGGTGGTACGGGGCGTTCCTCTTTATCCGCTTCTTTCCTGACCCGTTTTGTCGCTGGCAGCTTCAGCGGCGAGGGTCCTTTACGCTCCGGCCGTTCGGGGGGCTTACGGAATAGGGGCGACGTTTGGCTCGCCCCGTCCTGGCAGGTGATCAACGCCTGCGAAGCCCCCGAATTTTCTCGTGCCCTGGCGTAATGGCCAAAGGCACGCAGTGTGCCTTTGGCCATATTCTTGAGCTCCTTGTGGAGATTTTTCTTTTCCTGGATGAATTCCACAAGGAGTTGGAGTTTTTCTCCTAGGCGCTCGAAACTTGCAGTCTCCTGCGCGTTTCCTGACAGAATGTCACTTGTAGCATTTAATGCTGTTGGGGCCGAGTGACCAACCCCAACAACACTGCGGTTGCCTGATAACGACGCCGGAGAGCCCGCTTGCTCACTCGTACCCGACGCCGGTACTGGGGATCCGACCCCTGCACCGTAAGCTTTTATCTGCAGCTGATCTTCCATACTTGGTTTCTTATTCGGGGTTCCTTCCCCTAGCTAGTTCTTTGGTCCGCGTCGGGTATTTTATTTCTCCGATACCTTTTACCAGCATTCCCCGATCCGCCACCTGGGGACGCGCCCGTTAGAAGGAACCAGCAAGACTCCGGCTAAGAAGATCTCCACCCGTAAGGCCCCAGGAATGGATGGGGTACCTGGAATGGCAGTGACGATCGCAGCGCTGAATGTGCCAACCATCTTCACATTGACATTCAGTGCTTGCCTGAAGGAAGGATGCTTCCCGGCGCAGTGGAAGGAACAGAGGTTGGTGCTGCTATCTAAGGGAAACAAACCCCCGGACGACCCATCCTCATTCCGACCGCTCTGCATGCTTGACATCTCCGGGAAGCTATATGAGAGGGTTATCTGTGCCAGACTGGAAGCAGCCATCGAAAATGCCGGAGGTCTTTCCGAAAACCAGTTCGGATTTCGGAAGGGGCGCTCAACCATCGATGCAATCAGCCGAGTGAAAGCAATAGCCACGGATGCCATCAGTGGCAGCCGAAACACCAGGTGCATGTGTGCCATCATTGCCCTGGATATACGGAACGCATTCAATTCGGCCAGGTGGGATTGCATCATGCAGGCACTCGAAGATCTGAAGGTGCCTCTCTACCTAAGAGAAGCCATCTCAAGCTACCTAATAGAACGAACCCTGTATTATGACACCGATGACGGCAGGCACTCCTACAACATCACGGGAGGCGTGCCACAGGGTTCGGTTCTGGGACCCTTGCTCTGGAACGTCTTATATGACGGACTGCTCAGGCAATCCCTTCCAGACGGGGTGTCCATGGTAGCTTTTGCAGACGACCTTGCACTAATCGTCGTCGCGAAGACCATCGATGAGGTGCAATTTAGCGGAGATGAAGCTATCGAGGTAGTAGCTAGGTGGTTGAGCAACCATGGGTTAGATCTGGCGGCTGAGAAGACGGAGGCGGTGCTCATCTCTCGAACGAAGAAAAGGGTATACGCCACCTTCACGGTGGAAGATAGGCAGATCAGGACGGTGGACACTATTAGATATCTTGGAGTCACTCTAGATGCGCGGCTGTCGTTCAAACAACACCTAATGAACGCAGGCGCAAAGGCTTCCAAAGTGGCTCGTGCGCTCTCCAGCATCATGCCCAATATGGGGGGGCCGAAACAGCCGCGACGGTCCCTGCTTTCATCGGTAGTAAGCTCCGTTATCCTTTACGGGGCACCGATCTGGGCTGATGCCATGAACATCCATAAGAGCTACGGAGCCACCTGCCGGCGGGCTTATAGAACAGCCGCCCTAAGAGTGGCCCGTGCCTACCGTTCTGTATCGGACATCGCTCTCTCGGTGGTCGCGGGACTCCCTCCCATAGACCTTCTTGCTATGGAGAGGGCAGCAGTACACCGCGAAGGCAGGTGTATAAGGCAGGACATCGCCGACCAGGAGCCGAACCACGACAAATGGTCCATGAGGACCATAGAAGAGTGGCAAAAAAGATGGGATTCAGCGGAGTCGGGGCGGTGGACCCACTGCGTCATCCCAGATGTAGCAAAATGGACGGGCAGACAACACGGATACACCACCTTTCATCTCACCCAGGTGCTCACCGGGCACGGCTGCTTTCGCAGCTACTTACATCGTTTCCGCATTTACCAAAGTGCGGAGTGCCCGGCATGCCCTGCTGTCGACGAAGACGTGGCCCATGTCCTCTTCCACTGCCCGAGATTTGCAGCGGAACGGGAACAGTTCCGGATCTCGGTAGGAGGACCACTAACACCTGAGGGCATTGGGGAATGTCTGCTTGCCTCACAAGAGGGATGGGACGCGGTGGTCATAATCGCCACCTCCATCATCGATAGGCTGAATGCCATCAGAAGAGAAGAAGACGGAAGAGGCAACAACATCGCCCAGACTTGAAGAGCCAAAACATCGGCGGAGGGCCTACTGAGGCAAAGACTGCCCCCCTCGAAGTAATGCCTTGCGGCGGTTTCCGAGGGGGGAATCACAGTCTGAGCGGAGGTGGTTTTAGCGGGTGGGAGCCCCGCACTCCTGCTGGCACCGGCTGGCAGGGATGGCTGGTAGAGCTTTCCATCGTCGCTTCGGAAAAGAAAAAAAAACACACACACACACACACACACACGCACACACACACACACACACACACACACACACACACACACACACACACACACATTACATGTATAACGCGGGTTTGTTGTCTTACAAGCGATGTTATCGAAGAGGGGGCACTGATGAGCTTGTTCAGCGCGGCCCCCTCTTCGATATTCGCGGTTGTCAAGCTCGCGAAAGCCCCCCCCCCCCCCCCCCGGAGGGAGGGTGAGCTCCCCGCGGTAAATGAGCTCACGGTGCCCCAGCCGTAAGAGCTACTCGCGATAAATGAGCTTGCGAGAGCCGCGCGCCCCGGGGGCCGCCGCCGCCGCCGCCGCAGTTGTAGGAATGTGTTTGCGCAAAGTATATTTATTACTGTACAACTAGTTGTTATTGTTATTATTACTATTATTTTTATTTTAACATTCAGTCGTTTACGGTAGAGTACAGTGAACGGTTGCTCTGCAAACAAACAAAATATGTCTTCAAGTTCAAAACCTTCTATGGACGCGAGATGGAAACATCCGTGGACGTGTATGGTATGTGGTCCCACAGGATGTGGTAAAACAGTTTTCGTGACAAAATTTTTAAGAAATTTGTCATTATTAGCGGACGTTTCCTTCGATCGGGTGATTTTTTATTACGCCGAATGGCAAGATGAGTATCGTAATAAAATGGTCTTGGGTGGAAAATCGTCTGCAGCGCGTCGTGGAATCGAATTTCTAGAAGGTCTACCGAACCCCGATGATTATTCAAAGGACAACAATAGTAAAAAATTAATAATAATCGACGATCTTATGCGCGAATCATCGAATAATACCATCATGGATCTCTTTACTAAAGGTAGTCACCATAAAAATATGAGTGTAATTTTCATTACGCAAAATATTTTTCATCAGGGTCGTGGACAGCGCGACATTTCACTTAATACCAATTACCTGGTTTTGTTTAAAAATCCTCGAGATAGGGCTCAAATTCAGCATCTCGCACGTCAAGTATACCCGGAAAATTCAAAATTTCTCCAAGAAGCGTACAGAGATGCAACTTATCGCCCACATGGTTATCTTCTCTTAGATCTTAAACAAAGTACGCCGGATGATTTCAGATTTCGTGCACGTATATTTCCGGACGAACAACCGCATGTTGCATATGTGCCGAAACGTAGATGAATGAATTAAAGCGAACGAGTTTAAAAAAATCGTACAGATATTTATTATTGTCAGTGTACAGTTAACCGCGACTATGGAAGTATCGTCTGTTGGAAAACATAAAAATAACAAAATTCATCTCATCGCAAGAAATCGTAAAGACAGAAATCGTGCACAAAAAGTAAACGACGGTATTTCGTGTTCTTCACCATTTGGAAAAAAATATCTCGCTTTATTACACGCTTTGTGTCATGCGGATAAACGACAACGTACAGCTTTGTTGAAAACCGCCGACAGAACACTAGTCAAATATATCTGTGAGTGTGCGCTCAATGTATTGCGTGGTGTCGTTTCTTTAAAACCGCGGGAGAAGTGTTTACTTCGAAACCATAAAAAAATTTTACGTACACTCGTCTTTACTACGAAAAAAAAACGATAAAAACAGGTCTAGACAGGTCGGTAGCGGTGGTGGTGGTGGTGGTGATAACCGTACCTGGCAACGAAAAAGACGGATTATTTTACAAAGAGGTGGACATTGGATACCGCTTCTTCTGGCACCGGTTATCAGCGCCATTTTTTCGAAATTAATCGGCGGCAGCGGTAGTGATTAAAAAACGTTGACCTTATGGAGTATGCAAAGAAAATGATACTAGTTCCCGAAAGTGAAGTACACGGGGCGAGTGAGGATAAGAGAACGGCGCAAACACCCGGCACAGCGCTATCGCGATTGGACGAGGAATTGTCTAATATCCTACAGGATGGAGATAATAATAAGACGTTTGATTGTGATAATATTTCCACGTTTAATATTAAAGACGGCGAGGCAGCACAGATTTTCCACGAGCGTGGTAAACTCGCTCGGTACATTCGAACGCTTCAACGATATCTTCATTTTTTCACCAAACAATTATATGATGAAAAACGAACAAACTTACAGAATGTAAAGGATATTAGCGATATTGAAGATAGTGCTCATATCAAGAATGAGAAGAATCAGCAGCAGCAGGAACAACAACAACAACAACATAAGCCGCTAAACAGTGGACAGGAAATTTCCGGGGCTCGAAATGAAGTAACGTCCAAGGAGAAGGATATGATTCCAATTGCTAGCTCCGAAATTCTAAAAAGTATCCCTTTCTCGTATAGAGCAAAAGCTTTGAAATTACTGAACCATATACATCGCTCGAAACGTATTTCGTGGGACAATGAACGCGTTCTAACTATCGACGGTTATGAGGTCATCGGGTCTGACATTGTCGAGCTTGTCAACGATGCAACACGTGCGCGAAAGTACGCACAACCAGTTAGTCGCGAAGAATTTATTCGTACTCTTCGTGCGGAACGTATCCCACCACGTTCCATCGGCAACAAATCTTTGTGGAAGCTTGCCGCTACTCCACGATTTGGTAAAAAATCTAGAGATATTATAAACGCTGCGAGATTCCGAAAAAACTTGTCGAAAAGTGTCGTCGTCGACGACGACGACAAGGAGCGCAGTGACAGGGAGAGAGAAACAGAAAAAACGCAACAAGAACGAAAACACGATAATTCAGGACAGATGGAATGGCTGGATCTCGAATTGTAACGGAAAACGATTTGGAGCGTATTTATTACGATCCTTCACACCCGGTAGGGTACTCGGGCGCCCGAAATATTATTCGTCTCAAAAAGTATCACGTTCCCGAGAAAAACATTCGTGAGTGGTTAAACCAGAAAGACGCCTACACTCTACACAGACCTATCAAAAGACGTTTTCAGCGTTTAAGATATTCAGTTACAAATATTGACGACCTCTGGGAAGCCGATCTCGTAGATTTACGCTCCCTTAAAACTTACAACGACAATAAAAGTTACGTGCTTGTCGTCATAGATGTATTGAGTAAATATGTATGGGTCGAATCACTTCGAGATAAAAGTGCCCTTGAAGTTCTGGCTGGGTTTAAAAGAATTTTCGATAGAAACGATGGTCGGTTACCGGTCGTTCTTCAGACAGATCGCGGAAAGGAATTTATCGGTAAACCAGTGCAAAATTATCTACGTGAAATGGATATTCAGTTTCGCGTTACCCGTAGCAACCCCGATGTAAAAGCCGCAATCGTCGAAAGGTTCAATCGTACACTTAAGGAGCGAATATGGCGCTATTTCACGCATAAAAATACCAGGCGTTACGTTGATATTTTGCAAAAAATTGCCGTTGCCTATAACAATTCTTTTCACACAAGTATAAAAATGACACCGGCTTCAGTAACCTTATTCAACGCGCACATTGCACGTCAAAATATTGATTCCAGATTTCACTCGAAACGACGAAACAAATCATATAAATATGAAAAAGGTGATCACGTTCGAATCAGTAGTGCTAAAAACGCATTCAAGAAAGGCTACGAACGAGGTTGGAGTGAAGAAATTTTTCGTATAAAGTCTGTTTTAAAACGTCAAAATCTTTTCGTTTACGAGCTCGAAGACTTGAACGGCGACGAGATTGAGGGTTATTTTTATCCGCAAGAACTAGGGTCAGTCTCGAAAGTCCGAACCGAACAAGAATTTAAAATTGAGCGTGTGATTCGTTCTAAAGGTCAAGGTGTGAAGAAACAATACTTTGTTAGTTGGGTCGGTTATCCCGAAGAATTCAATTCGTGAATCCCCGCCGCGAGTTTAAATAGTCTTTAAAATGCACCATTCGCAAATGGAAGAATTTTTTGTAGTTTTACCCAGCAACAGTAGCATGAAATATTTTCCCGATAATACAACAACAAGATTCACGACAGTTCTTACCAAGGAAATTGAATTAACGGGAAACTGGTTAGTTGGATTATCAGAAATTCACGTACCTTACAGTGTTGTACATATAAGACGTAATAATAATTCATTCACATTTGGAAGCTTGGAGATTGGGGCCGATGGACTGCAAGTTATCGATACAACCAGTGCTAATATTTCCGAAGGTTATTACAATAGTGTATCTGATTTTGTAGACGGAATCAACGATCGTCTAAAAGTTTTCTACGACCAATTTTCAGAAGGAGTACACTTACAATTCAATTATGCAAATACACGCGGGGGCATCGTTTCTTCGTTTTGTACGCAAAAAGATTGTAAAAAATCACATTACTTTCTTTTTCCCAGTTCGGTAAATAGGATTCTCGGACTTCCCGATGTAGCGAACATTACTCCTGAAAAGGGGGAAGAAGCTGATAAGAAAAATCGAATACATCGCTACTACCCTGCTAGTTTGTCCCGTGCAATCCCCGATCAGTTATTTGTCTACACCGATATTTGTGAACCGAACATTGTCGGTGATTCGCAAGTGACTTTATTGCGAATTGTCAATATCGGTGGAAAAAATTATAATTACGGCGAAACTGTGGTAAGGCATTTTTCACCACCCAATTACATTCCTCTTTTGTCGAAAAGATTTCGCGAGATTACAATAGATATAAGAGACCACGCAGGTTTACCAATACCATTCGAGTACGGAACGTTGACCGTCACTCTTCATTTTAAAAGACAATATTGAATGGGTCTACAATGTTGAATCATTACATAACATACTACGACGAACAGGCTGGTAATGGTCTTGGTGGTGGTGGTGGAAACTTGTTCGGTAGAGGTCGACAAATTCGAAACGTTTATGTCGGGTCTTTGGATCAGCGCGGTCATGGAATTGGAAGTTTTCTCGGAGGATTGTTTAGACGCATATTACCGTTATTAGGTAAAGGCGCTGCTGCAGTTGGTAAAGAGGCCTTACGTGCTGGAATAAATGTAATCGAAGATGTCGGCGAGAAGAAAGTTTCATTCAAGGAATCGTTAAGAAATCGTGCAAAGGAATCTGGAAAAAACCTCACAGATAGAGCAAGAGAGAAACTTTCAAAAATTATGTCTGGTTCGGGATATAAAAGTTTATCAAAAATAGATCCTTCTCAGTATTCATCTGGTAATACGTTAGTGCATATCACACAGCGGCGTCGTCGCAGCACCCATAAATTACGCAAAACCAAATCGGGGCGTGTTTCGAAACGAAAGATAAATAGAGTGCGAGGGAAAACCAAAAAGAAGAGGAAGAAGCCGTTAAAGAAGAAGAAGAAAACTCAGAAGAGAAGGAAGACAAATAACGGAAAGTGTAGAAAGCGAAAACGTAATACTGATTCGAACGACATATTTAGATAAAAATAGAAATAATGTCTTTCCTCCATTCACACTCGTGCGAGTGCATGAAATCCGAGCTTGACCTCTTCACGCTACCCCCGACACAAACGACGATCGAGAGCTCGCACTGGGTACACTACAAACCTGTATCTTCCTTAACAGATGACTCACCGATAGAATTTGTTGTACCAGGTCATGGCGAAGAGTACATTGACCTTGCGCATACGATGATTAGTCTGAAAGCTCGTATTCAACCAAACGATGCAGAAGACAACGCTAAAGTTGCACCTGTGAATAACTTTTTGTATTCAATGTTTAACCAGGTAGATGTGTTCTTTAACCAAAAACTTGTATCACCACCTAATAATACCTACGCCTACCGATCGTACATTGAGACATTATTGAATTACGGTCCAGCGGCGAAGGCTTCACACTTAACTTCGACACTTTGGTATAAAGACACTGGGGCTCATATGGATTCGTTACCCTCAAGTGCGAATAATGTTGGACTAACTAAGCGTAAAAAATACACTGAAAATTCTCAAACAGTGGATCTCATCGGACATTTGCACTGCGATATTTTCAATCAGGATAAATTCATGATCAATTCAGGAAATTTTCAGTAAATATCAGCGATATTACATTACTAGTGCGTCGAGCCAAGATAAACCCAGGTATACTTCTCGCACATGCAAAAACCTTGTCAAATACTACAGCGAAATATCCTCTCACCAGGGTCGAGGTCAAATCGTTTGCACTGCACAGCGGAGTACTCGGAGATACACTTGATAACGTTATTCTCGGACAGTTACCGAAAAGGGTGGTTATCGGTTTTGTTGACAATAAAGCTTTTAACGGCGATCGTCGACTTAATCCATTCAATTTTAAAAATTATGATATTAACTTTTTATCGTTATACGTCGACGGCACACAAATCCCTAGCAAACCACTACAGCCAAATTTCAAAACAAATTCACAGCTATTCGTGGAGTCGTATCACACGCTGTTTTCAGGCACAGGTATTCATTTCATGAACGAGGGGAACGAAATCTCGAGGGATGAATTTGCAAACGGCTATTGTCTGTTTGTTTTTGATCTAACGTCTGATCTTTCTGCAAGTTGCGCTACTCATTGGAACCTCGTAAAGAACGGTTGCTTACGTATAGAGGTACGCTTCGATTCCGCTCTTGAAAATACTGTAAATTGTATAGTCTACGCAGAATACGATAATGTTTTAGAAATTGACTCTTCTCGTCAGATTATTACCGATTACAATGCCTAAATTCGTAAAAGAGGGGACTCCGTCTCGCTTAAAAGGATCAAACCGATCGTATTTTGACATCAGTTGCACGATCCGAGTTGAGTATCACGGTACAAGTATGGAGTTTATCGTCGACGTTCAAGGTTTTTTAAATAAAAGGCACAATTTTATTCTGAAAGAGATTGCTGTCACTTGTATAGAAAAAAGTACAGAAAAAAACTACATTGGCCATTGGATTCTACGATCGAACGATAATTTCTCCGAATTACCTGCAAATTCGCGAAAGACAAATTCATACCTCTCCGAGCATCATCACGGGATCGAGTGGTTCGACGGTGAATCAGACACGTGTAAAGTATTTCACACACTTCAAGAAATCACGCGTCATGCCAGTCGCATTTACGTCCGCGGATATCAAAAAAAAAAAATTGCTGGAGAAAATTATTATGAGACCTTTCATAAATTTAGAAGAAAACCCGGACGCGCCAACATTCACCGAAATTCGCTCGAATGAAACGTTCTGTATTTATCACGGAATCAGAGTGTCTGACAAATACTCGTGCGCCCTGAACAATGCTGTCAACTTACGAGGATGGCTAATTTCGCGCAAATCCGCTTCTAACAACAACAACAACAACAACATCAGCAACAACATCATCATCGACAACAACAGCGACAAAGATAAAAGTGAAGATTGGGGTTCGTCGCCTTCGATGTCGTCCTCGTCGTTATTGTGTGTTTCTACAGAAACTAGTTTCAGTTTCGCAACCGGCGATTGCAGTTCGAAGGCGCCAAACAAAATCGCCAATGAATTCGAGACAACTGTTACGATCCCTTCGATACATCCAAGGGCATACGAAAGGCGTCTATCCGGCAGATCTGATTCCTCTGGTGTGGACGAAACCTGCGGCAATAATCGCTAACACGGACGATAAAACAAAACCAGGCTCGCACTGGGTAGCATTTTATGTCGACGAATTTTCTAATGGGATCTTCTTTGACAGCTATGGATCGCCTCCATTCATCACGCATCATATTCGCCGCCTCCGACGCAATTGTAAGACAATCCGATGGAGCGACAAGTGTCTTCAGAGCGTTACTTCTTCTGGGTGCGGTCAATATTGCCTTATGTTTTTATATACTATGTCTAACGGTTATAGTTTATATGATTTTCACCAGAATTTCTCTACTGACACTAGAAAAAACGATTACCTTGTGAACAAGTGGTACGATCAATTTTTGAGAAAATATCAATATTCTACCAATACTAAAAATGAAACATGTACTAATTATCCGCTTAATTATGGCGGACAATATAATAACAAATGTATCCAATCTTGTACGTTTAAAATGTGCTATGTTTGAATAAAATGTGTTTTTAACAAATCTAATGTTTTCTTATTTTACCTTTGTCAAATCTTCCCTTCGTATTTTCAGCAGATTTCTAAGAAACTATTATAATAAAGTAGTTGTTTAGAAGGATTCCAGATTCTGCTGGTATTAGTTTGTATGCTATGATTTCCAGCTTACTTCTAGAAGCTTATCTCCCCTTCGCCTTCAAGATTTTCCTAGAAAACTAGGTCACTCGAATATAAACACCACGTGTGCTTTTTAAACGTCGTAGGAAATTACAGTCTCTCGGTTTCGACTTACAAGCGGACTGACACGTGCGCAACAAGTATATAAAGGTCATCGGCGTTATGTATTGGTAAATCTTAATGAATAATAATGAGGAGTGGGGGCTGAATCATCATAAGAAGCCAAACACGAAAACTAACAAATAGTCGTCGAAAGGTCGTTGAACCACGACCTACCTCACGTTCCTGCCAAAGGTACCCCGTACGTTTTTGTATACGTCAGAATATTGACAAAGCGAACGAGATGGTGGTAGTGTTATTTACGACCATAAATTGATAGGTATCTGGCTTTAATTACCCAATTAACATTATTTAGTGACATTTATATTATTTTTTTTGGCATTAATTACCCATTAATAACCATTAACACCTCTTTATGAGTTCATCAACCCTGACCTATCTCAAGCTTCGTCTGCCGGCCACGCGTAGCGGCCAGAGTTACCCCGTACGTTTTTGTTTACGTTAGTCTATTGACAAACCGTACAAGGCGGGAGTAGTGTTATTTACGATCATAAATTGTTACGTATCTGGCGTTAATCACTCAATTATCATTATTTATTGACATTTTTATTATGTGTTTTGACATTAATTAACCATTAATAACCATTAACACCTCTTTATAAGGTCATTAACCCTGACCTATCTCAATATTCGTCTGCCAGCCACGCGTAGCGGCCAAAGGTACCCCGTACGTTTTTGTTTACGTCAGACTACTGACCTACTTCAAAAGACGGCTACAGGGATATTTACGGTCATAAATTATTTTTTTCTGACATTAATTACCCATTTAACATTATTTATTGACGTTTTTATTGTTTATTTTGACATTAATTACCCATTAATAACCATTATCACCTCTTTATGAGGTCATTAACCCCTGACCTATCCCAAGGCGCGCGTGCCGTCTGGCGCCAGACCTACCTCAAGGTGGAGGAGTGGGGGGTGTTTATGTCTGGCTATCGGTACCCCTATACTACTTATACCCTTTGATGCAATCAACGAAACGTTGGAGGACATCGTTGCATGTGCTCACAAGATATACATAAAGGGCGCAGACAAATAAAATATATAGGTTGCAGGAAATTTTAGATGTTGACAATGTGGTCGACACATTCATATTAGCCTGCCCATTATACATTTAAAATCCAAAATACAAAAAAAATACAGTGAAAATCATACATTTAACGGAAAGTGTGCTAAACAAAATGTTAAAATGCTTAAAAATTGGATACTGGAAAATCTGTAAGACTAGCCTGCATCTCTTCAAAGGTCAATGAGAATTTACTATGAAGTGAAACGTTTTGCATTAATGAAACAAAAGACATCGAGTTTCTATAGATTTCATCTCAAAGTTTTCAGAACATGAAATTGAACAAGTAGGCCATGCTTACCACTCACAATGCAAATACATTCAGATTTAAGTGAATGTCATCGATAAAAATTTTCAGATTTTTAATTCAGTCAACTTCAGTGGGATGTAGAGTAATCGCAATATAGGTATTTTAAAAATACGAAATCTCGGGTCCTCGAGATTGCTTTTGCTTTGCAGTAGATGCGCGGTAATAATTAACAATTTCACTTTCATATTCTTTTGCATGGCGATAATAAGGTTAATTGTCAACTAGAGCCAATTTTCAAGAACCTCATATTCAAAATATTGTAATCGCTTCATAACCACTCATATAAGCAAGTGTACCATCGCATCCTACGATGAATCCATGCATTTCAGATGCACCCGCATATTTAATTCTGCGATACACAGATTTTGCAATCTCTTTAAACATACCAAAAGATGGCAGCATTGTCACTTCCTTTAACTTTTTCTTTAAAGACACAAAACTGTGCGTAAAGATAGAAAGAAACTGTTGAAGTTTACACGCTTATAATATTAAATGAAGGTTAATTAATTATATCAAAAGCAAATCGATACTCGTATGTATTCGTCACTTATGGGAAATCAGATTCATTGTTACCGTATAGTAAAGTCTACGGATAATTAACAGGTCGAAACCTGCTTGGCGATATTTAAGATGTGGTAAATTGTACTCATATTAAAAAACGGCCAGGAACATGATTAATTACATTACCCACGTGTCCAAACTCGTATAGCTGTAGTTCATGAATATACGTAAATACCGCGAATATATAAATGCATAGGGAATAAGCGTGTCATCCTCTTTCTTTCTAATTACTGCTAGCTTCTTCCATCAGTGCTATATTATACATTTCAATGCACGCTATTCGGGTTATGTGAGATTGATTACAATTTAAATATTATTGTGGTAAATTATTTATTTATTTATTATTATATTAATGCTATTTTTGTTAACGAAGGGGTGAGTTGGTCTACGGGTGGCCCGTCAGGTTATTCCTAGATAAAATACAGAACTGAGGTCATCTTCTTTCTATTATGACGGAGGTTGCCTAAATGTATGAAAGAGAAAATGTGTCACTTAGTATATGTTTTGATGAAATTGCGCAATGACTTTAAACGCGTCTGAACCTGTATACATGGAAAAATATATGGTGAAAATGATCGGCGGGTAATCGGCGATGACGATGACCGTGAAAACGGTATAATGCTAAAGTTAATGGATCTAACAAAGTATGCGAGAGAGATGGTAGTAGAACGCAGGAGGAAAAGGTTATTATTAGAATTTTATGTTCACTTTCACAATACGGTTCCTACGATGTATTTCCACATGGCACCGTGAAGCAGCTATGATGTAGCCATATCTGACCTTTAATGAAGGCCTTTTAAAATTTGTTTTTCTACAGTCCACACATGGCAATACTACATTGGAATTATTGAATTAGGCTGCCTCCTTTTTATTTCGTCACGGATTGCCGACATTTGGGAAAGACTGTTTTGAAGAAATTGTGCAATGTCCTTTTAAATGCGTCTGGACCTGTATACAATTTGGAAAATTTCGGATAAACAAATCGATGTATTTCCACATAATCACGGAGACGCGACTATAATGTAGGAATATCTGACCTTTAATGAAGGCGACTTTTGAAATTTGTTTTTCGACACATGGTAATACTAATGTGTAACGGCGTACACGTTTCAATCTCTCTGATTGAATTTTGTAAGATCAAGCATTAGATAGACGTCATTTTCTGCGATAATGTAAAAACAGGACATTTTATTAATAACAATATCTAATGAAATAATAAATATTGGTTGACCTTTACCTTCTCTTTTCATTAGACAATGTAACGCAATAAATTACCTATGTATTTCGACCTTCACAGCTTTCGAAATTTATATCAAGAGTACATGAAATTGTTTATAATAACCTCCTTTCACTCATGACCTTCTTACGGCCCACTTGCGCAATTCTCCAATCACACTGTCATCGAAGAGAGGTAGTGTGGGCGGTAGAAGAACCCGCTTAGCCCCTTTACTTTGATACTATGCGTATGTTTTCTAAGGTAAGCCTTCTTTTGATTTTTTCTGTGATTCCTTGTATATGTATAGGGAATAGAGTATATTTTTTTAACAATTCTCTGGGAAGAATCATTTTTACGGGTTGACGTAAAATTGGTCGATTTTCTTTGCAACGCACTCGTTTATAATTTGTAACGGATATTCGTTATTCACTAGAGTTTTTCTTACTAGATTTAGATTGTTTTGGCGAAATCGAATTTCGGATAGTTTTAAGACTCGATCAATTAAGCCACAAATCACACTGATTTTATATTGTAAAGGGTAATTTGACATAAAATGCAAATAACGCCCAGACCAGGTTTCCTTATGAGCCCAATCTGTGTCCATTTCCAAGTAATCAGCATGTTAAGAAAACGAATTGTATTATTATTTTCGATTTCCTGCGTAAAATAAATTTATTAGTAAGTCCTTTGATTTTTTTAAGGATGTTGAATGGTTCTGAGATGGTATTTTCTTCCCCATTAGGGTAAGCTAATAGAATGTCATTAACATATCGTATATAAACAGGTGGTTTAAATTGTAGTTTGTTGAGCAGTATATTTTTTATGAATTCCGCAACTAAGTTAGAAACAATTGGGGATAAGGGAGGCCCCATAGGTACCCCATATATTTTTTTTATAATACTGATTGTAGAAGGAAAACACAGTATTTTCCAAAACTAATTTTAAACCATCTTTAAATTCTGATTTCGGAATGGTGGTATTTACGGTATTTCAGGCGATTTTTTGTCAATTATTAGCATTATGTCAATAGATACATTGGTAAATAACGAAACGATATCTAACGACGTTAATTTATAGTCATTCGGAATAAAAAAGGATTTTAATTTTTCTCTACAGTGCCAACTATCTCTAATATGTGCGGGCGTTTTTCTCACAATATATTGTAGTATATTAGTAAACATAGTGGCTAGATTGTATGTTGGAGAATTTATCGTCGATGCAATTATTCTAAGGGATATACCGTATTTATGGATCTTAGGTAGGCCATAAACTCTCGGTATTACCCGATTATAAGATTTAAGGGAGGTCTGTCATTCTGTTTTGTCAAAAACATTATTTTCGGGTATTATAAGTATGTAGAAATAGTATAGGAACAATTATATACCGTTTACCGACCGAGAATATGCCGTAAAATCGATTTCGCGGTAGTGCCTTCGAATGCGTACAGAAGGCGTTTCGGCTACCTCTACGCCGCGCCGCACAGTGGGCGATGTCGATAAATTTTGTGCGAGATGAAATAACTTTCCATATTTACCACCTATAACAATAATTTTTTTTTAAATTCAAGCTAAGCCTATGTAGATTAAGGTAAAAATAATAAGAAATTAATTTAATGTATTTTAAGCGAAGTTAAAGTAAATCTGTTTAGTCAATATAATATTACCGTATTTTCTCATAAAGAAAAATATACTATGCCGCAATTTACGTGATGTATAGTATATATTTTTGTATTTCACATAAACTAGAGACGTAATTTGATTGAAGATATCCAAAAAAGCATTTACTAATATATAATTGTTTATTGTTTACGATCTATAAATACATTTTTAAGATAATCATTTGAAATTACGTATGATGGAGTTTTTGTGGTCGCTGATTACGAATCTGACCAGAGATTTCGAAAATTCAAAATGGTCGACCAAAATGTAAAAAGTTACTTGATCAAGCTGAAACTTGGTACTCGGGAGTTTTTGAGGCCGCTGATTTCGAATCTGACTACAGATTTTAAAAATTCAAAATGGCCGATCCAAGATGGGCGACCAAAATGTAAAAAGTTTCTTCATCGGGCTGAAATTTGATACTCGGGGGTTTTCGAGGTCGCTGATGACGAATCTGACAACAGATTTTTAAAATTCAAAATGGCCGATCCAAGATGGGCGACCAAAATGTAAAAAGTTACTTGATCAAGCTGACACTTGGTACTCGGGGGTTTTCGAGGTCGCTGATTTCGAATCTGACTACAGATGTTGAAAATTGAAAATGGCCGCTCCAAGATGGCAGACCAAAATGTAAAAAGTTACTTGATCGGGCTGAAACAGGATACTCGGGGGTCTTCGAGGTTGCTGATTGCGAATCTGACTACAGATATTAAAAATTGAAAATGGCCGATCCAAGATGGGCGACCAAAATGTAAAAAGTTTCTTGATCGGGCTGAAATTTGATACTCGGGGTTTTCGAGGTCGCTGATGGCGAATCTGACAACAGATTTTAAAAATTAAAAATGGCCGCTCCAAGATGGCCTACCAAAATGAAAAAAGTTACTTGATCGGGCTGAAACAGAATACTCGGGGGTTTTCGCGGTCGCTGATGTCGAATCTGACCACAGATTTTGAAAATTCAAAATGGCCGATGCAAGATGGCCAACCCAAACGTGAGATACAATGCTCCTAATATTTGACGATACTGACTTCAAAGGAAACTGAGCTTTCATTTATTTTATCACATTGTTTGTAACTAGTTTCCAAATTTATTAGAGTGAAAATTCACTCTTTGAGAATTAAAACCCAGTTGCTCTTTAAACAAGAGTGAATAATTCACTTCAATAAAAGTTGGAAATCACTTCTAAAGAGTGAAATTCGCGAAAAAGATGCTATTTTACCTTATTATTTATATCTAATTCATAACAAAATTAATTAGCAATTACATTCGCTGACATTTGCAACGATTTTATACTTATAAGTAATTAATAAAAATTAGACTCGTAAATTTCAACGATATTAATTCCAAGTAAAACCTTGGATACACATTTTTTATCCCGCATTGTTCGGAAATAATTAAGGAATTATTAATGAAGTCATAATTTTAGTATTTTCGGAATTTCGAATTTTTTGTTGAACTGGAAACTCGGTTTGCAAAACAGTATGATAATCGAGCAGGATTGGTACTTTTATTCTGTATGATGTTAAATAACCAAAACAATTTTAATTGTCCAAATAGCTGGTAATATGTCGATATCGATTTTCCATTACGGTTTCTGGTTTCGGGCTTTCTTCTTTTCGTTTAGAATTTCGTTTAATCTTAGACCTCATTCTTCCATTTTTGGCCCAGTAATAGACTTTGGATTATAATCGAATGAAAATGTTCAAAGTATGAATTGAAATTAATTGAATAAAAAAAAAATCTTTTAAATCCACATGCAGTATCGTGACTCAATCCATAAACGCTTTTTAGGATATACATGAATTCAGTACAGTTGTATTTTTTCTTTTAAATTAAATTTGAATTCAGTTACATTTCCAGTGTAATTTATAATACAAGATTATTTTTGGATTCAGATGAATTTACTAATTGTGTTTTTTATTCGTAAATATAAAGTGAGATGCATTTCCGTTGTAATTGTAGAAAATAAACTATATTTGAATTCAGATTAACTCACAAAGTAATGATTTCATTATTATTTACATATTTACATACAAAATTAATAGCAATAATTGTCTTTTTTGGCTTTAATCCGGGTTCATTTCGTATATAACACCTAATACCATAATTTTTTTTAATTAAAGCTAAATCTAAAGGTATAATTATATATATATATAAATATAAAATATATAAAGGGGGTTCCTAACTGAAACGAAAAAACATAAAAAGACTTTCCGAGATTCCTATAGTATCGACTGTTCCGTCCATCAACACACAAAATTCAGTTGAAAATCGATGTTATTAATGTACATATGTACTAATTTGTTAATATTTATCAATTTTATAATGATATATCTCATCTTGAACGATCCCGGTTGCAAAATATCAATACCAAATAGGTTATGTTGCATAAAATGGTTTATGTCAATAACCAAAACAATGGTTTATTAGCGCGGATACAAACCAAAAAAACTATTTCAAGTTTTTTGCGTCGATTACTGCATCAAATCAACGGACGTAAAGTCCAAAACATCTCACATTTGTGTAAAAGCGTAGTAACAGAGCGATTTTTTAAGATAACTGCCTAGAACTCTCAATTTCCAACAAAATATGTTGTTCGAGAGGGGCGCTCTTTAACAATAAATACACTTGTCAATAAAAACATAAATACCTCTTTGTTTACAGTTTTTAATGAATTATTTTTAGTTGGTTACATAAATCAAGGTGTATATGGTACACATATGTATACTGCAACTTCTCGTGGGTATCTGTTCATCTATAGATAAAACAAAGAAAATTGAATCGCGATATTGTAAAAGTGATATAAGTCACATAACATATTTCTATAAATATATTAATATATATGCTGAATTGGCTTGAGAGGATATATTGAGTTTATTAATAATTTAAGTGTTTTAAATTTTTCGCTGTATATTTTAATTTCTTATGTGTTTTTGATAATTTATATCGTCAATTTACTTATTGGCATGAGTCAGACGAATTTCGAAGTACAGGTTAGTTTTATATAACTTACTAACATATTTTTTCGTATGTTTATTACAAACATAATTTAATTTCTTACGTAGACGTTAATAGATTATTCCACTGATTTTTATGCGAAATATTCGTGAGCTTTTGTTTTGTAATAAAAATTAATAAAAAGGAAATACGTATATATATATGTGCATTATTCTAGAACTTTTAAACTTTGAGGTTGAAGAAAATTTCATTTTTTTTTAGGCACATTCATGAAATTAATTTTATTGGCTTTAGAATTGATCAAATGACAGGAAAAACCTTGCGTGACTCATTTATACACAACGTAATTTTTTTTTTAATGTAACATGTTACGTTACTCGTAAAATTAGTTTTTAGTTTTGTAACGTTTAATATACATAAAAAATTCAGTTCTTTTGCTTATGGCCTAATTTTTAGAAGCTAGTATATAAAATTAAACGTCTAGTTAATAGTTATTCAAATTTAAAATAATGGATTAAATATGGCGGACTATTTTTACAAAATTTCTTTGATTTTTATAAAATTTGATATGTTAGGGTTTTTGAGGCCACTGATTACACATCCACAGTCAGTTATCATTAAAATTTGAAATCCAAATACATGATTTAACATTAAGGATACTAAAAAATTAAAACGATTTGTATAGAATAATCATTTTATTATTGTTAAAAAGTGTGTTTTTTGTTGTATTAAAAAAACACAAAAGTTATAAATACTTTAATAACTTAGGAGAAAAAATCACAATGATTCCAAAGTACTTAGAAGTTAAATTGTAGATGTGCCATTAAATAATTTGATTTTTCAAAGTGAGTTTCGTTTGGAAATTTAAAGTTTGACGTGGTCGTATATTTTTTATGTATAGGTGGCACACATTCGGGCAAAGGCTCAAATTACTTCTTATCATACAGGTAATTTACCCCTGTTGTGTGGTTTCTTAAAAACCAATGTGACAAAAATTATCTAAGGTTGATTGCTAAATTGTCAACTATAAAAAAAAGTTATCTCGCAAGTTTGAAGGTATATAATTTTATTCATCAGTGAGGCACATCATTAAGTTAAGGATTTTTCATTTTTTTACATCTCCAAATACTTCCACAAAAAACCACAAACCATAAAAAAAAAGGTGCAAAAAGTTTCAGTGTTAAAACTGAAAAAATGTAGTGAGTGTCGCGCACCAAAAACAGGCAAATTCACTAATTTTATTTACTCTCATTGTTTTCTACATATCTGTAATTAGTAATAAACACTTATTACATGTAAAACGAACAAAAATTTGTTGATTTGCCGTGTTGCAAAGTTATATTTAAAATTTTTAAGGTATTATAATGAACGACAACATAAAGTTTAAAAATTCTAGAACAATGCCCATATATATCCATACCTATATTATATGAATATTAAATTATATAAAAACTTGCTTTATACCCCTGGTAGAAAGTACATCATTTTTATTGTATTAAAGCTAATTATTAGACAACTATGTTTGCTAAGAAATTTATAAAATAAAATTGACTCGAAAATGCCCAACAATTGCATAATATTAAGCAAAACATATCTTACATGAAAATTTCTCACAATTTTATCTGTTATTTAGACAAAAAAGGTGCAATATTTGTGCACAACATTTCTTCGTATTAAATGTACATTAAAACTACACTGTTAGAAATGTTCTTAAATTTAATGAACTTTTAATGTACATCGGTAAATGAATTTTAATAACAAAGTAAATGAAACCACATTTAATATACATGTTTATGAAAATTCGTTTTTCTATTATTTCAATAATTATTAATACGAATATCTGTGTAGTTCACTCCCTCACTCATTACCTTGGTCACTCTGTCACTCTGTCGCTCTTCCGATCATTCTCTCCAACCCTCTTACGATCACTCTCTTGGTCACTCTTTCGGTCATTTTTTCGGTCTTCTCTCCGTCATTCCTTTAGTCACTCCCTCAATTACAATCTCGACCACTGTCTCGGCCAGTCTTTCAGTCACTCTCTCTCTCTGTCACTCTTTCGGTCATTCTCTCTGACACTCTTATGATCACTCTCTTGGTCATTCTTTCGGTCATTCCTTCAATCACTCCCTCGATTACTATCTCGGTCACTCTCTCGGTCACTCTTTCAGTCACTCTCTCTGTCACTCTTACGGTCACTCTTTCAGTCACTCTCTTAATCACTCTTTCAGTCACTTTTTCGGTCATTATCTCCGTCACTCTTTCAGTCACTCTATCTATGGCGGCATTATTAAGACGCCCAATTTGTAATGTAATCGGTAACGATAAGCCTCTAAAACTTGCATGCATGCGTTAGTGAAATAGTTTTCCCATTGAATGTGAATTAAAGTTAAGGAATTTTTTAATTTACATGAATAACTTCCTGCTTCCATTACATGTTCATTAAATTTCATTACGAAATTTTTAACAGTGTATTCTAAGATATGTTCATTGCATACTGTCTAAATAATGGACATGAAAAATGTTTTCAATGTCGATTATCAAACTATTCGTTTTGAAGTTAACTTTATTATTTAATGTTATTTATATTATATTATATTATATTATATATATATTATAAAATAAACTAACATTAATGAAATTAAATGTATTCATCGATTGATTGGTAATAAATGAATATATTATTTATAATATTTATTACTTTGTCGAATAAATAACACGTTTTAATTCGTAAATGTAATTTAGTAACTTTTTGACCTGAACATGCTATTATAAATTCCGTAATTAAGCCTTTAAATGTACCTTGCTTAAATCATAAATCACTCGCAAGGTTTAAAATTCATTATAAAATTTAAAGAAATAATGAAATGTTTTTAAGTATCATAAAAGAAAGAGTCTACAAGAACAGAACTTTCTATTTTATTTACAACCCAGTAACCGAAAACGAATAATAGTACATTATCATACTAGTAAAAAAATGTTTTATCTGAGAATGTGAGGTTTCCCATGACGAGTCGTAGGCGTGTTTGGTATGCACATTCATACAGAAAATACTGCTGTACATGTATCATGTATAATGCAATATTTTATATAACGGATGAAAAAAACTGCACGAAGTTGCGGATTTTGCTCACTAGTTATATCAAATAGTTTAAGATGTATTTATTATAAGCATTTTTGTATTCGTATAAAATCGAATCCGTTTTTATGCACGACTTATTATATTTGTCAAGTCAAAGAGTATTGTTTTTTAACTTCAATATATACCCCTTTGAATCATGTAAGATGTACGTTCCTAATAGTTATTTAGAATTATAATTTATAATTTTGAATTCATAAAAATCGAAAAATAAGATTCTTTAAAAGAACTGTTCGTTGATGCATTTTTATGTGCATTTTGAAATGAAAAATTTCTATTTCAATCAATGTAAATTAAAACATTATGTGTTCCAAATGTGTCGCTAATGCTTTTCTATTTACATAGTTTAATAATAAATATTGTAATTTACTCAATCTGAGTTCCAAATTAATACTTAAAAAAATTGCCATTAATACGTTTTTATCGTGTTTATAGAATACAGAAGTTATATACGTTCAAAAATTATATTCTCAAAAAATGTCAATACGATTCTATCTTGATATTTTAAGATAATAGGATATTGGTATTACTGTCATTTTTGTCAATAACATTATTAATTACAATTGGTAATGACATTTATATATAACTCAGTTTTGAATTATAACTTAACGGTCACGATTCTAAAACAATATTTGTATTTTAAGGTTGTAATGTATGCATACTAAAATTGTTTTATTCATAAATTTACATTTATATGGATGAATGATTTTAATCCATATTTAGATCACGATTTTAAAGAAAAATATAAATTTTTGTTTAAATTTATCACATTTCTATGTATGAATTCATATCTATCAGTATAAACACTGTTGATTCGATTGACTACGAATACAATTGTTTTTTCATAATCTTCAATTCGGATAGAAATGCATTATTTTGCTTTTAAATTTAATTCTAATTAATACAATTTAACAATATTTCATGTAAGCATAGGCGTGGATAAAATTTGATTGACATGTTGCTACATTTTAATCAATTCCTAATTACTGCGAACTGCTCAATTTTCTTTAAGTGGAAAAATCATAAACGTTTTTGTCATAATCGCTTTTCATCAATTTTGAATTGATATAACAAAATGTAAAAAAATGCACTACACGCAAAAAATTTTTTATTAGTTTCCACCGAACTTGGTTACGTAAAATTTGTCGAACATGTTAATAGACAAAATAAGAGTATTTTCGAAGTAAATAAGGTACTCAGTAAGTCCATAAATATTGTATATCACTTTCGTGTAGAAAATTCTGAATTATTTTAAAGTGAGAATATTATTTTTAACGAATAGTGTCAGGGTTTATTTTGTATATAAATATTTAAATATCCTGTTAAGTATTCCAGGAAACACACAGAGCTGTAAAATGGATGTAACAACCTAAATGACTGCTAAATTTAATTGTTGCAGCCATTTTTGTATCATATAAAGCTGTAAAATGGTTGCAACAATGTTGTAGTTGCATAATTAGCTTTTGTGTTACCTGATGGGATAGTTTTTATTATATTTATATCACACCCAATTACGAAAGTTTGTTTGAGCAATTCAAACAATTTTGTTCACTTTACTATAGTATAAATCATGCTTTTTATTTATTGCTTAACAAGGCCGGCAAATTTTGCTTGACTATTTGACATAATCTACTAACAATTTTTCTACGTGCGTATACTCCTCCATCTGTTAATTTTTTTTTCATGGTATTTTTTAAAATTGTTATTATTATAATTTACTACTAGCTTATCATGGGAAGAAAAAGAAAAAATAATAATGGAGGTCGTGGAAGACCCAGAAAACTGCCGAAAATAAATAACAGTACGGGTAGGAAATCTGTTCCTGTAGAGCAGTTTTCCAGAAGAGCTAAATATAGGAAAGCCCATGAGATATTAGATTTAATATGTTATGATATTTCCATCTTAGAAATTGCATTAAAATTGGCGCATAAAAGGAAAGAGAGTGAGAATAATGTGAATCAAAATGACGAAGACCAAAATGGTACACATGAGAATCCCAGCAGAAGTGAAATAGATCTCGAAAGTCCTGCCAATGAAGATGTCAATTTTAATTACAGGCATACCGACGAATCAGCTCTTGCTTTTTTTTGGACTTCGATTATACAAAAAATCAGTATAAAGGATTATGTAAGGACTCGAAGATGAGAGACTGTAAAATATATCCCGATTATTCCTTTCTTTCCAATGCAAAACGTGCATGCCTGCCAGATGACATTATTCTGAATGAAACGGAAGCTTATGTTCCTTTACAGAGCTTATTAAATAAAACTGCGGAGCGCTTATGTGAGGCTGTTGCCTTCAGTTGGCCCGATGATGTCTTACAAAACCTTGAGTTGACCGTTTCACTGGGCTTCGATAGTTCCTCGGGGCATTTAAATCCCCATCAAAGGTACGACGACGAAGACAGTTTTGAGAATAATGAATCTCAAATTTCACTATTCATTACAAATTTTATAATTATTGAAATGAAAGATGGCAGTGGACATTACAATTGGAAAAATCCGAATCCTCAAAGTACACGTTTTTGTAGATGCTTAAGTATAGCGGTAGAGAAAGAAGACGATACAGCTATTACTGAGGAATATAGTAGACTGAATAATGAAATTGACAAGTTGTTGGGCCACGAATATTTAATGTCAAATAATAAAACATCAAAAATTAAGTTCAACACATTTAAAACATTATTTGACGGCAAATGTGTCAATTGCATTTCTGAAAATAGAGCTACAACAAGATGTCCAATTTGTAAAGAATCGTCACATTCATTTGGCATTGTCAATCATCCATTTATACCAAACGAGGCAGTCCTGGAATTAGGGCTCGGTCTATTACACTGCACTATAAAAGCTTTGGAACATATCATTCATATTTCGTACAGATTGCCTTTTAAAATGTGGGATGTTCGACAAAGTAACAGAGGTACATTTTATTCTAATTTTACACATGTTTAAAAACTTTTAATTAATTAGGGAACTGCTATATTAAATGTAGTAAAATATATGTACGGGGAAGTGTTTTCTCTATAAATATGAGTTCAAAACTCTCCTACGACTCGTGTTAGCAAATCACAAATTTTCAAATAAAACACTTTTGTACTAGTTTCATAATGTGCAATTAATTTTATAAAATATAATAAAAGTATATGAAACGCGTTTTAACTGGTGATTGTAAATTCGTCAAATATTTAGAAAAAATGATAAGAAATAAGACTCAATCTTTGCAGACAAGTTCTGATGGTCATGCACTATCTAACTGTATCGATACAATTGGTAGGTAGTTACATAGTCCATGACCATCAAAACTTATCTGCAAAGATTGAGTCTTATTTCTTATCATTTTTTCTAAATATTTGACGAATTTACAATCATTAGTTAAAACGCGTTTCATATACTTTTAATATATTTTATAAAATTAATTGCACATTATGAAAGTAGTACAAAAGTGTGTTTTGAAAATTTGAGATTTGCTAACACGAGTAGTAGGAGAGTTTGCACTATCTGACTGCCTTCCAATTGTATCGATACAGTTAGATAGTGCATGACCATCAGCACATGTTTATAAAAATCACGCCTTATTTCTTGTAGTTTTTCTTGGGCTACCATTTTAATTAGTAAAGCAATATACTAATTAATAGTCATTTTCTACTAATTGAGATAGTAAAATTTTTTGATTGCCTAATTTAATTAGTTCGAATCAACTAATAATTACTAGATTATTTAACTAATTTCTAATAATAGCCCACTATTAACTAATTCAAATTTAGAGAATAAATTAAACCCATCAAATTTTATGATTATTTACAATATTGAAGCTCGAAAATTAATTTAATAAACTATTTCGATTAATAAATTTTCCTCTAATTTTGTCGAGTTAATTACAAATGCAATTATAAAAAGATTCATAATCAGGTTACAAAGTTCTTTCATTTTAAATTCAATATATTTATCACATTTTATTAACACACCTTTAACGTTATTAATGATGAATGATGTTGTACCCCTACTTTAAAAGTAAATAATTATTATTTATAATTATTTTCACTCCCCATCATCAGATAATGGAAATGAATATTTCATGTCGGGATAATTTATCCCTATTTACTTTATTTCATTTAATTTACTTTCATGAAAGTCAGTGTCCCTATTCATAAAGAAAGAGCTAGAACATGGACAATTCAAAATGTAAAGTATACCACATTTGTCTGCTATATACGTGCTCGAAATCTAAATAAATGCCTAAAAACGAAAACAACCCCTATCCACAAAAATCACACCTCGACAAATTTAAAAAGCAAAAATTTAGATATTTATGTAAGCAACATTTTTAGATGTAGTTTTTTAAAAATTGTTAATAGTATATTTTAACAGCATAATAGTTAAAAATTGCTGCCACCCTCATTGAATTTTTGTTCAATTTCCATCTTTTTATTATTGAGCTTACATTCTATTCTGTACAAGTATTTTCGAAATATATACAATTTAAATAAATATATTGTAAGTATTCTATCAGTAAAGTTTGCATTTAGTTACGTTTTAGTTTGAATTTGTTTATAATGAGGGTAACAGTGTCATCGATGTAATTATTAAAATCTTTTATAAAATCAATATTACATTTGAATAAGGATGGTGCCCAAGACATAAGGAACTGAAAACTGACATTGGTGTAACCTTTTTAACATACACAGTTTCTAAATTAAACTTTGAATTGCTTCGAACAAGGGTATTTGGAAAAAATTACCCTTAAAATATAAAATGGCCGACCACTTTTGTCTGTTTTCACTTACTATTTATAATATCTTTCCTTAAGGGGGTTCTATGGTAGAACTTTTACCGACTTTTTTTATGGATTCGTATTTCAAGTTTTTCTCCTTCATATCCGCACCGATAACGTTGAAAATTTTTCTGAATTCATAAAAATAACTTTCGTAGTAACAGAGCCGGATTTTTGAAAAACTGTAAAAAGTTAAAAAGTTTATTGTTTGGTTAAACTTTTAGAGTTCCACGACTGGCCTCTACGAAATAATGGCGTCCCTCTCGAGCAACGTACGAATATATTTTGTTGGAAATTGAGAGTTTTAGGCAGTTATCTTGAAAAATCGCTCTGTTACTATGATTTTACACAAATGTGAGATGTTTTGGACTTTACGCAGTAATCGACGCAAAAAACTTGAAATGGTTTTGGTTTGTATCCGCGCTAATAAACCATTGTTTTGGTTATTGACATAAACCATTTTATGCAACTTAACCTATTCGGCATTGATATTTTGCAACCGGGAGCGTTCAAGATAAGATATATCATTATAAAATTGATAAATATTAACAAATTAGTACATATGTACATTCATAACATCGATTTTCGACTGAATTTTGTGTGTTGATTGACGGAACAGTCGATACTGTAGGAATCTCGGAAAGTCTGTTTATGTTTTTTCGTTTCAGTTAGGAACCCCCTTAAGATATGTTATAAACATTATACCTTTAAATTTATTCTTCTGTGTTATGGGAATTATCCTTTATATTAATCATGTTTCCACGTGTCTATCGAAGATGGTTCAGATTAGTTATATCTTTTCAGAAATTTTCGAAGATGAAAAGAAAAAAATTAAGAAAGAAATTTTAAAAAAATTGGTCCTTCAAGGCCATGGGACGACAAATACCGGAAATGTGGCAAGAAGGTGTTTAGAAGATCCTCGGAAATTTTCGGATTGCACCAATGTTAATTTTAATTTTATAAATAATTTGAAAATCATTTTGGCCGCATTTAAATGCAAGAAGAATATTGATCTGCAGAAATTGGAAATGTTTTGTCGGGAAACTTATGAGATGCACTACAGGCTATATCCGTGGGCACGAATAAATCCTACTCTGCACAAATTACTAATCCATGGAAGTCAAATAGCTAGAAAATTTCCTTTGCCTATGGCTTACTTTTCGGAGGATGCCGGAGAAGCCTGGCACAAACTGCATCGGCGAAATATGGTGCTCCATTCGCGACAGAATAGCCGTAAAAACAGATTGGAAGATGTGTTTAAACGAGGAATGTACTTATCTGATCCCAAAATTTCTTTGATGGGAATTCAAAGAAGAAATATTTATAAAGAAGCCCGAACACATTTGGTTGAAATTCGTCAGTTCTTGATTGACAAGTGAGAATTGATTCAATACTTCTTCTATAATTAAGTCATACAGAAAGAAAAAATTTAAAAAATTAAAAAGTTAGAATGGTAAAATGAGTGCATTGTCGAAGCATCCAAAATTTTGCAGTTTTCACCATACAAATTTTCTTTAAATACCGGAAAAATTCGTATAAACATTTCTAAAAGCTGATATAATGAAGCGACAAATTATTGAGTTCAACGTAAAGTTTTCGGTGTTTCGTAAATACGTCTTACATTATGCAACATTCAGTTTTTCTCAGTCTTTTCATTTATTTCCGGTTTCGTAATTCAACCAAAAGAAATATATTGTCAAAAAATATCAGATATAAGATAAAGGCTAAAATAATTTGTTTAGAATAATCACAAATTAAACAACGCATACGTTATTAGTACCGTTACAAAAATTAATGGTACCATAAATGTGTAAATGTCATTTCATATATTACAATAAATAACATTTTCAGCGATGACATACAAGAGGAACACGATGGAGAAAACAGCGACGCCAATTCACAATACAAAACAGAGCCAAACGGACTTCGATTGCCTATATATTAAATAATTTAATGATATTCACGCAATTAAATAAAATATATTTTAGTTATTACCATTTATATTACAAAATTTTTTCATCGTTACTTATTATCTATCGTGTAACTATGAAGCCCATAGTATGCTTTTTCCAAATATAATATATTACCTCCGGACAAAAACTTACTTGTATACAATTGTATAGAACCAAATGTTGCCTATATACAATTGTATACAACTGTTTACAAATATATATTTATATATTATTTTTAAAAAAATGGTTGAACATTGAACTCGAACCTTCAGCTCATCGGCTCTCCACTCGAATACACTAACCACAGAGCCAATTACGAATCTAATTTTACATTTCCAAATTCGAACAAATTCTTGTATAACGCGTACATAAAATTTCTTAATTCTATGTTAATTAAAGTTATTTACATTAACTTCGTTCAAAATGTATAATATTGTTTTATTATTATTTTTACCTTAATCTATATAGATTTAGCTTTAATTAAAAAAAAATTATGGTATTAGGTGTTATATACGAAATGAACCCGGATTAAAGCCAAAAAAGACAATTATTGCTATTAATTTTGTATGTAAATATGTAAATAATAATGAAATCATTACTTTGTGAGTTAATCTGAATTCAAATATAGTTTATTTTCTACAATTACAACGGAAATGCATCTCACTTTATATTTACGAATAAAAAACGGAATTAGTAAATTCATCTGAATCCAAAAATAATCTTGTATTATAAATTACACTGGAAATGTAACTGAATTCAAATTTAATTTAAAAGGAAAAATACAACTGTACTGAATTCATGTATATCCTAAAAAGCGTTTATGGATTGAGTCACGTTAGTGCATGTGGATTTAAAGGATTTTTTTAATTTCAATTCATACTTTGAACATTTTCAATCGATTATAATCCAAAGTCTATTACTGGGCCAAAAATGGAAGAATAAGGTCTAAGATTAAACGAAATTCTAAACGAAAAGAAGAAAGCCCGAAACCAGAAACCGTAATGGAAAATCGATATCGACATATTACCAGCTATTTGGACAATTAAAATAGTTTTGGTTATTCAACATCAAACAGAATAAAAGTACCAATCCTGCTCGATTAACATACTGTTTTGCAAACCGAGTTCCCAGTTCAACAAAAAATTCGAAATTCCGAAAATACTACAATTATGACTTAATTAATAATTCCTTAATTATTTCCGAACAATGCGGGATAAAAATTGTGTATCCAAGGTTTTACTTGGAATTAATATCGTTGAAATTTACGAGTCTAATTTTTATTAATTACTTATAAGTATAAAATCGTTGCAAATGTCAGCGAATGTAATTGCTAATTAATTTTGTTATGAATTAGATATAAATAATAAGGTAAAATAGCATCTTTTTCGCGAATTTCACTCTATAGAAGTGATTTTCAACTTTTATTGAAGTGAAATATTCATTTTTGTTTAAAGAGCAACTGGGTTTTAATTCTCAAAGAGTGAATTTTCACTCCAATAAATTTGGAAACTAGTTACAAACAATGTGATAAAATAATTGAAAGCTCAGTTTCCTTTGAAGTCAGTATCGTCAAATATTAGGAGCATTGTATCTCACGTTTGGGTTGGCCATCTTGCATCGGCCATTTTGAATTTTCAAAATCTGTGGTCAGATTCGACATCAGCGACCGCGAAAACCCCCGAGTATTCTGTTTCAGCCCGATCAAGTAACTTTTTTTATTTTGGTAGGCCATCTTGGATCGGCCATTTTTAATTTTTAAAATCTGTTGTCAGATTCGCCATCAGCGACCTCGAAAACCCCGAGTATCAAATTTCAGCCCGATCAAGAAACTTTTTACATTTTGGTCGCCCATCTTGGATCGGCCATTTTCAATTTTTAAAATCTGTAGTCAGATTCGCAATCAGCAACCTCGAAGACCCCCGAGTATCCTGTTTCAGCCCGATCAAGTAACTTTTTACATTTTGGTCTGCCATCTTGGAGCGGCCATTTTCAATTTTCAACATCTGTAGTCAGATTCGAAATCAGCGACCTCGAAAACCCCCGAGTACCAAGTGTCAGCTTGATCAAGTAACTTTTTACATTTTGGTCGCCCATCTTGGATCGGCCATTTTGAATTTTAAAAATCTGTTGTCAGATTCGTCATCAGCGACCTCGAAAACCCCCGAGTATCAAATTTCAGCCCGATCAAGAAACTTTTTACATTTTGGTCGCCCATCTTGGATCGGCCATTTTGAATTTTTAAAATCTGTAGTCAGATTCGAAATCAGCGGCCTCAAAAACTCCCGAGTACCAAGTTTCAGCTTGATCAAGTAACTTTTTGCATTTTGGTCGACCATCTTGGATCGACCATTTTGAATTTTCGAAATCTCTGGTCAGATTCGTAATCAGCGACCACAAAAACTCCATCATACGTAATTTCAAATGATTATCTTAAAAATGTATTTATAAATCGTAAACAATAAACAATTATATATTAATAAATGTTTTTTTGGATATCTTCAATCAAATTACGTCTCTAGTTTATGTGAAATACAAAAATATATACTATACATCACGTAAATTGCGGCATAGTATATTTTTCTTTATGAGAAAATACGGTAATATTATATTGACTAAACAGATTTACTTTAACTTCGCTTAAAATACATTAAATTAATTTCTTATTATTTTTACCTTAATCTACATAGGCTTAGCTTGAATTTAAAAAAAAATTATTGTTATAGGTGGTAAATATGGAAAGTTATTTCATCTCGTACAAAATTTATCGACATCGCCCACTGCGCCGCAAAGGCACGTTACGATTTCCCGCTTATTTTAGAGGTGAGGCTTGGTTCTCACATGTGTTTGACATTCAGTGAGAATAGATGAAAGTTATTTGACACGCAAAAAATGAACACAGTGCCAAATATAGTGGTAATATATCTGTATAACCATAGATAAGAAAAGTTGTAGAAACAGCAATGTTAGAGGAGATCGTTCAAAAAACAGAAAGTTTAGTTGATAATCGACATACGAGTGAGCGAAATACAAGCCAGACAAGTGCATCGGCTTATAAGCTTTCGAAAGCTACTCCCGAATTTGAGATAAATGTCGATTCCATGCTGCAGTCCCAGGTAGTGAATTTCGTGATCTACCTGAAGTTACAAGAGATTCTTATTTGCAAAACTTGTAAAAGTGACATAAAATTGTTTAAGCGTGCTGAAAAAGGTTTGGGGTTTCAGTTAGTCGTGCAGTGCAAGTGTGAAACTGAAACTCGATTTCCAAACAGTCCACAAATTCACTCTTCGTATGAAGAATTGTTTACTTGGTGTTGCATTTCAAGGACTTAACAATTTTTGTGGCTTTATGGACATCCGCACAGGATTTAGCACGCGTACATATGATATAATAGAGCACATTTATATAGCAGCAAAATCTGTTGTACAATTAGTGTTTCGAAAAACGGTCGAAGAAGAAGACTTAAAAAATGAAGAAGCTGGTAACGTCAAAAATCGTCTGACACTTTCTGGTGATGGTTCTTGGCCTAAACGCGGGTTTTCTTCTCTTATTGAATTGGCAACTCTGATCGGAAAATATACGGGAAAAACATTCAAGCAGTTGAAAGATGTATATCCCTATAAAAATGTGGTTATTATAAATAAAAAGGAGTGTGTTTTTCATGTAAAAAAGCGGCTTTTTAAAAGAGCTAAAGATGCCAAAACTAAACTGACACGACGGATTAAGACGAAGAAAATCAGAAGAATACACCAAGCTCAAAAGCGAAAAAAACTGCGGCGTAGGAAGTCGTAACAAAAAATGACAAACCCGTTTTATTTACCAATAAAGTTATGAAAGAATTGCCGACGTTTTATGAATTGGCTGTGCGAAGAAATCCAAATTCTGTAGAAAATATGAGAAATGCTATATGGGCCACATTCTATCACAAAATCTCAACCGATAGCAATCCTCAACATGACAGTTGTCCAGAAGTAACCGCTTCGCTGTGTAAGTATCGTGTCGCTGAAGATAACGGAAATTTGGATACCTTTAAACATCCTCCCGCATCACAAGATGAGATTCAATATCTGCTAGAAAAAGTGTTTGAAGACGTCACGACTTACGATTTGTTGGAACAATGCACTGGAGCTCACACTCCAAATACCAACGAATGTTACAACTCATGCGTTTGGCGCATAGTTTCGAAACATGTATTCGTTGGCAAAAAAATTGTCCAGATTGCAGCCTTCTGCGCTACCTGCACTTCAACGAGGGCTTACAACTATTATTAAAAACAACGGAAACGATGGGAGTTAACATTGGTAGAAACGCAGCTGATCTCGTGTAATAACTGAAACGTGACGAATATCGCATTGAGAAGTCAAATCGGCGAAGCCTGGAGACTTCAAACGAGCATCGATGTGAGCTGTGACTCCATAGATCTACGGAAAACGAAGCCTACGAGGAAGAAGAAGGCATAATGTATGGAGCAGGCATCGCTGATTAAGCATAAAGTATTTTTTTACGATTATACTAACGATTATACGTACTAAAGCTTTAAATGCATTTTTCTCAAAACAACGTTTTTCTAGATGGTTGACATGATTTTAAAAAAAAACTATCCGACCGATTGCGCTGAAATTTTCAGGGATTGTTCAGCACATGTATAGGTTCAGCTTGAACTAGAATCATAATTTTTCGTTCACTTTCAACTCCTTTTTTAGACATTTTAAGGTTGAAAAAGGGTTAAAATAATTCCAAACGCCGCCATTTTTTTTTGTTGTACCAAATTAATTTATCTTAGTTCAGGATATGGCTACCGTGCTATCTTTTAAGAATCTTTTTGAAATTTTTTTTCAGACGTCTGAGAATGAAGAAATCGTGTCAACCACTTTTTTATAAGCAACCACAGCAGCCGCCATTTTGTCGACGTCAAGGGCCGAAATAATTTGAAAAATTTTTTTACAGGCTTCATGTCATACGAAAATACCGCGGTGATTAAATACATTTTATTATGAAAAGAAATGTTGAAAAAACAAGCAAAAGACGCACAAACCTCCCTTAAGGAATTTACCAGTGTATATATTGATATATTTCATCTTTTCCCATGTAATAACCAATAAGTTTACTTTTTTTATATTGTTTCTCAAATTTAGATGTTACTTATGTTGTAGAGTCACTGAGACGGGTATTCATTTTTTGTAAATACTCATCTTTAGGTAAAATGGCGGTAGTTTTGCCTTTATCTACCCGTGTAAAAATGATATTGTTTTCTTTTTCAAAAAATGTATGTATACTGTCTATAATATGTTTCGGAATTTGAGGTTTGTTATTGTTATTGTTTACTTTATTTAAAATTTTGATACAGTCTCTTCTGGCATTGTTTTTATTATCAATGTTCACATTAACATCATTATCTAGAACATTATCAATTGTTGGCATAACATCCTCTATGCCCGCTATAAAAGTATGCAAAGGGAGTTTATTTGGAATGGGAAAAGCGAAATTTTCACCCAGAGCAATAACATTAATTATTTCCTTAGGAATATCGACATTTGTAAGATTTTTAATCCAATTAAGTTGTGTGCGAGGTAAACTTTGTTTTAGGATGCGATAATCAGACTTTTGTTCTTTCATTCGTAGAAACTTTAATTTTTTGAAAAGTTTAAATGAGTAAAATTTGAAAGAGTTATTATATTTAATATTTTGTGTACGAAAGAAATTGCTGAATAAATGAATGGGTAAAAAATGTGTAATCTCATCACAATTGCGTAATGTATGTCGGATATTTCTAGATTCAATAATAATTCGGTGGAATAATTATAGAAGTTGTTAAATTTGTGTATAGTCTTGTAAGATCGAAAAGATCTATTTATTTGAGAGAAAATATGAGTTCAATGATTAGGAATGACACTTTTTAAACGGCATTGTAGTAAAAATATTCTTTGATTAATATATTTCGCTAATAGATTTAAAATGCGTGTCCATTCCTTTAAGAGGTGAACGACCTTAGCACCATGTTTACTTTTCTTATAAACATAGAAAGTTCGGTACATGTTTACCTATCAAAACCTGGGTAAAATTTAATAATTAATAGAATTACTTGCATTTTTTGTCAAATCACCCTTTAGAATATAAAATCAGTGTGATTTGTGGCTTAATTGATCGAGCCATAAAACTATCCGAAATTCGATTTCGCCAAAACAATCTAAATCTTGTAAGGAAAACTCTATTGAATACGGGATATCCGTTACAAATCATAAACGAGTGCGTTGCAAAGAAAATCCACCAATTTTACGTCAACCCGTAAAAATGATTCTTCCCAGAGAATTGTTAAAAAAATATACTCTATTCCCTATACATATACAAGGAATCACAGAAAAAATCAAAAGAAGGCTTACCTTAGAAAACATACGTATGGTATCAAAACATATTGGCCAAAAATATGTAACATTAAACCCTATAAAGATAGTTTACCTTTATTAAAACATAGCCATGTGGTCTACCAGGTATTATTTTACTATTATTAAATTATCAAATTATTTTTCAAGCATACTACTTTTCAGCACAGGAAGAATTACCTTTAAAAGTAATTGTTGTTCAAATGTTTTGTATGATAAATGTTCTCTTAAAGGGAGAAACCGCTGTAAAATTTCGAAATTTTCAAAAATTTTTTTTTTCGCTTAAAAGTTGCTTAGGGTCTTAAAAATAATATACCAACTGAACAAATTACCAAAACCTAGTCATAAGATTATATTATTACTGGTGAATGAGGGTTGGGTTATTAAATAAATCAGTCACACATCGCTTCACGGAAACAAAAATACTTGCCTCTACATAAAACTTCGCGAAATGAGAGAAAGACGGGGCAAGTAAACCTTTATTTAAAATAAGGAAATTATAGCTTAAAAAAGAAGACTCTAGTAAACTAAAAGGAGATAATGATCATAGGGACATTGCTTATTTAATCTGTCGCGACAAGTCTTTATTTAAGAGAGCTCTCTTACCGACATTACTAATGTGTACACCCAACTCCATTAATTCGCGCAGGGAATCCCCGTGGTTTTCTTTGTTTCTCACATAAAGACGTATAGGCAAGAACAAGGACAAAAGTGGGGATTCCCTGCGCGAATGAATGGAATTGGGTGTATGTCCAGGAACAGACGATAACAACCTGGAGAATTCCAGAGCACTTCGATGTGGCGAGGGAACCAGCCTGGGACGACGAGCGGAACCAAAGTCCGTCGCGTCAGTGCAGCCCGGACTTAGGATGGTTGGACCTGCAAATGCCACAGGATGCCTCGACGTCTCGAAGGACAGTCCTTGGAGGCGGCATGCAGATCGCTCGTACGTGGCCTAACCTCCTAAATCTCAATGACAATATCTAGTAGGCCACGTTACGCAAAAACTATAAATGTTAGGCGAAAATACCACTTTATTATAATAAGAATTACCAATACAAATTACCGCTTTTAATCGATGGTATTTTCCAAACACTTCAATATATCTCGATGGAGTGCAGATACAGCTGTCGGTAAAAAGGAATCAATAATTTGAAAAACTATGCATATCGCGCAATCGTTTTTCTTTCTGCAACTTTGAACTAAATTGAGACAGATGGAATTCGGCAGAAGTGTTTAAATGCCCAAATTTTACATTCTGCGGCGATGCCTCTCAGGTATGTCTCGAGCGCCTTTTGTGATCCCGGCGCGCGCTGTAATTTATAAGTACGGGAGAAGGTATAACGACTATCGATAGAGAAGAGACTGCTAAATCTAGAATGTCAAAAATGCCTATAAGGGTCACTAATAGTAACGTACATGCGAAAAACACGTGTGTAGCATCAGTAAATCGACGCTCGACCGGTGAAAAAGCTTATTTCACAACGCTTTGCATTCGCATATAAGTTTTAAAATATTTGACTAAGAGTTTTTAAAAACAGTAATAATAAGAATGGATTTTTACTATGAGTACGAAAAAGGAGTACAGTGAAAGGAATGGAACAAGAGATGTTCATTCACAACAGAAGAGAAGGAAATCACGCCAGCGACCGCTCAATCGGCATGAAATGGAAGAGCTCGGCGAAGAAATTGAAAATGCGCGACTTCAAAGATATTGAAGTAGACTCTATATAAATATATACACAGGGTGTCCAATTAAAAAATACACAACATTTTTCCATGGATATTTAATGGCGATATAGAATTTGACCTTGCACAAGACCTTGACGGTTATTTCAAGGTCAAGTTTGTTTTTTTAAATGGAAATCCCTAATTTTTCTCGCGGATTCGGAATCAGCACAAAACTTTACGTCCGAATATAGTGCGAATATGGTGTGAAAATAGAAGAAACCGAAGAATATAAAGAATGTGCAGAAAATTACGCTGGCGCATGCCGAGCATGTCGGGCAGCACCCGAAATGTTTCAAGGTTCTAAAGAATTGCATGGCGTAAAGTATATAAGTTTTATCGGCGATGGCTATACGAAAACCTCCAAAGGTATTACCCATTCTGCACCCTACAAAGATACCACAATAACAAAAAAAGAGTTTGTCGATCATGTTCAGAAACGATTTGCCACTCATCTTCGTAGTTCGAAAAAAGTTACGAAAGGTTTGGGAAGAAAGGGCAAATTGACAGATAAGATTATCAACAAATTGTCAATATTTTTGGGACTAGCAATTCGGAGGAATTGCGATTCAATCGAAAAAATGAAAAACGGTATATGAGCCACACTTTACCACAAAATTTCTTCCGGTGATAATCCACAACACAAGCTTTGCCCGACTGGAACAGACTCGTCGTGCTCGTGGTAAAGGACGAAAGCTACCGACACTTTGAATGATTATAAACATAAATTACCTATGCGCGATGATGTTTTCAAAGCCATAAACCCGGTGTACGACAAACTTGTCATGGACGATCTTTTTTCTCGCTGCATCGGCGGATACAGGCAAACAACGAAAGCTTCAATTCTACCGTGTGGGCAATGGCTTCAAAAAGCTTGAATTCTGAACAAACGATACTTGATATTGCTACAAATATTGCGACTTGTGTTTTTAACGATGGTTTAATATCAATTTTTAATATATTCGATATTATGGACATGAAAATTGGCCCTAACGCTTTAAGTCTATGCTAGGATGTGTACGAGAAACAAATCAAGAAAGCAGAACAATCATTGAGTGAAGTCATAAAACGACCCCGCCTCGACTTGAAAGATGTTCGGGAGGAAAAAAGAGAAGTATATCGATGTAGAAGGCCAATTCTAGGGTGCAGGCATCGCAGAATAGAGGTATATTATACGATTTTACAGAACTTAAAACTTTAAACGCGTTTTTCTCAATACCACTTTCTCTGACACGGGCGCACCTGTACCTCGTGTACCTCGAGTAATTCTTCGACGATCGGAAATTTGTACTATTTTGTTCAATCATACACCATTTCGCGAAAAATCAATATATCGAAAAAATCCTACATGTTGCTATAGCTTTCGATATTTCCGAAACGCAACATGGCCATTTAACAACCTTTTATAAAATCCAGTCTTCACGGCTTTTACAAGCGGATAACATGTCTCAGGAATTCGATTTTTCGACTCCAATTCGTATAACTTTTGGTGCAGGGTGTGCAAGGTAGGTAGTAAATAATCCATGTACATCCCCTTTTCTCCTTGTAAAATGTCGAGGGATTGTGACACTGGTTCTAAAACCCGACGAAAATACGTAATAAAAATTATCACTTAAAAAACTGTTTTCGAGTCGAATAATGAATTTCATAAAATATTTCTGAAGGAATAAAGTTTCATTGCTTGTTAATCGAGACAAATTGCAGACATCGAAACATTGATTAATTTTATCTATGCCTTCCCCTTTCATCAGATTTGCCATTTGTACTAATGCATCGTATGTGGAATTCCATCTATGAAATGTGTTGGTTTGTATTTGTAAAAAAGTTGACATTAGTATTACTTAAGTGGTCCATATAATAATATAACATAGAAAGAAAGCCATTTAGCCAGCTCTAAGAATTGACATTTAAAGCTTAAGGGCGCTCGAGCGTTGTCGGACGTGGCCAAGAAGCAAGAAAATTTTACGCCGATCTTTCCGAATTATAAGCTATTTTTCGGATAATTTTTTAACTTATTTGCCATATTTCCACCAGGTAAGTGATTCTGGATTAATTCTGCAGCTACGAAGTATTTAAAAATCAATGAAGAAGTTATAAATTGGGTGACATGCATATCATTTAAAAGTATTTATTAATTTACTGCTGGAATTGTGGCCAGTGAGGCCACCCGGCGCATCGCTGTTACCGGCGACTACTGGGGGGGAAGGAGGTCTCGCGAAGAAGGGGGTCGTTAACCCCAACAGCCGGAGGTACCCGGCCCGGTAGCGGGTAATGGAGCCTCCTCCTCCCCACCCCGGTATCATTGACATGCCGGTGTCGTGTGCGTGAACTGCTGTCCCTTGCGTTGATGTTGTCCTTTGCGAAGTATTGTTACCTCCGGTTATGCACATGTCGAGATACTCCGCGACTAGATGGACGTCGAATTACTTGTACAGAATCGGTTTTAGAGTGCGTTATATAACTCATCTGATAGTGTCCATACCCCCTAATAAACTCTTTGTTTTGCGTATGACAATAGGCGCGTACGTAATGTGGATGTCTCCGCCCGGGAACATGTAATGTAAGAATCCGCGTAATTCACGAAAACTATTAAGGTTAATCCAAATCGCGTTAAGTCACGCGGATGATCTAGTTGAAATGTATTCGCGCTAAGCCGCGCAAATTATTCAGTTGCATCTGATTGTTTACGCTAAATCGCGCAATCGTTTGTTCACTTAGTCCGGCACTGGATCGCGTATTCGTTAAGATGACTTGTGATGCCGCTTGAAATCGCGCAGTTACGTAGTTCAATTTCGTTTGCCGCTAATTCGCGCCCACAATGGATTTCAGTGGCCCTTTGTTCAATCACACACTTAAATAATATATCTACGTCGCGATAAAGCCGTAATCCATTTAAGGAACTAAGTTCCGCTAAACAGCACCCTCCTTCAATATACATCTAAATTAGGAAATATGAAATTATGATGAGTACAAACTGAATACAGTAAAGCGACATTCAATTTTTGCAAATGTATGCGAAGTTCATGTTTGTATGTGTAGGTTAGGTTAGGTTAGAAGTGGTGTGGGGGGGGGGGGCTGTACCCCTTCATGGCAGTCGGTGGTCAACACGGCCCATTGTGATCTCCTTAAGTATTTATGACGGCTATCGTCGTCATAACCTCCGCCGATGTGCGGGAAACCCATCCAGCCACTTATTCGTGTTTTAACTACCCAGTTGAGTCGACAAATTTCAGAAGTTTCCCCAGTTGGATGTGCGCTACGTCTTCTAAACTGTCGAAGAAGGGCTCTCCCAGATGTTGGAGTCTTCTGATCATTAAGCCAGTACACTCACAGATCATGTGGTGAATTGATTCTTCTTCGTCTTTATCTAAACAACTTCGACAATAGTGCCGCGCTGGTACTCCCGTGACCCGGGACATTTTTCCGAACAGGCAATGTCCCGTCACGATTCCCGTCAGTTGACTTATTGTCCCACTTTTTAGTAAAATCAAAAACTTAATTTTATTCACGTTTATAAGGGCCACATCTGCCTGGAGATACGACAAGATGGCAGCCGTATCCATCTGAAGTTGGCCTCCTCTGTCGCTGCCTGAAATAGAGTTTTCTGGGCTGCCTCATACGTGACCCGGCTTTCTCCCATAATCCGCATGCTCAGTCCTCTCTTGGCCAGCCTGTCCGCCTGTTCATTCCCTGGAATGTTCTGGTGTCCAGGCACCCAGCATAACGGTAGGATGCAGGTTTCACTTAATCGATTAAGGATGTCCTTGCACTCCTTAACCGTTCTTGAACCTACGTCCCTAGTCATAAGCGTTTTTAACGCAGTCTTGCTGTCGCTGAAGATTGTTGCCTGCGTTGACATATTCTCCAGCAGTTTCTCGTCTGTTACTTTAATTGCTATCACCTCCGCCTGAAGAACGCTGTCGTCACCCGGCAGGCCCAGAGAGACTCGCAGGTGTGGTGCATGTGCGTATACACCTATCCCCACTTTGTCCCCTCGTTTTGATCCGTCCGTGAAGACAGAGCTCCCCCCTTCTTGCCCAGCTCCTCTTTCGAATCATCGTTTTCAAGCGAGATATAGGAGACGCTCTTCCAATGCTCTTGATGTTTCCAAGAATTGGGTCCAGTCATTTTTTCTTGGATCCCTGTAGGGGTCTCAAATAAAATCCAACGGTGATCGGAAAAGGACTTCCCATCCGATACTCTCCATTTCTTAATTTCTAATGCACCCCTGTCCGATACTAACGTAATATCGATAACCTCTTGTCTATTTTTAATTACAAATGTGGGCTGAGTTCCCAAGTTACTAGATTCGTGCTAAGAAGGTATTCGTAAAGTGACTCACATCCTTTGTTGACATTTGAACCGCCCCATTGAATATCATGCGCGTTCGTATCACAACCCAGCACCAGACTTGTCCCTTTTCTGGCGGCCATGTCCACCAGTATCCGGACTGTCTCCGATGGGGGCTTTTCTTCGTACGGCATGTAGACCGAGGCTAGAAGAAGGCTGCCGTGTCCCTTCCTCGCACATATCACCGCCGTTACGTCATCGTCGCTGAAATCATTAAGAAGAAAGATATTAATACCCTTCCTTGCCACAATGCAGGTTCTCAACGTACCCTTCTTTATTGGATGTAGGACGTTGAACCCCTTCGCTCTTAGTCTTCGAATTTTGCCGTCCGGAGACAGCCATGGTTCTTGGACCAGAGCCACATCCACCTTTCCCTCCACAAGCAACGATGAAACCTCGGCCGATGCCGCCTAACAATGGTACAGGTTGATTTGCACCACCCACAGTGCAGTCACCCGCTCCATCGCGATTTGTCCTCAGCCTCAGTCTCACCGTACCCAAACCCAGCCTGATCAGACCGCCCGTTTCCTCAAGAGTTGGAACGGATTCTCTGCTTATAGCGAGCAGAAAATCCTTTTCACCTTTTTTGGACTCGACGGTCTTGATCACGTTCCAGTTCGCGGTATGGAGTTTCCTATTCTGGCCTTTTATGAGTGCAAGGATCACTTTGTTCTCCCTTTCGGGAGGAGGGATCCACACCCATGCTGTTGACCTCAAGGGTTGTTCCTTCTTAGGGATCACCTTCACTATCGCGCCCTTCCATAGACCCACCATACAATCTATGAGCCGGCATAAGGTGTCCCTAGATCTCTCGTCATCGCAGGACACGGTCTTGACTTCACCTTGCCATCCAGCAGAGTGGAACGTTACCTCTTCTTGCGATTCCTCTTCTAAGAAGCGCTCTGCCAGGGTATCCAGTAGCCTGGCTTCGAACATGCGCCACCTCTCCTGGGACATTTTCCGTCGGGGTCACTCAGGCCCGCCACCGCCATCTGGCACAGCGCACTAACCATTCGCCCATTACTTGTCGTGATTTCAGAACCTTTAATAGCTCATTACTGCTTAATGACCTACAAACCTGTGACTGGAGCATGTTCAATGCTCCAACTCCTGGATCCAATGTTCACTTACTTGCAAATACATTGAACAGTTATTTACTAGATTGCTGTAATGAACACGCTCCAGTTTATACCTTTACACCGACCCATAAACCTACACCGTGGATAACACCGCATCAACGTAAACTTCAGCAGGAAAGGAACAACCTTCTCCATGCGTACAGAAGAACCAGGGATCCATTACTAAGACTGAGACTAATCAATGCCAATAAAATTAACAAATCAACATGGAATTCGGCCAGTGAGGCATATTATCGTAACCGTCTCAATAACATCCACGAATATGGATAATAAATTCTAAAACATCTCGCTCAGCTCTATGCTGCACTCTAGACGAGCTCAACTCTTAGTCATAGCTCCTTATCTTGTAAATCTTTTCAACGAATCACTTAACACGTCGACCTTTCCCTCCGTATGGAAGAACTCACTTATCATCCCCATCAGCAAAATCCCCAACCCCTCGTGTCCTGCTCATTATCGTCTTGTAGCCATCTTACCTACAATCTCGAAAATCATTGAGCGTATCGTCTTCAATCAGCTGACTAGCTATCTCAATAATTGTAACTGGTTTGATCACTTCCAGTCAGGGTTTCGGAAGGGATTTAGTACTCAAACTGCACTTCTCTACGTCTCTGAGTTCTACAAGCAAGCGATCGACAACCGCATGATAACCATCCTAATCTTATTCGACTTCAGCAAGACATTCGACACTATTAGTCACTCAATTTTAATCATGAAATTAACAAACGCTAACCTATCTGATATGGCTATTCAATGGTTCTCTTCTTACTTATCGTGCCGAAAGCAAGCAGTAATTGGGGTTGATGGTGATAGATCGTTGTGGGTACCTGTAGGTGCTGGGGTGCCTCAGGGCTCAGTCCTCGGACCCTTTCTTTTCTCCATTTTTATAAATGACCTCTCTGAGGTCCTTCAACACTCAGAACACATGATATTTGCTGATGACACCCAAATATTTTTAAAATGCTGTGTTTCTGATCTTCATTTAGCCATAGAGAAAATAACATCTGATGTAGCGAACTTTTGCCAGTGGGCGGAAGCTAATGGACTTAGCTTAATCTTAGCAAAACGAAAGCTCTTCTTATTGGTAGCACATATCATCTAAATCTTCTCGATATCGAGTCTATCCCTCCACTGTCAGTAAACAACACCACGTTGCCCTGGGTAAAATCGGCAAAAAACTTGGGTCTTACCTTCGATAGCACACTATCATGGAACGAACATCTTGTCCAAATGTCGAGGCGTGTCTATGGTACTCTTCGCCAAGACACGCTGTGCCGTATACAATGACATCAACGCTTCACAGAAAATTAAGATTGAAAGGACGTTTAATGCGGATATACGTTTCGTATTCAATCTGCGCCGGGACGGGCATATTACCCCGTACCGTCAAGAATTATATTGGCTAACTGCTAAAGCGCGACGACTTTATTTCATTGGCATCATCACCTATAATGTTATTACCACCGGTATACCGAATTATTTGTACGATTTCTATCAGTGGCGAAGAGATACTACAAACCGAGTATTAAGACCAGGTTCAACTTCGGAGCTTCGTGTAATGCCCCATCGACTCGAGGCATATGCAAACTTCTTTGTCATTACCTCGACTCGTCTTTGGAATGCGTTACCCTCTAAAATCCGCTAAAGTAGGAATGTAACATAATTTAAAAATAAGCGTCGGACCTTCCTGTTTGTCGACGCGTCGTTCGATATTAGACCTTTGCGGTAACACTTTGCAGCGTAAAATAGGTTTATAATGTAACTACGATCTGTCACTTGCGTTACTCTATGTAAATATATTTGCAATTAGGGTCTTCATCCTCATCTGTATCACTGGCTACGTACCTTACTGTAATCGCGCTCGAACTCATCATTAACGTATAGAAACCTTTTAAACAGTGTACTACGTCTATGTTTATATTAATCTTATATCAATTCATTTATATTAATCATAGCCTATATTTATAAAATATCAAATAAATTGTAATATCTTTTTACTGGTTGGCCGAAGAGGTTCTGCCTCAAGCCAAAAATAAATCAATACCAAATACCAAATACGGTAGGCCAATGGGTTCGCCTCTCTCCCCTGTTCTCGCAAGTCTTCAAGTATGTAACCGAATTCATTGTACAAACTAAATTTTATCCAACTCTTTTTTACTGATATATCGATGCCATACTTACATGCATTTCGAAAAGCAAAGAATTGGATATGCTACGAGTATTCAATCATTTCAACTCTCAAAATAGACTCAATTTTACGTCATAAATTGAAAAAAACAAACAAATAAATTATCTGGATGTCAAAATATTCATTCAAGACAATGGGAGTCTTAAACTCGATTGGTTTCATAAAGAATCCTGGTCAGGTAGATATATTCACTACGAATCAATCCATCCCATGTCTCAAAAAATCAGAATGATATATAGTTTAATCGACCGTGCAATAAAACTGTCCTCTTTTGAATTTCACCTAAAAAATATAAGTCTTATAAATGCAATATTACTAGAAAACGGATATCCGTCCTTATTAATTGACCAAAGTATCAAAAAACGTCTAAATTTTCTAAATTTAACAAATCACAACAATTTAAACACAAGCATTAACTAAATCATAATAAAAACAATAAGTTGCCCGTATATAAAAGGGTGGTTTCGTGGGTGATTTGTCAGAGAACCAACACGGCTTTCGAAAGGACCACTCGACAGTCGGAGCAATCAAGGTCGTTGAAGGACTGGTAACCAAGGCGTGGCAGGGCAATCACAGATCTATGGATACCTGTATACTAGTAACAGTCAAGGTAAAGAACGCCTTTAACTTGGCTTGGGGGACAGAGATTCTTAAAGCCAATGAGCGATTCACGGTTCCTCTTTACCTGCAGGGGATGCTCGTGAAGAGGTAAGTTTGCATTAACTCCTTCCGGTATGGCGGAAATCTACCATACCGACAGTGGCAGATAATGCAGACCACTGTATCGATCGTTTCGTCCCGGTCCCTACTACTGGACTCATTAGTAAGGCGACGTAGTGGGGCCCTGCCTTATACGATCCGGAGGAAGAGTGGAAATTGCGGGGTTATATACGAAAGTTGTGCGACTGCTGTCACTTGCGAGAAAGGTGTTCGACGGCAATCGCCACACTCGTGGACTACTTATCCGGACAGGAGCTTGTGTATGAAACAATGGCGGATCAGTGATGACGTAAAATCACAGCGGGCGTGGCGCAGGGTCAGTGCTTGGGCCTGATCTCTGGAACATGATGTACGGCGGTATTCTTCGGATGAGACTCCCAAATTGGATTTTCGGATGATTTCGCCGCAGTTATAACGGCAAGGGACCCAATACAGGCTAATCGCAGAGTGGAGTCCGTGATATACGAAGTCAAGCACTGGCTCCAAGAATATGGGCTGGAACTGGCTGCCAATAAAACGGAGATCGTGGTACTGACAAGGCGAAGAACCTTCAAGGAGCCCCAAAAGTGGAAATAGAAGGGGTGCCCATCGAGTCCTCTAAATATGATTACTATTTTGGCGTGACCATCGACGCTAAACTGACCTTTTGGAGGCATATAAAGTTGGTAGCCGAAAAAGCATGGAAATTGGTTGCTGCCTTATCGAGGTTGATGTCGAATATTGCTGGCCCCCCTCCACGTAAAAGAAGAATGATGATGGAGGTAGCGCATTCGATTCTACTCTATGCAGCGGAAGTCTGGATAAGCGTCCTCGATACTGCCAAATTCAGAAGACAATTGGCTGCCGACCAAAGAAGAGCCGCACTTAGGGTCATAAGGGAGGAAACAGACCAGAAAAACGTAAGGGTAGAAGAGCGAGCACGGTCCATGCGTGAATGGCAGTAGTACGTCTGTAGCCAGGTGGACCCATACCATAATCCCAGATATGACAGTGAGGCATAATAGTGCACATGGAGAGGTTGATTTCTACTTAACGCAGCTTCTCACTGGACATGGTTTATATAATAAATATCTTCATCAACATCACAGAAGAAATAGTCCCGCGTGCCACTATTGCCCCGACCAGGAGGATGACGTGCGACACACCTTTTTTTGAGTTTATCCAATGGGCCAGCGACGAAGCAGAATTTTGAGGGTACGGTAGGAACCACAGTAACTCCGCAGAACATCATAACTGTATTGCTCCAAAAGCAGGAAAATTGGGACGCAGTTGTATTATTCATTAGAAACGTGCTGAAAAAGAAGAAAGAAGAGAAGTGCATGATGCAAAGCGACTGTCATTTGTTTTAGACACAGGGCATAAAAAATGCGTGCTGGGATGTGAAACCACACTGAGGTAAGGCAAAAGCAATTGCCGGTGTGGATCAATGTGAAGGGTCTGTGGGTTTTAGTGGGTAAGAGCCCCAGAGTGCGGTCCCTCCTGAGTGTCTTTCAAAGATTTCCCACAGCTCCCGAGTAAAAACAAAACAAAAATACTACTACCACTACTACTGCTAAAATAAAAAAAAAAAAAGATTTTGGAAGCAGTCAGAGGAGATGGTAGCGTTCGCGAACTATCCCCGAGAGCCGAAATAGAGATCAGAGACCTGGATGCAGCAACGGATGAGGAAGAGATCCTGGCAGCAATAAAAGGGGCCCTTGGCACGGAAGTAGATACGGGGGTGATAAAAATAAATATCTCCAGGACAAGCAAATGAGGAGGCAGGATTGCTTTCGTGGATCTGGATGAAAAGGCTGCAATCAAGCTAGAAGTCACAGCACACTTAAAAGTTAGCTGGATGAACTGTCGAATTCGCAAGCACAAGGTCGTCACGCGATACTTTCGGTGCCATGGCTTTGGACACGTTGCGGCGAGATGTACTAGTGTTGATAGGAGCAAGCTCTGCTGGAAATACGGTCAGGACTCACACAAGGCAGCTGAGTGCACAAATCCGCCAAACTGCTGTTTGTGCAAAGCACTACCTAACAATACCCCAACGGAGCACCTACAAGGGACAAGATCGTGCAGGGCCTACCAAGAGGTAGCGCGTTTAAATAACAGGTAGCGATGGCGACTGTTCTCCAATGCAACCTGCAGAGAAGTAGAACGGCCCAAAGCCTCCTCGATAAAATTGTTGAGGAGCGCCATACGGATTTGCTCTTAATCAGCGAGTAACACCACAACGAAGCAAATAACTGGTTCCCTGACAGCTCAAGTACGGCTGCAATCTGGGTTATTAGGGGTTGTATGTTCCCCATACAGCAGATCATTAAAGGTGACGGCTTCGTATGCATTTGCTGTGGAGCCTTCAACTGCGTCAATGTATATCTATTACCAAACGACCCAATGAACAAGTTTTGCGTTAAACTGGAGGCACTCAAAGACTGCTTGTCCTCTTTGCAGGGGGAAACAATCATTGGAGGCGACTTCAATTCGAAAGCTGGTGAATGGAGAATGCAGTACACATGCCCCAGAGGAAGGTTTATCGTGGAACTAACGGCCAGGTATGATCTTGTTATCATTAATGAAGGTGTAGTTACGATATTTAGAAGAGCAGGAACCAACGGCTCGATAGTCGATATTACCTTGGCATCGCAACGAATTTCCACCCTAGTTTCAGGCTGGACAGTCTTGGAGCTATATACGCACAGCGATCACCAGTATATTGAATACTTCTTTGGTAATTCGGGCAATATACGAACCCACGTAGAGATCCCGAAACGATGGTCGATTGATAACCCGAACAAGGCCGCTCTGAACCAGTACTTGGACACACTTGCAACCCAGCTCTTAGAACCCCTAAGTCCTAACGTTTCTAGGGCAAGCGCAGAAAGATTGGTGGACCAAACAATGAGCCTCATAAATTTGGGATGCAATGTATTGATTCCCAAACGTAGACCCAATGTTAAAAGACGGGCAGTCTACTGGTGGACCGAGGATATTGGCAAACTGCGGAACTCCGCCTTCAAACATAGACAGAAGGCTCAACGACTACAGAAGCGCGGGAATGCCGAAAACGATTTCGAAAGATACCGGGAAGCCCGGAAAGAACTCAAAAAAGCGATTATCAAGAACAAGAATCGTTGCTGGCAACACCTCTGCCAGGAGATCGATAACAATACCTGAGGCCTTGGATACCGTATCGCCAGTAAGCGCCTATATCGGCAATCACCAGTTGGCCCGTTTGAATCTGAGATGGCAGACATCATAGTTCAAACGCTCTTGCCAATGCACATGGAAAGACATAGGAGTCACTTCACAGCTGGTGGGGCGATCCCATTGTTTACAATAGAAGAACTGGCAAAGGCCATGAACTCGGCAAAGAACAGGAAGGTCCCCGGCCCAGATGGTGTCCCGGTAGAGGTTCTTAAATGTATTGCAGTATCCCGTCAAGCCTTGCTGTTAAATATGTACAACGCATGTCTCGCAGCCGGCTCCTTCCTAGACAGGTGGAAAAAGCAAAAATTGGTTCTCTTGGACAAGGGCAAGGGTCCTCCGATCACACCCTCGTCCTTCCGCTCACTCTGTATGATAGACGACGCGGGCAAAATCTATGAGAAGCTTGTTCTTACGACTACTTGCAACCGAGTCAAATGCAATCTCCGATGACCAGCATGGTTTTAGACCGGGCCACTCTACTGTGGATGCATTAAATGAGGTCGTCGAAGCAGCAAAAACAGCCTGGAAGGGCAGCCATAGAACCAGGGACATTTGTGTAATGGTAGCATTAGACGTCGCCAATGCATTTAACACTGCACGATGGGCGGATGTCGGAGGCCGTAGAAAAAAGATGCATGGCTCCACCATACCTGAGCGCAGTTTTGGATGAATATTTTTCAAATAGATTACTCCTATACGATACCACCGAGGTCCAGAAGGCCAAAACCATCAGTGCAGGGGTCGCACAGGGGTCGGTACTTGGTATGGGCGGACACCCTCAAGGTAGAGGTATACAGATGGAGCATGGCTGCAGTCCAAAGGACTGCTGCGCTTCGGGTAGCGTCGGTTTACCGTACAGTCTCACAAAATGCTGTGCTTCTCATAGCAGATATCATACCCGTAGACTTGCTTGCTTCATAGCGTAAGCCCCTTTTCTTTCTTTGTTGTTGTACCTCCCTCAGGGTCCTTTTCAACTGAGGTTTTCGCGAGGGTATACTTTAGCTTGACGACCTTCGCCCACACACCCTCATCTTCGTTAGGCTTTTTCCTGAACTGCGTGGAAGACTCACCACCTTGTGGGCTAGGAGTATTATTCACCGGCCGCTTCCTCTTATTCTTTTGCACCGCTGGTGTGTGGGGTTCGTGCTGATGATTTTCCCGCTGAGAAGGTGAAGCCCGAGGACCTGGGAATCATAGTACGGGCCATTCAGAGACTCGCAAGGATGACATCCTAGTTGAGTTTGGAGCGTCAACGGCTGATGGAGTCAATTTCGGCAACGCCGTGCAAAGGGTGTTAGGCGAAGGTGTCATAGTGAAACAGCTCGTGCCCTAAACAACACTTGAGATCAGGGATCTCGACATCGCAACAAGAGCAGTGAAGATAGAGGATGCCCTAAGGGCCCTTCTTGGCGAGGCTTTGCCCTGCGACACCAAAATAACCTTGTCGACCAAGACCCTCAAAGGGAACGTAGTAGTCTATGTGGAGATTGACACTAAAGCAGCGATTAAACTTGTGGAAAAAGCTGTCTCAAAGTGGGATGGGTCAACTGCAGAGTCCAAGCTAAACTGGACATCTTGAGGTGCTATCGGTGCCAGGAGTTCGGGCATATGGCAGTGAGTTGTAAACTCACTGACAGGTCGACATGTTGCTGGAGATGCGGCAGAGCCGGACATAAGGCTGCCTCATGCACTGGTAGCGTGGTCTGCTACGCGTACTGAGACCGATGTGATGATTCCCCACTTGACCACGAGCCTGGGTCCTCAAAGTGCGTAGCATATCGTGAAGCGCGTAAGACACAACAGGCGCAGAAGGAAAAATGGCGGTAATTCTGCAGGGTAATCTGGGAAGGTCCAAGCTGGCTCATGGCATTGGCAGTATGGCATTCTGCAGCTGTTAGCTATCACCCAACGAAGGAATGGCTATATTTCGGGAGAAACTCTCCGGCATAGAGGATGCTATCCGACAACTGAATTGCCGCCTCATTCTTGCCGGTGACTTCAATGCGAAGGTAAATGAGATGGCGGCGAGGCTTGATTTGGTGGTACTGAATGAAGGAAACAGCACAACATTCAGACGAGCTGGTTACAGAGGCACCATCATCGACATTACTCTGGCTACAACTGAAGTAGCTCCTATTATTAGAGAGTGGAGAGCCCTCGAGGAATTTAATGGAAGTGACCGCCAATATATCAGATACTGGATCGTATGAATGCTTGCACGAGTGTAGCCGGTACAACGACTAAAGCAGCATCTAGATGGAACGTCGCGATGTTAAATGTGCCGGCATTACTCGAAATGCTGCACATCATGACGAATCAGGAGAAATCAGCCACAATACCAAGAAGTGCTGAAGATGAAATAATGCGGGTAATGAATGTGCTCGTCAAGTGCTGCGATGCATCAATCCCAAAATGCTCACGGAAGGGGATTCGAAAGCCCGTATACTGGTGGACTAAGGACATCTGCGAAAAACGACGTATAGCCCTGCAAATCCGGCGCCAAGCCCTATATATAATAGCACTGCAAAAAAGGACCTTAGGCGGGCTATCCGTAGTAGTAAAACTCGATGTTGGAACGAGGTATGCCAAGACGTCAACCGGGATAACTGGAGCCTTGGATACAAAATAGTTATGCAGCGTATAGGGAAGCTAGCTTCCGCCATGACAATGGATGATCACTCAATAAAAGCAATTATTGGAGAGCTCTTTCCCGACCACCCCGACCGAGTGCGAGTGCAGATTTCTGTTGAGGGGGTTATCCCTCTCTTTAACGAAGAAGAACTGCTCAAGGCGACTAGCGCCATGAGCAACCGACAGGCACCTGGCCCGGATGACGTACCATCTGACATTAGAAAGGTAGTTGCCTCCACATGCCCAAAGCTCATCCTGGGTATGTATAATGTTAGCTTCGTTGCTGGTACTTTCGCACGTAGGTGGAAGAGGCAAAGGTTGGTCTTACTGGATAAAGGTAAAAGGCCCATTACGCCATCTTCTTACAGACCATTATGCATGCTCGAGACTGCAGGGAAGGCCTATGAATCCCTCCTGAGAGCGCGAATTCGAGCGGCGGTTGAAGATGCTGGAGGATAATCCCAAAGGCAGCACGGCTTCAGGCCGAACCACTCGACTATCGGTGCAATCCAGGAAATCGTGGAAACAGCTCATGGCAGGGTAAGCATAAGTCGAGAAGCTTCTGCGTGCTTCTCACTTTTGATATAAAGAACGCATTCAATTCCGCTAAATGGGTAAATATACTGAGAAGGTAATCTCTGCCGACAAGCCAAGTTCCTGGACATTTCGAAAGAATTGTCCAAGCAATGGCTTGTCGATATGCCTTCCCTCCAACATACGGAGTTGTTCCTTCCGTATGTTGGCCCTGAGACGCACCTGGCACAGATTGATGACTGATTCAGCTTCCTGTGCACCACTACGTCCCACGTGGAAAACCAGACCGAGGCTTCGCGCCGCTCGTTCCGCCGCGTTGTACAAAAACGACCCCTTCCCCTGAATTTCATGCTGGTGAACTAGCATCATCAGGGGATCCTCCTTTCGATTAAATACGTCGCAAGCTGTCTCGAGGACCAATCGGTCGTGCATACACTCCAGGCCTCGAAGGCCACGACCTCCCATATTTCGGGGACATTACCGTCGTTCCACGGAAGATCTTGGATGCAAACTGCGTTGCATACAAATCATCTTCCGTGTGCTTCGGTCAAAACCCCTTAGCTCGTCAACGATCCACTTCAGTGCTCCAAATGAATAGAGCAGTGGGGATACGGCTAAAATATTCGAGGCCGTCACCTTATTTCTCCCGGTCAATTTTGATGACCAGATCTGATGGAGAATGCGCCGGTATTTCTTAATGATGGTGGTTTTATGGAAGCCTGACCTTCCTCTGTACAAATGAACGACTGCGCACTTGTCCAATCCGAATTCCATGCCGATATCTCTCGAGTATGTGAGGGCGATGTTTAGAGGTCGATGTAATTGATCCTCGCCTGATGCGTATAATTGAAGATCATCCATACAGAAAAAATGGGTGGTCTTATGTACACGTTCACCAGGTGGTCCACACATGTACCCTTGAGATTTCCGGAGAGCAACGGATAGATGCAATAGTGAGATGCAGAAGAGCAAGGGACTCAGAGAATCTCCCTGATAGACACCTCTTTGGAATCGAACCAGTCTAGACATGGTTCGACGCTTGTCCGATGTCATGACAAAGCGTGTTTTCCAAAGAGGCATCAGGTCTTCTACAATTCTCACTATGTTTGGGTGGACATGGAGGTGTTTGAGCAACAAGCTTAAAAGCTTGTGCGATGTTGAGTCATACGCCTTCATGTAATCCAGCCAGGCTATCAACAGGTTACGCTTGTACTGTACTGCGTCCTGACAAACACACTTGTCGATAAGCAAGTTGTCCTTGCAGCAGGATACACCCATTTTGCAGCCTCGTTGTTCTACTATCCGTTGCCACACCGGTTTCACGGATTTCTCAATACGTTCGTTCAAGATGTTAGTGAACAATTTGTATAACGTATTGAGACACTTGATCGGTCTATGGTTTCTCGGATCGGACAAGTCTCCCGATTTTGGGATCAGTGTCGTTCGGCCCTCTACCAGCCAGCGCGGAATGGGATGGTCTCCATTTATATAAGAGGTGAATATTCAGGCTAGGTTTTGATGGACAGAAGTAAACTTCTTCCACCAATAGTTGTTAATTCCGTCCTAGCCCGGCAAGGAGAAATTCCTCGCTCCTGTGATGGCATTTTTCACCTCTAATGCACTGACGGGTGGGCAATCTTCACTTTGTTGTGTGACTTCGTCGCACAACTCGGTGAAGATTTCAATACCTGGAGTGTCTGCATTAAGCCTAGATGTTTTGTCATAGATGCTCCCCCCGAATTCCTCAACTGAGGCCATCGACGGAAACTCGCTTGAGGCTGCGATACGATGTTTGAAGAGGTGGGAAGGATTCGTCCAAAATATTGAGTTTTGTCGAATTCCATCTTCCAGTCTTTGCAGCCTCTTTTTGGCATCGGCCAAAACCCGAATTTTATCCGCCAAACGACGCTTGATTTTGAGCAACTTCAGCTTGTTCAGTGTGTGATAGTACGTTCGCAGTTGTCGTGCGAACTTCTTGACCTTAGCCGTAAATGAACGGCCAGATGTTAAATAGTCGATCACACACTGAATTCGGGAAGCGAGTTTCCGTGTTAGTCGAATCTTGCCGTTCAATTGAGACATGCGTTTTGTAATCTGCCGACTCCCCGATACCTGTGTCAGATTTCGCGGAGTCACCAGATCACTTGCAGCCTCGTAAACGGCACAATTGACTTGCCCCAGGTCGCAGTCATCTGGAAGAGCATCCAGAAGTAGGCTATTTGCTCTGTCTATTTCTCGTTGTTTAGGCATAATTTTCGTTGTCAAATTTTGCCTAAACACGAGTGTCGTGCTTTCATAATTTGGAGCATCTCTCCCAGCACCGAGTACGGGCTCAGTTGTTATTGCCCGCACATCCGATACCGGTTGACAGTTGGGGACAACGAAACCTATCCGCCTCAGATAGGCTACATAATCTCTCAGATGTTGGTGAGTAAAGCGATTTGCTAGTTCGGGAGGCATTACTGCAAACCGACTATGCATTCGCGCCATGTAGCCTCGCTATTGCGGACAGCTCTCCTCGTAGCAGCGCATCAGATCATGCCTGAGATCCTGCATCCACAGAAATCGTCCGTGCGCACCCGTTTCGGCTCCTCCACCTCGGGACTGAGCTGCATCCGAAGCAGCCCGATAGTCAGGAGCCCTGCGCGTTCTATTTCTAGTAACCGCATGTACAGAGAGTAGGGTGGTTGGCCCTACCCCGTTATTATGCCTCTCTCATTTGTCTCTTACTTCGCCATCCATTGGGGTTGGTTACCCAATCTCTGGCAAGGAGTCCAGGGCCCACCGGCATTAATAAGCATACGTGGAGGTGAGAGTAGGCCATTTGGGAAGATAGGCTATGATGCACCTTTTTGCATAGCTGCATTGTGTTCCGCATAATTTCCTTTGGGCCCCTTATTGTTGTTATTGTTGTTGTTATTGTTATTATTATTATTTTAATAATTGGTTTATTATGTCGCTCAATGTGTACGAAAAGTGAGAAATTTTTTGTTCAAATCTCTACCAGATCAGCGTGAAATGTCACTCCCACCACGCCCCAAACTACGAGGTAGGTGATTGCAGTGTCGGTACTGAATTCAATTCAGCGCTCAGAAAATTTTCTGCACGGGAATCGAACCCAGAACCTTCGGCGATCTCCCCCCCCCCCCCTCTTATTATTATTATTTGATATTTTATGGTCTCTTCCTCCGTTTTTTCTTCTCTTTAGGACATTCACAAAAACTTTTAGACGTGAAAATACTATAATTTTCTGGATTTTTTTTCATTGTACACTAAATTTACTTAGCCGGACGGTACGTATCGCTGAACCCAAGTTTAAATGCTTTTCATTGACAATATGTGTTTGCGCATTAAAGTATGTGTATTTGTATTTATGTACACGAGTACCAGTTACATGTTGTGGTTTTAAATACTAGCGTATTTATCCAGCAGCCTCAGAAAGAAAAGGCATAGTCCCTTGCACGCAGTTATAGCAAACTTTACGCATTGCGCTTATACTTACTTCTCCTACAATGTAAACGCGCAGTTATTATATTGAAAAGAGCGTGCAGTGTTGGGTATTTGGTTAAAATAGTGTACATGCTTTTGTTGGTTGAAATTTCAAACAAAAACTGTGAAAAGAAGTTGCCAAATTATGGAAATGGTTTAACAGGCTTCAGCCCTTGATAATGACAAAAATACTGATATGCCTTCACTCGCTACTCAAATCGAGCATCACGAAACTCAAGCGTATGACGAAAACGATGATAGAATGTCGTCGATACCGCTACCACCAACATCATCGTCATCCACAATCGTGAGCAGGAGCTCCTCTACCGAAGCATATCAATCTCCTAATGAAAAGCGTGCTCTCATGTCACCTACATTGGAGAATGGTATTCGCAATTCACAATTGTTGCTTCTGTCAACTACATATTCATTGAACAATTCATCGAGCAAGAGACTTTCCGTCGGAATGGCACCTACCGATTTGGGTTTATTCGTACCCGTTTTAAACATTTTCAACAATCAATCATCTATCGTTCTAACAATGCAATCGAATAGCTGGGTAATGTTCACAAAAGTAATCGATACCGTTTTTTTTCATATTTAGACGATTCGTATTTTAAACAAGCATCAACATTAACCTATACGAAAATAAAAGTTCAGAGATTTTAAAATCATCTTTACAGTATTGTACGTTGCGAAAGCGGTCGCTTTCGAATAAATTTTTTTTGAAAAAATAAAAACTGTCAGATTCCACCATTTTGGAGACCGCTCTTTCGAACGGTAGTAAGAAAATTAGTAAAAAGTTGAAGGTTATACATGATTTTGACATATATAGTAGAAAAACATGGTTTTTTCAGGACGCATTTTTTACAAATATCGAGTTTTCGATCCAATATGTTACTTTGAGTGAGCTAAAATATATTGCAAGGGTACACTCGATAGTTGTACTTAAAAGGTACACTGGTGTATATTTGAAATTTTCGATGTTAGATTCAAAATGGCTACTGCATTTACAAATTCCTTTTCAAAATTTAACAATTTTTTTTCTTGATAACTATGGAGAAAACTTTAGAGAAAATGTTATAGGAACAATTATATTCTAGAATAAGTCGAAGAATACCCTAGAATTTTTTCAAAATTTTTGTTTTACGGACATTTGCGTCAAAGTCTATAGTTAAAAAAAATATTAAACTTTTATGAATTTCAAGACTAATAATTAATTTTCTTGAAAATTACAAGAGTTTAGAGAAAATTTCCTCAAAGCATAAAGTCTTAGAATTGGTTAAAGAATATCCTCAAATTTTTTCAGATTTTTTAAACGACTTTTTTCAAAATTTCGATTTTTTTTTAAATAAAAAGTTGCGACAATACTCTTTCTTCTTTCCAAATTCTGAAAAAAATTCGAGGGTCTTCTTTGACTTATTTTAGAACATCATTGTTCTTTAAAATTTTCTCTAAAGTCTACAGTTTTCAAGAAAAAAAATGGTTAAATTTTGAAAATGAATTTGTAAATGCAGTGGCCATTTTGAATCTGACGTAATTATTCATGTATCATTTAAGTACAACTATCGAGTGCACCCTTGCAATATATTTTAGCTCACTGAAAGTAACATATTGTATCGAAAACTCGATATTTGTAAAAAATGCGTCTGAAAAAACATGTTTTTCTACTATATGTATATGTCAGAATTATATATAAATTTCAATTTTTTAATAATTTTCTTACTACCATTCGAAAGAGCGGTCTCGAAAATGGTGGAATCTGATAGTCGTTATTTTTTCGAAATTTATTTCATATTCAAAATAAGCGTTGTAGTTGCAGTAAAGTTAAGGTGCATTTCGGCATTAATGGGGTAAGATATTCCGTTACAAATATTGACGACCTCTGGGAAGCTGATCTCGTAGATTCACGCTCTCTTAATACTTACAACGACAAAAAAGCTTGTCGTCATAGGTGTATTAAGTAAATATTACCGGTAGAATCACTTCGAGATAAACGTGCCCTTGAAGTTCTGGCTGGGTTTAAAAGAATTTTCGGTTGAAACGATGATCGGTTACCGTTCATTCTTCAGACAGATCGCGGAAAATCATTTATCTGTAAAGTAAAATTATCTACGTAAAATGGATATTTAGTTTCGCGTTACCCGTAGCAACTCCGATGTAAAAGCGGCCTAAAAATCGTCGAAAGGTTCAATCGTACACTTAAGAAGCAAATATGGTACTATTTCACGCATAAAAATACCAGGCGTTACGTTGATATTTTGCAAATTATTACCGTTGTCTATAACAATTCTTTTCACACAAGTATAAAAATGACACTAGCTTCAGTAGCCTTATTCAACATGCACATTGCACGTCAAAATAGCTGATATTACTTCTGAAGAGGAGGAAGAAACTGATAAGAAAAATTGAATACATCGGTACTATCCTGTTATTTTATTCCGTGCAATTCCAGTACAGTTATTTGTCTACACCTATATTTGTGAACCGAACATTATCGGTGATTCGCAAGTGATTTTATTGCGAATTATTAAGGTCAGTGGATAAAATTATAATTACGGCGAAACTGTGGTAAGGCGTTTTTCACGACACAATTACATTCCTCTTTTGCCGAAAAAATTTCGCGGAATTACAATGGATATAAGAGAACGCGCTGGGATACCAATATCATTCGAGTACGGAAGTTGACCATCACTTTTCACTTTAGAAGACAATATTGAATAGGCTACAATGTTGAATCATTGTATAACATATATTAAGAATTAGATTAATTTCGTGGTATGTACGGTCCTTTTACTTAAATAAACAAATAATAAATCATAAATCATAAATCAAATACATGGGTTGACGATTGCAACCACTAAGTATGTCGTAAAGGAAACTTAAGTGAGCATTGCCGGGATTTGTAGTATAACCGCTCAGACCTTTTAATTTTACTGTTCGGAATATAAGGAATTTTAATGATTTGACTATTAATAGGTTCTGTGTCCCTCTAGCGGTGATACAGGGAACAATTGTCTATTTTAGAAAATATACGTTTCGTCCCAGTTTTTTCACGTGGACTCGTCAGTAAGACCGTGAAAAAACCTGTCTTATACGTATATCCGGTTTTATTTATAAGAGATATTTTAAAATTAATCTAGCAGAGGAGGAATGCTAGAAAAATTTGAAAAGATATCTATGCATGATAACGGTAACGTGATTTCGTTACACACTGCAGTAGATATGAGGATACCTTATCAAAATATAATATTCGTTGCGAAAGCAATGTTTAATGTTTTTCTCATGTATTTGATTTATGATTTATGATTTATTATTTGTTTATTTAAGTAAAAGGACCGTACATACCACGAAATTAATCTAATTCTTAATATTTACGTATAAGCGGTCGAAAAAAACATTAAACATTGCTTTCGCAACGAATATTATATATTGTATAACATACTACGGTGAATGTGCTGGTGATGGTCTTGGTATAATGGTTTTCAGGCCGATCGTCGACTTAATAAAAAATAATTTAAAATAGGAGTTGGTCCAGCCCGCGGGCCGGAACCAGAGTGCTATGGTAGGCCCTTTGCTTTCTTCATGTTTACCATCGATGAGGCACCGCGCACAGCAGCCCAGATAGTCGCTGCAGCGTTGACTTCCATGGAGGAGATGTCCTGCACCGTTAGTGCGATTTTACTGGTTCGTTCCACTCTATGTCTGGTGGTTGAGCGGCAATCACAACCTATCAGCGGGTGAGTCCACCAGACCAATTTTATGGAGATAACCTCGGAGATCCCCGTGTCCCGTGATCATGATGACCAAACTCTTGGTCGCCAATCTGTTGGTACCTAGGAAAAGCAATCTCCATTTACGGGGTGAGCTTACGCCTATAAAAACCTTGGCTTGCGCGGACCCTGGTGTTGTGCCCCATATTCGACGATGCTAGAGCGCGACCCTTGCCCTGAAAGTCTTCCGAGAAAGACCTTCGTACACCCCCACCGGCGGTTGGGGGCCGATAAAATTCTTTGCTGCTACCGTTTTGGCTAGCTTGTCCGCAATGGCGTTACCTCAGAACCCACTAATGACTTGGGATCCAGCGCAACGTAACGCGGGTTTTCACCGCGAGTCTGTTCAGGGACTGATAACAGTCTCGAACTAAGCCCTCGCAGGGGACTTGTGGAAGCGAGCGGAGCGGGTAACTCCGTCCGCAAGGAAGAGGGAGGGGTCGAAGCGCCCGAACTCGTAGAGGAGCAATGCTTTTGAAAGATCCGCTTCTCTTAGCAAGTTTTGAGAATTGACGACCTCACGGACCCGATCGTTCGGTTGGTCTGTTACCGTCGAATGCCTGATCGTAAAACGACTCAAGATACCCACCGTACTGGGTAGCTAGGGTGCGGTGTCAAGCACCTGTCGGTGGGTTCCACACGGGGGAGCGCTACGGCGTGCCGTGTCCGTCCGGTAGTAACCGCAAAGAGGGCTGGCCTCTAGCGGGTCATGGCAACGTGAGAAAGGGTTCTCTGAACCAACAGAAGTCTTAAGGCAGGCAGCTTGTTACTAACAATTTGGTAGCTGAATTGTTGTTTATTTTTCAATGGGCACAACCAGCGGTGCTGGCGCTTCACTCGAATTTGGCCCTATTCCCCATGGCCTACGTGTACTACTGTAGCAGGCGCAACGCAAACATTATCTTATTTTCATTCAAGACAATATTTACGAAGCGTCGTCCACGGAAAAACCATTCACGGTGTCGATAACTACCGACTGATGTCGGTAGTAGCCCCAAATTTGTACCTTCGCCCAGCAAAGTTTCCTGAATTATCCGCAATGGAAATAAATAGAAAAAGTTGCTGGACGGGAATCCGAAGTCACGACCCATGGAACGTTCAGTTTACGAGGCGAGCATGCTAACCACTTCACCATAGCGTTTCCATGAAAGGGTTCTATGTCGAGAAGGATTCCCAGCGCTGCTTTGGGGCGGACTTCACAGCGCCGGTGATACTTCTCAGTACAAGCCCTCTCGGACGTGACCAATGAATCGTAGGTTATTCTTGGCTTCAATACAGCCCGAGGATCCAGAACATGGTCGCTGGTTTAAATCCCAAGTTGTTGCCTATGGTCCTTCTCATTAGCCATAGGGCACCTGTGATACTGGCGCATTTTTGCCTGAGGTGTTTCTTCTAGCTAAGCTTACTGTTCAGAATCACCCCTAAGTATTTCGCACTTTCGGCATACTCCAATTTGTGTTCAGGTAGAGTAAGCCGGCAGATGCGATCCCATTTGTAGTTCCTGGTGAACACTAGCACCTTCATCTTTCCACGGTTGAAAGAGAGCCCCTTTTCTTCCCCCCCCCCCCCCCCCCCAAAGACGCTGAAGCACCTCCGCCGGATCTTCAGGTTCCTCCGGGATCGCAGCAGTGGCCTTCAGCATCTTTTGGAGGAGTTCCACCCCCCGGTCGAGGGACTTCCCGAGGGACCTTCCTTAGTCGCTAGTTCAACCGAAAGTCGGTGTCTGATCGCTTGGTTCGCCGGGATGAATGTGATCGCCCCGGCCTTACAGAAAGACACCTCGATCTTCGGCCATTGCTCCACCGGCAGCTCTTCAGCTCGCCTGGAGAAAGCGCGGCATAAGGAGTCAAGGTGCTCATTTGTAAGCTCAGCCTCGGGATACTTTTAGTTCACCGCGACGAGTGTATGGGTTCGCGACTCCCTCCTTACTCATCTTGGGCGGATTCTGCCGCGACGGGGACGGCTTATTCTTGGATTCATCCCTCTCTTCGGAGTTTCAATCATCGCCCTGCTGGTGCTCGCGCCTGGGCCACCGGTGGTGGCCTCTAGCCGCTCTTTTTCCTTACGCTGCCTCTTCGGTTTGCCTGATGGTGTGCCTCCTGGGCCGTCACATCCTCTTGCGAGGGCGCAGCCGCTGGGAAACCGCCTGTAGTTGTGCGGACGGTCGGGCTAACTTGGGGCGTCCTGACCGCAGAAGCGTCCATTTCGACCTCCATGTACGTCGTATCGTCTGGACTGTTCGCCAGTTGTGTAGTGGTATTCATTTTGTTTCCATCTAGGTCGCGCCGATCCCCACTTCACCAGTTCCTACCGGCAGCAATCTTCACGCGCCGAAGATTTCTCCCGCACGATCGGAATATCCAAATAGCGAGTTCCTTCGGACATGGAAATGCATAACATCACTCCAGTTCATTTATTTTGAAAATTTTACGAATTAGAAGCAGTCCTGAGCGTAGATGATAAAATCCCTCTACTTTCGAAAATATTTCGATGGATGGGAGTCCTACCGCAGAAAAAGGGGACCATGAACGATTCTTTGTTGAAGCGCCGATAAATAGGAATCGTCGAAGTGACGAGATTGAACACATTTTCAAGCTGCATGTATCGCTCGCACACGAACGGGCTACTCAGTTTATATTATTAAAATGGAATTACTCATTCCCATTTAATATTTTTTCTTTCTTCTTAATAATATCTCGTATACAATGTGATTCCAAAGCCCTCATTACCTTCGCCCTCACCCATCTGTCCTCGTCAAAAACCTTTTCCCCAGGGGCCACAAAAACCGCGCGGCGCGCAGGATGGTAAAAGAGGCTTGACAAATTTTTAGGCGGGCCGAACGCGCTGGTGTGCCCGCTAGCTCAGCCCCAAGTTCCCGGCTCGTCAAGGAAGAGGGCGGTATTATCTGGTGCAGCCGCAACTAATACCCGACCACCGCCGACGAGGATGGTTCTCTCCCTTTATCGCGCCGTCTCGCGCCTACCCGATACGGGACAACACGCGACCCCTGACGGAGAGCTCGACAGAACCAGCGGCCATCTTGTCAGCGCCGCGGTGTGACATCACAGTGCATCACGTTCGGCGGATTCGACTGTCCTCGCGTCTTATTTCCGTTTTCGTTACCATCTCTATTGTCGATCACCAGATCCGCACTTCCGAAACGATAAAGGTAACCACACTATAGTCGACTTTGCGTTCGTCCGAACCGCAAGCTATATCATCCGGTTTCTGCACGATCACAAATGATAACCACATGACGGCTCTTTCCTGAAGTCCTTGGAAGGACGAAGTTATTGTCTTTTCGAAGCATTTCCCGGAATTCTAAGAGAAATATTTTCGATCAAGTTTCCGATAGTTAACGATACTGACACGCGTGGCCTTTGGTTTTGTCTTTTCGAGAGTAACGAGGACCAGAAAGTTCTCAGAGAACCACATTTTTCCCGAATATGCCGAATAAAACGATAATAGTTAACCACTCACGGGATAAAGAACTGAATCGAGATATTGTCCGTGCAAAGGAAGTTTCTCGGAAGATAACCATATAAAGATTCGCGGCCAAAGCAGAAATTCACCGGAATACGATGTGAAGCGAAGACCCGACTCAGATAACCGAAAGGGATTGGCGTTTTTATACTTTCACAATGACTCGCGAAAACGGCAGAGGACAATCGGAAAAGCGCATATTAAAATAAACAATCCTGAGCTACAAAGAGTCGAAATATTGGCATACGGAACGACTTCGTAGCCTGTAATGTGCTCGTACCCAGGGCTGTCGGTACCTTTGTTGGTGACCAGACGTATTTCCAAGCTCCAGAGCAGCTACCAACGACTAACATTTCGCCTGTGGCAATCGCGCCGCATGTTGTTGGACAAAAAGATAACGAAAAAGATCGGGTGCCATATTGCCAGCGGTGCGGTTGCCAAAAATTCTTTTTTTTAGGTAAAAAAGTGCCTACATAGTAGTTTTTACGATCCCGAAAAAATGGCAGTTTGACTATCTTAATGGGGGATACCCATTACTCATGGCAATGTTTTGATTAGCCCCTTTTGATCAATAAATCGTCAAGTGCTGTATATGTATGGACTGGCGTAATAAGGAACTTCCATGATTTCTAATTTTTATATTAAACCATTAATTGATATGCAAAAATACAGATTAAAACACTGTTTCATTATTTATGCCGCAATTATTTAAATAATAATTATTGAAATTGAAGATTTAAATCAGTATCATGAGATGAAGCCTGGGGAGCTGTTTGCAAAGTATCTATTTCTCTGTATATTTTGCAACTAACTGGGATGCAATGTTGTACTATTTACAAGTTTCAATTTCCCGCTTTCCGTAAAGTGATAGACCCACTCTGGACTGATGCTCCAGCCTGCCGGCCTTCAACGTCACGTGACATCGTTGCGAATCGTCGTTTAATTTTCATCGAATTTTAGAAATTATTATCTAAATAAATGCTACTTAAATAACAAAACCGTATTTTAACTTTTGTTTTTATATCGTATTATAGAAAAGATTAGCGTCCCGAAAAATAAATTCTCTTAATATATATTTTCTGTTAATGTATGCAGGGGTTCAATAACACCAAATTTTCTTAATGAAATTTATCATTGCTAAATATCACAACGCTGGCTTTTTTACAATAAACAATGTAATTGCTGATTGTATTTTGTAATATATATATATATATATATATATATATATATGTAAATTGACATTTTCTGTAGATCTATTTTTTACATCAAATACCGTGTCAGTTTTACAATATTTATTACAGCTTCTGAATCACAAATTAATTAAATATGTATGTCTGCATTTAGGGCGAGGACAGAGCGGAATTAATGAAACAATTATATGGACAAGTGTAGGAATGGGGATTACCATTACACTATTGATTACTATTGCGCTTTGTTACATCGCCCGAGAGAAATGTAAAAAAAGACACGAACCGTATAAATGACGAATATTTTCACCGCCTTCGTGGACAATGCAGTACAATCCTCCATCAGGAATTGTTGTAAGTCCGACGCTCTCATCTTCCGGCAGACCCAGAGCCTACTATCTTACTATTTAAAAAGGTGCTAAATGCAAAAATGTACTAAACATGTAGTAGAATGAGTTTCACTGAAGCACAAATTAAACATTTGATAGAGTAAATTTCTTACATACAGTTATTTTTATGTAGATTAAATGAGTTCTTCATTCTATCATGAGGGACATTTCCGCAACATATACACTACCGGCCAAAAGTTCGTGAACGCTCTGAATTTTTCAACTCATCAAATAATGCGTTCTATCTCCGAATCCTTAACGATAATGATAAAACTCATTGGATGTCTTTTAAAGTACACAAATAAAACTTTCAATTGGTGCATGTAGTTTTACTTCAGACGTTATAGTTTCGCAGTGGTCAAATTTTATAAATGTTAAAATTTGCCATTTTTTTCTTTCGACTTTTAACACAAACAAAAAGTCTAATAAATTTTTCTGTATATTTCCAATTTTTTGCTGAATACTATAATTCAAGAGCCTAGAATAGTATTTAGCAAAAAATTGGAAATATGCAGAAACATTTTTTAGACTTTTTGTCGGTGTTTAAAGTCCAAAGAAAAAATTGCAAATTTTAACATTTTTAAAATTTGGCAACTACGAAACTATAACGTCTGAAGTAAAACTAAATGCCCCAATTGAAAGCTTTATTTGTGTACTTTAAAAGACATCCAATGAGTTTTATCATTATCGTTAAGGATTCGGAGATAGAACGCATTATTTGATGATTTAAAAAATTCAGACCGTTCACGAACTTTTGGCCGGTAGTGTATGTAGGATTGTTCGGATATGTGGGTGTCTTGTTTTTTCTCTCGAATAAAAGAAAGCGGGATGCTAATTTGCATGAGTTATGCTATAATCCACTTTAAAAATGACTATAATATATTAATTGTAAGACGCTATGTCGTATCTCGTAAAATGCAGACGATCGCGAGTCAGCGGAGAGTCTGTCGTCTTCCGATGCCTCGCCTGGGTTTTTTCGCAGCCCGAACGCACACGGACATTCGCGAACGGGTTACAGGTGGTCATCACACGGACTCCCAATACCGCGAAAATTATAATAATCTGAATAATCTGATCAATCTCTCATATGCAATAACCGTTGAATAACACTCGGCCATTTGATGACACCCCATTTGAAAGGACGTCCTCTTCCTCTAATAAAGCCTGTATCTGTGGATCGTCCTTCAATCTCATGCGAACACCAAATAAATCATAAACGATGAAAAATCTGCTTGAAAAGGTGCTTCTGTTGATTGTAGTATATTTGAGCACGCGCAACAAACGCCTCTGATTTAACTCATTGGATTTATTGTTCGACCGTTTTGTTTCTCTTTTGTATTCCGCGACTTTAGGAGTTTTTTCAATTTAGCCTTCGTATTGTCATAATGGTTAAACTTATCTTTTAACTCACGAATACTTCTAGCGCCGTACAAAATCGCCTTATGAAAACTGTCGTCCTCTATTCCGTCGATGACGTATTGAATCACGGCGCTCGTTTCCACATCTGCTTTCGCCACGATGTCCAACATTTTGTAGCAGTACTCGTGGGATGACTCATCGGTTTTTTTTCGTTCTTGAAGCTCTCGATGAACGGTTCTGCCGTCGATCTTGTGCGAGATCTGGTCCCATAACGATTTCTTCATGGCATTCCATGTCTCATTATTATTTTCATGTTTCATGAACAATCGAGCAGAACCGCGCAACAGTCTTTATGCATAAATCACCTTATACACCTGGTTCCACACACGCAATCTCGCCACATCGTCAAACTCTTTAGTCCAGGCTCTGATATTTGTCCCATCGTTACCACTAAAAGTGTCCATTGAATCCTCGACATCCTTAAAGGCGGGCGTATACCTTGGAGCATTACCACGTTCATCGTTTTCCTCGACAGAAACGTTATCGTCGTCCAGATATCTGCTTGCGCGCGAGTTTCCATTACCGGCTCTCGCGGCGCGTCGTTCGTCTCTGCGGGCGGCATCGTTACGGTCGTTGTGAGCGTCATCTTCATGACGCCCTGGTGAACTACGCCTGCTTGCGTGACCACGTGATTCGTCTAGGCCATTTTTGGTTTTGGCCATACGAGCACCATGGTTTCCATGCCTCGATCCACCATCTTGGCACTGATCAGCGTCATCGTATTCCTCCTCGGTGACAGAACTTTCGTCGTTTTCTCCGTCATCAGCGGAGTCGTCATCGTTGCTTCTCTCGTCGTTGTTTGGGTTCATACTCTTTCGCAGTCGGTACGTAAGCTGTGCTTTCTTGCCCCAAGCCGGCAGCCCTAATTCTTCAACCTTTCTTTTAATTCGCCCATCATCATTCGCCAGCCTCGCTTTCGAGGCATATCAGGCGTATCGCGATCTTGCGGATCGCACGGTACTAAGCGGGACGGCGTAGGGGGGACGTTACGCTCCCGAAGATCGTTCTCGAGCACGTTCGTCGAATCGAAAGGGGCGGCAATGACTGGATCGGGTTCAGGGGCACAATATTTTTTCAAGTCCTTTACGTGGACACGCGGGTTTCGGCGACTTTCCGGGTCTTATACGATAGGGCCCGCTAAATTTTGGGGCCAGCTTCGCAGCGAAGTTCTGGGCACCGGACGATAAGAAGCGGATTCGTCGCATGACGAGGTCACCGACTTGGTAGCCGACTTCGTAGGGAGAGGTGTTATTATACGCGGCCTGGCGTGCCGATGCACGTTCCAGGTTTCGGCGCACCCAATCGTGAATAAGTGGAAGGCGCGTCATGCGATCGCGCCAAAACGTAGTGTCCTTTGGGAGAGTGAGGGGTGGAGGGGGAAGGTCGTTCCGTAAATTACATGTAGGGACCGGATTTCTGGCGAAATTCAGGAATGCTGGTGCCAGGAAGGAGCTCATCATCGTCTTGAGCGTACGATTTACGCGCTCGAGTGGGTTCGCTTGTGCGTGGTAGGGGGGATGGGGTTATGCGAGATACCTAGCTGTTTTAGGTGCGAAGCGATGTACGAATTGACATACTGCTTGGCATTGTCGGACAGGAAGTACTTTGGGCACCCCCAACGGTTTATGACCAAGTTATTAAACGCGGTCAATATCGCTGGCCCGGTGGCCTACCGAAGGGGTTTCACTTCGATGTATTTCGTGAACATGTCCTGAAATACGACAATGATTCTGCTTCTTGCTCACGGTGAAGGGACCCATAATGTCCGAACTGGCAGTGACCCAGGGTCCTTCGGTCGTTCGTTCTCTCATTATGCCGACAGGGGCCTGCTATAAACAGAGAAAAAACGGACAACGAAAATATAAAATTCGGGTTCGGATTCACTCGACAGGAAAATTACATTATGATGACCGGTTCGCGATTTGAGAACAGAAAAGAAACGGAAGGGGGCACAAAAAATTTGAGCGGGGCGGCGGTACTCACGGGCGTTACACACGAAGCGGGGTGGCACACACTTGGATTTGGCCAATTTCTATGATCGAAACCGTTTCTCTGGCACAGTTTTCAACCGATTTTAAGGAATTTTTTTTAAAACACGCAGAAAACATTCCCACATTACGTCAAAGTGCGATTTTTTTGATTCCATTAGTTTTAAGCCCGTAAATTCCGGAAAAAGTGAAATAAAATATCTAACGTATTATTATGATCACCGAGACGTGTATATCACAAACGGGAAAACGAAATACGTATTTATTATGTGTTAATTGTTACAAAATATATATCACATAAATAACAAAAAGTATAGATTAATAATGTTCATTGACGTCCATGTGGAGATTTAACGACATAAGCCCTGTATTTTGATAATCGGATTTTTGATGTGTAAAATCAGGTAAAAATCAATGCCTGCATGGAAAGAAATGAGCTGTGACATTCACACCTTGGTATGTGATTATATATCGAAATATCACTCCGCGATACATACATATATAAATATGTATAGTGATATTGTGATATGGTGAATTCTCAAAAAATCGACTGCTCATGTTCTTTGTGAAAAATTTCACATAAAGTAACATGTAACACGACTGAAACAATTTTTATTTTTTGATACTATAAATTAATTCACACTGACACGAAATATTTTTTTGGAAAAATGACCTCTACAAACTACTGAAATTTACTTCAGTTGTTGAGAATTTGAATACAAAACCAATCAGAAAGAACAGAGAGTTTGAAATACGACCGAATACATGAACCTTTTTGTCGTTGAACAATTTTATTTTTTAAGTAAAATCGATCAATCTATAAATATAAGATAATCACAAAATATTTACAGACACTAACTGCATGGCTAACCGATAATCAAGAGATCATTCCAGCTATCTGCAAATCTTTACGAATAAGTTTCTAAGTTTTATCGGTTTCGGATTCAGATTATAGTCCAGTCACTATGTACAAAAAAAAGGCTTGAAAAAGACAAAATTCCTAGTAGCAATTTTTTTTTCTAGGTTGTAGGGGACATCGAGAAAAGCTTAACTCTCATTTTTCAGCACCTGAGAGCGCGTGTTTCTTTTGCTAGACTAAAAAACGTAAAAAAATCGGCGATAATATTTTGGCGATAACTCGGGTTCTAATAAGGCAAAATACTTTTATAATAGCTCATTTTAACGGGTTTTTCCTGCTCTACAAATTATGTTGTATAACTTTTTTTTGATTAATCGATTGTTTTCGAGATATCGAAGAATTAAGTAAAATAAAAGAGATAAATTTTTAGTTTTTTTGCGTTTTACTCGAAAGTTTCGATTGGAAATGAAAAACTTTTCAAATAAAAGTTGTAGAGCATATAAAAATGAACAGTTTTCATATATTATACGTTCACTTTTGTTGAAAAATACTCCTTGTAGAGCGCTCTCAAAGTGCGAGTTCCGCGTCAGCGGCTCAGCGGTAAATCGGCTGTGTCTCTACGCGGCATGAAATCGCTGCGCCTGGGATTTCCGACTTTACTATTATAAAAAATTAATATAATATATATTTTTCACAGACTTTATGATGCTGTACAAGTTATTTTTTATGGCACCTCGAAAATTGTAAATAATGTTCGACGAATCGAACGCGTAATTATAAAATATGATCAATTTTGTTCTTTCGTATGTTTAATTATTTGTTTGCAAACAAAATGTATTTCGTTATTTTAATATTTATAAAAACCACTGGCTACTGTCAACAGTTGCATTCAAATCGAAGCTACAGCTATTACGATCGACCCTCTGCTACTATTTCAGAGAATGTGCATAACGAAACATTCGGAAGCCGATATTGAAAAATATTTAAAATATGACTTGTCGCCTTTTCCTTTAACTTTATTTACAGAAGTAGGAATGCGCAAAGGAACTAAGTCCTCGATGTACAATGCATTTACGCCATTACAAAATGTACAGTTTGGACAAAATCATATAAGATTGATAGATGGCGGATTCCTCTTACATAAAGTTGTGTGGGACAAAGTCACCAATTTCAAACTTATTTGTACAAAGTACGTGACGTATGTGCAGAAACATTTTGGAACAAATGTTTGCATCGTATTCGACGGTTACACAAACGACAAGTCAATTTCCGGGACGAAATCAGCTGAGAGAGAAAGGCGTATTAGGAAGAAACAAAGCCCAGATGTAGTTTTCGACGAAAACACGACTCCAACAATCAGCCAAGATAAATTTCTGTCAAACGCTAACAACAAAGAGAGGTTCATCGCCATGATTCGTGTTCATTTCGAGTTAGCGGGAATTGAAGTTCGACAGGCTGTCGAAGATGCCGATGCCCTACTCGTCAATACAGCAATCGAAAAAGTTGAAATGTATGATTCAGCTGAAATTGTCGGTGAGGACATCGACTTACTGGTGTTACTTACTGGACTGGCACCTAATGCAAAGAATATATTTTTCACAAAGCCTGCTAAAGGCAAAGTCAAAGAAGCGATTTTCAATTGTACGAGTTTCAAAAAAGATGATTCCATCCGCAGTAATATCCTTTTTTTACATGCGTTAAGTGGATGTGATACCACGTCCTCTCTATTCAATGTAGGAAAGATGAAATTTATTACAATGTTGATAAATTGGCCAGATTTAACGAGTTCGGTGGAACTATTTAAATTCCAAACAATTGATGATAAAGTCTTGACGTCGGCTGGAGAAGTGTTCCTGGTCGCTTTGTATGGAGGTCGAAAAGAGGACAAATGCTTGGATACGATACGCAAACACTCAGTTAAATTTAGCCACGCTGCCACCAACAAAAACCTCCGCCAAGGAACACATTTTGCGCACCTACCTCCAAGTCCAGACTTGGCTAGGTAATGAAAAAGAGCCCGAAAACTATGGCTGGGTTAGAACTTATGCAGGTTTACAGCCAATCAGAAACCATGCGCCACCAGCACCCGAAGAACTATTAAAATTAATTTCCTGCAAATGTAAAGGAAGTTGCAGTGGTGCATGTGGCTGCAGGAAAGCAGGCATCAAATGTTCAGTCATTTGTTACCACTGTTCCGGGCAAACGTGTCTAAATGCAGTTACTCCAGCAGAAATAGTCCGAAATGAAATTAATGAATGTTTAGAAAATATCGACAAAGAAAACGCGGAAAAACCTGACACATCACCTTCCGCTGCAGAAGATGAAGAAGAAGAATATGACAACCAGCCGTCAACTAAACGACTTCGATACAACTAAATTATGTGTATTTCTTTTAATATAATAACAATTAGTTTAATGGTTAATGAATAAATAAATATTGTTTACTCTTTTATATGAAATGTTGTCGATACACTTATTCTTCCAAACTATAGTAGTATAGTATAGTATATATTTAAACCCATATATGAATTACAGAAGAATTCTTTTGGGTGGAGTGCACCGCTTCGTATACAAAAGTATATACAAAAAAAACAAAAGCCCTACGCTGACACAATAAATACATAAATAAATAAATAAATAAATGCGCAAAAAAAAACAGGCAATAAAAATACATAAAAGTAGCTCACGCATACTTGAACCGCATAAAAGCTAAAAAGAGTTAGACCTCGCACTATAAATAAATAAACGCAAAATACAAAATACAAAGCACAAAACCTCGCTAGGTGGCGCTAAACCTGTCCCCGTTACAGATGATAAGCGTTGCTGCCCTAAATTCCCAGGAGAAATTGTCTTCTGGCGAAGCACGAGCTAACGAAGCCAAAAAGAACTTTCAGCACACGTAGATCGGGAGAATTTATTAAGAAGGCCACCATATTTTCCTCTGTACAGTGCTTGAACAAGGTCTTACGTCGAAGTCTGGATCTTGAGGGGCTGGAATGAGGACAGTCACAGAATGTGTGTGAGGGTCTCCATCCCACCCGTATTACAAACAGAACACGGTTCATTCGGGTTATAGGTATAGAAAGTATTACCAACACAAAACGAGCGCGAAAATATAGTGGCCGTTCTCAACTGAACTTTTAGTCGCAAGTGCGAAAGTTGGCATCGTTTCGGCGCAAGGGAGGCCAGGCCATCCGAAAATTGCCTGAAAACCGGAATCTGTACCGACTCGGACTCGAAGTAACGCTGAAGGTCGCGATTGCGTTGGAAGGTGGCAAAAGCCTCACAGGTCGACACTAAATTGGACTCCCAGTTTGCTGACGTGAAGTCATCCCATAGGCTGGGATAAACAGATGAGTCAAGGACTGACTTCAACTGGGAGAGCCAATTTAATGACGAACCATCGGATCCTCTCGTATCAAGCTCGTACAGCCTAATCAGACCTAGGCGCGCCAAACTATTCGGCGGCTGACGCAAATATTTGAGAACTAGGCTTAGTGCTCGTCGTATAATTTCGACTGCTATTGGGTATAGACCCAACTCAAGGCGGAGCAAATAGGGCGGCGTCGATTTAGGCAGCTTAAGCCATCTCTTAAAAAATTCTACCTGAACAGATTCTAGAGAGCGAAGGTGGCCGAGAGCCCAGCAGGGAGAAGCATAGAGCAAGATGGCTAAAATGGAGGCTCCGTACAGTTTCAGGGCGGCAGTACTTGAGTCACATCCAGCTGAAGCCATTATAGCCAAGACTGACGCCGTAGCTTGACGAGTCTTGGCTATAGCACTTTCAGTAGCCTTCAGCCCACACGCCAATGAGGAGACGATTGTTCCTAAGTAAGGATACGAATTCACTACTTCCACCTGCTGATCGTCATAAAAGAATCTTCTAGAAGCAGCGTCAAGAGGACCGCCTCTCCTGAAAATAATAATTTTTGTCTTGGCTATATTTACTTTCAGGCCATTTAGATTACAATATGACGCAAGCGTCGACAGTTTAGCTTTTAAGTCAACAGGCGAATAAGCAAATATCGTCAGGTCATCAGCGAAAAGAAGCATCATGAGGTCGTAAGTAGATGTAAAGTCAATACCTCTCAAGCCCTGTTCCCGGAAGTAGGACACGATGTCGGATATGTATAAAATGAAGAGCAGAGGGCTCAAAACTTCTCCCTGGAGTACCCCCTCGGTCACCCTGACACGATCTGTAGAACCAGTAGCAGAAACAATTGATGAATTGGCTGAATCATAAAAGGCCTTGAGCAATCTAATCAATTTAGCACTAATCCCGATATTATACAATTTATGCCACAATTTAGTATGAGGAATAGAATCGAACGCTCTGCGGAAGTCAACAAAAAGGACGTAACACTTTGAGGATTTTTTCCTGAGCTGAATCTGGACTGCAGCATTTAACGTGAAAATGTTGTCCTCCGCCGAGCGTTCTCTTCTAAAACCCGCTTGTTCCTCCGGTAGTATGTCACGCGACAGGATCCAACTCTCCAATCTCGCCGCAAACACCTGCATGAATAGTTTCGTAAATGCGTTGATTATGGCTATCGCGCGGTAATTCTCGGGGTTCTTTCGGTTACCCTTTTTGAAGAGCATGAATAGATTGGCCTCCATCCACCCCTCGGGCGGTAACTCAAGTGACAAGATCGAATTGAATAGCTTCAGTACATAGGAGAACCACTCACCCGTAAGAAGCTTCCAAGTTTCAGCCGGAATACCATCCGGACCAGTAGCTTTACCCGACTTTAATCTATGCATGCTCCTCAACAACTCCCGAGGCTGAATTGGACCATCGAGGTCCCTGTTGAGAGCCCCATAAAAGGTTGACGGTTCCGATGGCCTCCTGGATAGAGGAGTTCCAAGTGCCTCCCCCAGGCCTCCAGAGGCACAGACGAACTACGCAAGGGGGCTCGCCTGTGCCTCCGAACCTCTGACCAGAAATCCCTGGCATCCGCCACCCCAGCAAAGGCATCGGCTATGCGCGCAATATAGAGTCTTTTGGCCACGGCCGTTGTATGTTTAAAGTCCTTCTTAGCAGCAAGGTAGGCAACCTCGAAGGGACTCTCGTGGCCACTCAGCCGGAGGAGATGAAGGGCCCGATTCATACGTTTTTTGGCTAACTTACAAGACACATCGTACCAGCGAGGTATAGAACGCGACTGAAAACTAGTATCGACCGCAGAATTAACTACTTTGACTAGACCCTCCTGTATAAGGAGGCTGAGAATTCCCGAACAAAAGACATCCAGTGACGGTCTCTGCGTATCTAGATCACCGAATAGTACATGAGGATTTAATTCGCGCATACTCTTGACTAGTTAAGCCTCGCCTTCAGGAGACCATGACGCTTTATACCTCATGGAGACAGTAGGCGGAGAATGAGGCGCAGGCGGAAGATTAAAAAGCGAAAGGGACAGTAAAACAACTGCCGGGAAATGGTCCGAGCCTCCACCATCGTGGCCTATAAAGAAATCCTTGACAATGTATGAGTGATTAGCGGAGACCCAGACCAAATCGACAATGCTTCGCCCCTTAACATCTAAGTAAGTAAATTGCGCGGGTGAGTCACTGAGCGAGCGACCATTTAAAAGAATAAAATTATTACTGAACATAAAATTATAGAGACATTTACCACGAGTATTACATCTAGTATCACAAGTTTTCCTGGCAACTTCGAATTGAGTCTCCTCAAATAGGTTTGGAAATTCGCATTCATAGTCAAGGTCACCAGTCCAAGAGTTGAAGTCTCCTCCCATAATAATCATGATATCCGGAAATTTAATTGCAAGGGAATCTAACACTGGTTGAAGAGCAGATAGCATCACAACTAGATCAAGGTTAGGCGGAAAATAAAACGAGCCATATATAAACGGGAACGGGTAAGAATCAACTAATATGAAAAGCCAATGGGAGGAGGAATCAATCAAGATCGGTGACCCAGACGAAGGGACAAACGTAGACAAGCCGCCGCCAAATCTTCCTCTGAAGCCTTCACGAGTGGCTGGTACTGCAAAAATTGTTTGACCTTGATCCGCTACTGGAGTGGTGGGGTCTGCACACCAAGTCTCGGAGAAGTTCATGATGGTGGCCATGCGGACCATGGACGTTCCAAAAGGCCACCGAGAGTGGAAGATCATGTTGACTAGATGGCGCCACAGGAAGTGAAGAATAGCGAACTAATGATGACGAAGTAGAAGGGTGAGATCTCAGCCGATGAATGATGGTTTGCTGAGACGAACGGCAGCCCCTGAAGCTGGAAAACGGGGCTGCATCTAGGCGTTTTTTTGTTGAGTCCGGGTTGCGAAAAGGTGAGATGCAGATGGCACTGGAGCGCTCGGCTGCGATGATGGAGTATCTACAGCCATAGCAAGAGAAGATGATGGCACTTCCGGTGCGAAAGATGCCGTGGAATCAGACCAACCGTACCAAACTCCATCTATGCGCACCCGCTGGTACTTACGCTCTACCCTTTTGGAATCAGCTCTTGCCTTTTTTACTAGCTGCCTGGCGTAGTAGTCAATGCGACGCTCCCTAGCTGTTAAGTCGGCATCGATGAATATTTCTTTACCGGCTAAGAGCTGCTTTTTTAGGGACAGTATATGCAGTTTGGAGCGATGAGATAGTAGTTCAACTATGATGATAGGAGGCTCCTTACGTACTAAAAAAGCTGTGTCCACCACATTGGAGATGTCGAAAACCTCTTCTAGAAATTTCTCGACGCAGACTGTTACATCTCCGGAGACTTTTAATCCTCGAATTTTTAAGTTTTTCTTCTTTAAGAGTTTGCTATGCTGTTCCAATTCAGAAGTCAGATAGGAAATTTGTGCATCTTTTTCTTCAAGTTTGGCTTTTAATAAAGATACCTCACCTAAAACCTCTTTTCTTAAATTAGAAATAGCATCTAAATTAACCTTAGTCGCCGCGTCTATTTTTTCGTCAATTTTTGCAGACAATGCTTGCACAATTGAATCCTTCAAAGATGCTAACTGTCCTTCCATTTCCTGGTTGGGTTTATTGAAAGTTAATGACGACTCCTTTAAAACTGCAGTGAAAGCGCGGGGCCTTTTTAGCGGTGTATTAGCCGATTGAGCTGGTGGAGAAGTGTCGGGCGAGCAAGCGCGCTTCATGCGTGGAAAAAAGTCCGAAATCGACCTGCTATGCGAGTCTGTATAAGCATGCCATGTAGACGCAGTCGACGGGCGCCCCACTTTTGCAGAAAGCGAGTGTGTAGTGGATAACGACTCCGCCTCGTTTCCAGTCGAACTCACTGGCGTGCCCGGAGGAGAGAGGGAAGGCGTGGCCGACACCTCCTTTTGTATAGGCGAAATTGCTCGCCCGGAGCGTGCTGCCTGATGCGGGGCAAAAGCCAAACACTAGGTTTACCGACTGCTGGGAGGTAGATTCCGGAAAAAGCCCACCGGTGATGCGCAAAAGAAGTGCGTAGAAACTAACACGAACACGTGCGACTTGACACGCGCCGAAAAAATAAAAAAAGGCTCACCCGCAGACAGTCGTGATGCAGTAATGCACGCAATCCTCTTCGTCAATAAAATTAAAAAATTACCAGCTGATATCTTGGCACAAATAAAACTTAAATGACAGCGGCCTTTAACAATATTTGAGGTTAGAATAAGGGCTAGCACAATGAACTAAAAATATCCTCGTAGTTGCGGTATCAGACAGTCGAAAAGCACAAACTTGTGTAACAGTTCACAAACTAAACAAACGTGGTCCACAGAAAAACACGTGGGAACAAAACAGTACAAATAACTGGCAAAAAACACGGAGCAAACAGTGACAGCGTTTTGATCCGATCAGTACCGGAAGTGCAACTTATTCATCCAAGCTTCATACATAGGTTAAGATCAATTATATCCAAAAATAAAATTTCTTGTATTTTTTTTATCAGCCGGTAAGTGTAACTATATTTTCGTATAGACTATTATGTCTGCAATGATAAATACAGATTCGATTGGTAGAGAACAATTTTACGGTGTTCAAAATACCTGCAATAATTACGAAATATTAAAAAAATATCTTCTTTGCTCTAATTGCAACTAATTATGAAATGTAAATAAGTTCGAAAATGCTCATTTTTTATATTTTCGCGTTCAATTCGTCGAACATTATTTACAATTTTCGAGGTGCCATAAAAAATGACTTGTACAGCATCATAAAGCCTGTGAAAAATATATATTATATTAATTTTTTATAATAGTAAAGTCGGAAATCCCAGGCGCATCGATTTCATGCCGCGTAGACACACAGCCGATTCACCGCTGAACCGCTGACGCGGAACTCGCACTTTGAGAGCGCTCTACAAGGAGTATTTTTCAACAAAAGTGAACGTATAATATATGAAAATTGTTCATTTTTTATGCTCTACAAATTTTATTCGAAAAGTTTTTCATTTCCGATCGAAACTTTCGAGTAAAACGCAAAAAAACTAAAAATTTATCTCTTTTATTTTACTTAAATCTTCGATATCTCGAAAACAATCGATTAATCAAAAAAAAGTTATAAAACATAATTTATAGAGCGGGAAAAACCCGTTAAAATGAGCTATTATAAAAGTATTTTGCCTTATTAGAACCCGAGTTATCGCCAAAAAACGTTTTTTAGTTTAGCAAAAGAAGCACGCGCTCTCAGCTGCTGAAAAATGAGAGTTAAGCTTTTCTCTATGTCCCCTACAACCTAGAAAAAAAATTGCTACTAGGAATTTTGTCTTTTTCAAATGTACATAGTGACTGGACTATATTAGAATTGAAACTTTTAGATTAAGCATTGAAAGAAAAATTTGATGAAATTTTTCGAATATGGATGAAAGCTAATAAAAAATACCAGTTGGGGGCTTTTAGGGCAGTAGATTATAAATCCCATGTCGAAATTATAAAATTCAAAATTGCGGGTTTAAAAAATGCAATGAAGAACATCACTCGAGAGTTCTTGAGCTCGTGATTACACAGCTGTTATTTACATTATATAATTCAAAATAAGATATTGTTTGAAGTAAAAAAAGCATGAATGTGATTTTGAAAAAGAACGACATTCGCACACATAATAAAACATATGCGCGCGCAAACACATGGAAAAAAATGGTCTGTGAAATTCACGTATGGGTATGTTGATTTCATATACCAAGGGGCCTCAGGGTATTTTGTCTGGTGTTTTATCAACGACGATATATGGTGAATTGTCCAAAAGTTGGCCGATTCCACATTTTTTAATATAATGTTTGAAAATGATTATTATTTTCGTACTAATTTATTTAACTGAAATAATACTGAAATAATAAGAAATTTCAGGATAAACAACGAACAATTAACACATAATAAATACGTATTTTGTTTTCCCTTTTGTGATATACACGTTTAGGTGATCATAATAATACGTTAGATATTTTTATTTCACTTTTTCCGGAATTTACGGGCTTAAAACTAATGGAATAAAAAAAAATCGCACTTTGACGTAATGTGGGAATGTTTTCTGCGTGTTTTAAAAAAAATTCTTTAAAATCGGTTGAAAACTGTGCCAGAGAAATGGTTTCGATCATAGAAATTGGCCAAATCCGAGTGTGGACGGTCCACTCGGGACGGCTAACGGCGCTTCCTGGGTGGCTGAGGTGGTGGTTGAGGTGGTGATTGAAGAGGTGGTCTCATGTGGTGACGGTTCCGTCTGCGCTTCACTTCAGAACGTTGTACACTTGCGTAGCACTATTTCTCTCGCGTAGTCTGTCTCTCTCGTGTAATACTCGTATCTCGCGTTCAAATCTTCTAACGCTCGGGTAGAAGCACGCACGGCGAATGTGTCGGGACTCTCGTCGAAATCCGCGAGCACGGTGTTGCCGCTTGTCCGTATCGCAGAACATCGGGGGAAGGGAGGAAAAGCAATAGAAGGTGTGACGGGCAAGCAGATGGAAAAGGACAGCGATTTAAAGTTTAATAGGATAAAGGTGTGTAACGGCTGTATGGAGGGGGGGGGGCAAGGAGATTTCGTATCCTAGTGAAGGATACAAGAGGGGTGCTTACGTTCCCTCTTGTGTGTGGGAGAGATAGAGATGCAACAGTTTAGGCGTCTCAGGGCGGCGAGAAGATACAGCCGAAATTTCCGTGTCCTGGAAAGAGACGGCCGGGAGATCGTCTCTGCCATTGAGTTTTGCCAAGGGACGACTGGCAGCTTATGCATGAAGCGATGGAGGCAACGAGAGTTGCCGCACGTGCAAAGAGGCACGCACAAAAATAGGGGAAGAGAATGAGCCGTACAGACGAACGAAAGAAGGGTCATAGAGGCACGGGCGCGCTGCATAGAACGTCCGGTTGTCGTTCGAACGACTTAGGACGGCTGGCGAGTGCGTAGCCGTGATGGAGAAAAGGAAACGAGAATCGGAACCTTGCGTGTCCCGGCTGCGTAGAACGTTGCGCAAGGCCGCCGCATGGAAAAATCCAGCGGGGGAGAGCGCTCGTGAGTCGAGAACGTGCGATGGATGTATGGGCACACGACGGAGGCGAACGTCTAATGGAGCAGTCGCCATGGTGGGGATGAGAAATGGAAGCGGGCTCACGCGCGTCGAGGCGACGATCGTCGGAGCACCGATCCAACGGCTTGGTGAAATATGAGGGGCAAAAGGGGGAAGAGGCTCACGCATCGAAGGCGTGAGAGAAGAGTTCTCACACGAGCGGGCGCTTCTTCGATAAATTGATACTTTCCCTTCAGCCGCTACATTACTTTCAACCGTTCAGCAATTACATTAAAAATTTGTTACCGCAACATTCTCGACCAAGAACTGCGCTCATATACATAAATTCGGTCATTTTGTAGGCTTTATGCTGTAGTTTGAGTTTTTGACCCACCGAAGCCGAGCGATATCATATAGATAATATTTCTTGTAATGTAGAAAATAAGATGCATCTTCATCAATTACAGTAAAAAATTGATACCGCAACATTTTCGACTGAGAACTGCACTCATATACGTAAATTCGGTTATTATAGAGAATTTAATGCTGTACTTTCAGTATTTTACACGCCCAAACTAAGCGATATCATATAGATAATATTCCTAGTACTATATAAAATAAGATGCATCTTCATAAATTACAGTAACAATTTGATACCGCAACATTTTGTACTAAGAACTGTGCTCAAATATGTAAATTCGGTCATTTTATCGACCTTACTGCTGTAGTTTCAGTTTTGACCCACCAAAACGAAACGATATCACATAGAAAATGTTCCTAGTAATGTCGAAAATAAAATGCATCTTCATAAATTACAGTAGCAATTTGTTACGCGCAACATTTTCTAACAAGAGCTGCACTCATTTACGTAAATTAGGTAATTTCATCGACTTTCATGCTGTACTTTCAGTTCTTGACCTACTAAACCAAGCGATATCATATAGATAATGTTCCTAATAATGTAGAAAAAAAGATGCATCTTCATAAATTACAGTGACAGTTTGATACCGCAACATTTTCGACGAAGAACTGCGCTCATATACGTAAATTCGGATATTTTCTAGACTTTAATGCTGTAGTTTCAGTTTTTGACCCACCAAAATGAGACGATATCACATACATAATGTTCCTAGTAATGTCGAAAATAAGATGCATCTTCATAAATTACAGTAACAATTTGTTACCGCATCATTTCGGAACAAGAGCTGCGCTCAATTACGTAAATTCGGTAATTTCATCGACTTTAATGCTATAGTTTCTGCTTTTGACCCACTGAAACGAAACGATATCATATAGATAATATTCCTATGACTATATAGAATAACATGCATCTTCATAAGTTACAGTAACAATTTGTACCGCGACATTTTCGAACAAGACCTACGCTCATTAACGTAAATACGGTCATTTTATCAACTTTCATGAAGTAGTTTCAGATTCTGAACCACCAAAACCAAGCGATATCACGTAGATAATATTCCTACTAATATATAGAATAAGATGAATCTTCAACAGTTACAGTAGCAATTTGATACCGCAACATTTTCGACGCAGAACTTCGCTCATATACGTAAATTCGTTCATTTTATCGAATTTAATCCCGTAGTTTCAGTTTTAGACCCACCAAAACCAAGAGATATCATGTAGATAATATTCCTACTCGTATACAGAATAAGATGGATCTTCATAAATTAGAGTAACATTTTGATACAGCAACATTTTCGACGAAGAACTGCGCTCATATACGTAAATTCGATCATTTTATCGACTTTAATGCTGTAGTGTCAGTTTGTGACCCACCAAAACTAAACGATATCACATAGATAATGTTCCTAGTAATGTCGAAAATAAGATGCATCTTCATAAATTACAGTAACAATTTGTTACCGCAACATTTTCGGACAACAGCTGCGCTCGTTTACATAAATTCAGTAATTTCATCGACTTTAATGCTGTAGTTTCAGTTTTTGACCTACTAAACCAATCGATATCATATAGATAATGTTCCTAATAATGTAGAAAAAAAGATGCATCTTCATAAATTACAGTGACAGTTTGATACCGCAACATTTTCGACGAAGAACTGCGCTCATATACGTAAATTCGGACATTTTCTAGACTTTAATGCTGTAGTTTCAGTTTTTGACCCACCAAAATGAGACGATATCACATACATAATGTTCCTAGTAATGTCGAAAATAAGATGCATCTTCATAAATTACAGTAACAATTTGTTACCGCATCATTTCGGAACAAAAGCTACGCTCAATTACGTAAATTCGGTAATTTCATCGAATTTAATGCTATAGTTTCTGCTTTTGACCCACTGAAACGAAACGATATCATAAAGATAATATTCCTATGACTATATAGAATAACATGCATCTTCATAAGTTAAAATAACAATTTGTTCCGCGACATTATCGACCAAGAACTTCGCTCATATACGTAAATTCGGTCATTTTATCAACTTTCATGCTGCAGTTTCAGTTTTTGACCCACCAAAATCAAGCGATATCATATAGATAATATTCCTAGATATATATAGAATAAGATGCATCTTCATAAGTTACAGTAACACTTTGATACCGCAACATTTTCGACGAAGAACTGCGCTCATATACGTAAATTCGGACATTTATCGACTTTAATGCTGTGGTTTCAGTTTTAGACCCACCAAAACCAAGCGATATCATGCAGATTATATTCCTACTACTATATAGAATAATGTGCATCTTCATACATTACAGTAACAATTTGATACCGCAATATTTTCGACGAAGAACTTCGCTCATATACGTAAATTCGGTCATTTTATCAACTTTCATGCTGCAGTTTCAGTTTTTTGACGCACAAAAATCAAGCGATATCACATAGATAATATTCAGAGTACTATATAGAGTGAGATGCGCTTTCATAATTTAAAATAACAATTTGTTCTGTGACATTATCGACCAAGAACTTCGCTCATATACGTAAATTCAATCATTTTATCGACTTTAATGCTGTAGTGTCAGTTTTAGACCCACCGAAACCAAGCGATATCATGTAGATAATATTCAAAGTACTATATAGAGTGAGATGCACTTTTATAATTTAAAATAACAATTTGTTCCGTGACATTTTCGACGAAGAACTGCGCTCATATACGTAAATTCGGTCATTTTATTAACTTTCATGCTGCAGTTTTAGTTTCGGACCCACCAAAATCAAGCGATATCACATAGATAATACTCAAAGTACTATATAGAGTGAGATGCACTTTCATAATTTAAAATAACAATTTGTTCTGGGACATTTTCGACGAATAACTTCGCTCATATACGTAAATTCGGTCATTTTATCAACTTTCATGCTGTAGTTTCAGTTTTAGACCCACCAAAACCAAGCGATATCATGTAGATAATATTCAAAGTACTATATAGAGTGAGATGCACTTTCATAATTTAAAATAACAATTTGATACCGCAACATATTCGACGAAGAACATTGCTCATATACGTAAATTCGATCATTTAATCGACTTTAATGCTGTAGTTTCAGTTTTAGACTCACCAAAACCAAGCGATATCACATAGATAATATTCAAAGTACTATATAGAGTGACACGCACTTTCATAATTTAAAATAACAATTTGTACCGTGACATTTTCGACGAAGAACTTCGCTCATATACCTAAATTCGATCATTTTATCGACTTTAATGCTGTAGTTTCAGTTTTAGACCCACCAAAACGAAACGATATCACATAGAAAATGTTCCTAGTAATGTCGAAAATAAGATGCATCTTCATAAATTACAGTGACAGATTGATACCGCAACATTTTCGACGAAGAACTACGCTCATATACGTAAATTCGGACATTTTCTAGACTTTAATGCGGTAGTTTCAGTTTTTGACTCACCAAAATGAGACGATATCACATACATAATGTTCCTAGTAATGTCGAAAATAAGATGCATCTTCATAAATTACAGTAGAAATTTGTTATCGCAACATTTTCTAACAAGAGCTGCGCTCATTTACGTAAATTAGGTAATTTCGTCGACTTTCATGCTGTAGTTTCAGTTTTTGACCTACGAAACCAAGCGATATCATATAGATAATGTTCCTACTTCTATATAGAATAAGATGAATCTTCAAAAGTTACAGTAGCAATTTGATACCGCAACACGAAGAACCTTGCTCATATACGTATATTGGATCATTTAATCGACTTTAATGCTGTAGTCTCAGTTTTAGACCCAGGAAACCAAGCGATATCATGTAGATAATATTCCTACTACCATATAGAATAAGATGCATCTTCATAAACTACAGTAGCAATTTGATACCGCTACATTTTCGACGAAGAACTTCGCTCATATACGTAATTTCGATCATTTTATCAACTTTCATGCTGTAGTTTCAGTATTTGACCCACCAAAACCAAGCGATGTCATATATATAATATTCCTAGGACTATATAGAATAACATGCATCTTTATAGCTTACAGTAACAATTTGATACCGCAACATTTTCGACGAAGAACTGTGCTCATATACGTAAATTCGGACATTTTATTGACTTCAATGCTGTGTTTTCAGTTTTTGACCCACCAAAACGAAACCATAACACATAGATAATGTTCCTAGCATGGTCGAAAATAAGATGCAACTTCATAAATCGCAGTAACAATTTGTTACCGCATCATTTTCGAACAAGAGCTGCGCTTATTTACGTAAATTCGGTCATTTTATCAAATTTCATGCTGTAGGTTCAGTTTCTGACCCACCAAAACCAAGCGATATCATATAGATAATATTCCTAGGAATATATAGAATAACATGCATCTTCATAAGTTACAGTAACAATTTGTTCCGCGACATTATCGACCAAGAACTTCGCTCATATGCGTAAATTCGGTCATTTTATCAACTTTCATGCTGTAGTTTCAGTTTTTAACCCACTAAAACCAATCGATATCATGTAGATAATATTCCTAGGAATATATAGAATAAAATGCATCTTCTGAAGTTACAGTAGCAATTTGATACCGCAAAATTTTCGACGAAGAACTTCGCTCATAAACGTAAATTCGGTCATTTCATCGACTTTAATGCTATAGTTTCTGCTTTTGACCCACTGAAACGAATCGATATCATATAGATAATATTCCTATGACTATATAGAATAACATGCATCTTCATAAGTTACAGTAACAATTTGTACCGCGACATTTTCGAACAAGACCTACGCTCATTAACGTAAATACGGTCATTTTATCAAATTTCATGAGGTAGTTTCAGATTCTGAACCACCAAAACCAAGCGATATCACGTAGATAATATTCCTACTAATATATAGAATAAGATGAATCTTCAACAGTTACAGTAGCAATTTGATACCGCAACATTTTCGACGCAGAACTTCGCTCATATACGTAAATTCGTTCATTTTATCGAATTTAATCCCGTAGTTTCAGTTTTAGACCCATCAAAACCAAGAGATATCATGTAGATAATATTCCTACTCGTATACAGAATAAGATGGATCTTCATAAATTAGAGTAACATTTTGATACAGCAACATTTTCGACGAAGAACTGCGCTCATATACGTAAATTCGATCATTTTATCGACTTTAATGCTGTAGTGTCAGTTTGTGACCCACCAAAACTAAACGATATCACATAGATAATGTTCCTAGTAATGTCGAAAATAAGATGCATCTTCATAAATTACAGTAACAATTTGTTACCGCAACATTTTCGAACAACAGCTGCGCTCGTTTACATAAATTCAGTAATTTCATCGACTTTAATGCTGTCGTTTCAGTTTTTGACCTACTAAACCAATCGATATCATATAGATAATGTTCCTAATAATGTAGAAAAAAAGATGCATCTTCATAAATTACAGTGACAGTTTGATACCGCAACATTTTCGACGAAGAACTGCGCTCATATACGTAAATTCGGACATTTTCTAGACTTTAATGCTGTAGTTTCAGTTTTTGACCCACCAAAATGAGAGGATATCACATACATAATGTTCCTAGTAATGTCGAAAATAAGATGCATCTTCATAAATTACAGTAACAATTTGTTACCGCATCATTTCGGAACAAGAGCTACGCTCAATTACGTAAATTCGGTAATTTCATCGAATTTAATGCTATAGTTTCTGCTTTTGACCCACTGAAACGAAACGATATCATAAAGATAATATTCCTATGACTATATAGAATAACATGCATCTTCATAAGTTAAAATAACAATTTGTTCCGCGACATTATCGACCAAGAACTTCGCTCATATACGTAAATTCGGTCATTTTATCAACTTTCATGCTGCAGTTTCAGTTTTTGACCCACCAAAATCAAGCGATATCATATAGATAATATTCCTAGATATATATAGAATAAGATGCATCTTCAGAAGTTACAGTAGCAATTTGATACCGCAACATTTTCAACGAAGAACTTCGCTCATATACGTAAATTGGGTCATTTTATCAACTTTCATGCTGTAGTTTCAGTTTTAGACCCACCAAAACCAAGCGATATCATGTTGATAATATTCAAAGTACTATATAGAGTGAGATGCACTTTCATAATTTAAAATAACAATTTGTTCTGTGACATTATCGACCAAGAACTTCGCTCATATACGTGAATTCGATCATTTTATCGACTTTAATGCTGTAGTGTCAGTTTTAGACCCACCAAAACCAAGCGATATCACATAGATAATATTCAAAGTACTATATAGAGTGACATGCACTTTGATAATTTAAAATAAAAATTTGTACCGTGACATTTTCGACGAAGAACTTCGCTCATATACGTAAATTCGATCATTTTATGGACTTTAATGCTGTAGTTTCAGTTTTAGACCCACCAAAACGAAACTATATCACATAGAAAATGTTCCTAGTAATGTCGAAAATAAGATGCATCTTCATAAATGACAGTAACAATTTGTTACCGCATCATTTCGGAACAAGAGCTGCGCTCAATTACGTAAATTCGGTAATTTCATCGACTTTAATGCTATAGTTTCACTTTTTGACCCACCAAAACGAAACGATATCACATAGATAATGTTCCTAATAATGTAGAAAATAAGATGCACCTTCATAAATTACAGTAACAATTTGTCACGGCAACATTTTCGAACAAGAACTTCGCTCATATACGTAAAATGGGTCATTTTATCAACTTTCATGCTGTAGTTTCAGTTTTTGACCCAATAAAACCAAGCGATATTATATAGATAATATTCCTAGGACTATATAGAATAAGATGCATCTTCATAAGTTACAGTAACACTTTGATACCGCAACATTTTCGACGAAGAACTGCGCTCATATACGTAAATTCGGACATTTATCGACTTTAATGCTGTGGTTTCAGTTTTAGACCCACCAAAACCAAGCGATATCATGCAGATTATATTCCTACTACTATATAGAATAATGTGCATCTTCATACATTACAGTAACAATTTGATACCGCAATATTTTCGACGAAGAACTTCGCTCATATACGTAAATTCGGTCATTTTATCAACTTTCATGCTGCAGTTTCAGTTTTTTGACGCACAAAAATCAAGCGATATCACATAGATAATATTCAGAGTACTATATAGAGTGAGATGCGCTTTCATAATTTAAAATAACAATTTGTTCTGTGACATTATCGACCAAGAACTTCGCTTATATACGTAAATTCAATCATTTTATCGACTTTAATGCTGTAGTGTCAGTTTTAGACCCACCAAAACCAAGCGATATCATGTAGATAATATTCAAAGTACTATATAGAGTGAGATGCACTTTCATAATTTAAAATAACAATTTGATACCGCAACATTTTCGACGAAGAACTGCGCTCATATACGTAAATTCGGTCATTTTATTAACTTTCATGCTGCAGTTTCAGCTTTTGACCCACCAAAATCAAGCGATATCACATAGATAATATTCAAAGTACTATATAGAGTGAGATGCACTTTCATAATTTAAAATAACAATTTGTTCTGTGACATTTTCGACGAATAACTTCGCTCATATACGTAAATTGAATCATTTTATCAACTTTCATGCTGCAGTTTTAGTTTTTGACCCACCAAAATCTAGCGATATCATATAGATAATATTCCTAGGAATATATAGAATAACATGCATCTTCAGAAGTTACAGTTGCAATTTGATACCGCAACATTTTCGACGAAGAACTTCCCTCATATACGTAAATTCGGTCATTTTATCAACTTTCATGCTGTAGTTTCAGTTTTTTGACGCACCAAAATCAAGCGATATCACATAGATAATATTCAGAGTACTATATAGAGTGAGATGCACTTTCATAATTTAAAATAACTATTTGTTCTGTGACATTATCGACCAAGAACTTCGCTCATATACGTAAATTCAATCATTTTATCGACTTTAATGCTGTAGTGTCAGTTTTAGACCCACCAAAACCAAGCGATATCATGTAGATAATATTCAAAGTACTATATAGAGTGAGATGCACTTTCATAATTTAAAATAACAATTTGATACCGCAACATTTTCGACGAAGAACATTGCTCATATACGTAAATTCGATCATTTTATCGACTTTAATGCTGTAGTTTCAGTTTTAGACTCACCAAAACCAAGCGATATCACATAGATAATATTCAAAGTACTATATAGAGTGACACGCACTTTCATAATTTAAAATAACAATTTGTACCGTGACATTTTCGACGAAGAACTTCGCTCATATACGTAAATTCGGTCATTTTATCAACTTTCATGCTGTAGTTTCAGTTTTAGACCCACCAAAACGAAACGATATCACATAGAAAATGTTCCTAGTAATGTCGAAAATAAGATGCATCTTCATAAATTACAGTAGCAATTTGTTATCGCAACATTTTCTAACAAGAACTGCGCTCATTTACGTAAATTAAGTAATTTCATCGACTTTCGTGCTGTAGTTTCAGTTTTTGACCTACGAAACCAAGCGATATCATATAGATAATGTTCCTAATGATGTAGAAAAAAAGATGCATCTTCATAAATTACAGTGACAGTTTGATACCGCAACATTTTCGACGAAGAACTGCGCTCATATACGTAAATTCGGACATTTTCTAGACTTTAATGCGGTAGATTCAGTTTCTGAACCACCAAAACCAAGCGATATCACGTAGATAATATTCCTACTACTATATAGAATAAGATGCATCTTCATAAATTACAGTGACAGTTTGATACCGCAACATTTTCGACGAAGAACTGCGCTCATATACGTATATTGCATAATTTAATCGACTTTAATGCTGTAGTTTCAGTTTTAGACCCAGGAAACCAAGCAATATCATGTAGATAATATTCCTACTACTATATAGAATAAGATGAATCTTCAAAAGTTACAGTAGCAATTTGATACCGCAACATTTTCGACGAAGAACCTCGCTCATATACGTAAATTCGATCATTTTATCGACTTTAATGCTGTAGTTTCAGTTTTAGACCCAGGAAACCAAGCGATATCATGTAGATAATATTCCTACTACCATATAGAATAAGATGCATCTTCATAAACTACAGTAGCAATTTGATACCGCTACATTTTCGACGAAGAACTTCGCTCATATACGTAATTTCGATCATTTTATCAACTTTCATGCTGTAGTTTCAGTATTTGACCCACCAAAACCAAGCGATATCATATATATAATATTCCTAGGACTATATAGAATAACATGCATCTCTATAGCTTACAGTAACAATTTGATACCGCAACATTTTCGACGAAGAACTGTGCTCATATACGTAAATTCGGACATTTTATTGACTTCAATGCTGTGTTTTCAGTTTTTGACCCACCAAAACGAAACCATAACACATAGATAATGTTCCTAGCATGGTCGAAAATAAGATGCAACTTCATAAATCGCAGTAACAATTTGTTACCGCAACATTTTCGAACAAGAGCTGCGCTTATTTACGTAAATTCGGTCATTTTATCAAATTTCATGCTGTAGGTTCAGTTTCTGACCCACCAAAACCATGCGATATCATATAGATAATATTCCTAGGAATATATAGAATAACATGCATCTTCATAAGTTACAGTAACAATTTGTTCCGCGACATTATCGACCAAGAACTTCGCTCATATGCGTAAATTCGGTCATTTTATCAACTTTCATGCTGTAGTTTCAGTTTTTAACCCACTAAAACCAATCGATATCACGTAGATAATATTCCTAGGAATATATAGAATAAAATGCATCTTCTGAAGTTACAGTAGCAATTTGATACCGCAAAATTTTCGACGAAGAACTTCGCTCATAAACGTAAATTCGGTCATTTCATCGACTTTAATGCTATAGTTTCTGCTTTTGACCCACTGAAACGAAACGATATCATATAGATAATATTCCTATGACTATATAGAATAACATGCATCTTCATAAGTTACAGTAACAATTTGTACCGCGACATTTTCGAACAAGACCTACGCTCATTAACGTAAATACGGTCATTTTATCAAATTTCATGAGGTAGTTTCAGATTCTGAACCACCAAAACCAAGCGATATCACGAAGATAATATTCCTACTAATATATAGAATAAGATGAATCTTCAACAGTTACAGTAGCAATTTGATACCGCAACATTTTCGACGCAGAACTTCGCTCATATACGTAAATTCGTTCATTTTATCGAATTTAATCCCGTAGTTTCAGTTTTAGACCCATCAAAACCAAGAGATATCATGTAGATAATATTCCTACTCGTATACAGAATAAGATGGATCTTCATAAATTAGAGTAACATTTTGATACAGCAACATTTTCGACGAAGAACTGCGCTCATATACGTAAATTCGATCATTTTATCGACTTTAATGCTGTAGTGTCAGTTTGTGACCCACCAAAACTAAACGATATCACATAGATAATGTTCCTAGTAATGTCGAAAATAAGATGCATCTTCATAAATTACAGTAACAATTTGTTACCGCAACATTTTCGAACAACAGCTGCGCTCGTTTACATAAATTCAGTAATTTCATCGACTTTAATGCTGTCGTTTCAGTTTTTGACCTACTAAACCAATCGATATCATATAGATAATGTTCCTAATAATGTAGAAAAAAAGATGCATCTTCATAAATTACAGTGACAGTTTGATACCGCAACATTTTCGACGAAGAACTGCGCTCATATACGTAAATTCGTTCATTTTATCGAATTTAATCCCGTAGTTTCAGTTTTAGACCCATCAAAACCAAGAGATATCATGTAGATAATATTCCTACTCGTATACAGAATAAGATGGATCTTCATAAATTAGAGTAACATTTTGATACAGCAACATTTTCGACGAAGAACTGCGCTCATATACGTAAATTCGATCATTTTATCGACTTTAATGCTGTAGTGTCAGTTTGTGACCCACCAAAACTAAACGATATCACATAGATAATGTTCCTAGTAATGTCGAAAATAAGATGCATCTTCATAAATTACAGTAACAATTTGTTACCGCAACATTTTCGAACAACAGCTGCGCTCGTTTACATAAATTCAGTAATTTCATCGACTTTAATGCTGTCGTTTCAGTTTTTGACCTACTAAACCAATCGATATCATATAGATAATGTTCCTAATAATGTAGAAAAAAAGATGCATCTTCATAAATTACAGTGACAGTTTGATACCGCAACATTTTCGACGAAGAACTGCGCTCATATACGTAAATTCGGACATTTTCTAGACTTTAATGCTGTAGTTTCAGTTTTTGACCCACCAAAATGAGAGGATATCACATACATAATGTTCCTAGTAATGTCGAAAATAAGATGCATCTTCATAAATTACAGTAACAATTTGTTACCGCATCATTTCGGAACAAGAGCTACGCTCAATTACGTAAATTCGGTAATTTCATCGAATTTAATGCTATAGTTTCTGCTTTTGACCCACTGAAACGAAACGATATCATAAAGATAATATTCCTATGACTATATAGAATAACATGCATCTTCATAAGTTAAAATAACAATTTGTTCCGCGACATTATCGACCAAGAACTTCGCTCATATACGTAAATTCGGTCATTTTATCAACTTTCATGCTGCAGTTTCAGTTTTTGACCCACCAAAATCAAGCGATATCATATAGATAATATTCCTAGATATATATAGAATAAGATGCATCTTCAGAAGTTACAGTAGCAATTTGATACCGCAACATTTTCAACGAAGAACTTCGCTCATATACGTAAATTGGGTCATTTTATCAACTTTCATGCTGTAGTTTCAGTTTTAGACCCACCAAAACCAAGCGATATCATGTTGATAATATTCAAAGTACTATATAGAGTGAGATGCACTTTCATAATTTAAAATAACAATTTGTTCTGTGACATTATCGACCAAGAACTTCGCTCATATACGTGAATTCGATCATTTTATCGACTTTAATGCTGTAGTGTCAGTTTTAGACCCACCAAAACCCAGCGATATCACATAGATAATATTCAAAGTACTATATAGAGTGACATGCACTTTCATAATTTAAAATAAAAATTTGTACCGTGACATTTTCGACGAAGAACTTCGCTCATATACGTAAATTCGATCATTTTATGGACTTTAATGCTGTAGTTTCAGTTTTAGACCCACCAAAACGAAACTATATCACATAGAAAATGTTCCTAGTAATGTCGAAAATAAGATGCATCTTCATAAATTACAGTAACAATTTGTTACCGCATCATTTCGGAACAAGAGCTGCGCTCAATTACGTAAATTCGGTAATTTCATCGACTTTAATGCTATAGTTTCACTTTTTGACCCACCAAAACGAAACGATATCACATAGATAATGTTCCTAATAATGTAGAAAATAAGATGCACCTTCATAAATTACAGTAACAATTTGTCACGGCAACATTTTCGAACAAGAACTTCGCTCATATACGTAAAATGGGTCATTTTATCAACTTTCATGCTGTAGTTTCAGTTTTTGACCCAATAAAACCAAGCGATATTATATAGATAATATTCCTAGGACTATATAGAATAAGATGCATCTTCATAAGTTACAGTAACACTTTGATACCGCAACATTTTCGACGAAGAACTGCGCTCATATACGTAAATTCGGACATTTATCGACTTTAATGCTGTGGTTTCAGTTTTAGACCCACCAAAACCAAGCGATATCATGCAGATTATATTCCTACTACTATATAGAATAATGTGCATCTTCATACATTACAGTAACAATTTGATACCGCAATATTTTCGACGAAGAACTTCGCTCATATACGTAAATTCGGTCATTTTATCAACTTTCATGCTGCAGTTTCAGTTTTTTGACGCACAAAAATCAAGCGATATCACATAGATAATATTCAGAGTACTATATAGAGTGAGATGCGCTTTCATAATTTAAAATAACAATTTGTTCTGTGACATTATCGACCAAGAACTTCGCTTATATACGTAAATTCAATCATTTTATCGACTTTAATGCTGTAGTGTCAGTTTTAGACCCACCAAAACCAAGCGATATCATGTAGATAATATTCAAAGTACTATATAGAGTGAGATGCACTTTCATAATTTAAAATAACAAATTGATACCGCAACATTTTCGACGAAGAACATTGCTCATATACGTAAATTCGGTCATTTTATTAACTTTCATGCTGCAGTTTCAGCTTTTGACCCACCAAAATCAAGCGATATCACATAGATAATATTCAAAGTACTATATAGAGTGAGATGCACTTTCATAATTTAAAATAACAATTTGTTCTGTGACATTTTCGACGAATAACTTCGCTCATATACGTAAATTGAATCATTTTATCAACTTTCATGCTGCAGTTTTAGTTTTTGACCCACCAAAATCTAGCGATATCATATAGATAATATTCCTAGGAATATATAGAATAACATGCATCTTCAGAAGTTACAGTTGCAATTTGATACCGCAACATTTTCGACGAAGAACTTCCCTCATATACGTAAATTCGGTCATTTTATCAACTTTCATGCTGTAGTTTCAGTTTTTTGACGCACCAAAATCAAGCGATATCACATAGATAATATTCAGAGTACTATATAGAGTGAGATGCACTTTCATAATTTAAAATAACAATTTGTTCTGTGACATTATCGACCAAGAACTTCGCTCATATACGTAAATTCAATCATTTTATCGACTTTAATGCTGTAGTGTCAGTTTTAGACCCACCAAAACCAAGCGATATCATGTAGATAATATTCAAAGTACTATATAGAGTGAGATGCACTTTCATAATTTAAAATAACAATTTGATACCGCAACATTTTCGACGAAGAACATTGCTCATATACGTAAATTCGATCATTTTATCGACTTTAATGCTGTAGTTTCAGTTTTAGACTCACCAAAACCAAGCGATATCACATAGATAATATTCAAAGTACTATATAGAGTGACACGCACTTTCATAATTTAAAATAACAATTTGTACCGTGACATTTTCGACGAAGAACTTCGCTCATATACCTAAATTTGATCATTTTATCGACTTTAATGCTGTAGTTTCAGTTTTAGACCCACCAAAACGAAACGATATCACATAGAAAATGTTCCTAGTAATGTCGAAAATAAGATGCATCTTCATAAATTACAGTAGCAATTTGTTATCGCAACATTTTCTAACAAGAGCTGCGCTCATTTACGTAAATTAGGTAATTTCATCGACTTTCATGCTGTACTTTCAGTTTTTGACCTACTAAACCAAGCGATATCATATAGATAATGTTCCTAATAATGTAGAAAAAAAGATGCATCTTCATAAATTACAGTGACAGTTTGATACCGCAACATTTTCGACGAAGAACTGCGCTCATATACCTAAATTCGGACATTTTCTAGACTTTAATACTGTAATTTCAGTTTTTGACCCACCAAAATGAGACGATATCACATACATAATGTTCCTAGTAATGTCGAAAATAAGATGCATCTTCATAAATTACAGTAGCAATTTGTTATCGCAACATTTTCTAACAAGAGCTGCGCTCATTTACGTAAATTAGGTAATTTCATCGACTTTCATGCTGTAGTTTCAGTTTTTGACCTACGAAACCAAGCGATATCATATAGATAATGTTCCTAATGATGTAGAAAAAAAGATGCATCTTCATAAATTACAGTGACAGTTGGATACCGCAACATTTTCGACGAAGAACTGCGCTCATATACGTAAATTCGGACATTTTCTAGACTTTAATGCGGTAGTTTCAGTTTCTGAACCACCAAAACCAAGCGATATCACGTAGATAATATTCCTACTACTATATAGAATAAGATGAATCTTCAAAAGTTACAGTAGCAATTTGATACCGCAACACGAAGAACCTTGCTCATATACGTATATTGGATCATTTAATCGACTTTAATGCTGTAGTTTCAGTTTTAGACCCAGGAAACCAAGCGATATCATGTAGATAATATTCCTACTACCATATAGAATAAGATGCATCTTCATAAACTACAGTAGCAATTTGATACCGCAACATTTTCGACGAAGAACTTCGCTCTTATACGTAATTTCGATCATTTTATCAATTTTCATGCTGTAGTTTCAGTATTTGACCCACCAAAACCAAGCGATATCATATATATAATATTCCTAGGACTATATGGAATAACATGCATCTTTATAGCTTACAGTAACAATTTGATACCGCAACATTTTCGACGAAGAACTGCGCTCATATACGTAAATTCGGACATTTTATTGACTTCAATGCTGTGTTTTTAGTTTTTGACCCACCAAAACGAAACGATATCACATAGATAATGTTCCTAGCATGGTCGAAAATAAGATGCAACTTCATAAAGTGCAGTAACAATTTGTTACCGCAACATTTTCGAACAAGAGCTGCGCTTATTTACGTAAATTCGGTCATTTTATCAAATTTCATGCTGTAGGTTCAGTTTCTGACCAACCAAAACCAAGCGATATCATATAGATAATATTCCTAGGAATATATAGAATAACATGCATCTTCATAAGTTACAGTAACAATTTGTTCCGCGACATTATCGACCAAGAACTTCGCTCATATGCGTAAATTCGGTCATTTTATCAACTTTCATGCTGTAGTTTCAGTTTTTAACCCACTAAAACTAATCGATATCACGTAGATAATATTCCTAGGAATATATAGAATAAAATGCATCTTCTGAAGTTACAGTAGCAATTTGATACCGCAACATTTTCGACGAAGAACTTCGCTCATAAACGTAAATTCGGTCATTTTATGAACTTTCATGCTGTAGTTTCAGTTTCTAACCCAATAAAACCAATCGATATCATGTAGATAATATTCCTACTACCATATAGTATAAGATGCATCGTCATAAACTACAGTAGCAATTTGATACCGCAACATTTTCGACGAAGAACTTCGCTCATATACGTAAATTCGATCATTTTATCGACTTTAATGCTGTAGTTTCAGTTTTAGACCCACCAAAACGAAACGATATCACATAGAAAATGTTCCTAGTAATGTCGAAAATAAGATGCATCTTCATAAATGAGAGTAGCAATTTGTTATCGCAACATTTTCTAACAAGAACTGCGCTCATTTACGTAAATTAAGTAATTTCATCGACTTTCATGCTGTAGTTTCAGTTTTTGACCTACGAAACCAAGCGATATCATATAGATAATGTTCCTAATGATGTAGAAAAAAAGATGCATCTTCATAAATTACAGTGACAGTTTGATACCGCAACATTTTCGACGAAGAACTGCGCTCATATACGTAAATTCGGACATTTTCTAGACTTTAACGCGGTAGTTTCAGTTTCTGAACCACCAAAACCTAGCGATATCACGTAGATAATATTCCTACTACTATATAGAATAAGATGAATCTTCACAAGTTACAGTAGCAATTTGATACCGCAACATTTTCGACGAAGAACCTCGCTCATATACGTATATTGGATAATTTAATCGACTTTAATGCTGTAGTTTCAGTTTTAGACCCAGGAAACCAAGCAATATGATGTAGATAATATTCCTACTGCTATATATAATAAGATGCATCTTCATAAATTACAGTAGCAATTTGATACCGCAACATTTTCGACGCAGAACCTCGCTCATATACGTAAATTCGATCATTTTATCGACTTTAATGCTGTAGTTTCAGTTTTAGACCCAGGAAACCAAGAGATATCATGTAGATAATATTCCTACTACCATATAGAATAAGATGCATCTTCATAAACTACAGTAGCAATTTGATACCGCAACATTTTCGACGAAGAACTTCGCTCATATACGTAATTTCGATCATTTTATCAACTTTCATGCTGTAGTTTCAGTATTTGACCCACCCAAACCAAGCGATATCATATATATAATATTCCTAGGACTATATAGAATAACATGCATCTTTATAGCTTACAGTAACAATTTGATACCGCAACATTTTCGACGAAGAACTGCGCTCATATACGTAAATTCGGACAATTTATTGACTTCAATGCTGTGTTTTCAGTTGTTGACCCACCAAAACGAAACGATATCACATAGATAATGTTCCTAGCATGGTCGAAAATAAGATGCAACTTCATAAATTGCAGTAACAATTTGTTACCGCAACATTTTCGAACAAAAGCTGCGCTTATTTACGTAAATTCGGTCATTTTATCAAATTTCATGCTGTAGTTTCAGTTTTTAACCCAATAAAACTAATCGATATCATGTATATAATATTCCTACTGCTATATATAATAAGATGCATCTTTATAAATTACAGTAGCAATTTGATACCGCAACATTTTCGACGAAGAACTTCGCTCATATACGTAAATTCGATCATTTTATCGACTTTAATGCTGTAGTTTCAGTTTTTGACCCACCAAAACCAAGCGATATCATGTAGATTATATTCCTACTACTATATAGAATAAGATGCATCTTCAGACATTACACTAACAATTTGATACCGCTACATTTTCGACGAAGAACATCGCTCATATACGTAAATTCGATCATTTTATCGACTTTAATGCTGTAGTTTCAGTTTTAGACCCGCCAAAACGAAACGATATCACATAGAAAATGTTCCTAGTAATGTCGAAAATAAGATGCATCTTCATAAACTACAGTAGCAATTTGATACCGCAACATTTTCGACGAAGAACTTCGCTCATATACGTAAATTCGATCATTTTATCGACTTTAATGCTGTAGTTTCAGTTTTAGACCCACCAAAACGAAACGATATCACATAGAAAATGTTCCTAGTAATGTCGAAAATAAGATGCATCTTCATAAACTACAGTAGCAATTTGATACCGCAACATTTTCGACGAAGAACTTCGCTCATATACGTAAATTCGATCATTTTATCGACTTTAATGCGGTAGTTTCAGTTTTAGACCCACCAAAATGAAACGATATCACATAGAAAATGTTCCTAGTAATGTCGAAAATAAGACGCATCTTCATAAATTACAGTAACAATTTGTTACCGCAACATTTTCTAACAAGAGCTGCACTCATTTACGTAAATTAGGTAATTTCATCGACTTTAATGCTGTCGTTTCAGTTTTTGACCTACTAAACCAATCGATATCATATAGATAATGTTCCTAATAATGTAGAAAAAAAGATGCATCTTCATAAATTACAGTGACAGTTTGATACCGCAACATTTTCGACGAAGAACTGCGCTCATATACGTAAATTCGGACATTTTCTAGACTTTAATGCTGTAGTTTCAGTTTTTGACCCACCAAAATGAGACGATATCACATACATAATGTTCCTAGTAATGTCGAAAATAAGATGCATCTTCATAAATTACAGTAACAATTTGTTAACGCATCATTTCGGAACAAGAGCTACGCTCAATTACGTAAATTCGGTAATTTCATCGAATTTAATGCTATAGTTTCTGCTTTTGACCCACTGAAACGAAACGATATCATAAAGATAATATTCCTATGACTATATAGAATAACATGCATCTTCATAAGTTAAAATAACAATTTGTTCCGCGACATTATCGACCAAGAACTTCGCTCATATACGTAAATTCGGTCATTTTATCAACTTTCATGCTGCAGTTTCAGTTTTTGACCCACCAAAATCAAGCGATATCATATAGATAATATTCCTAGATATATATATAGAATAAGATGCATCTTCAGAAGTTACAGTAGCAATTTGATACCGCAACATTTTCAACGAAGAACTTCGCTCATATACGTAAATTGGGTCATTTTATCAACTTTCATGCTGTAGTTTCAGTTTTAGACCCACCAAAACCAAGCGATATCATGTTGATAATATTCAAAGTACTATATAGAGTGAGATGCACTTTCATAATTTAAAATAACAATTTGTTCTGTGACATTATCGACCAAGAACTTCGCTCATATACGTGAATTCGATCATTTTATCGACTTTAATGCTGTAGTGTCAGTTTTAGACCCACCAAAACCAAGCGATATCACATAGATAATATTCAAAGTACTATATAGAGTGACATGCACTTTCATAATTTAAAATAAAAATTTGTACCGTGACATTTTCGACGAAGAACTTCGCTCATATACGTAAATTCGATCATTTTATGGACTTTAATGCTGTAGTTTCAGTTTTAGACCCACCAAAACGAAACTATATCACATAGAAAATGTTCCTAGTAATGTCGAAAATAAGATGCATCTTCATAAATTACAGTAACAATTTGTTACCGCATCATTTCGGAACAAGAGCTGCGCTCAATTACGTAAATTCGGTAATTTCATCGACTTTAATGCTATAGTTTCACTTTTTGACCCACCAAAACGAAACGATATCACATAGATAATGTTCCTAATAATGTAGAAAATAAGATGCACCTTCATAAATTACAGTAACAATTTGTCACGGCAACATTTTCGAACAAGAACTTCGCTTATATACGTAAAATGGGTCATTTTATCAACTTTCATGCTGTAGTTTCAGTTTTTGACCTAATAAAACCAAGCGATATTATATAGATAATATTCCTAGGACTATATAGAATAAGATGCATCTTCATAAGTTACAGTAACACATTGATACCGAAACATTTTCGACGAAGAACTGCGCTCATATACGTAAATTCGGACATTTATCGACTTTAATGCTGTGGTTTCAGTTTTAGACCCACCAAAACCAAGCGATATCATGCAGATTATATTCCTACTACTATATAGAATAATGTGCATCTTCATACATTACAGTAACAATTTGATACCGCAATATTTTCGACGAAGAACTTCGCTCATATACGTAAATTCGGTCATTTTATCAACTTTCATGCTGCAGTTTCAGTTTTTTGACGCACAAAAATCAAGCGATATCACATAGATAATATTCACAGTACTATATAGAGTGAGATGCGCTTTCATAATTTAAAATAACAATTTGTTCTGTGACATTATCGACCAAGAACTACGCTTATATACGTAAATTCAATCATTTTATCGACTTTAATGCTGTAGTGTCAGTTTTAGACCCACCAAAACCAAGCGATATCATGTAGATAATATTCAAAGTACTATATAGAGTGAGATGCACTTTCATAATTTAAAATAACAATTTGATACCGCAACATTTTCGACGAAGAACATTGCTCATATACGTAAATTCGGTCATTTTATTAACTTTCATGCTGCAGTTTCAGCTTTTGACCCACCAAAATCAAGCGATATCACATAGATAATATTCAAAGTACTATATAGAGTGAGATGCACTTTCATAATTTAAAATAACAATTTGTTCTGTGACATTTTCGACGAATAACTTCGCTCATATACGTAAATTGAATCATTTTATCAACTTTCATGCTGCAGTTTTAGTTTTTGACCCACCAAAATCTAGCGATATCATATAGATAATATTCCTAGGAACATATAGAATAACATGCATCTTCAGAAGTTACAGTTGCAATTTGATACCGCAACATTTTCGACGAAGAACTTCCCTCATATACGTAAATTCGGTCATTTTATCAACTTTCATGCTGTAGTTTCAGTTTTTTGACGCACCAAAATCAAGCGATATCACATAGATAATATTCAGAGTACTATATAGAGTGAGATGCACTTTCATAATTTAAAATAACAATTTGTTCTGTGACATTATCGACCAAGAACTTCGCTCATATACGTAAATTCAATCATTTTATCGACTTTAATGCTGTAGTGTCAGTTTTAGACCCACCAAAACCAAGCGATATCATGTAGATAATATTCAAAGTACTATATAGAGTGAGATGCACTTTCATAATTTAAAATAACAATTTGATACCGCAACATTTTCGACGAAGAACATTGCTCATATACGTAAATTCGATCATTTTATCGACTTTAATGCTGTAGTTTCAGTTTTAGACTCACCAAAACCAAGCGATATCACATAGATAATATTCAAAGTACTATATAGAGTGACACGCACTTTCATAATTTAAAATAACAATTTGTACCGTGACATTTTCGACGAAGAACTTCGCTCATATACCTAAATTCGATCATTTTATCGACTTCAATGCTGTAGTTTCAGTTTTAGACCCACCAAAACGAAACGATATCACATAGAAAATGTTCCTAGTAATGTCGAAAATAAGATGCATCTTCATAAATTACAGTAGCAATTTGTTATCGCAACATTTTCTAACAAGAGCTGCGCTCATTTACGTAAATTAGGTAATTTCATCGACTTTCATGCTGTACTTTCAGTTTTAGACCTACGAAACCAAGCGATATCATATAGATAATGTTCCTACTGATGTAGAAAAAAAGATGCATCTTCATAAATTACAGTGACAGATTGATACCGCAACATTTTCGACGAAGAACTACGCTCATATACGTAAATTCGGACATTTTCTAGACTTTAATGCGGTAGTTTCAGTTTCTGAACCACCAAAACCAAGCGATATCACGTAGATAATATTCCTACTACTATATAGAATAAGATGAATCTTCAAAAGTTACAGTAGCAATTTGATACCGCAACACGAAGAACCTTGCTCATATACGTATATTGGATCATTTAATCGACTTTAATGCTGTAGTTTCAGTTTTAGACCCAGGAAACCAAGCGATATCATGTAGATAATATTCCTACTACCATATAGAATAAGATGCATCTTCATAAACTACAGTAGCAATTTGATACCGCAACATTTTCGACGAAGAACTTCGCTCTTATACGTAATTTCGATCATTTTATCAATTTTCATGCTGTAGTTTCAGTATTTGACCCACCAAAACCAAGCGATATCATATATATAATATTCCTAGGACTATATAGAATAACATGCATCTTTATAGCTTACAGTAACAATTTGATACCGCAACATTTTCGACGAAGAACTGCGCTCATATACGTAAATTCGGACATTTTATCGACTTTAATGCTGTAGTTTCAGTTTTTGACCCACTAAGACCAATCGATATCATATAGATAATAATCCTACTACTATATACAATAAGGTGCATCTTCATAAGTTACAGTAACAATTTGATACCGCAACATTTTCGACGAAGAACTGCGCTCATATACGTAAATTCGGACATTTTATCGACTTTAATGCTGTAGTTTCAGTTCTTGACCCACCAAAATGAAACGATATCTTCTAGATAATGTTCCTAATAATGTAGAAAATAAGATGCATCTTCATAAGTTACAGTAACAATTTGATACCGCAACATTTTCGACGAAGAACTGCGCTCATATACGTAAATTCGGACATTTTATCGACTTCAATGCTGTAGTTTCAGTTTTTGACTCACTAAAACCAAGCGATATTATATAGATAATATTCCTAGGACTATATAGAATAAGGTGCATCTTCATAAGTTACAGTAACAATTTGATACCGCAACATTTTCGACGAAGAACTGCGCTCATATACGTAAATTCGGACATTTGATCGACTTTAATACTGTAGTTTCAGTTTTTGACCCACCAAAATGAAACGATATCTTCTAGATAATGTTCCTAATAATGTAGAAAATAAGATGCATCTTCATAAGTTTCAGTGAAAATTTGATACCGCAACATTTTCGACGAAGAACTTCGCTCATATATGTAAATTTGGTCATTTTATCAACTCTCATGCTGTAGTTTCAGTTTTAGACCCACTAATACCAATGGGGGGTGGGGGGGGGGGGGGGTGGGGGGGGGGGGGGGTGGGGGGGGGGGGGGGTGGGGGGGGGGGGGGGTGGGGGGGGGGGGGGGTGGGGGGGGGGGGGGGTGGGGGGGGGGGGGGGTGGGGGGGGGGGGGGGTGGGGGGGGGGGGGGGTGGGGGGGGGGGGGGGTGGGGGGGGGGGGGGGTGGGGGGGGGGGGGGGTGGGGGGGGGGGGGGGTGGGGGGGGGGGGGGGTGGGGGGGGGGGGGGGTGGGGGGGGGGGGGGGTGGGGGGGGGGGGGGGTGGGGGGGGGGGGGGGTGGGGGGGGGGGGGGGTGGGGGGGGGGGGGGGTGGGGGGGGGGGGGGGTGGGGGGGGGGGGGGGTGGGGGGGGGGGGGGGTGGGGGGGGGGGGGGGTGGGGGGGGGGGGGGGTGGGGGGGGGGGGGGGTGGGGGGGGGGGGGGGTGGGGGGGGGGGGGGGTGGGGGGGGGGGGGGGTGGGGGGGGGGGGGGGTGGGGGGGGGGGGGATACTTCACGATACAGATCTGAGGAGCACCGAACCCTCGCATTAGCAGACACCCGCACTAGTTTGTCCCCACGATCTAAAGTCAGCACTCACTTGCCTGTTTTTTGGACTCCGTAGATTGTCCCCACGATACCTGGTGTTGATGCTCGATTTTCTGTTCGGAACACTAATTCTTCGAGCCGGATCGATCCGACCAGGTCGACGGGATGCCCAGGAGCAGTTCCTATGGATGAGACTCCGGGTTGACACACTGGTGAAATGGAGTCACCTCGTGGGCTTGAATGCCCCCCAATTCGTCTCGTCTCCTTTCTTTTCTCGGCGATGATATTCTCGCGGGGTCGCCGCCGTTTTAACCTCCACCGGGTTTCGCCAACGGAGATTTCCGTGAACAGGGCGTGAATGTCGGCAAACTTGATCCTAAACAACAAATAGGGGTCACACCAGGTAAACTTCTCCAAAACCACATATGAAAGGGGAGACACTCTGCAAACAAACTCACCCCGACCGGTATCGAGTCTGCAGAATTTCGCCTTGAACCCACGTGTTTAATGGCGCCGTCCGCACCCTGACCGCCAGCACAACGTACCTCCGGCACGGCGACACAAGAAGTGAGCCCCGGTGAACACGCGATTCCCGAGACCGCTCTTTTGAAAAATTTCGTTTTCCGGCGAGGTGATGCAGCGTGATTTGCTCGCGACACATTTGCGCAACCATCGCTCGACACGACGCACACCATCGGCCGATAGCGCCCTCGGCGGAACATACCGTGAACTATTTTCGAATACAGCCCGGGAAGGAAAGCGCGCGCGATTCAAAAACGCAAACGAATTGTAGAGCATTAATCGAGCTTCAAGAAACCCTAAGATAGTATTGATATATATTTCACAGCAACCGAAATATAACCCAAAAACTGTAATTTTACTGTAAAAAATCATCAAATATTGATTTTTTCAAAAACTGGCCTAAATTTTTTTTTTATTTGGGCTTAAAATTATTGTTTGACATCGTAGAAAAGATATATGCAAAAAAATTTGATTTGCAAGAACTTCTGATTTAGACTTGAACGAAGCGAACCGTGCGGTAGAATATTTTAAATAAATTACTGGAGACGCAGTAGGTATTTTCATCACTTAGAGACCGGTAACACATTTTAAATAAATTACTTTAGACGCAGTAGGTATTTTCATAATTTAGAGACAGGTAACACATTTTAAATAAATCACTTGAGACGCAGTAGGTATTTTCATCACTTAGAGACGGGTAACACATTTTAAATAAATCACTTGAGACGCAGTAGGTATTTTCATCACTTAGAAACCGGTAACACATTTTAAATATATTACTTTAGACGAGGAAGATTTTTTTAATATTTTAAGAGTGGTAACATATTTTCAATAAAGTAGTGTAGACGAAGAAAGTATTTTGATACTGCAGAGACCGATAGCAAATTTTAATGCAATTAGTTTAGACGATGAGTATTTTTTGCATTTTGTGAGACCGGTAGAATATTTTAAATAAATTAGTTTATACGCAGTAGGTATTTTCTCAATTTAGACACCGGTAACACGTTTTAAATAAATTACTTGAGACGCAGTAGGTATTTTCATAATTTAGAGACCGGTAACACATTTTAAAGAAATTGGTTTAGACGAAGAAAGTATTTTGATACTGCAGAGACCGATAGCACATTTTAATGCAATTTCTTTAGACGATAAGTATGTTTTTCATTTTGTGAGACCGGTAGATTATTTTAAAGAAATTAGTTTATACGCAGTAGGTATTTTCTCAATTTAGAGACCGGTAGATTATTTTAAAGAAATTAGTTTATACGCAGTAGGTATTTTCATAATTTAGAGACAGGTAACACATTTTAAATAAATCACTTGAGACGCAGTAGGTATTTTCATAATTGTGGAGACCGGTAACACATTTTAAAGAAATTGGTTTAGACGAAGAAAGTATTTTGATACTGCAGAGACCGATAGCACATTTTAATGCAATTAGTTTAGACGATGAGTATTTTTTGCATTTTGTGAGACCGGTAGAATATTTTAAAGAAATTAGTTTATACGCAGTAGGTATTTTCTCAATTTAGAGACCGGTAACACGTTTTAAATAAATTACTTGAGACGCAGTAGGTATTTTCATAATTTAGAGACCGGTAATACATTTTAAAGAAATTGGTTTAGACGAAGAAAGTATTTTGATACTGCAGAGACCGATAGCACATTTTAATGCAATTACTTTAGACGATGAGTATTTTTTGCATTTTGTGAGACCGGTAGAATATTTTAAATAAATTACTTGAGACGCAGCAGGTATTTTCATCACTTAGAGACCGGTAACACATTTTAAATATATTACTTTAGAAGAGGAAGATTTTTTAAATATTTTAAGAGTGGTAACATATTTTCAATAAAGTAGTGTAGACGAAGAAAGTATTTTGATACTGCAGAGACCGATAGCACATTTTAATGCAATTACTTTAGACGATGAGTATTTTTTGCATTTTGTGAGACCGGTAGAATATTTAAAATAAATTACTTGAGACGCAGTAGGTATTTTCATCACTTAGAGACCGGTAACACATTTTAAATATATTACTTTAGACGAGGAAGATTTTTTTAATATTTTAAGAGTGGTAACATATTTTCAATAAAGTAGTGTAGACGAAGAAAGTATTTTGATATTGCAGAGACCGATAGCACATTTTAATGCAATTACTTTAGATGATGAGTATGTTTTGCATTTTGTGAGACCGGTAGAATATTTTAAAGAAATTAGTTTATACGCAGTGGGTATTTTCTCAATTTAGAGACCGGTAACACGTTTTAAATAAATTACTTGAGACGCAGTAGGTATTTTCATAATTTAGAAACCGGTAACACATTTTAAAGAAATTGGTTTAGACGAAGAAAGTATTTTGATACTGCAGAGACCGATAGCACATTTTAATGCAATTTCTTTAGACGATAAGTATGTTTTTCATTTTGTGAGACCGGTAGATTATTTTAAAGAAATTAGTTTAGACGGAGTAGGTATTTTCTCAATTTAGAGACCGGTAGATTATTTTAAAGAAATTAGTTTATACGCAGTAGGTATTTTCATAATTTAAAGACAGGTAACACATTTTAAATAAATTACTTGAGACCCAGTAGGTCTTTTCTTAATTTAGAGACCGGTAACACATTTTAAATAAATTACTTGAGACGCAGTAGGTATTTTCTTAATTTAGAGACCGGTAACACATTTTAAATAAATCACTTGAGACACAGTAGGTATTTTAATAATTTTCGAGACCGATAGCACATTTTAATGCAATTACTTTAGACGATAAGTATGTTTTTCATTTTGTGAGACCGCTCGAATATTTTAAAGGAATTAGTTTAGATGCAGTAGGTATTTTCATAACTTAGAGACCGATAACACATTTTCAAATCATTACTTTAGACGCATCAGGTATTTTCATAATTAGAGACCGATAACACATATTAAATATATTACTTTAGACGCAGTAGCTATTTTCATATTAAAAGACTTTAATATAAAAAGAAGATTAAATAAATTAGGGGCACGGTAAGTAATATCCTAGGCTTTATGTAAACAAAAGGAAAGAAATAGTTTTCTAATGGTAAGGTTGTAGAAAGGAAAGGTGCGAAAGTAAATTTCTTAGGCCTTCTGGCTGTTAAAAGAAAGATATAGGCTTTTGAAGATAGCTTTAATTAAAGCTTATAGATTTCTTCGATGAAGAAAAAAAGAACTTACCAGCATTATGGAGTAAGATGATGATAGAGGGAATCGTTGTGGCAGCCTCACCAAAAGATTCATCGATGAGTTGCAGCAGTACTTACCAAACACATTTCCACGTTGAAGTGACAATCGGTATACCTAAAAAATAATTGTTAACATTTCAACAAAGAAATATATAGTTCATATATTTTTTTATATAATGTAATAAATTAAACGGTTTATACTTATCTGAAATTAATTTCTTTTCAATAAACTTCTTAATGCTTCAGTACTCCGTAATTTGGACGTTTTCATTAATTATACAGATTTTGTACTAACCGCGAAAACAGGTTATGGCGCTACGACACACGCATAAACCCACACATGTTTCATATTTAAGCACCCGAACATCGCGTACACTGCCCTGCACTGAAAATCCGGCATAGAATAACGGTATTACTAGCAGTGCCGTCAGAAAGGAGCGGTTTTCAGCCGAAAGGAGTATATTAGGTAGAAATTTGATGGGTTAATTTAACCAATCGAATTTTTGGTAGTAAAAAAATTAAAATATGTTCATACTTCAGGAAGGACAAGAAAAGCAGTCGCATCACACGACTCCATCATAGGGATGGAAAAGTCGACTTCGACTTTAGTCAAAAGTCGACTTTTAGGATCTGAAAGTCGACTTTTCGTAATCGACTTTTACATTGTCAAAGTCGATTAAAGTCGACTTTGCGTGTTTGACTTTCGACTTTTGGGAAATAGCGCCCACGCATCAGGGCCCTCTCCCACGGACCGGAGTTCATTCCGCCGAAACGTCTTGGGTACGGTTTTAATTGGTTCTTGATGACGTGACCAATAAAAATCTTTCCTTCAACGTTTCGTCGGAATTAATTCTAGTTAATGGAAGTCCGCCTTACGGCTTTGTTGTTAGCTTTTCTAGGCATTTTAAGATCCTTCGTTTTCGAGGTTTATTCGTGAGCGTAGGCCATGGGGCCGAGTGCCGTTTGGATATACTTTTCAAAAATTGAGAATGGTAACAAAGTAAAATGCAACGAATGCAAGCGGGAAATGTGCTTTAACAAAAGTACGACAACTCTAATCAACCATCTATTGGTTGCACATAACATTCAAGTGCCAAAAGCGGACTTAAAAAGAAAACAAATTTCGCCCAGTGAAGCAGAAGAATCGAGCACAAGGAGGCCTGAAGTAAACATAACCTCATTATTACGTTTATTTTGTAGTAGGAACTGGGACATAACCTTTGTGGTCACTTTTTAGTGTTACCTAATTTTGTAGTTTATTTTATAATAATGTACTTTAACACAGGCTAAGCGGTTTTTACAAGTCAGCTCTGAGACGTCCGATGTAGTTCCTACGATTGAAGTTAACTTTGCTGCAAAGCTCACACAGGAATCTACATCTAGTTCCTCGAAGCTGTACTCTTCTGGTCCAATAGACAAATGCATAAACAATGCAAGATCATTTTCTGGTGAAGTATTTTTTTAATTTTAAATGAATTAAATATTTATTAAATATAATTTCACGCATTGCAAAGTATCGCCAAAAATTGTAGCGAAATTAATTGAGAAATTTATAAAATCAGAAAAATCATTTATTTCCTCATATATAAATAAACATAAACAGTAATAATAAATTAAATGAGTCTTGCTAATTATTCTATTGGTTAACAAATATCATGAAATGTCCTACAAAATAAATGAAATGCAGTATGAATCCAAAATTAATTCAGACTGTGCGTGTGTCATTTGCACAAATCTAGTGATTGACTTTTGGGAAAGTAAATAAAGAAATATGTTAAATATTAATAACGAAGATTGAATGCAGGACATTCTCCTAAAAGATTTACTAAGGCAAGTGGAAATTACATTGGATAGATTTATTTACATATGTCGCTTTTATTGTTACTATATTTTGGCTATTTCTACATTTCCACATTTAATCTTTTATACATAATTAATGTAACTTCATTTTATTATTTATTTGTCAGTTGTTACAGTCTCAATAAGTTGTTAACAGTCTGAGAAAATCTGAAAGTAACACATATATATATATATATATATATATATATATATATATATATATATATATATATATATATACAAATTTTGTCAGTGACATTCCCATTCGACTGGGTAATATCGTAGGTTATCTTACATATATTCAGTTACTATTATTTGCATTTTGCACATATTTCTTGCATATTCCTTATATAGGGCAAAATTCATAAAATGTCTAGATAAAAAAAAGTTATCTAATTTGATTAAAACTTTAATAAAACGTTGCCATTGTTAGTCGATGTCTGAATCTCAAGTATTATTGAATTTAATCAAATGTTTTGTGTATGGAGTTTCAAAATTTTGTAATTTTTTCAAATAAATTTTTTTCAATTTACCATATTTCTAAGTAGGATGCATATGAAAGTTAACATATGTGTAGTAATTATTAAAGGTTTTTTCGTGATCTTTACGATAGTGCTAAAAGTTTTTTGAAAAGAAATAAAACTTGACTTTAAAATTCAAGGTAAATGCGCTAGTTTTAGTATATTTCAAAAACAGTTTTAAAAAATTGTTTTTTACATGACTAAATACATGAACGGTTTACGAACCGATTTTGATACGTCCTAAAATAAACGCTTTGATCTTGAATTTTAATATCAAATATTATTTTTGTCAAAAAATACTTTTATCACTACCTTCAAGACCGTGAAAAAACCTTTAAAAACCACTAGTCATATGTTAACTTTTATGCATCCTAAATAGAAATATTTTTTACTTTCATTTTTTTTCGGCCTGCTAAAATTAATACAAAGAAGAAATAAATACGTAATTTGCTAAATGTTCTACAGCGTCAAAAAGAAACTCCGATTATTAGATTTGTGTATATTATATTCCTGTCATTATTCTTTCGATATGTTATTCTGTACTATTTGCACTACAAATCTGAATAATTATTTGTTAAGCAGGCCAGGCGATTACGACTTTTTTAAATTAGTGATATTGCTTATAAAGTAAATTTGAAAGTAAGACTTATAAGTTTTATAATTTTTTAGCTGGAGGCTCACGAGACAAAGCAGTTTTTGATGCATTAACGTATATGATAGCAAAAGACGATCTACCGTTTTCTTTAACCGAGAGACCTGGCTTCCGATTTTTTGCACAGACATTACAACCATTGTGGAAACTTCCTTCAGAGCCTACAGTCGTAAAAGGGCTTTGGGAAAAATATGAGTTACTTCGGAAGATTGTGCGAGAGAAATTATCTTTGTCAGATTCGTTAATCTGTCTCACAACCGACATATGGACTCATAAGAGTACAATGAAAAGTTATTTGGGAATAACAGCTCACTACACAGAAGGCAAGTTAATTTTCAAATGTATTTGCATTTATTCTGATGCACACTGTTAACAATGTGTAATAAAAATAAGAACTATTGAAACACCATTCAAAAAAATTTACCAAAGTCGAACCTAAGTCTTAAAAGACTGTTAAATTACCTATAAACGAACAAATTAATGTTTACACTCATCATCTGTCTTTTTTTTATAATTTTTTATCATTACGTTATGTTTTATAATATTGTTTATAATGACTTTATATTGTAGGTGTCAATATGCGATCCGTCGATATTGCAGTAAAATTAATGACAGACAGAAAAAATATCCCCAATTTACGAGTAGCGTTACGCGATGCCTGCAATGAGTGGGGAATCACTGATGAACGCATTTCTGCAGTTGTTAGCGATGGAGGGGCTAATATTAAAGGTGCCATCAAACAAGAATTCGGTGATAAAAAGCATATTTCTTGTCTGGCCCATATCATAAATGGAATTGGACAATCTGTGATAGGTTTGTACGATCGACAAGTACCGTCTATCGAGGAGGATATTCTTCCTGATGACTTCGATGACGAGGACGAACTTGTAGACTATGTTTCTCAGCGTGAAACCATTGAAAATTGGAAAAACGACAGTGGTCAAATGTTAAAAGCCTTAATTAAAAAAGTAAAACGAATCGTAACATTTTTTCGCTGCAGTGAAGTCGCCACAACCGAGCTAACTACGTTACAACAACAATCTGGAAAGAAAACACACGAGTGCCTGAGACTCGTACAAGAAGTCCGGACACGATGGAATTCTTGTTATGAGATGATCAATAGATTTATAAACTTGACAGATTTTGTCACCAGAGTGCTGCTCAAATTAAAGTTAGAACGCAATACAAAATCCAGTGTGCCAAATATGCTGTCCGGAGATGAATTAGAATCACTATATGAAGTCCGTGCACTCATGAAGCCTTTATGGCAAGTAACATTGGAAATCAGCGGTGAAAAAAACGTCACCATCAGCAAAATTATACCTTTACTGCATACGCTAAAAAACGTAAATATCATTTTAAGGGGACCTATACCTGAATTTTCAGCCCGGTGAAGTAATGATTAAAAAAATCTAAAATATTTGTTTTCTGGTATAATGTCGGCTGAGAAATCGCATGAAAAAGAAAAAAAAACTTGTGTTTTTGTTCCCATTATTTGCAAAGTGAAAAAATATTTTTTAATGTACAAAGAATGTTTCTTCTTCCACAAATTTCAATATTTTTTGATAATTCTGTTTTTGTTTTATTTCTCAGACACTCCTTTTAACTATGAGAGAGTGTATAGATTAGAGAAAAAATGTTTTTAAAAACTACAAAAAATGCTTCTTCCAAATATTTTTTTATATTTCTTTTCTTGTTTTGTTTCTGAAACTCTGTCTAAGAAATAAGGATGTGGCTTTTGCGAAATTTTATTTTCGTGGAAAATTACAATGACATAAATGCTGAAAAACCGTCAAAATTTTTTTCGTTTTCACATTATTTTTCACCAAAAATAGGGCTAGAATAACAATATTTAAAATTTTTTAAATGATTACTTAATATAGCTGAAAATTCAGGCATGGGTCCCATTAACATTAGTACTGGGTAAATTGTCGTATTTTTCTTTTATTCGCTATTTTTGAATTCCTCTTCCAGAAAACAAATGATCTCACGGCTTGTACTCCAATTGGTTTCAACTTAAAAGAAAAGCTTAAGTTCGAAATGGATAAAAGACTTCCCAATTTCGAAAAAAACTCCTGTTACTCTGCGGCTACTTTACTGGATCCGCGTTTCAAAAAAGAGGCATTTAAAGATCCACTTTCGTATTCGGTCACTTTACGTCGTATAGGTACGTATTTGTAATTATTTACTCGTTATATTATTTTCATTGCAGAATTAACCCGTTAATGCCCCAAAGGACACTTTTTTGTTTCAATTTCGATCAAGTATTTCGTACCAAAATTTCTGAAATTTCTGAAAAAAACCTCGAAATCTTGAAGAGCGACTTCGAAAATAGTAAAATATGTACCTTTCAATTTTTTTCAACTTTGATTTTGGTACGAAATACTTGATCGAAATTGAAGTAAAAAAAGTGTCCTTTCGGACATTAATGGGTTAATTATGACTTCCAATCAAATTTATGGAACGATTCACATAAATCTTAACAAAAATCAAAATAAACAGCGAAATTTTCAATAATTATAATATCATTTTACGTAACTGATCGTGCAATAATTAATATTTCACGTAATTTTTTTCAGCTGAATTAGTTACTTCAGAAATTGGCAACGACGTTACAAAAATAATAATGTCCCCAAATTTAATAGAGGACGAAACTAGTGATGACTTGTGGACCGAATTTGACAGAAGTGTTCACCACCAAATGACTATTGATAATGCTGGTCAGACCGAAGGATATCCTATAGAACTGAGACATTATATCAGTACCCCTCTCGTGTCCAGAAAAGACAATCCCAATCCCTTATCTGTTTGGGAAAACATGAAAGGAGAATTCAAACACGTCCATAAAATCGCACTTAAATTCTTACCAATTATGGCTACATCGGTCCCTTGTGAGAGATTATTTTCTCGCGCCGGACTAATTGTTAATCAATTGTGAAACAGGCTAGACCCTAAGCATTTGGATATGCTAATCTTTTTAAGAAGTGTCGACAAAGATATGTGGCGTAATGTATAATATAATTATACATTTATGTATTAGTATAAGATAATAATCAAAATGATCTCATTTTAATAAAACTATTTATTAAGGTTATTATACAGTTATTTAAAATAATTTTACCTTCAATTTTATTGAAATTTATTTAACGTGAAAATAATACATACCATATTAGTTCGAATATAAGCCAGTATATCTAGCAAAAATTTGGGACCAAAAATAGACATCTGGCTTACAATCTCGCCTTAACGAAATTAAGGTCACAAAATAGACAAATTAATTTTTTTTTACTCAATATTATAATATTATATATATCATATATATTTCTGTGACAGTATCTTCGTATTAAAAGTTGGGGTATTTTTTAAAAATTTATTTCAAATAATATAAATAATTAATTAAAACTCCTCTCTGAAGTGACTCGATCGATAATGTCTATTCCTAACCTGAAAATGTTCAAATTCCAAAGAATTAAATATGTCTTTTAAATGTGTGGCTCCTTACTACGAATCTAGATATCAAAGTTTAGAGAGATCGGCTCAGAATTGATAAGGAAGAACTTGAAACAATATAAAAGTATGACATTTTACTGATTTCATTTTTTATTTTTAATTTAAATATCCTGTGTTAAGAACTGATGTTATCGACCAAGTCACTTTATCTTTACCATAGTAAGAACATTTATTTTAATACCCAGGAATACTGTAATAAATAATTAAATAATTTAATTTCATTCAATTTTTATACAATATAGTTGTAAATTATAGTTGTATACTCAAAAGATAGTGAAAGTCGACAAAAGTCAACTTTTTGATCTGACCAATCGACTTTTAAAGTCGAAGCAGCCAAAGTCGATCGCAAAGTCGAAAGTCGACTTTTCGTTCCGACTTTCCATCCCTACTCCATCACAAAGCAAAATTTAAAATTAGTCCCACAAATGCTTCCAGAAGTATTCAAAAAGAAGTATCCAGGAGGGGAGGCGGAAAAAACGCCCCACTGAATTGAACATGTGGAGGACGCTCTATTCATTACCTATGGCGTAAGGCGCGGAGGGAAAAAACGCCTAGTAATCAGTGCCGTCAGAAAGGAGCGGTTTTCAGCCGAAAGGAGCGATTTTTAATGCGCACCTTCCGCGCGCAGGTTGCTTCGGCAGTCGTCGGCGGTCTGAGCTTGGTAGCCCTCGGGAGGGGAGCGGAGCGAGAGGAAAATATATGGTCGGGCGCGCGAAAGTATTAAACTAATGACGGGGGGTTGAACTTTATCAGATGCTTCCAAAATTAAAATCATGTATACTCGTCGTAGTCGAGTGGTAGAAGCGCATGGGTTGAAGCGCAGCGCGTTATTTTTTTAGTTCGATTTCGATGTCGGGAATTTTTTTTTTTTTTTTTTTAATTGTTCATTTACTCAACATTTGTAACGAAAATAATTTTTTACTTGTTTACTATTAGTTATTTTATTTACAAAAATGAATTGTGAAAATAAATTTTAAAAACATTAAACAATATGTTTTTGCAGAATGACATTTGTAAGAATCGAATTCTCTGTAATATTAAAAAAAATAAATGTACAATATTTTATTGTAATTTCCGAAATAATATACAAAAATTACAAGTCGTACATTTTTTCTAAAAAAGTTATTGTAGTTAATATGACCTTGTAATTGATTATTTTTTATATGTTTCAAATATAATGTAGACCTTCCATCTAATTCCTAATATCGGGCGGTATCTTTATTTATATATACGGCAACAGTTTATATTGCATTTACGGTAAATGGAAACATCTTTTACAGAATACAGAGTAAACGAAAGTATCGTGGAAACAAATTTAGGAAACAAATATTTGGAATACTCGATTAATGTCATATTAAAATAAAAAGATGTTTTTTTACTTCTCCAATGAAATTGTACTAAATTACTAACTGCTTTTTTGAAATATTTCAATATTACTATACAATAATATTTTTATCCCGTTAGAAAACCTATATGATTACACTAACAGCATTCTGTAAATCAGTATATCTGTATAGTGTAAAATCTTATTTAAATTAGTTATACATTTTCACCAATATTTTTTTAAACATTTAAACCCTTTCACGACAATTTTACTTACTTTTAATTAAATTGATTTCAAGAACGTATCATTCAGCAAGATGGTTATTCGTCATTCATTATTTACTTTGTTTTGTCTACATTATGCTATTATTTATAGCCATGGGTTTTCTTTTACGTATTAATTAATTAAATAAATATATTATACTAATAATATTGTAATACACCGATTAAGATATCGAAAATTAGTACATTATGTTTCAGATACTGATTTTCATTGACCTATTAAAAAACCACATGTTTGGCACAAGACTGGGTATATGGTCTTTTATTTATCAACAAATTGTCCAATTTCATTCCCGACTAGAAAAGGTGATAATTAATTCGTAATAATCATTTCGTTAAAAAATGGTTTAAATCTGATTTTTCCTTTTATAACAATATACAATACATTTAGTTTACTATATTTATAACAAAATAGTAAAGAAACGTTCGCAAAATCCAAAGGTTTATTAATAAATAGGTTGTATTAACAAATTTATGAATTGATAAAATATTTGTTGCAATTGCAAATTTTAAGAATAAGTTACATACTGATTTTTCAATAACATTTAAGTAAAGGCAAAATTGGAATTGAGAAATTGGCAAAAACAAATATTCATGTTAGGAAAGAAATTATTAGAATATATATATACGCTTATGTTCAATTCAGTGGGGCGTTTTTTCCGCCTCCCCTCCTGGATACTTCTTTTTGAATACTTCTGGAAGCATTTGTGGGACTAATTTTAAAATTTGCTTTGTGATGGAGTCGTGTGATGCGACTGCTTTTCTTGTCCTTCCTGAAGTATGAACATATTTTAATTTTTTTACTACCAAAAATTCGATTGGTTAAATTAACCCATCAAATTTCTACCTAATATATAACTTTGAAGTCATAGGTAATATTTAGGCGATTTTCGACCTGCGTTCAGGTCTTGAAAGTCTATTCGACTTGCAGGACGATTTTTTGGTCGAAAAGGTGTTAATTTTACTTGATTAGGGCATTCAAACTTTGGCTTGGTCGAAATTACTTCTCTTGTTGCTTGGGAACGCATGCTTCTAATAGATTTTCCTTTCTCCTATAAGTCAATTACGGACATTCCTTTTATTGATATACGAAATTGAAATGTAATCATATATAAAAGTTTCCTTTTTTTCTCTGTGGAATAAGCGTGTTTGCGATATTTTACCCTGACTTTTCATTGTTTTGGACCACCCGAATATATATATATATATATATATATATATATATATATATATATATATATATATATATATATATATATAATAGGACGTTTCGATAAATGAAGAGGAGCGGTCGCTCGTCGCGCCAAGTTCTTAGCGCGCGGCGACCGATACTCCTTTATCGCTAACATAGTTGAAATGTCACAACATTGAACACATATGTTTCGTCTGCGCTTCACCTCCAAAATTTTCTTAATCATGATATGCCCAGTATTTTTTATTTTTTTTTTATCTTCCATTTAAGCCTAGTCCGATTGAAATCGGTTTAGTGGTTCGTGAGATATCAATCATCTGTTTATCATTCTTCATGATTTCAACGATGGAAAATTCTCCTTCATCGGATTTTGGGACATAGAGACAGATAGATGCCGTTTAGCATGAGAGCGAGAAGGATCGACACTCGCTTCCTCTGCTACGGGACATAGAGACAGATAGATGCTGTTTAGCATGAGTGCGACAAGGATTGATAGCTCCGTTAGTGAACGCGAGGGCATAGAGATAGAATGATGTCGTTAGAAATAAGTGCAACAAGGACAAGCGTCGGGACTTCGTGACCGGACTGAAACAGATCTTGCAATATGGCGGCCTGCACTCAGCTGATCAGCGGCGGCGCTTTACGTTCAGTACGGACAGCATTGAGGTTTTGACGTTTGTGTATTTGAAGAAGAACAGCTTTGTGGAAAAGTTCTTGAAGTTGACCTGTGAGATGACAGAATAGAGATGCGCCTAAAAAGCGACTTGGAGCACCGTCTTGGAATTTTGACAGCGGTCTGTGGTCTTCTAGTTTCCTTGCCAGTGAAAAAATAAAAATTTGTAGCTCCAGAAACGTAAGTGAACATTTCTCAATGTAATGTTGAAATGATCTTGTAAGTGTAGTTTATAATTTACAAAAGAATCTTCGTAATTTATTGCTTGAAAGAAATTGAAAAAGACTATAAAAGAGTGTAAACACGATATTAAGAATTCAAATAATTTGTCGCAATGTCATGTATCATGTACAGAGAGCGGCAAATACTAGTGTTTTGTCTTTCCGACACAACTTGCTTGTGTCTAATAATATTTTGTTTTTAAAGACAAGTAACCAAGTAGACAAGTAGCCAAGTAGATAAGTAGTTCTCCTCTATACATTAGTGAGTTGTCTTCCAATATTAGCCAGTTGTCCTCCGATACGAGCCAGTCATATTTAGACATTAACCACTCGTGTCGGATGACGATTCACTAATGCGTAGAGACGAACTACTTGTGTATGAAAACAAAACATTATTAGACACAAGCCAGTTATGTCGGAAAAACAAACAACTAGTATTTTTTGCTCTCTGTACATGATACATAACATTACGACAAATTATTTAAATTCTTAATACCGTTGTTTACACTTTTTTATAATCGTTTTCAGTTCCTTTCCAGCAATAAACTACGAAGATTCTTTTGTAAATTATGAACTACACTTCTAAGATCAATAGTACCATAGTTCGTTCAGCTTCTATCTGTACACATTTTTAAGCATTTCTTGGTGTGAAACGCACTAGAAATGTATTTGCGATATATGATAATTAATAAAGAAAGTATATAATAATATACTTGATTGTTACAGTCGATTGTCAATGATATGAAACAAGTGAGATAAAAACAGTCCCTCTTGTTGGCTTCAATGCTCTTTACCACGGATAACTATTAAAGTGTAGCTGAGAAGATTAGACGAGATTAGTGTGTTGACATCGGTTTTCTGACATCCTGGCTTTTGAAAAAGTAGACATTTTGTAGCTTCTGTAAATTTATTGAAAAGTAAGTAAACATTTTTGAAATGTAATCATATTATATCAATACGAACTTTTTGAAGACGTCAGAAAATTTAAGCCAAAAAACAATCGAATAGAACAGCAATTTTCTTTTCCACAAGCTTTTTGATTCGAATTCTCAATTTTTGTTTAGTTTCCAGCCTCCCTTTTAAGCCGCCATTATGAAATTTTCCAAAATGCCAGAACTTTTTTGATGGCGCTTGACCAGACGAACATTTTGAGGCCTTAAACGTCTTGATTAGTTAATTCAAATTTGGGTACACTGATTATCCGGTTGACGTGAAACGTCCCATATACAGGGTGGCCGATTTATCTGAAGACATAGAAATATCTCGAGAACTATGCACAGAATCAAAAAAGGTGTGCGATGAAAGTTGTTCGACACGAAGGGGGGCATCCACTCATAATGAAATTGACCCCTTCCCCCGCCCCTGTGGAAGGAGGGAGGGGGGACAATAAAACTTAAATAGGGACCCCCCATTTTGTTATTGTAGATTTCGATTACTCGGAAAAACGTGCACCAATTTGATCGACGAGTTTTTGCGTTTGGTTCCACGATAAAAATGAATATGTGTAAAATATCATTACAAATTGAGAATGTCACCAGAATTCGTTTCAGATCAAAGAAAGTAAAATGGTTGCCCAGCACATTTTTCAAGAGTAGCAAGGGAAGTACTAGACCGTGTTTCCAATGGTCGGTAGATTGGTAGAGGTGGCCCCATTAATTGGCCGGCGAGGTCACCTGATTTAACATCTTATACGTCGGATTTCTTCCTATGGGGTTACCTAAGAGGTAAGGTTTATGAAGTATCAACGACTCGCGAAAACATGGTGGAACGCATTAGAACTGCTTGCACAGAAATTTCTACAGATATGATTCTATCCTGTATAAAATCATTTGAAGAAAGAATAAATAAATGCATTAAAGTGGAAGGTCAACATTTCGAACATTTACTCAAGTAAGTGAGCAGTGAGAGGCAAGGGGACTCACGTAAAACAAGCATCCCAAAGGGAACAGAAAAATACTACTTCCACGTCGTTGTTCCTGGGTAACGCTAAATGTATTTTTTCTCGGCTTTGTTAGAATGACCGTATTCCATATCCGCTACGCGGGGCGAAAGTTGTCAATTCCGTCTGAGTGCCCGTGCGCATGTGCGCTTCGATCTCATTACTCTCGTGGGACGAAAAGTGCTGCCCGGGGGAGTGATGGATGCGGCCAGGAAACAACTAGCGTATGCTTCACGAGAGGAATGCGCGCGCACCTCGTGATAGGGCTGCCCCCTCGCTTCGCTCGCGCAGCAAACCTTCCACTCGGGGTTCACGCCCTTTCCTCTCTTAAAGCATAATATACTATTTTTGACACACAACCAAATCCATGGTTATTTTTCAGATAATTTCCATTGTAGCGGCTAGAAAACACATTACAAGAATAATATACAGTCAAAGAAAAACGAACATTTCGGAGTGGTAGCATTGAATAGTATTTTTAAAATAAAATACGTCTACTATTATTTATCAGATGTGATGTGAATTCTGGAGACGTCGAATTTTGGGATTTTTTACTTTCGCTTTTTGTCGACAACAGCGTCAACTATGAACCACAATGTAATAGCTCCTAAGTCAAGTTGGTGTACTTTTTTCCGGAAAATCCAAATCTTCAATAAAAAATGGAGTTTCCTATTTAAGTTTTATTGTTTTTCCCCCTCCCCCACCTCCTGGACGGGCAATAGACGCTCATAGTTGGACCCCGCCATGGTTCCGTAATCGCAAATATATGCGGCGAATTTTCATATAGTTCACATTCAACTTCATTTAGACGTGCCCTCAGCGAATTAATATTCACATGCGAAATTTTAATAGAATTATTCGAAGGTGGGGAGATCGTTGATGAATGAAAAGAATTCGCATTTATATCTGTTTGAAGTCATGCAATACGAGATAGGTATTTCGTGTTGCAATCCATTTTTACGGACAAAATTTTTTCCATCTCTTGTCCAAACCCGCTCATATCCAGCTGCTTTGGCTGCATCTTTTGCTTTATTAAGTAAAGTATAAGTATAACTAGGCAAAAACTCGTTTACAAATATCAGTTTGGAAGCATGAGCTGTTGCAGAAAATTCAGGGAAAATATCGACAACAGTAATTTTACTCGTTTTGCGCTTCTCATTGATAATGTAATTGCGAATGTCAAAGGATTTAAATGTGACTATTGACGAAAAATAGCCCAAAGGATTCGAAACAGCTGATGTTGAAGGCAAAGAAACAGGATCCTGATCTTTCTTATTTCCGCGACGAATAAGCACAATATCATTGGTGAATAATACATCAAGTTCTAGTCGTTTAATAATTCTGGTCACAATGTCAATATGTGAAATTGAAGTCTGTGATGGAATCCCAGTGATAATGAGCTCAGGAGTGGGGGCAGCGTAGGTGTTATAGTTCGTTATCTGATGGAGACCGGTCGCCGTCATTTCACACGCAGCTGTATTATTGTCAACAGTAGATGACAAATTTCGTAAATCATTTCTGAGCTCCGAAATATCTTGGGAAGATTTTTAAGCGATCTGCCTCAATGCCACTAATTCCCGGTTTATTGCAATATTTGACTGCATAATCCGCGCTAATTGTTGTAAAACTGTTAAAGAGTCCCAATCCGATGGGAAGACAGGTAACGTGTTGTCCTGTATTGACACATTCGACGCAGCGAAAGGAACTGGCGTAGTGGGGAAAGACATCGTGCTCGACGATGAAAAATGAATAGGTTGGGAAGGCAACGTAGAAGTTGTTAGAGAAGGAGAAACTATGTGTGCTGAGTGAGACGTGACTACGGCAGGAAGGATTAGGGATTCAGTTACAGCATGAGAAGACGAAGAAAGCAAGTGAGAGAAGGAACGAAAACAACAACTAGAGCGCAATTTACGGAAGACAAATATACGAGCACATGAACGATGAAATGATCGGTCGCAAACGATGCACGTAAATTTGTTTTGCACTGGCTTATGACATCTGCCACAAGTTATGAATACAGATCGTCTATGAGAAGAAAATGACATAAAACAGGAAACAAGTACGGGATCAACGCATACCGATACTATATGCCGAAGAAACAAGTCAGTTGACAGCTGAATGGTATCGATGCAACTATTGACAGTTATGAATCACGGTGTGCTCGAACCAACTTTAATTGCAAGTGTCATGCACATAGGATTTTCCGAAGGAATATGGTAATATGTGGTCCCCTGAATGTATTCTACCAAAAATTAAAATATTTTATCGGGCCCTTTTTGAGGAAAACGCAAAATACGCGTTGAAAAAAGCATTTTTGACAGTATATTGCATTTTACGCTAAAACAACTGCAGATATAGATAAATTACTTACGACCCATTTTGTAGAGCGTCAAATTGCTTACAAAAATTATTTTATATCAATCGTCTATCTTCCAACATTAAACGTAAAAGAGGTTATAATAAAATCACTCGCTCTTCGCGGTTATCACGGAGCGGATTTGTAAGTTATGAAATAAAATAAATGTAAAATAGTGTTAGCCACAATTAAATAATGAAAATTTAATACTTTGAGCTGCATTACATAACATATATAAATGTCATAAAGTACATAACATAAATAACATAATTTGTCATGTAGTTCTTGTGTTTCATTAAATTCACCGATTGCTTGTAGAAGTCGATTTTGATATTATGGGTGAGTTTTATTTACTTTATATTTCCCCCAAACTTGTTTAAAATCGTGATATACGGATTCAATTGCCTGCTCACTATAAAAACCTAATCCCGTTTGATATTTCATACAAAAGTCCTCTAGATGCTGAAAAACCGTATGCACTTTCGGAGTTACAGGATATCCCAGTGCCATAAAACTGTTTTTAAAGTTATTAATATACATCTTGAAATTCTAGTACTTTGCTGAAACAAGCTTTCACGATACATCGGAAATCGTTGAGCACTTGAATAAACTTCAGGCATCCTAGAGAACATTGAGAACGCAGTAAATCAAGTTTTTGGGATTTTTTACTTTCGCTTTTTGTCGACTACAGCGTCAACTATGAACCACAATGTAATAGCTCCTAAGTCAAGTTGGTGTACTTTTTTCCGGAAAATCCAAATCTGCAATAAAAAATGGAGGTTCCTATTTAAGTTTTATTGTTTTTCCCCCTCCCCCACCTCCTGGACTGGCAATATTTTAAAAAAATATATATTTAATAAAGAAGACCGTAAACCGAAAAAACTGTAAGTTTCATTTTAATGTATTATCGGTCGCTATAACTTTTACATTTGTTTATTTATTACAGGTATAAATGTTTCAAGGCCGCTATTTCAAAGGACAGTCGGATTAATTTAGCCAATTTACCATGCACTGAAGATGCAGCTTTGGAACACTTGAAGAAAGTGTACCTCCAAGTCCAAATTATGGCCTGGAAATTATTTGTTGCCAACGGAATGGGGATGGATGCCTGGTAAATTTTTAACACCAAAATCAATGGGTGAAGAACCTGCTCCTGAAGATTTGCTAAAAGTAATCTTTTGCAAGTGCAAAGCAGGATGCAGCGAAAATTGCGGATGCAGAAAAACAGGCTTATTTGAATAATTATTTATAGATTACAAACTTTATAATGCACGGTAGTGTGTTATGAATCGGTTTATCGTTTAATTTAAGTCTTTTCCATTTAAAAAATTTTCCTGCACTGACCGGCGATTTTTAACCTATAAAGGTTTTTCTATTTTTAATTTGTGACATTTAAAAAAAAAACGCTGAAATCCATGTTGGTTGAACCGGGTCCGAGATAACGCTAGTTTCCCGTCTAGTTTGACTCCACTATTAAATTTTCTAATACGAACTTGTTGACCTACTTTAAACTTTGGATGAATGTTTTCGTTTACAATTACATTCCCAGTAAACGAAAACGAATAGAAAGTTAAAAATACGAATCGAAATGAATTCAAGTGAATTAAAATGAATTAAAAAGTGAATTCAATTAATCATTTTCATGTGTTTTAATTCATTTTAATTTTCTTGAATTCAATTCAATTCGTATTTTTAACTTTCTATTGGTTTTCGTTTACTGCGTTATACACACATTCCAATAATTCTTTTTCATTGTCTTTATCAACATCTTGCGGCTTCATTTTATTGCTAAGATGTGTGCTATTTTTATAATCATTAACCATAAGTCTGGTAAGATATGAAGCCGTTGATAATTACCATGAAGGCTAAACTGTGGCCACATTTTATTTTTCAAAGTACGATTAAAGCGTTCGTAAATTGATGCTTTTAGATTACTGTATGTAGAATATAAATTAATGTCATGTTACGTGCAGACGCACCTTCAATATTTTTACATAATTATTTTCCCATCATTCAGAAAGTGAAACGTAAACGTTATTTTTAAACGGTCGCATTCTATGTCGCATTTGGTCGCATTCGGTCGCGTCAGCTCTTGCTGACGGTGCTGGGAACGTCGGGTCTGAGACTGGACATTTGACACGGTGCATCTTAATAAAACAAGGATGCATTGATGATCGCACAGTTGCGACGTCTTAGAGTGTGGACATTGTCGTTATTTCCGAAAATGCAGCGCTGACGGTTTTTAGCGTGGGATATTCCCCGTTGATAACCAACGACGCTGATGTCGTTCGGTCTTGAAGTTAGTGTCGTCACTCCTGGTGCACCCTTCAAGTGAACAGGTCGTTCAAAAGAGGAGGATCAAGACAATAGTCGTGTACCACAGTCACCGACTACATAGTTGAGCAAAATCTGGAGTTCGCGTGATACGAGATCTAAGGGACTCAGTAGCGGTTCATCTTTTTCTTTCGGACTCGCCCGGCTAACCAGGCCGGTAGTTGTAAGGGCAACATTACATTAAAATTATAGTACTATTATTTCCAGCTTATTTTATAATCAATTTCACTATCAAAATTAACCCTAAATCTTTCCTTAATCAACATTCCTTCCAAACGCCTTTGCCCTATTAAACCTAATTAGTCTTCGGACTAATACTAGAACATTGTTCTGTAGGTTTAAATCCATTTTTTTTTCTTCCAGTTGCTCATCCTGATTATTTCTAACATTTCAAATATATACATATATACTTTAATCACCGACTATTCATTTCAGTGAATCAAATATCCGCATTTAAAACGGTAGATCGAAGCCTGTATAGGATCGATTTCCTATCCCGAATCGTTTCCTAACGATCCAAAAAGGAATTTATAAAAAAATCCTGGTTGTTCGTACGAGCATACGTTCGTACGTAACAGCCAGAAAAGTGGTGTCAGAAGTGGGATCTTCTGTTTCGAAATAATGTGGATCTTTGGTTCGAATTTTGTTTTAATCATTCATATTTTCTAAATGGTGGTATTTGATGGTGTTGTATGTTCTATGAATATTTTAATTATCTTAAACATGTATGTACGCTTTATTGTTCTTTTTCCTTCTAGCAGTGAAATAATGTGATAGTGTCAAAATTAGTAGTCCTATCCCGAATCGTTTCCTAACGATCCAAAAAGAAATTTATAAAAAAATCCTGGTTGTTCGTACGAGCATACGTTCGTACGTAACAGTCATGTTATTTCATTAAATTTGAAAATTTTGAATTATAAAATTCTTTTCCATCGTCGGTATGTAGATTCTTTGGAATTCGACCCATTTCAAATATCGATTTCATAGCAGCTGGGAAGTCATCGCCAGTCTTTCTTTTTACTGGGCGGGCCCATGCATACTTAGAGAGTACATCGATGACAGTTAACAAGTATTGTTAACCCTTATTTTCATCTGCATATGGAATCATTTCTACAAGATCAGCTTGCCAAATTTCATCTAATCCGCGAATATCTACTCGCCGGCTTGTATAATTTTTTCTTGCTGGTTTATGAAGCTCCTTCACGACTTCTCTCTTCTCTTTGGGTGGATTGTTGCAGATAATTTATTTATTCACATTTTTCAGACTAACTAATTAATTCTTCCGTAAGGAGTACAAATGTGAAATATCCCTCTTCATAACATCAGTTATTGCATTAATCTTCTTTAAAGCTTCACTGTTTTTAAGAACATTTTGTTCTAGGAGAAAAATTAATTTCTCATCATAATAAATTAACATCTCATGATATTACATAACTTTCTTTTCATAAAATCATAAGAACCATCTGTAGCAATTTCAACACTTTGAAATACTTGCTTCCTTGCTCGTTGATACGAACGTTCAAATACAGCGATGCTCATTGTGATACTGACGTAATTATCACGCAATTAATAGGTTATATTAGCTTCGCGCAATTCTTCAATAATCGATAAAATTTCATTCGAAAAACTTGAATTACCAGCAGCTTGCTTGCAAAGTTCATTTGGATGATCCCAATGCACGTACTCAATTTTGCGGTTTTGTTCAACAACCCTGTATTCAGGCAAATTACCACCCTTTTTCGGAACATCTTTGAACATTTCCTTGATATAGTTTCGATACTTGTGGGAAGCATTATACCGAATAGGTTTTTCCTGATCCCAGTCTTACCTATGTGCATTAGTTAAGGTGAGGTATTTTTGTAATTGTTTAAATCAGCCTGTTGGATTATAACTATATCAGCTTCTTTCTTAAATAATAACTCTAGCAAACCTTCAGTAACTGAAAATTTATTCTCCTTAACAATAACATTTTTAGTCCTAAATTCTATTGCCGAATCACCGATTCTTGTAATTCCATCTTCTACACGAACACCATAAATTGTATCAATGATATCACTTTTCTCATGAATATTTCTTATCAGTAAAGTTAAAAACTTACTTCATAACCTTTCTGCAGCATGATATGTAGGTGTTTTAATATACCTGCTAAATTTCTGCTCTAAAGGGGTATTATATCATCATCATCATCATCATCATCATCAAAATGTTAACATCATTAATTTCTATGCTATCTGTTTTTTATCCTGTACGTTTATATCATCAACCGCATTTTTGTTGATCGACATTGTTGTAGCGTCTGCTATTTTTTCCAATGGACTTATCAGAGGTTTAAGCGTTTCACTTATCGCAAGGTCATACGTTTCTTTACCCATTTTTAATAATCGATGTTTTCGGCGAATACATTCGCTAGCTTTGACAATTTGACGTAAAACGTCTTGCTGCTGTTTAAGTAGCAGAGACATTTTAATGCATGCAAGTCGCACTCTACACTGTCTTGTTACATCAATTTTTGTTTGATCTAAAAATTATTTATGCTTATAAAACAATCAAAACCTTTTCGATACCTTCCCTCTTCCAATTCACTGTCTTTATCGATTACAATAAATCCATGCTTTTCTGTCCAAAGAGATCTGTCTAAAGAGAATCAAAAAGTTGACGTTATCTCGAATAAGATGCTTGGGAACACGAGCGTACGTTTGACTGAGATAAAAGCAATCAACGTAATTATGTCTACCCTTACAAAAGAAGGATCTAATGTTATCTTGCTTCTCGCATGCAACATCATCAAATATAATATTAGAGTTTTCACCTGGCCTCGGCGGGTGGTACTACCTGTTCATTATCGTGAAAAGGAAAAAGTATCCTATACCCTTCACAGAGTCGAGTATGTATTGTAAAAATTGATATTTCGGTTGATTTAACGATTTTGTATATACATACATATGTATACAATATATTTTCAAACTTTAATCAATTTTGATCGATGATTAGACTGAGTAGTGTATTTGTTTTTCTGCAATTAGACGGACCACAGAAAAGTGCACGTATACTATTTGGCAGCAACTCCCCATGTCGTTTATCATTAGTTGCATTATTTTGTACAGACGGTGTTAAATCATCAAAATTGATGATTGGGATTTTTGTTGGTTGTTTATGAAATCGCATTTTGATAATAACTGATCATAAAAGTATAAGTAGTGCTGTTATATGTAATGTCAGTCATTAACTGTTTGTTATTTGAATGATGCACATATTAAAATGATTACATATGTGAGTAAAAACAAGAAGCAAACACGGATAAAGAGTGGGAAAGCAAACGATTAGCAAGAGGAGACTCAGGGATAAATCCGTTAGGTAAGTCTTGCAAGGAATACGACATTTCTTATTCCAAAACTCGTGAAAATCCCACCGGTAGAAGCGAGGACGATCGAATATTAGCGGAGCAGGCTTGGCAGCGAGTTTTAGCAAAAGACGCAAGCATTGCAGAAAAGGCGGCAGCTTGGAGTGTTGCAAACACAATGAAACTAAAAAGAAAATTAGGCATGGGACTGAAAAAGAAGAAAAAAACGCCAAAAAAGAAAACAAGATCATTGAACAACATTATTGCGGCTGCTAAAATGTCAATGTCACCAAGTAATAATGTTCAAAGTGTTATATCGAGCGCTTTGAAAGGGACACGTAAAGCCGTAAAAGAAACAGGTGGCAAACAATTCATTCAAAAAACTCGACAGCTATTGATACCTGCAAAGGTTGGAGGATTCTTGCTTTTCCTAGCACCCATGTTTGTGGGATTAAGTGCTGTAGGTGCATTAGCCGGTGGCACAGCAGTTATAACCAAGGCTGTTAATGATGCAAAAGCTGCTCAAAACCAGATACATGAAAATGAAAGGCATAACTGAACTATGGAGGCAATAGCTTGTGACGCGTGATTTGGGGTGATAGCGAGCTGCCGAATATCGATGTTCCGAAATCCGTTCTGCCGAGAGTCATGTGGTCGAAAGTCGAATTTCCGAAGATCGATTTGACGAAAATTCGATCTTCCGAACTTCGATGTGCCGAACCGTCGCGTCGTTTTTCCGAAAAATTTTATCAGCCCTCCAGTAAACTCCAAGATGGCGACCAGTACACGCGGTCGGCTGGTCAGTGGTTGTCATTCATTACCTCGAAAATGAAATGCGTGACATCTTGACAGGACGAGTAACTACTGAAGACTTTTTAGATAAGTATATTTATTTATTGTCACCATAGTGACGCTATATATATATATATATATATATATATATTTATACCTAAATGAGGTTCTTTTGTAAGAATTATGTATTTATTTACAGATGGATAAAAAATGGTAATATATGTTACAAGAAATGGCAAAGAACTGACATCCCTCCAGTGGTATATTGCAAATGCCAGTCACAATCATTTAATTTAGGCAACAGGCTCAGCAACACAATCATCGACTAAGAGGTAAAGTACTATGAATATAACGAAAAACAGAAATAGATTTAAAGCGAACCTTCTTCAGTTCTAAATAAATTTGCGATACACTATTCTTAAAGGAAACATCTAATTATATTTAAATGTTTGTAGTCGACAATGGAATTCTATTGAATCGCAACTGGAAACCGTTTATCGAGTTTGGTGGGGCCATGGCTCACCTGTCACGTTCAGTTTGATCCAAAAAAGAACGTTTCTGAAGCCAGAAAATTTGACAAGAATCTTCTGTCATCGTTGCGAGTGAAAATGAAAATAGATTAGCCCGCTCCTGAAACATCATAAAGGCGTATGTAACAATCAGACTAAAAAAATTCTTAAAGTATGCCTCATTTTATTCATTCCCTTTACTAAAAAATATTTCCTTTCTTTCATCCGTAAAACAACTGCAAAATTTCACTATGTACCCCATTTCGTAAACTCGCTCCACGAAAACCAATTTCTTTCCCTTCGTTGATAGAGTGACTGAAAAACTCTCCGATGTATCCTTCCTTCTATTAGTCTTTTATACTGGAACCTATTTTTTTTCTTTCATGGGTAGAAAAACTGAAAAATTCTACAATGAACTGTAACTTCAATAAGCCGCTCCGCAAGAACCAATTTATTTCCCTCCGTTCACAGAAAGAATAAATGATTCCTCAACGTTGCCCTGATTTCATAAATCCTTTCAGCCAATTAAATTTCTTTCCCTTTGACGACAGAAAGAATAGTCAATTTCTCAACATATCTTCTATTTCAATAATCGAAAATGCTTCTAAAAAAACGAAAATCCTTCTCTTCGCTACGGTGAACAGCTGACAAGTATCACAATATATCCTGATGCAGATGGATTAAAAACTTATCCACCTACCCTAATTTAAAAAAACCCGCTACAAAAAAAAAAAACATTTTTTCCCTTTTGTTCACAGAAAAACCAAAAATTCCCCAATATTCCCCTCCGACACAAATATGCTCCAATAAAACTTATGTTTTCCACTCGTTGACTATTTGATTTGAAAATTTTCTATTGCATCTTTGATTCTCTTCCATGTATTTAAAAACATTCTTTTTTAATTTTATTACGTACAGTCATGAATATGAATATGACGAGAAACATTAATAATTGTGTATCGAATGTTGTTTCTCAAAATATTTTAACTTCTTTTCAGTGAGTTGATTTTTGGTGAAGAACAATCGAAAATATTTTGGTTGCTGGGAACGTACTAGATTTCTCGACCAGTCTATCGGATTATCCTTGGTTCTGTAGAATGCTCCCTCGATCAGCACAAAGTCGTCATGGAATTGGACATAGAGCCTCGCTCGCAAAGAAGTTCATTTCCTCACCAATGATGTTAACGGCAAGGTTTACCGACTAAAACCCTAACCTCCCTTGGCCCTCCAGAATCCACGTGTGCAGTCTGCAGCAGAAAAGTGGCTCCGATATCCATCTCCTGCGCTGCAGACTGCACCGGGCCATTTCGTTTGCAACTGTAACCACTCCCTCTACCATTGGGTTAGTGGTTACAGGATCTCGTGTGACCTCAGTAGACGGAGAGATCCCAGCAGCACTGCTTTCTGCATTCGGCCTGCGATGGAATTTGCATGTTCTTGACAGGCCGGAATGCTTTTGATGTTTTGGAGGAAAGTTGGTCTCATTCCTCCCAGCACTCCAATTATCACGACGAGCTTGATTTTGAACCCTCGATACAGCTTGCGAATCTCGAACAGGAGTTCTTGATATTTCATCCGTTTTTCGTCCCCTTTGCTGACTATATTTGTTTCTGCTGGTGCAGAAAACTCGATGACGAAGATGGATTTGTCATCGAAGTCAACAAGGACGATGTCAGGCTTATTAGCTGATATTTGCGTGCTCGTCGGGAATGAGAAATTTCAGTATATTCGGCACGACTCATTCCCGACAACGGATTCAATATCAGTGGGGACGTACGGCAAAACTGGGGTTGCATCAATACCATAAGTGCTGCGAAGATGGTAATACAGCACTCGAAGAGCCGCATTGTGACGTTCGATATATGCTGAAACTGCATACATTGGGCATGCTGCCAAAAGATGCATTAGTGTCTCAGCATGACATCTACACAATCTACAAAGCGTACTCTGTACCGCCTGGTGTAAGATGTTCTGGCGATACGCTAAGGTATTGATGACCCCATCCTGGCATGCGAAGATAAAACCCTCGGTCTCGGATTTCAAGCCGGCTGATCTTAAGAAGGAGGAGGTCATCTCTGCCGACAAGCCAAGTTGTTGGACATTTCGAAAGAATTGTCCATGCAACGGCTGGTCGATATGCCTTCCCTCCAACATACGGAGTTGTTCCTTCCGTATGTTAGCCCTGAGACGCAGTGGGCACAGATTGATGACTGATTCAGCCTCCTGTGCACCACTACGTCCCACGTTGAAAACCAGACCGAGATTTCGCGCCGCTCGTTCCTGGCCCCCTTCCCCTGAATTTCATGCTGATGTACTAGCATCATCAGGGGATCCTCCGTTCGATTAATCACGTCGCAAGCTGTCTCGAGGACCAATCGGTCATGCATACACTCCAGGCTTAAAAGGCCACGACCTCCCATATTTCGGGGCAAATACAGTCGTTCCACGGAAGATCTTGAATGCAAACTGCGTTGCATACAAATCATCTTCCGTGTGCTTCGGTCAAGATCTCTTAGCTCGTCAACGTTCCACTTCAGTGCTCCAAATGAATAGAGCACTGGTGATACGGCCAACATATTCGTGGCTGCCACCTTATTTCTCCCGGTCAATTCTGATGACCAGATCTGACGGAGAATGCGCCGGTATTTCTTAATGATGGTAGTTTTAGCAGCCTGCACATCCTGGAAATGCCTTTGAGGTACGCCCAGGTATGTGTACGCTTCTTCGGCGCTAAGGTGGCGGATGACATTTCCGTTGACAAGCTCCATATCGTTGTTATGGGAGCCTGACCTTCCTATGTGCAAATGAACGACTGCACACTTGTCCAATCCGAATTCCATGCCGATATCTCTCGAGTATGTGAGGGCGATGTTCAGAGATCGATGTAATTGATCTTCGCCCGATGCGTATAATTTAAGATCATTCATATAGAAAAGATGGGTGATCTTATGTACACGTTCACCAGGCGGTCCACACATGTACCCTTGAGATTTCCGGAGAGCAACGGATAGAGGCAATAGTGAGATGCAGAAGAGCAGAGGACTCAGAGAATCTCCTTGATAGACACCTCTTTGGAATTGAACCAGTCTAGACATGGTTCGACGCTTGCCCGATGTCATGACAAAGCGTGTTTTCCACAGAGGCATCAGGTCTTCTACAATTCCCACTATGTTTGGGTGGACATGGAGGCGTTTGAGCAACAAGCTTAAAAGCTCGTGCGATGTTGAGTCATACGCCTTCATGTAATCCAGCCAGGCTATCGACAGGTTACGCTTGTACTGCACTACATCCTGACAAACACACCTGTCGATAAGCAAGTTGTCCTTGCAGCCGGATACACCCATTTTGCAGCCTCGTTGTTCTACTATCCGTTGCCACACCAGTTTCACGGATTTCTCAATCCGTTCGTTCAAGATGTTAGTGAACAATTTGTATAACGTATTGAGACATGTGATCGGTCTATGGTTTCTCGGATCGGATAAGTCTCCCGATTTTGGGATCAGTGTCGTTCGGCCCTTCACCAGCCAGTGCGGAATGGGTTGGTCTCCATTTATATAAGAGGTGAATATCCGGGCTTCCACCAATAATTGTTAATTCCATCCCATCCCGGCGAGGAGAAATTGCTCGCTCATGTGATGGCATTTTTCACCTCTAGTGCACTGACGGGTGGGCAATCTTCACTTTGTTGTGTGACTTCGTCCCAGACGAAACTCGGTGAAGATTTCAATACCTGGAGTGTCTGCATTAAGCCTAGATGTTTTCTCGTAGATGCTCCCCCAAAATTCCTCAACTGCGGCCATCGACGGAAACTCGCTTGAGGCTGCGATACGATGTTGGAAGAGGTTGGAAGGATTCGTCCAAAATATTGAGTTTGGTCGAATTCCTTCTTCCCGTCTTTGCAGCCTCTTTTTGGCATCGGCCAAAATCCGAATTTTATCCGCTAAACGTTGCTTGATGTTGAGCAACTTCAGCTTGTTCAGTGTGTGATAGTACGTCCGCAGTTGTTGTGCGAACTTCTTGACTTTAGCCGTAAATGAACGGCCAGATGTTAAATAGTCGATCACACACTGAATTCGGGAAGCGAGTTTCCGTGTCAGTCGAATCTTACCGTTCAATTGAGACATGCGTTTTGTAATCTGCCGACTCCCCGATATCTGTGTCAGATTTCGCGGAGTCACCAGATCACTTGCAGCCTCGTAAACGGCACAATTGACCTGCCACAGGTCGCAGTCATCTGGAAGAGCATCCAGAAGTAGTCTATTTGCTCTGTCTAATTCTCGTTGTTTAGGCAAAATTTTCGTTGTCACATTTTTCCTAAACACGAGTGTCGTGCTTTCATAATGTGGAGCATCTCTCTCAGCACCGCGTACGGGCTAAGTTGTTATTGCCCGCACATCCGGTACCGGTTGACAGCGGCGAACAACGAAACCTGTCCGCCTCAGATAGGCTACATGCTCTCAGTTGTTGTTGAGAAAAGCGATCTGCCAGTTCGGGATGCGTTAATGCAAACCGACTATGCATTCGCGCCATGTAGCCTCTCTGTTGCGGACAGCTCTCCTCGTAGCAGCGAATTAGATCTTGCCTGAGATCCTCCGTCCACTAAAATCGTCCGTGGAAACGTAAAGGTCGTTGTCCCGGGACACCCGTTTCGGCTCCTCCACCTCGGGACTGGGCTGCATCCGAAACAGCCCGATGGTCAGGAGCCCTGCGTGTTCCATTTCTAGAAACCGCATATCCAGGGAGTAGGGTGGTTGGCCCTACCCCCCGTTGTTATGCCTCTCTTGTTTGTCTCTTACCTCGCCATCCACTGGGGTTGGTTACCCAATCTCTGGCAAGGTTGCTAAGAGTCCAGGGCCTACCGGCTTTAATAAGCACACGTGGAGGTGAGAGTAGGCCATTTGGGAAGATAGACTGAGATGCAGCTTTTTGCATAGCCGCATTGTGTTACGCGTCATTCCCTTCGGGCCCCTCATTATTATTTTTGTTATTGTTGTTGTTATTGTTATTATTATTATTTTAATAATAACTTTAACAACAACATTGGTTTCTTATGTCGCTCAATCTGTACGAAAAGTGTGAAATTTTTGCTCAAATCTCTACCAGATCAACGTGAAAGGTCACTGCAACCACGCCCCAAACCATGAGGTAGGTGATTGCAGTTGTAAAAAATTTTGAACTTTACAGCATATCCCAATTACGACAGTATCCGTGAAAAAAAAGGGGAGGGGTGTCAAGTCTACGCTAAACAACTTTTTTAAAACGATTGTTGATATTATGTTATTACGAATATTCTGTGGTATATTTTGTATAAATTACAATTTCTAAATTTGCAGATACACGTAGAAACAAAGGATTCTCCAACAAGTATGAAACAAAACGTTATAGCCAATTTTTAGTACTCATAATATATATTATACAACATATTCATTACGTGAAAGGAAGTGTCGTTTTTACCTGGGCATAATGGAAGAAACAGCCTTGCACGCTGACACCTGAAAACTGATTTTCAAGTGCATTTTGCAACCCTCTCTCATAGTCCGTAATAATTCGGGTCGGTCGGACACAGCTAAGCAATTGGCGCTTTATCACTTGGAGCACTTCTATATATTCATCCTCTGTCTTTCCTGACATCAGCGCCCAAGCAATTGGAAGAGTCTTGCCAAATCTCCAACACATTATGGTGAGCAGTTGGTATGCTTCTTGCACGTTGGGCACGATTTTAAATGTGGCATCTACTAAAAATAAAATTTTATCCTCCACATTTCGTTGAAATTGTGCTATGTACAGGGGATCTCCCCAAATTGCACTTATTTTTCCGTTCGCTTATGACGTATACATGATTAACCGCCGGTCACCGTAAATCAGAACATTGTTCGATCGGTTATCGTCCTGCATACTCCGAATGAACTCTGTTATAGTGCGTTGGCTCGGCGGAATAAACCTCGTTCGTGTCCGATTCATCATTGATTCTACCGATTTGAAGGGGAGGTTCACAGCAGCTTCTGGGTGACTAATCAATAATGTAAACAATAAATGTACTGTATTATTACTAGACGTGGGATGTGAAATTTTCATATATTTTCTTCATCTCAATAGCCAAAGTCAGTAAATAAAAATCTGGAAATATTGCCGAAACAAAAGGAAACTAATAATGGAAAGACGCTTATCCTTTAAATGTTCCATTTATTTTAATTTCAGAAATAAATTATAAAAAAAAATCGGTCAGTGACGGGGATTCGAACCCTGTTCTGCTTCATCGATATCCGTGAATTTAGCACGCTCGACTAATGTCACATTAATATAATCAATCATAAATAATTCTGGCACTCTTATAAGCGCACCGACATAGAAGCCAGCCAGATCTAGAAATTTTTCTAGACTCATCAAATATAAAAACGTATGTTTAATTTAGGGATTATTAGGTAACAGTTTAGAAACATTTACCAAAAGGCATAGAGTTTCTGTGTAATCTTGTCCACATCTGCAAAATCGGAACGAGTTCTGTAATTTCTACTGGATTATTTTTTCCGTGCAGAAATTCCATTATATTGTACTAATTTTCGAAATTCTTTTATAAGTTATCTTTTCTTGTATTTTATGATGTTTATCAGTACTAGAAGCCTCTCCTCCTCATTACTTTCCTTTTATTTCGGTAATATTTCCTGATTTTTATTTAGGAACTTTTGGCTGTTGTAGATTAGCATTACATATAGGCCTTTCAGCAACCGTTAAAATTTTTCAACATTGTGAACTGTAGAGAGATTTTTCTTCAATAACATTTTTAACTTACTCTCTACGGACTCTATCGTAGATGACTTTATTCTCTTCGTGCATACTATTTATTAATCCAAGTATCAGGGAATTTTTTAAATTGGCCTCACGTGCCGCATTGGGTCGGGCGGCATGCGTATGCTTTTTCGTCAATCTGAAATTTTCTTCCAGAATCGGCCCCGTGAAGTATCCGCGCCCTTTGCAGAGAGTACGATTTTGGCATCTCATGTATCTGAAAAGTAAGGAAACGTCGTTTTCTCACTTCAAGGAATATAAGGCAAATACAGGACACTCAATATCTGAATGCAACAATTGATTTTTATTAAAGGGAGGGGCACACCTTGGACGGTATATCAGGGGCCCTATCTTTCATAATTTTTTAAAGACAACAATAAGATGTAGAGTATTTTTGTAGAATATCTGCGCTGTAATGCAAACGACTGTAAAACACGTTTTTATAAGTTGTGGGCACTTTAACTCGATCATTTGAATTAAATTAATTAAAACTGCTTTTTCTACAACATTACGTATGAATTCGGTTTTGGTGAGTAATTGAGATAGACGTGTGTTATTGCGAACCAACAAATAGAACAAATTTTCTGCTCTATTCTGCCTGCGGGCTTTATTTCCGTTTCAGAAATTGCAAAGTGAGTAATTGCAAAAGAAGTGGACGAGTCTGGGACTACGGATGAGGACGGAGGTAACTGGAAATCAAAGATAACAATATTATAAGACCTAACCTACAAACTTCCACGTGAGTGAGACCAACGTCACGGTCAAAAATTCTAATTTCGACCACAAGAGGGAGACACCGGTCTACCGGATAAGTCGAATTCAGCGTGACGAAAATTGAAAAGTCACCAGAAACAATACACTTGTTGACTGATAATAACTTTCATTAAGCGGTCATTAATACAGCTGTATGGAACGGGTGACTGGTGGGGACATCGGCAAGAATTCACCTGAAGCTCGGACGGTAGAAGAGGCGAAAAGAGAGATAGTGGAAAGGTGGTTAAGAAAGAGCGAGAGCGGGAAGAAGGCGTCGGCTAAGTCGACGGAATCCAATACGGAGGGGCAAGCGAAGCCAAGGAGTGGTGGAGAGGAAGGTGGAAAGGGAGAAAGCAGTAGCACGGTGATAGCGAGGAGAGAAGGAACATGTTAGAGAGGATACGGAAAGCTAGAGTGGCGATGGGATGGGTATGGAGCTATGGAGAGAGAAAATTTAAGGGAGATGTTAGATGGAGGCTAAAGCTGTTTGACAGTATTGTTAAGGGAATCTTGTATTACGGAGCAGAGATATGGGGGTATAAGGAATGGAAGGAAATAGAAGCGATACAAGAGAAGTACTTGAAATGGGTTTTAGGGTTGGAAAGGACGACTCCAGGTTACATTGTGAGAGAGGAATTAAAAAGAAATAAACTGAGAGTTGAAACTGGGTGGCGAGCGGGAAAATGGGAGGAAAAGATACGGAAGGGAGAAGGAGGAGAGATTGGAAAACTATGCTGGAAAGAAGAAAGGAGGAAGAGAAAAAGGAAATGAAAGAATGGACAAGAGAAAGTATAGAGAGAAGAGACTATATGTGGAGAGTAGGAAATAGTGAGCTAAGCATACAGGCGTACGGCGAAAGCAAATGGGAAAGAGTAAGGGAAAGGGACATAGAGGCGGACGAGCAAGAAAGAGGAGAAATGGTAAGAAGAACAAGATCATGCAAGAATTATGAGAAGACAATAGGAATACCTGAGTATGTAAGAAGGAGTGTAAAAAAGGAAGGGAAAAAGATGGTAAGGATAGCAAGGTGGAGATGTGGAAATGAAGAGAGAGGGAATAAATATTGGATGAATGAAGAAGAAAGAAAATGTAGATTGTGTGGAAAGGAAAGAGAGGATGTACAACATCTGAAGAGAGAATGTGAGCTGGTAACGGAGAAAGTCAGGGCAAATTTTGAGGTGTTGAATGAGGATGGACGGGGATATGAATGGATGGAAATGATAGAAAAATTAAGACAGGAGAGAGAAAATTGAATGAATGAATGAATGAATAAATGAATGAATGAATGAAGAAATGAAGAAATGAAGGAATGAATTAATTCATACTAAAGGAAGGAATGAATGGATGCATACAGAATGAATGAAATTGGGTAAGCGTGAGCAAATAAAGCAAGGAATGTTTGCAGAATGCAGAAAATTAAATGTAAAAGAGTGGAAGTCGAAAAAATTGTAAACACGTAAGTGAATGCAATAAAGATACATACATACATACAACATTACGTACGGAAATGTTAAAAATTTATCTTCTAAACTAAAACTATTTTAATGACATTTTATATATACTTATAAATATATATATATATATATATATATATATATATATATATATATATATATATATATATATAAAAGTATGTGGTTCGGAGCTTATTGGGGCGTGCCTTGTTGCCATTGATTTGCCCCTGGAGGGGCAAACTCGCATGCCTTCTGAGGGGGCGGCCCCCCTCCCAGACTCCCCCGCTAAAAAAAAAACCTAACCCCAGTCACAACATGCCTAAAAATGCAGTTTGCCCCTAGAGTTTACCCGAGAAGTGGCAACATTGTCGTCCCGATAAACACCGTTACATATAATCCTGCTATCGGGACCGTCCCTTTAGGCACCAAATGCCCCGATAAACACCCTTTCATATAAAATAACGTCCCGATAAGCACCGAACCACATACTTATATATATATTATATATATTAGGGTGGTTCACAAATAACAAATGATTTATTACCAGAAAACCTAATGCAGGCCGAGACTTGTGACAAGATCAAAATGAAACGAGATAAGGCAACAAATATTTGGACCAACCTTAGAGGTCAAAAGGTTGACATTTAGAGGTCGCGCAGAGGTCATGAAAATATAAATTGCGAATGGTTTGGCACGAAACATGGTTACCTAGCGGTTTTTGAGGTCGCTAAATACGAATCCGATGTCAAAAATTTGAAATTCAAAATGGCGGTCGAAAATACGCATTTTTTACTGTATGTGCGCGATACTGGGTAGTCAGGGGTTTTTGAGGTCGCTGGATGCGAATCCGATGTAAAAAATTTGAAATTCAAAATGTCCGCTCCAATATGGCGGTCGAAAATACGCCATGTTTACTGTATGTGCGCGATAGTGGGTAGTCAAGGGTTTTTGAGGTCGCTGAATACGAATCCGATGTCAAGAATTTGAAATTCAAACTGGCCGCTCCAATATGGCGGTCGAAAATACACAATTTTTACTGTATGTGCGCGATGCTATGTATTTAGGGTTTTTTGAGGTCGCTGATTACGAATCCAATGTCAACATTTTAACATTCAAAATGAGGAAAACAATATGGCGGTCGAATATATCTACTTTTACTATGTATGCTCCATACTTACAATTAGTATCTAAAATTTTTGATGTCACCGAATACAAATCTGTTGCCCCGCTTGTATTAATACAAACTACTCCAGAAGAAATGTAATTCGTAAGTTTTTAACTATAACGCAATATTTTTTAACCTATCGCAATCACCTTGGCGGAAAATTTCGCTGAATTTTTTGAAATATTTTGTGAAATTTTTGTCTTGATTTTTTGTCAGCAATTCAGAAATGTTTAGCGAAATTTAGCAACATTTATTTTAGCCATTTATATTTTATAAAATTTTAGCTACTCCATTCTAAAGAGCGACCTTCAACCAGTCGGATATGGATGTCCCTATTTTCTAATTTTTGTTTTATAAATAAAATGATGTTGAAATCTATATACAAATTCTGCATATTTAGGCGTTAGTGGCTTAAGGATGTACATTAATTGCCGATCACAGATTTGAAATCAACATTTAGTCTCTTTTTTGTACATTGAGGAATAATTCGACGATGTTCTGTAACCACTTGAAAAAGATGCTGTTTCTGATCGTCATTTGTTGTTAATGATTCGTTGAAACTTTGGGCAAGAGCAACTGCTCTTTCGGCAACGTCATTTATTGCTACAATCTGACTCGTACTTTCATTCACAGTCATTTTTGATGTGTTTTCTTATAGTTGAACAATGATAAAACTTGCCTAATTGTGTGCAAAGCACTTCCTACAATTTCTTTTTCCTCAAATCCGACGAAAGGAATTTCTCGTTGATGTGTGTCTTCCATTATACTACGTTTTTATTATTAATTTGAGTCGATTACTATTAATTAATTAATGCGTAATACATGACCAATCTAATGTTCATAAAGTATTTTCTATAACCATCGACCACTTTTTACACGAACCTGTTTTGAACACTGCGTTTTGTTTATACACGTTGTCGTCCTCCGCTTGTTTACATGTCACCAGCAGCAGTTGTCTTTATATGTCATCGACCTTAAAATAACAATATTAATAATATTTGAGAAATAATAATTGCGGTATTTTTCCATAGATTCTTTTATTTCTATAATAAATAAAACGTTAAAAAATTTTAGTTGCGTTTGTTTAGTGTCTTTTTGACAAATACAAAATAATGTGTTCATAAATTTTCATTAAAAGTATTGATTTTAAGTCTACAAGAGAAGACGGTGACTTCAACGTATTTTAGAGGAGGAGAAGTAGGAGGCGTTCCTTAATTTCAGAGCAGGAAAAAGAATTTTTTTACGAAGTTTCTTAGATTATATGGCTAGCGACAAAGTATTTGAGTAATTTTATTACAGTAATACAACATTTACAGAATATTTTTGAAAATTTCAACGAAAAATACCAAACAATAACACATGATAAGACAATTTCCGCAAGCGCCTCCAAAAAGGCGGTGAACATTCCAAGACATTGCAAAATGATTATTTACATTTCAAATTTAACTAGGTAAATAATTGAGTTTTTGTTCTTCTTTCAATAATTATATTATTCAGTTCTCAGTCAAATATTTGACAATATTTTCTAGCAATAATATATATTTTTTCATAGCCTTCATAAAATTACGATTTTACGCATGAATGCTGACCGCTGGACATTACTGGCCGTTGAAGCCGGACGAACTTTACGCATACTATAATAGTATATTACGATAGAAGTGGGTAAAATTTTTTGCGAATGTGAGGGTTGTCGCCCGAGCCAAAGGCGCACAAAAAACATTTTCCCACATGTGCCATAAAATATTTTAGTTGCAAGTGTGCGTAAAATGCGTCCGAATAGTGTCACAAATGCGTAAAACAGCGTTTTACGCACACTGTTACATAATTTTTCGTCATAGTGTGGATAAAATTGTAGTTTTCACCTCGATTGTCTTACTCGAAAGGTTATGAAATGTGACAGATATTTTACTCCCGCAAATTCGTGCGTAAAATCGAATTTTACGCGTACTGTGATGAAATATAATGTTCGATACTCGGCTGTACAAATTCGACTTTACGCATCGGTCCTATTTAATCGCATGTTAAAATGCGGTGCGTAAAATCGAACTTTACATCTTTATATCGAAAAGTACTATTTCGACTTTCAGGGGTTACCAAAAATTGTAAAAATATCCATTCTCGATATTTTTTGCGCAAATTTTGAAGTATTCTTTGAATGTTATACTTTTCTAATAAAATTATCGCAAGTTACTGAAGGTAAACATAGCGTCAACAAGAAAAGGTAAAAATATGTTTTTACAATACCGATTTAACCATACCCAACAATTCCAAATTTTTTTATTCACAATTTTAAATGGAATTGGAGAACCTGTAATTAACCCTTAATTATAACATAGGTATTAATTTACTTAAACTTATTTCAAACGGATTGTAACGAATTGGATATGTTTTCAGGAACCTGAATACACAGAGATAAGCACATTTCGTGACAATAGGAAACTCGGATTTTCATATCCTGAGAAACGACGGATACTGAGCATCCAGAATATAAGCTTTGAAATCAAGTATCGAGCAATTTCAAAATTTCAAAATTGTCACGTCGAATTCGTATTCAGCGACCTTAGAAACCCCTGAATACCCAGTATCACGTACATACAGTAAAAATGCGTATTTTCGACCGCCATATTGGAGCGGCCATTTTGAATTTCAAACTTTTGACACTGGATTCGTGTTCAGCGACCTCAAAAACCGCTGAATACCCAGAATCGCGCACAATTAGTAAAAATTGCGTATTTTCCACCGCCATATTGGAGCCGCCATTTTGAATTTCAAATTTTTGACATCGAATTCGTATTCAGCGACCTCAGAAACCCCTGAATACCCAGCATCGCGCACATACAGTAAAAATTGTGTATTTTCGACCGCCATTTTGAATTTCAAATTTTTGACATCGGATTCGCATTCAGCGACCTCAAAAACCGCTAGGTAACCATGTTTTGTGCGAAACCATTCGCAACTTATATATTCATGACCTCTGCGCGACCTGTAAATGTCAACCTTTCGACCTCTAAGATGGGTCCAAGTATTTGTTGTCTTATCTCGTTTCATTTTGATCTTGTCAGAATTCTCGGCCTGCATTAGGTTTTCTGGTAATAAATCATTTGTTATTTGTGAACCACCCTAATATATATATATATATATATATATATATATATATATATATATATATATATATATATATATATGGATTCATGCATGCACACACGAATGTAGACATTTTTCATACATGCAAGTTACATAGGTATGCGTGCACATGCTCGCGGGGCCCTGGGAAGCGCCCTAGAATACCTACGATCCTGACATTCTCTTTGAGCTCCATCTCACCGAAAAACGCGGAACTGATATACGTCAAATCTTTCCCTTGTGCCGCCATTACCCGCTACGAGTCGCAATTTGCAGATTACGCCTCGAAAACATAATTAATTTGCATACAAATGGATTTAATGTAATCCGCGAAGTGTCAGGAATTAACGTCCACTCCGTTTTTGTGCGTTAGCGTTATCGAAACGGTGCAATAAGCTTTTTTATCGTGACGACTAACTCATCTACACATCATATACGTGTGATGTGAAAAACAGGCCGATTTTATCCCTTTTTTTTTTAAATTATGCGACAATCTTGCGCTAGTATCGAAGTGGTTGCTAATTCTACGGGAATAGTAGCTTATAAAAAATACAATTAATAATATAAAAAGTTAAAATTGAATGCGTAATCTGCAAAGGAGTTTTACTTCCGGTTTGGTAATTCCACAACGGCCACCGCGGCGCTCAGTGGCTTCAGAAGAACACTCTTAAGCTGTCACCAAATTAAAGAAAAACTAAAAACAAGAAAAATAAAAAAAAGGAACGAAGACTCTCGCATGCGTTGACCGTCAAGCGGTAAGAGTCGAACAACGGACAAATATTTTGGCGGATAACGAACGTAAATTGTGATTATTTATTAAATTTAGAAATGTACTAGCATCACGAGCATCGTGATAAACTGCTATTAGAATTCTGTAATATCAGTTTCATCATCGACAACACAAAAAATCAGTAAATACAGACTTATAAAAAGTATAAAAATGGGACATTTGGAAACTTTCGTCCGCCATATGGGATCCGCCAATTTGAATTTCGTAAATTTGACGTCAGATTCGTGATCTGCAACGCTAAAAACCGCGGCATACCTATTTTTATAAAAATCGAAACATTTCGAAAATTTTCGTCCGCCATATGGGAACCGCCATTTTGAACTTCGTTAATTTGATGTCAGATTCGTGATAAGATACCCTTAAAACATCCTGTATACCGATTTTTATAATAAACCGAAACATTTCGAAAATTTTCGTCCGCTATATTAATTCCGCCATTTTGAATTTCACAAATTCGACATACAATTAGTGATTAACGACACAAATAACTTTTAACAAATACATTTTCAGTAAGAATTCATCAATTGAACTGGTTAAACATAGCAAGATATCATTAAATTTTCGGCTTTAGGATGTCATATTGGGTATCGCCATTTTGAAATTTAACTTTTGCGTTCATATATTTCGAAGTGTAGGCTCCGATACCGAGAAATATTCACTTTATAGTGACCTCCTCATCTAATTTCGGCGCGAAAAAAAAGGAAAAAAGGTCAGAATTGAAAAGTACGATCAATTTCATGTTAGAAATGAAGTCCAGAATTTTTTCATCACTGATAACCCATCAGAACTTACAGCTGAAAGTTTAAGAAAAATTTGTCCTTTTGGGATTTAATGGGTTAAAAGTCACGACGCTATTGAGGTTATCAAAATCCTTGAAAGACAAAATATTAATAACACACATTCAGTTTTTCCAGAAATCAGAAATTAAAGGATTAACAACATAAATAGGCATATTAGTAGAAAAAGCTTGTCTGATATGAAAAAAGAAGTTTTTCAAAAAAAATTGCCAACAAATTTTGTTTAAAACGAAATAGAGATATTTTTTACTCTAACATACAAAGGGAATATTTATAAGATTACATAAATAAACTAGTGTTGGCGTGGTGCCTCGCTCGCTTCGCTCGCTCAGAAACGTCGCCCCAGTAGAGAGTCGGCTATTCCTTAATACTCGTTTGTTTACTAACACCTTCCAATTATGTTATAAAATTATATTGATATTTGGGGGTCCAATCATATTTAGGTCCAAGTGGCCTCGATAGATATGTTACAACAATATAGTGTTTTTTATATGTATGAAAATTGAAAATGAGCATTTGCAAAACATCGACCCCGACAACAGGCCAGCCGAAGTATTAATAAATAAAAGTTGCAAAACACTTACTTCAAGCACTTGTATTGTAATAGACTATTCGATGCATATTACATGTTTACAGTGTTTTACTAATTACTGTCTGTATCATTTTGATCTTATATATAAAATATATATATACATATAATTCGTCAAAGATATCTTGAAAGTGTCGAACAGATCTCTGACGGATATCTTTTACATACTATAAGACATCTTTTAGATATATCGAAATAGTTATTTTCGTATCAAGGGCGTAAAAGAACTAATGACCCCGTAGGTGATCACCGCGCCCGAGGGGCTAGCGAAGACTACTGCTGGGGGGTAGGGGGTCGAAACGTCGAAATTTGATGAAAAACTATAGGGTAATTTTTTGCCGAGGTGACCAAATTCATACTTTTTCAGACAATAGTCATAAACATTTTAAACCAGTTTTTATGGCATTATGGTTGACTTTAGGAAGAAAATTCATGGAATCTTTTTTGTAGAGAATTTCATGCTCTTTTTTTTTAATATTTTGTAATAAAATTTGTATTTTTCAAAATAATTGCAAAAAACTACGAAGTAACTTAATTGGGGCTACTTTTTTTAGTAATAGACGGATGTATTTTAAAAAAAAAAGAATGTCAATACGCTTATCCGTTCGCGAGTTATCGCGAGACAAAAAAACGGGACGTACGTCCGTACGTACGTACAAGATCACGGACACAAATTTTTTTATTGTTGATTTGGGTTCCTTGGGGCCTGAAACGTCGACATTTGATTAAAAACTATAGGGTAATTTTTATGCTCGAAGTGACCAAATTCAATACTTCGTCCAGACTTAGTCTGGGTCGAAGTAATTTTCTACTTTACTTTCAAATAAAAATACACATTCCATGGTGACAAAGAATCCCTTGTAGGATTTAGTCAACGGAAGCGTCATCCACCACCTTGTCCCTGAGGAACCCTACTCATACCTGGTAGTGCCTCAAAGACACCTAGTGTGATGTGAAAACTCCTAAAACGACCATCCCTTCTCCATCAGATCTGGCCATCTAATTAGCAGCAAAAAATAAGATAGCATTCATTTGGAGCATTGAGATGATACCATATCTAGTTACGGGACTGATGTACAGTAGAGATGATTTGCAAGCAACAAATTTTGCATCTAGCTTCTCCCGTAGAATAACTGTATTTGATTAAAAAAACGGAAGGCCTTTTGACCGTGGAGTGTTCATGGATTCAGTAACGTAGTTCATGGATTTGACGTGCACTTGCATTAAAGGTGCTGAAAAGGTGATCTTCTTGATAATAGGGAACAAAGAGCGTTTGTTTCTGGGAGGAGCGTGTAATCCCAAATTATCCTCTAATCGGTTCTTAAAATTACCCTATAGTTTTTCATCAAATGTCGACGTTTCAGACCCTAAGGAACCCAAATCAACAATAAAAAAATTTGTGTCCGTGATCTTGTACGTACATACGGACGTACGTACGGACGTACGTCCCGTTTTTTTGTCTCGCGATAACTCGCGAACGGATAAGCGTATTGACATAAATTTTTTTTAAAATACGCGTCTTGGCATCACTTAGATCTGATTAGATTTTGGCGCAGATCCATCCGTCCATTAGTAAAAAAAATTAGCCCCAATTAAGTTTCTTCGTAGTTTTGTGCATTTATTTTGAAAAATACAAATTTTATTAAAAAATGTTTCAAACAAAAAAGATAGAGCATGAAATTCTCTACAAAAAAGGTTGTATGCATTTTCTTCCTAAACTCAACGATAATGCCAATAAAACTGGTTTAAAATGCTTATGACTATTGTCTGAAAAAGTATTGAATTTGGTCACTTCGGCAAAAAATTACCCTATAGTTTTTCATCAAATTTCGACGTTTCGACCCCCTACCTCCCCGCAGTAGTCTTTGCCAGACCCTCGGGCGCGGTGATCACCCACGGGCTCAGAAGTTCTTTTACGCCCTTGATACGACAATAACTATTTCGATATATCTAAAAGATGTCTTATAGTATGTAAAAGATATCCGTCAGAGATCTGTTCAACACTTTCAAGATATCTTTGACGAATTATATGTATATATATATATATATTGTATATATAAGATCAAAATGATACAGAGAGTAATTAGTAAAACTTTTGAAATTTTATAATATAATTGAAAGCTGTTAGTAAACAAACGAGTATTAAGGAATAGCCGACTCTCTACTGGGTCGAAGTTTCTGAGCGAGCGAGGCACCACGCCAACACTAGTTTCATTATTTTATTTATTACATCGCAAATACCGTAACGTATCTTAATTCATATATATATATATATATATATTCACAAGAAATTAACAGCGTAGTTGCCACCAGCATGACCTTAACATGGTTTTAATGTTAAAAATGTAAAACTACGGGGCGCGTTATCTGGACTACATATTCAACGACCCCGGACACGGAATATAATACCGTACTTTGTACTCCCAGCGTAATTTCGTACTTCTTAACTGATCTATGTGGATGACTGCCTAGCTATCCAGAATGCTAATTGGAGACTGAATGAAATCAAATGTGAAAACACTCTATATAGGAACGGTAAACGATATAGAAGGAAAAGCAAGAACAATGAAAGGGAAGGTGAAGCCTTTAGAAAAAAGAAAACAGCATGGTTTCATTTTCATTTTCCCAGGTTGCTGGTTCAGGGTAGGATATACTCCTACCAGCCTTTTCCGAGGTAGCTACTCCGGGTCAAAATCGACGGAAGGAAAGGGACGTTTGACTATCAACCAATTGACTTCAACCAATAACGAAACTTCAACCACTATGACTGATCCTGCCATTGGGTGGGAAGGGAATTTATTACAATACAGTTCTGAAAAACAGGAATTCTATGGAAGGGATGAATTCGTAGAAAATGACGTGAAATACATGACGTGAAATTTCAGAAGGAAGTCAATTAATATCCATGTAATTAGTATTTCGTATTTTTTATTTAAAATTGATATTTACTTGAAGAGTATTCAATGAGAGCCGAAATGTGCAATAAATGTTATTATAAAAAGTGGACTGGTTGTGCCGATAAAGTAGTTTCTATTCTTTTGTATTATTACTAATCGCATAACTGGTGCATCGCAAACACATAGATTTTGAATTTCATTCCTGAAAAAGTAGTAGCTAATTTATGTGTACTATTTCTCAAATTTATCAGTGTGGTTTTGCAAACAAGAGTAATTATGTTTTTATATAATTTTTAAAAACAATGTTTGGTTCACATGTTATACTATAAATATATTTAAATCGTTTTCTAGTTAAAATGATTTTATATTTTAAAAATATCAAATATATAATAATAATAATAACAATAAACGGGGTTCGATTCCCCGTGTAGACAATTTTTCTGCGCGATGAATTGTACTCAGTACCGACACTGCAATCACCTACCTCGTGGTTAGGGGCGTGATTGCAGTGAAATTTCACGCTGATCTGCACGGAAAGATAAGTTCCGCAATTTTGGTATTTCCGATCCCCGTGAACGCAACCGGTGTCGTGTTACGCTAGGTTGACATTGGCAATACCGCATAGATCGTGGAACTATCGGCTCAGCTACAACATTTTCTGATTATGCAGTTTCTGCGGTGAAAAAACGTTAAAGAGACATTGGAATCTATTCGCTTCGTGCGTGGCACTGGAGGGTATACGTAAAACGAGAGCAGCGCTCGAGTAGCAGATCCCGGAACTGCGTACCTCGAGTATATATCGAAAACCTTTGATATACACAGTAATACGACATTTTTAATTGAAGTTTATAAGTATATTGCAGTGAATTACAGATATAAACGTATTCAGAAATTCGTATTAGACCTTTAATGAAATATTCTCATGGTTTACGTTATCCAAATATTCATATAACTTCCAAATACAGCTTTTTAATAGGCCTTTTCACCATTTGAAATAGGCAAGTGCGAATTCAATTGTTTCGTACAGTTTTGTAAAGAAAACAGAAAAGTTTGGTTACACTTTTAACGTAGCAATATTTTTTACTATTTTTACGTTTATTTCCATGTGAAAACCATGTGTTTTCTTATTCTGCACGATCTGAACTTTGAAAATTTAATTGTCGTCGATTATACATCGATTGTCAATTTGCAATATATCACCACGTAATTTTACATACGTGCATTTACATTTGTGCACATAACGTACGGAGATGTAGTATAGTGGTTAGAATAATGTAATTAGTAGTACATTATGTAACATGGAGGCTGAGTTAGTCTTTATACGCCGAGCGGAAGTTTCGTATACGAGACGAGTCGAGTATACGGATCCGCGCGACGTACAAAGACCTTGCCTCCACGTTGCATACGATACTTTATGTAACGAAGATACAATTTCCAAGTTTACAAAGATTCATTTTAGAGAAGAATGCAGAGAGGGATGGTAAGGCTAGAGGAGCGGGCGAGGGGGGTGGCGGCAGCAGGGGGTTCGGGGGGCGCAGCTTTTTTAAAAATTGAAATAAAACCCATGTATACTATAACCTGTAAAGTTATATTGTGACTTTCCCTTTTTATATATTTTCCGGCATTTTTGAACAGGTTAGAACATGCACGCCCTACGTCTAGTATACGTAGGAATGGTCATCGTATCCGACTATCGTGTACGACGCTTGACGACGAATGGTCGTATGGTTGCATACGCAACGTATACGTAATATAGATGCATCTTTAGCATACGTTTATTGGACGCTGTAGCTTGAATAGAGTACGTATACGGGCACTTTATTGTACTAGTACGTTTTAAGGCACTTTATTGTGCTCATCTTTTCATCGTGTACTGTAAAGGGCTAGCTTCGTGTACGCAAATCTTGTACGATAAAACGTGGAAATCGTACTGAGTTACATAAAGTTTGTTTATTAAAGAATAGAACATTTCTAACTTTTGAAAATTTTTTTGTATAATTTTCATTGATATTTACCATTATCGATAAAATGTTTAACGGGCAGTATCTTGTCAAGAATCAAAACAGTACGTTTTGTTTACAAAATTATTATACTTGGAATTATTAAATAGGCAGCCGAAAGCGCGAAACATATGCACTCATATACTGCTTATTTGGATCCCGCAGAAACTGCGGGACTGACAATATAAAAGTAGCGTAACATGGCGCTGCTGGTTCAATCACGCAGTTACTGCATTGACGCCTTTTAGAAACTGCGGAACTTTGTTTCCGTGTGGTAGTGATGTGAGCAACAAATTTTTCAGTTTTCGGACAGATTGAGCTACATAAGGAACCAATGTTGTTGTTACAGTTATTGTTATAATAATAATAATAATAATAATAATAATAATAATGAGGGGCCAACCACTTACCCAATGGTAGAGGGAGTGGTTACAGTTGCAAACGAAATGGCCCGGTGCAGTCTGCAGCGGAGGAGATGGATATCGGAGCCACTTTTCTACTGCAGACTGCACACGTGGATTCTGGAGGGCCAAGGGAGGTTAGGGTTTTAGTCGGTAAACCTTGCCGTTAACATCAAAGGTGAGGGAGTCCGACACACGGGGGGTTACACAACATCTTCAACCCCCTATGGTGCCTAATGCATTTCCCCCCTCCGTCAAAAAAAAAAAATGAGGGGCCCAAAGGGAATGATGCGTAACACAATGCGGCTATGCAAAAAGCCGCATCTTAGCCTATCTTCCCAAATGGCTTACTCTCACCTCCACGTGTGCTTATTAAAGCCGGTGGGCCCTGGACTCTTAGCAACCTTGCCAGAGATTGGGTAACCAACCCCAGTGGATGGCGAGGTAAGAGACAAACGAGAGAGGCATAACAACGGGGAGTAGGGCTAACCACCCTACTCCCTGTATTTGCGGTTACTCATAGAATAACGCGCAGGGCTCCTGACCATCGGGCTGCTTCGGATGCAGCCCAGTCCCGAGGTGGAGGAGCCGAAACGGGTGTCCCGGGACAACGACCCACGAATACCCACGGACGATTTCAGTGGACGGAGGATCTCAGGCAAGATCTTATGCGCTGCTACGAGGAGAGCTGTCCGCAACAGAGAGGCTACATGGCGCGAATGCATAGTCGGTTTGCAGTAATGCATCCCGAACTGGCAGATCGCTTTTCTCAACAACAACTGAGAGATTATGTGGCCTATCTGAGGCGGATAGGTTTCGTTGTTCCCAGCTGTCAACCGGTACCGGATGTGCGGGCAATAACTGAGCCCGTACGCGGTGCTGGGAGAGATGCTCCACATTACGAAAGCACGACACTCGTGTTTAGGGAAAATTTGACAACGAAAGTTTTGCCTAAGCAACGAGAATTAGACAGAGCAAATAGCCTACTTCTGGATGCTCTTCCAGATGACTGCGACCTGTGGCAAGTCAATTGTGCCGTTTACGAGGCTGCAAGTGATCTGGTGACACCGCGAAATCTGACACAGATATCGGGGAGTTGGCAGATTACAAAACGCATGTCTCAATTGAACGGTAAGATTCGACTGACACGGAAACTCGCTTCCCGAATTCAGTGTTTGATCGACTATTTAACATCTGGCCGTTCATTTACGGCTAAAGTCAAGAAGTTCGCACAACAACTGCGGACGTATTATCACACACTGAACAAGCTGAAGTTGCTCAACATCAAGCAACGTTTAGCGGATAAAATTCGGGTTATGGCCGATGCCAAAAAGAGGCTGCAAAGTCGGGAAGAAGGAATTCGACAAAACTCAATATTTTGGACGAATCCTTCCAACCTCTTCAAACATCGTATCGCAGCCTCAAGCGAGTTTCCGTCGATGGCCGCAGTTGAGGAATTCTGGGAGAGCATCTACGAGAGAACATCTAGGCTTAATGTAGACACTCCAGGTATTGAAATCTTCACCGAGTTGTGCGACGAAGTCACACAACAAAGTGAAAATTGCACAACCCGTCAGTGCATTAGAGGTGAAAAATGCCATCACGGGAGCGAGGAATTTCTCCTCGCCGGGCTGGGATGGAATTAATAACTATTGGTGGAAGAAGTTCTCTTCTGTCTATCAACACCTAGCCCGAATATTCACCTCTTATATAAATGGAGACCAACCCATTCCGCACTGGCTGGTGGAGGGCCGAACGACACTGATCCCAAAATCGGGAGACTTGTCCGATCCGAGAAACCATAGACCGATCACGTGTCTCAATACGTTATACAAATTGTTCACTAACATCTTGAACGAACGTATTGAGAAATCCGTGAAACCGGTGTGGCAACGGATAGTAGAACAACGAGGCTGCAAAATGGGTGTATCCGGCTGCAAGGACAACTTGCTTATCGACAGGTGTGTTTGTCAGGACGCAGTCCAGTACAAGCGTAACCTGTCGATAGCCTGGCTGGATTACATGAAGGCGTATGACTCAACATCGCACGAGCTTTTAAGCTTGTTGCTCAAACGCCTCCATGTCCACCCAAACATAGTGAGAATTGTAGAAGACCTGATGTCTCTTTGGAAAACACGCTTTGTCATCACATCGGGCAAGCGTCGAACCATGTCTAGACTGGTTCAATTCCAAAGAGGTGTCTATCAGGGAGATTCTCTGAGTCCTCTACTCTTCTGCATCTCACTATTGCCTCTATCCGTTGCTCTCCGGAAATCTCGAGGGTACATGTGTGGACCGCCTGGTGAACGTGTACATAAGATCACCCATCTTTTCTATCTGGACGATCTTCAATTATACGCATCAGGCGAAGATCAATTACATCGATCTCTGAACATCGCGCTCACATACTCGAGAGATATCGGCATGGAATTCGGATTGGACAAGTGTGCAGTCGTTCATTTGCACAGAGGAAGGTCAGGCTCCCATAACAACGATATGGAGCTCGTCAACGGAAATGTCATCCGCCACCTTAGCGCCGAAGAAGCCTACACATACCTGGGCGTACCTCAAAGGCATGTCCAGGATGTGCAGGCTGCTAAAACCACCATCATTAAGAAATACCGGCGCATTCTCCGTCAGATCTGGTCATCAGAATTGACCGGGAGAAATAAGGTGGCAGCCATGAATATGTTGGCCGTATCACCAGTGCTCTATTCTTTTGGAGCACTGAAGTGGAACGTTGACGAGCTAAGGGATCTTGACCGAAGCACACGGAAGATGATTTGTATGCAACGCAGTTTGCATCCAAGATCTTCCGTGGAACGACTGTATTTGCCCCGAAATATGGGAGGTCGTGGCCTTTTAAGCCTGGAGTGTATGCATGACCGATTGGTCCTCGAAACAGCTTGCGACGTGATTAATGGAACGGAGGATCCCCTGATGATGCTAGTACATCAGCATGAAATTCAGGGGAAGGGGGCGTTTTTGTACAACGCGGCGGAACGAGCGGCGCGAAACCTCGGTATGGTTTTCAACGTGGGACGTAGTGGTGCACAGGAGGCTGAATCAGTCATCAATCTGTGCCCAGTGCGTCTCAGAGCAAACATACGGAAGGAACAACTCCGTATGTTGGAGGGAAGGCATGTCGACAAGCCGTTGCATGGACAATTCTTTCGAAAAGTCCAACAACGTGGCTTGTCGGCAGAGATGACCTTCTCCTTCTTAAGATCAGCCGGCTTGAAATCCGAGACCGAGGGTTTTATCTTCGCATGCCAGGATGGGGTCATCAATACCTTAGCGTATCGCTAGAACATCTTACACCAGGCGGTGCAGAGTACGCTTTGTAGACTGTGTAGATGTCATGCTGAGACACTAATGCATCTTTTGGCAGCATGTCCAATATATGCAGTTTCAGCATACATCGAACGTCACAATGCGGCTCTTCGAGTGCTGTATTACCACCTTCGCAGCACTTATAGTATTGATGCAACCCCAGTTTTCTGCTGCAGACTGCACACGTTGATTATGGAAGGCCCAGGGAGGTTCCGGTTTTAGTCGGTCAACCTTGCCCCGAACACCATGGGCAAGTGAGTCCGACACACGGGGGGTTAACCAACATTTTGAACCCCCTATGGTGCCTAACGCAATTTCCCCCCTCCGTAAAAAAAAAACGAGGGCGATATGGTTACGATGGCTAAGGCGTCTGCCTTATTTCGTAACTTGAACGTCTCCGAAGGTTCTGGGTTCCAGTCCCCGTGTAGACAATTTTCTGCGCGTTGGATTGAACTCAGTACCGACACTGCAATCACCTACCTCATGGTTTGAGGCATTTTTAAAATGTATATTATATATATATATATATATATATATATATATATATATATATATATATATATATATATATATATATATATATTGTAACTGTCTTTTAGATTCGGTATTAGTTTTAATTAGACTTCTATATGTACAACTCCAAAAGAAGTCGGTCTCGCGCCGACAGTTACAAAGTGCTGTCCTGGAAGGAAGCACAATTTGGGAAAAACGCGAGAAGGAAGACGGAGGGAATGTAAAATTGAATAATGGATCGGAAACAATCGCGTTGATTTAAATTTTATTATCACCTGAGATAAGGGACCAGCGAATACTGGTACTTACAAATAAAAAGTGACGACTCGCTCCAATACACCAATATTGTCTTTGGAGCCTCACTAGTTGTTGGGTCCGGGTACAATTTATCGGAATAGGCTGTCTACCTAGTAGGTTTTGGACGCCTCAAGAATATGGACGTCTGTCCGTCACTCATACACTCACACACCGAATTCTCTAAAACCGGATACAACCAACGAATTCTCCGCGTTTAGAGCAACCGATTATCGCCGCACGCTATAGAGGTCTCATATTTTTCGCCGGTTTTTCCATGCCGCACACCTGTAGGGTCGCGACGTTGCCAGCTCTCCGAGCCTCTCCAGCCCGCTAGTCCTGAAAAACTCCCTAGACATATAACTATATGTTATTCTAATCAGGACTACCGTTGCCGGAGCTTAGGGTATAACGGAATGCTGTTATTTTACGACTTAAGGAGTAAAACTCAGCTTTTCCGTTACACCCCCCGCCCAGACGCTGACTATCCGATCCGGGTACCAGCTCTGTCACTAGGCCTCTAAGCTCAGGTATAAAAGAATAATTATATTTAAGATTAGTTAACTTTTCCTAGCATCGTCTAGGCAATTTTGAAAAGGAAAGGGAACAGTTCAATCCACCGGGAAGGTTATTGGGATTTATTTCATGCAATGAGTAAGAGGTGAAATGAACCACACCAATGTATTTACGAAGATTTACTAGGTGAGTCTTTTATTTTGTTATTGGACATTACAAAGGCGGTCCTTGCATGTCGCCCACTTGTTAGTACAATTTGAGGACGACTGTCCATATCATAGGACGACTATTAAAATGATAGGCGTCCGCCTGATTATTGGGTCGTCTACCCTTTTTTATCGCCGCTGGTATCCACACAGGGCGCATTCCTCTCGGATGCGTTGGAGTGGGGCTTGGGCGCGGGCGATTTGTACGCGCAGCTCCATTTCTACGTACCCAAAACGAGACTTAGCCCACTCCACCTTTCCTCTGAGCTCCTCCTCCAGGAACCGTATATTGTCTGCCATGACCTATATTAATGAAATGAGCATGCCAGTGAAAGATTCCTTTTACATGCAAAATATAAGTATTTGAATTATAATTATTTAGGACCGATTCGAACTTGCAAATTTCGAACCATTCGGACCATTCGAACACGATGAGCATGCATTCAGGCTAACGTCGGCTACGAGTGCCATATTTATGGAATGGAACGCGAATAGGAACTATTGGTCGTTCATTCTTTCTCGGACGCCCACGAGGGCGCTTTTTCGCGGGATTAGTCGTATTGACTCGACTGGACGGACTAATAGAGACCTCCACGTTTGCTCCGCTAACCGTCCCTGAGTACGCCGGTCGTCTACCTAACCTACCGACACTGTCGCCATTCGTGTCGCCTATCTTCGCTTTTCTAGGCCGACCCCGTGGTCGACGCTTGACCTCGTCTTTCCTATGCACGTCCGCGTGTACAATCAGTTGGGACTTATCTACCACTTCTTGTTCAGGTTCAAGTAATGTTGATTGTTGATCGATGTCTTCTTCTTCTGCTAGATTCATCGAATCTTTTTCAATAAGCGTTGAATCGTCTAATGATGGATCTTCTTCTTCATCGTACGGCTTCAGTTGATTTACATGGCATTTACCGATATTTTTCCCGGATCCATCTCTTAATTCATAAACATTGGATCCTAATCGTTTGGAAATTGTATACGGTCCTACAAATTTATGAGCCAATTTTGCAGCAAATCCTTGGGCTGCCGATGATAAAACATAGTTTCTTTTAAGAACAGCGTCCCCGGGATTAAATTGGACGTCTCGTCTTCTCGCATCATAATAGTGCGCTTGACGTTCTTGAGCAGCTTCCACATTACGAGTTACCTCTTGATGTAGAGACCTCAAGGCTTTCAATCGTGCCATCCAATCTTGAACAGCCTGCTCTTCTTGGGCTCGCTCAGCCGTTTGATCTAAATGACGTTTTGAATGATCCGGCGGAACCAATTGACGTCCATAATTCATCATCGCCGGACTCTCTTGCATAGAGTCGTGAATCGCTGAGTTGTAGGCAAAGGCAAATTCCAAAATATATTTGTCCCATTGACGGTGATTCTCCTCGACAAAGGATATAATCATCCCTTTTAAAGTCCTATTAGTCCTTTCGACTGGATTGGCCTGAGGGTGATAAGGAGGACTCGTCGAGGGCTTAATTCCTCGCTCTCTTAAGTACTTATCGAGTAAGTTATTCTGGAAGGCTTTTCCATTATCTGTGTGGATGACCTCTGGCGTTCCGAAGCGAAAAACGATTCTTTCATTAAACGCCTTAATTACAGAGACCGCGTTCACTTTTCTAACAGGGACACATTCTATCCAGCGTGTAAAGACATCTTGGAAGACTAATAAAAATTCTCGACCTTGAGAGCTTTTAGGGAAGGGACCCATGGCATCTGCGGTAACAATTTTCCATGGTCCCGGAATTGGTCGACGACCCATTAACCCTGCTGGAGCGACCGGAGGAATTTTCATTCGCTGACACACAGAACATCTCCGTACGTATTTTACAACACCTTTCCTCATAGTCGGCCAGAAATAATACCGAGCAACCCGGTCATAAGTTTTACGGTTGCCGAGGTGACCAGCAGTAGGTACGTCGTGACTCTCCTGTAAAATCGCCTGCCTATTTTCTTCTGGGACGACTAACTTCCACGCATTCTCGTCGTCCATCAACGTATCTAATATGGGATCTGGACGGTAGACATATAGTTGACCACCAACGAGTTTCCAGTAGGGAAATTTGTGTGGATCCTCTTCGAGTTGTCGACGTTTCTCCAGATACCATTCGTCCAAGACCTTGGGAGTCTCTTGCATTGAACTAATTTGGACTCCATCGTCCGTCTCATACATGCGCGACAGCGCGTCGGGTACGTGATGCAGAGAACCCTTCCGGTGTTTCATGCTATATTGATAACCCTGCAATTCTAGGGACCATCGAGCTAGTCTACCGTTGGGGGTTCGTAAATCACCGAGCCATTCATTCATAAAATGATAGCCCTCAACGTACTCTCGGAATTTACGTATGGCCCATAGAGCAGCCAAACACTCTCGTTCTGAAACTGAATAGTTTCGCTCGGCCGGGGTTAATGTTCGACTTGCAAACGCGAGAACCCGTCTGTCTTCGTCGAACTGTTGACTCAACACAACTCCGAGACCCGTATCACTAGCGTCTGTCTCCAAAATATATTCTTTTGAGAAGTCAGGCCGGTGAAGAATAGGTGCTGTACTCAACAAATATTTGAGTCGTTCAAAAGCTTCTTGTTGCGCCTCTCCCCAGATGTAGGGCTGGTCCTTCCGTGTTAATTGAGTGAGTGGCTCTGCAATAGTGGCAAAGTCACCCATAAACTTCCGGTACCATGACGTCATACCGATGAATCTTCTTAATTGCTTTAAGTTCTTCGGCGCTGGATACTCTACAATCGGTCTAATCTTCTCAGGATCGGGTCGGAAACCATTTTTATTGACTAAGACGCCTAAATATCTAACTTCTTCCTTACCAAAGACGCTCTTTTCCAAATTTATAGTTAGTCCTGCGTCTTTAATTTTGTTTAGAACATACTCTACCCACTTAAGATGCTCCTCAAACGACTCAGAGACAATTATAATGTCGTCTAAATATGAGAAGGCGTAGGGCTCCAACTCGGGCCCAATCAGAGAATCAATCATCCGCTGAAAAGTAGCGGGGGCTCCATTCAATCCAAAGGGCATCCTACGGAACTGGAATAATCCTTTTCCGGGCACTGTGAATGCCGTGATTGGTTTGGATCGTCTATCCATCGGAATTTGATGATAGGCGCTCCCTAAATCCAGGGTTGTAATATACTTAGCGCCCTGTAATTTCCGCAAAATGGAATCCATGTAGGGTAGAGGGTAGGCGTCTGGCCTCGAGACGGCATTTACCTTACGATAGTCAACGCAGAATCGCCAACTACCGTCCGACTTCTTCACCATGACGACAGGACTCGACCATGGACTTGAAGATGGTTCAATAATGCCCTCATCTAACATATGTTGAACCTGTTGGTGCATGTCTTCCTCAATTTTCTTCGAGACCGGATAATATCGTTGTTTAATTGGTCGGGCACAACCTACATCTATCACGTGCTCGACTAAGTGAGTACATCCTATGTGAGGCGTATCCTTAGGAATAACCGATTGAACTACTCTCTGGAGACGTCTTTGTTGCTCGTCCGTCAACTTCCGTAGACCCGATGTCTCGTGGCTCTCTTCAAGAGGAAGGGAAACCATAGCGACCTCTACTGGAATTCTTTGTACATCTCCATTCAGTGTAATGTAATTCTGCCGAGGATGAAGGATTGCGTTGAATTCCCTGATGAAGTCGGCGCCTAGCAAACATTCAGCCTCCAAATCTGGTATTAGTAAGGCAGTCAGCCATTTCTCCTGGTTGCCAATCCTAAATGGTAGTCGAATTTGGCCGGTGATCGACACAGTTCTTCCATCAGCGACTTTAGCGTCACTATCTCGATATGGTTCTATGTGGAGACCAACATTTTGGGCGAGTCGATGTGCGATACGCCCGATTACCGTACGAGCCGCTCCTGGATCAAACAGAGCTCTCAGTCTGTGACCATGGACAGTCCCAGTTACCCACCATCGAGTACTGCCTTCTTCCGTCGCCATGTGCACTTCTGACGGGTATTGAGCGGCTGCTCGGTTTAATGGTGAGGAGGTCTGTATTCGAGAATCAGGGATAGGTGCGACCTCTCCTACGCATCCCTGATATCGTTTTCCCGGCATCGAGGGCAATTATAGCTCTTGTATCCCAAGAGACCACATCGAAAACATTTTAATCCGGAAACTCCGGTGTTTGGATTATCCATCTTCTTGGCTCCGGGCGGAGTTTTATTTGCTGAGCCTTGGAATTTTCCTGTATCAGCAGTTGGGGCACCCCGAAATGCCTGCCCTGGTTTCTTCCTCCATTTAGGAGCTTTTTGGCTCGGCGGGGATGTCCATTGGCCCGCATTCCCATAATATGGACGTCTGTCCTCGGCCACCCTGGTTGCCGACCTCTCTCGTTGAAGTGACGTTACTACCTCCTTTATGTCCCTCACCGTAGTCGCCAATCTATTTTCCATTGACCCGATGAGTTTGGTACAGGTGTCCTTCACCATTTCTTGTACGTCCGACTCGGATAAGGCCGCTATTGAAGATGGTTTGGTCTTCGGTACCTCTACTGCGGCGAAACCTAATTTCTTCTTTGGTTTCCCACGATAGGCTACTTCCGGACAGAACGACTGTTCTGGTGCTGGTGGAGGTCTATAGGCCTGCCCACATTTCATAATTCGTTCGGCCTCCGTTGCATGGTGCAGGAGTTCGCCAAACGATCTTACTCTATCTCGCTGTACCGCCATCTGTATATCTGGCCGAAGATTTCGATGTAGCCGGTCCAGCTGCGCCTCGACTGACAGCTCCGGGACTAGCCTATGCAATAATGATTGCAGGCATATCAAGTATTCCCGGACTGATTCATCGGGACCTTGAGTCCTAGAGTGAACCTCCATCTCAAGCTGGCACTGCAAATTCCGATCACCTCCATACGTGGAGCGGGCTTCCTCACAGAACTGTGTCCAGGTATGCCAATGGTGATAGGAAAACCTATACCATTGCAGGGCGACTCCTGTTAGTAGGTATGGTCAAGCATATAGCAGCTCTTCTTCCGAGATTTCTGCCATCCTGCTACATTCCCGGACTCGGGTCAAGAAGTCATTAATACTCTGGTCTTCGCGTCCTGCAAACGTCACGTTCCATCTTCTGACCACTTCGCACAGATCTCTGCTCCGGAGGGTTCGATTTAGCCGACTATCATTTTCCCGTTGGCTATTGATTCGGCTAACAATTTCGTTCCCCAAACTTGAACGATCTCCCCCCTCCTTAGGGGCACCCTGACGGTGTAAACCTAAAGTCTGACCCTCTGGATATAGCGGCTCCCCTGACCGATCTCCATGACGTGGTCGGCTTTGCTGTGGCACATGTTGACCTTCTTCCATTGCTTGTATGTCATCCGGGGGTGAAGGATAGTTAATGTCAAACGTATCCCGAAAAGTAACTTTTTCTGTCCTGGCCGCCTGGCCCAATGTGGTACTATGCGCCCTATCTGACCATCCATTTTTCAATTGTTGGACGACTACTTGGCTGACTCGTTGTACTAATTCATTCAGATCGGCTTCATTCTGACTTAAATTAGTCTCTTGTACGGAGCTCTGATCTGATTGGTTTCCATCTTGTCCTCTTGTTGGGTTATTTATATTTTCTCTAATGTTATTAATCGACGACAACTCTTGTTCTTGATGTACTTGAGCCTGAACTCTAATTCTATCCCTATTTTGGAGCTCTTCAATAAACCCTACAAAAGATTCTAATAAGGCATCGCGACGCGACCTAGACTCTACTTCACTTTCCTCTACATTAGTTTGTATAAAGTCTGCCGCAGTATAATTACCCTCAAGTCGATCTAAAAGACGACTGACCCGAATAAATGGTCGACCAGACCTATTTAACTCCAGACGCTCTAATGCCTCATCCAATTCTTGGGTCGACAAATGGAAAACCCATTCATCTAACTCACGATAATCGTCTTGGCTCATTTTTCTTTTCTGAATTGTATTGTCACTTAATTCAGTAAATAAATAAATTACGATTACACCAACACACACGCCTATCGCGAATATGATGAATTCTTCCATTTATTTATTTCACGTCAGTGAATAAAATTAAAATTAAAACTTTAATTTATAAAAAATAATAAAAAAAAATTAAGTTATTAGACGTCCAATTAATTTTTTTAAAAAAAAATTTCAATTTAATTAATATTGACTTGACGTCAGGTGTAATAAAAATACACAATTGCACTTTACATTTAAATAAATTATTAAGACATATCCACAAATACACATTTTAGGCTAATTAACGCCTTTATTAACTTAAAATAAAATAAAAGTCTTCAAAAATATTTACGTCTTAATCCATAAAATAATTTAAAAGTCACAATTTTGATTAATTAATTTGACGTCTTATCCTTCAAATTTGCTAATACGCTCTCAAGCATCTTTTAAACTCCGTCTAGTAAATGGATGACTTAAACCTCACTTCTTGTTTTTAAAGACTGTTCGTTAAAATCACTTCATTAATTTAAAATTTCAACTTTTAATAATTTAATTTATTCGGTCTTACATGGATCTACTCCAACAATGGCATTATATCCTAAGACCAACACACCTGTCAACCATTTACTAAATTATAGACGACCTAACTTACAATTAACTCTCAATTTGATCGACTTAATTTTTCGCTTTTATTTTGTCGCCTATAATCCTAGTCACTTTTGTTTCGCTTTAATAAATATTAATCAGCCCCATCGAGACAATACCATAAATCCATATCTGTATACATCCATCCGCTTTAAATAAAATGGTTGTCTACAATGACTAAGTACCCCCGTAGTACCGCTTTAATTTAATATTAATTACTTACTTAATCTATACAATGACCGACCAATAATTCCTAAATGTACCGGGCTTGACAGAAATGTCGACAATACAAACAAAATTATAAATAATACACCACATTCTTTATTTCTTTTATTATTACTTATTCACATATTATTTTCAAATTTAAATTTGTTCTTGTTCAGTTACTAACTATATAACGTATATCAATATTAAATTTTTCTGTGTTATTGTTTCACTATCTATTATTATATTTTCAAAGTAAAGCCTGTCATTGTTTACTATCTATTAGCAAGCTCTACCTTTCAAAAAAAAATGTAACCGTTACTTTCACTGATCAAACTTTTTCCGTTATTACAAATATTCCTAATTTTACTTTGAATATCTTTATTATATTATTTTATTACTCTAGAACTAATAACGTTAATAATTATATAAATTTTCTTTAAACGTCAAGCCACAATAACCAAATAATGTCACTTTTTCACTTTTAAACGTTTATTCAACACTAATTGTCGACTCTATTTAATTTTTTTTTCCAATTTGTAATCGACTTTACAGGTTATCTGTCGACTTTATTAATTAAATAAAAATAGTCGAACAATTTATTAATATATAGTCGCCTCGACTTAATTAATATTTTCATGACAATCATGCATTTTCCTCAGTCACTTTAGACAGACAATGTATTTCTTTTATTTTTAATTTGTACTTAGTTTCACTAATTGACCCACGAGTCAACTTTACTTTAATACACATAGAAAAGTGAAACTATTCAATTTTAACATTGACTAGATGAGTCAATGTTTCTCAGGTGTCAACCTTTGCACCGAACCCATTTAACCATACACAATTTTACTCCAAAATTAAAATTAGTTTAGTAGGGTAATTTCAATTCGGGCGCCAATTTGTAACTGTCTTTTAGATTCGGTATTAGTTTTAATTAGACTTCTATATGTACAACTCCAAAAGAAGTCGGTCTCGCGCCGACAGTTACAAAGTGCTGTCCTGGAAGGAAGCACAATTTGGGAAAAACGCGAGAAGGAAGACGGAGGGAATGTAAAATTGAATAATGGATCGGAAACAATCGCGTTGATTTAAATTTTATTATCACCTGAGATAAGGGACCAGCGAATACTGGTACTTACAAATAAAAAGTGACGACTCGCTCCAATACACCAATATTGTCTTTGGGGCCTCACTAGTTGTTGGGTCCGGGTACAATTTATCGGAATAGGCTGTCTACCTAGTAGGTTTTGGACGCCTCGAGAATATGGACGTCTGTCCGTCACTCATACACTCATACACCGAATTCTCTAAAACCGGATACAACCAACGAATTCTCCGCGTTTAGAGCAACCGATTATCGCCGCACGCTATAGAGGTCTCATATTTTTCGCCGGTTTTTCCATGCCGCACACCTGTAGGGTCGCGACGTTGCCAGCTCTCCGAGCCTCTCCAGCCCGCTAGTCCTGAAAAACTCCCTAGATATATAACTATATGTTATTCTAATCAGGACTACCGTTGCCGGAGCTTAGGGTATAACGGAATGCTGTTATTTTACGACTTAAGGAGCAAAACTCAGCTTTTCCGTTACAATATATATATATATAACATCATAATAATACAAACATTAATTAGTAAAACGTAGTAAACATGTGATATGCATCGAATAGTCTATTACAATACAAGTGCATAAAGTAAGCATTTTACAAGTATTATTTATAAATACTTCTGCTGGCCTGTCGTCGGGGTCGAAGTTTTGAAAATGCTCATCAATCAATTTTACGTCGACCCACGCCATAGGTCATAGTTGTAAATCGTTTTCAATTTTCATACATATAAGAAACACTATACTGTTGTAACATATCTATTGAAGCCGCTTGGACCTAAATATGATTGGACCCCTAAATATCGGTATAATTTTATAATATAACTGAAAGCTGTTAGTGAACGAACGAATATTAAGGAATAGCCGACTCTGCAAAGGGTCGATGTTTCTGAAGCAGCGAAGCGAACGAGGCACCACGCTAGTACTAGTTTGTTTCTTTATAATTATTTCAAGAAATGAAAAATTATTTACTAATGATTTATGCGAAAATTTGAATTTTGCACGTATTTTGTTTCGTGAACTAACACAAATTCTTCACAAATTCTGTAAGATGCTTATGCAGGCCGCAGCGTTTGAATCCAGCGGGACACCGCTCGTACCTTCGGCTAATGGGTACGGCGCAGCTGTCCGAAGTGCCATTTGTCCGAATCGGAAAAACCAATATGGCGGTTACGGAGCCGTAATACAAAATTTCTTCCGTCTACAGCGTCATCTGTCCGATTCGTCAACTGTTCGACGCGTCAATTGTCCGAATCGGAATATTTAATATGGCGGTTCGTAGGTTGCGCGCGATTTGCGGCCTATCATATATAAAGGGTTGTAGCCGAGTGGTTAAAGCATTCGACTTATGAATATAACTTTTGTAGTTCGCGTACCTGCAGATGCTTTTTTTATTTTTTTTTTATTTTTATTATTATGAATTTATTGTAATTTCTTAAATGCTATTCAAATTAGTTATTGTGTATTTTTTAAAGGAATTTTTAATTTTTTAAATATAATTTTTAACCTAATTTAAGGTATTTTTTGTACCTTATTTTGTCGAATATGACGTTAAATAAAACTGAAACGTGTTTTCTCTACTTTTATTAATACGAATCATTATTATTAATTACAGAAATGATTAGATAACACGTTTTATAAATTAGTTCTATTAAATAAATAAATTTTTACAGTTAAGAAGATATCGCCAAAATGTTTTTAATTCTTCCTCCTCCGCCAAAAATCAAATTAATATGTCACAATACTTTTTACGTAAATGAAATAGTAGCTTATGTTATGCAAAAGATCTGTAACTAAATCAATCATACCCATCCATTTTCAAATACTTGGAATGTTGTTTTTACTAATTCTAATTTTATGAAGCTTTAAATAATGCTCAAATATAATTAAAATTAAAAAATTCTACGAAAACGATATTATGAAAGTAATAATAAAAATACAACACATCGTCTAAACTAGTAGTATTAAATACATAATTTTCTAAACTTGGGAAAATTTTGCCACTGTTTTTCACTTCTTATTTATCCGCCAAAAATGAAATTAATGTGTAATATTATTTTTTTCCGATTGAAAGTAGTACCTAATATCATGCAAAATGATCTGTAACTATAATGCAATTATACAAATTCAATGCCTATTATTTGGAATGTTGTTACTAAATATTTTGTATTTAGCTTTAGAAATATGCTAAAAAATAAGAAAAATTAAAAAAAATGTTCTGTAAAAAATAATAATAATAAGTTAATACATTGTTTAAACTATCAGTATTAAACAAAATCATTTTTTAAAGTTAGTTTAGTCGACTGGTTAGAGTGCTTGCCTTCCGTGTATGATGTTTGATGATCGCGTACTGACAAGTGCATGTTTTCTTTTTTTTTTTTTTCTTTTGTTATTAATTTTATTATTATGTTAATATTATAATTTATTAAATGTTACTTAAATTATTTATTATATTGTTTTTAAAATATTTAATATAAGTACTATTTTTATGAAATTTTAAGTCTTGAAATATATTTTTTTCACGTAATTTTATACATTTTATAGTTTTGTTTTAAATATTCATAATTTTTTTTATTTACAATGTTAAGCGTAATTTTCTGTTTTATCGTTGTGAGGATTTATATTCTCCTTAAAGGGGTTCTATAAAGTGCTTGACCGATCAGTAAATAAAAAATTACTAAATCGATTTATCAAAATTTGGGATTTGTAAGGGCAATTCTAAGTACTATAGACGTTTTTCTAGAAAATACCACAGACATTAATTAAGTACTGGTTGATAATTTTAGGAAATAAAAAAAAGCACTTATTTCCGCAATTTTTACAAAATCGTTTCTTTAATTTTTATTATTTTTCAGAAGATTTTTACAGCTTCATAAACAAGATTTGTAAAAACAACGTTCCAAGAAATGGACATTGAATAGGTATGAACGTATTACTTTCAGATAATTTTGGATAACATAATCTACTATATTATATACGTATAAAATATTATTACATATTAATTTGATTTTTGGCGGATAAAGAAGAGGTACAAATATTTTGGCGATTTTTTCCTACCTGTAGAAAATTATTTATTTATTTATTACTACTAATTTAGACAATGTATTATATAGTAATGCCTGTCGCTGATAATAATGATTCTCACAAATAGAAATATAACCAAAATAAGTTACAAAAAATATATCATATTTACGTGACAAAATATATTTAAAGACTTACAATTTCTTTAAAATATTACAATATTTTAAAAACAATATAATAAATAATTTAAATAACATTTAATAAATTATAATATTAACATAATAATAAAATTAATAACAAAAGAAAAAAAAAGAAAACATGCCTTGCCAGTACGCGATCTTCTAATGAGCGCAAGGTGCGCGAAACCTATGCGCGTGAAAGGTCTCCACCTGGCAACACTGCCCTAGGGGGGTGAAGCTGCTGCTATATTCCCTATGGTATGTCGGTTCTCTTCGTGACCTCCCACTTATTTCAAAACTTCATGTATCCAGATAGCACTTGCAGTCATGTGCTCGGCGAGCTTTGGCGTGATAATCGTAACGCCCTTTTAACTAATATACGTGCACTAGATGCTTACAATCGCCGATACGGGGTCTAGGTATCGAACGCCGTAGTTCTTCATCACTTTAATTAAAATACATCCACCAGGTGTTTCGGGTCACCGATTACGGAGTCTTGTCGCGCACCGTAGTTTTTCAACTCTTCGATTAAAATACGTGCACCAGGTTTTTAGGGTCGTCGATTACGGGGTCTAGGTGTCGCGATCCGTAGATTTTCATCTTTATAACTAAAAAACCTGCACCCGGTGTTTGGGGTTGCCGATCATGTAGTCTAGGTATCCACTTGGTATTAACCAACGATAACCTGGAGGTCACCGTTGAAGGTCATTTCAAGATCAAATCAATTTTATCTAATAAACAACTCTAACCTTGACCTTGGGCCAAATTTGAAAAAATTTGAAGGTCAAATCAAAATATGTTCAAATTTGAAGAAAAAAAGCAAATTGATTTGACCTTGAAATGACCTTCAACTTTGACCTCAAGGTCATCTTTGGTTAACTCGAAGTCAATACCTAGACCACTTGATCGTCGACCCCAAACTCCTGGTGCATATTTTTTAGTTAAAAAGATGAACAACTACGGAGCGCGATTCCTTGACACCGTAATCGCCGACCTTGAATACCTGGTGCACGTATTTCAGATAGAATCATGAAACACTATGGAGCTCGATACCTAGAACCCTTGATCGGCGACCCGGAACACCTAGTGCACGTATTTCAGCTAGAATCGAGAAAAACTATGCAGCGCGATACCTGGACCCCGTAATCAGCTAACTTAAACATCTGGTGCACGTATTTTAGTTAAAAAGGGGAAAAATTACTGAGAGCAATACCTAGTCCCCGTAATCGGTCACCCTAAAGACCTGCAGCAAGTATGTATTTTGCCAATCCGATTCAAAACTGCGGATCGCCATATCTCGAGACCGTAATCAGGAAAACATCTGTGCGTTGGTTGCCAACACTGATATATATGATATGGATAGGCGATACCCATGCTTTGGCTAGGTAGAGGCATATAGCTTATAATTAACGTAAGGTGTACTGTAAACATCTCACATTGGAAACTATAATTATGTTAATCTGTCTATGCATATCGTAGCGAACGCAGAGCTCTTTTTTGTACTAAAAAGTCACACTTGTAAAAATCAGAATTTCACAGTGATACAAATGACGAATCTGTGGTTCTGTGGCCGAATGGGCCGATTCGGACGCAGTCGGGTGGTTTCGGATCGCCTTCGGGAACTATACCCCCTCCATTTCATACCAAACGCCTTCCAACGGAAACCTTCAAATTGTCCCACGTTTTGACTCCCTATAGCCTATCCATATCATATACAGGGTGCGTGCATACGATCCGAACATAGGGCATGCCATGTTAACGGTAGAGCGTTCCTAATTGGCCAGTTCCAGCCCGTACGGTTCTCCCCATTGGCCTGGAGAGAGCATGGAATGTCTGAAACTTGAGATGCGAGTGCTGCCATCACTGTTCAGTACTTCAGTCAGCCGCATTTAGTAATTCAGCCTGAAGTAAACATTGAGTGCATGATAAAAGATCGTAGATGTAATTTTCCTACACTGTACAAAATCGTAAATGTAAATAATCTATTAATTATGGTAATTTTACCACCCGTTATAATTTTCCTTCGCTTAATGTTATAAATTTACTACAAATTCACTACACCCCGTTGTAACTTTCTTACCGGGTTAAGTGTGAATTTACAACATTAAACGTAGGAAAATTACATCTACGATCTTTTGACTCAATGTTTACTTCAGGCTGAATTACTGAATGTGGCTGACTGAAGTACTGAACATTGAAGGCAGTACTCGCATCTCCAGTTTCAACCTCCGTGAAGTTAACCGGCGATTGTAACGAAATCGATCGAAAATAGCGCGAATCGTTTGCGATTCGTTTGCGAATGTTTGCGATTACCGATTTTTCGTTTGCGACTTCGTCGTTTTTGAGTTATTTGCAAAAAACGACATGGCCGGCTAACTTCACGTTAGCATTTTTGAAAACGCAATTACTCGGCAACCAATCGACCAATTTCGCCCAAATTAGGCTTGATCGTTTGCGATTCGTTTGCGAATTATGAATTAAATGTGTTTTTTCCGAGAACTTGTAAAATCAAAAAAAAAAATAAATTATCCTATATGTCCCTTATATACAAATTTCATTAAAAGGTTTGCGATTCGTTTGCGAATTGAGAAAATATAGCAATCTCCCGAATATCACAATAAATAATGCAAAAATAAACGAATTATCGAAAGTTACAAGATCCAGCCCGCCTCGATATACAAAATCCTTTAAAATGTTTGCGATTTTTTTGAAATTGGTCTCAAACGTTTGCGATTCGTTTGGGAATTGAGAAAATATAGCAATCTCCCAAATATCACAATAAATAATGCAAAAATAAACGAATTATCGAAAGTTACTAGATCCAGCCCGCCTCGATATACAAAATCCTTTAAAAGGTTTGCTATTTTTTTGGAAATCGGTCTCAAACGTTTGCGATTCGTTTGCGAGTTGAGAAAATATAGCAATCTCCCGAATATCACAATAAATAATGCGAAAATAAACGAATTATCGAAAGTTACTAGATCCAGCCCGCCTCGATATTCAAAATCCTTTGAAAGGTTTGCGATTTTTTTGAAATTGGTCTCAAACGTTTGCGATTCGTTTGCGAATTGAGAAAATATAGCAATCTCCCGAATATCATAATAAATAATGCGAAAATAAACGAATTTTCGAGAGTTACTAGATCCAGCCCGCCTCGATATACAAAATCCTTTAAAAGGTTTACGATTTTTTTGAAAACGGTCTCAAACGTTTGCGATTCGTTTGCGAATTGAGAAAATATAGCAATCACCCGAATATCACAATAAATAATGCGAAAATAAACGAATTATCGAAAGTTACTAGATCCAGCCCGCCTCGATATACAAAATCCTTTAAAAGGTTTGCGATTTTTTTGAAATTGGTCACAAACGTTTGCGATTCGTTTGAGAATTGAGAAAATATAGCAATCTCCCGAATATCATAATAAATAATGCGAAAATAAACGAATTTTCGAAAGTTACTAGATCCAGCCCGCCTCGATATACAAAATCCTTTAAAAGGTTTGCGATTTTTTTGAAATCGGTCTCAAACGTTTGCGATTCGTTTGCGAATTGAGAAAATATAGCAATCTCCCGAATATCACTATAAATAATGCGAAAATAAACGAATTATCGAACGTTACTATATCCAGCCCGCCTCGATATACAAAATCCTTTAAAATGTTTGCGATTTTTTTGAAATTGGTCTCAAACGTTTGCGATTCGTTTGGGAATTGAGAAAATATAGCAATCTCCCGAATATCATAATAAATAATGCGAAAATAAACGAATTATCGAAAGTTACTAGATCCAGCCCGCCTCGATATACAAAATTCCTTTAAAAGGTTTGCGATTTTTTTGCAATCGGTCTCAAACGTTTGCGATTCGTTTGCAAATGATGGCGATTACCAATTTTTCGTTTGCGACTTTGTCGTTTTTAAGTTATTTTCGGAAAACGATACATATAGTTCTCTCATTTTCCCTCATTTTGTTTGAGATGGGATACACTCGAGGCGCTACTTTACAGAGTATTCAAAATAGGCTCGCAGGCAACTGCGATCTCCCTTTTTTGCCTTTTTTGTCCAGTTCTTTTGTTCTAGATTATTCCGGTGTTCCTTCGTCCCAGGAAATGCACTGCCGCAGTTCTCTTTGAAATTGATTGGATTGAGGCACATTTATCAAGTTATTGAAATATACAGGACATATTTGGTAATTACCTCTGTGCTTAGATAAATAATAGTGGGTGTATGATCGGATGAATGCAAATATAATATTTAGTTTATAGTGTTATAAATTACGAATGTGTGTGTGTGCAAGCGAATCTCAGCTTTTTTAAGATATTTTATTTATCTTAAAAAAAGTTTTTAAATTATTAAAATTAAATAATAAACTAAAAATAAGAAAAAAGTGAAAAATACAATTTTTTATTAAAATCTCTTATCATACATTTTGGGAAGCGGTATTTAAGTGTACGTACGTTCGCTCTTAATGTCCAAAATCACTCTTGCTGTACGCTTATTGTACTCTTATTGTACACTTCGGGAAGCGGCATTTAAGTGTACGTACTTTTCGTGTACTCTTATCGTAATGTCCACGAAGCGTACGTACTCTTCATGTACGCTTCCATTTTTACCAGGGTAGTACTTACATTTTGAATCCATAGCAATGCATGTATAATACATGTAATTTTCAAAAAGTTGGTATTTATTATTTCTTCTCACTACTGAACGTCCCACAACAAATTAATACTCCATGTTTCAACTATTCGTTAGTTACGCATCATTTTATAACAAACTTTTTTGATGCATGGTAAATGAAATTATTTATTAGTACTAATTATTAGTATTTATTATTGCATTTAAACTTTTCTTCTTAAAAATAGTTAAACATTGAAGAATTTATAAGAATAGACAACTTATACTCGACATAAATTAACAACTTATATTCGCAGACAGGATTTTGTTCGATTTTTCTAAATATATTGTATTCAAATTTACTAAAAAAATGTCAAAAGCGTCAAAAATGAAGATTTATTTAAAACATTATGTCTACCGTAAGATCTTGAAGATTAAGTTCTTATGGCAGTACAAAAGTAGTCTTGAAAAATTACGGAAAGAGATTTTTTCTAAAAATAAACCTTCATTGTTTAAATTCCTTCAAGAAATACATATTTTTAGTTATTATTAAGAATGCTATTCAATACTAAATAAACATTTTTCATTTTTACCTGCTTTTATCTGTTGGAGGAATTTGTGAAGCTTTCTTGTTGCAAATAACCCTTTGATAGCACGTTGTCTAAATAATTATATAAGTAAAAACGTTATAAGTAATGCCCAGAAATTCCAAATCGACTCAAAAAAATTCACAGTAGCGTATAAATATGTTAGAAATAAAGTCTTTATGAAATCATGAGGGAGCAACAATTTGTTTAAACAATATCAATTGTTTATTGCATATTAAACCTTAAAAACAATATAAGTATGGCCCAGAAATTCCAAATCGACTCGAAAAAATTCACAGTAGCATAGAATTTTACTAGAAATAAAGTCTATATGAAATCGTGATGGAGCAACAATTTGTTTAAACAATATCTATTGTTTATTGCATAATAAACCTTAAAAACGATATAAGTAATGCCCAGAAATTCCAAATCGACTCAAAAAAATTCACAGTAGCGTATAAATATGTTAGAAATAAAGTCTTTATGAAATCATGAGAGAGTAACAATTTGTTTAAATAATATCTATTGTTTATTGCATATTAAACCTTAAAAACGTTATAAGTATTGCCCAGAAATTCCAAATCGGCTCGAAAAAATTCACAGTAGCATAGCATTGTGCTAGAAATGACGTCTGTATGAAATCATGAGGGAGCAACAATTTGTTTAAACAATATCAATTGTTTATTGTGTAACGTTCCTGAAAACATTACAGGCCTCCTTCGGGCATTACTATGTATATCGATTATTTACAGCGAACGAGAGAGAGAGACCGCGTGAATATCCCTTGATAGGTCCGCGAGATCACGTGACCCGCGAATAGATTCCTTGACGGCTAATTGCCGAATTCGCAGACAGACGAGCTACGTCATTGATTAGCACTTGTTGCGTTTTTGTCGTCGCGCCACAATCATAGCCCGGGTTGGCGATTCACCAATAATATAGTGTCCTTATTTTTTGTTATTGTTATCTGTCAGCTTAGGTAGCGGGTGACGTGCGTGAGTGTGTGCGAGATATTAAGATAAGTGAGCGAGAAAGGAACAATGTAAGTACCGACTCTACCTTACTCTCTCTCTTTCTCTTCTGCGAAAATCGCCTCGTACCTTGTGTGACCGGCGCGTGCCAGAATATTGGCTAAACGCGTGTATTCACCTTTGTAATTATTTGATATCTGTATATTCCTTTTTTTTTATAATACATCTCGATTATCTCAGTTAATGGTGTCCTTTTTTTGTGTGTGCTGCCTATTGGCTTTTGTCGTGATCCCGATCCCTCTCCGCGGTCGTGAATACTTTTCTTTACGTACTGATGCCGGTCGGCACTAATTTTTTTTTGTTATAATTATCGAATTGCCGCTCTGGCTGGAATTTGTTTCCACTTCAAGTTCTTTAACGTCGAATAGTCGAAACGTTACAATTGCATAATAAACCTTAAAAACAATATAAGTATGGCCCAGAAATTCCAAATTGACTCGAAAAAATTCACAGTAGCGTAGAATTCTGCTAGAAATAATGTCTATATGAAATCATAAGGGAGCAACAATTTGTTTAAACAATATTGCATAATTTTGTAAATGCAATAACAAGAAACTGTGGTGCAATAAACATAAATAATAATAGATATTGTATAGTTGATATAAACATAATAAATAATAGTTATTGTTTAAACAAATTGTTGCTCCCTCACGATTTCATATAGATTTTATTTCTAGCACAATTCTACGCTACTGTGAATTTTTTTGAGTCGATTTGGAATTTCTGGGCAATACTTATATCGTTTTTAAGGTTTATTATGCAATAAACAATAGATATTGTTTAAACGAATTGTTGCTCCTTTAAGGTATATACGAATATTACTTCTATATGTACCATGTGCTTGTGGTGCTTTTGCATTTGTCCAAGTCCCTTAGCAATGTTTATTTGTTAAAAGAAAATATTGTATATTCTGAGGCCCCCGAGTGCGCCATCCGCCATTCGTACATGGCTCGCGGCGTTTACCCTGCTAGATTACACTGGTAGCTTCAGCGTCATGTTGGTGAAAAGGTTTTTAAAATGTACTCTATGAAACAATTTTTTATTACTATATTGCCCATTTTGTAACGTTCTTTTTAACATTTATTTGTGTACATATTTTATTTATGTTCGGTACAAACATAATGTAACAATCATCATCAAATATATTATACAAATTCAATAATTTTCTAAAATTATGTATCACACAATTTTGCAAGTTTTTTTTTTGGTTTGACTTTTTGTACCTCTTATTTATGCCATTTCCTTCTTTAAATATTCGCGCATTCTTATTGTTATATAAAATCGTATAATGTACAGTAACATTTATACAGCCTCATTTTGGTGTTTTAGCACTCGAATTGTATTTTAACTTCGGGGGAAGTAAATTCACCTAAAATATGATCGAACGCATTATTAAAAGTACAATACTTTCTGATAACAACTTCAATGCTCATTATTAAATGAAACATTCGATGGTTGGGATGAATTAGTTCATTATGTGGATTAATGAACTTTTCGTAGCTGTGGCATGTTACCATGTTACCACGCGGAAAGACCCGTGGAGCGATGATCGTATGAGAGGTTCGGCACGCTGATCGTGTGGCAGACTCGATCGATAGTTGCGCCGCGCTCGGACGACTACAGTATGAAGTCATCCGATTATATTATGTAGACACCGCATAATCGTGCAAGGCCACCGGAATATCTTGTGGCTCCGGACGAATTTCATATGGTAGAGGGGATACGTTTAACGTGCAGCACTCACACGATCAGCGTGCCGAACCTCTCATACGATCATCGCTCCACGGGTCTTTCCGTGCATGTAAACGCCGTATGATCATAGGGTGTTAACTGACATAATGCCTCTTGCAGAATATATCTGGGTGATTCTCCACAGATACGTCAAATCCACCTTTTGATGTGACAGAAAATAAAAATGCATATTTTTAAAATGTGACTCGGATATTTTTATGGTTATATGTAATACAACAATATCCCAAAGTAGCCCAGCTGTTCATAAATTAGTATCTGAAAAATTGTTCGATAAAAAATATACCGATCCAGGGGAATTACTTTCATTACACGGGAATTATTTCTGTCAATTACATTCACTTAGTATATTACTTTCTAATAATATGGATGCCAAAAAAATTTTTTAAACTATCTAACAACCAGCTATTTTATAATAAGCAGGTACATATGGTTTAAAAAAATCTAATTAAAGCCATTATAAAAAAAAAGTAACACAATGAAAATTTCCATATTTCAGAAAGCTTGCTTTATAATAACGCTCATCATTTATTTGACATTACATACACTTAACATAGGATAAATAGTAACAAAATTAAATTACCTAAGTAACACACTAGTTGAAATTTTTGTTTTTTCGATACTTTTGATTCAGGTTCTTTTTTTCCTTTTAACCGAGTTTTTCTTAGCAGTCAAAGCTGGTTCATGCTCTCCTTTTCTTTTAATAGTCAATTGAGATTTTCTTTTGCCAGTGATAGCTGATTCCAAAATACCTTTTCGTTTGTATTTTTGTTTAAATCGTGTGTTTCTTGTGATCCTATGTGGTAGTGCTTGCATTTTTCGGATAGGTTGCAAGAGCAATAGCTGAGTTGATTAAAATTTACGCGATCGGGCTGAGATCGTACCCACGTCCATTGATGTACCTTCATGGTACCTTTAAAAGCGATTAATTTTTCTAGTGGTGATTGCAGTGATGATTGTATGCCAAACGTCAATTTTACACTCTTTCAACGTATGCACTAAAGTTTTCAAATTATGAACATCTTTGCCTTTAGCCACCACACTATCCCCCGTTCTTTTGAGAACAGCCCCCACACCATCAGGAGCATTTTTTGCATGCCCGCTTTCAGCATTTCGCGTCATTATACGGTATTATACATGTGGGAATATGTAACTCTGCGTATGACTTTGTCGTTGCTTACAAATAAACGGGACAATGTGTTTACTGGAAAATTCTTCATTATTATATTATATAAATATCTATTCTATGCTTGGTTTACACTGCATGTAGTGATAATTTGGATAAAATGTATTATACTAAGTGAAAATAGGTAATTTAACACTTTATGACAAAATTCACGAATAAGATTCATGTCTTTATAATTTAAATAGAAATTTCAAAAAAAGGCAGGGGAATTACTATGCCAGGGGAGATTGCTTCATATTTTGAATAGAATTTCTATGAAGTAAACACTTGCTAACATTAACTGCTATATATGTTTTTGTAGTACTATATTATCTCTTTCTTAAACGTGTATTATATTTTTAAATATACGCTAATATTTATCGGGGCAGTTCAATATTTAGAGCCAGGGGAATTACTATAGAAAAGGTAACTTAGCTTTGATGATTAAAATGATGTTTATATGTAGAGAAAAATGTATCGGGTGATCAACAAAGCAATGTTTTGGCAACATAAACATAATATAACAATATTTCTACATAATACAAATAGTTTTTATTTTGATAAAATTAAAATATAGCACTTTCTATTGTCATCGCTTTTTATTGATGAAAAAATGCCTATATTTTGAGTAGTAATTGGATGTCAATGTAAATTTTGTTGTATAACTTGTCAATTGGAATGTATTTAGGGATGTTAAAAGATATTTTTAGGCCAGTTACAAATGTAGAATTTATTCATTTTGTACCTCTATAACGATAAGAGAAAGAATTTACATATGATTACAACCAGGGGAGATTACTTTTTTCACCTTCCAAAGCTTCCTACGGGACATACGGGCAATTGTACAGAACTTTTCATTTTAGTGTCGCCATCGTTTTTCTCGAACTGAAATAATTTTTCATTACGTATAAGGCTGCAATCAGATAAAAACGTACTCGAACAACACATTTAAATATATTTTCATGCTGAAATGTCTGCATTTCATAATAAATTTTAAAAAATTATGTGGAAAAATTAAGAAAACATCTCAAGTTTACGTGTCGCCGACTATTTTTGAAAAAGACTTTTTATTCTTCTGATCTATGTACTGCGTGAAAACAAATGCACCGAATATTTTTACTATCAAAAAACAATACTCTATAAGATATTACAAGTTCTAGATCCATACCAAAGGTTTGCACGGTGTGCCACCATCTTGAAGTTATGTCGCCAATTTATTGTCAAACACTATTTTTATTACTTTTTTCACTTTTTTGGCCCCGAACAATACTCTTAACGGCAAACAGCCTATAGTATTAGAAAGTATTTATAAAAACAAAGAAAATCAGCGGTCACAAAAGTGTGTGCCCTACAAAATGTTGAAAAGTCAGCATCTGCAAAATGAAGAAAATTCGCGTAATTCGTAAAAAAAATGTTATATCTTTAGCGGCACAGTTTCGCAGTTATTTATCATGTTTTAAGACAGATTGTAAATGGTTTTTGACACGACATCTTATCACAAAAATGATTGTTCATGTGGGTAGCTTATGTAATACTTACTACAAAACAGTAAAAAATAACTAGAGAAATGTATTGTTAAAATGAATAGTTCTAAAATTATTACAAATAACCATGTATTGTGTTTTTTTGGACGCTGACCGTAAATAGCAGTTTATCATTGATGTATGATCATCTCATTGAAGTGTGTTCCCTCTGGAATGTGATATTTAGCAGAAGGAAAATATTTTGAGCATTTCGAGATAATGAAGTTTTTCGTGTTGATTTACCTTGCATTCATTTGCATTTAACACCTAGTTGTTGCGAAATTGATGCAGAAAAAAATACCGCAAACCTAAGTAAAAAGGAGAAGATTAGAAGAAAAAAATGTAATTGAAAAATCTACATCTGTTGCTCAAGAAATGTCAAACAAAACAAAGACTGACAAAATAAATAACAATTTTTTTTACTTAACCATCAAATGACCTTGATCCTGACCTTATAAAGGTTGGCCTCAAACACATATGCATGAATTTTTTCAGATTTTTCCGATGGTTTTTTCTCCACTTGACCTTTAAATGACCTTGAATCTGACGTTTTGGAGGTTAACCCACCTTCTCATGGTCATCACCGACCGCGTACCAGCACCTATGCGCTTCCGGCGATCTCGCGTAGATCAAATGTTGACCTAATGCATTATCTACAATTTTCTATTTTTATAGTAGCTCCAAAATTTCTTTATAAACCCCCGAACCTCCACCAAAACTGAATCACGCGCATAGAACCACGCCTTGGTATATCATCTCTATCAACAGAAAAAAATTGCTGTGCCTTCAAATAAAATTTGTCGTTTTTTTTACTCGAAAATGAAAACTTCTGTAAAATGGCCTATATACCAATTTGTTATTTTTATGGTATCCCTAAGGCACCCCCTGAACCTCCTCCAAAAATGAATTACGCGCATAGAACTTAATTTTGGCATCTCATCTCTATCATCAGAAAAAAATTTAAAGCTGTGCCTTGAAAAAAAAAATTACGTTTAATTTCACTCCAAAGTGAAAAGTTCTGTAGAATTGCCCATATATTGAAAATAACGATTAAAGTGTCAATGGATCTTAAAACTACATCCTGAAAGTATACGAACAAATTTTTTGTCCTCGCACATTGTGAGTGTATTGAACGATTACATGATTTGACGTATTTGTGGAGAATCACCCATCTTAACTACTTCCAAGTGGTAACCGTGATGGCACACGGTCCAAGCAGGCAGTCCGACAGGAAGAATCAAAATGGCGAATCCGAGATGGTCGACTAAAATTTTAAAATTTGCGTGGATTCCCCAGCAAACCTTGAATTATTGGGAAGCATTCAAACTGATTCATTTAATTGAACATGAATCCTATTTTTGTGAATCCTTCTTTAAACTTAATTATTTTTGTCAGGAATGGATTATTGCAAAGCCGGAATGTGTTGTAATCTTTTTAATAATAAAACGTTTTTATCAAATAACTAAATGTAGCTACGAAATAACTATGCAAAAATTATAATAATAAATTCCCTATAGGGATATAAAACTGTATATTTATGACGCTATTATCTATAAAATAAATTTAGTTCTACAATATGATAAAAAATGTACGTCTTGCAATAAATTGATACATAACAGTATATCTCGATGCCTTTTACCCTCAGAACCTTGAAGGAATTTATCTTAAAGCCATCGGTTAAAATTATCATGCTCAAAAAGATGACGGACTTGTAACTTTTTGAAACGGCACTAATATTGCAAAAACGTGTGCACGCTGCGTAAAATCGTTTAAAAAATAATTAATACGTCGAAATTGCATATTCTATTTAATCGGGCGTATACCTGGTACTATTATGAAAATCATAAAATCATTTTTGTCCCGGCGACGGACTTGTAACGTTTTGAAACCGCACTAATATCGAAAAAACATGCTGACTTGCGTAAAATCGCTTAAAAAATAATTAGGACGTCGAAATTGCATATTCTTAAAATATAAAAACATGAGAGATGAAATTTTTAATGAAATTTACTAATACCAGTTATATATTTTTATGTTTCAGGTGCAGTCATGGAAACGTGCGTATTAATTCACATTGATATAAGTTATTAATTTGTAAGATATACATGTAAATGAATGTTATTTTTTAGACGATTACCAATAACATGGCAGCCGTCCATATTGCAGAGGTACACTTCTGAAATATTATTTTAAATGAAATATAATATTGGAGAGCAATATTTTATGTTTTAACGATTATACACATTTATACGCGACCCAAAATAAATAATTAGTTTCAATTTACAGACGCCGGAGGTGCAGCGTCTGAAGGCCGAAATTGCTGCATTAAAGGCAACCAATACTGAGCTGCTTGCTGAGGTAATTGATATAAACTTCGCTATTCTTATGCATTATTAATATACATTGTCTCATTAATTTTACAGAACAGGCAGCTCAGGATACAAATTACGGCGATCCAAAATGTAAGTTATGAAATTTCTGTTAATTATAGATTTAATCATTCATTACTTATTAATATTTATTTGTGTTACAGAATAGCCTAGAAGTCGAGTCGGAATATGCCCCCGAGCCATCTGTAAGTATTTCAGATTTGCGTGTTTACAAAATTTGTATTAATAAATTACTATTATATGTATTAATATTATATTATTATAATTAATAAATTATATGATAAATGTGTTTTAGAATGCTTGGAAGGAGATGGCATTTATGCTGGCCGTCCATCGTGGCCGGAGCCGACCCCATAGAAGTAGGCCTTACCGGCAATATGCATACGCACGATCATATTATTATTAAAGATATAATAAATAAATAAAAAAAATATATATATATATATATATATATATATATATATATACACGTGTATAATTTTATAACATTACTTTGTTTAGTTCATCTTAAATTTATCGCATGTTCCGATATTCCAATACCCAGTTGTCTCTTTGTCTGTCCCACATAAGATGTGTTTTTCCTTTTTTTTTTTAAACTCTGCAACTGGCTCGCAACTTTGGTTTGCAATCTTTTTTTTAGTTTTTATTTTAATCTTTAAAATAGTTAATGAAAAACGTATTTTCTTCCATTATTGTCATTATTGCTGTCATACATGTGTCTCACTGAAATAAATTTATTTTCAATATAGCTTGTTTACTGCGTGAGATTGTGAACAAATGAAATTTATAGAACTTTTTTTCCTTCTTTTTCCTCCAAATAACTTGTTCGTTTCACAGGCTCATGGCTTTTCTTTTTGTAGTAGTAACTTTGTCCCGAGTGCCTGCAATGTTAACTAAAATTTTTTTTTACCAACCTGGGGTCGGATCATAAAAATTCCCAACACTTGACTCTTGACTGTTGATTACCAAATGTTTCCGTTTCATACATTCGACGAAAAACGTATGACAGCAATAATGACAATAACGGCAGGAATACATAGCACGTTTTTCATTAACCATTTTAAAGATTAAAATAAAAACTAAAAAAAGATTGCAAACCAAAGTTGCGAGCCAGTCGCAGAGTTTCATACATTCGACGAAAAACGGAAACATTTGGTAATCAACAGTCAACAGTTAAGTGTTGGGAATTATTATGATCCGAACCCTGGTGTAGCCTGTAAACTACTACCCAGAGTTTTTAAAAGCCACATGATTTTTCCTCAGATTAGATTTTTTTATAATTTATTAAATTTGATAATTATTTGTACCCTTTAATATAAATTCTTTTGTTTTTGTTTTAATCTAATCTTGTACTCGACATTTTGAAAATTTCTTACCTTAATTGCGCGGATGGCAATTCTTTTCGGCAAGCGGTAATGTAAGGAATTCGTATTTTGAATGATGTTTTAGATTACTTGTATTTGGAATTCCTTTATTTCCTTATTTTAGGGGGTTTTTCAATTGCCGGTCATTGTATTTATCAGCAATTACTTTAGATCCAGCCTTTTATTAATAAAAAAACTACTTTTATAAAATGTATTATATATTAACAATTTATAACAATATATATAATCTGATCACATGTATAATCTCGCCTATGTAACTAGCGGAAGAAGAATTTGGTATTCAACTTTGCACATAAACACAATTCAACTGCAGTTGTCTGAATCTTAAGTGAATGTGACCAAACACTTTTTCATATATACTAAAATTGTAAAATATTAAAAATTTGAAGTTGAAATTATATTGTTATTTCAGAATGTTGTTAGTATCAGAGAATAACAAATGTATTCCAGTTTCATGAACTACCCTAAGTCAAATTGAAAACCATAAAAATAGTTATAATTTTTTTGGAGGATGATATTGTACAATTAATAAATTTAAATTTGGTGGGTTTTTCCTGCAACGCAATTGGTCGTGATTGCATCAATCAAACATTTCAACATGGTTGAAATATTTTCCAAGCGCCATCTGTCGGAATCATTCCGATTCCCATTGGTTAGAGCATTCGACCGGAAATCGAAAGGTCCCAGGATCGTACCCTGGTATCTGCCGAATGTTCTTCCAAGTTCCCCGTTATTTTTTTCTGAATTCTTCACATATTTTCGGGTTCTTCATATTTTTCACATAATTAACATCTCCAATCAGCATTTTTAACATTTTTCTTTAAAAATGTTTCTTCAAAAAAGCCGCCTGCTCGGGAATCGGAATGATTCCGACAGATGGCGCTTGGAAAATATTTCAACCATGTTGAAATGTTTGATTGATGCAATCACGACCAATTGCGTTGCAGGAAAAACCCATCACATTTAAACATAAAAATAGTTATTTTAGATACAAGCCGTAACCAGATTTTAGAAACGACGACCTTGCGAGCGAAGAAAGTTTTTACTCTCCGCATATTTTTTATCATATGGCTGAAGTTTCTTTGGATTAGAAAAAGACATTCAATTCTTTAGGTAAAGCTTTCACAAGTTAAGTGTAACATAACAAATATAGAGAGATGAAACCATAAAATTCCTAAAAAATTTGTGTAAATATTGTTATGTCACTACGTATTCTTAAAATTATGAATATCATTGATTGCATTTATACTTACTTATACACCCATAAATGTTTATAGTTTCATACCTTCAAATATTGGTAGTTATATGAGGACCGTCTTTGATATGGATTGCTTCTTATGAGGACTCCTGGTACTAATGGTCCCCACAATCTTTTTTTACGTAGTGGTATTTATGGGGACCGCAGTGTCAAGTCTAAAAAAGGAAAAAAACAAGTCTCAGAAGGCGTTTGGGCAAAACTTAAGAAGGTTATGTTTTTTTCGCGACTAGGCACCATATTGTAGGCATTGTTAGGGGATTCCCCTAAGAGAAGCAATATACAGTGAAGCGCCGAAAAAGTTATCTGTCCTCTATTTTCCCCTACAATATAGGGAAGAGCGGGGTGGAATGGGCAGCGGGGCAGGACGAGTTTCATAATTTAAAAAAAAACGAGGTTTCCTTGTGCCTTCGTAATTTTTGTGTACGTGCAAAATTGCACTAATTGTATTTACAAAGCGCACTGGTTTTTTGAAATTTAATTTTTATTTCATAAGCATAACTGTTTTTAACTTTGAAGGTCGTTGGGGCGAAGTGGGTAAGTGTCTGCTGGGCAATACGGACAGTTTTGTCCAAAAGCAAAAAACCTAACCTAACAATCTCAATGTCTAAGCTCTTTAATCTCTGGTCTAAGGTGCTATGAATCTCCGACACGAGGGAAGGTATTTGGAAAGAAAATGGTTCGATCATATATAAAAAAGTGTAGTCGACTAAGTTGGTCTGAAGAAAACATAAGAAATGCTGATGAATCTGTTCTGAATCAAGAAATCTGCACTGAAACATCTGGGTTATTTGAAGTTCCTCGGGAAACTTTAAGAAGGAAGGTTTTGGAATATAAAAAGCACAAGACAGTTATAATAATAATGAAATTAAAAAAAAAAAGGAAGTTATATATCTATTAATTTGCAGAATTTTTTGTTTTTTACTTAAGGAGTTATATTGTTACTATTCATATATTTTTTAATTTATTTCGTGCATTATTTAGAGCTTGGATTTCGGCAAACATTCACAGATTCTCAAGAAGAGGAGCTAGTAAAAAGAATTATTGAATTGCAACAAAGAATGTTTGGTTTAATACCAACTGATGTACGCGAATATGAGTTCAAAGCTGCAGATGCATTGAATATTCAACACAAATTTGTTAATGGTATTGTTCAATTTTTTAAATGTTATATAAATATAAAAATTATGTACATTTTATTACATAGCCATAAATGTAGATACTGCTGGAAAAGTTTGGTTTACAAACTTTTTAAAAAGACATGGAGAACTTTCTCTTCGTGAACCAACATCGGCAGCAAGAGCGAACGGTTTTAATCTAGAAGCAATATTAGAGTTTTTCACGTTGTTAGAAAGTATTTATCAGAAGTATAATTTAGGACCTAGTAAAATTTGTAATGTAGACGAAACTGGCTCATCTATCGTGCCAAAAAGTTCTGGAAAAACTGTTGCAAGTGGTTCATATATGCCAACGATGTTGATTTTTCCCAGAAAAACTCCAGATAACAATCTGTTAATTGGAGCACCGACAGATGCGTGGGCTGAATATGATAAAAGTGGATGGATTACGCACGAAATTTTTGTAAGATGGTTGAAAGAATTTATAACATTTTCCCATGCTTCAAAAAATTCACCGGTGTTGTTAATCCTGGATGGACATACGAGCCATGTTGAAAATATCGATTTCATAAACCTTGCTGAAGAAAATGGAGTAATTTTTCTGTGCCTTCCGCCACATTGCACCCGTAGCCTTCAGCCTTTAGATGTGTCGTTTATGAAACCACTAAGCACTTTTTATACGTCTTTTGTAAATAAGTGGATGCTTGAAAATCCACAGTGTGTCGTAACTATGAAAGAGATTTTTGGATTATTTGGAAAACCTTTCATAAAAACTGCCTATTTCATAACAGCTGAAACGGCTATAAATGGCTTTATAAAAACTGTCATTTATCCTTTCAATAATAATATATTTGATGACGATGATTTTGCTGCAGCAGAGGTCTATAATTCAAATTGAGACCGGACAGGTTATTTGTACATCCACAATTTTGTGCATTTTTTCATTCCAGTTTTATTTAAAACTAAACTATTACATTTTCATTTAATTTTAGATAGGGGATCGATTTATAATGTTCTCAATGATATTGGCATAGCTATTTGTAATACCTCTCAGACAGAAACGACATTAAGTGCTACATCAACTACGCTAACCACTACGTCACCAAACATACCAATAAGCGTTACATAAAATAATTCAATAAATTCTCCACCAAATTCAACATCATCACAAAGTATTCTGTTTCCTGCAGCAGAGTTCAGGAATGAAAGTAGCAATATTGTTACTATTCATGAAAATATTCAGACAGATAACGCAATCAATCCTTAAAACGAATTTCATAATAAGGTTTTAAATGCTACGCAGGATGATTCTTTAGTGAATTTTAGAGGAAACACCAAAAACAAACAGGTATCATACTTACAGAATTTTCATAAAAATTTATACGATTTAATACAGGTGAAATTTTTGTAGACTGCTGCGAGGAAAATATTTTTGTAGAAAGATATTTTTGTTGACTGCGTACTAAAGGGAAATCAGCTATCATTACTTCTTCTGAGTACAAAGAAAAATTACACGTTGCTAAAAGAAAAACTCCTGCAGAACGAAAAGCGGTATTAAAAGATATGCCTATAAATGAAGTTATGTACGTGAACCCTCTGCAGCAACAGTTTCATCTGCTTCCTTCTACAAGTACAAGTTACCCACAATATGTTCCTGTACAAATAATTCAAGAACCATTCGTTCCACTACAAAGAAACTTTGAAATCCAAACACCTTATGTGCATGATATACATACATTGAACACACTAAAACTTCAGTCGATTGCACCCGACACTTTTCAATGCATACTTCTTCCGTAAAGTTAAGTTAATCTAAGTAGGTTTAAGTTATTTAATGTTTGTATTACCTAAAAGAGTTTATGTGTTTTAAATTGAATAAGAAAAATAACGTGAGACACATGACTAGAGCTGTGATGAAAATGACGGTACAGTAAACTGTACTTTGGGACTGAATGAATAAAAAATACAATTATTCTCAAAATAAAAAATTTGTTCATTATTAATACCTAAAATTTCTTTTTAATATTCATGTTGTTCACTACTAAACATGACACAATTCTTCTTTTAGTTCTTTATTTGACAACAGTGCCACTGGTGTGCCCATCACGCCCCACAAAACAGTGCTCATCTCTCCCCGTCTCGTGCCCATTTTAACCCATCGATGGGACGCAATGGGCTATTTTGCCTCTCCGTAATAATTACCATCCTATTAAATATTATTACATCTTTACTAGAAACTAGTTACGATATAGATAATTATTTTTGAATAGTTTAATAACCAAATGCAAACGCGCCCACTAAATGACTTTCAACATTAAAAAAGAAATTTCACTATAAAGCCAAAATTGCCAATAACACCCCGCTTTCCCTATTCTGAACGGCGTTGATTAAATTCATCTTCAAGTTAACTGTTACTAATGTTACCTATTAGTTGGACATTGAACGCCTATTAGTCAACTTTGAGGTGAGTTTACAGTCATTGTGGAATTTTATTTATTGGGCTGTATTTATATTAAGCATTATACTGAAATATACGTACGAAAAGTAATTAGGCGTATTTCAGAAATAAGTTCGCATCGTGTTAGCCAAATGAAATGTATTAATGAGTCATAAAATAAATTAAATAAATCACCCAATAAACGAGTTCGTGTGCAAAAATTTTTAATACGATTTCATACGTTTCCATCCCGTTTCTTTCCTCGCTATTTCGCGGTAAATCGCATGAAAATGTATGCAAGATGATGCAACGAGTTAAAACGCATCGAATCGAATTAAATTAGTGCGGAAGCATTTAGGAACAAAAATTGAGGTTAGGTTTGCACATAATGAATTTTTATATTTGTTGTAATGTGCAATTTATCACATATATAACTATATAAATGGTGCTTCTATCTATATTTGTTTACTTATGATTGATAGTTCACTTTAGTGTTTACATTTACATATCTAAGTATACTGTATGTTCTTATTCATGAAAAGGCACCTTCTACTTCTCTCCCAGTCGTCAACGTGACAACTTGTACAAACCTTCTTCTGTTAGTTAATAAAAGAATCTCAGTTACTGATATCGATCATTGTGTTGTTAACAATTATCTGTGCGAAATTGTGTTACTTATAATAAACAACAATATTAAAACGCATGGAATTGAGCCAAGTTTTACCGGGTTTATACTTAAAATGAAATCGTATGAAATATCATTCGCTTTAAGCAACCCATCAAAGAACGCATCATTTCGAATGAAAAATTAATACCCGTGTTTCGAAAATATCGCATATTGACGCATATGATCGAATGTAACGTATGACATCGGATGGATTGGAAAGACGACAAATATTCGAAATATATTGTGCGTATGAAAACATTTGAAAACGACTAATTTCGTATTAAAATTTGATCAATTTCATTCGAAATTGGAAACAAATCGAATGAAAGTCGAAATTTTTGCACACGAACTCGTTTATTGGGCATATTGGAAAATCGCGTTAACCTATACGGTATGTACTAAAAGCTGACATAAATTTGTAATTTCTAATAAACGTGACGTTTTCATTACGGATTTTTCAATAGAATACATTTTAATAGTCGAAAATAGTGCAATGAATAGGCGAAAAATATAACCATTACTTGGTACTGATCACCGGCCAATCATTGTACATTTCGATACCAGTTTTATTTTCCTCAAAAATGAATAATTTACTGCTTTTATGTTACATACTATTTCAGCCATTTTAAACTTATAATACATTACGATACAAGTGCGCTAAGTAGGTGATTCGCGCACGAGCGGAGTTGGCGCCCGAGCGTAACGAGGGTGCCATAGACGCGAGTGCGGGGATCACCTACACGCACGCGTATCGTATACCATTTTTTTTAACGTGTGAGCTAAGTGCCCAGTTAGCACACTGTTTTCCGTTCTTTGCACACGGAAAACAGTGTGCTAAGTGAGCACTTAGCGCACGGAGTTAAAAAAAATGAATTTAGGATGTTGTTATATGCATATGAAGCTGTTTTATTTTTTTCTATATCTTTACAAAAAAAAAAATCTCGTAAGAGGCCAATCACTGTATCGACTACCCTAATATGTCGTTTCATAATACTAGGTCGACGGGATCTGGTAACTTTTCTTAGCTCGTTTACTTTTGCACTATTACATTGTCAAAATTCTGAATAAAGAATAATTTATTATTTTCGATTTTCGCAATAATATTGATAAAGCACTTTTGATTCATAATTTGTAAACACTTATTCACGTAGTAATCGCCATTTTGATAGCGTAAATGCAAAGTTAGCTCGGCCTACGTTTTTCGCAAATATCTTGGAAATGATAAATTATGAAACGAAAAGTCTATGATCGCGAACATTCGCAAACGTTTCACGCTATATATTTTCGATCGATTTCGTTAAAATGGCGGGCTAACTTCACGAAAGTTGATTTTTATTTTCCTATTGATTTTGGAACCAATAATTTACAAAATATCACGTTTAATAAAGCACATAAAGGATTATCTTACTAGTCGATTCACATCTATATGTTTTTTCTTAGTATTCGACTAATTTCATTGCATTAAACCGTTGCCATCGCCGTAATAAGTTGCAACCAGACAATATTTCTTGTTCTAACACGTAGAAATTGTAGTACAATTCATTGCAATGAAAAAACCCGATAGAACAGGAAATTCCGAGTTTGTCAATTACAAACGATGTACATAATTGTCGTGCATCAATGCCCTCTTTGCATTTTTTAATACAAAGTTATTATTGAAAAGGACGAAGGTTAATAAATTATACAAGATTCTTTTACCGGATGACGATGCTTTTGATGAGATTCTGGATAATGAGAAGGTCCAAAAAATTACATTATTTATCGATGGATTTTTGCACTATCTGAATTGGTGAAATGTCTTTTGATTATTCATTATTTCATAATTGGATGGAAATACAGATTTGTAAAAATATTTTAAATTTCATATCGTGTGGAGAAAATTTAGACTCAGAATTTTTTTATTTACTTTAAATTACCGATTCTGAAAACGAAAAAAGACATCACGAATTTTGACATAAAGTATCATGAATTTAAATTATGAAAAAGCGCTCTGCGCACTAACAAACCTGCCATCTTCCAAATAGTTGGCTCCGTGTAACTGGTAGCGTGTCTTATGATTATTCTCCTGGATATCTAACAGAAAGGAAGATATCAAACCTTGAGTTTGACAAGTCGCTGTGAGGAAGCATCAGGCAGCACACAAAAATGAAATTCGTCGTTTTCTTAAAACTACTTCATTGATCGATGAATTAAGATAACGCTTTCATTCTTATTTGATGACACGCATCGAGCAACTTTCATAATCGAACATCACTTACTGAGCAAAACGATAAGGGTCTGTCCTCACTGTTTTTTAGCAAAATTCGAAGATTCTGGAAATTGTATGCTGAATATTTGTATTACAATAAAGGATAATTAATACAAATATAATTTTTACAAAATAATATTTTCGTGTTCTTCCGTACATTCGGCGCAAACTCTCTGTCCACAATAATTAAGTATTTACATTCGCTTCATTCAAATTTTTAACATATAATTAAATAATCAAACGAACTTACCTAAGTGAAATTCGATTATAATTGTGAGATAATTAAACTTGTAGTACTCCTAGCTCGCTAGACTTAGTCACAAGGTTCAAAGAAAGAAATGAAAAATATATATGACATATATATATATTGTTTTCATTTGTCCGATATTCATGCTGTACATCATTAGTTTAAAGATAACTGTTATAATATGATTGGGTAATTTGACTGAATATTAAGGGTAGGGAGGGAATGTGTATCTCAGGAAAGGCGCCCTTACAATTATAATCGAACTTCACTTAGGTAAGTTCCTTTGATTATTTAATTGTAATGTGCGCCTTTCCTGAGATAATTAAACTTGTAGATGTTTAGAGATATTATAACAGTATTTTCAGAGAAACATTGTGCATTTTATTGAATAACAAATCATAAACAGAAATCCATACATTTCTTAATTAAACAAAGATTGTAGAGTTTATTTATTTTCAGCTCTATTTGCTGCTTTGTTGCTCAAACTCAAAATTTGCTTCGCATAAACATCCTTATCACAAATTGGTACTTTATAAAAATTAGCAAACGTTTCGGACTTACTAGTCCATCCTGCAGTTTGTCTAATTATGTCCAAACTTACACCAAATTTAACAGCAGCAGAAGTCGATGCATGCCATACGCTGTGTGAACCAAAACAACTTTCCATCTATGCCACTCTTGATCATCACTTCCTTAAACCATCGACTAATTGTCTCTTTTGAAGCTTCTTTAATTGGCTTCTTTAAGGTTAAGAAAAGTTTCTCGTTCTTACCTCTAATATTTTCTGTTCTCTCTAAATAATGTCTTAAAGTAGACGCTACACATAATTTGCTATTTTTCAAATAAAATGGTAACTGAAGTACTGGTTGTGTTTTATTTAAACCGGACGTTTTGATCTTTCTGTTAATAGTTATTTCAGCTCTTTCTTCATTAAAATTGATATTTTCTATCTCTATTACCGAGAAAGTCTGCATTCTATGCGCAGTGCATAAAGCTGGTAGCGCAATCAACTTTAGAGACAAATTCTTGATAGTAAGTTCTTCTAATGGATGTAAGTTTTCAATGAAATGTAGCATAATTTTTGGATCCCATGTGTTTTCGTAACGTGGTCTGGAAGGTCGGAGATTATGTAAACCCTTGAAAAATCTTTTCATACTTTCTTCTTAACCAACATCTGTTTTAGAAATGAATGCGATTGCTGATCTAAAGGAGTTTAAGGTGTCATATTTCGCCCCTTTTTCATATTGAGTTGTTAAAAAATCGATGATGTCAGGAATAACGCCGTTAAGTGGGTCTATTGCTCGTTCTTCACAATAAAGATACCAGCCTTTTAAGCAACTGTGATATTGTTTAAGAGTGTTCTCGCTTAAATAATTAACAATAATTTCTCTCGACTTTTCTGACATTTCTTTTAACATGTAATCCCTGCGGATACTTTCCCTGCAACTAGTGAAAGGGATCTGTAAAGAGGATGAGGGCAATGGTTACCAGAAAGAAGTGTCTTTGAAGGTTTAAAATATATAGGTTTTTCTGCTAGCATTTCACAGAATATCGGGTACCAGGGTTGGCCCGGCCAATACGGAACAACCATAATACCGGAACCTTTTTAAGTTTTGATCTTTATTAAAACCTTTAATATTAAGGCAAATGGTGGAAAAGCATAAAAATAAGTATCGCTTCATTTTATAGTAAAAGCATCGACTGCTTCAGCCTCAGGATCTCTGAACGAAGATATTATATCGTATACATTTAGCATTTGCGCGATATGCTAATAAATCAATTTCAGGTTTACCAAAAGAATCCACTATTTTCTTATATGCATCTTCACATAACTCATATTCCGTATCTATTTTTCTAGATTCCCTATCTGCTTCTGTATTATTTCGTGAAGAAATATATGTCGCAAATACCCATATATTTCTCGTTTCTAACCATTGTCACTATTGTCTTGCCAACTTATTTAAAATAACAAATTTGACGCTACCCATTCGATTAATTTGAGAAATAGCAGTAGTATTATCTATACGAAGAAGTAATTGGCAATTTCGTTTTTCTTTAGCGAAACATTGCAATCCCAAAAAGGCTGCTTTTAATTCTAAGTAATTGATGTGCATATTTTTCTCATTTTGTTTCCAGTTACCATGAGCCCCTTGATCTTTGCAATACGCACCCCACCCTGGTGAAAATTTCTCATTCAATCCGATTGGGCAATCCGCAATTTGTTCCCGACCTAATCAGTTCTAAACGGACCTAATCAGACACCTTTGCACCCTCTCCAAACGGACCTAATGAGACCGAAACGGATTCAAACTGTTCTAAACGGACCTAATCCGACAATGAAATTTTCCAAAATTTTAAATTTATATAAAAATTAATTTATTTTTAATTTTTTTTATATTTTAAATTTTTTTTTTGATAATTTAATTATCTTTAAAAAATCTGTTCTCAAGCGATCACCCATCCAAGTAGTATTCCCCAACAAGAATGCTTAACAAGGAAGAATGACCGCGCGCATCACGGACCACTGGTCTACTACTGTCGATCACTACTTATATCGTAATATGATATTTGTGTCACACGTTAAAATTTTTAAAAGTTCTTCAATATCTCGAAAACGGTGAGAGATACGTGAAATCTGACAAAATTTTGAGGGTTATCAAAAGGGGGATTACTTCGAGCTAACTAATGCATACATAAAAGAGAATTTTGAAAATTTACAAAATTGAAAATTCCGATTCGTTCCGAATGAGGGGTCCGATTGAAACCGTTTGAAATGCTATCTGGATTGATTCCGATTCGTTCCGAATGAGAGGTCCGATTGAGACCTTTTGACATTTCCACTTTAGATTAAATCCGATTCGTTCCGATTGATAGTTCGGATTGAATCCGTTTGAGTTTTCTACCTCGGAATGATTCCGAATCATTCCGATTGACTGTTCGGATTGAAACCGTTAGAAATATATGCTTTCCATTAAATCCGATTCGTTCCGAATGAGGGTTCCGATTGAGACCGTTTGACATTTCCACTTCAGATCGAATCCGATTCGTTCCGATTAACAGTTCGGATTGAAACCGTTTGAAATGTCTACCTGGATTGATTCCGTTTCGTTCCGATTGATCGTTCGGAATGAGTCCGATTAATTCTGAATAAATGATCGGATTGAATCCGTTTGAAATGTCGCCCTCGGATCGAATCCGATTCGTTCCGAATAAAATTTCCGATTGCAACCGATTGAAACCGACGTCCGATTGAGTCCGATTGTATCGGGGACAAATTGCGGATTGAAACCGAATAGGTCTGATCGAGTCTCATTAGGTCCGATTGAAGTTCAATCGGAAATTTTTACCAGGGCAATCTATCGAAGATGCATTTGAAGAAATTACTAAATCATAGACATCTGTTCTAATCGGGTTAAAACTACCTTTTATATTTCTTATCCACCATTGAAAATCTGACTGTAGATCTGAAGAAAGGTCCATTTTTCTATTGTAATTTCCATAACATCTTTTTAGAGCTAAAAATTTTTCTCTCGAAATTTTTTGTATAAAGGTAACCGTATTTTATTGCAGGACAGCAAGAAATTAACAATCCTATCAGTTGGGCTAATTCTCTAATTTTGCACGATTTAATTTTAGTAAAAATTTCCAATTTTTTAATAACATTCGATCTTTTTGTGTCAGGTAGGGTTATGCTCATTTTTTCAGAATCAAAATTAAAACCTAAGAATTTGCAATGCCTTTAGGGTATAAGTTTGCTCTTTTTATAATTAATTAAAAATCCCAACTTATTAAGCGTGGCAATTGTAAAATCTACATTTTTGTTGCATTCCTCAAAACTTGAGCCAATTGTTAAAATGTCATTTAGGTAAATTACTGATATGAATCCTAATTTTCGTAAATATGTAACTATTGGACGCATAATCTTTGTAAAAACTAAAGGAGCCGTTGCAAGGCCAAATGGAAGGCAGACAAATTCAAATAGTTGATTATCAAAAATAAATCTTAAATATTTTCTTTGAGATTTGTGTACTGGAATGGAATAATAGGCATCCAAAAGATCCAAAGAGGCCATAAAACAATTTTTGTGTAGTTATTTTGATGCCGTTCTATAATCTTCCAATTTGAAATGAGTAGTTAAAACGAATCTATTTAAGCTTTTAAAATTTAAAATAAAGCGATCTGATCCATCGGATTTTTTAATTAAGAAAGTTCTAGAAATATATTGGCCTTTCATATAGCTGCATGTCTGAATAGCACCTTTGTTTAACAAGTCTTGAATACAATTATACATTCTTTGGTATTCATCAGCCGATAATTTTGGCTGCCTGATTAATACTGTTTGTTTCACCTGTCTCCGAAAGGTTATTTTATACCCTTTTATCCATTGAAGAATATGTCCATTATTGGTGATATTCATCCATTTATTTACAACATATTTAACTCGACCTACAGAACTTACTCCTACTGGCGACATTTGCGTGGTTGCTGAAATTTCTCCTCCCCCTTCTTTTCCTCTGGATATGATCTCTTCGGGGCCCTGTACAATTTCTTCCCCTGGGACCGGGACCATTGTTTCACAGGGCGTCTGAAGTTTTTTGATTGATGAGGAGTGAGAGAAGAAGGTCCTTCATCCTTATTCTTTTGAACATTTTTTGTTTTTAAATTTTGTTTAGTTCGTTCAAAGTTTTTTGCAGTCTTAATTTGTTCTTCGAGGCTTGATCCAAAAAGAAACTCGTCTGGTTGAGATTTAGCCAATGTCTCTCGCAAAGATGGGTTTATTTTCTTTGTTATGATCATCTTTCTTGTAGCAGATTCATCATGAAAACAATGTGCAATACAACGACCCGCACCACTAACATATTTAAAAATTTGCAAATCCTCATTTCTATCTTTACAATATTTTGTGGCAATTTTTCCAATAGCTGTTAAAGCTACTGCCAAAATTGTTTGTTTATTTGATAAATGCGTATCACTGCCAATTGCCACTTCCGGTAATGAAGCTTTAATTTCGCCATTAAGTTTTGGAGGCTCTAAAAACTTACAGTTTATCGGTGGTCTGTATTTATTGGTTAATTCTGTAAGCATTTTTTCACTCAAACCATTTTTTACCACTTCCTCGAATCGAATAGCAACCTCGTCCTGAATTCCGTGTGACCATCGATCTTCTTCTTTTGAAATGTCTCCAAGTGCTTCTAAAATTTCCGAACTCAGGGAAATATTCTTAGTCTCCGTCATTTCTGAATTTTCTAAAACTGCGGATTCCTCAGGAGCATTATGGACTATTACAAAAGAATCTTTTTCTTCGTCCGATTTCTCATGTCCAATGTCTCTACGTTCTGTATCTGACTCGGTTGACTCAGGCGAATTATGACCTATAAAAAACATCATGAAGTCCTATAATCTTTAAAGATATTGGAGTAGAATACTCTTTGTAAACAAAGAATTATTCACAATTGACACCAAATTAAGTCTATAAGGAACCAACAAGTTAACTCAGACTTTTTCAAACTTCAAACCTTTACGTGTCCTGGCTTTACTGTTTTCTTCACCTTTGAAGATTATTTCAGAAACAACAGTTACTACACCTTTGTAGAAATCTAAAGGACCTTTGACAAGATGATTTTTCATCCCTTAGCTTTATCTAAGGTTTGTCGCCCTTAAAACCCCCGAGAAACAAGTTTCAGCAACATCCGATCACTTTTTACAAATTCATCCGCCATATTGGATCCGCCATTTTGAATTTTTAAAATCTAACATCAGAATCGTATTCTGCGACCCCGAAAACCCCCGAGAAACAAGTTTCAGCAACATCCGATCACTTTTTACAAATTCTTCCGCCATATTGGATCCGCCATTTTGAATTTCAAAATTCTAATACGAGATTCGTAATTGGAGCATCCAATAACAAAGAACTAAATTCTAAAATGGTATTTTTCTTAGGCCCAAAAAACTGTATGAAAGGTTTTTACTCTCGTTTTCGAAAGTGTGGTGATTTCCCATTATTTTTAATTACAGCGGCTAACTGCCGTCAAGCGTGTAACCAACTTGCGCGCCTTTTCTTTTCTTCGGTTTATATTCTGCTTGTGTTGCATAGTACTCGTTTCCACACCACCTTGTGGTAGAGTACTTCGGCGCGTTTTTTTTTCGTGGTTTCAACAAGACTCCTATTCCACGCTAAAATGTACAGATACTAATGTTCGTACAATCTTACATAAAAATACAATAAAGTGTAACGAGGTCCCCGTGGCGGACGCCACGACTCGTTACGATGAACCGCTCCGGCCGGCACCGACTCGTATTAATGGTTCTGGTTGGTTACAGGAGGCCGAGCGGAACATCGGGCAACGACGAGCGGTGAAAAGCACCGAGGAGAGAGAGAGAGAGAGAGAACGGAGAGAGAGAGAGAGAAAGCGCGTAACACGTGGGACCGATCACGTGGGCCGCGCGCCGGCGACGACCGGCGCGAGAGAAGTCAGACCTCGCTGAACCGCGATACCGTCGTGACGCGCGAACGAACATTCGTATTTTGCGAAAATTAATAGAATTCCGTGCGATCAGGGTGCAACGTGGGTCTTGCGACGCCGCGCCGTCGAGGTGAACTCCGCGTCCTAGTGGTGTAAAAGTGACGGGTGCACCAAGGCACGAGCGGGAGAGCTCCGACCCCTGAGAACTCTGGACGAACGTTCTCCCTGGAGGAGAAGAGACGCCCCGGCGACTGCAGGACACACGGAAGCCTCCATTTTGTAAGTACCGGCTCGGCCGAATTACTTGGCGGGATTCATCCTCTCGGGTCCTTCTCTCTCCTTCGCTCTCTTGGGCTCATGCGAGAGCCTATCTCCGCGAGTGGAACGCGAACGAGACGGGAAAGGGTGTCCCGCGAGACACAGCGGCGTTAATCGCGGCATTTGTAAAGGTCTCCCATCAGGAGTTCAATAAAGGCCCTTTTGGCACGGTTTATACTCAGCCTCGTACTTTTCGTTTTTGTATACGACCTTGTCCCCTTCAGGGAGTTCGCCGCACCAAGCTAACCGGTGGACGATTTCGCCGCGGGTTGCGTCCTCAGGACGTCAAACGGGACAGATTCCGTTCGAAGCAATTCGTGCACAAGAAAGGCGCTACATGGCACCCAACGTCAATAGAACGGGCCAATTTTAATTAAAAATAATTACAGTTCGCCCGTACACGACAAAAATTGTGAAAATTACGAGAAAACAAAACCCTGACAGGGAATTTCAAACGGGAAACCGCAGCGCAATAGATATTACGAATTTCGAATCTTAAATCCGAAAATAATACCGCGAAAAATCGAAAAGCATAGTTTGGCGAAATAGCGAAGAAAATTTGCGATTTTCTTTAATTGACGTATTTCGTAATCCCTGGGTTACGAGGAACCGACCGGAGCACTTTGTAAACAAGGCGACTTGTTTACATTCTCGCATCGTGAACGAGAAATAAGAACGAAAGAAAATACTTTCGTAAATGATAAAAGGAAAATTAGAATAAATTAAATTGAATGAGAATTTGAAAACGGTAATATTCGAAACTTCTCCATGTTAGACAGGTACGGACATCTTTTGGAAAAATAATATTTCAATTTTCGGAAAACATTATCGGAAAATAATCAATAATTAGAAACATCGAATTAAATTTACAATTCCCTGCAAATTACGTACCTCGTATTTCCGTAAATACGAAGAATTGGCGATTGCTCCCTGTAAACAAAGCGCCTTTGTTTACATTCTCGCTCTGTAGACGAGGAATGAATACGAAAAAAAATACTTTCGTCGATTAGAAAACAAAAGTAGAAAATAAATTGAAAATCTAGAAACTTGTCAATTATAAAAATTTTATTTTTTTTTCTTTTTTCATTTTTTTTCATTTTCTATTCAATTTCCTCAAAATACGAATTAGAAAACAATACTGCTAATCAAATACAAGCGTGCGCACAAAATTTAAGAAATAGAATTAAAAATAATTACATAACTCATTTGTATACTAAACTTATTTAGTTACTAAATTATTTTAAGTATGTGTACTATATTTCAATCGTCTGTAGGGCGGTGATGTAATTATTTGTAATTAATGCGATTTTGAAATTAGGTTATGGCAAAAGACCCTATAATTTCGACTATTCAGTACTTTGAAACGAAATAACCCAGAGTAATCAAACTTAAATCAGAGTTACATGCCGAACATTTCCCAACTTGCCAGAAAACTCAAAAAGGTTATTATATTCAAATCACCTGCTTAACAGGAGAACAAAGTTATTCAATAATTGCATTAAAGCATAGAAAAGAAATACTCGAAATTATACAAGGTAATCAAACTGCATTTAGCAATAAGAATTGAATAATTTGCATGTAATATTACAAGTGCGCGAATATATATTTGTAAAATAAAATTGCCGTCAAGAGACAGAAGAAAGAAGTTCCCTGTAAACAGGGTAAGAATAAAAGTGTACAAGTGCGTAATAGTGAATGCTGCGACACGGGTCGGTATTACAGCGTACTGCAGTATCGGTCGACAGAAACTAGAATCGACCACAAGAACAATCAAAAGAAAGGAACCGACGACAGGAGAAATAAACTGTCGGCAAGGCAGAATCAACGCTTACCGGCCGATAAAAAAGTTTCCTACCCTGCGGAACAGTAACAGATTCATAAGAAAATGAACACCACTGTTCACAGCGAATATACCCCGGAGCAGGAGCTAGAAGGATTGGATGTGGAAGGATGGACATTCAACCTACCGGAAGAAAATTTGGACGAAAAACTCCGAAAGCTAAACCTGAAAACATCAGGTCGGAAAATGACAAAAGCGGATCGCTTATATCGCCGTATAATGGGCGACTACTCAGCAGCCGACTTTGAACCAACGACCACACCAGACTCTCCCGAGCAAGAAAAGATGGAATATAGAAACGCCCTGTTGGCGACGTTTATAGAAGAGACAATACCCTTCCTGAGGGAGGAACAAGAGGAATACGAAGAACAAAGGGAAAATAGTAAAATCCCAATCACAAAAGCAGCGAGCACGATAGATGGCGCGGCAATCGAAAACACGACACCGATCACAACGATCGCAGCGACGCTGCATCACACGAGCGTCGTAACAACGAATGCAACCAGAACGGTCACATCGGCGTCAGCCACTAGGTTGCTAAACGACATGGTCGAGTACGAGCTCCCAAATGGCACATGGGAAATAATGCCAAGAAGAATTGCGGCAGCATTCGAAGCGCAGAAAACACTGCACGAACAACAGCAAGCAAACATACAAAGCTTGCAACAAAAATGTGATCACCTGATGGAGATCACAGAGGTGCTGATACCGCACCAAGAAGATGCCCCTGCAAGGTCAAGTACCCGGATAGGCAGAGGAACGCCATCAGTGAACTTCCAGGACACGTATCAAATAAATTATAACGACACAGTGAGAGGAGGACAACCTCCAATACTCGGAAGAAACCCTGCCAGGAACATAAACATCACACAAATACCCCACGCCATCCCTGTATCGCGTCAACCTCTAGGGCGAATTTCGAGCCAACCACCCCTGTAAGGAGAGGAAGTCTCTAGGGGGAGGGGAGGTATTCCGAACATACAGTCGGAATTCGGAAGTCGGTTCGACGCATCCTCAAGGTGGAACCAGAGCTTTCGGGACGTAGGAAAAATAGCGCGTCAGTGGAGGATAAGCTTCTCGGGCTCACAAGGATGTAGAGTCGAGACCTTCTTAGCCAGGGTCGAGGAATGTCGTGCACAGGCAAATGTCACGGACGAGGAAATGTTGAACGCACTACCAGAGCTCCTGACGGGCTCGGCCAAGCGGTGGTACAACATGTCCAAGAACACGTGGAGGACGTGGAACGACTTTTGCCGCTCGGCAAAAAGATGCTACGGGTTCAGTCAACAGGACTGTCAACGCCTGTGGGCAGAAGCGAATAGCCGTACGCAAGGAATCGATGAACCGGTACGGGATTACATCGGGTGCCTGTCGGCACTCCTAGAACTATACCCCTGCCCGCTGACCCTGGAGCAGCACTTGAACTTTCTATACCGGAACATGAAACCGGACATACAATGGCGGATCCGGATGGATGATATTCGGACCCTAGAGGACTTTATGGTGGCGGCAGCCGCCGCGGAAAGCGCCGAAGAAGCTCGGCGAATTTACAGAGGCCCCCCACCTCCAGAAGAGACCCTGATACCTGAAGTGGCCTACAGCAGGGCCAAAAGGACGGTGAAGAACCCTCCCAAGCTGGCAGCCGTGGAAAAGCCGGCCAACAGCGAGGTCAGTCAGTTGGAGAAGATCCTCGCGGCAATTCAGGAGGAATTGCGAACCTTACGAGAGGCCTGCACGGCCCCTCGGAGAACCGATGAAGGGGTCGCGGCAAAACCTCCCCCAATACCGTGGAAGAAGCAGTCAACGTCTCCTGAAAGGACACCGAGGAAAGGGTCCAGCCCCCCTTCCCCGCCGACGTCGAGAAGAAAACCGCCGTTCAGGAGGGAAGACTCAGCGGCGAAAGACGCGAAGGCGAACCTAACCTGTTGGACGTGCAAGAGACCCGGATACACGCGTAATACCTGTCCGCAGTGTTCGGAAAACCCCTCCCGGAGTCAATAGATGAGGTCGCGATGTCTCCGGAAGAGGTCTCTACGGCCTCAAGCTTAGACGAATCTCCCGAGGTCGCCCCAGTCCAAAGTGTAGGCGCCGAACCCGGCGAAGACTACCGCAGATGGTGGGTCACGACCAAGATTCACTGCTTCGAAATACAAGCCCTGTTTGATCCTGGGGCCGCCCGGACAGCCATCGGGCCAATTGGGCTGCAGATCGCAGCCAACTGCGGGGAACCCCTCTTGCCGTACGTAGGACACGGCGCAAGAGTAGCGGACGGCACCTACTCGCCGATCCTCGGCTACATAACCTTACCATTTCGGGTAGGTCCCGTCGAGAAGAGCCTAACGGCCATAGTCATGCCACAGCTCGACACCGAGTGCCTGCTAGGCGCGGATTTCCTACGAGCCTTCGATGCGGTCCTGTATCCCCGGAAGAATGTTCTACGAGTAGAAGGGGCACAGGACGCGATACCGGTGGAGATTGCTAGTCTCCACCCTGGAGCGACTCGCCCCTCCCCGACGGGAGGCACCGTTCGACTCTCGGACGAAGAAAGAGCACGACTCGACGCAACCCTGCATCGGGTACTTCGAGAAGAACCGCCCACCCTGGGCTGCACCGACTTGGTGGAACATGACATCGCCCTGACGGCGACAAATCCGATTAAACAGCGGTACTACCCGGTATCGCGTAAAATCGAAGAGATCATGCATGCGCAAGTAGATGACATGCTGGCACAAGGCATCATCGAACCTTCGACCAGTGGATGGTCAAGCCCCGTCGTGATGGTCAGAAAGAGCAACGGGACTTACCGCTTTTGTGTGGATTACCGTAAGTTGAACAAGGTCACGAAATCGAATGCGTATCCGATACCGTATATGGATACCATTTTGAGGAAGTTGCAACGAGCACGGTACATCACGACACTGGACCTGAGCAACGCGTACCACCAAATCCGTATGAAGAAAGAGGCGTGCCCCCTGACGGCGTTCACCGTACCTGGCAAAGGCCTTTACCAATTCAAGAGGATGCCCTTCGGCCTGACTGGCGCACCAGCTACTTTCCAAGCTCTTCTGGACTCTCTTATTGGAGCCGAACTGGAGCCCCATGCGTTCGCCTATCTCGATGACATCATTATTGTCACCGAGACCTTCGATGAACACGTAAAATGGCTGGAATACGTTCTAAAACGGATTCAGGGCGCTGGCCTCACCGTAAGTCGGGAGAAAAGTCACTTCTGCAGGGAGGAAGTGAAGTACTTGGGCGTCCTGGTGAACCAACAAGGATTCCGGCCTGACCCGGACAAGATTGCACCCATCGTGGATTATCCTGCGCCAAGGAACCTGAAGCAGCTAAGAAGATTCATGGGAATGGCTTCCTGGTACAGGAAATTTCTGCGCGACTTTGCTACAGTCGCCGAACCCCTGACGCGCCTAACTAAAAAGAATGTGCGCTATGATTGGACGGAGGAGTGTTGGGCGTCGTTCGAACGAATTAGGGGGATGATCGCGACGGCCCCGGTCCTGCAACGGCCGGATTTCGATGTAGAGTTCGTCGTGCAGACGGATGCAAGTGACACGGGACTCGGCGCCGTAATTACGCAGGAGGTCGAAGGGAGCGAAAGGGTGGTCGCCTTCGCGAGCCGGACGATGTCGGCCGCCGAGCGCAATTATTCCGTGACCGAGCGGGAGTGCCTCGCCGTCCTGTGGGCGATCCAAAAATTCCGCCCGTATGTGGAAGGGTACCACTTCCGGGTTATCACCGACCATAGTAGCCTAATGTGGCTGTTTGACCTCCGAAATCCTACCGGGAGATTGGCTAGATGGTCGTTACAACTTCAGGGCTACAGTTTCAAGGTGGAGCACCGAGACGGAGCCTTGAACCACGTCCCGGATGCACTGTCCCGAATGTTTGAAGGAGAGGCTCCGGAAATCAACGCCGTAGAGGCCATGAAGGGGGAAACCCTGGTGGACGACTGGTACCGTCGACGGCACGCGGAAATTCGGGAGAGCCCGAAGGACCACCCGTGGTGGAAAGTCCTCGGGACGAAAATGTACGTGTACCGCCCGGATCCCGTCATCGAGGACCTGATCGGCGACGAGGAAGTCTGGAAGCTTGTGCTCCCGAAGGAGAAACGGAACGATGCCCTGAGGGAGTGCCACGATGACGCTACCGCGGGTCACCTCGGCCAGCGGAAGACCTACGACCGGCTAAAGCGTACCTACTGGTGGCCGTCAATACACAAAGACTTACGTGAGGAACTGCATGGTGTGTCAACAATGTAAAGTACTGCAAACCCCACCGGCCGGACTCCTCGGACGCCGAGAAGTCGAGCGTCCCTGGCAATATGTCGCCGGCGACGTGATGGGCCCCTTTCCACGCAGCAAGCATGGGTACGAGTACGTCCTTGTCTTCGAGGATCTGTTTACTCGATGGGCCGAAGTCCTCCCCCTGAGGAAGGCAAACGGTCCGACAATTGCGTCGGCCCTAGAGGAGAAAGTCATCCTGCGATTCGGGCCATCCGAAGTATTCCTTTCGGATAACGGCCCCGAGTTCAAAAATGCAGCGGTCGACCAACTTCTGCTGAAATACAAGATAGAGAGAGAGTTTACGCCGAGGTACCACCCGCAGGCGAATCCTGTAGAGCGGGTAAATCGTACCATCAAGAGCATGATCCGGGCCTACATCGAGAGCGATCATCGCACCTGGGATGTGCACCTGCGAGAAATCACTTTCGCATATAACACGGCGACACAGGAGTCGACCGGCTTCAGCCCTGCGATGCTTAATTACGGCCGCCACCCGGAAGCACCCCCTGGGTTAAGGCGGGAAGAAGACCGAGTCGCGCGACAGGAGGAAAAGGAGAATACCCTGAGCGCGTGGGAGAAACGAATGTCCCACCTGCGAGCCTTACATCAAGAAGCTCGCGTGAACTCCCAAGACGCACAGCGGCGACAAGCCCGTTAGTACGACGAGCGACACCGCGACATCCAGTTTGCGGTGGGCGACCGCGTCTGGAAGCGAAACCGCGTCCTCTCATCGGTTGCCCAAGGAATCGCGGCCAAGCTGGCGCCGAGGTTCGTAGGGCCATACACGGTTACCGCAAGAGTTGGGAGAACGTCGTACGAACTCTGCGACGCTGCCGGTCAGAGCGACGGCGTGTCCCATGTGGCCGACTTGAAGCCGGTGATCAATACCCCGGAAGAGGAAAGGACGCCCGACAACTTCCCTGAGGAAGCCGAAAGCCCTCCAGTTCCGACCCAGGAGGGGGCTGCGAGGCGCGGCCCGGGCCGCCCGAGGAAAAATTTCGCCGCGATTCCCCGGCCCGCTCCCCTCAGTACGCCCTCCCGAGAGGCGGAAGAAGTTATCCCGGAACGTAGACCTCGAGGGCGACCGCGAGGGTCGAGAGCGCCACCGCCCCCGAACGTAAATATGTCCCCGCGCCGAACGCGATCGAGGCGCCAAAACGGGCTAGACCTCGCCGGATAGCTCCCCGCTACGTTTAGAGTCCTCCTCCTACCTGTAGTTAGTTCCTAATCGGTCAACGAATCTCTCTCATGTACTGCGAGCTTTAAATTCCCCTCTGTTGTATCCAACGAGTCGTCTAATTCCGTTTTGTTTCGACCAGAATGAGCAGCGATGGGGAGGAGTGGGCCCACCTGCGGGGTCTCCTCAGCGACGAGGAGGACGAACACCCTGAGGCGCCAGATGACAAGGAGCCGGAGAGCGTCCGAGAATGGAGAGGGGTAGCCGAGGTCCTCACGGCTGCGAGGGCCGCCACCCGGGCCGCGAGGCAACAGGAGAAGGAGGCCTTCAAGACCTTACGGGACTACTGCGCCCAGTACGGGGTCCAGGGACACCCTGACGCGGGAGGCTGGGTCGACCAAGTCGACCGTCATCTCAAGTCCCAGGAGGAGGCGGAGCGGGTGCTCGACCGCCTCAGGAAGGAGAAGAGGGAGCGAGAGGAGGCGGCGCAGCTCGCCCAACTACGAGCCGCTGCGGAGCACCAACGCGCCGAAGAGGCGTTCAACCGGGCCCTGGAGTGGCGCAACCGGACCCAGGCGCGGCTGCGCCAGGCCGAGCGACGAACGGAAGAGGTTGGGGCCCGCGCAACGGTCTTCCATGGCCCACGCTACGCCTGCCGCGTGTGCGGATGCGCGGACGTCCGGGAAATCGACCGGTGCCCGAATCTGGACGCCCACCACTTGGTCCCTGAGCGCCTGGCAGGGGAAGAGGCGCGACGCGCCCGAAACCGAGAGGCGGGGCTCCAACGCGCCGAGAACCAGCCCCAGGAGAACACGCCCTGAGGGCGAAGAGGAAGATCCGCCCCAGGCAACGTGCCTTGAAGGGCGCCGAAATGTATCGCGCCGGTCCCTGCAGGGACGCGACCTCCGTGCCGGGAGGTAAAAACGTGGCGGAGTGTAAATTCATGAACCCTTCCCCTCCTTTGTGCTGGGTTTTATCCGGCTTTCCTTGAGATTCGCTCGCACCTCTCACGGTAGCAATATGTATTTTCTTTTTTTTGTGTGTTGTGTAGCTTAACTGGTGCCCGCCAGGCTGTTCGATCTCGAGCTGGTACCTCGGGTACTCAGCGTCTGGAGGCGGGGAGTTGTAACGAGGTCCCCGTGGCGGACGCCACGACTCGTTACGATGAACCGCTCCGGCCGGCACCGACTCGTATTAATGGTTCTGGTTGGTTACAGGAGGCCGAGCGGAACATCGGGCAACGACGAGCGGTGAAAAGCACCGAGGAGAGAGAGAGAGAGAGAGAACGGAGAGAGAGAGAGAGAAAGCGCGTAACACGTGGGACCGATCACGTGGGCCGCGCGCCGGCGACGACCGGCGCGAGAGAAGTCAGACCTCGCTGAACCGCGATACCGTCGTGACGCGCGAACGAACATTCGTATTTTGCGAAAATTAATAGAATTCCGTGCGATCAGGGTGCAACGTGGGTCTTGCGACGCCGCGCCGTCGAGGTGAACTCCGCGTCCTAGTGGTGTAAAAGTGACGGGTGCACCAAGGCACGAGCGGGAGAGCTCCGACCCCTGAGAACTCTGGACGAACGTTCTCCCTGGAGGAGAAGAGACGCCCCGGCGACTGCAGGACACACGGAAGCCTCCATTTTGTAAGTACCGGCTCGGCCGAATTACTTGGCGGGATTCATCCTCTCGGGTCCTTCTCTCTCCTTCGCTCTCTTGGGCTCATGCGAGAGCCTATCTCCGCGAGTGGAACGCGAACGCGACGGGACAGGGTGTCCCGCGAGACACAGCGGCGTTAATCGCGGCATTTGTAAAGGTCTCCCATCAGGAGTTCAATAAAGGCCCTTTTGGCACGGTTTATACTCAGCCTCGTACTTTTCGTTTTTGTATACGACCTTGTCCCCTTCAGGGAGTTCGCCGCACCAAGCTAGCCGGTGGACGATTTCGCCGCGGGTTGCGTCCTCAGGACGTCAAACGGGACAGATTCCGTTCGAAGCAATTCGCGCACAAGAAAGGCGTTACAAAAGACGTAAGATTATATTAGACATTATTTTAACGACAGTCAGGGTTGTACGAACATCTTGAACCAAGTACATTCTAGTACATCTAGTGCATTAATAATAAATAAACAAATCTGTATACATATTTATAATTGCATGCATATTTATATTTATAATTATATGTATACACATCAAATATAATACATATTTCTTAACAACTAAAATCTCAGTTTATGCTTTATTACCAATATTGCGTCAAATGCTCGATACATTCATCTTATAATAGGCGGCTGAATTATAAATGTTCCATGTAATGATTCATTTACCATCATTTCTTTTACTCGTTTTGTTATATTTTGTTTGCATGACAATTAGTGCCAGGAATCCATGCAATAAAGACGTTCAAAAACAACAAAAAACAATTATATAAATTATTAAAAAACAATAACTCGTCTTATTGAAAATGTCTCATTATGATATTTGGAAGTTATAAAGAAGGTTCATTAAAAAACATTTATACATAAATATTTATAACCTAAGAAATCTAATAATGATTAAATAGTTTAATTAAGTTAATCTTAATGAAAAATATTAATAATACGAAATGAAAAAATAATACATAATGATACCGCATACTTCATGTGAATTTTGATAAGGCTATTATAAGATTGCATTACAAAACGCTCATCCCCCAAAACAAAAGGTCTTATAAAAAATACAATGCAATGACTCTAATAACAATTCCATACTCTAAAGTAAAATGCGTACTCATGCAGTTACAATTCACTCAATGCAATTCTTACAAAATTCATAGAAATAAGTACAATCTCATAAAGAAATTACGAATGGAAAAAAAAATAAATGTACCCGTCTTGAGACACATTGTAATTAATATAATCTTCATTCATATTATGTAAAAAAATAATAAATAATTATTAGAAACAATAAGAAATAATTATACATACTGTGATTTTTATTGCACTAATGAATAAATCAGCCATAAAACGTAGCTTTTCTTTACAAAATAATAAAAAATAATATACATTTGAATTATTTATTAAGCCAATCCTTATTTCATGCATTTTTTTATATGTATACAATTTTTTAATTTCAGATTAAATGTTTACTCCTTAACACTTACTCCTTTCGTACTTTACACGTTTCATTGCGGTTGCAACATATCGCCCAGAGTTTATCATTGCTGAAAAACAAACAACATAATAGCGATATCTTATAAGAAACTTTATGAATAATAAAAATTATATTTTAGTCTACTTTGACGTATAAAATAAATGATATGCTGATCGGTTCGAATCTTAACATAGGTTTATTAGACCTCGACAAATCATCATAATGCGTCCACTTTCCGTGGATTGATCGGCAGTACGCCGTATAATGTCCAATACAGCCAGCCGCTAGTTCTCGAAATGCTGCTACTCCAACTAACAGGTATGTTTCGTTTCTAATGTGAATAAAACTTGGAATTTCGGATATGTCCGTGAGTAACCTTTCTCTCATTCCAAGAACGTTTATCAGTTGTTTCTGGTATAAGAATTCAACATCAATACAAATGTAGCTTCCAAGCGATGTCGTTAAAATGGAAGTTTTCTCTAAACATTTTTTGCAAACTACGGTTTTGTCCCCTACAGTCTGAATTAGGGCTTCTTCCAGACCTCTGAAGCCATCTTTCAATATGTCGTTTTCTGATATTGAACACGTTTGCAATTTTCTTTCAGATAATTCATTACAAGAAAAACATGTCATCTTTTCTACAATTGATGGATAATCTGTCATTAATTGTTGAAACAGCGTGACCATGTTACATTCACACGCTACCACATTATCGCGACTGGTTCCATGTACACGCATAATTTTTTCTCGTTGTAGGTACAGAGCTTGTATATTTCCTGTTTTAGCGTAATTCATGGCAGTTTTTAATATGCCCTCATTGGACGAGCGTTTTGTTACTTCATCGCAAAAGTTTTCAAAATACTTGACGTTAGAGTACGCAGTAGTAAATATCTCTGCTATAGTGTCAAACGCACACGTGTTTTGAAAATAAAATTTTTCTTTGGCGAATTTCACCGCTTTTAACAAGGATCCATTTCGAATAAGCGTTCTCTTCATCTTAGTAACTGGTCGTTGATGAATGTACGAAATTTCGGGACAAGGTTGCACATACTTGCCACGTGGCTTCAGCTTTCCCAACGGTTCAGTGTTATTGGAATGTACTACATTAATTATTTTCGGTGACGATGTACAAAACGATATATCAAAGGTGGTATTAAGAATATTAATAGTGTTTTTTATTTCACTACAGTCGTTATTAAATAAGTCTTTTTTCGTATCATCTTGGGAATGGAAAGTTACCATATCGGAGTTTTCAAAGTTAATTGTAATTTTATTATGATTTTCTATTTTTGGTATTTCCACATCATTAATTGGCACAGGTTCAAAGATATTGCATTCGACGTTGGCGCTATCATTATACACTACAGTAAATTCTTCCCTTGGTGTAGGCAGCAGTTCATGACCATTAAAACCGAAGCTCAGTACATCGTTTGTAGCAGGTTGATGTAAGTCGTGAGAATCATCCACTACTAAGCTGTTAAGAATTTCATTTTCCTGTACTAGTCCTTTCCAGTTTTCGACGACATTCAGATGACTAATATCTTCAACATTTAACGACACGTCATTATCATCGGCTTGCTTATCAGTCTTTTTATTTAATCTTGCTCGACCCAGCTTTACGCATCCATCTATCGATTGCATATGGCGAATGAGGAATGCATCAGTTCGCAGTGCGTTAGTTTCATTATGGAGCATATTATTTGTCATTTGTCCAAAATATGTTTCGACAATTGCCGAGCTAGCTACTGCAGTCGAGTGAAAACTGAATCGCATTACATTTGTCCAAACTGGGAATTTCTTGGCAAGACTTAATAAATTTTTCTTCAGTTCGGGAAGGTAATACGGGTTCGGTGTGTCCTCAACGTCATATACGTGTTTTTTTATATCAATCCGAACGGCTTCATTATATATATCATCGATGTGTTTAGAAACAAGATTACTGTTTGAAGATGTTTCAAAGTCTGCAGTATCTATTTCTAAACATATTTCATTGTCGTCACATTTTGTGCTTTCGGTAGTTTTTAATGATTCATATATAATGTCCATGTTAAAAGTTTTAATCATAGACTTTAACCACTTCAATCGTCGAGAGCATTCACTTTCACCATTATCTACTTCTGAACAAGAAACTATTAAAGTTGCTAAAAGAATGTCGTCAAATAATTGTACATTTTCGGCACTACTCATTAGTCCTACACATCTTAGATAAAAATCTTTTACGATGGAATTTTTGGAAGGAAAACACGTCCATCTACTGACTGCTTTTATTAAATGAGCTATGTCCATTCTCAGATAAGTTTCCGTATGCATTTTGTAAAGCAGCTGAACCGTCTGTAACTATCTCAGATGATATTGTAGCACCAGATGCAATCCACGTTTTCAACCAGTAACTTATGAAAAGGGCGCTATGTTTTTCTGACAGCATTTGGCAGACTGGGACAAGTTTTCCATCAATGGGTGCAACGATGGTATATAAAAATATGTGTCCACTTTTTTCATCCAATCTGTCAATTTTTCGCACATATCTACCGGATGCATCTAATGCGAATGGTATCTTCAGTCTGCACATATCAACACATATATCTATTTGCTGCAAACTCCAATAAAATACATAAAAGGGTACAATTCCAATGTCCCTAATTATTCCTTTATAGTTGGAATCAGAAGCTATCTGCAGTAGAGATTGCATTAAATCCACTGGCTTTAAACCTAACTCTTCTCTCTTTGCCTCCTGGCGAGCTTTCCTTAACACGTCTGTAGTATTTAGATGTGGATGCTCTATGTCACCGTAATCCATTTCTTTCGCAGCTTGTTTTTCTCTATAATTGTGTGCTTTTTCGTGCAAAAGATCGTATTTTGCTTTTTTGCGTTGAGGGCCAGCAATTGTCTTTTTTCTTTCGGATCGTGGTAAATATCCCGTGTATCGTTGAGAACTATATTTATTTTAATTCCGTTTCCAGCTTCTGGCTCGTTCATGCATGTACCTATTAATCTTCCAGCGCACACTTTACAATATCCATCCATTTTTAAGTATATTCCATTGCAGTTTATTGTAGCCCTCTTCGCGCAATAAACGCATGCAATTTTATGTTGATCCCACACATGACGCACTACGACATCCATCCAGCCTGTGGCTAAAGCCACTCGTTTTCTACCATTCCGATATTGTTTCGTTATGGGTCTCATGGTTAGCCATTGCTCCTCTGGAATAGTAATATCAAATTCCATTTTTTTTCCTTCAATATCACCATCAGGTATCCACTTTTTAGATTCCGAACTGCTGGCGTCATTATTGTTCGAGTTGCAGGACATTTTGTTATCGACTAACATGTGATGCCATTTTTTAAGCCGATCCAAAATCCACGTCTATTTTGCTTCACATACTCGTACAGATTTTTTTCTTTCATAGTAAATTTCCATCGTTCGCACACAATAGTCCATACTTCATTGGACAATTTTTTTAAACTTCCATCGACGTGAAATATACTCTCTTCTTTCAAAGCAGATAAGATATCTGCGTAGGGTACTGCGGGTCTTCGTAGCATTATTTTTAGAAAACAGTAGCGCGACAAATGAAATAATTAAAAACACAGGTTGTAATATGAATTAATTAAAATACTTTAAATACCTGATAATACGGAAAATATTTCGTCCTATCCCAGGTGGAAAAGTTTTATAAAACTTATATAAAATTTTAATAGAATAACTGTATAAAAATTTTATAAAAATTATATAAGAAAATGGTTCTATAGATAATTTATAAAGTTATTATAAAGAACACATATTCGCATGAATATTTTATAAAATCTATATAAAAATTTTATAAAAATAATATAAAATTGTTAATTTTATATAGAAAATGAAATGATGACTCCCAATAGAACTTCAACGTTTTTTTATTCATTTTTTTTTCATTTTTTGTTGTAATTGACCCAACGATATAACGCACTGGATTTAAACATGTAATTATATAGATATGGGCGTTACGTGAAGTCGAATTCTGCCGCGCACGCTTCATATAATATTTTATGATATATTATGCGTAAAATTTGTGCGTCGTTTTTTTGTGTGTCACAATAATACAGTGTTTGCTATATTATGATACACTGTATGCTCAACTTTGACGAACACTTAAGTGCCGCGGTCAGCATACGCTTGTAAACACGTATTTTACGCACCAAATTATGCGATTCTTTTTTTATAACCTTTAAAGCCCATACTTGAGTCGTTTGCTACCCAGTGAACATTTCAAAGTGCTGTATATGGGGGTTCCTTTTTTAAATAAAAAATATATGAATAATTAATCTTTTTCCGTCATATTACTATTATTATTTTAAGATCGAGGACTGAAAAAACTGATCTGAATTTGTTTCGATTTCTCAAAGCATTTTAAGGGCCCTAAAAGATTGCCAGGAACCTATCAACCTAAGGAGTGAGGGCCCAAAAATACGTATGGGCCTTAAGGGTTCATTCTAGTAATAAATAGTTCTATAAATAATTTATAAAGTATTTATAAGTTTGTATATTTTTGCAATGAAAGCATAAAAATACTACGGCTTTTTTGCCTTCGTTACATAAAGTATCACATGCACCACGGACGGGGACTTAGAAGAACTTCGACAAGAGTCTTTAAAATTTCTCTTGAAATTCGAAAGTCCCTCCTTCGCCGACTTGGTACATAAATACTATCATGCATGTATTTTAGAGAAATGATATAAAATTTAAGTGTTTTCCAAGACTTTCTATTAAAAAAAGCGTCTTGAACAGATATTTGCATAAAAAGTAATTTCTAAAAAGTTATAGAAATTATGCAAATATGGAGTTCTATAAACGTAAAATAACAAATATAAAGTTTCAGTATTTATATACAAGTTTTGAGAAATTATGGATTAATTAGGAAATAAATTCAGAAACTACTATTTATAATTTTAAAAATTTTATTTTTTTTCATTCAAATTAATCGGTAAACATAAGTAATTCTTCACACGTATCACCTGATTCTTAATTTCATTAACGGGAACAATTTGTATACAGTAGGTTTCACGAAAGGGAACAATAAATGTCGAAAAAGATATGTTTAAACTCTTAATTGAGATAGGGATGGTTTCATTGTCATAAACAAGTTTTCGTGTTACAGCGACGATCATATTATTAAATTTTAAGAAGTATAGTACAGTAGCCAAAGATGAATCATTTAATAAAACATAAAAGTTATTTCGCTTTTTTGCTTTGTATACATTTTTGATGTAATTATTGAACGGCCCAATTTTACTCTAGAATATGCTTTTAAGATATCCGGTTCGATACCGTTTAGTTCACAAAATTGTATTATTTCGTACAATTCGTCCTCATAACAACTGCTTTTAAGGCATTTTCCAAGTACTTCATTACCATAATATTCCTTATTTTTCGAGATATCTAGCATGTGTTTAAAAATTTTAAGGATATTCAAAATTTTCAGAGTGTTTGCAATTTCAATATCTAATTTATTACTACCATGGACAATTCTTTTTACATACCCATTAACATCTTCGAAAGAAAACGCTGACCATGATTGTAATGGTCCCCACAAGAGGACGTTTCGTGGTATATGCAAGTAATTGATGTGCATTGAAGGAACATTTCTCAAGACCATATAATGACATTATTTGCACATTAAACATAAAAAATAAACACTCGGCTAGTTCTATTTCTTGCAAGTGGATTTTGCTTGTCATCAATAACCTCGTTGCGTAAACTAATAGTAAAAAATGGTCGTAATATTTTTTATGTAGTTTTCCACTTAATAAAATAGGGAAATAGTTTAACAGACATTCCTAATTTCGGAAGCTTTCCAATACTTTATATACTTTAAAATCCTCGGTGTACGAGTTACGAAGTCTGGGGGATAAATATCTTGTAAATCTTTATCGATTTCATCCCGCAATGATTTTTTTATATAAAAGGGACTACCTTTATTTTTTTAATTAAACCAGAGATCGAAGAGCATTCGAGTAACACCTAGTAATAATGAATGCATATAATCTGGGACGAATGACTCTGCAATATCTGCAATATAAAGTTATTATAAAGAACATATATCCACACAAACACGTGAAGATTTTATAAAATCTGTATAAAAATTTTATACAAAAAATATATAATTGTGAATTTTAAATAGAAAATGAAATCATCACTCAGTAGATTCTCAACGTTTCTTTATCCATTTTTCCCCTTTCTTTTTAATTGGCCCACACAAAAGTACCATTTGTTTAGAGAATTGTAATCTAGGTATGCATAAAATGTGATATTACGCACTGGATTGTAACATGTAGTTATGGCCGTTACGTAAAGTCGAGATCTGACGCACACGTTGCATATAATATATTATGATATACTATGCATAAAATTTGTGCGCCGTTTTTTGTGTGTCACCATAATACGTTGTTTACCACATTACGGTATACTATGTTCGGCGAACATTCGAGGACCACGGTCAGCACACGTTTGTAATCTCAAAACAAAATGATGCGTGAAATATAATTTTTCGCATATGTGTTTGCAACAATTTATTACTTATTACCAGAATCGTTTAAAAAAGAACAAAGCATTAACATCATGCCTATATAAACTTATGTATTTCTTTATGTATGCATAACGATGATACGAATTTATTACAAGTGAATAATGAATTGTTTAATATTTATTCCTTGCCACATTTAGAATTACAAACTATTTTATCTTTCAGTTCCACACATTTCTGACGTAAGCTGGCTAGAACGATTTGGTCGTCCTTAAAATTCCATCCACTTTTTTTCGCGTATAGGCGAGTGTAAGCTGCAAATAGTATAATATTTATTTAGTAATTAATTAGAAAATGGAAATGATGCAATAATTTACATTTATCATTCGTTAATATTTATAATAACTAATATTTATAATAACTTATAAATATGTATAATTCGTAATGAATGTTTATTATTTATTTATTGGTAGCAACGAACCAAGTGTATGAATTTCAAATTCGGCGTGACAATTTTGGCGGTATATGACACATGAATAAACTAATTCACCAAGATATAAATTTAAAAAAATCTGATAATTAAATTTCAGTTTTCAGAAAATTTTGGAAAAACGGACCAATGAAAAGTTTTGAAAAGAAAAAACGTTATTAACTATAAATAACCGGTAAACATTGAACATTATTATACACGTAAAAAACAATATCGTTAGATTGCTTATTTCAAAGATATTTATTCCAAATAAATCAGGTAGTAAAATTGACTATTTCAGAAAGAAAAGTTAGAAAAGTTAAAATGAAGAAATTTGCAAATAACACCATATTTGTTCATATAGGCCACAACGTACAATTAATTTATTGACTATTTCATTTTTCTTAGCTATTTCTGTTCTTCGTTATCTATTGGTAATTATTTAATAATTATTTTTAATACAAATCTACATATGACTCAAATTTCTTATTAGAAGAAATGTTTTTATTTGTTTCAAATAAAGAAGGTAATAAAAATCACTATTTTCACAAATATTAAGTGCTACGATCCGGAAATAGTTGAGTGAATAGAAATATTTTTTTCTCATTTGCCTCTTTCCTTCTTTTGTCAACATATTTAGTTAATAATGTTTTATTAACAAGAAAAATGTGCAAAAAGGAAAATAACTCAAGAATACTTTTATAATTAGGCAAGAAATTCTTGATCTATCTAACTAACTTTATATCAAATGTCATTAGTTCTTGTAAATCAAAATTTACAAGAACGAATGGCATTTGATATGAAGAGATATGTATACATTTGTAAGAAAAATATTCAAAATTAGATAAAATTTAACAAATTAATAATTTCTGTGTGGAAATTATTAAACGTTCTAAAAAATTCAAAAGCCTTTATACTATGCCAAAATGAATATGGATGTGAATGTAGATGAACTCAAGTCTCACATAAAATAGCAGCAATTCCATCGGAATTCAATCCAGGCCTAACGTCTATTGTGGCTCCCCGGCCACACGCTTTCCTTCCTTTAACAGAGCATTTCGATAAAGCTTCTGCAGTGTATACGCATTCTAATAATGATCTTGCGAGTGTCGTTTGCCTATCGCAACTATGGATAGTATTTTTTAAATTGTAGGAATTTACAAAAATGTTTGATCCTGGTAAGAGCTCTACTATCTAAAATTATAATTATAAAGCACAATAGATTAAACACAAAATTACGTAAATTGCATAAATAAATAGTGAAGAAAAAGTAAATTACATGTTGGTTTTCATCTTCATCGTTATATTTCAAAGTCCATCTGTCAGATGTGGGCTTTTCTTCCCTGAATAGATCACAATTCATAACGTCGGGGTCATTTTCTTTACTGCATTCCTGTTCAATTATCGTTATTTTTCTTTGTTTTCCATTACCTGCCTCATTTTGTTCATTTTCATCGTCGAGAAATTGTCTTTTGTTGACTTTTCTTGTTAGCTGTTTTATTTCTGGCAAAGGTTGTAACGAGCCGTTTAACTCGACCGCGCGCGGAAGAGAAAGAGCGACGGAGAGAAAGAGGGCCGTTACAATTTCGATCGACATGGTGAAGGGAACACCGAATATACCAAGGACGAGATGCGCGATTTTTCCGGCCGGTCGGCCATTTCGGATCCCAAGCCCACATGGGATCCGAGCGCGCATCAAGGGACATGCGCGCGCAATGACATGGCGCTGGCGCTGCTGCGCCTCTACATGCGCAGAAGAGGTGCAACGGCGCCCTGGTAGCGCAGCATAGAAAGTGGGCAACAACGGGCCGAGTTCCGAGCTCGGAGCGCATGTGTCGCCGCAATGGGGCGCAGGCGCTCCAAATTCAAATGAGGGGCGGGCTGTCAAACTAAAGTCTAGCAAATGACATTCAAATGTTTGAGAGTTCCCGTCCCGATTCTTAGTAAAAATTATAAGACCTGGTAAGTATCCCTCAAACTCTCTTACATTTGGACTCTCTCTTCTTCCTGGACTCTTCTAGTGGACTCCTGGGGACGACTCGCTGCCTCCTCAACTCTGGAGAACCTGGCTGCTCCAGGTGAAAAGTGGGTCCACAAATATTCGCAGCCAATACAAAACTCAACCTATCAATGGAGGCGGCGAGGATATGGAAGTAAAAGAAGGATACCAAGAAGTGACGACGGTACTCCGTTCGTCAAGGACACCAGGCTGCTGGTCCTCTCCCTCGTAGTCGCGAGGGAGTGCGACGCCTAACCAGGTTCAGAAGGTGACAGCAGCCTAATTCATAATCACCGACGGATGGAGAACCGAAAAATAAAGAAGAGGAACGACGCCAAGAAGAAAGAAGACTAAAAAGTAAGCCCCTTTCTCTTCCGTTCCGTACGTTAAAATGATAGAGTGAATTCGTGTAGATAAATTATTGTTATATTGTGGTACTAAATATTTATGTATAGTAATGTATGTATGTATGTATGTGTAAGCGTGTGCATTGAATGTGTGTCCGCGCGTTAAATTAATTTATTGCCGCGTAATTTATTCCGTCGTTGACGACATTAATGACATTTATCTTATATACTGACTCACACGACTTACCAACGACTCGACAACTTGTTTTATAATTGACTCTTATTTATTTATATTCGCGTTTGACTTCGAGTGTGTTGGTATGTGTGTGGTTTAATTGTTTTATGGACGAGTTCAATTATATACATAATATTCAAAGAATTATAAAATATATTTTAATTGAATGACAAATAATATGACTTTTTATTTCAGCACCCAACGATTCCTGTCTAATATTTATAATGCTTGACTATATTTGACATATATTTAATTTTATGTTTGGACGATCAAAGAGTTTTATCCATTAGACTCCGATTCGTTTCAAGGTGGAGACGGAGAAGAACCAAAATTTATTAATGGGCTATTGAGTGGTGAAATTGAGGAAATCATCTGATAGTCTTCAACAGAAGGTTGACGGTCGTCATGATCAGTTTTGAGAGCATTCGGCATATGTATTGATCGTCTTTGTACAAGGGGTGAGGTATCAATCGGCATCGTATCATACGAAGATTTCGCGCACTAAGAACATACAGATTCCAATTATATAAAATATATGCAATATTCGCCCGTCGATATAGTAATATATTAATACAAATAATGAAGCACTACGTCGAGCAAGTCTCGATGGAAATAGGTGCAAATAAGCCATAATTTTCTGTAACAATTTCTTCTAGAACCAGAAACTCATCCGGATTAAAAAAATTATAATTCATAAAGATAGAAAGAATGGAATTTTTATGAAAATTTTGTTGAAATGTTCTTTTTTTTATTTTTGAAGAAAATGAGAGTCAAATTCGAGGGATTCGATCCGCCGGGAATTGAACTCGGTACCTTACAATTGCATTATATACGTCATCTATTTATTTATTTATCATATATCAGCATTTGTATTATTAACATATAGATTCCATTATTATTAATCTTCAAAATGAATTCAGTACAAAACAAATTTTTATTAACGCAAGGAAAGAGACATAATACGACAAAATTAATTGTGACGAAAAATTGGACTGGATATTTTGACATGCCTTTTTCGGGTAAAGGAACGTATTAATTAAAATACGAGCGTTTCAATTTATGTGTAAGTTATACTATATATAGTTGTATACAAATTTTAGACAATTATATTGAAATTTGATGAAGTTGTACACAAATCATATGTTACGTACTAATTATTTTTGATGATAACAGGACTTTTGTTTAAGTAAAGGTATAACAAACAAATAAGATCATAGCTTACATGGTGTAGTGCATTTGCTGTAAACGTGTACAATTGTATATATATATATATGGGGCATTCTTTGTGAAAAAAGCCACCCCACCTGTCTAAAAATCAGAAACACCTACTTAGGTCTATTTGGGCTCAAATTGTAGCTTAGCGTGTGTAGTTTCAAAAAATCACCGGTACTTTCCGAAAAACAAAATGGCATGTTGCAATATGGCGCCCGGAATTTATCATTTTAATTAGAAAAGATGCGGTAACAGTGAAATTGTATCTGTTCATAAATTATTGTCACGAGAAACATGCATAATTTCGAGAAATTGCAGTAGAGGTTTTCTTTTTCTAATTTAATTTACTATAAGACCGAGTATTTTTCTAATTAAAATGATAAATTTTAAATTCCGTCCGCCATATTGAATCGGACATATTGAATCTCTGAATGTGTAATATACGTATGCAAAGTGCACACAATAATGTACGATATGCATAAAAAAAAATGTTTTCTTTGTTCTTGTGAATGAATTTTTACCGAAATACATAATGTCGGTTCGTGCTTCACGCATTCCGGGCGCCATATTGCAACATGCCATTTTGTTTTTCGGAAAGTACCGGTGATTTTTTGAAACTACACACTCTAAGCTACAATTTGAGCCCAAATAGACCTAAGTAGGTGTTTCTGATTTTTAGACAGGTGGGGTGGCTTTTTTCACAAAGAATGCCCCATATATATATACAGAAGTTTATTTAATTTATTAAAATTTAATACAATAATTTAGAGCATTTAAATGCTTTAAAAGTACGCAGAGAGAAAGTGCAACAAGTGAAGTATTAAACCGTATAAGAATATATAGGTACATTTCATGTGTTCTTACCACAGTAAATTTCTTTAAACTATGTAGTGGTGTCGAAGTTGAGGGAATTATTTGTTGATCCTCGACAGAAGGTAGCAGATAGTCAAGATCCGTTTGTGGAATGTTAGGCATATTTATTGAACGGCTATGTACATGGGGTGATGTATCAATCGGCATTACATTAATCATGGATTTCACGCTCTAGGAACATATTGATTCCATTATTATGAATTTGTGAAATTGAGTCGAAAATAAACATGGAAATAACGTAAGAAACCGACATAATAGAAAAAATCATGTCCTTTCCTCGTTCACATTTATATTAGGAAAATTTCTGCAGAATGTACTAACGTTTAAATTTTTGACAATTTTTGAAGTTTTATAATGTTTTGTCGTGTAGAAGTACAAGACCGCCCATAGATGACAAAATATGCGAATTTCTGTCAAAAATATAAACTTTAATGAAGACAATATTTTTGATCAGTTAGCAGAACACCGTTTTCTATTCGGAGCAAGCTTTCATTTCATTTCTTATTTAAAAGATTTAGAGCTAATTTTCTTTATTTCTTGCCATTTTTTCTATTTTAAGCATTTTTGTATGTTTTTTTCTACCCATGGCTGGCAAATGTTGCACTTTCCAATATGTATTTAAAGACGACAAACAGCATTTCTTAAAATTATACCGGTTTGTATATCTAAAAATAATTTGTTTATGATTATATATTATTTTTTTTATTTTTTTTAGAAATATTCGTCAAAACATAGGTATAACTATAAGAAAGAATGTAACTTTTCTAGTATAATACATTTACTTGAATTTAATGTGAAGTTAATTAAATGCATCAATTATTATACATATTTTTATCGACCGATATATATATATATATATATATATATATATATATATATATATATAACAGTATTGATGTTTATCGGTCTAATATAAAAAAAATAAAAAATTATATTAAAGATATTTTTTTTAACAAAATTTAAAAAACAGGGGTAATGGTAGGAAGAAAGCGTTAAAATACAAATAATTATGTAAGGGATATAATATAATTTTTTATTTTTTCAAGTTTAGCCCGATAAACATCAATACTGTTATATATATAGTTAAATGCATCAATTCTGATTAAACTTGAAAGATTAATTGAAAGTAAACAGAGACAGAGACTTTATTGAAATAGTGCAAAATATTAAAATATCAAGATGTATTTCAAATGTACCTTAGTAATTTTTTTTAAGTTTTCTTGAATTGAAGAAATTGTATCGGCACACACATCAACATAGTTTGTAACGACGTTTAATAGATTCACAATCCAATCTTTATCACTGATATTGGTCCTTGCTTCAGGCTCCACATCTACATCAGTGTTAATTTCACAATTTTCAAGCAAACACTCCTCATTTTTGGCGATTATTTGTTTCTCCAACAAGCTCGTTGCTTTGAGTTTTAATTGTTCCTCAACCTGCTTGAAAAGAAATTAATTCAGGTTATTTTGTATGAGTTCATTATCCGCGAAAAACATTCATAAATATAAACATTAGAAATAAATTAAAATAAGCGAAATTTGGCAAAGAACCAAACATTGACAAACCCTCAACAGAAAACAAATAGTTTAAAATGTAAATAAAAACGAAATAAGTCGACAATTACTTCTACCAATAGAAAGATATATGAGCAAATTGCAATTTATTTAAACACAAATAATGACAAAAATTGTTAGAAACTAATGAGAATAGTTAATATAAAGTCATTACAAAGTCTAACCTAACCTCACCTCTACGGTGTGTTTCTTTTTCCGAACAATTTTTACTTGTCCTTGTTCTTTTTTAGCCTTATTTTGATTTCTTTCCTTATTGCTCATCTGATTCATTGCTTTCAGGAGTTCATTTTCATTATCTGTAATGAACATATGCATAGTATTATAAATCATTATTCTTATTCTATTATCAGTTATGCAATTCATATTCTAAGTAAATTGTAAACTTGTTATTTAAAAAAAAGATGTTTTTTGTAAGTCATCATAGAATAAAAGACTTTACCAGAAATTTGGAGAATTTTTCCAGCGTACAGTCGGCTAGATTTCGTATCCTCGGGCCAAAAGAAATTGATAAGATCTCCTTCACGTGGCTTTTTTACTTCTTTTCTTTTTTGAATAGAATGTTCGTATATAACGCAAAAAGTTCGGTCGTCACATTCGATTAAATATTGAAGCTCCATGTTCTTAAAGAACGATTTGACGTATTTTTATCTTGATTCGCTGTTTGTTTCCTAGGATACCAAACTGAATTCAAACCCGATTGCGCGAATAACGAAACAGCGTTCGATTCGACTTCGAGTTTCGCATTCCTTTTTTTTTTTGTTGTGTAATTCGTTATGGAAAACGTCAATAACACGATTATGGTATTAATGCAAACAATATTATATTAATAAAGAAGCACTACCCAGAAATGTTAAGATACCGTAATTACCGGCGAAACGACAAACAGGTACGTAATTAGAATAACCTTAATATAATAAGAAAATTAATATTGTAGATTGGACAGATACCTGTAACAACTTTGAGACGTTGGCGAAAATCGAGAGCCCCATTACATGGTGAACATGAACGAACTTTCGAAGAATCAGTTCCCGATGTAGACAATAATTGTGATAGTTTTATGGATCATGAGGTGAATTTTATGATCATCAAAATAATTAACATGTCCTTTTAAATATTTCGATGTGATTTATAGTTTGCCTTTTTCATCTTTCGCATCTAAATACTTTCATGCCGTATGTTTTTCAAAATTTATTTCAGCTCTCTGGCAATATCATATTAATTAATTACGCAATCTTTACTGCATGAATTATTGATCAAAAAACGTATTTATTATCAGATATTTTATAAGAACATTCACGGCATTTGAAAAACATGCTTCTGGTATGCTTTTACAGTTAGTGGGTATTTTAAAATTTAATGATTTCTAATATTATACTTTAAAAATATTTCAAAATAATTCATTTATTTCCATCCTTAAACCTGAAACTGTCTCGAAATCTCTCACACACCATTCCTCAGAATATTCAGTATTAAATGCAATAAGTTCATTTATAAAATTGAGTTTACACCAATTTCTTGTAAGGATATTTTTGTAAATAAATCATTTAAAAATAAATAATTCCCATAAACAATTCACATAATATTTCGAATAGAATATTTTGCAAATTCACATCTGAAACGTTTCTTAAATATTACAGCACTCTACAAGGTAATAGTTCCCCAGAATACCGTCTATAGATAAGATAGATAATTTATTGACCCTCAATTGAAATACATTTGATTCGTAAGGGTTGGATTGCACAGGTACAACTTAGGCAGCTTACACTTAAAATTAACATCTAGAAGCTACATAATACATAATGACTAACATAGACGCAAAAGATAAAATCGCTGTTACTAACCAATAAGAACAAACAGAGTCGTATTTAGCCTATACTATAATTGAAAAAAATACATTAAATAGTTTAGTACTCAAGCACAAATTGCCTTCTGACGAAACACGATTTTACAAAATAAAACAATATTCTAAGCGCGCTAATCTCCGATGAGTTAATTAAATAAGCCATTGATTCAAGAAAACAGCGGCCACCGAGCTTCGGGTTTCGCATCAGTCTCTTTCTTGAAGGTCGCGCAAGATGGCAGTTACACAAAATATGGGTCAAGGTCTCGTTTTCTAATAAATTACATAACGAACACATTTCAGATGGGTTATAAACATGACGAGTATTACCAATGTAAAGCGAACGCGAAAAAATTGTAGAGGTTCTTAACTGGACCTTAAGGCTCAAAAAAGAGAGCTGGCAGCGGGAAGGGCACAAATTGGCCAGTCCGTCTGTAAACTGCCTAAAAATTGGTATTTGAACCGAGTCGGACTGAAAATACCGTTGCAAATCCCGAGTACGTAACTCTGTCGCGAAGGCTTCACAAGTCCCTGACAATCGAGCCTGCCAATTTTCAATGGTAAAGTCGTCCCACAGTTCATCATAGGTCGACGAGCTCAGGACCTGCCTCAATTGCGTGACCCAATTTAGGGCTAACCCACTCGCAGTACCCATACTGAGCTCATATAACCTACAGAGACCCATGCGCGCCAAATTTGTCGGCTCTAGACGCAGTAACCTAATAACAAACTGCAATGCACGTCTAATTATTTCTGCCGCAATACTGTAAAGGCCCAATTCAAGACGCAGAAGGTAGGCAGGTGTCGACCTGGGAAGCCTAAGCCATCTTTTAAAAAAATCTATTTGAGCAGTCTCAAGACGTTCGAGATGACCAAGGGCCCAACAGGGAGCTGCATATAACAAAATTGAAATAATAGATGCATTATACAATTTCAGGGCCGCGTCACACGAGTCACTTTTTACAGAAGCCATTATAGCCAAAACTGACGCCGTAGCTTGGCGGGTTCTGACTATAGCATCCTCTGTAGCCTTCAGCCCTTTAGCCGATGACGAGACAATTATATCCAGGTAACGATATAAAGGTATAACCTCTATTTGTTCACTGTCAAGTAGAAAATTACAGGACGTGGCAACAATAGGACCACCTCTTCTAAAAATTACAATTTTCGTTTTCGAAGTGTTGACATAAAGTCCATTCAATGCACAATATGATCCAAGAACCCTCAGTTTTGACCTTAAATCAGCAGGAGAGTAGGCAAAAATCGCCAGGTCATCGGCATAAAGTAACATCATGAGGTCAAACGTTAACGTATAATCAACACCCCTTAGATGGTTGTCTCGAAAAAAGCTGACAATATCCGAAATATAAAGGAGAAATAGCAACGGGCTCAAGATTTCGCCCTGAAGGACACCCTCAGTCACCTCCACCGACCCCGATGTACCGCTGCGACTAATTACAGAAGACCTTGCCGAGTCATAAAAGGACTTGAGTAACCTAACTATCTTTGCGCTGACTCCAAGACTGTACAATTTATGCCACAGCTTGACATGGGGAATAGAATCGAACGCTCTGCGAAAGTCGACGAAGAGGATGTAACATTTCGAATTCTTTTTCCTTAATTGTATTTGAACTGCTGCGTTCAGGACATAAATGTTCTCTTCCGCAGAGCGTCCCCTCCTAAAACCCGCCTGTTCTTCTGGAATTAATTTCCTTAACTCCGCCCAACGCTCCAATCTTGCAGTTATTATTTGCATAAAAAGCTTTGTTAGTGCATTGGTTAAAGCTATAGCCCTGTAGTTTGCGGGAGCAGATCGATCACCCTTCTTAAAGAGCATGAAGAGATTGGCGAACATCCACCCCTAAGGGGGCATTTCAACAGAATACCGTCTATTAAAGAAAACAATCCGCATAATAACATTTCAAAGAATTTTGTTTTCAATATTAATTATATTATTGAAGAGAGGAAGCATTGTTCTTCTTGAAAAAAAGATTAAAACGTTCGTGAATAACTAAAACTTTGTTTCTAATTAACTTTTAAAATGTTTTCAACATTTTTTAAAATTAAATAGATTTTGATGGATGACGGTTTACTTCTTCGAGAAATAGATTCTCTACAACTTCAACGAACGAACTTTTTCAAATATTTTGCATCAACACTAACATTATTCACGAATTATAAAAAGTTATAGTTTCTTTTTCAAACAAAAATAAAAATATTTTATTTTAGGTTCAGAAATTCGTTCGATGACGTTGTAGAGAATCTTTATCTCGAAAAAATAAGCCGACATCCGTTAAAATCAATTCATTAAAAATATTTCTTTAATTTTTCGAAAGGTGATGAGAAGCAAATTTGAGTCATTAATATAAGTTGTTGAACAAATTAATTGTTATAAACAAATTTATTTTACTATTAATTTATATTAAAAATTGCAGATTTCAATTTCTTTCAAGAATGAATTAACTGAAGAGTAGTGCTGTATATCTCATCAGATATGCAGAGATATTTTCCTGAAATTTAATACGATATAGACGTATAACTAACTTCTTTTATTTGGCTATAGGGACTAACATGGATTTTCTTTAAAATTGTAATATGTTGTAGTATACATAACGTTATTCAACATTTTTTCCTGCTTAACGCCCATTTCAGGGGTAAAAATGACCTTAAAAATGACCTTCAAAAACAGTATTTTTTTAATTTCTCGGAAAATGCTCAGCATTTTTTTTTTGGAAATGTTCATGTTTCAATTAAGAACAATATCCACTGTTTCATCAAAAAAGTCCAACTAGTTTTCGAAAAATTGAAAAAAACATTTTTTTAGGGTGTCTTTTAAGGGCATTTTTCATTCTTACCATGAACCTCTAGACACGTAAAAAACACGTTTTAAATATTTTCCATGTATTACCACGTACATTCTAAATTTAAAGAAAATCGGTGAGATACTCCTGGGGCCGTTTCCTTGCAAGTGAAAGTAATGGCTTTTCTTTTTTCATTTACTTAGGGGTTTTAATGTTTAGAAACACGACTTTACACAAATCTTGACTTTTAAATTAATTTAATTGAATTTTTTTTCATAGAACTTGTGCAGTGACGATGATAGAAGCGTTTTCGGCATAAATGATGATGAGGAAGAGTCAAACTTACCATACACTTTATCAGAAGATGATTTGACAAGCAACTTCGATTACGAGGAACATGAGTCTTTTCCCTGCGAAGATTCGGAAGAAACTGAAGAAATCGGAAACGCGGGATTCCAACAAAAATTGCACGATGGTGCAAATTTGTCTACAGGAGAATGCGTGTACGAAATTTTAAAATTTTACACCAAGCATAATTGGACGAAGAAAGCTCTTTATGAGCTTTTAACGCTTATAAACAAGTTTTTACCGTAACCCAATCATTTGCCGAAATCAAAACATTTTTTATATAAATTTATCGATGCAAATTTACCGTATTCACAGAATATAATTAGAAAGCCTCGTTTATGTGAAAATTGTAGTGAATATTTGGGACAATGGGATGCAGAATCGTTGATATATGCTTGTACTAATTGCAAGAATGTAAATATAAATGCCTCATTCATTGAATACGATTTGGAAGCTGCGATAAAACATGCCTTTGAATTTAGAAATTTGAAAGGATTAATAGATGCTTTTCGTAATAATATCGAACATGATCAAAATTTCATAACCGATATAACTACAGGTCTTAAATATAAAAAGTTAAAAACTGAAATTCTTCGTCAAGATTACGACGTATGCTTACTATGGAATACTGATGGTCTTCCTTCTTCCAATAGCTCAAATGGACAAATATGGCTTGTTCAAGCTCAAATTATAAATATACCCCCGCAGAATCGCAGAAATTACCAATTTGTTTGTGGCATTTATAGCAGTAATGTAAAAAAACCTAATATGACTTCTTTTTTATGGCCGTTTGTAAAAAAGATGCAGAATTTACGTGACCAAGGTATCGAGTGGTACGATGAGGTACAAAAACGTACAATTCATGTTATTGCAATTGCGCCAGTTGCAACCTTAGATGCACCTGCAAGAGCTGCAGCCCAAAATATAATGCAATATAATGGTCAATTTGGTTGCACTTTTTGCGAGCACCCAGGTCAAACCAGCCAAACTGGTGACGGATTCAATAGAATATACCCTACGCTTAATGAGAACGGTGAAGCTCTTCGAACTAAAGAGCGTATGTATTTACAAGCAAGAGAAGTCTTTTTAAACAAAAAATTGATACACGTGAATGGTGTGAAAGGTCCTTCAGTAACATCACAAATCCCATTTTTTGATATTGCAGAGTCATTCGTCCCAGATTATATGCATTCATTATTACTAGGTGTTACTCGAATGCTCTTCGATCTCTGGTTTAATTCAAAAAATAAAGGTAGTCCCTTTTATATAAAAAAATCATTGCGGGATGAAATCGATAAAGATTTACAAGATATTTATCCCCCAGACTTCGTAACTCGTACACCAAGGATTTTAAAGTATATAAAGTATTGGAAAGCTTCCGAAATTAGGAATGTCTGTTAAACTATTTCCCTATTTTATTAAGTGGAAAACTACATAAAAAATATTACGACCATTTTTTACTATTAGTTTACGCAACGAGGTTATTGATGACAAGCAAAATCCACTTGCAAGAAATAGAACTAGCCGAGTGTTTATTTTTTATGTTTAATGTGCAAATAATGTCATTATATGGTCTTGAGAAATGTTCCTTCAATGCGCATCAATTACTTGCATATACCACGAAACGTCCTCTTGTGGGGACCATTACAATCATGGTCAGCGTTTTCTTTCGAAGATGTTAATGGGTATGTAAAAAGAATTGTCCATGGTAGTAATAAATTAGATATTGAAATTGCAAACACTCTGAAAATTTTGAATATCCTAAAAATTTTTAAACACATGCTAGATATCTCGAAAAATAAGGAATATTATGGTAATGAAGTACTTGGAAAATGCCTTAAAAGCAGTTGTTATGAGGACGAATTGTACGAAATAATACAATTTTGTGAACTAAACGGTATCGAACCGGATATCTTAAAAGCATATTCTAGAGTAAAATTGGGCCGTTCAATAATTACATCAAAAATGTATACAAAGCAAAAAAAGCGAAATAACTTTTATGTTTTATTAAATGATTCATCTTTGGCTACTGTACTATACTTCTTAAAATTTAATAATATGATCGTCGCTGTAACACGAAAACTTGTTTATGACAATGAAACCATCCCTATCTCAATTAAGAGTTTAAACATATCTTTTTCGACATTTATTGTTCCTTTTCGTGAAACCTACTGTATACAAATTGTTCCCGTTAATGAAATTAAGAATCAGGTGATACGTGTGAAGAATTACTTATGTTTACCGGTTAATTTGAATGAAAAAAAATAAAATTTTTAAAATTATAAATAGTAGTTTCTGAATTTATTTCCTAATTAATCCATAATTTCTCAAAACTTGTATATAAATACTGAAACTTTATATTTGTTATTTTACGTTTATAGAACTCCATATTTGCATAATTTCTATAACTTTTTAGAAATTTCTTTTTATGCAAATATCTGTTGAAGACGCTTTTTTAAATAAAAAGTCTTGGCAAACACTTAAATTTTATATCATTTCTCTAAAATACATGCATGATAGTATTTATGTACCAAGTCGGCGAAGGAGGGCCTTTCGAATTTCAAGAGAAATTTTAAAGACTCTTGTCGAAGTTCTTCTAAGTCCCCGCCCGTGGTTCATGTGATACTTTATGTAACGAAGGCAAAAAAGCGCCGTAGTATTTTTATGCTTTCATTGCAAAAATATACAAACTTATAAATACTTTTGTAGGGGTACGTCCCCATATTCAAATTACGCGCGCATATGTAATGTCGGACGTAGCGCCACGGACGGAGAACATGTATCAGTTGTAAGCTAGTTTGAATTTCGCGCGATCCCCTCCACAGCGTGGTTGTCTCTCGATAAGCAAGACGGCGTCTGTGTTGCGTTTAGTTCAATAACTCATCGATGTGGCGGAAGCATGTGAGTTATCGGTGAAAACGGGTTCTTTTGTATTGGTATTCGCCACAGACAATAAATGAACGTCGCGAAGCACGTTCTTCCCTTTCGTTTTCCGGCTCGCAAATCAATTGTATCGGAAGCGGAAAAAGAGTGACAACGTGGAATGGTCGTCGGTCCGGCGTGTCACAGCGATTTTCGACAAGTCCCAATTGGGGTAAGTAGGGTGTTGCATTTTATCAAATAAAAAGAAAAAAGAGAAAAAGCCGAAGTGACGTGTAAAGACTAATGAGATCGGTCGCGTTATTTTGTTATAGCCTTATTTTAAATAAATCAACCAATCGACGCAAAATTGACGAAACATCAACAACGGAAAACAGAGACTCAAGACAACGAAAAGAAGTTTTTTCACGACTCGGCAAAACCGAACATCCCAGCTTCGAAGGACGATTCAGTATCTGCTGACGAAATAATCGACACCCTCAAGGAATTTCGGAAATTGTCCGGAATCAATTGCAGAAATCGAGGACCTAGTGACCACTTGTCTGTTCCTTGACATCGACCCAGTGCCATTTTTATCAAGTAAGGAAGTCTCGTCGATAGGATCTATTTCTCAGTTCGCAAATAGACATTCAATCCGGATCGACTAGGAAATTTGGCCAATTTCCCCTTCATTCCTTTGGCGCTTTGGGTCTCCAAAAAGGACAAATCTTTGTTGATTGAAGTGGGCGGTACGAAGTTCCTCATTTGTGAAAGAGACAGGCTGCGAGTCATAGGATTGGTATGTAGCAATTCATCAGATAAGTTTAACAAGAAGTGACCTACGTGGATAGTGTGAGCTCGCGTTGTGAAAAATAACTTATATAAAAAAAGAGAAAGAGACAATATTCTGTGCGAACACGTATATTTTAATTAGAAATGTTGACCGGTGTATGAATGTCGATGTGAGTGGACGAATGTTAGAATTTAAGAGTGCGAAAGGGAATGTTCGTAAATTGACCACAAAATATTCGAATTGATATCTCCTAACTGTCATGTAACTCTCGTTGTGAATTAAACAAATATTTTTGTGAAATAAAAAATAAAAATAAAGAAAAACCACACTTTATAAATTATTTATAGAACTATTTATTCCTAGAATGAACCCTTAAGGCCCATACGTATTTTTGGGCCCTCACTCCTTAGGTTGATAGGTTCCTGGCAATCTTTTAGGGCCCTTAAAATGCTTTGAGAAATCGAAACAAATTCAGATCAGTTTTTTCAGTCCTCGATCTTAAAATAATAATAGTAATATGACGGAAAAAGATTAATTATTCATATATTTTTTATTTATAAAACGAACCCCCATATACAGCACTTTGAAATGTTCACTGGGTAGCAAACGACTCAAGTATGGGCTTTAAAGGTTATAAAAAAAGAATCGCATAATTTGGTGCGTAAAATACGTGTTTACAAGCGTATGCTGACCGCGGCACTTAAGTGTTCGTCAAAGCTGAGCATACAGTGTATCATAATATAGCAAACACTGTATTATTGTGACACACAAAAAACGACGCACAAATTTAACGCACAATATATCATAAAATATTATATGAAACGTGCGCGCCAGAATTCGACTTCACGCCCATATCTATATAATTACATGTTTAAATCTAGTGCGTTATATCGTTGGGTCAATTACAACAAAAAATGAAAAAAAAAATGAATAAAAAAACGTTGAAGTTCTATTGGGAGTGATCATTTCATTTTCTATATAAAATTAACAATTTTATATGTTTTTTATAAAATTTTTATATAAATTTTATAAAGTATTCATGCGAATATGTGTTCTTTATAATAACTTTATAAATTATCTATAGAACCATTTTCTTATATAATTTTTATAAAATTTTTATACAGTTATTGTATTAAAATTTTATATAAGTTTTATAAAACTTTTCCACCTGGGATGTCATACAAACCTTTTCAATATTTATTTGCATCTAATTCTTTTATTCTTCTCTCCAATATCCAATATGGTAAACAAAGCCTAGGATAGGAAACAAATGAAACAAAACTTTAAAAAAATTTGCGATTTCAAAATATCGTATTAAGTATTAATATAATTTGTATTATATTATGATATTTATTAAATATTATACATTACATTATATGCATATTATAAAATAATAAATTTTACTTTCATTTTTACGAAAACTGTGTGGTAGTGTTTATCCTTTTGTTCATCTTTCAGGATTTTAGTTCGGGATTTATAGACAAATATTAGAAAAATACAAATAATTGTATTCTCAAACCTTATATAATAATTTGTCTGCGTGGTTAAACCAAATATTCAGAGCTTTAAATGAATTTATTAATGAATACTCGTTATCTTTGGTACGATTTAAAACACGCTTAAATACATTGTAGTCATACAACGTACTAAGTCCTTCGCGTGGAAATAATATTGCGGATGAGAATACCTGCATATCAACCCTTATTGATACGTAAATACTATGATTTTGGAAAATATAAGTTACACCTTTAAATTTTTTGGCGTTAAGGACATTTTTAGATATATTTGAAAGAATAAACATTACAAACATGTAATGTTTTATCGATACTTTGCTTTCAAATAGGATACTTATATTCAAAGAAAAAGGTTATCATTTTTTGTTAAACGATGAAAGCTGGATGTTATCTTACCGAGAAATTGATAAAAAAAAATACGCGTCCATGCATTACATTCATATTTACAACTGACTGACTGAAAGTTATTCTCAACGAAACAGATTTGACAACTACTTAAAACTTCCATAATTATAAAAAGGAATAGGCATGACTACCATCTTCAAAATTTCTTCTCGACCGCTTGGTGAATATTAATAGAAAATTCTTATGAAGAATTTTAAAGGTTTCTCGGTGTGACGGTCTATCGAATAGAAACTATGTAGTTTTTTTGAATACGTTTCGGCAACCAATGTGTGCCTTCTTCAGTTTATTAATAACTATTTGAAAAAAACATAAAAAGTTTTGCCTTATGGTTGTAAATTGCTGCTAATCCGGTGCAAAAAATTGGTGATTGTCAGATGGATAATTGTTACGAGAGTTCAAGATATGATGACATGGTGCTTGTTGGAAAAATTGCACATATTAATCCACTAATTTCACTCATTTTTGCACGCGAATTGTGCGAAAGGTTAAGACAGCAGTCTTGAACTCTCGCAACAATTATCCATCTGACAATCACCAATTTTTTGCACCGGATTAGCTGCAATTTACAACCATAAGGCAAAACTTTTTATGTTTTTTTCAAATAGTTAATAATAAACTGAAGAAGGCACACATTGGTTGCCGAAACGTATTAAAAAAAAACTACATAGTTTCTATTCGATAGACCGTCACACCGAGAAACCTTTAAAATTCTTCATAAGAATTTTCTATTAATACTTAAAACTTGATTATTTTTTGAGCATATTTTTGAATCCACAAATAATTTTGGGAAGTTTTAAAAATGTTGATAGTTTCAGACAAATATTTAGAAACATTAAATTTTACCGAAGTGTTACTATTCTATTAATCGTATCGTTTATTACGAGGCAATGTAGATTTTTGTAACTATAATGGCAATAAGTTTTTCATTTTTACCATTATTAAGAATATTTTCCTATATTGAAAGCTACAGCTTCAAATTGCTACATAGAATAATAAAAATTCCAACAAACGGTTATTCTATACATAAACAAATCAAATTTCGTGGTATCTACGGCATATGTACAAAATGTAAACAAAGGAATAAAGGAAAACAATAATGCGTCGTTCTAATATGAACGAAACGCGAATTATTACATTTCAACGGGATCATATATTGTCAGAAAAATTTATTATGCTATTGAGTAAGAGAAAAAAAACCAAACCCCACCTGTTATTCATAAGACGAACTATTGTGTTAAAAAAGAGGCGTTTTGCACTTGGCTGCTGGTTGTGCTCTTCAGCAGGGATCCAGCAGCCGTACCCTGGACGCGATCATTCAAATTTATTTGTAATTTTATAAATGTATTAATTGTTTCGAGTTTTTGGGGAGAAAACTCGAACAATTAATACATTTAGATAGATATTTTGAAAAACAAACCTTTCAAAATCTTAAGAACCATTATAATAATATATAAGTTCTCATATAGAGAACAGTAGGAAATACTTCGCCGTTCGTTTTTAATACATAAACAAATCAAATTTCGTGGTATCTACGGCATATGTACAAAACGCCTCTTTTTTAACACAATAGTTTGTCTTATGAATAACAGGTGGGGTTTGGTTTTTTTCTCTTATGCTATTGAGCATAATAAACTTTTCTGGCAATATATGATCCCGTTGAAATGTAATAATTCGCGTTTCGTTCATATTAGAACGACGCATTATTGTTTTCCTTTATTCCTTTGTTTACATTTTGTACATATGCCGTAGATGCCACGAAATTTGATTTGTTTATGTATTGAAAACGAACGGCGAAGAATTTCCTACTGTTCTCTATATGAGAACTTATATATTATTAAAACGGTTATTCTGCTCAATAATATATTTTCTGTAGAAATATTAGGATTTCCTTTATCCTATCCACAGAATTCGCGATTACATTGTAAATTAGCCTGATCTTATGTATAACTTTATGTTTGTTATGTTTTCCATCCTGTTAAATATCAGAATCCTAATCATCCGAACCAGAGTATATAGCATATATGGGGCAAAATTTCTCAAGTGTACCAGGTAAAAAAATGAAAGTTCTCCAATTTGACCCAAAGTCGGTAAATTTGTAGTTCTATACGGCAGTAGTTCACATATCAAAAATTATTTCGATTCCTCAAATAGTGACCGAGTTAGAGGAGGTGACATTTTTTGGCCTTTCACGAGTGTGAATGTTTTCAATCGCTCGTACCATTGAATCGGTTGCTTTCATCAAAATAGTGCATACAAACTTTTTTAACGATGATTACACGGGCTTTCTGATGATTATGGTCAATTATTTTGAAAGTCAATATTTAACCCTTTTATAGTGAACTTAATAATTAAATCGGCGTTTTCTCCATGTTCCACCCATTTTAATGCTTTGAAATTATTTCCAAATGAAAGCTGAGAGTTTTTCCTATACGATTACCAATTTGCAAAGATGCTTTTTTTGTTGTTTTTGAGTAATCGTAAAATTAGTGATTCGCTGAGCTGCTTCGAGCGGGACAAGTCGTGACAAGTCACGCGCGCCTTTGTGAGCGGCCACCCAGTCTCGCTCGAAGCAACGCAGCGAATCATTAATTTTACGATTACTCGAAAACAACAAAAAAAGCATCTTTGCAAATTGGTAATCTTATAGGAAAAACTCTCAGCTTTCATTTGGAAATAATTTCAAAGCATTAAAATGGGTGGAACGTAGAGAAAACGCCGATTTAATTATTAAGTTCACTATAAAAGGGTTAAACATTGACTTACAAAATAATTTATCATAATCAACTGAAAGACCGTGTAATCATCATCAAAAAAGTTCCGATGTACTATTTTGATTAAAGCAACAGAATCAAAGTTACGAGCGATTGAAAGCATCCACACCCGTTAAATGAATTTTTTAACCTGGTACACTTGAGAAATTTTGCCCCATATACAGGGTACCCTGTTGTAATCTATCGGTGGGAGTAACTCCGAGGGGTGTGGTTCGGTCAAAAAACATTTTCAATCGAAAACATCGGAACATCGAATGGTGACCTTGACATCAAATTTGAAGGTTATGTAGAGATCAAATCCCGTTTTTTAAAGGAAAAGCCGATTTTTTATTTCGAATATGGAAAGAGAGGACAATTTCACGTTCCAGTATGTCCTTTACCTCGACCTTGAGGTCCAATTTGAAGGTTATTTAAGAATCAATGTAAAAAACAATTGTTTCTCCATTTGATCTTTAAATTACCTTGAACCTGACCTTATGAAGGTTAACTGACCTCAGATTCCGATTTGCTGACCTCAAAAACATATGTATGAATTTTTTCAGATTTCTTTAATCGTATTTAATATTTGTATCCACGAAAACCCTAAAAATAACCTTGAATGACCTCTACCGATAGATCCAAATTGTAAGTAAAAGTTGGATTCGGATCCAGGTTTTTTCTCCATTTGACCTTGAACCTGACCTGACGTGGCTTAACCGACCCTCTCATCGTAATCAACGACCCTAAAAATCATAACAGCAACTACGCGCTCGTCGCGATCACGCATAGACCAAATGCTGACTTGTGTTGTTTTGAATCTTGTAGGCCATAGTCAGTGATCATTTCTTGATTATCTTGCACACGCATTTTATACGGGTTTCAAAAGTACACGTGAACACAGGTGGTAACGTTTTAAAGTTATTTTTCTAAAATTGTTGGTCGATCCGATATCTTTCGCAATTCATGTATTTTTTAAATTATTTCCAACCTCACCTTTATTGTTATTGATTACTCGACATTAGCATTTGTTCTTTGGAAGGAAGTGTGTTTTTGATTTATTTCGTCTGGTGTAGTGTATAGTAATGAGTGACTACTTAACAACCGAAATCGTGGACATGATTTTTGTTTTTGAGGAAGCGGGAAACAATTACACATTAGCAACACGTCTCTAGTAATTTGCTACTAGCAATAGTTTATCGGAGACCAGAAGGTAGCGTGTTTTCGGATTTCAAGTCGAAACTTGCTCAGTACATGCTAACGTTCAAAAATGTTATCATCACTGGAGATTTCAATTGCGACCTACAATCTACTACTTTCCACGCAACATACTTAAGGCAATTTATTTCTGAACACGCTTTGTACTCAGTACCATTTGGTCCTACGCATCATTCCCTACATAATAACTCGCACACACATCTTGACGTCTTTATAGTGGACTCAAGCATTAAAGTCACAAGTTTTTCACAGTCATCACAATCATTTGCTGCTGGCCATGATCTTATCAGTATTTGTTATAATATAGCGAATTACACGCATAAAGAGAAAATCGTCACCTACAGAAATTTCCGGGATTGTAATTACGATATCTTGGCGGTGGAACTTAATTCAGCGCTACGAGATTCTGTACCAGAGTTATTCTACCACGAGCTGTTACCTGTTATCTCCACTGATTTCTCTGGTATTCTGACACGTTTTTATACAACCTATGAGATTATGCTTGATAAGCATGCTCCAATGACAACTAGGTTATCCAAGCGACCTCATGCACCTTGGATAACACCCGACATCAAGTCGCAAATTAAACAGCGTAACTCACTATATAACAGAGTGAAGCGGTCACAAAATGGTATTCTTATGGTCCAATTACGTGATCTGCGTAAGACTATTAAATTGTCACTGCGAGTAGCTAAAGATAAATACATCAGTGAAGCGTTAACACAAGTAACTCAACCTAACAAAGTCTGGGCGATACTTAAGAAATTTGGCCTTGCTAAGTCAGCTTCACAGACGGCACTAAGCCACTTTTCCCCTGATGAACTGAACACTCATTACAGCAAAGTCGCTTCTGCGTTTCCTCCATGCAGTCACTTACAGCTTCAACTAATTCTAACATTAGCCCGTAACGACAGCCCATTGATCCTGATTCACCAGTATACAGTCTTCCAACACTACGTGCTGATGAGGTGCTAATAACAATTAAAGCCTCTGCTTCCAAGTCTAAAGGGCCCAGCCCTGATGGACTCCAATTACGTCACGTCTTGAATATTTTATCAGCTGCAGTTATACCGTTAACTTCGATTTTCAATTTGTCACTCTCTTGTGGTGTGTATCCGTCAGCATGGAAATTGTCGTATATTATTCCTCTTAATAAAATATCAAATCCGCAGACTCCAAGTGATACACGGCCTATTGTGAATCCATCTCACATTGCCAAGATCTTGGACACCTTGGTCACCAGATCGATTGTACACTATTTGGAATCAAATAATTTATTGCATCACAGACAGTGTGGGTTCAGACGTTATCATAGCATCTAGACAGCACTCATCAAAATTCTAGACGATGTGCGGTACGGAATCGAAAGGGGATTTGTTACGATCTTAGTATTGTTTGATATTTCCAAAGCGTTTGATTCACTAAATCATAATCTAATTTTACAATCATTGCGTAATATTGGATTTGATGATGGTGCGATTACTTGGATTCACTCATATTTGACAGGTAGATCGCAAATTATTCAAGGCGCCGACGGCACTGCATCAATAGAGTTAACTACTACCACAGGAGTCCCACAGGGTTCAAGTTTGGGCCCGATCTTATTCAGTGTAGTGTTCAATACAGTCTTCAGTAGAATTCGTCATTGCCGTGAAACATCCATTGTATTTGCAGATGATACTCAGTTTTACTTGTCAACGCCACTATGTCGCATTCATGAAGCTATAAATAATCTTAATAGTGATGTAGACTCTTTTCTAAATTGGACACAGGAGTGCGGCCTCACGCTTAACATCAAAAAGACCAAAGCAATTATTTTCGGTACTAGGCAAAATCTGGCTATCCTGAGCAGTACTGCTGTCCCACCTATACTAGTCAATGGATTTGTAGTACCATACGTTGATGAGGTTCGTGACTTGGGAGTATACCTGTCTTCAGATCTGACTTGGAATCGTCAAATTTCATCGATCAGTTCAAAAGTTCATTATGTTCTGCACCGACTGAGGTTTCGAGGGTCAACATTGCCGCCACACTTAAAACTCCTATTGGTTAACGCGTTAGCTGTGCCATACGTAGACTTTGCCTGTATTTTGTACAGAGATGCGTCAGACTACCTGCTCATAAAAATACGCAGACTACTAAATTCAGCTCTGAGATACATTTTCCAGCTCCGTCGTGATGAAGATCTAGCACCTTACTGGATCAAAGCCAACTGGTTGTCACCAGAAAATCGACGAAACTACTTTCTTGGGACCCTTACATACCAAATTCTCACAACTTCTCAACCAACCTATCTTTCTACATACTTTACTCCAGTATCACCATCAGTGCGTACATCATCACGTCTATCTCAGTCTTTCTTCTACCAACCGATTTGTCGTACAGACTACTATAAACATTCATTCTGGATATCGGCAATTTCATATTGGAACTTGCTTCCGCAGGTAGTTAGGGTTTCCGTTTCCCTTCCAGCCTTCAAAGCTGCGCTTATGGCACACTTGCGAGGTACCCGGTAATCAGCATCGTGGTATCGCAGACCAGTAGTTAGTTCGTGTTCATACTGTGCATAAAGTGCTCACTATTGAGATAGTAAACATTTTTATTTTTTATTTTTATATCTGTTTATGTATGTTCTCTAATTATTATGTGTTTTTAACTGTAATTCGCTTATATGGTCTACTTACTAGAATGTATTTCCTATGTAACGCGGTACGAAGCATGTGTTTGAATTTTTGTCACTGCGTATTATATACAACAGTTTATAGCGTTTACTAGTGTGATGTTCCGAGAAAGCTCACTATAGTAAGATAATTAGACTTAGATGATAGTTTATAAGGTTTTTTAATGTATTAGCGTAAATCATTCACTAGTATATGTAACCATTTAATGTTATTACTGCTCGCACACGGTCTGTCGGACCAGTGCGTAATAAAGATATCAAATCAAATCAAATCTATTCTGAGAGATTTCCGCAAAGGTATCATCATAATACAGTGGTCCCTCCGCAATCTGAACAATAAAACGTGCTCTTCTTTCAGAAAACATAAAACATATTTTTAATTTGCACAAAAATGGGTCATATTTTAATTACAACAAAGGTTTAACACAACCACATGAAATGTATTTGATTTGTAATGAAAAAAAGGTCCATAGTAAAATGTTGTTTCGAGCTGTTTATAACAAATTACACGTTAAATAATTTTTTTTTCCATTTATTCTTAAATAACCTTCAAATTAGACCTCAAGGTCAAGGACATATTTCAATTTGAAGTCTTCCATTCTTTCGATATTCGAAATAAAAAATGGGGTTTCCATTTAAAAATCGGGATTTGATCCTGAAATAACCTTGAAATTTGACGCCAAAGTCATGGTCCTTCAATCCCTGCAACTTTTGTCTCAAATGTTTTTTGATTGAACCACCCCCTCGGGGTTACTGCCACCGATAGTTTAAAATGGGACACCCCGTATATATATATATAGTCTTCTCAGTAGGCTCTTAAGAGGTCCGACCCTGTAAGCACATGCACACGCACGCAAGCACGCAGACACACACACACACACACACACACACACACACACACACACACACACACACACACACACACACACAGATTAACAATGCTTTTCCTGATAACTACGATTGCCTACAGTAACAGAGCCTACTTAAGCCGAACCCCTTTCCTCTTAGAACTATCCTAACGATAAACGCCGATATATGTAGACAAATATTTATACGTATATATATATATATATATATTGTATGTATTAGTCCATATACAGGGTGGAAGTGAGAGAATGTTACATAGGGAATCCTGTGTTTAACCTACAAATATTGACTTGGTTGACGACTTAAAAGTAGAAAATTACATTAAAATTAACAATAAAAATTAAATGTAGAATTTGTAAGAAATAAATTTATTTCGCAAATAGCTTAATTGCACGTGAAAACATGTTTTGCATTTTGAAACCAAATTGCCTAGGATATCAATTTTCGTAAATTAACTTCAAATTTTCATGTCAAATTAACATTTTGCTGTAAAAGAGAAATTATATAAGACATATATTCTGAGAAATCCATATTAAGCAAGTTTTAAGTACATTTTTAATTTTGCAACAGATATTTTGGAAAATACGATTACTCTATGTACAATTCTTTCGCATCCACCCTGTATACATACAGGGTGAGTATCTATGATCCGAATATAGGGCACGCCGTGTTATCGATTGACCGATTGTGATTGGTCGATTCAAGCGGTAAAGTCTCTTGCCATTGGCCACGACGGTGCACACGAAATTGCATGGAGAGTGATGCCACTACACTGCGCAAAAACATTTTTAGAATTTTTATTTGAGCACAATATTATGCAAAAATATTAAAAGAAAAATATTCCCTAACCTACAAACACGTCAATAGTCCTGATATAGAATTGTAAAACTGATACATTTTACTGATTTACAGCCAACTGACATACACTGGATTATGGAGGGCAGCAAAAAACGTCTGTCCATATTCGTGTAGTGACCTAGTGGCATCACTCTCCGCGCCCAATAATTCTAGGTTTGCTGGGGAATCCACGCAAATTTTAAAATTTTAGTCGACCATCTTGGATTCGCCATTTTGATTCTTTAAAATCTAAGTTCAGATCAGCCCTGTCGGACTGCCTGCTTGGACCGTGTGCCGTCACGGTTACCACTTGGAAGTAGTTAAGATGGGTGATTCTCCACAAATACGTCAAATCATGTAATCGTTCAATATACTCACAATGCGCGAGGACAAAAAATTATAAAAAAAATTTGTTCGTATACTTTCAGGATGTAGTTTTAAGATCCATTGACACTTTAATCGTTATTTTCAATATATGGGCAATTCTACAGAACTTTTCACTTTGGAGTGAAATTAAACGTAAATTTTTTTTTCAAGGCACAGCTTTAAATTTTTTTCTGATGATAGAGATGAGATGCCAAAATTAAGTTCTATGGGCGTAATTCATTTTTGGAGGAGGTTCAGGGGGTGCCTTAGGGATACCATAAAAATAACAAATTGGTATATAGGCCATTTTACAGAAGTTTTCATTTTCGAGTAAAAAAAACGACAAATTTTATTTGAAGGCACAGCAATTTTTTTCTGTTGATAGAGATGATATACCAAGGTGTGGTTCTATGCGCGTGATTCAGTTTTGGTGGAGGTTCGGGGGTTTATAAAGAAATTTTGGAGCTACTATAAAAATAGAAAATTGTAGATAATGCATTAGGTCAACATTTGATCTACGCGAGATCGCCGGAAGCGCATAGATACTGGTACGCGGTCGGTGATGACCATGAGAAGGTGGGTTAACCTCCAAAACGTCAGATTCAAGGTCATTTAAAGGTAAAGTGGAGAAAAAACCATCGGAAAAATCTGATAAGGTCGGGATCAAGGTCATTTGATGGTTAAGTAAAAAAATTGTTATTTATTTTGTCAGTCTTTGTTTTGTTTGACATTTCTTGAGCAACAGATGTAGATCTTTCAATTACATTTTTTTTTTCTAGTCTTCTCCTTTTTACTTAGGTTTGCGGTATTTTTTTCTGCATCAATTTCGCAACAACTAGGTGTTAAATGCAAATGAATGCAAGGTAAATCAACACGAAAAACTTCATTATCTCGAAATGCTCAAAATATTTTCCTTCTGCTAAATATCACATTGCAGAGGGAACAAACTTTAATGAGATGATCATACATCAATGATAAACTGCTATTTACGGTCAGCGTCCAAAAAAACACAATACATCGTTATTTGTAATAATTTTAGAACTATTCATTTTAACAATACATTTCTCTAGTTATTTTTGACTGTTTTGTAGTAAGTATTACATATGCTACCCACATGAACAATCATTTTTGTGATAAGATGTTTTTAAAAGATTTTAATCAACTCAGCTATTGCTCTTGCAACCTATCCGAAAAATGCAAGCACTACCACATAGGATCACAAAAAACACACGATTTAAACAAAAATACAAACGAAAAGGTATTTTGGAATCAGCTATCACTGGCAAAAGAAAATCTCAATTGACTGTTAAAAGAAAAGGAGAGCCTGAACCAGCTTTGACTGCTAAGAAAAACTCGGTTAAAAGGAAAAAAAGAACCTGAATCAAAAGTATCTAAAAAACAAAAATTTCAACGAGTGTGTTACTTAATTTAATTTTGTTACTATTTATCATATGTTAAGTGTATGTAATGTCAAATAAACGATGAGCGTTATTATAAAGCAAGCTTTCTGAAATATGGAAATTTTCATTGTGTTACTTTTTTTTTATAATGGCTTTAATTAGATTTTTTTAAACCATATGTACCTGCTTATTATAAAATAGCTGGTTGTTAGATAGTTTTAAACCTTTGTTTGGCATCCATATTATTAGAAAGTAATATACTAAGTGAATGTAATTGACAGAAATAATTCCCGTGTAATGAAAGTAATTCCCCTGGATCGGTATATTTTTTATCGAACAATTTTTCAGATACTAATTTATGAACAGCTGGGCTACTTTGGGATATTGTTGTATTACATATAACCATAAAAATATCCGAGTCACATTTTAAAAATATGCATTTTTATTTTCTGTCACATAAAAAGGTGGATTTGACGTATCTGTGGAGAATCACCCAGATATATTCTGCAAGAGGCGTTATGTCAGTTACACCCTATGATCATACGGCGTTTACATGGTAACATGGTAACATGCCACAGCTACGAAAAGTTCATTAATCCATATAATGAACTAATTCATCCCAACCATCGAATGTTTCATTTAATAATGAGCATTGAAGTTGTTTTCAGAAAGTATTGTACTTTTAATAATGCGTTCGATCATATTTTAGGTGGATTTACTTCCCCCGAAGTTAAAATACAATTCGAGTGCACAAAACACCAAAATGAGGCTGTATAAATGTTACTGTACATTATACAATTTTATATAACAATAAGAATGCGCGAATATTTAAAGAAGGAAATGGCATAAATAAGAGGTACAAAAAGTCAAACCAAAAAAAAAACTTGCAAAATTGTGTGATACATAATTTTAGAAAATTATTGAATTTGTATAATATATTTGATGATGATTGTTACATTATGTTTGTACCGAACATAAATAAAATATGTACACAAATAAATGTTAAAAAGAACGTTACAAAATAGGCAATATAGTAATAAAAAATTGTTTCATAGAGTACATTTTAAAAACCTTTTCACCAACATGACGCTGAAGCTACCAGTGTAATCTAGCAGGGTAAACGCCGCGAGCCAGGTACGAATAGCGGAAGGGCGCACTCGGGGGCCTCAGAATATACAATATTTTCTTTTAACAAATAAACATTGCTAAGGGACTTGGACAAATGCAAAAGCACCACAAGCACATGGTACATATAGAAGTAATATTCGTATATGGGCGTTGTTCTAGAACTTTTAAACTTTATGTTGTCGCTCATTATGATACCATAAAAATTTTAAATATAACTTTGTAACACTACAGATCAACAAATTTTGGTTCGATTTACATGTAATAAGTGTTTATTACTAATTACAGATATGTAGAAAACAATGAGAGTAAATAAAAGTAGTGAATTTGCCTGTTTTTGGTGCGTGACACTCACTACATTTTTTCAGTTTTAACGCTGAAACTTTTTGCACCTTTTTTTTTTATGGTCTGTGGTTTTTTGTGGAAGTATTTGGGGATGTAAACAAATGAAAAATCCTTAACTTAATGATGTGCCTCACTGAGGAATAAAATTATATACCTTCAAACTTGCGAGATAACTTTTTTTTATAGTTGACAATTTAGCAATCAACCTTAGATAATTTTTTTCACATTGGTTTTTAAGAAACCACACAACAGGGGTACATTACCTATATGATAAGAAGTAATTTGAGCCTTTGCCCGAATGTGTGCCACGTATACATAAAAAATGCGACCACGTCAAACTTTAAATTTCCAAGCGAAACTCACTTTGAAAAATCAAATTATTTAATGGCACATCTACAATTTAGCTTCTAATTACTTTGGAATCATTGTGATCTTTTCTTCTATGTTATTAAAGTATTTATAAATTTTGTGTTTGTTTAATACAACAAAAAACACAATTTTTGACAATAATAAAATGATTATTCTTTACAAATCGTTTTAATTTTTTGGTATCCTTAATGTTAAATCATGTATTTGGATTTCAAATTTTAATGAAAACTGACTTTGGATTTGTAATCAGTGGCCTCAAAAACCCTAAAGATCAAATTCTATAAAAATCAAAGAAATTTTATAAAAATCAAAGAAATTTTGTAAAAATAGTCCGCCATATTTAATCCATTATTTTAAATTTAAACTATTAACTAGACGTTTAATTTTATATACTAGCTTCTAAAAATTAGGCCATAAGCAAAAGAACTGAATTTTTTATGTATATTAAACGTTACAAAACTAAAAACTAATTTTACGAGTAACGTAACATATGTTACATTAAAAAAAAATACATTGTGTATAAATGAGGCACGCAAGGTTTTTCCTGTCATTTGATCAATTCTAAAGCCAATAAAATTAATTTCATGAATGTGCCTAAAAAAAAATGCAATTTTCTTCAACCTCAAAGTTTAAAAGTTCTAGAACAATGCCCTACTCGAAAAGGAGGATAGAAAAGTATAGGATTTTTTCCAATACTTTCCTATCCTATTTTTGGCACGAATTAATTCTATATTTTTCTATCCTAACTAAAGTGGATAGAAATTCATAGGATTTGTTTCGATATTTTTTTATACTACGTTCGTCACGAATTTCATTAATTTTTTCCTCATTGTATACAAACAAATTTTTTTTATTTTTAATTTTATTATTATTTTTTATTTAATTCAAATATTTTTTAACTTTTTTTAGTTGATTTAATTATCTTAAGAAAGTTGTTCTCAAGCGGTCACCTATCCAAGTAGTGTTCCCCACCAAGAATACTTGACTAGAAACAACGAACGCGCGCGACACCGACCACTGGTCTACCACTGTCGATCACATATCAGTAACGTAATATGATATTTCTGTTACACATTAAAATTTTTGAAAATTCTTATTTATCTCAAAAACGGCCAGAGATAAGCAAAATATGACAAAATTTTGGAGGCTATCGAAAGGGGGGATCCCATTGAGTCGGTTAATGCGTATATACGAACGAATTTTGAATATTAGCAAAACTGAAAATTTTCAAAATTCTCAAATATCTCGAAAACGGCAAGAGACAAGTAAAATCTGACAAAATTTTGGGGGGTGTATGGACAGAGGGGATGACCTGGAGTCGATTAATTCATACATGCAAACAGATTTTTGAAATTTGCAAAACTGAAAATTTGCAAATTTTCAAATATCTCGAAAACGGCAAGAGATACGTAAAATCTGACCATATTTTGGGGGGTGTATTGGTAGGGGGGATGACCTCGAGTCGGTTAATTCATACATGTAAACAGATTTTAAAAATTTGCAAACCTGAACATTTTTAAAATTCTCAAATATCTCGAAAATAGCAAGACATAAGCGAAATCTTGATAGTATAACAACAATTGCTGGGATACACACACATGCGCGCGCGCGGACACACGCGCGTAGTGTTTGTTCTTCAAGTGGTCTGTTCCATAGTTTTCGTTGTCCAGGTGTTCCGCACCATAGTTTTTCGCCGTCTCTAGGTCGACTGCTCCATAGTTTTCGGTATCCAGGTGGTCCCCTCCATAGTTTTCGTTGTCTAGGTGTTCCGCACCATAGTTTTTCGCCGTCTAGGTCGACCGCTCCATAGTTTTCGTTGTCCAGGTGTTCCGCACCATAGTTTTTAGCCGTCTAGGTCGACCGTTCCATAGTTTTTGGTATCTAGGTGGTCCGCTCCATAGTTTTCGTTGTCCAGGTGTTCCGCATCGTAGTTTTTCGCAGTCTAGATCGACCACTCCATAGTTTTCGGTATCTAGGCAGTTAACTCCATAGTTTTCGTTGTCCAGGTGTTCCGCACCATAGTTTTTCGCCGTCTAGGTCGACCGCTCCATAGTTTTCGATATCTAGGTGGTCCGCTTTATAGTTTTCGTTGTCCAGATGTTCCTAGGAATACCTAGACACCGAAAACTACGGAGCAGTCGACCTGGACGGCGAAAAACTACGGTGCGGAATACCTGGACACCGAAAACTACGGAGCGGTCGACCTGGACGGCGAAAAACTACGGTGCGGAATTCCTAGACAACGAAAACTACGGAGCGGTCGACCTGGACGTCAAAAACTACGGTGCGGAATACCTAGACATCGAAAACTGCGGAGCGGTCGACCTGGACCGTAAAAATATAAAAATCACATTTTGATTCGTTTTGATAGAATTTCTATAAATTTTTAGGATACATAATGATAAAAGTATAATGAGATACATTTGGATTGATTCTCTATACACGATTGGGATTGAAATTTATTGATTTTACCTAATGGATAGAAAAATATTAACATTGGCTTTACTTGAAGTATTCAGATAGGATAAGAATTGATAGATTTACATTATGTGCCAAAAATAGGATTCAAAAGTATACGAATCACGCAGAATTTCTATACTTTTCTATGCTTTTCTATCCTCCTTTTCGAGTAGGGTGCCCATATACCTTAAAGGAGCAACAATTCGTTTTAACAATATCTATTGTTTATTGCATAATAAACCTTAAAAACGATATAAGTATTGCCCAGAAATTCCAAATCGACTCAAAAAAATTCACAGTATCATAGAATTGTGCTAGAAATAAAGTCTATATGAAATCGTGAGGGAGCAACAATTTGTTTAAACAATATCTATTATTTATTATGTTTATATCAACTATTATACAATATCTTCTATTATTTATGTTTATTGCACCACAGTTTCTTGTTATTGCATTTACAAAATTATGCAATATTGTTTAAACAAATTGTTGCTTCCTTATGATTTCATATAGACTTTATTTCTAGCAGAATTCTACGCTACTGTGAATTTTTTTGAGTCGATTTGGAATATCTGGGCAATACTTATATCGTTTTTAAGGTTTATGATGCAATAAATGATAGATATTATTTAAACAAATTGTTGCTCCATCACGATTTCATATAGACTGTATTTCTAGTAAAATTCTATGCTACTGTGAATTTTTTCGAGTCGATTTGGAATTTCTGGGCCATACTTGTAATGTTTTTAAGGTTTATTATGCAATAAACAATTGATATTGTTTAAACTAATTGTTGCTCCCTCGTGATTTCATAAAGACTTTATTTCTAACATATTTATACGCTACTGTGAATTTTTTTGAGTCGATTTGGAATTTCTGGGCATTACTTATATCGTTTTTACTTATATAATTATTTAGACAACGTGCTATCAAAGGGTTATTTGCAACAAGAAAGCTTCCGAAATTCCTCCAACAGATAAAAGCAGGTAAAAATGAAAAATGTTTATTTAGTAATGAATAGCATTCTTAATAATAACTAAAAATATGTATTTCTTGAAGGAATTTAAACAATGAAGGTTTATTTTTAGAAAAAATCTCTTTCCGTAATTTTTCAAGACTACTTTTGTACTGCCATAAGAACTTAATCTTCAAGATCTTACGGTAGACATAATGTTTTAAATAAATCTTCATTTTTGTGGGGGGGGGGTGGGGGGGGGGGGGGGTGGGGGGGGGGGGGGGTGGGGGGGGGGGGGGGTGGGGGGGGGGGGGGGTGGGGGGGGGGGGGGGTGGGGGGGGGGGGGGGTGGGGGGGGGGGGGGGTGGGGGGGGGGGGGGGTGGGGGGGGGGGGGGGTGGGGGGGGGGGGGGGTGGGGGGGGGGGGGGGTGGGGGGGGGGGGGGGTGGGGGGGGGGGGGGGTGGGGGGGGGGGGGGGTGGGGGGGGGGGGGGGTGGGGGGGGGGGGGGGTGGGGGGGGGGGGGGGTGGGGGGGGGGGGGGGTGGGGGGGGGGGGGGGTGGGGGGGGGGGGGGGTGGGGGGGGGGGGGGGTGGGGGGGGGGGGGGGTGGGGGGGGGGGGGGGTGGGGGGGGGGGGGGGTGGGGGGGGGGGGGGGTGGGGGGGGGGGGGGGTGGGGGGGGGGGGGGGTGGGGGGGGGGGGGGGTGGGGGGGGGGGGGGGTGGGGGGGGGGGGGGGTGGGGGGGGGTTTCAGTTAATTTTTAAGTAAATCCTCATTTATCATAAGAGGAAATTGCTAATAGATTCTTTGCGGTGGCTTCTTGGGCTTCCAAAACTATATTTATTTAGTTTCCACAGTGCCGCCCGGTTATTTTGAATTTGTAAAATTCGATTGATCGTCAATTTTCAGGTAAATCTTCATTTCTCGTAAAAGGAAATTGCTAGTCGGTTCCGATTTTTTTGTGGTGGCTTCCTGGAGACCCAAAAGTTGATTTGATTAGTTTTCAGAGTGCGACGCGGCGATATTGAATGTGTAAAATTCGAGTAACCGTCTATTTTCAGGGAAATCCTCATCTATAGTATGAGGAAATTGCTATTCGATTCAGGTTTTTTGTGGAGGATTCCGCGGGACCCAAAACTGGATTTAAGGACTTTCCCGTGTGCGACGCGGCCGTTTTCAAATTGTAAAATTTGATTAACCATCAATTATTAATTAGGTAAATCATCATTTCTCGTAAGAGGAATTTGCTAATCGGTTCAGATTTTGTTTGTTGTGGTTTATTGGGATCCACAACATAGATTTGAGGAGATCCCAGAGTGCGAATCGGCAATTTTGACTTTCTAAAATTCGATTAACCGTCAATTTTCAGGTAAATCTTCATTTCTCGCAAGAGGAAATTGCTAATCTGTTCAGATTTTGTTTGTTGTGGCTTCTTGGGGTCTCCAAAATAGATATAAGGAGTTTCAAGAGTGCAACGCGGCGCTTTTGAATTTGCCTGTAACTGATGTAAATAGTAGTTCATGATGTTCCGAACAAAAAACTATTATGACAAAAACCCAAAAGATGGACAGTTTTTGAGATATCATGGGTGGCACATTGCGTGGGTAGAAACAACAAAACTCAGTCTTTAAACGCATTTTAAAAAAATAAATGCTACATTAGTGTTAGTAAGGTCTGTGATAAAAAATCTTTATTTATTTTTCCAAACTTCAAAATGGCGGATGCAATATGGCGTACAATTTTTTTAAAACATTGCTGGATTTTAATGCAACTTCGTACTTAGTGGTATTTAGCGCTGCTGAATCCGAATCTTTACTTAGTTTATCAATATCCAAAAATGGCTGATCCAATATGGCGGATGATTTTTTAAAAATATTGTTGGATTTAAATGAAACTTGTTATTTAGTAGTTTCTAGAGCTGCTGAATATGAATCTTTACTCAGTTTATCAATATTCAACATGGCGGTTACAATATGACGGACGTTTTTTTTAAAATATTGCTGGATTTTAATGCAACTTCGTACTTCGTAGTATTTATATCTGCTGAATACGAATCTTTTTTGAATTTTTCAAAATTCCAAATGGCCGATCCATTGTGACGGACGAATTCATAAAAGCATTTTTAGATTTTGGTGTAACTGGGTACTTCGTCATATTGAGAGCTATTGCATTAAAATCTGTAGTCAGTTTTTAAAAATCAAAATGGCGGATCTAATGTCGCGGAAGTGATATTAAAAACATTGCTGAATTTTATTGAAACTTGGTAGTTAATGGTATTTAGAGCGGCAGCATATAAATCTTTACTCAGTTCATCAATATTCAATTTGGACGATCCAATACTGAAGTCTTTTTTTTTTAACATTAGAAGGGCGGATCCATTATGGCGGACGAATTTTTAAAAACATTGCTGGATTTTAATAAAACATTGCGGCATTTAAGGCAACTGAATATGAATCTGTACTCACTTTCAAGAATTCAAAATGGCGAATGCAAAATGGCTGATGAATTTTAGAAAATGTTGTTGAATTTTAATGAAACATGATTCTAAATGGTATTCAGAGCTGCTGACTACGAATCTTTATTCAGTTTACTAAAATTCGAAATGGCGGATCAAATATGGCGGTTTAATCTTTAGAAATATTGCTGGATGTTAATGAAACTTTGTACTTATCGCTATTTAGAGGTGCTGAACGCGAGGTTTTTGTTAGTTTATCAAAATTCAAAATGGCGGATCCAATATAGCGGATGAATTTTGAAAATGGTTTTGGATTTTAATGAAACCGGATAATTAGTTGTACTTGATGCAGGGCAATACGTATAGGTAGACAGTTTTCCGAAAGTTCTAAATGGTGATTAGGAAATGTCAGAGGAACTGTTTCAACATTGTTGATATAAATTAATCGTGTAGTTTAAATAATAAAATATTTTATTTTTTTTATTTTTAAATATTTACATATTAAATTATTTCATTTAAAAATGCAGTTAGTGTCAACTCCCTAGCTTTTAGCTGCAAGATGTTAGATGTTTAAGGGCTTGTTATTAATTGGGATTATGCCGACCAGCAGCATCACGAATGTTTTCCAATAGACGTGTGCTTGGATATTTTACATTTCTTTCGTGTCTTGCGTAGCCGAGAAACCAAAGAACACTAGCAATATGTGCACACGTTCCTAATGTCCTTGCACCTGTTTTACAAGTACAGTAGTATCCTAAAATTGGATCTGTATCTTCGTGTTCTACATTTTCTGTCACCGGTGTGTACTGAATCCAGAGTTGATGTCTGATTGCATTTCGAAAGCGGGAAAATATGCGACATCGCAAAATACCACGCTCATATCTGTGCTCATCTATTTCAAGTTGTTCATCTTCTTGTCTGTTTAGCTTGTCTTGGATATATGATGGCGCCAATTTCAATTGATATACTCCTACTGTTAGGTCTCTTAAGTAATTAAGATCTAATGGTGGAAAATCTTGAACGTGATTTTCATTTATTCTATTCCACTGAGCATTACGCCTACCAAGATTTTCAGCTTCTACACGATGTTGCAAACGATTTTCTTCTCTTGATTTTTGCAACATTTGTCTCGCGAGGTCAGCTGTTGCACCGTCCATTATGATCGGTTTACGATAGCGATTAATCAAAGCTCCAGCGATCAGATAAAAATCTCTTAAATGTAGTAAATGATGATAACCTGCAATATCTTTTAAGAACTTGAAAATAGATTTTATGTGCCCATTCCTAGCTTCTATAATCCACCGTGTTTTTGTTATTAATCTCGAATCGTTAGCATCCAACGTAGATAGCTGACTTTGTCTTCTTTGAAGAAATGGAGGAATATGAACGTCAATTCCTAATTGTTCCAAAAGAGGAACGATATCTCTGTAGCCTCTGTCCGCTATAATAATCGCATCTTCACCTAACCATTCCCGAAGTCTCTGTGCATCATTCTCAAACTCAGCCTGTAGCATCGCAGCATCATTATTTCGAGAATCTGAGAAATAGGGTCCGTGTATATCTAAAATATATCCATCTGGAGCAACTATAAGTGCAGACTTAACTAGGTGTCGTCCATTGTGAAGGCAATAAGATTGCCTTAAAGCTTGAAAATTACATGATTTTTCAATGTAAACATATGTCCCGTCTATATTACTTTACCCACGAATTCTTCATCATTGTAGAGAATGTTTGAAAATTCAGTGACGTGCCGTTCAATATACTGCTCTCTAGTAATTGCATTTAAACCAATGTTTTCAGGAACAAATCGTAACATCAAGGATTTCCTTACCGTACTTATTGATAAACTTACATTTTGCCTGCTACTATAATTGAAAATAATCGTCAAGAAATCATCAGATACACCTTGACGTAGTTTACAAAGAAAAGTTAATAAATCTTTCTTTTTTACATATCTCGTGGTGTCACCTTCGGTGACTGGGTCGCAATATGTCAGAAGTTCATGAAATTGCGCCTTAGTAATAGGACTAATTAATTTAAACTCCTCATCAAGTTGGGCTACTTCTCTAAGCTTCTGTAAAAAGCTATTTAATTGTTCACGTGTAAGTTCATAAAACCTATTGAGAAATAATAACCCTGGAAGCAAATCTTGTAAAAGGCAACCGTTATCATCCAAATGATTCCCACAACATCGTGCAGAATCAGGAGAAAAAATATTTTGTTTTAGAAACAAATGTGCTCTACATTTCATAGAAGGTGTGAATAGGTTCTGATTACCTTGACAAATGAAACAAGAATCATTTCTCAGTGTTCGTAAAACATTTAGTCTTGTACAAGAAGGATTGTTTTCTAATTGTATGTCTCTGTTTACTGCATTAGTGCAAGTTATGCATAAACGTGAGTTTTCATCCAAATCTTGAGCAAGCAGCCTCAAGTTTTCTCTAAAACGAGTTGCTATCTCTCGTTTGTGCGCGTTCTCATCTCCACGTAATCGAGTCGTGGTACGCGGTATTGATGCAGTATCACAAACAAAACAGGAAATACGATTTCGAAAGGCCATTTTCCAAAATTGCTGCAAAGAAAGAAACCAAAACGTTTGTTTCTAACTACAAAAACAAGAAAAAACTGATTAAAACGTACGTAAACGACAAACAAATGTTGAGCCTTAATTTTGTGAACAAATAATCCCAAAAACTTAAAACTATTGTTTTCACAGAAGTAAACAATAGTTAAGGATAAAACTTTAAGATCGAGTATTCATACAATGGAATCTCAAAGTGTAAACAATTTTTCAGCCTTCATGCGTCGAAAGTGAGTATTCAACTCTCGGGAAGTAAAAAAAATTGTATTGAAAACTAAGATTGAAGAAAGCTCCTCATAAATTGATAAAAACGAAAAGGCAAAAGTAATTTAAACTTACTTGAACAACGAACAAACATAAAGCTTTAACTTTTTAAAGAATTCAACCTACGAACTGAAAACTAATGTTTTAACTGTAAGCACCTACAGTTAACGACAACAAATTATATAAATAATTAATAGCACATGCGAATTTTAAATTGCAAATTATATTTAAAGCAAAGATTAATTGAAACTTGAAACGAATCGAAGTCATTTGATTAAAATCTCTCACGAATCGTCCAAACATACCAATAAATAAATGTCACTTATTAGTCATTAGCATTAATAAATAAATTAAAATCGTAGATTGGAATCGCTGGTGCTGAAATAAAAAGTCATTATATTATTTGTCATTCAATTAAAATATATTTACCATTTGAATTTTATATATAATTGAACTCGTCATAACAATAAATTATTAAACACACGCATACCAAACATACTCGGAGTCACGATCGAATATAAATAAAATACGAGTCATTAAAATAAAATAAAGTCGCCGAGTCGTGGTAAGTCGTGTGAGTCCGTATATAAAATTATCATGTCGTCAACGACGGAATACGTTAACGCGGTAAAATAAATTAAATGACAACACGAAATTAACACGGACACACATTCATCTCATACATACACACATACATATATACATATTACACATAAATAATTTAGGGCGTTACACAATAACAATTCGTATACACTTATTCATTTTTATTTCATTATCGAACGGAAGAGAAAGAGGCTTACTTTTCATGTCTTCTTTCTTCTTGGCGTCGTTCCTCTTCTTGAGTTTTCGGGTCCTCCATCCGTCTTACTTGAATTTAACGATTGCGGCTGCTGTCACCTCGTGAACCCCAGATGGGTGTCTTACTCCCTCGCGACCACGAGGTCATTTTCAAGTTCTTCAAAGATATTGCAGGTTATCATCATTTACTACATTTAAGAGATTTTTATCTGATAGCTGGAGCTTTGATTAATCGCTATCGTGAACCGATCATAATGGACGGTGCAACAGCTGACCTCGCGAGACAAATGTTGCAAAAATCAAGAGAAGAAAATCGTTTGCAACATCGTGTAGAAGCTGAAAATCTTGGTAGGCGTAATGCTCACTGGAATAGAATAAATGAAAATCACGTTCAAGATTTTCCACCATTAGATCTTAATTACTTAAAAGACCTAACAGTAGGAGTATATCAATTGAAATTGGCGCCATCATATATCCAAGACAAGCTAAACAGACAAGAAGATGAACAACTTGAAATAGATGAGCACAGATATGAGCGTGGTATTTTGCGATGTCGCATATTTTCCCGCTTTCGAAATGCAATCAGACATCAACTCTGGATTCAGTACACACCGGTGACAGAAAATGTAGAACACGAAGATACAGATCCAATTTTAGGATACTACTGTACTTGTAAAACAGGTGCAAGGACATTAGGAACGTGTGCACATATTGCTAGTGTTCTTTGGTTTCTCGGCTACGCAAGACACGACAGAAATGTAAAATATCCAAGCACACGTCTATTGGAAAACATTCGTGATGCTGCTGGTCGGCATAATCCCAATTAATAACAAGCCCTTAAACATCTAACATCTTGCAGCTAAAAGCTAGGGAGTTGACACTAACTGCATTTTAAAATGAAATATTTTAATATGTAAATATTTAAAAATAAAAAAAATAAAATATTTTATTATTTAAACTACAAGATTAATTTATATCAACAATGTTGAACCAGTTCCTCTGACATTTCCTAATCACCATTAGAACTTTCGGAAAATTGTCTACCTATACGTATTACCCTGCATCGAGTACAACTAATTATCCGGTTTCATTAAAATCCAAAACCATTTTTAAAAATCATCCGCTATATTGGATCCGCCATTTTGAATTTTGATAAACTAACAAAAACCTCGCGTTCAGAACCTCTAAATAGCGATAAGTACAAAGTTTCATTAACATCCAGCAATATTTCTAAAGATTAAACCGCCATATTTGATCCGCCATTTTGGATTTTAGTAAACTGAATAAAGATTCGTAGTCAACAGCTCTGAATACCATTTAGAATCATGTTTCATTAAAATTCAACAACATTTTCTAAAATTCATCAGCCATTTTGGATTCGCCATTTTGAATTCTTGAAAGTGAGTACAGATTCATATTCAGTTGCCATAAATGCCACAATGTTTTATTAAAATCCAGCAATGTTTTTAAAAATTCGTCCGCCATACTGGATCCGCCCTGCTAATGTTAAAAAAAAAAGACTTCAGTATTGGATCGTCCAAATTGAATATTGATGAACTGAGTAAAGATTTATATGCTGCCGCTCTAAATACCATTAACTACGAAGTTTCAATAAAATTCAGCAATGTTTTTAATATCACTTCCGCGACATTAGATCCGCCATTTTGATTTTTAAAAACTGACTACAGATTTTAATGCAACAGCTCTCAATATGACGAAGTACCCAGTTACACCAAAATCTAAAAATGCTTTTATGAATTCGTCCGTCACAATGGATCGGCCATTTGGAATTTTGAAAAATTCAAAAAAGATTCGTATTCAGCAGATATAAATACTACGAAGTACGAAGTTGCATTAAAATCCAGCAATATTTTAAAAAAAACGTCCGTCATATTGTAACCGCCATGTTGAATATTGATAAACTGAGTAAAGATTCATATTCAGCAGCTCTAGAAACTACTAAATAACAAGTTTCATTTAAATCCAACAATATTTTTAAAAAATCATCCGCCATATTGGATCAGCCATTTTTGAATATTGATAAACTAAGTAAAGATTCGGATTCAGCAGCGCTAAATACCACTAAGTACGAAGTTGCATTAAAATCCAGCAATGTTTTAAAAAAATTGTACGCCATATTGCATCCGCCATTTTGAAGTTTGGAAAACTAAATAAAGATTTTTTATCACAGACCTTACTAACACTAATGTAGCCTTTATTTTTTTAAAATGCGTTTAAAGACTGAGTTTTGTTGTTTCTACCCACGCAATGTGCCACCCATGATATCTCAAAAACTGTCCATCTTTTGGGTTTTTGTCATAATAGTTTTTTGTTCGGAACATCATGAACTACTATTTACATCAGTTACAGGCAATTCGACGGGGCCCGCATTTCTATACATTTTGTGCGTGGTCCTCAGGTACATGCTCATTTCTCGTAAGAGGAAATTGCTACTCTATTCAGATTTTGTTTGTGGAGGCCTCTTAGGATCCCCAACATAGATTTAAAAGTTTTCAGAGTGCGACGCGGCCATTTGGAATTGGTAATATTCGAATAATAGTAAATTTTCAGGTACATGCTCATTGCTCGTAAGAGGAGATTGCTAATCTATTCACATTTTGTTTGTGGAGGCCTTTTGGGGTTCCAAAACTACATTTGATTAGTTCCCAGAGAGCCACGCGTCAATTTTGAAATTGTAAAATTCGAGTACCCCATCAATTTTCGGGTAAATCCTCATTTCCCGTAAAAGAAAATTACTAATCGATTCAGGTTTTTTTGTGGAGGCTTCTTGTGGTCTCAAAAATAGATTTAAGGAGTTTCCAGAGTGCCACGCGGCGAGTTTGAATTTGTAAAACTCGATTAACCGTCAATTTTCAGGTATATCCAAATTTATGGTATGAGGAAATTGCTATTCGATTTAGGTTTGTTGAAGAGGATTCTGGGGGTTCCAAAACTAGATTTGAGGACTTTCCCGTGTGCGACGCGGCCGTTTTGAAATTGTAAAATAGGATTAACCATCAATTATTAGGTAAATCATCATTTCTCGTAAGAGGAAATCGCTAAACGGTTCAGATTTTGTTGTTGTGATTTATTGGGATCCGACGAGGCCATTTTGACTTTCTAAAATTCGATTAACATTCGGTTCAGATTGTGTTTGTTGTGGTTTATAGGGTGTGACGCGTGATTTTTCTGAGGTTACGTATGGAGTTTCAAAATGCCAAATACTTACTTTTACAGGGCGCCAGCCTTTCTGAAACGGCGAAACCAAATTCCCAAAGGGCCAAACTGCCAAAGTTTAATGAAAGACCCAAATGAACAGCCCAAATGCTCGCGACCAACTCAAACACGGAGAGACGTGAGGTCGGGGAAGGAACAAAGTTTAACTCGTAGAAATAAGCTGAACACGATGCTTATAAACGGAAATCTTTAATTACCCTAAGAATCGGTTACAATGCGGTACCGTCGACACAGGTACCGACGATATGCGAAAAATAGTAAAAAGTGAATGCGGTTATAAAAACCGGAACAAAATCTAATGTAGAAAAAGCGAACATATAAGACGCGGCGTAAATAACTTATACTCGCGGATGAGTGCCACACAAAGTACTTACAATAAAGTCTTCGTCTCGAGGGTCACGATGATGAGGTACGAGGAAGAGGCTCGAGTCCTGGCGACGTCACGGAACCAGGGACCGCCTCTCATCCAACCAAACACGCACACACACGAACGATAATTTGGGCGTACGAGGCCAGCATCCCGGAACCGCAATTTGACCGCGACGAAATACTGACCGCTCGTAACCGAAATCCGAAAAATCCAAAGTTCAGCGGTATCGCCTGCCTCGTCGTACTTACGCGATGGTACGGCACGACTTCGTACCTACCGGAATACGCGACCGAAAATTCCAAAGAAGAATGTCCCCAAAAGTTACCGATTTCTACTATGCACGGTATAGCACGGCCTAGCACCGAAACGAGAATGTCCGGTAGTTCCGCAGAAGCGAAGTCGTTGTTGGCGATGAAGAAGAGGGGGTAGAAGCGTGAGGCATTGGCGAAACGGCGACGCCGACGGCGGCGGTCAGACCGGTTAGCGGTGGCACTCGTCGACGAAACCTGCGGCGAAGTGACTTGATCGGCGTCGTCCAATCGGATTTCATAATTTTCTATCGTCCGGACGGACGAGACTAAGGGACAGCGAGACTGTTAACATGTCGAAGTGTTAGCGTTCCAAAGACGGCGAACGCGGAACCGAGTGTTGTAGATAATGAGACTCCATTGCAGTTGAAAGTCGTCGAGATGTTAAAATATGTCGGTGCCCTAACAGGTAAGATACCGTAGCCAACAGCCGTTCGTCTTACCCCGATGTTCTAGATGTCCTCCCGATCTTGAGGAACCGTACAACAGGTGACCTACCTTAACGAAGGTCGAGACTTGCACCACTACACACACAACATTCAATATAATTTCCCATTCATATTTATATACCAATCCGACGCTGGCGCTCTTCCTCGTCGATTCTCGACTTGCTAGATGTTACGCGAGTCCCGATGAAAGAGACAGAAGCTGCGATTACAGGGTGTCTAAAATACCATATCACAAGGGATCCACAACATAGATTTAGGAGTTTACAGAGTGCAGAGTGACTAATCTGTAAAATTCGAATAACCGTCAATTTTCAGGTAAATCCTTATTTCTCGTAAGAGAAAATTGCTAATCTATTTAGATTTTCTTTGTGGAGGCCTCTTGCGGTTCCAAAACTAGATTTAAGGACGTTTCCGTGTGCGACGCGGCCGTTTTGAAATTGTAATATTGGATTGACGATCAATTTTTAGGTAAATTCCTATTTCTCGTAAGAGAAAATTGCTAATCTATTTAGATTTTGTTTGTGGAGGCCTCTTGGGGTTCCAAAACTAGATTTGATTAGTTTCCACAGAGCCACGCGGCAATTTTGAAATTGTAAAATTCGATTAATTGTCAATTTTCAGGTAAATCCTCATTTCTCGTAAGAGGAAACTGCTAATCGGTTCCGATTATTTGTGGAGGATTCTGGGGGTCCCAAAAGTATATTTGATTAGTTTCCAGAGCGCCACGCGGCGAATTTGAATTTGTAAAATTCCATTAACCCTCAATTTTCAGGTAAATCATCATTTCTCCGCAGGGGAAATTGCTAGTTGACGCAGATTTAATTGTGGAGGAATACGGGGGTCCAAGAACGAGATTTAAGGAGTTTACAGAGTGCGACTCTGCAATTTTGACTTTCTAAAATTCGATTAACCGTCAATTTTCAGGTAAATCTTCATTTCTTGTAAGAGGAAGTTGCAAATCGATTCAGGTTTTTTGTGGAGGATTCTGGGGGTTCCAAAACTAGATTTAAAAGGTTTGCCGTGTGCAACGCTGCCGTTTGGAAATTGTAAAATTCGATTAACCGTCAGCTTTCAGGTAAATCTTCATTTCTCGTAAGAGGAAATAGCTGCACTAGTGCGATTTTCTTTCTGGAGGCCTCCTGGGGTCCCAAAACTAGATTTGATTAGTTTGCAGAGTGCCTACGCGGCGAGTTTGAATTTGTAAATTTCGATTACCCGTCAGTTTTCAGGTAAATCTTCATTTGTCGTCTAAGGAAATTGCTATTTGATTCAGGTTTTTTGTAAAGGATTCTGGGAGTTACATAACTAGATTTAAGGAGTTTCCCGTATGCGACGCTGCCGTTTTGAAATTGTAAAATCGGATTAACCATCAACTTTCAGGTAAATATTTATTTCTTGTAAGAGGAAATTGCTAATCGGTTCCGATTATTTGTGGTGGCTTCTTGGAGTCCGAAAAGTAGATTTGATTTGTTTACAGAGTGCCACGCGGCGAATTTGAATTTGTAAAATTCGATTAACCCTCAATTTTCAGGTAAATCATCATTTCTCCTCAGAGGAAATTGCTAGTTGACGCAGATTTATTTGTGGAGGAATACGGGGGTCCAAGAACTATATTTAAGGAGTTTACAGAGTGCGACGCGGCCATTTTGAATTTGTAAAACTCGATTAACCGTCAATTTTCAGGTAAATCTTCATTTCTCGTAAGAGGTAAAAGGTAATCAGTTCAGATTTTGTTTCTTTTGGTTTATTGGGATCCACTACATAGATTTAAGGAGATTCCAGAGTGCGACTCTGCAATTTTGACTTTCTAAAATTCGATTAACGGTCAATTTTCAGGTAAATCTTCATTTCTCGTAAGAGGAAGTTGCTAATCGATTCAGGTTTTTTGTGGAGGATTCTGGGGGTTCCAAAACTAGATTTAAAAGGTTTGCTGTGTGCAACGCTGCCGTTTGGAAATTGTAAAATTTGATTAACCATCAGTTTCTAGGTAATTCCTTATTTCTCGTAAGAGAAAATTACTAATGTATTTAGATTTTATTTGTGGAGGACTCTTGGGATTCCAAAACTAGATTTAATTAGTTTCCAGAGAGCCACGCGGCGAGTTTGAATTTGTAAAATTCGATTAACCGTCAATTTTCAGGTAAATCCTTATTTCTCGTAAGAGGAAATTGCTGATCGGTTCAGATTTTGTTAGTTGTGGTTTATTGGGATCCACAACATAGATTTAAGGAGATCCCAGAGTGCGACTCGGCAATTTTGACTTTCTAAAATTCGATTAACCGTAAATTTTCAGGTAAATCTTCATTTCTCGTAAAAGGAAATTGCTAATCGATTCAGATTTTGTTTGTTGGGCTTCTTGGGGTCTCCAAAATAGATTTAAGGAGTTTCCAGAGTGCAACGCGCCGATTTTGAATTTGCAAAATTCGAGTAACCGTCTATTTTCAATGAAATCCAGCTTTAAGGTAAGAGGAAATTGCTATTCGATTCAGGTTTTTTGTGGAGGATTCTGGGGGTTCCAAAACTAGATTTAAGGACTTTCCCATGTGCGACGCGGCCGTTTTGAAATTGTAAAATAGGATTAACCATCAACTTTCAGGTATATCATCATTTCTCGTAAGAGGGAATTGTAATCGGTTCAGATTTTGTTTGTCGCGGCTTCTTGGGATCCCCAACATAGTTTTGAGGATATTCCAGAGTGCGACGTGGCCATTTTGAAATTTTAAAATTCGATTAATAGTAAATTTGCAGGTAAATCCTCATTTCTCATAAGAGGGAATTCCTAATCGATTCAGATTTTGTTTGTTGTGATTTATTGGGATCAATAACATAGATTGAAGGAGATCCCAGAGTGCTACTCGGCAATTTTGACTTTCTAAAATTCGATTAACCGGCAATTTTCAGGCAAATCCTCGTTTCTCGTAAGAGGAAATTGCTAATCGGTTCCGATTTTTTGTGGAGGATTCTGGGGGTCCCAAAAGTAGATTTGATTAGTTTCCAAAGTGCCAAGTGGCGAGTTTGAATTTGTAAAATTCGATTATCCGTCAATTTTCAGCTAAATCTTCATTTCTCGTAAGAGGTAATTGCTAATCGTTTCAGAGTGTGTATGTTGTGGTTTATAGGGATCCACAACATAGATTTATGGAGATTCCAGAGTGCGACTCGGCAATTTTGACTTTCTAAAATTCGATTAACCGTAAATTTTCAGGTAAATCTTCATTTCTCGTAAGAGGAAATTCTAATCGGTTCCGATTATTTGTGGTCGAAATTGGTGGTGCCAAAACTAGATTTAAGGAGCTTCCAGAGTGCGACGGGGCCATTTTGAATTTGTAAAATTCGATTAACCGTCAATTTTCAGGTAAATCCTCATTTCTCCTCGGAGGAAATTGCTAATCGGTTCAGATTTTGTTTGTGGTGGATTCTCGGAATCGCCAACATAGATTTAAGTTTGTTATTCAGATGCTCTGATTTTATTTTTTTTTAACCTTTCCCTCTTGCCCTGTATTTTTCTTTCATTTTTCGCAAACGGCGAAGCGAAGCGCCGATGATTTATTTCGTGTATCATATCTCTCCTTCAATTTCGTATTTAGAATGATGGAAAGTATCATTTTCTAGGTAATTTCATAGTCAACATTTACGTACGTGTTACTTATGTTATATGTTTCACAGATAGCGAGCTATGGCCACTTTAAAAAACATAAAAACCTCGGGGCGAAGCGCCGATACCGGGGTGAAGTAAGAATGTGCGAATTCTTATTTTTACAGATGTCTGAGACGACTATCATAAGTGCACGTCATAATCTTATGTTTTTATTGTTTGTTTTAATAAAAATAAAATTTCCACAGCAGCAAGAAAAGAAATTGCATCTTCGGAAGCTTTGAATACCCGTATTATATCAGGACTCCTATTTTAACTTCACCTTTAGTTACTTAGAGCATTTATAAAAAGTGAATGCTAAATTAAAAAATAATCACGGAAAAAAGTCAGCCGGGAAAAATTTCGCCGCTTCGCCCCAAAGTATTATTTGGACTTCCAGAAACTACATCTCATTATAAACACACAAAAAAGGAATAGTTCATTTTTTATAAATATGTCCAAGAAACGTACTTTGAGAATAAACATATAAATGGTTTATATAAATAATTTTTATTTTAATGTACTTTTTTGTAAATAAGTATTTGTACTGGACCGTAGTAGTATATGAACTGTTTTGAAGAGGATGAAATTAGCTGTAAAATGAGCATCTGTTAGAGTTTCTGCGATGAATTGATGAAGAAATATAACAGTTCGAAGTTTCATGCAAAAAATTTAAAATTAGTAACAATTACAATTTTTGTGTAAAAACAAGCGTGAAAAAATTTTGTTTAAATCGGGTTTCAACTGATATTGAAACTATGGAAAAAGAATTGAAATAAACATAAACGACAAAAACGTAATCTGTTAATAAATTATCCTAACTCCACCTTCAAACTTCGTATCTTTGTCGTATCTTTCAAATTCTTTTGAACGCTTAGATTTTCTTTTCCTTAATTAATTATTATCCATTGCAGTTGTCAGTATTTCATTTTCGTGCAAACTTAGCAAAAGCAGGGCAGGAAATATTCTTTTAGCATGATGATTTCTAATGTCGAAAAAAAAATGGAAAAATATCTATTGAAAATGATCTAAGACTACACATACTGTAATAATTTCGATTACGACAGCAATAACATTTGTTCTTATTCATTACATTCAATCGACTTTTTAATCGATTTAATACAAAAATATTATCAACTATAATTTTTCGGTTGAATCAATGAAAAAGAGAATAATGTATGACAATTTCTGTAACTCGTGTACCAATTGTAATGAAACTGTTACATATAATGGAGTTGATATTTACCGTTACAACCTACTACATATGATTAATTTTTGGAATGATAAGACAAATATTTCAATTAAACCTTCTTCTTTATTACACATTTTATATCGTTTTATTTCATATAATATACTTTTATATAAATGTAAAATATTTAGATTACTCCTTGGGTTACCTTTTAATTGCAGACACGTAGATTACATTTAAATGTGAAAGAAGATAAAGTCAATAACGATATACAAGAAGTTTGTAATTATTTGTACCGATTATACAACTAAACATTTAACGAGAGAAAATTTTTTCAAATTATTATATTATTAGTTTTGTATCTAATTTTTTGTTTATTTATTTATTTACTTTGTGACCCCCGCCCCCGACTTCTTCGCCTCCGCCCGTCCGTCGTCGTCGGTCGTGGCCGCCTGCAAAAAACCGAACTTTTTCGGGGGGCCACAAAATCCGCACGGCGCGCCGGGTGGCAAGAGAGGGCGCCAGCCGAGCCGAAGCATGACAAATTTATGGGCGCGCCGCACGCGCTGGTGTGCCCGCTAGCTCAGTCCCGGGTTCCCAGCTCGGCAAGGGAGAGGGCGGTATTCTCTGGCGCAGACTAACGACTACGCGACCACGGCCGACGAGGACGGTTCTCTACGTATATCGCGCCCTCTCTCGCGCCCCAAATCACGGACGCCAAATTCTATACTCGATTCCCCGATACGCGACGACACGCGATTCCCCGACGGAGAGCTCGACAGGGACTTCCTAATACGGTGCCCTACGACGAACTCGACAGGGACTTTTCGCACGCGGTGCCTGGCGACGAACTCTACCAGGACTTCCTAAAGACGGGGTGCCCGCCGACGAACTCGACAAGGGCTCTCCGAAGCGCGCTGCCTTGCAAGGACTCGGTCGGGACTTTCGCACGCGGTCGCGGCGCCCTGTGACGAACCCGTCGAGGAACTGTGCTCGTCCGATACTCACGCGCCCTCCCCAACACGACACTATACTACCTGCGCAAATCTACACGAATCTCATACCGAAACTACACTGAACGACGTTATCTGAACCACACGAAACTTTAAAGAAACCGACCAAATTGACATATAATACCTCTCTACTGAAATCTCCTCAACGCGAACAACTCACCGAGATTACGCTACCTGAAACCCACTCGAACTTACCGCGTGAATTAACAAACCGATTAATTCCCGAATTCCCTAATCTAACCATCTGCACTTTCGTTACTAAATTGACACGGTTCACCCGGACGCTATCGTTTACCGTGGACACTGCTATTCAAGTTAACACACTCACACTTATACGCAACAACTTTAGCGTCTCTGTCGAGAGCGTTAGCCTCACGTACGCAAACATAACAAAAACACGGCACTACCTTCCGGCAGTGCGAGATAGCCTTGGCCCCACAAAGATTGCTCGTGAATCGGCAATCTAGGTAACTTAACCGCGCGGAGGGCCAGGTCCAGTTAGCATCGCACGCATAGTCCTTTCCTTACCGACAGATCGGCTGGAGTATTACCCTAGAAAAACCTTCTTATTGCACAAAAAGTCCGCTCGTTAATTCATAAGATAGCGCCACCTCACAAGAGGGGCAAGATAACAGATAACCACAGTGTTCACTCTAACAGAGTGAAAAGATAACCAGGAAGTTCAAGATACGATCGCTCACAAGAGCGATCCAGCGAACCAAGGTAAAATTAACGAGCTTGCGTTTTCGATCATAAGAAGCCACTCTATAAATTTAGAACGTCGACCATGCTAGTTAACGGCTCGCCAAGCCAACTGGAGATCGCGTCGCGGACCGCGGATCTGAACCGGCGGCCATCTTGTCGGCGTCGTGGTGTGACGTCACAGAGCATTACGTTCGGCGGAATTTTTTTTTCACGCGTCGTATTTCCGTTTTCGTTACCGTCTTTATTTCCGATCACCGGGCACGCACTTTCGAAACAATAAAGATAACCACACCAGAATTGATCTTACGTTCGCCCGAACCAGTAGTTATTTCTCCCGGATACCGAACGATCACAAAAGATAACCACGTGATGGCTTTTTCCTGAAGTCCTCGAAAGGACGAAGTTATCCTCTTACCGAAGCATCCCACGGAATTTGAAGAGAAAGATCTTCGATCGCGTTTCCGATAGTTAACCATACCGACGGGCGCAGCCTTTGGGCTTCGTCTTTTCGAAAGTAACGAGAACAAACAAAAATCGTAAGATAACCACATTTTTCCCGAGTATGCCGAATAAAATAACGAAAGATAACCACATTTTTCCCGAATATGCCGAATAAAATAACGAAAGATAACCACAGTCGCGTTAAAGAAGCTACTCGAGATATTCTCCGCGAAAGGAAAGATTCCGGAAGATAGCCATTGAGAAATTCACGACCAAAGCAGACATTTACCGAAACCCGATACGAACCGAAGACCCGACTCAGATAACCGAAGGCGATTCGCGTTTTTCACTTTCACTTTCACTCGCGAAACGGCAACGGACAATCGGAAAAGCGACCAGGCGTACCTGTAGGCTCCAGGACTACTACCAATGGACTGCTACCAATGGACTGTAACGGACTGCCACGGACTGGCGATCCGACGCGTCGGTTGCAATAGTGACGCTCGCGCCGCGCCGGCCGCCGTTTACCCTTTCTCTACCGCGATCGTGATGGTAGGGAGAGCCCCGCGGCCCGTACGAGCATACATGACTGGCCGTCCCCTCCCGGTACTCTTTTCTTACACCTTCGCGAATATTCTTGAAGTTTCGGCACGTCGCCCTCACGTAACCTCTCCTTCGCGAGCATCCCAGAATCTCCCCGCGTCGCCCCCCCCCCCCTGTACGCCCGTAATAAGCAGCGTGCTTGACGATATACCCTGGATGTTCAGGTTTCGTACTTTTGAAAATCGACAACAAGGCCGTCCTTGATCCGACTTCCAAAACAAAGCAAACAGGATACCCATATAAAAGACGTATTCTACGTCTAAATTGTTGTCCTATTAAAAATTAGCGCTTCTTCGGAGCAGTACCCCCTATAATGACAACATTTCCCCTTGGATAAAAGCCTCCCGGCAGATTAATAACGGATATCAATCCTAACCTGTTGCCATATTAAAAATTAGCGCTTCTTCGGAGCAGTCCCCCCTATAATGACAACATTCCCCCTTGGATAAAAGCCTCCCGGCAGATTCATAACAAATATCAATCCTAACTCAAAAATTGTTGCCACATTAAAAATTAGCGCTTCTTCGGAGCAAACCCCCCTATAATGACAACATTTCCCCTTGGATAAAAGCCTCCCGGCAGATTCTTAACATATATCATTCAAAAAGAGCCGAATGACGTCATCACCAAAATAAACATTAGCGCTTCTTCGGAGCAGTCCCCCCTATAAGGTGATGAGATCATTTCGGAAATTGCACCCATATGAAATATTAGCGGTTCTTGAAGACCAGCCCCCCCCCCCTTAAGTTATCCCCGTTGTGAGTTTCGTGGCAGATAGCACTGTAACGTATTTTGCCACGTTACAACTTTTAATTTAGTAAGAATAATAATAAATCTTAAGAGGGAGAAAATGTTAAGGACGAAACGCAATTAATGTGGAAGTGGTTGATCGATTGTTCTTAACCAATTGAAGTGTTGAAAAACCTGTCATATTATAAATATTTGCGTTGACAACATGTCCACGGTGTTTCGCCAATTTCTTTTTTAACTTATATATCACAGTGGAAACTCTATTTTATCTTCTGAGACTAAAAAAATATATGTTCAAGTTTGTTACACGAATATTACGTATATTTTTTTCTTTCATTGTACACTGTCGCATTTTCGTTTATAATACAACAAATACCGTAAATACTACTACTACGCCCACTACTATTACTACTATTAATAGCAATATTAATAATAATAATAAATTAGTGCAGTCGTTCATTTGCACCGAGGAGGAGATGATTTGTATGCAACGCAGTTTGCATCCAAGATCTTCCGTGGAACGACTGTATTTGCCCCGAAATATGGGAGGTCGTGGCCTTTTAAGCCTGGAGTGTATGCATGACCGATTGGTCCTCGAAACAGCTTGCAACGTGATTAATCGAACGGAGGATCCCCTGATGATGCTAGTTCAGCAGTATGAAATTCAGGGGAAGAGGGCGTTTTTGTACAACGCGGCGGAACGAGCGGCGCGAAGCCTCGTTTTGGTTTTCAACGTGGGACGTAGTGGTCCACAGGAAGCTGAATCAGTCATCAACCTGTGCCCAGTCTCAGGGCGAACATACGGAAGGAATAACTCCGTATGTTGGAGGGAAGGCATATCGACAAGCCATTGCATGGACAATTATTTCGAAATGTCCAACAACTTGGCTTGTCTGCAGAGATGACCTTCTCGTTCTTAAGATCAGCCGGCTTGAAATCCGAGACCGAGGGTTTTATCTTCGCATGCCAGGATGGGGTCATCAATACCTTACCGTATCGCCAGAACATCTTACACCAGGCGGTACAGAGTACGCTTTGTAGATTGTGTAGATGTCATGCTGAGACACTAATGCATCGTTTGGCAGCATGCCCAGTATATGCAGTTTCAGCATACATCGAACGTCACAATGCGGCTCTTCGAATGCTGTATAGCAGCACATATGGTATTGATGTAACCCCAGTTTTTCCGTACGTCCCCACTGATATTGAATCCGTTGTCGGGAATGAGTCGTGCCGAATATACTGGAATTACTCATTTCCGACGAGCAGGCAAATATCAGCCAATAAGCCTGACATCGTTCTTGTTGACTTCGATCACAAATCCATCTTCATGGTCGAGTTCTCTGCACCAGCAGAGACAAATATAGTCAGCAAAGAGGATGAAAAACGGATAAAATATCAGGAACTCCTATTCGAGATTCGTAAGCTGTATCGGGGATTCAAAATCAAGCTCGTCGTGCTGATAATTGGAGTGCTGGGAGGAATGAGACCAACTTTCCTCGAAAACATCAAACTCATTCCGGCCTGCCAAGAACATGCAAATTCCATCGCAGGCCGAATGCAGAAAGCAGTGCTGCTAGGATCTCTGCGTCTACTGAGGTCACATGATATCCTGTAATCACTAACCCAATGGTAGAGGGAGTGGTTACAGTTGGAAATGAATTGAAATGGCCCGGTGCAGTCTGCAGCGGAGGATACGGATATCGGAGCCACTTTTCTGCTGCAGACTGCACATGTGGATTCTGGAGGGCTAAGAGAGGTTAGGGTTTTAGTAGGTAAACCTTGCCGTTAACATCAAAGATGAGGGAGAAAAAACATCACGCTGTACAGATGCGTTTTCCCCAGACTGCGTTTTTCATTTTTGTCATCCTGTTTGCGTTTTGACGATAAGAAGTTGAAGTATGAAAATGATAGGTTCTCTCCAAATCGTCAAATCTGGGATATTTTCATGGTAAACTGTCAACAGTATTATACGCCGAGCAACAAATGCACTGTTGACGAACAGTTGTTGAATTATCGAGGCAGATGTGTGTTTCCGATGTACCTGAAAGATAAGCCACACAAATACGGATTGAAAATCACTACGCTAAACGATGCAGAAACCTCATATTTGGTAAATATTTTGTTTATATTTCGTCTTCGTTTTGTGAAATACATATAACAGTTTTTTTATAATCTAAATCTAATTTATTTCAGATTTATGGAGTGCCCTATTTAGGCAAGGGATCTGCTATCGTTCGAGAAGAACAGATGCACGAGTATTTTTTCCGCATTATTACTTATCCTATCCATGACTCTCATCATACAGTAACATGTGATAATTGGTTCATGTCTGTACCATTATTCCAGCGTATGCTGCCTGCACCATACAACATGACAATTACCGGACGCTGAGAAAGAATAAAAGAGAAATTCCAGCTGAAACGAAAGTTGCTTCCAAGTTCTGTCTTGCAAGTAATCTTACGCTGGTTACATTTACAAAAAAAAAAAAAGATCGTACTGCTACTTTCTTCATATATGCACACAACAGAGATAAAAGATAATAAGCCTAAAATTATTCATCATTACAACGAGACAAAAGGAGGAACCAACACTTTTAACAAGCTATGCCATGCGTATTCGGTGACGAGAAGGACGAATCGCTGGACAATGAATGATTTTTTTACGGCATGCTTGACCAGACTGCGGTGAACTTTCAAATACTCTTAAAGTGCAAACTTGCAGCTGGTAATTCCACAGACAAGTGTACTGCAATCGATTGCCTCTAAAAACTTTCAATGTACCTGATTAGACGTTACCTGTTAAAAAAGTACAACCCTTCATAAAGACCTCGACCTTCATAAAGAAGAAGAGCCAAACGTGTTAAATTGCCGTAAAGAGTAAGATGTGAAGAGTGCTCGCGACAAACAGACAAGAAGACAAATGAGGGTTGCGCAAGTTGTCAGTGCCCCATTTGCGACGATCATCATTTGATCATTTGTAAAGTGTACTGATTTATAATGTAATATTTTCATCGGGTAAATTGTAATAAAGTAAGTTTTTCGATTAACTTGACTATTTTTCTTCAATCCTTGATTTATTTTTGTGAATTTTCAGTATTACATATTAGACCGAGAGATGTGAAACATATGACCTCCCGAAAACAAGCAGGCCGCCAATTCGCAGGCGCACTAGCGAAGGTCAAAGTAACAAAAAAGTCAGATATACTTACGCCCGCAAGTGCAGCAAATTAAGTGTGGGGCTGTTTATGACCGGATTTTTTTTTCCGAAACCATAAGTTCGCCACCGAGGAAAAACGTTTACGGTGGGTGGAAAAGTGTATCAAAATTAATTGGAGGCCTTCGCAGGTGCAGCGTTCTAGCGTGAGGAGTGGTTACCAAAAGGTAATTCACACGATTGGCGGCCTTCACAGGTGCAGCTAAATTGAGATATATCCCAGTTTTGCTCGAATTGAGGTCAATTTCAAAGCAAAACACGGAAAATGGGAAAACAATAGTTTGAAAATAATAGAGCAGTCCGCTATTGGCTGGAAAACATAGTTATAACCTCTAAGAATATAAAGCCACATTGGCGGCCCTGTCAGGTACAGCCAAACCCCGTAGGGGTACTTGAAAGGGGGGTACTAAATCCACCACTTAATAAAACTGCACAATAACTACAGCACGTAAAAAAAAATTCGGCACATGTATTCGACGTATTGTTTCCTGCTGATTACGAATATGACAATAAAAAATGGCGATTGGCTATATTAAATCCGCCATCTTGAAAAAACAGCTAAAAAACAGGCTTTTTTGCATCTAACATCATTAAAAAATGCAAATTGGACGAAAAGTTTCAAACAAAATAGGTAGAGCGTAAAATTTTCCCCAAAAAATGTTTCATGCATTTTTTTCGTAATATCAACTATAATGTCACAAAAGAAGGATGAACATGAGAATAATCGGTTGGGCGGGTTCCGTTTCCATTTAAAACACCGTTTTGTGCTCGGGGACATTTACGTACATTGCGCAATTACAATTGTGTCAATTGTACAATAGCACAAAACGGTGTTATAGATGGAAACGGAACCCGCCAAACCGATTATTCTCATGTTCATTCTTCTTTTGTGACGTTATAGTTGATATTACGAAAAAAATCCATGCAACCTTTTTTGTGGAGAATTTTACGCTGTACCTTTTTGTTTGAAACTTTTCGTCCAATTTGCATTTTTTAACGATGTTAGATGCAAAAAATCATGTTTTTTAGCAGTTTTTTCAAGTTTTAATACAGCCGATCGCCATTTTTTATTGTCATATTCGTAATCAGCAGGAAACAATACGTCGAATACATGTGCCGAATTTTTGTTTACGTGCTGTAGTTATTGTGAAATTTTATGAAGTAGTGGATTTAGTACCCTCCTTTCAAGCCCCCCACGGGATTTGGCTGTACCTGACAGGGCCGCCAATGGGGATTTATATTTTTAGAGGTTATAACAATGTTTTCCACCCAACAGCGGACTGCTCTATTATTTTCAAACTATTATTTTTCTATTTTCCTTGTTTTGCTTTAAAATTCACCTCATTTCATGCAAAACTCGCTTGAATTACCTTTTGGTAACCACAGAAATGCATTGCACATTGCAGCAAGTTGATCGACTTCGGCGAAAAATTCTCCCATGACATATTCACCCCTCACGCTAAAACACTGCACCTCCGAAGGTCGCCAATTAATTTTGATACACTTTTCCACCCACAGTAAACGTTTTTTCTTGGTGGCGAACTTCTTGGCTTCGGAAAAAACATCCGGTCATAAACAGCCCCACACTTAATTTGCTGCATTTGCGGGTGTAAATATGTTTGATTTTTTTGTTACTTTGACTTTCGCTAGTGCGCATGCAAATTGGCGGCCTGCTTGTTTTCGGGAGGTCATGTGCTTCACATCTCTCGGTTTATACGTTCGTAATGAAAAGATGACTGAAATTCTGATATTCAACCTTCAAAATAAATACCATTTTTTCAGCGGACACTATAATAATATTTTGTTATATAAAGCAATATCTTTCGACAGAATGCTGTGGAAATTTGAGGGTCCAATTCCCAAAATTGAAAAAGTTCGAAATTTTTTAGTAAAAATGGTCATTTTTCGGAGTTTTTTGTGAATTATATTTTTTTTAACAAATTAAATTAAAAAAAAATTTTACGTCGCACCCATATTGTCTTAAAAAGGGGTAGTTAATGAACAACTGTGAATTTTTTTACGGTGAAAAAGACTTCAGTTACAATACACGATTATGTGGCTGGGGTCAAAAACGTGCCAGTGTGTCGGCTATGATTGGCGCCAGAAGTGTGTCGGCTAAGGGTTAAAAGAATATATATATCGCAAATATACAAATTTTTACTTTGTTAATAATCTACTATTTATGAAATCAATATTGGACTTTCCAAAATTTGAATTATGTATAAGCATTATTACTTAGAACCGAGACAGTAATGATGAAATATTACATGTTCTATATTCTAGAGCATTCAGTCGTGAACCTCTGTATTCAAAATTGTAACCTTTTAGCGAGAGGAACACCATCATTATTTTCCAAAACTTTTCTTTTCAAGTTAGGTTTAACATGACTGTTTCGATTTCGTGTATAAGGTAAAGGCAATTTCGTTGTTAATGTCGGAAGTGGATGGTTATTAAAATACGGCATTTGCAATGCCTCATTGCAGGCACATCTTTCTAATGGATTCATATTCAGTAGTCTTGATATGAGATCGAGAAGGTCATCACCAGCAGCTGTAAAAATGTGTTTCAGTGGTAAACCCGGGAATGGCTTAAATTGAATAAAGTCTGGTAGTTCTGAAATTCCGGGCCATGTATCCTCCGTTGGTGTCCCCAAAGTCTACAAACAAAGTTATTAGTTAATATTTTATTTTAATTATATATATATATATATATATATATATATATATATATAATTAAAATAAAATATTAATAGACAAATATAATTTATTCCAATATTTCTAGACACTATTCAATAATGAAGGAATTTCTTCAAGCAAACATACCAAAAAGAGTACATATAAAAGTCTATAAAATGTCATCATTTTGCCACAATCGACGCAATACAAACGAAAATTAATCACAAACGAGAGAACTGTAAAAATAACTGTTAGTTGACAGACTCCATAAATAGATGCAAATCTAGATGTCATATAAGTACTGTCTACAGTGACTACCCCTGGAGACTGCCTTATCGTTGAGGGCCGGGAGGTGGGTGGCTTAATTCGAGAATTAAGTCTTCTGGAGCGCCCGGCGCTCTTTTGGTATGAGTCGCAGATCCTTATAAACGATACGTTGGTATCGGCGATACTCGTTTGTGTGTAAGAACAGATCTTATCCAGATACTCCTAATTGGTATGAAAATGTTCCGGACGGGTGCTGGGGAAGAATAGAGAATGACTAAGAAGCAGTCGCGCAAGTGGTATCGGCTCAACAACTTGGGTAATACGGATGCTGCGTGTGTACCCGTGCGCAGCATAGCTATAAAGTGAGAAGCGAGTGTTCGGGGCGTGGACGGAAGCGTACCTTGCGGGGTTCGTGATCCAACACATACCGTAGGCACCGGATCCTACCGGGAAACAGGGGATCCTAGGAGTTGGTCCCCGCCTGCGACTAATCTGAAACCAAGGGCATGGTGTTGAAACACGACAACCTTCGGCTTGCCTTCGGGCTGTGTGCCTTAGGAGGGCACGCGTAGACACTTGGGGGAACCTGGAAGACTGTCGGTCGTCCTCGATGTACCTCCGGAGTGGGTGGCTCTACGGCGGCGCCGGCCCGCTCATGAGGGATGTATCTTGGCTCGATGGTCAGTCTCAAAGACTAAACCGAAATGTATGAGAGAACCCTTCATATCTTCGATTCCGATATTGGAGATGGCTATGTGGAATTAGTAATTGCCGGTGATTTCAATGCGAAGACCATGGAATGAGGAATGGAGTGGACATCTACAATAGGAACAGCGATCCTCAATATGGCAGCTAAGCGTACAAACGTAGAAGATGTCGGGGCACCATCATCGATATTACCCTTGCGTCGTCTGGAAAAGCACCTCACCTGTTACGCATTTCCAGGCCAAAAAAAGAACTGGCAAATGCTATTAAGTATAGCGAATATCGGTGCAGGTGTAATCTATGTTGCAGTCGTCCCGTCTTTTCAATGTACAGACACCTAACGGATCACGGGACTCAAGGACCGTCCAAACGATTGTCGGAGCACTTTTTCAAAACCAGCCAGAAAGAGTACTAAAGAACATACTAATCGATGAAGTGATCCCAGACTTCAGTGTGGGTGTGCTGCCATCGGCGACCACCTCGATTGGTAGCCGGGAAGCTGCAGGTCCAGACAAGATAAACGGGGAAGTTATAAAGGCGGTCGCGAAGGGGTACCCATACCTTCTATTAAACAGCTGCGACAGCTGCCTTCAGGCCAAACCAAGTCTGGAAAGTCTAGAGGTTAGTATTACTGGTTAAAGGAAAGGATTTGCACAACATCCTCTCATCCAATACGCCACTTTGCCTTATCCATGCTAGACGAAGCCGGAAAAGTGTATGAGAGATTGCTGATATCACGATGACTTGGCCAAAAACCAATACGGCCTTCACTTGAAACAGTGTACAAGTGATGCCTCCCAGCAGCTCGTTGATGCTACGGCAAGAGACTCGCAAGGCAACCATAGAGCGCGGAACTTGTGTGTGTTCATTACTCTTGACGTGAGGAATTCCTTTTACTGGGCTAAATGGGTGGACATCCATGATGCCCTTGAATGCCATTTCAGGTTGCCGTCATACATATAAAGAGTCATCAATGACCATCTCAACTATCGCTAACTTTTATATGAGACAACGGCGGGATAGCACAGTAGAACAATTTCTGGAGGTGTGGCGTAGGGTTCAGTCCGTGGACCAGGTCTCTGGAACGTCGTATATGATGAGCTACTGAAAATGGATCTCCCCGAATGCGCGCAGCTGGTGGGTTTAACGGATGAAATTGCGGTCATTATAATTGCACGAAAACCTGAACAGGCTTAGCGAAGGGTATAGTGGATAATCCGGCGCGTGCCAGAATGGCTCCCCAATCATAGTTTGGAGCTGGCATTTAATAAAATGGAGGTAGTAGTGCCCAGGAACGGCAGAAAATTCGTGGAGCTTGTCAAAATACGTGTTGTTAATGAAAGCATGACAACGGGAAAGGTGGTCAACTACCTCAGAGGGAGGATTGATGCGAAACTCACCTAAAAAAAAAACAAAATCTGCCTATAATAAATGCAGGCTTTGACGTACCAAGAAGCTTTATGGACGGGGATTAATTGATGATGCAAAGAAAGACTAGAAACAAATAACCAATAGATTGAACACCTATATCACCGAAAAAGGTCATATGCGAGGATAAAAGAAATGATCATTCGCTAAAAAAGTGCAGTAAATTATGCAGCACAGTTCGTTTACAAGGCATACAATTAGCAACAATGTCGAGTTTTATGCCAGCAGCCTGCAACAAAAATCGGGATGGAGTAGAATGTGATCAGCCTAAGTAGAATTTTCTATTTCAGTTTGGGTTATAAACTGTAAGCCGAATGCCAACTCAAAAGAAAAACTGAAAATTGCGGATAGTCGGAGACAAAATATATAGAAATGACTTTGGTTTTACACGATTCCGAAAACGGAAAGGGAAATAATAATAAATTTCTTTGACACAATTAACCAAAACAGAGAAATGTAACTTTTATTTCACGACTTATAGTGAACTGACGCGATATCTCGAGAGGGTTCCAATCTCCCGCGGGTACAGTCGCTTAAAAAAGGTGACAGGAGACACCCAATATAAAGCCAGCGTGCTATATAAACCGAATAACGGGAAAAAGGGGGGAGGGGCAAAAGTCCAACGACACTTACGGGACACTTCAGTGCGTCCCTTCACTCTTCCCGGGGGAAGGCTGCCGCAATCTGTGGCAACTTCTTCGGTTGCTACACGGGAAAAAATGTTGATATCCCACGGCTCTGTAAGAGTTACACCGATCACGTAGAATTGGTCGTACCGAGTACCTACACCTCCTTTACAGAGTATAATTTCCTCGCTCAAGAGGTCTCAGAGCTCTGGCAAGCTCTGGCATGCTCTGGCCCAGTAATGTGATGTGTGTAAACTCCACTCCAGCTCTCAGACCAGAAAGAGTGAGCAAAGATACTCAGGATTAGATATTAAACCATCCAGGCCACTTATTGTGTGAGAGCGATTTGTGAGATAAGAATGCAGCCATCTCAATGTTGATTCCTCAAAGCCTATGTCTCGAAGGCAGGTTAGAATCAAGACATGGTTTAAGGAGTCAAAGGGTTTTAAGAAATCCAACAGTAACAAGATAGTAACTGCCCCACGATCTATACTCAAACGTACATCATCCATAAGGTGTAGTAGGGCAGTTTTGGGTGCTGTGAAATTTGCGGAATCCACATTGTTTGGGAAGCAGTATACAATTTATCTCTAAATATTTTGTGATTTGCTGGGTGACAAGGGAATCAATGACCTTAGAGAGGTGGGGAGGATTTGTGATCGGACGGGTGTCAGAAGGACATAAGGGATTAGCGATTTTCTTAAGTGGTATAATGTAAGATGATTTCCAAATGGGAGGGAAATAGCCAGAGATGAGTGAAAGATTGAAAATGGATGTTAAATATGGTGCAATGGTTGTAAACATGGATTTTAGGTACTCTAAAGGAAGATAGGAAGCTGAAAGGTCTTTATTTAAAGCGGAATAGTCGCATTTGGCAAAGTTACGATAGGTGATCATTTGTGGAATGGAATTGAGGTTATTGAATTTGCATTGTATCGTAATAAGACAGTGACCAGCCGCAAAAGTAATAGAGACGTAGAAAAACTTTTAATCTTATCTGAAGAATCGACTAGCATAACATCCAGCTAAGAAGAAGAAAAACAAGAATAATGGGTGGTTCCAAAGGGTACAAAAAAAAGCGAGTAGTCTTGAATAAAATTTTGGAGATATGCAGAATCAAATCTATTCTCTAACAAATTACAGTTTAAGTCGCCTGTTAAAATTATGTTCTTATATTTAGAAATATGTGCGTTAAACTTAACTATAAATTCCGCGAGAAGTTGCCCATGAGGGCGTCGGTATATTTATTTTTTTTTTTATTTATTTGGATCAACGGCACCTCATTGTGCCTTGTACAAAATTAATAACAATGCAATGATGGCATCTAACTATAAATATGGTATATAACTATAAATAATAAATTTCTTGAAGACGATTTGACATCCAAAAAAAGATATTCTGGGGTGTCAATGCTTTCATTTACTGAGCACTCAAGAATAGTGTAAGCTAAAAATTTGTGGATGTAACATACGACACCTCCGCCTAAAATAAAGCGTGTTTGCCCATCGCTACGCAGTGCCCGATCACGCGCGACAACAGTAGTTGCGACGGTAGGCGGCGGAAGAAGTAAGTGCGATAAGGAGCGCACACAACACGCGGATTCCGATTTACCGCGTATGTAGAGCCGTCCGCAAGACTCGTGAAAACACTTTTCGCAAACAGGACACTTGACGAAATCGATTACAGACTTGTAGCACTTCGCACAAATTACGCGAACAGCGACGTTATGGTCCGATTTGCTGTTACTTCGAGTTTTCGGCATCGGTTTTCGTATCTTGTAATATGTCGCTCGTCTTCAATTCAGTGTCGATGACAGTTGTTACTTTAAACAGGCGGCTGACACATTACACCACGTGACTGGAGTGGACTTGCGCAGTTGACGTTGGCTCCGCGATCGCCGTTGACACGTGTCCGGTGAAAACCGTGGACAAGATTTTATGATTTTCCAAAAAGCACACCGTGGACCCACTAGATATTGTCACTCGGAAAAAACTTCACTAATCAGGTCCACATCTGGTAATTAAATAAGGTGGAGCAAGAATTTGCACGTGTGACGTGTTTACTCACCACAAACAGAAAACAGAGAGAGAGAGAGAGAGAGACCCTAAGGGGAACTCGTCTCGACGTGCTGGAAGGGGGCTCCCGACGGCGACTGACTGCTGGAGCGCCCGGCGGGGAGGATTATACCTCCATGACTCCCGTGTTTGAACGCGGCGGGCTGAGGCCACGCCGAAGAGGGGGAATAACCTGGGGGATAGCCCTAAGCTTCAGGAACGGATCCTTCATCACTGCGGGGCCAGAAATTATATTTTCAAAATTTCAGTATAAAAAAGAAAATTTTTTAAACGGCTATAACTTTGAATTCAAAGAATGTGCACCAATTTTTTTTTAATTGTATTTTAGGTACTTCAAAGAGTGTAATTTTAGTTTTGTTGATATAATTGGTGCGACACTATTAAAAATGCAAAAAAAAAGACATTATTTTAGCGTATTTTGTCCTTTATACTAGCTCGATGTACTTCTAAAAATCATAAAAAATATTTAATATATAGTCGACATGCAGGCAATTATTTATAAATTTTTTTAGATTTTTTAAAACTGCCATTTGTCATTTTTAAAATTTTTTACTATTTTTTTTTGTCTTCAATGTGTGAAAATTGACGTTATTGTGGTTCTACATATTACACTTCATATTAGTCAAGGTGGAACGTTTATCTATGTACTTAATATAGTTATATTATACATATATAGCTTTAGCACATGTTAAAATTTTATTTAACATTACAGTAAGTAATTTAAAATAACATGCTACACAAAGAAGCCTTGCGATTGTATTCATTGTACCATACTTTCGGGGACCCAAACCCCGAACGTTCCGACGATACCGACGGCGTAGCGGCGATCCTACAATGTGGCACCACTGATTTCCGAACAGTAGCTTCGGGCGCGTTGGGTAACCACCACCATAAGTTTAGCGGTATCCGCGGCATTTTCGACAGATGCAAATAAAACTGTTTACAATTAAACGACGCGTTTATCGTTTTAGACCTGTTTCCGACCGTATTGCTATATAAATACCTCGCCACGTAAACAATTAGTCAACAAGACACTTTATATGTCTCTATTGCTAACTTTTTATTGCAAATTTTTTGTTTAATGAAATGAAATGCACTATGCCGATAATCATTTAAACGAATATTAAAACAAGTCCACTCGTTTCTTCAGGCGCATTTTAATTCTGATTTCAAATATTAGGCATTTCTTATTCAGATATTGGGAAATTTTTGTTTCATACATATGTACAGTGCATAACCTATGTTGTAGAGAATGCACGAAAGAAGTCGTATATTCGGCTGTAGAACGCATGATACATTTGCTTTTATAGCACGAGAGCCGGAATTTGAAGGCACAATAAAAATGTTTTATTTTTTTTTGTTTTAAAACATATAGTTTCGTTGTTCTCTATTCTGGTAAAATGTTTCTGTCATTTGCTAAACCCCCCAGAGGGGGAGGGCGTGTGGGCCCCTTCCGTTCGCATCCGCGACAAGAGCTCGAGACAACCTCAGGGGGCCTGCTGTTCGTTGTGTCGGCCCAACACTTCTGACAGTAGGCCACGGGCACGTGGTCAGCCCCGAGGGACCCGAGACAAGTGGCTTTGGCTGCGCCCGATTTGAGGGCCCCTCTCCGCCGGGGGCCCATAGATTGGTTAGTTTGGAGGCGGCCATCGCACCCCAGGGAGGGGGAGAGGGGAAGCTGATTCTGGCGGGTTCCGCTCCCCAAGGGAGGACTTCGTCGTCTCCCGGGCTGCCCTAGACGGACCTCAGGGAGTCAGCTGGAAGGTGTGAGCTACCCATCACACTGGAAGGTCGGCTACGGGCACGTGGTCATCCCCGAGGGACCCGAGACAAGTGGCTTCGGCTGCGCCCGTTGAGTTACCCCCGCACAATCAAAGCGTGGGGCCCGTGACACGGCACGGGTCCCATTGGAAAGCGCGCTAAGGTACCTTTGATACGTGAGTGGCGTCCCATCGTCTCCGGACGGTGGGCGCACAGGTTCAGAATGCAGGGGGGGGGGGGGCTTCGGCCCTTCGGGAGCTGGCGACCCCGCATACCATCGAGCTGGGCAACCAATCCCGTGTAGGCAAGTACTCAACTGGTAGAGGGCTGGTGTTTGAATCATGGCCAGTCCTCACAATGACACACCAGGTCACAAAACGGTACTCTCGGGGGCTGTTCCAAGCGGGGTGACCATCGGGGAACCCTTTCAGCCATTGGTGTTGTGCTCGAGCGGGTAGTGGTTTCAAAAGCCTGCACGCTAGGCTAGGAGCATTCTGATAGGACTGGAAGGACTCTCCCCGGGTCTGTGAAGGTCTCGCTTGCTCCGCTGTGTGAGTTGCAATGCAACTCGGGTGCGACCCTGCAGAGAGTCGTAGGGATTAGAAAGGTCCTCTCCTCACCGAGAAGCTCGAGAAGTCTTGCCGCTTGGAGAGAGATTTGGTAGAGGCCCCAGAAGAAGGGGTCTCGCGTTGGTCCGGGCGTATCCCGGCTCCGCGCCATGGGGCCCGAGTCTTAAAGCCTTCTCGGCGGGTAAGGCTCGGTCAACAAATAACGAGGTGAAGTATGTCATATGCTAAAGCCGACCGCAGAAAAGCTGTTTTAGTGTCTTAAGTCGCAACCGTAGACCAACACACAGGCTTTGTCGCAGTCGTGGCTGCAGCCCAAAACGGTAACTAAGAAACTGCGACTTTGTCTCTACGAGCACCTTATGAGGTTCTAAAGTCCTCGTCCCATAAGAGTACCCTTCGCTAAAAAAATCAAAATTAAAAATGACTGAATGGCTTTTTCATAATTCGGTTACCGTATAAGTTATTATAAGCCTTCACAATCTTCATATTCTAGTTTCAATATCGGCGGTGAATCCTCAAATGCAGAAACAGTTGTCATGCCGTTCAAAAGGGTTGCTGTCAGTCATATTCATTGTTTTATTTGTAAATCAACAATAGATCTTCGCGATATACTTTTTTCTGCACGAATTCAAGTTTTTCAAGAGAAAAAGATTTTTATTCCTAAAAGAAACAGGTGTTGGTTGAAACATCTAATAAAAATCGATTTTATGAAGATGAATTGGATAAAAGTCAGATTTACACCAATGAGTCTTCTGTAGAAATAAATGAATTATATTTATTTATGAATAAACTGGTAGATAGTCATGATCAGCTCCATGGTCATATTGGAAATTATGCTATTTCAGAGTCTCGCATTAAAGCACTATCAGGATATAGCTGAGCCGAATTGATAAATGATATGCTTACCAGTATTAAAAATTATGAAAATCGCAATAAAGTTCAAGCTTCGGTGATTTTTTTGTACAAATTGAGATCTGGTTCATCCAATCAATTAATATCTGCGGTTTTAGGTATTGAGGAAAGTGTAGTTAGAGTTTCAGTAAATTAAATCTTAAATAGTTTTGAAAAATATATATTGTCTACACGTTTCGTTTTGAACGCATATTCTAGACAAGAATTTATAGCCCAAACTAGTCCTGTTGCAAAAAAATTACATAGCACTGAAAATAATTTGGCCATAATATGCGATGGAACGTATGTGAGACATTAAAAAAGTGCAAATAATTCTTATCAAATAAAATCATATTCCGCACAGAAAAAAACAGCATTACTTAAACCTTTCACGATCTGCACAACAAATGGATTTATAGTCGACATATTTGGACCGTTTACAACGTTTATGGAAGAAAAGGGTTTTAAAGTTTCGATGTCCGCTTTAAAAGGACAGAGGAATCAGTTAACAACTTTAGAATCAAATCAGAGTCGACTGGTTACAAAAATACGGCACCAATTATATCAACAAAACAAAAATTACACTCTTTAAAGTACCTAAAAATACAATTAAAAAAAAATTAGTGTACATTCCTCGAATTCAAAGTTATAGCCGTTTAAAAACTTTTCGATTTTTTTTATACAGAAATTTTTGGCAAAATTTGGATACATTCTCTATCTTGTCAAGTAAGAACATGAACTTTTGCAAAATTTTATACAGTACTGTTCTTGAGATACAAATTAATATATAAAAAATGGAATTTTTTGATCCCACCTGAGGCGGGGACTACGGACAAACTTACTTTTTCCGATACATAAACAGATGTTGATAGGTATTTTCAAAAAAGCTTACTGGTGACATTTTGCCTATTATAATAAGATCGGAGAGCAGAACAAGCACTGCGGACGCAGTTTGCGATGGGACCGTAAACAGCAATGTGACTATGGATGATCCTAGGACGATTAACAATGAATGGGGTAAGATAACAAATGTACGGGCGGCCGGAGAGCGAGCTTATAACGTGCGGCCAAGTTTCGTGTACATTTCTTGAATATTTGCAAGATATTTTTCTTACCTTTTAGAATTTTTCCGTCTGCTCGACAACTCATTGTCCCTCTCGGTCTCGTTGCTTTTACTGCTGAGAGCGGCAGAGGCCGGAAACTCCGAGGATGTTTGGCACAAGACCAAAAAATTGATGCGTTCTGTTTTTCTAATTTCGTTGCAGCGAAGGAAACGTATCGAAAGAAAAATTTCTAGAAGAGAACATTTCTTTCAATATGTTATTATTTCTTAGGTATTAAATTGAATTTACTTTCCCAATAATATGACATGACATTAATATTCATAATATGCTTGAGAACTATCTTGTGATCTAGATAACATTAGTTAATTAGGCATCTATTATGAAATTAATTTTATGATTTAAAAGTATTTCTTAATGCGTTGGAAATGTTTAATATCTAAATATCAAATGGTGATAAGCGCCCTCAACCAACGCGAGTCTCAATCAGCACGTTGTCCGCCCAACATTTGTACGTCTGAATCCGAGCCCTTAAAAACTCTCGCACAAGCTCGGGAAACGGTCAATTCGGAATCCGGAGCCCCTTGTTCACAAAACTCAACAACTGAAGAAGCCAACCTGTCATTTCCAGAAAACATTACGCCATTTTATATTCGCCATTAACGAGCCCACCCAAATTTCATTCACATACCTTACATAATTTTGAATTTTAACCTTATAATTTAGTATATCTCTAATATATTTGTCTTATATGTTTTATTTAGCTCTACTCTTCACTAGTTACTATATAATATTTTATAATATGATGATTAAGTAAATGTCTCTTATCTTAAGTATTTCCCCTAACAACTTCATTTGACTACGTTTTATTTCAGAATTTTCTTTCTTTTTGCCAAATATTTATAAGCCTTTGAAAATTATAATAGATTATTAACATTATTGTACTTTTCGTAATCAATCTCTAACGCATTCTTAAAAATGTTAACTCACTGTAAAAACTTTATCGTAAATGACGACAAAAGACTTGTAGTCGCCTTAAAGGTTTAAAGGTTACACAGAACCGGCAGCATCCTGATTAACCTGCCAAAAATTATCACGCTCTCTCAATTCTGGTTAACAATAACTTTGACCCTATCAAAAAAAACTCCAGCAAGGTGATTCACTCTCCTAACATCCGACTTTGTAATTAAGAAAGTCACATCAGTGAAACCATTAAAAGAGTAGATAACGATAGTCTAACTGTCAGTTCCTTCAACGCTATCTATTTGATACATTATCTAATTTTGATTTACAAACTAATCATTTACCCACATCTGAATTAGATAATACTAAGGATAACGATAACGGTATATAACGCAACTAAATATTTTCCATTGAAACCATAGGTTACACAATGGATAATGTTTAGAAATTTAAAAATATACCTGTTATTCAAATGGCTCAACATCTATATCTTCGCGGGTGATTCTACATGCTTCCACTTTTCTTCGGAACAAAAGAAGTTACTACCTTCCTGGAACTAAATTTATATCCTGTCGTTAACATATACGCTGTATTTTTTTATATATTTTGTATTTTCTAATAGATATCCCTGAGGAGGAGCCTCGGTACTATATTTATTATACAGGGTGTTTGTGGGACAGCGGATGATAATTGCAGGTCAAGTAGAACACAAAAAACTAGAACGAAAAGTCCTGAGGCATTTTTTGATATGATGCATATGAAGCGCGTAATTAAGCGATAAAAATTGTATGTACGTGAGACATCTTTAGAATGTATGAGTGAGTGGAGTATTCATTCATATCGAGACATTCAACTGTTCTCTGGCCAAACGATGACAGGTTCCAATTCTACATATAAAGGAGAAATTTGCTAGAGTCCTTCACAGCCAAATACGAAGCTTAGTAACCCTGACGGATATAATTTTAAAAAATGTCAGACTATTATTTATAACAAATAAATATTTCTAAGCGTCACACTCACGCCAAAACGTTCAGATTTGCACTTTTCAAGCTAAAATTTTGCCAGAGTCTTACAGATGCACTTACGAAGCTTAATATTTCCGGCAGAAAATATTTAAAGAACTTTCGACTATTAGTTAAAGGCATGATATTTTATGTTATATAAATATTAGTGCGGCTTACTGCGGACGTTAAATATGAATTCGAAACGTCGATAGAAGCTTCTATGTTTTTAGAAAAAGACAAATAATCAGTTATGACTCCGGCAATAAAAGATACAATTACCGAAGAAAAATACATAACAGAAAAGGTTTTCATTACATTCTATAGATAACTTTCATTAGTAAAAACCGTTTTGGATTGAAAACCACAAAGTCCTTGGTCGTGATATATGTTTGTACAAAGATCATACTCATATGTTTTTTTTTACTATAAAAAGTTTGCCTTCCTTAGCATTGTAATGCAAAGGCTGTATAATGAAAAATGTGATATCGGTAGAAAATTATAATTCTACGTGGGATTTCAATTCATTGTATAACCGAAAATTAAGGCAATTACGAATACTACTTTAATTTGACATTTTTCTTTGGTTTCGGCAAACTGAAGAAAGCCTCTTTTTGAACTCCATGTCATGTTCATATTGTGCAGTGAATGTTCTTTATAGTGAACGATGTTGACGTTTCTCTTCACGTCCGATTTATATTAGTCTTTGGAAGCGGATAAAAAGAGCATTGCTGCGATTTTTTTAATTTCCATTTTGAACAGATGACAGATTATTAACAGAAGAAATAAGAATTCGCTTAAACAGACTGATGGAAAAATGATTTCGGAATAAGATTAAAAAAATTATAAGAAATAAAATAGAGGGATTAAAAAAATAAGATCTTTTTAAACTATAGCCAATTGTTCTTCCTTCCACCGTTAAAGGGAAACATAATTCCATATTAATAATTAACCTTAAATTCCTTATATACCGATCTATATGAAATGAGAATTTGGGGCGGTGATAGTACAATTAACGGATATGTAAAAATGTATCTACATTCTTTGTAGCTTCGCAAAGTAAGCACATATTTCTGATTGTTTTCTTCTTTTTTGTATTTTTAGTTAACTGATCGAACACCAAGAACTAAAACTTTAGAATTTTGATAATTTTAAACGGTCGATAAAATTTATGGGGTTTCAAATACATTTTTATCTCTAGCTCGCTCTAGCAAGCTGAACCGAAAGAGAACGACCGACACCTGAGTCAATAAACATTAGTTATAGCTACCGGAGTAAAGACGCGGCGCTCTATGACTTATTTCTTATATCAAATACAGAATTAAGTCATACAGTACAATACTATAGACCCTCTTCCAACCGTTCGAGGTAAAGCATGCGTGTACCTAATCCTTCGCTTGACGCATATGCATGTAGCGTCGCACCTCCATCGCATTTCACGTATAAGCGTTAAACAAACAAACTCTCGATTTCCTCAGCGAAAATAACGGTCAAATTCCAGGTGCGTTATTATCGCTATCTCGCCCTAGGCAGGCTAGAAACGGAGGAATAACCAATATCTAAATTAACGAATACCGTCGATAACAACCGACGAAAAGGTACAGCGTTTAACAAACACAATATTCAAAATTGTAGGAGATGAGACTGCCGATGTTTCCAATCGTTCGAGATAAAGCATGCGTGAGCTTACTCGTTTGCTATGTATATGTCCCCTTTTCTAGGAAATTAGAATTCGGCATAACGAGATGTTACCGAAATTACGAACAATGATCCTATTCTCGTCCTTCATCCCTTTCGATATAGATTCCTACACCAGTCCTTCTCAAAATACCTATGAAAGAGGGGAGAGGATATAAATATTACCCACTAAACCAAGAGGGCGTAGTAATCATCAATCGGCAATCAGAGAACCATTCAACGAGACACCCACAGTCAGTCAACAGGCCCCGCAGGGGACTTGTGGAAGAGAGCGGAGCGGGTTATCTCCGTCCACAATTTAATTGTGGAAGAGTGAGGGGTCGAAGTGCCCGAGCTCGAAGAGGAGCAATGCTTTTGAAAGATCCGCTTCTCTTAGCAAGTTTTGAGAATTTACGACCTCACGGACCCGATCGTTCGGCTGGTCTGTGCCGACGAATGCCTGATCGTGAAACGACTCGAGAGACCCACCGTACTGGGGAGCTAGGGTGCGGTGTCAAGCCCCTGCCGGCGGGTTCCACACGGGGGAGCGCTACGGCGTGCCGTGTCCGTGCAGGCAGTAACCGCAGAAAGGGTTGGCCTCTAGCGAGCCGTGGCAACGTTAGAAAGGTTCTCTGAACCAACAGAAGCATCAAGGCAGGCAGCTTGTTGCTAATAAATGTGGTAGCTGACTTGTTGTATATCTTTTTTAAGTGTGCACAACCAGCGGTGCTGGCGCATCACTAAAATTTGGCCCCATTCCCCCATGGGGGGGGGGGGGTGCCTTAAACCCGCGAGGGAGGCAAGACACCTTAAATAACCTACACTCAAGTCAGTCAACAGGACCCCGCAGGGGACTTGTGGAAGAGAGCGGAGCGGGTTATCTCAGTCCACAATTTTAGTGGAAGAGTGAGGGGTCGAAGTGCCCGAGCTCGAAGAGGAGCAATGCTTTTGAAAGATCCGCTTCTCTTAGCAAGTTTTGAGAATTGACGACTTCACGGACCCGATCGTTCGGCTGGTCTGTGCCGACGAATGCCTGATCGTGAAACGACTCGAGAGATCCATCGTACTGGGGAGCTAGGGTGCGGTGTCAAGCTCCTGCCGGCGGGTTCCACACGGGGGAGCGCTACGGCGTGCCGTGTCCGTGCAGGCAGTAACCGCAGAAAGGGTTGGCCTCTAGCTGGCCGTGGCAACGTTAGAAAGGTTCTCTGAACCAACAGAAGCATCAAGGCAGGCAGCTTGTTGCTAATAATGTGGTAGCTGACTTGTTGTATATCTTTTTCAAGTGTGCACAACCAGCGGTGCTGGCGCATCACTAAAATTTGGCCCCATTCCCCCGTGGGGGGGGGGTGCCTTAAACCCGAAAGGGAGGGAAGACACCTTAAATAAACAACACTCAAGTCAGTCAACAGGACTCGAGTTCATGCTAAAATCGAAAAATCTCCAAGTTAAATTTTTCGAGAAGTTCGGGTACCTGTTCGCATGGTGGATAATTAAACGTGTCAGTGGATCCAGAGGAACATCGGCTCTCTTTTCTTGGTGCCACACATCCGTTCCAGCGCTTCAATTTGGTTTGGACAACAGATCTTTGAAGACACCGATCACCGATCTGTAGGTCCCGTACTCTACCGCACCGAATCCGGAAATACAGAGGAACATCGGCTCTCTTTCCTTGGCGCCACACATCCGTGACACCGTTTCAACTTTTATTTGGATATCATCCGGAAGAGTGAGTTCAATATAATTTCTCTTCATTTCCATTTCATTGTACAAAACCTACCCCCAAGCCTTTAATGAACACATTTTCTCCAATACCTCTCGATACACCACTTACCCCGCAAGAGCTTTTCGCCCCGCCGGTATATTTCGTCGCGAGCGAGCCCGTAGCTCCAGTACGATTGTCTTCCACGGAGGACCCAATCCTCCGTTTTTGTAAAAACAGATTTAATAAAAAATAAACGTTCCTAGTATCTTTACCCAACTGTCTTTACATATTTTTGTCTCGGTTCTAACCTACCCGTTTCAGCAGCACAGCAGCCCCGTTCACAAACAACCTAGGATCGAGTTTCACTTCTCGACCGCCCTTTCAGTGTTACGAAATCGGGTAAGTACTTCGATTTTCTGACGCAACATTAACAACCAATTATTTCAAGTTCTTTTATCCCTGGAGCCATAATTGATAGTTCATCTCTTTCTAAAACATTGGAACGCTACTTTTTTACACGATACTTTCTAAAATTGAATGCTTTCATATATCTTTACTTCTTTTGAGCCTTTGTAGAGATTAGGTTATCATATTTGTCATACGTTTTTTTTATTTTTTCAAAACTTTTCCCTGCTAAACACTACGAGAATTAATCTTTTTCTTATTGCAGTGAGCCCTTTACATTCAATTATCTGAACATTTTCTAGGATATCATCTTCATTTTTATTGAATAATATGATCGTATTTTTAAAATTTTAAAACCCATGGAACGTTCCTATATGACCACCATAAAGTCATAATTCACGTAAATTAGTGCTTAAGTACAGTAACTTTTGTTAGGCACTTTTTTCATTGATGAAATCGTTAGATAGACGCAAAAGACGAATTATGATGATATTTTTAAAAAATTTAAACCCATGGAATATTCTCATATCGCACCCATAATGTGAAAATTCACGTAAATTAGCGCCTAACTGCCGTAACTTTTCTGAGGTTCTTTTTTTTATTGATGATATAACCCCTCTCGTTACGGAACAGAGGGGTGAAAATAATTACGACTCGATCAACACGATTATCACAAATCTATATATATTTTCAGAGCTCCGTGTCGTGCTCCAGAAGGAATGCCCCGGAGACGATGCTGGTCGTCGCTCGTAAGCCCCCGAAGTCAGGCTGATCGGCACCGATGACGCGCGTCCTCCGTGGCGTGAGTTGCGCTGCCGCGCACGCGCGGGCTCGCAAGCGAACCGTCGCGAGGACAGCACGCATTCTCCAGCCGTCTTGCCACCAAGTTGCATTCGCTCCCGTGTCCAGTTCCGCTTCTTTCGCCGTTCTTCCGCGAACGTTTGTATCCGTCGCGGATCTCGCGTCGAGGGACTTCCTCAATTAGAGTGCTCGAGTGCAATCAAAGGAAGGAGGAGTAACGGTGACCAAAGTGCCAGCCACTCCTTACGCCCACATCATCGTCAGCAAGGACGAACGCCACCCCAGGTCTACGTCGAGGCGCAGCCAGCAGCCGCCGTCAGCCAACGCCACCACCAGCCACCACTCCGGATCCCGAGTCGCGCCCATAAGTAGACTCACTCTCTACCCCGATCCGAACTGTATCTCGTGAGGAGGCAATAAGCAAAAATCCGCTAGTGTCTATTTCGAGTCACCCGGTCATTACAGAGAAGTGCCGCCGTAGAGGACTTCGAACTTGCGAAGCCTCGGGCCCGGTCATCGCGCCGTGTATTTCGACTTTTCCGTGATTCTTTTTGTATCAATATTGTGCACAAATGTGCAAAATTAAAATTCTCGACCGTGCATCATTATGATAAAATTTTAAAACATAATATTTCTTGGTTATAAACGGTCCTTTGACGAAACAAATATAAATACTAAATAAATAAAATTGTTGTTTACCTCCAATGTTTTGATTATTCGAACCCAATCTCGGTTCAATTTTATTTATTTAGTATTTATATTTGTTTCGTCAAAGGACCGTTTATAACCAAGAAATATTATGTTTTAAAATTTTATCATAATGATGCACGGTCGAGAATTTTAATTTTGCACATTTGTGCACAATATTGAATATTTTATATGGATACCTAGGATTTTATGCAGTAACATTTATCTCAAACCCGAGATATGTTACACTATGACATAATTTCCTCTATTATTGTGTTTGATATGCTTCCTCGCATATTTAACATAATTAAAATTACAAATAAATAACTATACATGCATCTAGGGCAGGATGCCCTGCGAGTGCCCTACTGAAAAGTCCATCGCAGGCGTCTGGGACGAAATGTATGTTTCTTTTTATAAAAATAGGCATTTTGCATTTATTTACGCTATCTTTGAGGAACACTGAAATTCTCGAATATGAAATACATTTTTCTACAGTATATAAACAATAGATTTATAAAATTTCAGTGGATGATAGCAATCACACTTTTCCCGGTTGTTTACCTCCAATGTTTTGATTATTCGAACCCAATCTCGGTTCAATTTTATTTATTTAGTAGTTATATTTGTTTCGTCAAAGGACCGTTTATAACCAAGAAATATTATGTTTTAAAATTTTATCATTCTTTTTATATGTATGATATCGAGCGCAGAAAATATATCTAGATTTGTGATAATCGTGTTGATCGAGTCACAATTATTTTCACCACTCTGTTCCGTAAAGGGAGGGGTTATGAATGGCATCCCTGGTGGGAAAAGTCAAAAAGACTTCCCAAGAAATAATTTTATAGAAATAAATAAAATATCGATTTGTGTTTCATGATTGCGAAGTTGTTGCGAGTTCGGCAGAACTCGCCGGGTACTAGAGTATTGTAGGTTTTTCGACTTTCGCATTTTTTTTCGTGTGTCAGTGATTTCGGGTTTTTTGGTCTCCTCCGCGTTTTCGAGTTTTCAGGATAAATAGCACCATTATAATAAAAAATAAAGATTCTTCTGCTTCCCTTTCCCGTCTTCCTTCGAAAAAAAAGAGGAGCATTTTCTTCTTGAGTCATCACCCATTAAAAATGTCTTTTTTTTTAGATTTTCTGAGAAATTTTCAGTAAGTGGTCGGAATTTAATTACCTAATTTTACGATTAGCATTTTTATCGTTACGCGCAACCGTTTGTTGTTTATCTTCGTATTTTCAGCGCACCTTGGGAACATTAAGCGGGTTGTTTACTATTGCCCCCTCGACAGAAGTAAACAAAGCTGGCCCGGTAATAGCGTGGTGTTATGAATCACCCACCTTGTTGTCCCGAGCCATCCGTTAAGCAAATAATATTTGCAGAAATTATTAAAGATATTTTTCGTCGCATTTTCGGATTTTATGCAACTGTTTTGATTTCTGAAAATTCAATTTTGACTTCGTTTATTTTCGAATCTATGTTGAATATTTAAGCCTTTGAATGGCATATGCTTAATTTCATTTTGATTTTGATGGGACGAAACGATAATCATAAATAGATCCTTCTAATCACTTGTGATTTATTTTCATAATTTCAGGAAATAATCGAATAATAAATTCGAAGTAGAAAATTATAGATTTGATTATTTGTTATTATTCTGAGAACGCTGCTCGTTAACGAGTATTGTTTACGTTCTCATTTTTGGCGATTCTCCCTGCAGTTGATCAGATAAAATAAGTGCGTTGAGGCATACCCCTTAATTAAAATTCAATTTTGGCTTACGCCAACTTGCACATTGCGTAAATTAAGTCCGAATCGCGTTAATTCGCGCAAGTTATTGAGTTAAATTCGATTCGCGCTAATTCGCGCAAGTTATTGAGCTGAATTCGATACGCATTAATTAGCGTAAATTATTTGGTTGAATTGGTTTCGCGCTAAGTCGCACAAGTTGTTTAGTTAAATTTGAGTCGCGCTAAATCGCGCAATCGCCCGTCTCATTTAGTCTTGCGCTAAATTGCGTAGACCACGAGATTATTGTGATACTGCTCGAAGTCTTAGTTTGGCGCAATTTTATTTTGGCGCTAAACCGCGTAGTTAATTAATTTTTGTTCTTACTTCGAAATACGTCACACAATCGGTGACTTTAGATTCAAATCACGCTAATTCGCGCCCACAATGTGTTTCAGTGGCCCTTCGCTAAGCCACGTATTTGAGTAATTCAGTGTAGATTGCAATAAGTCACCAATTCGTGTAAAAACCTTCAGTTTCGCTAAATAGTACCCTCATGTAGTGGTACTGGTTGCCCCTTTGTGTTTTGTTGGCCTTTAAATATTGTGCAATAGCATATATGCTACGCAGTCGCGTACACTGACGAGCATAACACGATATGCCCTCCCCCAAGCCTATCATATAACAGCCTAACCGGAGCTGTAATATCGATAGCATGACGTGACGTTACCGTCCACGTTGTTTTGAATACAGAGTTTACACGGACCTACTTCGAGAAATTACTAGTATTGAATTTGGAGGAATATCTCCTAAGGCTATTCTCGCTGCATTCTTTTTGTAACATATAGTCACTAATAGTACCGAAGTGCAGTCACCGTATAAATTCGGGATCATGCGTCAATTAATTAATAACCTTTGGCAAAGATTAAGGGGACACATGTGTTTCTCTATGGTCCTACTAGTTTTTCAAGATTTTGTTATTTTTTGATAAAATATTTGATAGTGTAGTGGTGCAGGTTAGATTAAGTTTTAATTTTCCTTGTGGTGCTGTTTGGTGTGGAGGTTTCTTGCCTTGGAAGGAGAAATTCTCAAGAAATTTTCTACTAGTGTGTTTCCAACCTAGAAATTCTGCATCACACGTGGACTATTAACCTAGAAATTGGAATTTTTTTTCCATTGCAATTTACTTCTTCCCACCATGTCGGATGATGAAAATACAGACATGGATGTGTCTCTGTTGAATGCATCTGCGGTGACAAGTATACACTGTTTCTTTTGCTCCGGCTTTCCTGTCATCGCAAATCCTGATAGAGCGAACCAGTGTAAAACATGTTACGAACGGTTCCATGCCAGCTCCTTTAGGAGAAGAACTTTAGCAAGGGAGGATGGACGTTATAGCTGCTGTTAAAAAAAAAACAAATTCTTCATACTGGGTCTTTGCAGGAAGTGTTTGATATTTCTAGGATTAGATCGGAGTCTGCCTTAAATGCTACGCAACCTTCGTCATCAGGATATTGGTTCTGATCAAATCCAGGTAAACGCGAATCTAGAAATTCTCAAATCGGAAAATGCTATTGTAAGGAATGATTTATCTAGCATACGTAAGGATTATTCAGCTCTAAATCAGAATTTAACTAAAACCGACAGGTGTATCCTTAGACAGTAAAACAACTGCAGTTAAAACGAAGTTGGAAGAAGTTATACATAAAATCAATGTATCGCCAACCGAACCATCAACTCACGATGAAAGTATCCTTGCGGAAGCTACGGAAGCACAATCTCATCTTTACAGGAGTCAAGGAATCTACTTCTTTGGATGCCGATTAGGAGGTTATTTTAAAATTTCTGCGATTGGATACTGTCCGTTCTTATCAGCTAGTAGATTTGTATGGTATTGGGAAATCGAATAACGATAAAAACGTCCTATTGTAATTATATTGGGTTTTCCACAGGAGCCAATTAATTATATACATTCGAAATCGAAGTTACCGGAGGGCGTTCAAGTTTTTTGTGATCGTACTGTGAAGCAAAGATTGCATCTGAATGCGCTATGGGAGGAAGTCACAAATCATAACGCTAAGCATCCTGAAGATTTGAAACAAGTTAAGCACATCCACAGCGACACTACAATAGTTTCAAAATCAAGCAGCCACAAATCAAATTCAAATTATTTAATTCGACGTCGCAATATTTACTGTAGTATCAAAATGTTCATGGCTTAAGAACTAAAATACATTTTTTAAAACAAAACATTTAAATTTTGTTTTGTCCCTTCTGATATTATTGCGTTGTCTGCAACTTGGCTCAACGATTCGTTTCCTGATGCTTTTTTAGAACTCGACTCATATAATATCTTTAGATGTGATAGGAAATATGCTCAAACAAACTCATCTCGTGGAGGAGGTGTTCTCGTGGCAGTAAAGAAACATATCCAACTCGTTTCTCAATGCGAATTGTTACACGATTACCCGCTGACCGAGCAAGTGACAGTTTGTTGTATTATTGGGAAGATGAAGGTTACATAGCGTTTACTAATAATCTAACTAATCTTCATTCCAATTTTAAAGATCACGAAGTGATCATAATCGGCGACTTTAATATTCCGAATGTACTGTGAATGGACTCGACTCAAATTATTCCAACTTATCTTGGTTACTGCCCTCCAAATCTACTGGACATTACATCAGAACACATTGCTTATTCAATGAACCTTCTGAACACGAAGCAGCTAATTCCATCGCTGTCTTCAAAGAACTATACACTGGATCTGCTTTTCTCAACTTCCTCGGATATAAATACTAAACTTGACTATTTCGACTCAATTCTACCTTGCGATTCCAACCATGTAACCAGCTGCTTCGAGCTATTTCTACAACCTACTGAAGTTATTGTCTCCAAACGCTTCCACTATGATTTCTCCAAGGCTGATATACCTGGTATGAATCGCTATCTATCGGCAGTAGATTGGTCTGAAATTCTACATGATCAAGACATCGAAATTAATGTGTCAAATTTCTATGACGTTCTTAACGCAGCTATTAGTGCTAACGTTCCTACTGATCATATTAAACTCTTGTCCTATCCCCATTGGTACGATGAAGAGCTGATCAACGTTATCAAGGACATGAAAATTGCTCATACACAGTGGAAACGCACTAAAGAAATTATGGACTATATCCACTTTAAACGTCTTCGCGCACATTCATTAAAACTTTCGCGCTCAGTTTATCGGGAGTATATAAAGGTAGTTGAAGAAAGATCACGAACGAACATTAAGGCCTTTTGATCTTATGTCAACAAATTTAATTCATCGAACGACATACCAATTGGCATGAAGAATGGTAATCTGGAGTCGTCTACAAGTACTGAGTGTGCCAACTTATTTGCCACTTACTTCAAGTCTGTTTACAAACCGTCAACCTTGTAAATGTATCATCGGATGGAGTGCAATTCTTTATTTAATCGTTACTCGATTACATCGGCCTACATTTTGTTAGCATCGCAGGGATTAAAAGATACGCTTACTTTTGGACCGGAATTAAATTCCCTCTACCATTGTAAAAAATTGTTTATCTTCCTTCATGAAGCCTCTTCAGATTCTTTTTAATAAATCGATTAATCTGGGAGTATTCCCTAGTCTCTGGAAAAATTCTTACATTACAACCAGTGAAATTAAAAAAACTATATTTCTGAGGAATATTTGGTCACATCTGGTGTCCCACAGGGATCACATTTGGTACCCTTACTGTTTAACTTATTCCTTAACATTAGACAATCTTTCACATGTGAATGCGTTGTTGTTTGCTGATGACCTGAAGCTGTATACTGTCATAAATTCGATTGCAGATGCTTTAAACTTTCAGCGCGATATTAATAATATTAGTAGTTGGTGCAACAGCAATCGACTTCAGCTTAATGTAGGTAAAAGTAAGATTATACAATTTTCTAAGAGACAAAATGATTTCATATTCGACTATACCTATCGTGGTGATAAATTTGCTTCGGCGGACTATTTGTCGGATCTTGGGGTCATTTTTAATAAGAATTTAGATTTTAGACAATATCTCATTGCAGCAAGAAACAAGGTAGCTAGAGACTTAGGTTTTCTGCGTAATGTAACTCGGTTGTTCAAAAATCCTCAAACGATTTTAAGCTTATATAGAACTCTAGTCATGCCTTCTGTATTTTGCCACCATACTTATTGAAGGGCATTAAACTGTTAGAATCTACTCAGCGCAACTTTTTTAGATATCTATCGTGGAAAACCGAAAGACCCATGAATTATTTGGATCACAACTTCGGACCTATATCGTCGACCTTTTCTATCCCCACGATTCATTCCGTTCATAACTATTCCGAGATACTACTAATTAGAAATATAATTCATGGATCTGTAACGTCTGTTGAGGTTCGTAAGTTATTCATAGATAGATAGATTTTATGAAACGTAAGAAATATTCGTCCCCTACTTGAACCGCATAGTAAAAATTTTGTGTTTTTCACTATATCTAATAGGCTACGCAGAGCATGGAATGCCCTGCACTCTAACTTGCGAGAAGAAACGACTCTAGCCACGTTTAAAGCAATTTGCAAAAAACCAGTCTCTTGTTATGACTAAGTTGTCAATTTATTAATTCATTATAGGTTATATTCTTGATCATTTCCTTTGCGACGTCGTATTAGACATTTATCATGTTTGTTGTATTGTACTTTTTATATTTTTACTTTTGTTCCCTACACAACCTCGAATCTATTGTAATTCTCTTGTATTTTGGGCGTCTACGCCCGTACTAAATATATAAATAAAAAATAAAAACCTTTGGGTTATTCATTTCGGGACTTAGTAGTTTAGGGATCAAAGCGAGTCGACTCTTCGTCGCCGCTGTCCCGTTGCGTTCAGTTAGTCCAAAATACAGAATAAACCTCCGTACCCCCCACCCCACCCCGCGAGCACTGATCAATCGCGTTCGGGTATCTCATTGCAAATTTCATTAATTGCATTACGAAACCGTAATAATTCTCTTTTCTTTTGTCATCCGGATTCCTCTTCACTCCATCCTTCTCCTCACTTTCCGTTTCGTTGTGGAGAATAGAATGATTAGGAAGGTATGGAGCTGGAAGACGCTGATCCTAATGTTGCGATAGGCCTAGTTATAAATTTCTATGTATCAGCCAGATGGCGATCTTGCTATCCCGGATGAACAGGGAAGTAACCCATTGAAAATGTTACATTTTGATGTATCACTTATTTTGTGATTTTTTATTTTGTATTTGCGGCGAAAAATTTTGCGATAATTTGTTTGCGGCCATGAACTCTGCGATGTTCTGTTTTGGCGATTATAATATTTTGCGACATCATGTCTTGCGATACTGCATTTTTGCGCTATTGATTTGTGTGATATTCCATTGCGATATTGATCTTGCGATAATATGGTGTGCGACATTGTTCTATAGTACGGTTTGGCGATATTGAATTGAGCGATATTCTGTTTGCAAGTATGATCTTTGCGAAGTCCTGTTCCAGGGCATGATTCTTGCGATATTTTTGCAAAAATAGAAAAAGGGGTTACAATATAATTAGATAGATGCAAAAGATGAATTATGATGGTATTTTAAAAAATTAAAACCCATGGAATCTTCCCATATCGCCTCCATAAGGTCAAAATTCACTTAAATTAGCGCTTAACTGCCGTAACTTTTCTGAGGCTCTTTTTTTATTGATGATATCGTTAGAGAGATGCAAAAGACGAATTATGATGGTATTTTGAAAAATTTTAAACTTATGGAACGTTCCCATATCGCACCCATAATGCCAAAATTCACCTAAATTAGCGCTTAACTGCCATAAATAACTTCCCTTTTCTAATTTTCTTTCTTATTATTTGCTGAAACTCGAAAGGTTCCAAGGGACCCTTTTTCTATCATACATCCACCGGCACGGTGATAAATCGTCACATTAAAATATGTTATGTATAGGATGATCTGAACTTTGTTCCTTAGGCATGAGATCAATAAACTAATTAACTAACCATAATCAAAATAGGCAGTTATAATATTATATCTATAAATTTTGAATATATGACGTTTTAAATCAAAGCATTCCATGCTCGCACAAATCTGTTAACGCCCGAAACTGAATCAAAGCCCTGCATCCTAATTTTATATCTAAATATAATTTACGCATTTCGTTTCGCTCCGGCAATATCATTAACGATTGCTAGTTTACCGTTATAATTTATGAAATTATTCCACCGGTTCTACTAAGTTTGCGAGCAGTAACCACTGATCGCCTTGTAGTTTTTAAACGTTTTTGTGGAATTTATTTCGATCTCTTGTGAATCACTACTGTCGTGTCGGTTTATTATACAGGGAGGTTGGCCATTGCATACCCAGCCGCGAACAGTAGTTCATTAGCTAATTCCAAGCAAATATTCCCTTTGCAAAAATATCCAAACAACTATATTTTTTAGTTATTCAGCATTGAAATCAACCAATAGGAGCTTTAGATGCTTGATTTTCGAGAATGGCAGCGTTATCGGCGAACGTCCTGAACGAAACCAAAGAAAAATGCACTTCGTCGGGAAGTCGCGCGTTTTTGTTTTCGGACGGGCTCGAGTCGTTCGAGTTCGACTGCCAGAAATACCTATCAAAAATGGAATTTCCTGGAAAAAATTAAAACGCTAAATCACATTAGGCTTAATCGATACTGGCGATTTATGAAAATGCAATGGAAAGATTAAAGTGCTGTTAAACAATTATAAATTATAAATAATAAAAAATAAATTAAATCGGGGAAGCTGATAGAAGATGCGAAAAATTTTGAAACAATTCTTAGAAATACCTTTCTACCTAAAAAGTCTCTAGCAGGTTAAGAGGTTTGAATTGGCCGCCAAACGGATTTTTACAGGCATATCACCAAAAAGTTCGTCGCCCCAAGAAAAAAATTTGGTGAAATTTTTAATTTCACCCCCCCCCCTTTCCAGAGATATTGCCGTATGAAGGATTTTTAAATTAATAATAATTAAAAAAAGCTATCAAATATAATTTTATTGATAAAATTTGAGCATATAGAACATACCAACAGGTATATAAAAATATTTTTTGTTATGTTCGAACTTAACCATGATTTGTAAAAAATTCCTGAAAATTTATAATTGACCCTATTTTGTTAGTTTATGATTGGCAAATACACAAAAATTCAATACCATGTATTTTGACGCATATTTTGACTCTCAATTTTTCCAGAATTTTTTAAAACTGACGTCATGTCCAAAAAATTAAAAACTGCCTAAAAAGCTAAGAAATCGGCATAAAATATATATCATGTCGACATAAAACAGCCCGCAGACGAAGGTAAGATGGGAAGATAATCCGAAGATTATTCATCGGTCTAAGTTCATCGTTCTGATTAAAACATTTATGCAATATTATGGCAGTTCAAAACAGTGAAAAATCCATAAAATCGTCTTAAGGCATTTGTAACCGAATAAGCAAAACGATGACTTAAAGATACCTAAGAGATATCTTTCAATCTGAGAAAAATATCTTAAAAATGACAAAAAGATCTCTAAAAAGTATCTTTTAGACATCTCTAAAAGGTATCTTTTAGACATCTGTAAGATGTCTTTCAAATATCTAAAAGACATCTTTCAGATGCCGATGTACTTCGACATCAATGTATGTAGATATAGTGAAACATGGGCTCGGTCCATGAAAGTTTGTAATTAATTTTCAATTTTTGGTATGTTCTATATGCTCAAACATTTTCAATAAAATTGTATTTGATAGTTCTCGCAAAAAAAATAAAATTAAAAAATCCTTCATACGGTAATATCTACGACAAGGAGGGGGGGGGGGGGTGAAATTAAAAATTTCACCAAATTTTTTTTCTTGGGACACCGAACTTTTTGGTGATATGCCGATCGAAATCCGTTTGGGGCCGATTGACCCCTCTTAACCTGCTAGAGCCTTTGGCATAAAGCTAGTTGACATCATCTCGAAAGCGACTGTAATTAGCAACTCATGGCGGACATTTTTTAATAATTGTTTATAAACAAATATGCCGATAATATAAACAATAAAAAATGCCTACAGTTTTGATTTGTTACGGCCTCCATATTTTAAAGAAAGTTTTTGAAAGCATCGTAAAGGCGACTGCAGTTAGAAACTCAAGGCATTCATGTGTTAATCCTTTATTAAAAAATACTGCCCACGCTATAGACAATTAGACCGGCTTTACAGTTTTAATTTTTGTATGACCTTCAAACTTTGGACAAAAATGAAAGTATCCCGAAGGCGACTGTAGTTATAAGCCCGTTTATTACATTTTTTTAAACAATCGTTTATAAACAAATAGTGCCGATGCTATAAACAACTGGACGTGCTCTATAGTTTCGACTTTTGTAAGACCTTCAAATTTTACAGAAAGTTTGTTGAAAGCATCTCGAAGGCGACTGCAGTTAGAAACTCACAGCATACATTTTTTTAAACAATCATTTATAAACAAATATGACGACGCATGCCGGGCTGCGGAGAGAACTGGAGAGACGTGTAGTGGAGTCGGGTCGGCTAATATCGTCAGCCTAATGTGCCATAAAAAAGCTGCGGAAAGTGTCACTACCAAATAAGGTCACCGATGGTGGTGACATCTGGAGAGGATTGGGGTTGGTCGCAGACCGTCCGATAAGGAGGTCCCTGGAGGGACAATGGGCGGCGCCGCCCGGACCTGAAAACCTTACGGGTGTTCTTGAGCGCCTTTTTCAACCCTTGCGGCATACATTTTTGTTTACACGGAAAACAGCTGAAAATTGTTACTCGGGGGTTTTCGGAGTCGCTGATTACGAATCTGAAGTCAGATTTTGAAAATTCAAAATGGCGGATTCACGATGGCCGACCAAAATACGAAAAATTACACAAACTTGATGAAACTCGGTGAAAATTTACTTGATCTAGATAACATTGGATACTCTATGTACTCTGAATGTTAAATGTATAAACTGTGATCATATTCGTAATCAGCGACGTCGAAAATCCACGAAAAACCCACTTTTATTAATACCCGTTAATTTTTCACTTTTCGGTCAGCCATTTTGGATCGGCCATTTTGAATTTCTCAAAGCCGACTTCAAATTCGTAATCAGCGACCCCAAAAACCTCCGAGTACCGAATTGGTTCTAATTTACCCCTTAGTTCGTTCAAAAATGATTTCTTTCTAAAAAATCGACGTTTTTTTAAATTTATTTATTTATAATTGTTAATAATTTTGCGTAATTACATTTATTATCCTTTTCGTTACGTACCATAAAGCCCCATCTATCATTATAAAAAGATTGTTTGAATATTGCTTTGAAAGCATTGAAACTATAGAGAAAAGTTGTGAATAGAAAAGGTGGTAATCTGGGCTACCACCATGCCGCAAAGTGTTAACACCCGTCGCTGACAGGGTTGGGAATTTTAGTGGGTAAAAATCCCACACTACCAGAGAGTGCGGACCTTCTTTAGTGCCTTTTGCAGGTTTCCAAAAAACAAATCCGGGCTGCGTATAATGCGTGAAGTATCGCTACTGCGAATTATTTATTATAAACATAGTTTGTATGCGTTATTTTTTGCTGTTGTATCTTATTTCGATGTAGTTATTATGTCTCAACAGTTTATGTATATTTTAAGGGCGAATCCACCCGTTAATAAATAAAATAAATAAAATAAATAAAATAAATAAAATAAATAAAATAAATAAAATAAATGAAATAAATGAAATAAATAAAATAAATAAAATAAATAAAATAAATAAAATAAATAAAATAAATAAAATAAATAAAATAAATAAAATAAATAAAATAAATAAAATAAATAAAATAAAGGTCGATGAGATATGCTGGTCTTGATAATGTGAATAACGAATATAATTGACAAAAATGAAAGTATTTTCTTCGCGATTTCACGGAGAGCCATTTCGACTTGATTCGGTATGGTGTAATATGCATGCTCATCGCATCTAACATTGTAAATAAATCTTAAACAAGAATTTAATATTTTTGTTAGCTTTGCATTTAAATATGCCAGAGGTATCATTATACACTAAACAACAATAATAATCAACGAAAGGTAAAATGGGAGCAGAAATCAATTGCAATTTGATATTCGGCGGAACAAAATGTCCTCTGAATTTGAGGCGATATAAATTCCCATAAGCTTTTCTTGAGATTGAGGCCACATGGTCATTCTATGATAAATCTCATGCGATTGAGGACGATCCGATTAGGGGTGCCTTGTTTTCGGCCATATTGGCAGAAACTGCAAGGGGTCGGACAGAAGCACCTGACACTTCAAGTGTGTGACGGAGGGCCATAGAGCCACGGTCTGCACGGCCGCCCTTCTTTGTTTTTTCTGTCCTACCAAGAAGAATCACATCTCGGGTACAGAAGCATGTCAGGCATTCCGCGACGTCCTTGCAGCCAAGCAATGATACGTATTATCCACTGTAAAATCAATAGGAGCAGGATCGCTCATGACATGCTGACCCAAATCTGTACCGAGAAGCACATTGATAAGGCCATAATCAGTGAGCAATGCCGTCGCAGGGAAGGCTCAGAGTGATATGAGGACTCACTGGGTAAGGCGGCGATCTAGTTTCCGAGATTCCAGAAATAGCATGTCGCGGGCCATGGATCAGGTGATGATTTCGTCTAGGATACTTCTGAGAAGTGGCGGCATGACTGGTGTCAGTTGTTACTTGAGCCCAAACGAGACCATTGGCGCCTTTCAGAGCAAATTTAATAGATTGGAGAACGCTCTCATAAACATGGGAAGCCGGTCGTTAGCGACAGGGGTCTACAACGCGAAAGCACCTGAATGGGGGTCGGAGAGCCCGGATTCAAGAAGAAACCGGGTTTTGGACATGGTCTCCGGACTCGGCTTGGTGATACTTAACAGTGGCGCACTATACACCTTTAGGAGACCAGGATACAGGGAGACTATCACTGATATCTCCTTGGCCTCGGAAGATCTGTCAGAGGGCATATATGACTAGCAAGTAATCGAAGATTTCACTGCCAGCGATAATGAGTACATCACGTTTCACATTCGTTATGTATCTGACCCACTCATATGTAACGATGCACCCCCCCCCCTCCCCCTTTGTGGAATACGAACAAGATGAATCGGGAGAAGCTTTCCTTTGCCAACGAACGGAGTCGACCGGCTTTGGGACGGATCCCCGATCAGTTAACCGCTTCGCAGAAAGCCGAGGCCATCACGAACATCACGATGCGTCTTATCCATCGTGCCTGCAACGATGCGGTATCGAAGAAAAAACCCAGAGTCAAAGACTTCGTTTACTGGTTGACGAGCGACATCGCCGAGCTTTGGTGAAAGCATGAAGAATTTCGTAATGAAACAAAATGGAAATTGCAGACAATATTTTTATTAGCAAAAATTAAGGTGTTTATAAACAAAAAATAAAAGTAAAAACCTCCCTATATCTATTTTTAAGAAAAGTAATAAAAGTTATTAAATTTTGTCCGCCATACTACATCCGATATTTTTAATTTGTTAAAAATAACTCGTCATTCATAATCAGAGTCCCCAAAACCCTGATGTACTTAGTTTCATATATATATATAAAATAACATTTTGAATTTTCGGCCGCCATATTGGATCCGCCATTTTCAATTTTTTTAAAAATAACTTGAAATTCGTACTCAGACACCTCAAAAACTTGTGGGTACTAAATTTTATCAAGATCGGATAATTTTTGAAAATTTGGTAAACTAAGCTAATATTTTACAAAATAAGAGATGCTTTAGTTGCCATTTTGAAGCTGCCATCTACAACTTTCCTATATATTATTACGGATATTTATAGCTGAGAAGACGAGAAATCCGAAAAGATGAGAAATAACATCAGGAGTTGCTGAAGGCTCGGTGCTGGGGCCGGAAATATGGAACATCATTCTACTTCTTCATTTCCAGCCCTTAGGGGTGATGTAAGGAGTGGTCAAGAGAAGTTGGGGTACGAAGCGACTGCGATGTATCATACAGCGGTTCTGCAGGTTGCACTGCGATGACCCTCACCCGCAGTTTCGGCAAAAGGGAGGGGTTAGTAAGGAGACGGTATGCCAGAGGACTCGCTACGATCGCCGAAGTGGAAATGCAGCCATTAAAGCATTTTTCATGCTTTTCCGTATCCTGGTTCGTATATAGAAACAGATCCGACGAAGCCCGAGCATCGCGCTGCGGCGCCGGGAGATAAGCCTAAACGAGCCTTGGTGGAAGTAGTTGCGGTGTAACGGCGGGTCGAGCAGTATAGTGAGAAACGGCGTCGGGAAACACGCAACCAGATGTTGACAACTGGGAAATTGAGTTATTGATTGATAACTATTTTATTAGTGCTGTGGCCGCAGGGACCGTGGACAAATCTTCACAGCATCCACTAGTTACAGAAGTTCGAGTGGATGCTCAAATACATAAGTAGTTTCCTCTCTTTGCGTTCGAGAGTATAACAAAAACAATAATAAGATTAAGAGAAAACTAAAAATAGATTTAAGTATCGCAATACAATCAACTAAATATAGTCAGGAAAATGACAACTTAAATCTTAAAATCTGTAGACATAGTAGTAGAATAGAGAAAACTACAGAGCAGCAATACATATGTTAGTTCGAGGTGTTGGAAGAAGTATGAAGGGGAAAGAATGTAGATATAAACGATACGATCGTCCTATAGAGTTATCGACAGGAATAAATCTTTCTGAGGGAGATGGTGGCTGTGACTTATTTATAATTAGGTAGATAAGGGTACCAAGAAAGTATTGCCTTTTGAGCGAGACAGATTGCCAATTTGCTTTGGCAAACTGACACTGTGTTGAAGTCGCTGCAGTTTAATGTTGAGATAATCAGGTAGATCAGCTGTAATCAAGGTGGAATAGTCTAGATGAGGAACAAGTAATGAGCTTATGAGGATGAGTTTTATCGATGATGGAAGGAATGCACCACGGAATTTTAATTTATAGAGGACGTTATGAATCCTAGATGAAACAGCATTAATATGTCGACTCCATGTAAGATTGGATGAAATAATTATTCCGAGATCTTTTACATCATTTACATATGGTATGACCTACGTCCCAACTACAATAGGTAGCACGGTCCAATTTTTGATAATAGTGAGATTCTGGGATGATCCGAGAATAATGGCTTTAGTGTTGCTTGTGTTTAGCGTAAGACCTTATTCACGTGCCCAGCGAAAAAATTTCATAATATCACTATTCACATTTCGTACAGTTTCACTTAAACGGCTTAGTGGGGTAGACAGTTAAAATTGGGTGTCGTCCGGGAATATGATGGTGATATCACGACTACCGTCTCCGGAATAAGGTGTTAATGACGATGATGAAGAGAATGGGACCTAAGCTGGTACTTTGAGGATCACCAGATGTAGTATGCTCGGTTTCTGCTGAATGGCCATCAATTATGACTTTCGAAAGATGTGGTGGGCTGGCTACTGGCGAATATCGCACAGATTTAAAGGGTTGGAGATTTTTTTCAGAGGAATTACATAAAGTGATTGCCAGACAGATGGGAACATACCTGTTGAGAATGAAAGATTTAGGATGGCTATGAGGTATAGAGTGATGACAGGAAATAGTTATTTGAGATGTAGTAGACCGCGGTTATCAGGGCTTAAACCTCACGATTTTTTAAAGATAAGATGAAGGCTATTAAAAACTTCTTGGTGACTTATAGCAGACAATGTAAACGACGAATAGGAATTTGGCAGGAGACGGAATAGGAAATCGTTGAAGGTGTCTTGATCACATAATGAACGAGCTGAAGCTACTTGTGAGTAGTAACGGTTTAGCGAAGATGCAGATAAATGGTTTAAGGCAAACTAAAGAAATATTTAACTTTACTGCTCGAATCCACGATTATAACATCTAATTGGAAGTGTAAAGAGCAGGAGTAATGCGTAGAGCCAAATGGTACAGAAAAACGTGAATAGGTAATTATTATATTCTTAAATCTAGGTAAATAAAAATTAAATCTTATAAGAAAAATCGATACATCACAATTAACAATATACTATGCTGTCCATCTTTAACTTCTGCAATAAGATATTGCAGTTGATTTATATTTGTATATACAGAACATTCTAGATTGACATAAACAAGTGATTTGTGCAGGTAACATGCAACCCCTCCACCTTGTATGTATCGAGAGCTGCCATCTGCACGAGGCGCGGGGTGATTTCGTAGAAGATTATAATTAGCGATGTTGATATACGCTGTAGCGACATTCGGGGTGATCCATGTTTTTGTCAGTGCGAGTGCATGAGTCGAACAATCGCATAACTCACCTAGAACCTCATGTAGGTAAGCCCGAAGGGAATTTATATTTACGCAGAAAATTTTTAATTGAGACGAAGAATTACATATTGACGACACATTTAACGAAGATTGTATGGCATTTCCAGCTTTTCATACAATTTTATTTAAATCTTCTTCCGTAGAAATAAGAAGTTCGGGAATACCGCTGTCTTTACGTATGAAGATATTCTCATATCTCACCCAAGTCCGTTTAAAACCGGCATTTTTTGCTTTTCCAAGTAATGCATAGGTTGAATTGGGTAGAAACTCGTTCATATAAACAATTTTGTTTGCATAATTAGGATTTGACAGTTCAGGGAATAATTCCGGAACTGTAATTGTCCCTAGTTTTCGTTTCGTTTCGATAATAAAGTGGCGCACTTCTACCGATTTAAATGCAACTTTAAGTGCAAAGTATTGTTGCAATGGTGCTGAATTAGCCGAGTTCAAGTTTGCGGGGCGCTTGGATCCGATTTTTTTAATGCTGAGCATATCAATAAATAGTCCCGGCAGTTTAAGTATAGTTAACACACGCAAGAAAATATCTTGGTGTGACATTGTACTTTGTATAGGAATACTATTAACTATAATTTCCGCGGCTGGTTTAGCTGACGCCATGAAGTGTTTAATTTCTTGAACCTCGGCTGCCAACGCAATATACGTAGCTGTATTTCACTGGACATCATCCGTAAGTGATGACAATTCTTGACGAATAGCATTAGTGTCGGTCCTAATTGTCGCGATATCCCCTCGAAGCTCGTTAATCGCGGCAAGTATGCAATCGACAGTCTCCTGACCGAAATTTCCGACTATCTGCGGATTTTTGGATATATTTACGTACATATTACACTGGTGGGGTAGTACGTCCCGCGAAACGCCTCTTACTGAAATTAATTGGGATGGTATCGACACTGGCGCACAGGTGACCGAGCGTCTCAGGTGAATGCGAGGAGTAAGGAACGATGAGAGGGGTGCAGTAGAGATGCTGCAGCGGTAGCATTAGAAGTAGACGGTAACGAGTGGAATGATGGAGAGAACAGATTACGCGTAGCTGTAATGCGAGAAGACGAAGTAAGGAGAAGGAGATACGATAAGGAACGATGGATGGAATGCCGTTTTGCAAATTTAACACGAAACTTTATCAGCGCCAGTTTTACGACAATTCGCACAAATAGATGCCGCGGTAATTTTCAATGTAGGACCTGGTCTTTTAGGTTTAGGCATTAACAAGCTTACCTTATCGATAGGTGAACAGTACGACAGCTAGTTTATACCCAGCTGTCATGTTCGACACCCAGTAGTCGGCGACGGTTGGTTGGTGTGACGTATTGGTGACGTAGAATAGACGTCTAACATGGGATTTGGGCTGAGGTGGAGAACTAATGACCTGGCCGTTGAAATTCGGTATCGAAGATGAAATGATAAATTTTATCCCTCACTGCTCGGAAAATGTACATTTGATCACACGATCAGAATCCGAGCTCCTCCGGGAATAGCGCCTCTATTAAAATATACGCCCATAGGCAACAGAATACAAATTTTTGTTGAATAAATACGGAGCTGAGAAAAACGTGACCGCTATACTTACCAGTGAGAGAGAGAGAGAGAGAGAGAGAAGGCGATGGAGCACCGACGAAAAATAAATGTAAGTCGGCTCTTACCCACCACATTAAAAATTTGTGCTGGGCAAGTAGGGCCAATGAATATAGTTTTATGAAAGAAAAATAAATATCCTTACTTTCAAATAAAATGCTTTGTGCTTATATTTCAAACTTCGAAAATTTGTGTTTTAAAATTAGTCGATTATTGTAAACCTTCTGACTGAATATTCCCTATTAATTACCATACACTAGTTCACAGCATAAACGCATTCTACGGGTTTAAATATTTCAATGCTCAATATTAGTAAGGTACAAAAACAAACCTGAAATATCTTCGTTAATTGATCTAAGTCTGATTCACCGGGTAAAAACGGAACTCGAAGTAGCAACTCGGCCAAAATGCAACCTATAGCCCACATATCTATTGCCGTTCCATAGAGTCTTGCCCCAAATAGCAGTTCGGGTGCACGGTACCATCTAGTGACAACTTGGTGTGTATTTATCCTATTCGGTGATCCAAAAAATTTGGCTAAACCAAAGTCACCAATTTTTAAAACACCCACACTGTTTATAAGTAAATTATTCGGTTTCAAGTCTCTGTGAAGAATCCAATTAACATGTAAATACTCAAGTCCCTTAAGCGTTTGAATCATATACGACTTGATATTTGCAGTTGTTAAAACAATTGTGCTATCTTTAATAATAACTTCAAGATCGGAATCCATGAAATCAAACACCAGAGAAACATTTGACTTGTATCCAAATACATCTACTTGAAAAAACTACCAATTAATAGTGGTACAGTACAAATAAATTTCTACTAAGATATTGGGATTTTAAAGATTACCTAGTAGTCCTATAACATTTTCATGTTTAAGTTCTTGTAATAATTTGATTTCCCGCAAAGCGGTTCTATTTATCCCATCTCTAGCTTCTGCTCTGCTCCCAATTTTGATCTGAAAAATAACAATTGTGAAATAAACTACTATAAATTTTCATTAATTTTTATCATTTAGTTGCTGAGAAATTGTCATTTAAACAAAAAATTGAATTGTTTATAACTTTTGCAAAAATTAATATTTTTTAAAAATATTTTTGGATACTTCTTATAACATCTGGATCTTCAGAAATTGTCAATAAAAAGTACGAATTTCGATGGGTTGATTTTTTGTGGCCCATTTCAGAAAGTTCGACTCTTAGTAACAATATAATGCAACGTTTTCGAACAGAATTTCACAGAAAGGCTCACATTTGCCAGTTTAACCGAGCAGTGCGGGGCAGTGACGGCGGCGCACAGTGAACCGGCGCGTAGACTACAAACAGTTGGGAAGAAAAAATGGGCGTAAGGTGCAAAATCTCCTCGAAAAGATCTAATTCTTTTTTACAAGAACTTGAGGGATTATACTACAACGTCGCGTTGCATAAAATTACTTTCTTAGTTTTCAAAATTTAAAAAAAAATCGCTCAATTCGGCTAGTCAAAAATCGCATTACGGAAACGGTAATATCATCAAATTTAGAACTTTATAATTTAAACATATGTACTACATTTTGTATATAAGATTTTTCGGTGTCGCTAACTATCATCTGATGCCAGATTTCAAAAATTCAAAACAGCGGATCTAATATAGCGGACGAAGAAACTAAAATTCAATCACATTTGCTTGAAACTCGTTACTCGGGGGTTTTAGGGGTCGATGATTACAATATTAGTTCAGACATTTTGAATTTCAAAAATCCGACTTCAGATTCGTAATCAGCAACTCCCAAAACTCCCTTGAATAACGAGTTTCAAGGAAATCTGATTATGACGACTTTAACGAATTTGTTTTCTTTTCAATTATACCGATGAATAATCATTATCAATATTATGAAAAAATTAAAAATGACAAAATGTTCCATAATCATATAAGATTTTATAGTATTCTTCTGATTAAAAATATTAATATTTATAAAGTAATCAGATATTTCAAGGCCTATAGTGAACAAATATGATGAAATTTTTGCAAATTATTTTTTTAAAATCTTTCGGTTCATTTGCCCCCTCTCATCAGACGATAAAAACCTCCATCTACCTTATCGAGTGAATAGTACTTTGCAGTTCGTACTTGGTGAGTTCGCTGAAGGATGTCCCAATTACGGATACTGGATTTTCGCAATAAGCGAAATTCAGATTACTTCGTTTAAATGACTTACGATCTAATAAAATATAACAACGGCGTACAGGGCAGGTCTGTATCACAAAGACCTGCTGATGACAAAAATAATTTTTCGAAAAAACTTTCCATCGGTTTAAGAAATGTAATCTTTCGGTGAATTTGGCAACTCCTCTGATGTGGCAGACAAGTTTCTGACTTCAGGGGGCAAAAGAACCCAAAGATTTTTAAAAAATAAGTTGCAAAAATTCCATCATATTTGTTCACTATAGGCCTTGAAATATCCGATTACTTTTGTAATAGGGTTTCCAAATCACACAGAACACTATTTTCTCAGGTGAGTTTGTATAAAAAGTACAAACGGTTGGTGCCAAAATGGCCGCACGCAAAAGTATAAATTTTAAATTATCGCGGGTTCTGCCGACGCAATCCGGCTTCTTAGAGATTGCCTGAAGGGCACGAGAAAAGGGGGGAAAACACACTTTACTACTTACTTACGGTGGTGGCCGCTGCCACGAGGGGACTGGAGTACTCCTTCGCTGGGAAGAACACCCGGTAAACGCCAAACTTAAAATAAAAAAATAACGGGAAAACTTAACACAATTTATTACTCTAACACGCCGATAAACTCTATATTAACTTTAACAATGCAACCTCTACCGCAACTCTAACAATTAGCAAAAGAAATTTTTATCCGCCAACGAAATTACACCCGAGGGCTTCTGATACAAAAGAAAAAGTGTTGCTGGTCGTTGGGCCGGAACTCTTCTCTCTTGCGACACTGATACCACCGCGCCATCTAGGTGGGGGGTGTTTTTAAAAGGGACCAATTAGAAAAGGGGATTGGATCGTTTGGTAAGGGGCGGGAAACTATAGAGGGCACTTGTTATATAGAGGGAGATAAGTTCGTCGATGCGCAAAAGGTACCAGGAAGGGTGGGGGTAAGGACATGTAATATGTATCTCACTCGAGGGACAAAGAAAGATGATGCGCGGGTGAGCGCTGTAGTCGAGGCTACGGTGGCGACATCTCCTTCATGGGAGTTTCGATTCGATAATTCAAACAGGGGGGGAAACATAATGCAGCAGAGCCGAAGTGGCAACTGCGCAGGTCTGTGCTAATGCGCATCCCGATAGTGCTGCCATGATTATTGCGCAAGCACCGAGTTAGGGATAGTGCGCAACGTTGATATGAGCAGTACACCGAAATGGTCTACTGCGTTGATAACGTATATGCGCGTGGGATGAACTGCGCGGCTGCGAGGAAGACCGTCGAGGCTGTCATGGCGACGCGAGCCAGTCACCAGTTCCGCGATATAAACAATGGTCGGCTGCCGTCAATTCTCGGGCGAGCGCGACTATGGGCAACGCGTGTGACGATCCCTCGATGGCGATCGTCGATGCACGCGTGCCAAACAAAACGTGCTGGGGAAAACAATGTCGGGAGCGGGATGGGCGAAGGGGTTTCGGGATCGTGCGCGTAGCGATTCGTTTCAGGAAATACTCGAGGATTACTTTTGGGACTGGCGACGGCGGTGCTTGCTGGATACTGGGTAGGTTCTTCTGCGGGGTCTGACACCAAGTTTTGGTTAGACCTGTCACCGTTGTGTAACAACGTTACACTTTATAGTAAAAAAGTGAGCATAAACTATTTATAGATATTATTATTTATGTTAATATCGCTGAAAAAGAAGGTTTATTTTTTATGTACATATTTTATTATTATTGTAGCTATTTATGAAAATGGATCTGAGTTGCAATTTCAGAACGCAACAAAATTCTATATTTGCAATTGTATATTATTTAAGCACATTAAAATATTTACAGAAAATATCATTAATATCAAATGTAAACACAGATGAACGTTTATTTAAATCCTATACCCACACAGCACACTGTCCTGGGGACGTCCTCAGGAGCTCCTCAGGACGTCCAAATGTCCGTTTTTACCATCCTGTCCAGGACACAGGACGCCTTGAGGACGTTAATAGGACGATAAAAGCGGACATTTGGACGTCCTGAGGAGCTCCTGAGGACGTCCCCAGGACAGTGTGCTGTGTGCGACGGTTTCATTTTTTTAGTAACTTGTGAAATTCGTTCACTGATAAAATAAAAGTCTGTATCTTCGGAAAAATAACACGTACAATTAAAAAACAAATCAATTACTCAATCTTATCGGATAAAAATTTATATCTTCAATCATAATTAACTTAAATAGCCACAAAATACCGGAAATTAAAGTATGAATGTCCTACTATAGGACTATGGATGTTGAGCATTTTGAAGAAGTTTTTCTTCCAGTTACGCGCATTTTTTATTCTAAAAATGGATCAATTTTCATCTTTTGTAATGATTTTTTTTTTAAGTTTTTAATTCTGTAAAAATTCACACGTATTCTGGAAGTAATTGTACGTAAAATAAGAGCTCGTTCGTTTAATTACCATATGCCAGTATAGTGCACAAAATCTGGGAAACACGATTTTGGAAAATATACAAAATTACGGATGTCTCGAAAATGGAAAAGGATCGAAAAAATTTTATAAACGAATTTGGATTCCGCGCACAAAAATACGTCAGAAAAGTACGGTCGTAACTCCGATGATTTTTTGCAGTTGACCAGTGTTATTTTTGTAACCAACGTTTGTTGCATATTATTCTATAACGAATTTGTGCACGTTAAACTATATAGTCGTTTATAAACTTTTTTTATGATTATAAATTTTCATTTTACTTTACATAATTCTATAATTCAGTCGTATTGCATGTTTAAAATATTTATTTTTACAGTGTATAAATACGAATAAATTTTGACTTAAAATTTTATAAATAATTATAAATATAAACTTATGTTTATCAAAACAAAAAAATTATCATTTATATTACCTAAGTGGAAATTGGCGGGATCTTCAAAATCTTTAGGTTTCATTTTTTCCTGCACTCTGAGTTTGCGAAATTGATCATTCGTAAGAGTAATAATTGCTCACGGTTACAACTCTATATCGTTTCTGCTATACGTCTTTTCTGGTCTTTAATGTTCCTTGTTCAAATTCCACACGTGGTCGGCCAATTCTTGTAATGTAATCTATTCACATTTAATTGGTCTGGAAAGTCCATATCCATAGACTGTCTCCATTTTTTAAGAAAAAAACTTTTCATCCGTGCATCTTGGGTAAATTTTTTTTTTATAACATGATAAATAATATTTCCATATTTTTTTTTAAAATCTACTTTACTTGTACATGTACTTAATTTTCTATTCCATTTCTATTTGACGAGTTACGAAAAGTAAAATTTAGTGCCACAATAAATCTTTGCCATGGATATTAGTTTTCTCATAAATCATACATAATTTACAACTGTATTAGCACAAAAATTGTAAAAAGGAAACGCATTAAATTTAATGCAATGTAATGGAAGCAAATTTTAAGCAGGTACATTAATCTCTTGTAACGTACGCAAAGAAAATTCATCGACAAAGACAATAAATTTCGGTTGCTTAATTTGAAATTAATGAGTCAATCCATGTAATTTCATACATGTCACAGCGGTCAAGTATAATGCATATATGTGCATTACGTTTAAGTAACCGAGCAGTTAACTACTTTATTAAATTATTTAAATCCTTTCGATAAATAATATGAATTTATAGAGAAATGTTTTATTATTGTCCCCACAACCGTATATTACATTTGCATTACTTCTGCATTTGTGTGCATTAAAATCACAACAGACTTAACTTAATTATAATTCATTACCCGAAGTTCCGCTACGTCCGGTGAGTAGACCAGTCGCGCTTTTCACGGCTCCGATACTTATACTGAAATTTTTGTGCTTAACCCGTTTGTTGGGAGTTATCATTTCAGTGGCGTGTTCCTGGAGCGGCTCGGAGTCTTCTGGTCTTGTCCTGCTTTCATTCCGAGTCATTTTCTGGGCAGAAAAATTATTGAAATCTCTGCATCTCGTCAGTTGGAGAAACCGTTGACAGTTCGCCGTCCCGTGCCACATCGCCGCTGACGTCACGCTGACGTTCGCTGCTCGTCCGTCCAATCAACGGATCCACAACTGAAGGTTCATCGGTTGCTGCCTCCGAGTAAGTGACAGCTTAGAAAAAGCGACAAAACCCAAGAGCGTCATTTAGGGAGGCGGGGTGCCGTAGTGTGCGTGATCTGGCTAATTATCCGCCTTTGAGCCAGCGATCCGTTTTCGCTCCGTCTCTATTTTCTTATTTCGCTTTTTAGAGATATTAGAAGTGCTTGCCGGCAGCGCGCCGAAAACGCGAATTTGCTTCGGCATCGTTTGCGCATGCGACAAGCGCTAGTTTCCTCCAAGATTTGGGCTTCTACCTGTAGCTGTCAGGCGGCAGCACCCCCTGGGTAGGTGACGCTCAGCGCTCAGCATATGTCGGGCACGAGTCTACACCCCAGAAACTCGCAATTTGACGTATCTCCCACCAGTTCCACGATCAGAGGAGAGGTAGAACAAACGCGTCCGCTACTGCGACCACCGATTCTACCAGGGCGCCCCACTACAGCTGCTAATTGGTCAATGCACCGTACCTCTAGCTGTTCCTCGCTGCAGAACTTCGGCTTTATCAAAAGAAAGCGCGATTTTCAAAACGGCCCAGAAGACTCGAGCTCACCACCCGTAATTAGGCGGCGGAAAATTTCATTACCCGACCCCCAAACCTTTTTCGATCCACTCATGGCGTCGGGTATTTCTCAAACCAGCCTCGATGACTTGCAGAAATCTCTGTTGACGGCAATTAGCAGAGCTACAGAGTCGTTAAATAGTACGGTAAATGCGAAGATGGACGAATGCAAGAAGGAGATCCAGGAGCTTAAAAAAGCCGTCCAGACGATAAAAGCCGATATTGATGTACGTCTCGAAAAATTCGAACAAAAAATTGTGGCGCAAGACGACATAATAAAGATGATGGCAAGGAAACTGGAAGAGCAGGATCAGATCCTCGAGCGTCTAAATATTATTATAACAGGCTTTCTCCCTGGACCTGACCCCTTAAAAACCGAGGGGCAGAATTTTATTTCCGAGAATTTTCATCTCGATAATGCTGTTGCCTCGGTACGCATAATCCGAGGGAACCATCGGGCTGAAGCTAGCGGCCGCAACCTAGCGGCCGTTCGATTGCGGCGGAAACCCTTACGACAGCCTCACCGTCAATTGATACAAGTATACATAAAATGCGACATTAAAAATGTAATCCACGTTAATATTTTTAGGTATTACCAAAGCGTGTCTACTGAAGGATATTCCGAACTATTTTCACAAATAAAATCGAATTCTCTATATACAACAATAAATAATATAATAATATAAAATAATAAAACTGATCACGCCTCCGCGACCGAACCACCAGAAAGTAAAGTTCCGCCATTATTTTTCGTATTTAAATATAATTCTGCTTTCTTCTCACTAGTCTAGATTCACTCTATATAGAGTGAAGAATATACAGTAATTTTTGCAATATCAAAATCGCGTTCCTTATATATAAGATATATATAAAAAGAGTGCCGCCTCCCTTCGCGCGACCGATAGATGTAAAGTTGCGGTATCTTTTTTCGTGTTTAAAAATAATTCTGCTTTCTTCTCACTTGTCTAGATTCACTCTATATAGAGTGAAGAATATTCAGTAATTTTTGGAGTATCAAAATCGCGTTCCTTATATATAAGATATATATAAAACGAGTGCGGCCTCCCTTCGCGCGACCGATAGATGTAAAATTGCGGTATCTTTTTTCGTGTTTAAAAATAATTCTGCTTTCTTCTCACTAGTCTAGATTCACTCTATATAGAGTGAAGAATATACAGTAATTTTTGCAGTATCAAAATCGCGTTCCTTATATATAAGATATATATAAAACGAGTGCCGCCTCCCTTCGCGCGACAGATAGATGTAAAGTTGCGGTATCTTTTTTCGTGTTTAAAAATAATTCTGCTTTCTTCCCACTTGTCTAGATTCACTCTATATAGAGTGAAGAATATTCAGTAATTTTTGGAGTATAAAAATCGCGTTCCTTATATATAAGATATATATAAAACGAGTGCCGCCTCCCTTCGCGCGACCGATAGATGTAAAGTTGCGGTATCTTTTTTCGTGTTTAAAAATAATTCTGCTTTCTTCTCACTAGTCTAGATTCACTCTATATAGAGTGAAGAATATACAGTAATTTTTGCAATATCAAAATCGCGTTCCTTATATATAAGATATATATAAAAAGAGTGCCGCCTCCCTTCGCGCGACCGATAGATGTAAAGTTGCGGTATCTTTTTTCGTGTTTAAAAATAATTCTGCTTTCTTCTCACTTGTCTAGATTCACTCTATATAGAGTGAAGAATATTCAGTAATTTTTGGAGTATCAAAATCGCGTTCCTTATATATAAGATATATATAAAACGAGTGCGGCCTCCCTTCGCGCGACCGATAGATGTAAAATTGCGGTATCTTTTTTCGTGTTTAAAAATAATTCTGCTTTCTTCTCACTAGTCTAGATTCACTCTATATAGAGTGAAGAATATACAGTAATTTTTGCAGTATCAAAATCGCGTTCCTTATATATAAGATATATATAAAACGAGTGCCGCCTCCCTTCGCGCGACCGATAGATGTAAAGTTGCGGTATCTTTTTTCGTGTTTAAAAATAATTCTGCTTTCTTCCCACTTGTCTAGATTCACTCTATATAGAGTGAAGAATATTCAGTAATTTTTGGAGTATCAAAATCGCGTTCCTTATATATAAGATATATATAAAACGAGTGCCGCCTCCCTTCGCGCGACCGATAGATGTAAAGTTGCGGTATCTTTTTTCGTGTTTAAAAATAATTCTGCTTTCTTCTCACTAGTCTAGATTCACTCTATATAGAGTGAAGAATATACAGTAATTTTTGCAGTATCAAAATCGCGTTCCTTATATATAAGATATATATAAAACGAGTGCCGCCTCCCTTCGCGCGACCGATAGATGTAAAGTTACGGTATCTTTTTTCGTGTTTAAAAATAATTCTGCTTTCTTCTCACTAGGCTAGATTCACTCTTTATAGAGGCAAGAATATGCAGTAATTTTTGCAGTATCAAAATCGCGTTCTTTATATATAAGATATATATAAATCGAATGCCGCCTCCCTCCGCGCGATCGTCTGATGGTAAACATACAATCATGATGATGCAATCAAAGTTCCTCTATTTTTGTTCATATCTAAATATAAATCTGCTTTATTGAAACTAGTGTAGATTTGCTCTTTATGGAGTGAAGAAAACGAGGTAATTTTTTCAGAATCCAAATCGCGTTCTGGGTATACATATTATATATCTTATATATAAGGAACGCGATTTTGATACTGCAAAAATTACTGTATATTCTTCACTCTATATAGAGTGAATCTAGACTAGTGAGAAGGAAGCAAAATTATATTTAAACACGAAAAAAGATGGCGGAAGTTACTTTAACGCCTTTCCGCGGCCGAGGCGCTATCACTTTTCTATATATAATATGTATAAGGAACGCGATTTTTGATTTTGCAAAATTTACCAACCATTTTTCACTCTTTAAAGAGTTAATCTGGACTAGTAAGAACAAAGCAGAATTATATTTAAATATGAAAAAAGATACCGTAAGTTTACATCAATCGGTCGCGCGGAGGGAGGCGGCATTCGTTTTATGTATATCTTATATATAAGGAACACGATTTTGATACTGCAAAAAATACTGCATATTCTTCACTCTATAAAGAGTGAATCTAGATAAGTGAGAAGAAAGCAGAATTATTTTTCAACGCGAAAAAAGATACCGTAAGTTTACATCTATCGGTCGCGCGGAGGGAGGCGGCATTCGTTTTATGTATATCTTATATATAAGGAACGCGATTTTGATACTGCAAAAAATACTGCATATTCTTCACTCTATAAAGAGTGAATCGAGATAAGTGAGAAGAAAGCAGAATTATTTTTAAACGCGAAAAAAGATACCGTAAGTTTACATCTATCGGTCGCGCGGAGGGAGGCGGCATTCGTTTAATGTATATCTTATATATAAGGAACGCGATTTTGATACTGCAAAAAATACTGCATATTCTTCACTCTATAAAGAGTGAATCTAGATAAGTGAGAAGAAAGCAGAATTATTTTTCAACGCGAAAAAAGATACCGTAAGTTTACATCTATCGGTCGCGCGGAGGGAGGCGGCATTCGTTTTATGTATATCTTATATATAAGGAACGCGATTTTGATACTGCAAAAAATACTGCATATTCTTCACTCTATAAAGAGTGAATCTAGATAAGTGAGAAGAAAGCAGAATTATATTTAAACACGAAAAAAGATGGCGGAAGTTACTTTAACGCCTTTCCGCGGCCGAGGCGCTATCACTTTTCTATATATAATATGTATAAGGAACGCGATTTTTGATTTTGCAAAATTTACCAACCATTTTTCACTCTTTAAAGAGTTAATCTGGACTAGTAAGAACAAAGTAGAATTATATTTAAATATGAAAAAAGATACCGTAAGTTTACATCAATCGGTCGCGCGGAGGGAGGCGGCATTCGTTTTATGTATATCTTATATATAAGGAACGCGATTTTGATACTGCAAAAATTACTGAATATTATTTACTCTATATAGAGTGAATCTAGACTAGTGAGAAGAAAGCAGAATTATATTTAAACACGAAAAAAGATACCGTAACTTTACATCTATCGGTCGCGCGAAGGGAGGCGGCACTCGTTTTATAAATATCTTATATATAAGGAACGCGATTTTGATACTGCAAAAAATACTGCATATTCTTCACTCTATAAAGAGTGAATCTAGATAAGTGAGAAGAAAGCAGAATTATTTTTAAACGCGAAAAAAGATACCGTAAGTTTACATCTATCGGTCGCGCGGAGGGAGGCGGCATTCGTTTTATGTATATCTTATATACAAGGAACGCGATTTTGATACTGCAAAAATTACTGAATATTCTTCACTCTATATAGAGTGAATCTAGACTAGTGAGAAGAAAGCAGAATTATTTTTAAACACGAAAAAAGATACCGTAACTTTACATCTATCGGTCGCGCCGAGGGAGGCGGCATTCGTTTTATGTATATCTTATATATAAGGAACGCGATTTTGATACTGCAAAAAATACTGCATATTCTTCACTCTATAAAGAGTGAATCTAGATAAGTGAGAAGAAAGCAGAATTATATTTAAACACGAACAAAGATGGCGGAAGTTACTTTAACGCCTTTCCGCGGCCGAGGCGCTATCACTTTTCTATATATAATATGTATAAGGAACGCGATTTTTGATTTTGCAAAATTTACCAACCATTTTTCACTCTTTAAAGAGTTAATCTGGACTAGTAAGAACAAAGCAGAATTATATTTAAATATGAAAAAAGATACCGTAAGTTTACATCAATCGGTCGCGTGGAGGGAGGCGGCATTCGTTTTATGTATATCTTATATATAAGGAACGCGATTTTGATACTGCAAAAATTACTGAATATTATTTACTCTATATAGAGTGAATCTAGACTAGTGAGAAGAAAGCAGAATTATATTTAAACACGAAAAAAGATACCGTAACTTTACATCTATCGGTCGCGCGAAGGGAGGCGGCACTCGTTTTATAAATATCTTATATATAAGGAACGCGATTTTGATACTGCAAAAAATACTGCATATTCTTCACTCTATAAAGAGTGAATCTAGATAAGTGAGAAGAAAGCAGAATTATTTTTAAACGCGAAAAAAGATACCGTAAGTTTACATCTATCGGTCGCGCGGAGGGAGGCGGCATTCGTTTTATGTATATCTTATATATAAGGAACGCGATTTTGATACTGCAAAAAATACTGCATATTCTTCACTCTATAAAGAGTGAATTTAGATAAGTGAGAAGAAAGCAGAATTATTTTTAAACGCGAAAAAAGATACCGTAAGTTTACATCTATCGGTCGCGCGGAGGGAGGCGGCATTCGTTTTATGTATATCTTATATACAAGGAACGCGATTTTGATACTGCAAAAATTACTGAATATTCTTCACTCTATATAGAGTGAATCTAGACTAGTGAGAAGAAAGCAGAATTATTTTTAAACACGAAAAAAGATACCGTAACTTTACATCTATCGGTCGCGCCGAGGGAGGCGGCATTCGTTTTATGTATATCTTATATATAAGGAACGCGATTTTGATACTGCAAAAAATACTGCATATTCTTCACTCTATAAAGAGTGAATCTAGATAAGTGAGAAGAAAGCAGAATTATATTTAAACACGAAAAAAGATGGCGGAAGTTACTTTAACGCCTTTCCGCGGCCGAGGCGCTATCACTTTTCTATATATAATATGTATAAGGAACGCGATTTTTGATTTTGCAAAATTTACCAACCATTTTTCACTCTTTAAAGAGTTAATCTGGACTAGTAAGAACAAAGTAGAATTATATTTAAATATGAAAAAAGATACCGTAAGTTTACATCAATCGGTCGCGCGGAGGGAGGCGGCATTCGTTTTATGTATATCTTATATATAAGGAACACGATTTTGATACTGCAAAAAATACTGCATATTCTTCACTCTATAAAGAGTGAATCTAGATAAGTGAGAAGAAAGCAGAATTATTTTTCAACGCGAAAAAAGATACCGTAAGTTTACATCTATCGGTCGCGCGGAGGGAGGCGGCATTCGTTTTATGTATATCTTATATATAAGGAACGCGATTTTGATACTGCAAAAAATACTGCATATTCTTCACTCTATAAAGAGTGAATCGAGATAAGTGAGAAGAAAGCAGAATTATTTTTAAACGCGAAAAAAGATACCGTAAGTTTACATCTATCGGTCGCGCGGAGGGAGGCGGCATTCGTTTAATGTATATCTTATATATAAGGAACGCGATTTTGATACTGCAAAAAATACTGCATATTCTTCACTCTATAAAGAGTGAATCTAGATAAGTGAGAAGAAAGCAGAATTATTTTTCAACGCGAAAAAAGATACCGTAAGTTTACATCTATCGGTCGCGCGGAGGGAGGCGGCATTCGTTTTATGTATATCTTATATATAAGGAACGCGATTTTGATACTGCAAAAATTACTGAATATTCTTCACTCTATATAGAGTGAATCTAGACTAGTGAGAAGAAAGCAGAATTATTTTTAAACACGAAAAAAGATACCGTAACTTTACATCTATCGGTCGCGCGGAGGGAGGCGGCATTCGTTTTATGTATATCTTATATATAAGGAACGCGATTTTGATACTGCAAAAAATACTGCATATTCTTCACTCTATAAAGAGTGAATCTAGATAAGTGAGAAGAAAGCAGAATTATATTTAAACACGAAAAAAGATGGCGGAAGTTACTTTAACGCCTTTCCGCGGCCGAGGCGCTATCACTTTTCTATATATAATATGTATAAGGAACGCGATTTTTGATTTTGCAAAATTTACCAACCATTTTTCACTCTTTAAAGAGTTAATCTGGACTAGTAAGAACAAAGTAGAATTATATTTAAATATGAAAAAAGATACCGTAAGTTTACATCAATCGGTCGCGCGGAGGGAGGCGGCATTCGTTTTATGTATATCTTATATATAAGGAACGCGATTTTGATACTGCAAAAATTACTGAATATTATTTACTCTATATAGAGTGAATCTAGACTAGTGAGAAGAAAGCAGAATTATATTTAAACACGAAAAAAGATACCGTAACTTTACATCTATCGGTCGCGCGAAGGGAGGCGGCACTCGTTTTATAAATATCTTATATATAAGGAACGCGATTTTGATACTGCAAAAAATACTGCATATTCTTCACTCTATAAAGAGTGAATCTAGATAAGTGAGAAGAAAGCAGAATTATTTTTAAACGCGAAAAAAGATACCGTAAGTTTACATCTATCGGTCGCGCGGAGGGAGGCGGCATTCGTTTTATGTATATCTTATATACAAGGAACGCGATTTTGATACTGCAAAAATTACTGAATATTCTTCACTCTATATAGAGTGAATCTAGACTAGTGAGAAGAAAGCAGAATTATTTTTAAACACGAAAAAAGATACCGTAACTTTACATCTATCGGTCGCGCCGAGGGAGGCGGCATTCGTTTTATGTATATCTTATATATAAGGAACGCGATTTTGATACTGCAAAAAATACTGCATATTCTTCACTCTATAAAGAGTGAATCTAGATAAGTGAGAAGAAAGCAGAATTATATTTAAACACGAAAAAAGATGGCGGAAGTTACTTTAACGCCTTTCCGCGGCCGAGGCGCTATCACTTTTCTATATATAATATGTATAAGGAACGCGATTTTTGATTTTGCAAAATTTACCAACCATTTTTCACTCTTTAAAGAGTTAATCTGGACTAGTAAGAACAAAGTAGAATTATATTTAAATATGAAAAAAGATACCGTAAGTTTACATCAATCGGTCGCGCGGAGGGAGGCGGCATTCGTTTTCTGTATATCTTATATATAAGGAACGCGATTTTGATACTGCAAAAATTACTGAATATTATTTACTCTATATAGAGTGAATCTAGACTAGTGAGAAGAAAGCAGAATTATATTTAAACACGAAAAAAGATACCGTAACTTTACATCTATCGGTCGCGCGAAGGGAGGCGGCACTCGTTTTATAAATATCTTATATATAAGGAACGCGATTTTGATACTGCAAAAAATACTGCATATTCTTCACTCTATAAAGAGTGAATCTAGATAAGTGAGAAGAAAGCAGAATTATTTTTAAACGCGAAAAAAGATACCGTAAGTTTACATCTATCGGTCGCGCGGAGGGAGGCGGCATTCGTTTTATGTATATCTTATATATAAGGAACGCGATTTTGATACTGCAAAAAATACTGCATATTCTTCACTCTATAAAGAGTGAATCTAGATAAGTGAGAAGAAAGCAGAATTATTTTTAAACGCGAAAAAAGATACCGTAAGTTTACATCTATCGGTCGCGCGGAGGGAGGCGGCATTCGTTTTATGTATATCTTATATACAAGGAACGCGATTTTGATACTGCAAAAATTACTGAATATTCTTCACTCTATATAGAGTGAATCTAGACTAGTGAGAAGAAAGCAGAATTATTTTTAAACACGAAAAAAGATACCGTAACTTTACATCTATCGGTCGCGCCGAGGGAGGCGGCATTCGTTTTATGTATATCTTATATATAAGGAACGCGATTTTGATACTGCAAAAATTACTGAATATTCTTCACTCTATATAGAGTGAATCTAGACTAGTGAGAAGAAAGCAGAATTATATTTAAACACGAAAAAAGATGGCGGAAGTTACTTTAACGCCTTTCCGCGGCCGAGGCGCTATCACTTTTCTATATATAATATGTATAAGGAACGCGATTTTTGATTTTGCAAAATTTACCAACCATTTTTCACTCTTTAAAGAGTTAATCTGGACTAGTAAGAACAAAGTAGAATTATATTTAAATATGAAAAAAGATACCGTAAGTTTACATCAATCGGTCGCGCGGAGGGAGGCGGCATTCGTTTTATGTATATCTTATATATAAGGAACGCGATTTTGATACTGCAAAAATTACTGAATATTATTTACTCTATATAGAGTGAATCTAGACTAGTGAGAAGAAAGCAGAATTATATTTAAACACGAAAAAAGATACCGTAACTTTACATCTATCGGTCGCGCGAAGGGAGGCGGCACTCGTTTTATAAATATCTTATATATAAGGAACGCGATTTTGATACTGCAAAAAATACTGCATATTCTTCACTCTATAAAGAGTGAATCTAGATAAGTGAGAAGAAAGCAGAATTATTTTTAAACGCGAAAAAAGATACCGTAAGTTTACATCTATCGGTCGCGCGGAGGGAGGCGGCATTCGTTTTATGTATATCTTATATATAAGGAACGCGATTTTGATACTGCAAAAAATACTGCATATTCTTCACTCTATAAAGAGTGAATCTAGATAAGTGAGAAGAAAGCAGAATTATTTTTAAACGCGAAAAAAGATACCGTAAGTTTACATCTATCGGTCGCGCGGAGGGAGGCGGCATTCGTTTTATGTATATCTTATATACAAGGAACGCGATTTTGATACTGCAAAAATTACTGAATATTCTTCACTCTATATAGAGTGAATCTAGACTAGTGAGAAGAAAGCAGAATTATTTTTAAACACGAAAAAAGATACCGTAACTTTACATCTATCGGTCGCGCCGAGGGAGGCGGCATTCGTTTTATGTATATCTTATATATAAGGAACGCGATTTTGATACTGCAAAAAATACTGCATATTCTTCACTCTATAAAGAGTGAATCTAGATAAGTGAGAAGAAAGCAGAATTATATTTAAACACGAAAAAAGATGGCGGAAGTTACTTTAACGCCTTTCCGCGGCCGAGGCGCTATCACTTTTCTATATATAATATGTATAAGGAACGCGATTTTTGATTTTGCAAAATTTACCAACCATTTTTCACTCTTTAAAGAGTTAATCTGGACTAGTAAGAACAAAGCAGAATTATATTTAAATATGAAAAAAGATACCGTAAGTTTACATCAATCGGTCGCGTGGAGGGAGGCGGCATTCGTTTTATGTATATCTTATATATAAGAAACGCTATTTTGATACTGCAAAAAATACTGCATATTCTTCACTCTATAAAGAGTGAATCTAGATAAGTGAGAAGAAAGCAGAATTATTTTCAAACGCGAAAAAAGATACCGTAAGTTTACATCTATCGGTCGCGCGGAGGGAGGCGGCATTCGTTTTATGTATATCTTATATATAAGGAACGCGATTTTGATACTGCAAAAAATACTGCATATTCTTCACTCTATAAAGAGTGAATCTAGATAAGTGAGAAGAAAGCAGAATTATTTTTAAACGCGAAAAAAGATACCGTAAGTTTACATCTATCGGTCGCGCGGAGGGAGGCGGCATTCGTTTTATGTATATCTTATATATAAGGAACGCGATTTTGATACTGCAAAAATTACTGAATATTCTTCACTCTATATAGAGTGAATCTAAACTAGTGAGAAGAAAGCAGAATTATTTTTAAACACGAAAAAAGATACCGTAACTTTACATCTATCGGTCGCGCGGAGGGAGGCGGCATTCGTTTTATGTATATCTTATATATAAGGAACGCGATTTTGATACTGCAAAAATTACTGAATATTCTTCACTCTATATAGAGTGAATCTAGACTAGTGAGAAGAAAGCAGAATTATATTTAAACACGAAAAAAGATGGCGGAAGTTACTTTAACGCCTTTCCGCGGCCGAGGCGCTATCACTTTTCTATATATAATATGTATAAGGAACGCGATTTTTGATTTTGCAAAATTTACCAACCATTTTTCACTCTTTAAAGAGTTAATCTGGACTAGTAAGAACAAAGCAGAATTATATTTAAATATGAAAAAAGATACCGTAACTTTACATCAATCGGTCGCGCGGAGGGAGGCGGCATTCGTTTTATGTATATCTTATATATAAGGAACGCGATTTTGATACTGCAAAAAATACTGCATATTCTTCACTCTATAAAGAGTGAATCTAGACAAGTGAGAAGAAAGCAGAATTACTTTTAAACGCGAAAAAAGATACCGTAAGTTTACATCTATCGGTCGCGCGGAGGGAGGCGGCATTCGTTTTATGTATATCTTATATATAAGGAACGCGATTTTGATACTGCAAAAAATACTGCATATTCTTCACTCTATAAAGATTGAATCTAGACAAGTGAGAAGAAAGCAGAATTATTTTTAAACACGAAAAAAGATACCGCAACTTTACATCTATCGGTCGCGCGAAGGGAGGCGGCACTCGTTTTATATATATCTTATATATAAGGAACGCGATTTTGATACTCCAAAAATTACTGAATATTCTTCACTCTATATAGAGTGAATCTAGACAAGTGAGAAGAAAGCAGAATTATTTTTAAACACGAAAAAAGATACCGCAACTTTACATCTATCGGTCGCGCGGAGGGAGGCGGCACTCTTTTTATATATATCTTATATATAAGGAACGCGATTTTGATATTGCAAAAATTACTGTATATTCTTCACTCTATATAGAGTGAATCTAGACTAGTGAGAAGAAAGCAGAATTATATTTAAATACGAAAAATAATGGCGGAGCTTTACTTTCTGGTGGTTCCGTCGCGGAGGCGTGATCAGTTTTATTATTTTATATTATTATATTATTTATTGTTGTATATAGAGAATTCGATTTTATTTGTGAAAATAGTTCGGAATATCCTTCAGTAGACACGCTTTGGTAATACCTAAAAATATTAACGTGGATTACATTTTTAATGTCGCATTTTATGTATACGTGTATCAATTGACGGTGAGGCTGTCGTAAGGGTTTCCGCCGCAATCGAACGGCCGCTAGGTTGCGGCCGCTAGCTTCAGCCCGATAGGGAACCCCATAGCCGTTTTGGTGGAACTTTTTTCGGAGGAAGTCAAATTTAGGATTCTCTCCACTAAAAAAGTTACGTTAAAAAGAACCACGATTTTCATCAACGCCGACTTTACGGACAAGGTGCGTTTCATGGCTTTCAAGGCCACAGAGGCTCGTCCCGCAGCAACCTCCAACGGCGAGCCTTTTAGGCAAAAAGGTTTATTAATATCTGTAAACAATGTCTGGTTTAAGTGGTCCGAAGAGGACCAAAATTTCAGTATTAGATGTCCTGCGCCGAACACCGACAGAAGGGCCATCGCAGCGTCCCACAGAACTACTAACCCTGCTAATTCTCAGCAGCGCCGCAAGAGTTCTTCTAACCGCACAAAAAATGTAATTTTTGAAACGCCGGAGATCACAGCAGCGCGTCGCGTAGTGGTAAAATATTTGAGGCTGCAAGACGGGGCGCGTAACTTCCGTAATGCGTTAATGCAGGCACCGTTAGCCTCTAGGTCAGAAGAAACTGAATCATTAGATGTTTTTTACGAGGGCTTCGTTGGCTCTATACATACAGCTGCTTTAAGCGCAGGGATCTTATCGAAAACCATGCATTTTAAGGCTCGGAAGAGCTATGCAGCTTCAAAAGCATGGTTTGATGGTGAATGCGTCTCAGCAAGGAGGACTCTCCACCGTTCCTTAAGGGCAATGAGAAGGAGCACATATAGCTCCTCCTCTGTACAGTTATTTAAAGCTACGAAAACTGTCTATCTTGACACATTGAGGCATAAGAAGTCTAATTTTGCCACCACAATATCCAATAGGTTTTCTGCAGTTCACAACTCGGCGGACTTTTGGAAAACCTGTCGTTCTTTTCGAAAAAAGCCCATGGCGGGAGAGCAGGTGCCTGATGAGGCTTGGAGGGCTTACTTTGAGGAGATATTCCCCCCCGGAAGTGTCCCCTCTGGAGACGTTTTTTGGCACCTTCGACCCTGACCTGGACTCGCCTATTACGATATTAGAAGTTAGAGACAGTATTGGGAAGCTGAGGACGGGAAAGGCCGTCGGCCCAGACGAGTTACCAGCAGAGCTTTTTAAGCTGCTCGATGTCACGTGGCTCTCCCGCCTTCGGCTTCTCTTCAATAAAATCCTTCTTGCGGAGACCTTCCCCGCTGGCTGGGCACAAGCTTCGATTTTTATACTTTTTAAGAAAGGCGCACGCGATGACCCGTCAAATTATAGACTTATCGCGCTGACAAACGAATTAGCCAAAATCTTTTCGCAGATTATGTGTAAACGCCGGACCGAGTGGGCTCTGTTAAGGGACCTGTTGCCTGAGGAACAAGCCGGTTTTCGCATTGGAAGGGGCACAGAAGACAATATTTTTTCGCTCCTTGCTTCCACTCAGATCATGCTCAGACGTCAAAAAGCAAAAGTATTCGGTTTATTCGTTGACTTTAAGAGAGCTTTCGACTCGGTACCTCACAGGCTCCTTTGGCGAAAGCTTCTCGGTCTGGGCGTTAGTGCTAAATTTGTAAGAGTTCTCTCAGCTCTATACCAGTCGGGCACAGTACATCTTCAGTCGAGTAGCTCTACAATTTCGGAATACAATGTAACGCGTGGGGTCCCGCAAGGGGAAATCTTAAGTCCGCTTCTGTTCATTTTATATATCTCGGACATTCTGGCTTTTTTTCGTGAAGAAGGCGCACGCGGGGTGGACGTTTCGCCCTCTAGAGACTTGATGATGCTGCTGTACGCCGACGACCTTACCATCTTCGCTTATTCTCCAGCAGATCTCCGAAGAAAGTTAACCTTACTCTCGGAATACTGCCGTCAAAACCACCTTACTGTTAATACTAATAAAACCGAGATAATCTGTTTTAGGAAAGCGGGCCAATTAGACGCGCACTCCAGGTCTTTTACGTACGAAGATGGCCGGTCGAGGTTGTGAGTGGTTATCGTTTCCTGGGGGTTATATTCTCCTCCTCAACGCGTGGCCTCCATTCCACGGAGGATACCATAGACCGGACGAACGCCGCGGCATCACGACGAAAGCTGCAGTCTTATCTTTGGTTCGCCTGGGCCGCGTTCTGGAAGCTGTATAACGCAATGATTATCTCCGTTCTGCTTTATGCAGCGCCTTTCTGGGCCCTTCGTTATTTGGACAAACTGGAATCCGTCCAGATAAGCTTTTTTAGAAAACTTTTTAACCTACCCAGAAATACACCGGCCTATCTGGTGCGTTTAGAATTTGGTATTTTGCCCATTGCGGTAGAAATTCTGTCAAGAACTGTTAAATGGGTTATTAAAACTCTTAAGCTGCCGGACTCCAGGCTGCCCAAATTACTACTTCTCCGGCTAAAGGAGTTGGCATCATTTCCGCATTCGAACGATGCTTTCAATTGGGCGTCCCAGTTAAAGACTATACTGGACAGGGCAAGCGCAAGCGAACTATGGCTCAATTTTAGCGCGGAGCACTGGGAACAGTCAGGTCAGCACATAGTCGATACATTTGCTGAGACTTGTAGGGGGAACGACCTTAGATCATACTATACGTCTGATTCGGTCCAGTTACCAATTTACCGTCTTACTTCCGACTCGTCGTATACCCTGTACCCTTCGCGCCTGCCCTTGCACTTTCTTAGAGTAAAGATTCAACTAAGGCTTGCGACCATTCATTCGCGATCGTTTTACGTTGCCAGGAACAAATACCAATATAATCCGTCTATGCAGTGTACGCTTTGTAACTTAAAGGCAAGCGAAACGTTAAAACACATTCTGACCGAGTGCCCTTTGCTTGTTCCCCCCATTCCACAATTTTCCTATGCTTTAACTCAGCATCAGATTCATTCGGGCGAACTTTTGTATTCTTTAACATGTAATTGCGATGCGCAGTCTGCGAAACTATCGTACAACTACGTTAGAGCCATTTTTGCGAGGAGAGCGTTCCTACTCGGCGGTTAAATTTCGTTCAATTAAATGTTCCGTCTGTGCGTCAACTAAATGCGTTATATTCTGTTTATATTTTCAGCTGTGAAAAATTGTGATTTTATTTTTTTTTGTACTCGGAACTCCCTCTCAATAGGGCAGTGTATCCTAATTAAGAGAGAAATATATATCTATCTATCTATCTAATTCATTACCCGTTTTGAGAATTAATGCACAAATAATAAAGTTGTTTATGCGTTTATGTTATTCGGTAACATTAATGAAACAGGTCATTACTTTTAATGTTCATGTAATCGAATATAACATTCAAATACAAATGCATTACTTTTAATGCATTAGTGTGCATCATAATTGCATTAAACTTAAGGATTTTGTTACAGTGTACATTATACAGTAGTTAATTCTAACACGATTATCAACATCAAACTCGCTTGAAATATCTAAGATTTCTGTTACATGCACAAAACGCCATAATTATTAGTTGTTATCTTATTCACTAGAGTGCGTTTAACAGCGACAAGCGCTGAGACACGCTGAGACGTAACGCATGATAGAAGTCGGTTTTCGGTTAACTAATAAGGACTTCTCTGATGGGCCTGTATTTAATACGATGCTTGAAATTATACCTGTAATTTATGTAGGACGTATGTGAGAACTTTGATAAACTTGATAATTATTACCTATTTTGCCTTTTACTTCTTTTCATTACTCGTCGAATAAAAATGGAATATAAAATTATGCATTTGGAATTATGTCATATTATATGGAACAGTGAGCCATCACCTAAAAGTAAAATGGATGTAATAGTAGACAGTATTAATTCTTCCAATTTTTGTGCTGCTGACCAAATCCCTATAATTCGTGAGAAATTAAGAAAGTATTTTGTACCAACGTTTAAAAAAAATGGATAGAAGCTGCACGGATGAAAAATGTTTTTCTTAAAAATTGTAAAGAGTATCTAGATAGGGGCTTCTCAGTACAATTAAATTCAAACAGAGAAACGAATGTCACGAGTTCGTCAAAGAAAACTTCAAGTTTTCCAAGAAAATCATCATATTCGAGTAACCGAATCAGGAGCTAAGGTTAATTTTATTTCTTTACTAGCTCATACTACTAAATGTATAATTATGACTTTGTGTACAGAACAGATTGTAAATTTACAAGGCCAAAAACTGGTTCTTGTTGGAAAATGGGGAATGGACGGAGCTTCTGGACAGCAGACTATCAGACAATCTTGGTCTAATCAAAGTAACAATCGTACTAATATCAATTGTCTTCAGTCTGATAATAGCGATTATAATGACGAAGAAACCAATGTTGATGTGAAAGAAGATATGTTTGTTAATGATAGTCGTTCGGATAAGTCTGTATTCCTAGTTACATTTGCTCCAATTCAGATACTTGCTGAGGATTGTATTGTTTGGTAGAATTATACACCTTCTTCTATTTACTATTGTAGACCTGTATTATTTGAGTTTATGAAAGAAACTGAAGAAGGTATTCAAAAGGTCTAAGCATTATTTGAATTTATTGGATAAAGTTAGGTCATACTGCTTTACTTATGAAGACATGAACATCGAAGTAAGTTTTGACCTAGAGTGCACCATGATTGATGGCAAAGTGTGTAATGCACTTTCAGGACAAAAAGCATCATCCCGTTGTAATATATGTAACGTGGGACCTTCTAAAATCAATAATTTAGATCACGTCTTTGAACTCAAATGGCAGGGAGAAAACTATAAAATTGGATTATCCGCATTACATGCTTGGATTCGATGTTTGGAATTCATGCTTCATATTGCATACAATATGGATTTTAAGAAATATTGTGCTGGATCTGCGGATGAGAAGAAAATTGATGTAGTCAAGCAAGGTAGTGGCACTACTAATAATGGAAATGTGGCTCGAGAATTTGTTTAAAATGTTGACACAGTAGCTGTTATAACTGGAATTAACAGGGAGATCTTAATGAGGTTATACAATATTCTTCAAGTGCTTGCCTGCGGTCAAAATACTGATACTGATAAGTTCCAATTATATGCTTTGGACACAGCTAAATTATGTTTACACTTGTACCCATGGTATAAAATGCCTCCCGCGGTACACAATATTTTGATTCACGGAAGTGAAATCGTGAAGAAATTCCATTTACCTATTGGGTGGTACTCGGAGGAGTGTCAAGAAGGAAACAACAAAACCGTCCGAAATGCCCGCTTAGCACATAATCGAATGGCACAACGAATACTTACAAATGAGGATATTTTACATCACCTTTTGGTGTACACGGTTTCCCTGATAAGCTCTTTGAGATTCAAAGCGAAGAATAAACCACTAAAATTAACAGTTGGCGCTCAGCAATTACTGAAGGAGTAATCCAATTTTCCTCCAAATTAAGACTACAGTAAATAGCATAAAAAGCGATACATTTAAAAAGTTTTACAAGTAAAAAAAAATAAAAGTAAATAAAAAGTAAAAAAAAACGTATAATACTTAAAAAAAAAATGGAACTAAAAGATAAAAGCAAAAAAATTATAGAAATTAAAAAAAGTAATAAAAAAACCTTTTTTTATTGTAATCTTATGAAGGGGCATGCGTATTGTCGAAAAATCACCCCTAGACAATACAACTAATGACAATCGATTGTCATTGTATATCGTTTTCTTCTCACGTATTGAAGGATTATAATGAATTAAAAAGTGAAAATTTATAATCAGAAATATTCGTAATACGCCACAAACGTTGGTTATAAAAATAATTCATTGCTCTTTCCACAGGGCTGAGAATTGCGTTATTGTACAAAAATCACATATTATTTTACACCCCATTTCCGGATTCATAAGACCGAGGAATTAAATATAACTCCAAGTGTTGTCAAAATAATTCGTCACTTTACAGCTCATTTGATTGATAATTACGATCATGTGTGATCGGTGTGAAGTTGGCCCCCCACTTGACTAAAAAAAAAAATTACAACAGTTCTATATGCCCCCCACATAGTTCTGAAGTTCTTTATACATTTTGAAAATAGTTCTGTTGATTTTACCCAAAAAATTGCATTTGGTAATATGGGGGGGCCAACTTCACAAATTACAAAATTTAAAGACCCGTAACTCTCCCATTTGTCATCAGATCAAAAACTTTCATCAGGCAAAGTTGTAGAACTCTTTGGGGGGGGGGCAAAAGGAACTCCAGAGAGAAAATCGATTTTTTTAAATTTTTGAATTTTTGGAAAAAACAGGAACTCCAGAGAAAAAATCGATTTTTTGAAATTTTTGGTTTTTTGGAACAAAAATAGACTACCTGTAATAATCATATTTTTCTCTGTAGTTCCTTTTGCCCCCCAAAGAGTTCTACAACTTTTCATTATGAAAGTTTTGGATCCGATGACAAATGGGTTATTACAGGTAGTCTGTTTTTTCCAAAAATTCAAAAATTAAAAAAAATCGATTTTCTCTCTGGAGTTCCTTTTGCCCCCCAAAGAATTCTACAACTTTTCATTATGAAAGTTTTTGATCCGATGACAAATGGGAGAATTACAGGTAGTCTGTTTTTTCCAAAAATCCAAATATTTCAAAAAATCGATTTTTTCTCTGGAGTTCCTCTTGCCCCCCAATGAGTTCTACAACTTTGCCTTATGAAAGTTTTTGATCTGATGACAAATGGGAGAGTTACGGGACTTTAAATTTTGTAATTTGTGAAGTTGGCCCCCCGATATTACCAAATGCAATTTTTTTGGTAAAATCAACAGAACTATTTTCAAAATGTATAAAGAACTTCAGAACTATGTGGGGGGCATATAGAACTGTTGTTATTTTTTTTTTAGTCAAGTGGGGGGCCAACTTCATACCGATTCATGGTGCACGAAAAATCTGGTATTTTACCCATTTGGTCCTCTGTTTTCTCGTTTTGTAATCAAGGCCAAATAATGTGGTATGTAGTATATTCATGAAATCGTTTTTTTTAAGCAACCAATGAGTAATCTGCGTATTTCTTTGTTTTTTAAATGCACGATTTATTTTTCTGAAAATACGGACTATTATATTATCATTAAACGAATTTCACAAATCAATAAAAAAAAAACCGGATAGGATTTAAATAAACTTTCGTCTGTTTTTACAGTTGATATTAATGATCTTTTTTGTAAATATTTTAATGTGCTTAAAAAATATAGAATTTTCTTACATTCTGAAATTACAAGTCAGATCCATTTTCATAAATAACTACAATAATAATAAAATATGTTCATAAAAAATAAACCTTCTTTTTCAGCATGTAACGAGCCGTTTAACTCGACCGCGCGGAAGAGAAAGAGCGGCGGAGAGAAAGAGGGCCATTACAATTTATATCGACGCGAGTAATTAAGAAAATATAAAGGAGGAGATGCGCGCTTTTCCCGGCCGGTCGGCCATTTTGGATCCCAAGCCCACGTGGGATCCGAGCGCGCATCAATGGACATGCGCGCGCAATCACATGGCGCTGGCGCTGGTGCGCCTCTACATGCGCAGAGGAGGTGCAACGGCGCCCTGGTAGCGCAGCATAGAAAGTGGGCAACAACGGGCCGAGTTCCGAGCTCGGAGCGCATGTGTCGCCGCAATGGGGCGCAGGCGCTCCAAATTCAAATGAGGGGCAGGCTGTCAAACTCAAATTAAGCAAATTAGATTTAAATGTTTGACAGTTCCCGTCCCGATTCTTAGTAAAAAAGGAACTCGGCGACTTGACTGGACATAGGGATACTTACCGAGGTATTATAAGACCTGGTAAGTATCCCTCAAACTCTCTCTTCTACACGGACTCCTGGTGGCAACCTCGACATCTCGCTGCCTCAGCAACAATCCGGAGACCCTGGCTGCTCCGGGAACAAAAAGTGGGCCCACACCTTCACAGCCAGCAGCAAATCCAATAATTCATGGAGGCGGCGAGGATATAATTTTTGATAAATCACCAGGATCTGACGACGGCACTCCGTCCGTCAAGGACAAAAGTGGCTGCTGGTCCTCTCCCTCGTGGTCGCGAGGGAGTGCGACACCTAAATAGGTTCACGAGGTGACAGCAACCGAAGATTCGAGAAACATTTAGACGGATGGAGGACCCAAACAAGAGGATTGACGCCGGAACAAGAAAGAAGACAAAAGTAAGCCTCTTTCTCTTCCGTTCGCATATTAAATAAAAGGAATGTGTATATAAATTATTATTGTTTTTGATAATGTCCTAAAACATGTTATGTAATGTATGTATGTATGTGTGAGCGTGTGCATTGAATGTGTGTCCGTGTTATTATTTAAATTATTACCGCGTAACTTATTTCGTTGACGAAATGACAGTTCTTCTATACCTTGACTCACACGAATTACCAACGACTCGACTACTTATTTTATAATCTTGACTCTTATTTTTTATATGTGCAACGACAACCTCGAGTGTGTTGGTATGTGTGTGATAATAATTTTATTCATTGACGAGTCCAATTGTTTATATAATATTCAAAGATAAATATATTTTAATTGAATGACTAAAATAATTATGACGTTTTATTTCAGCAACCAACGATTCCTGTCTATTATTTTATTAATGATTGACTATATTTGACATATATTTAATTTTATGTTTGGACGATTCAGAGAGTTTTTATCGTTTAGACTCCGATTCGTTTCAAGCAATATTAACAGAAATAATAATATTTTTAATCAGAAGAATACTATAAAATCTTATATGATTATGGAACATTTTGTAATTGTTAATTTTTTCATAATATTAATAATGAGTATTCATCGGTATAATTAATCCTATAACGCTCGTGGTACATGTGCTGAACCACAAATTCGTTAAAGTCGTCATAATTAGAATTCCTTGAAACTCGTTACTCAAGGGAGTTTTTGGGGTCGCTGATTACGAATCTGAAGTCGGATTTTTGAAATTCAAAATGTCTGATATAATATTGTAATCAGCGACCCCGAAAACCCCCGAGTAACAAGTTTCAAGCAAAAGATAGGTCAACCTTTTTCATTAAATAACTATTTTTTCTTATTTTTCGCCCCCTGTGTGGGTTCCGCCATTTTGAATTTTCACATTTTGAGCTCAGATTCGTAATCAGAGACCGCGAACACCTCTGAGTACCTTTTACTATTTTAATCGCTGGCGAGGAAATATGTCTAATTTGTATGCTGTAAGAAATGATTCGTTTCATCGCAAATTACCAACCTTTACAAGCCCATAGAACCAAAATCCTGCCTTAACGGAAGTTATGGACATGAGAACTTTTGATCAGCTCGGTATGAACAACATTTTCCTGCAGTTTGAACAGAATCGACCGAAAGCCAATTTCCATAAGGTCTGTGCAGGGTCTTTTAGCGATTTGTTTCAAAATTTTGTAAACGAAGAAAGTAATTTTAAACAATGCGACGGTATAGTACAATCCCTTAAGTACTTGTAAAAAAAAAACATCAGAACATTTGGAGGAGTTCTAGCACCTTGCACCGATTTTTGTCTTCAAAACTGCATGTAGCCTACGCGCCGGTTCACTGCCCGGCGCGACGGTGGTGCACGAAACGTTTGGGCAGATGCCATTATTCATATTAAACAAAGCCCGGCGCGCAGGAGTTGTATGTTTTCGTTGCCCGGGTGCGGTTTACCTATCTCCACAGATTTCGGTTCTCATTCTCAGAAAATGTATATCATCATATATATTATCTTCTAGTTACAGAATATTCATAACGTGAAGTAATGCATTATAATCAAATATTTGTAAATGCTATCGGTTACATAATTCGTTGACAAATTCATTCCTAATCGATCTTATCTTAAATGTAGTTCAGTCAATTATGCGAGTGTCTTTTTAGGTGGTTGTTCGTGATTACGATGCGACTTCGTGGTTTGATCTGGGCATATGCGAACGCCAATTTCAAAATGTGAGACGGTGTAATTATAAAATAAATTCTAAAAACCCAGGGATGCAAAAGATAAAACTATTTTATTTTTACTGTACACTTTTGGTTCACGCACGCGTTCGGTTAAAATAATCGTGTTTCGCGCTATACAAGCGTATCGTCCGAGTAACTGTGTAAGACTAAAACTAAATCGCTATCGCTCTTCTTTTCGTATTCGCACTTTCCGAATTTTCTCGAAGAGAATAATAACGCATATGCAAATACAATCTCACTGCTATTTGCCAATACATATAAACACCAATTCATATAATGCCAATACATATAAATTACAATTCACAAATCCAATAATATGAAATGTACATTCGGCGCGAACATACCCCCGCACTTGAAGCCTGTCGCCTTCAACATATTATAAGCAATATGAACTATAGAGAATAACATAATTCAACTTAACGGTAATATAGGTACTCGCACTACTGGTCATTTATAAATACCTTTTGATGTACGTTCATTTAAAATTTAAAAACAATGTGACTGCCAATGGCTATATTGTTTTTCTGGATTTTCCGCCACCTTTCTTAGCGCACGAATTGCAAGAAAGGAGGCGGAAGTGGTTCCGTAAGTTACGGTCGATAATTCAAAGGTTTTTAAAGGCTGTGAAATGGAATCTCTCTACAGTATTCTTTCAAAAGCTCTGTGACAATCGTTTTAAACCACCTGTCGATACATTTTCGCCTAATCCGCGGTTATTGCAACGGCGTAGATTCGAAATCGCGCGAGAATAGAGAAAAGATCCTTCTGCAATATGGTCCTGTCATAAGGGTATCTTTCAAAGAAACTCCGGAATCAGTCCTGCAGGACGCATCGAATACTAGGCGCAATTTTGTAGTAGTACTAGTCTGTTTCAAAACGGCCTGATGTGGCAAATAATAATAGGGCATTCGATAAGAAATAGGTTCTGACAACTCACGCATATGTCCCAATTCTAAGTACTCTCGAAGAAATAAACGATATTCATTGTACATTTCGAGTTAACGAATTAATCGTCGTGCTAAAGCCATAAAACGACGTTTAGCAATTTCGAAAGAGTCCCCAAGCTCACAAACTTTATCCACCTTCATGGGAAGCTTCACAACAAATACGACCTTCGTCATTTCTATATGAACTCTCCTGAAACAATGTTTCGCAGGCTTCTAGCTTTAATTGAGAAACCTTCTTCAATAAATGCTATACGCTCTAAAATTACGACATTGTTTCATTGAGAGATTCAATAGCACTTGCGTAGCATGCCATAACACAAGAATGTCTATTGCTCTCAGGGGCTTGACCCGAAACTATTCTTCCGACCTTTGTCTTTTGAAATATTGCTCGCGCATTCGAGGATTTGATTTGCCCAACAGACTATAAATCCCAAAAATGCTGTGCGCGGATCTATAGGTCAATCTCCGACGGCACATTGAAATTCGGATCTGCTAAATCGATATCAATAGGGAAGTTTAAATTCAATGTTTGAATGAACTCTTGCGGTAATCTTTGCGTAATTTTTGAAAGAATTATGCAATCCACTTTTTCTGCGTAGGCATTAAATCTCGAATGTAAATGTAAATTTACCGAATACTTCACGTTACATTTGTTTTCAGTGATTCCCATAATCAATAGCTGCAATTTTCTTCGCGACAAGTTTAATCTCTTAGCCAAACCTTCCGTAATGAAATTTAATTGCGAACCGCTATCCAAAAGAGCACGAGCTGCAATACGTTCTCCTGATGAATCGAATACATATACTACCGCAGTCGACAATATTATTCTATGCGAATTTCGAGAGATAGATACACATTGCGTCACGATGGGTGATAAATTTTCGCGTTCTTTTACATTCCCCGGTTCAGTACTGTTGTTTACAAGATTTTGCGACTCTTCAAAGTGCAAAAGAGTGTTGTGTGACTTGTTGCATTTTCGATATGCACTAGATGGACAATCTTTTGCTTGATGACTCACAGTCTTTAGACAATTTATACACAAACGTGCATTTTTTATTACTCGAAACCTTTTATTTACAGTCAATTTTCGAAAGCCGTCGCATTGATAAATATGATGCTGATATTTGCAAAAAACTCACGACTGTTGCACGGATGCGATATATGTATTTGCATGTTTCGATTTTGATACCATTTTCGAACTATTACTTTCAAATGCCGAGGATTTTAACGAAATTGCCTCTAAGGCGTTACACCGTTGAATTAAAAAATCATTCAATTGCTTTAACGTAGGCGGCGATGAGTCAACCCAACTGTTCTCCCATTCTCTTCGGGTAAAATGATCTAGATTTGTTAACATTAAGTGAATAACGAGATCATCCCAAGATGCGACTGGTCTATCTAGAGCCTTAAGAACGCGAAGGTGCTTCGAAAACCCATCCAGTAAATTTCGCAACCCGGTCAAATTTTCTTTGGAAATTGAAAGAATCTCGACAATCACCTTGATATGAGTTTGTTCTATTCTTCGTTTATTATCATATCGCTCTGTTAATAAAGTCCAAGCTTCTTTATAATTAATTTCGGTAATATCATGCGATTTTATTACATTTGCTGCCTGCCGCTTTCATGAGGATCTTAAATAATGGAACCTTTGAACATCATTAAGCGATGTATTTGTATATATCAGTTTTTCAAATGAGTCATGGAACGTGTACCAATCTTGCACCTGCAAAGGTGGGCAATTCAATTTTGGGCAACCTAATTTGTATCGCAGCATTTCTGAATGAAGAGTCCCCATCCACGGAAGGAGTCGAAGCATTGTTCGCACGCGACTGTACGCTTTCGAGTAATGACTCATATTTTGCCAATACATAAAAATACGAATGTTGAAACGCTGATCTTTCGTTTTCATGAACTGCATTCAAATCGGCATTTCACCACCGCTTTCAACATATTCCAAGTTTTCGATATCGGTTTGAATAGTGTCATATTGTTTCCAAAGTTCATTAAGTTTTGTAACACGATTAACTAAATCAAACTTGGTTATCATATTTTGGTTAACTGATTCTATATAATTCTTATATCGAATGCCTTGAGTCTTCAATGACTTACGTTTATTTTTTAATTCGGCTAACGAATTTCATTTTTTAACATTTCTTTTTTAAAATTATTTTTAATAAATGAGTTAAAATAGAAAGAAATCGAAAACTTCAAATATGCAAAAGTTTTACTTTTTATATTAATTTATACAAAACATTTACATTAATAAAAAAAACAGTTAAACTGAACAAAGATTTTGAACAACGAAAAGAATTCAATACTTATAAAATCAATTAAATAACACTAATGTAGTACTCATCGTAGACTTCGAAGATTCAAAATGTAGGTATGCTTCTTCTTCCGCAACGAGCCCTCTAGTCGTTTATCGAAGCATTGTATTGACTTAGACTTTGGATGGTAGCAACCACTTCCGATTTTCAAAATTATCACGTGACGATTGTTCAACTAAATTGTTTCTCCGAAAAGTTGACTTGTTTACTTCACCAAATTTTTAATTGTTTTGTTTTCAACGAATACCCCAATTATTCGTATTGTCGAATATCCAACTAAATTATTTCACAAATATCCTGAAGTTTTTTCAATAATTATCAAAACTTAATTATTTCAGCGAATAACCAGATATTGTTTCGATGTTTGCCCAAACTACTTTGTTGCAATGGATAGACAAATTATTTTCTTAAACGATGATCTAACTTGATTGTCTCAGCGAAACGTTCAAATTTTTAGTTTCAATGAATGTCCAATTTATTTCCTTATTTACGAAGTTTTATTGAATATTCGGAATATCGCAAAACAACTGTCGACATACAGTCGCATTAAACGTTTTGTGTTTCGAATTGCGCCCTTCCAATATGGCCGTTTTTACTCGATTTGACGACGTGATTGTTTACCTTAATACATTCCAATGAATTGTTCATATCTGTTTCCAAATAAAAGGAACGGTTCAAAACTAATTTGCATTAAGTTGAAATACAATCACCAACACACGATTAACTATCACACGATTTTGAAGCACCGTTTCCTTGGTAAAGTCTTTAATTTGCTCACTTGTACTATCCAATTCAATGTCAAGAAATTACTGTGCAAAATGAAATGTAGGTGGAAAGAATCGTACAATATTGCCGCGACATTTGAAACAAAAATGTGGAAAATACATTACAACAATAACATTGAAGGTGTACTATAATGTTCAACAGCGTAAACGTGTAAAAACCTTTATATCATTGTAATGCATTTGAAAAAGATGTGTTTTTAATTTTTAAAACATATCCAAAGTTCCTCCTTTTACTCGCTATACGATAAATACTAATACTATATTATAAAAATACTATTCTTTCATTCATGTATTGTCTTATTAAATAACATCTTACATTCAATGCATATATACTCTATTTTATAGAACGCATTCGGAACTGCTTGTACGTGCACAGGAGCACGGACATTGGAACAGGTACCTACCAATGTAGGAGGCAAACTATTAGTAAATTTAAAAAAAACGAGTGATCAAAGCGCGAAGAATAAAAGAAATGTCGAAAATGTGGGCCACTGTTAAGTTAGCTTGTACCGCAGGAATGAGTTTTATTCCGGATACAACGATTGTTTCTAATCCCAAACCCAACGATTCAGATCCATTCAGAACTTATCTGGAAAAGGTGCAGTTCGAATAAATTATCTGTGGAAGCGATGTCATTATAGGAGTGTCCTGAAGTCGTTCGTGAAGACGAAGAAGACGAGGAAGACCAAGACGACGAACTAGTTAGATATTCTAATGAAAGTTTTGACGTTGATTTAAAATAACACAAAATCGAACTATGTAAACAAATTATAATTCAAATTTGTCGGCTTATGTTCTGCAAAGCAATTGGTGGTTATTGTGCCAATCAAACGTTTCAATATGGTTGTAATATTTTTCAAGCGCCCCCGGTCGAAATCATTCCAATTCCCGATCAGGCGGCTTTTTTGAAACAAAAAAAAAAGTCCCGCTATTTTCGGTTTCTGCATATTGTTCATTCAATGAACATCTTAATTCAGCATTTTTAACATTTATATTAAAAAATGATTTTTCAAAAAAGCCGCCTGTTCGAGAATCGGAATGATATTGACAGAGGGCGCTTGAAAAATATTTCAACCATGTTGAAATGTTTCATCGACGCGATTACCAACCATTGCTTTGCAGGACATAAGCCGCCAAATTTGAATAATGATTTGTTTATTACGAACCTGCGCAAATTTCCATTTATTCGTATAGTACTATGTCCTTTTCGAAAATAAATAGGAACTAACTATTCGCCACATTGTGTTTGATTTTGACATAATTAAATTCTTAATTTTGAGTCCAGATTCAGAATCAGCAAACACCAAATCTCATAATAAGGAGGTTTCATGTAAATAAGTTTATAAATGAAGAAAACAGATAGTCGATAGTTTACCATTTTGTGTACGCCATTTTGAATTTCTTAATTTTTAATCCAAATTTAGTATCAGCTACCTCAAAAACCTTACATGTAAGTTTCTTCAGAAATTGTGTTACGATTTAGGGGTTCTGTCTAGAAATTTCAGCGATCTAGAACGAGATTCAAAAAATATACTTTTTAGTATGGCGCCAGAATTAAACCTACTTCAACCTGTTTAGAATGCCATAAGCTATTCAATAATATTAATAGAGTTTTAAAAATCGGGTGCAAACACGTGCAAATGGCGATATTTCTATAGGCCTCGTATCTGCCAGTTTCGTATTCTCGTTAAATATTGATTTAAAAAATATACTTTCTAGTATGGCGCCAGGATTAAACGTACTTGAACCTTGTTTCGGAATCCAATGGACTCAGTCGGCGGGTTCGTTCGGATAGCTTCGCTCAGCGGTCTGGGAGGGAAGGCAAAATAGAACACGAGAGATCCAAATCAAGAACGTTTATTGTACAAATTGTTTACACCAGGCTCGACGGGGGGAGGGGACGGCCACGACGGGGGTCAGCTCTCCGCTCACCCGGTGAGGAGGGAAGTCAGGGATGCTGTGAGACGCTTCTGATGCCAGCCCGCCTACGAAATGCTGAAAATAAAAGTGTTCGTACGCGTCGCGGGAACGGGATTCCCGAGGATCCCGGTTAACGCCCAATTTATCAATATGATCGTGGCGACCGTGCTCAGAGTAATTTCGTGACGATATCGTGAATGTTGCGTGCGCATGAAAGAGTGCCGCAGCCATGGGCGGCGTTTCGCATGACTCTGATGACGGTGAAGGTGACAAGCCGATGGGTAATGAGCCGTGAATAGGTGAAGAGCGGGTGGGGAAAATGAGGCGAAGTGGGGACGGTTCCTTAACAAACCTGTTTAGAATGCCATAAGATATTCAATAATATTAATAGAGTTTTAAAAATCGGGTGCAAAGATGTGTAAATGGCGACATTTCTGCAGGCCTCGTATCTGCCAGTTTCGTATTCTCGTTAAATATTGATTTAAAAAATTGTCACGTCTAGCGAGAAAGAACTATGTTGTGGGAACAACAACAAAATAATAATATTGAATTCGTCCCTCATACCTTGAGACGACCGGGTTAGGGAAAACTTGTGGAATGAATTAATTGAAAGAATAATTTATTTCAAACATCGAATACATTTATTTTAAGAACAATTACAAATTCATTCAAATTGTTGGGAGGCTAAGGAAATTTCGAAGAATTGGAAGAAATTAAGATTGGAGGCGATCTCTTAGTGGTACCTCGGATATTGTCCGGCAACCACGGTCAGAGATCGTTGGAAAATAGAATTTGAAAAAGGATTGAAGATACGAAACGATCTCCTAGTGGTACCTCGGATATTGTCCGGCATCCTCGGTCAGAGATCGTTGGAAAATAGAATTTAAAAAGGATTGAAGATGGGAAACGATCTCCTAGTGGTACCTCTGATATTGTCCGGCATCCACGGTCAGAGATCGTTGGAAAATAGAATTTGAAACTAGATGCCTTCGACCCGGGTGCCTGCAATTTTGGCTAAATTCGTATTGCAGTTCCCTGACGAAAGGCTGATGCTTCCGGGAATATTCCCATTTTATTTCAAAAATTAGCTTATTAATTGGTTTGAACAATTGGTGATACTAAAATTACTTATAACTAGTTCGTACGATTATTACACTTCAGATTATCTTATAGTCCGTAATTGATGTTAGCCGGTGCACCTTAGTCTTTCTTGAATGTGCCATTAATTAGTCACTCACTGTGTTATATTCACACTAGTTATCATCACTTTTAATCGATTGAAATATGAAGTTCACACTAGTCGAAGTTCTTGATTATGCACCTTATGAAAGTCCATATGGTCTGGATATTTCTGACGCGGGAGTAGTGGCAGATTGAATAATTACCCCATTTAACTGATCATTTGGATATAAAGCTCTGGTTTCTTCCGTTGGTTCCTTAGGAGCTGAGGAATCGGTTTCTCTCGTTTTGGATGATGAGCGTAGATGCAACAGAAAATTGGATACTGAATCCATGACAGCACCCAATAAGTATAGAGACCAACCAAACGCCCTTTGCAAGGCGAATAAATGTATGGCAGTATCTATTAAAAATTTTAGGATCTTGGCAATTAAGATGATGCTTAAGAAGCCGGCACTGTATGTTCCGAAATTACTGAAACCTAACCAAAGACGGTTCCAGGTTGAGTCTGCGATTCGTTGCAACGTTTCTGTATCCAATAGACCTCCGACTGACAAGCCTGCCGAGTTATCGCCTTCACCCCTGACGGTACGTACCAAATGGTTCACGATGGCAGGTTGTTCAAAGGGACTCATAATGTAGTCTCTTAATCTTTCTAAATCTTCGGAAGTATATATGCCTTGACGAGCGAGGTTTCCAGGGCTCTGCTATTTCGACGTTTCTCTGTATTGTGGAGACATAATATGCGGTGCCCGACTTTCAACTACAGTTGGGAACACCTTGAACCACAGTCCTTCTAGCTGGAACATCTGAGATAATATGTTGTTACATGGCACTTCATAACCTACAAACTTTAGGATATGAGTCCGTGGGGATACGAAACATTAAGGTTTCGCCCTTATAGACTGGCAGTTCATTGTAACATTTTTCAGTGGTAGCGCGTTTTACTTCAACGACCACGCATTTGATGAGCCTAATTACTTCTCCGGTGGTGATGGCCATGTATCCAGGCCCCTTCTTGTAGGTGTATGCAAATTCTTCTGGTCTGATGATTGCGAGTGCCTGGGCGTTCCTCAAGAGGTCTTGTTCTAAAGCACATCGATGTAATTGGATGTCCCGATATAGATTGGTTGCTTGTGTCTTGACATGTTTTTCTACACAAATAAACTTGCTGTTTACGTAGGCGAAAAGATCCATATCTTGAGTTCGTGGAGGTGCTGGAGAGTTGAAGAACCGCTCTTTTTGTCATTCTAGGATGAATAGCTTGGGATGTTCCGTCTGTATTATGTTATAGCCACACAATGTTTTGGAACCACCCACAGCCAGCGCGAACGTGAGATCTTGGCTGATGACAGTATATATTGTTTCTGCAAAGACATTGGATACGTCTACCAGTTTAGAGGCGGGACCTTGATACAACACTCCGTATCTATTAAATTTGCAGGAATCCGTGGGAATGTTGTCCCAAAATGCAATACTTCCAAAGGACTCTAAACACATTCCTCGGTCAATGGGACATCGAGTACCGGTGTTTAGCATAACTTGATTAGACTGAAGTTGTGCTTGAGCGTCATAATCGGCGAGGGTAACCTTGACTCTAGCCTGCACAATGACGTCGTCCCAAGAACCGTATGGGTCAGTATAATGAGTGCCTTGACATTTTGCATCGAAGGAGATCCGACCTGCGAGACCAGTGCTAAATCCAGTGGTCCCGTTTTTCTTAAGCCCGTCTAGAATAGTAGAACCGAATACGAGACGTCCTGTTTCGTGCATTTTGTTGCACTCTTCACGACTGACGTCCTTCCCGTATTCTGCGATACCATTGGCTACAGCGGAACTGTGGCTGTGCATCCCACAGTGCGTGATCTTGCGAAACACATCTATTCTGCAAGTTCTGACGTGGATGTTACCGTAATTGAGTATTTGTAGAAGTTGTATATAGACAGCGCTTTTGTCTACACGGGGTTCGGGTATATCGCAATCTCCGATCTGGGTTAACGATATTACGGTTATATTGGCATTTGGCGTACCACAATCGTATGTTATTAATCCGTTGACGCCAAAATTCATTACCACGATGAGTGAGCTGACTAGAATTGGCAAGAAAGACATTGTTGATGTTCTTGAAGATCTCTTGATTGACTGGTTTCGCATTATGCACTAAAATATACAATTTTCTATTTACTACGTAACAACAAAGAATTACATATATATATATTTAATCTAAATTTATAAATAGTGAAAAAAAAATACGTAAATATAACAACTAAACATTCAAGTGATATAATAATCTCAATGGATACGTACGTCTGTCTGTTAGTGTTTATTAATCGCCAATTTAAAGTCATATGCATGTCTAATGTTATTCATTTATTTGTAAGTGCGCTGTATGTCCCTTTGCCCATAATTATTTCCGATTTATGTAAGCTTCTTTCGAATAGGCCTTAATTGGGTGGTATTTAATTTAGTTGGTGGCCATACTTGGGGCATAATTTGCAACCCCTATCTATCTCGTATACTGGGGACATGCAAAATCCGCAGGCGGCACAAAATTTTGGTATGAACTCCGCGTGAACGCGAGGCGGAGGACGTTGTTCCGAAAGGCTATTCATTGAAGAGGTTATGGAGCTACTCTTGCTCAAAAACTGTCGAAGTCTTTGGTAGCCTTTTCTCGCCTTTCCTGTTAGACGCTTTTTTGGTAGTAATTCCCTTGGATTAGTGACTGTTTCAAGGAGATGGTCTGTTCTTACAAAGTCATTGTTGTACATGCTTGTATGACCTGAGGCTTCTGATACATGTTCGTCGATCGATAGGGAATTTTCTGACACCTGATAATCAGATATCATGGATAATTGTTCCACATCAGTGATTGGCATTGATGGTTGTGACTCATCACGACTATTTCACGCGTAGAGGTTGGATTACATTTTTCTTCAATACCCAATGTGGCTCCAATGTACTTCTCGATTTCTGAGTCCTCACTAGTATCGGACACCCAATTTGACCCTTCTAAGACATTGTATTGTCCCGCGCAAACATCTATGTACCTCCATTGAGTCAGGCGTAGATGAGGGTTCATTTTCTAATGAAACGGGTGTTCGAACCGGCTTTGACTTTGGAATGGCAAATGCATCTCCTTGCATGCTCGCAGTTTCCCAAAGTTCTTCCGAAAAGGGCAGAGGTGGTGGCCTTGGTGGGGCATGATCACGCATTTGATCTGGTTCCGTATTTTACAATCCAAAACATTAATCATTCAGGTCAACGTAGAGAGCAGCCCGCTTACATTTTCTCAAGTCCCCTCTAGTCGGTAGTGAGGGGTCTTCTATAGTATCATCATAATTTGGCACATTTGAGCGCCGTAAGAAGCTTCAATCCTTCGGGATGGCTCCAGTATTCTTGAATTTCAGGTGCAAGATTTAATTCTCTTTATGTTCGTGAATGGGAGGTCTTTGGTCCTTCCGCGTTTTTTTAACTTGCATTGGAGGCATTGTCCTATGTAGACTTGTATATCCTCCTTCATATTTTCCCAATAATAACTTCTTCTCAATAGATGGTAGATTTGGTCACTCCCTTGTGACCCCCTATTACTGAATCATGCATTTCTTTAATGAGGTCAAATCGCTCTGAAATCTGAGGATGTTTTACTAACCCTAAACATATGTAAATTTTAGTGTCAATCGATTTAAGATGCGATACTAAGATTCCTTGGGCCTTGTGCCAATCTTCTCGGCTGGGGAAATCGATGCAAGGGATGCTTAAGCTTTGAATTTTGTACGATTTCAGTAACTCAGTTAGTCTTTTGATGCACATGCGGAATGCAGCTAGGAATTTATTTACGTCCAGATTGGGGTTGAGAGATGGCAAATAGAAGCCAAAATGTTGTTTGGTACCTAACTTTAAGGGTTTTATAGTACTAATTACTCCGGGACCGAAATCGCTTGGATCTCGTTTCCTAGTGTATTCTTGGGTACCGGAGTCAATCGGCTTTCCGGCTTCGTCAAAAAAAAATACAGAATTGTCCTTACGTATCATCAAACTATCTCGTGTTTCAAAAATGTTTTTGCTTGATATGAGCTTCTCTATCGTGTCTAATTCACTATCATCTTTACTATCTTGATCCGTACAATTTCTTGCCTTGTCACTTAATTCATCCTCCGAACGGTCGGGATGGCTATTTTCCTCTTCACTGTTTATGGGGTGGTATTTAGAACCAATTCCTTCAACATTGGTATCATGGATTTCGGTAGCTGGGACATCGGTTTCTATTTATGGTCGTTCGCAATTTGGACCAGAGTTTGGCGTGAGAATTGTTTCGGAAGGTGGATGTGCAACATCAATATCTTGATTATTACTGCTGGCCGGATCAGTTGGCAGTGTTTTCTTATTAGCCTTTCTTATGGCTTTTTAATTCTTTTGGTCGATACTCTTTCGATACTGTTGTCCGACTATTGAAGGTTTGCTGATCCTTTTAGAATGCCTAGTTGGCAAGTCTTAACGTATGGTTTTTATTTTCTCAGTCGTTTTACGTTCATTCTCCACCTTTGAGTGAGGAAATGCATCGACGAGCCCTAGCATTTCCGAGGGGATAGCGGAGATCGTATCGACTACTGGGATGCGCGATAGGGCGTCAGCATTTACGTTTCTTTTTCCCGCTTTATATTTTATATCAAATTCATATTCTTCTAGTTTGAATTGCCATCGTGTGAGGCGAGACGTGGGATCTCTAGAGGTTCGCATCCATACTAGCGGCTGATGGTCGGTTACGATAGTAAATTTCTGGCCGTATAGATAGGGTCTGAAATGTTGAACGCAAAACATTATTGCTAAAGCTTCTTTTTCGTAATTTGAATAGTTAAGCTGAGCTGCGTTTAATACCCTCGATGCATACGCGCAAGGACGATCTGAGCCTATGGGTCCTTGACTAAGAATTCCACCGATTGCATACCCGCTCGCATCGGTGGTAACTATAAAAGGTTTTTCAAAGTCTGAATATCGGAGCACAGGTTCTTCGCACAATTTTTGACGAAGTGTATCGAAAGCCAACTGTTGAGTTTCCGTCGATTCAAACAGTCGATCCTTTTCCAATAGTTTAGTTAGCGGTTTTGAAATTCTGGCATATTTATCGATAAATCGTCGATAATAACCCGTGAGACCTAGAAACTCCCGAATTCCCTTGACGTTTTTGGGCGTTGGAAATTTGGAACTGCTTCGAGTTTTTTGTGATCTGGTTTAAGTCCTTGGGTGATTAAATGACCAAGATATGTAACTTCGTGCCTCAAGAATTCGCATTTATCTGCTTGTAGTTGTAGATTTGCCTCGCTTAACCTGTGTGCAAGATTCAAGAACTTTTTGCGATGTTCTTGCATAGTTTTTGCATATATTACAATATCGTCCGACTACAATACGAACAACTCTATTCCTTGTAGTCCGGTCAATACTACGTTCATTAAATTCATAAACGTGGCCGGAGCATTTTTTAAACCGAAAGGCATTCTTGCGAATTCCCAATGACCGAGGTCGGTGGAAAATGCAGTTTCATGTTGATCCCTTTTGCTCCTCGGAATTTGGTGGAAACCGGATGCAAGATCAAAGATTGAGAAGTATTGGGCTCCTCCTAGTTGATCCAATATTTCTCAGATATTAGGTAAGGGATATGCGTTACCGATAGTCTTCTCGTTTAGTGCACCGAAATCCAATGCTAATCGCCATCTTTTGTTTCCTTTGCTATCCTCCTTTTTGGGAACAATCCAAATAGGAGTATTGTAGGGCGATTGTGACGGTGGGATTATATTGTTCGTCAATAAATCTTGAACTTGGCGATTAATTTCATCGCGCAAATTTCGGGAAAGAAAAAGGGAAACGGTATTGACGTTTGTAAATAGGTTTTTCGTCTGTTGTACGAATTTCGTGTTGTGTCAGGTGCGTTGAAGGTAGAGGCTCTCCTGGTATGTAGAATCTATCTGCGCTTTGGGTTAGTAAGATATCTATTTCTTCACGTTCTTCTTGATTCAAGTGGTCCAAACGCAGCAGTTCCTTAATTTTCTGTTGGCGGGATTCAGGTTGTATTTTGAGTATCCTAGTAGATGATATTTTTAATTTAGCCCTTTTTCTACGACGAGTGACGCGTTTCTGTTTGGTAAGTTTTGTTTCGTTACATTCTATTTTACTTACTTCCTCCAGTGTGGTCCTTACGGGCAAGTAAGAAAAAGGAATGTCCGTGGTGTCCATAAGCTTTTCCATTCCGGTTTTCTACTATCGCATTTCCCATGAATATTCCTTTAGGCAAGTTTATTAAGGGCATATAACCATGCATTATCTCGCTGTTTGCTACCCGTGTGTAAACGATCTGCCTAGATCGTGGAGGTATAACAAAAGCAGGAGAAGGTGTATAAAATGGGTTCTTTTCCCAGTTAATCTTAGCTTTGTGTTGGGATAGAAATGATGTCCCTATAATTCCATCTTGATAAATTGGAAAGTCGTCTGATACCACATGAAATTCAACTCGATTATCAAAGATGGTTAAGAATGTTTTTCCCTTGGTAGGTACATATTGTGGTGAGATTCCGAGTAATTTGAGCACACGAGTTTGGTCGATTGTTTTTGGATTGATAAATCTTTGCTTAATTATACATGGGCCAGCTCCCGAATCTAATAATAGTACTATTGGATCAGGACAGTTTATCCTTATAGATGGAGATTCACGATCTATTGTTAGCTTTACTGGTTACATTATTCTTGTTCCATGGGATATTCGATCATCCGAATGTTGGCGCGCGAAGATTGTTGATGCTGCATGGCCTCCCGACGAGGAAGGCTTGTAAAGTTTCCCGAGTTTCGCGGGCCGTTGTTAGAAACTTGGGTTTGCCGATCACGCGCAAAACATGATTCTATAGTGTGACCTGGTTTCTTGCAATAACTACAGGCTTCTCGTGTCCCTTGACGTTTAGATATTTGGAAACATTGGTTTGCCGTATGTCCATTCCGATTGCAGTACTGACAGCGCGGTGACTGTTGTTCTGATATGCGTGGGCAGTTTTTCGCAGTGTCCTTGTTGCATACAATATTGACAAGGGGTGCTTTCCTTACAATAATTCGAAGTGTGACCAGGTTTCCCGCAAGCTTGACAACTGGGTTGTAAAATTGTGATTGGAGTTCCGTATCGACAGTCACGAGCCAAATGTCCGGTGCGCCGGCATAGGTCGCAGACTTGATTTGAAGGTCGCTTGCGACATTCTTTAGCTTCGTGGCCTAGTTTGTTGCAGTACTGACATCTATTTCCTTGGCTTCGGCAGTCACGGGCTAAATGTACATTCTTGTTGCATAATTGACACGCGTCGCGTTTTCCCTGGATTTCGAGATTTTCTCGATTTCCGGACTTCTCACGTTTCCGTGCTGTGTGCTGTCGCATAGTTGGCAGCGATTTGGTTCCTTAACTAAAATTGGACATTCTATAGTTTAATGTAAGTTACTATTGCAAATATCACAGTCCATGATTAGTCGTTTGCGGTTTTCAATTTGGATTTCTATTTGTATAGCCTCTGGGCCGGCTTTGTTCAAGTCATCACGCGTTGCCATTCGATTATTAATTTCAGGTTTCAATCCTAAAATAAAGGCTTTACAACAGGCGAGCTCCAGTTCTGCGATTTTTTCGGTTGATAATTCCGTAGAATTTTGTCTGTACGCTTATTGCACTGGCGCGATTAAAGTAACTTGCGGCAGGTTCCGAATTTCCTTGGCATAAAGAGGTAGTTCCCCGTACACTTCTAATGTAGAAGTGTGGGATCCATGAATCCCTTTTAGAATATTCAACATCTCGGATATAGTATCGGGGTCTTTGCCAAGCATAGTACGATATGCTTCACCTTTTAATCTGGTAAGAGTTAATTTGGTGAGCGCGCGTTCTGCTGCATTAGGAATCATTTTTAAAGCGTTATTACAAGCTGTTGCGAATTCCGTATAAGTATATCCATCTCTAGACCTAGAGAATACGGGTATTGTATAGGCTGCATCTCGGACGCTTAAATATTGGTTACTTGCCATTTCGAAGGTGTTAAACTCGTATTTACCCGTAGATGCTGAAAAAGTGAAAACGAGGACTGGTTTAAATTTTCCAGGTCTTCACTGGAATTATCCGATTGATTTCCGAATGGAGTTAGTTTTACGACAGACTCAGGAACCGGATCTGAGTTATGCTCGGAAAACGCAGGTTTCGCAGGGGAATATAATAAAGTCGTGGTAGCTTGAAATGGGTCTATATGTTCACTGTTTAGGTTCCGCTCATTCACCGAAGGTAATCCCTCTACTAGCGCGGTTTTTCTCTCTTCTTCGCTAAGGGTTTTATATTTACTGCGAGTGAGTTTACCGCCTTCACTAATTTATCACGCTTTAAGAGAAAAAAAATAAACGGGTTGTATTCGCAGTGGGCATAACGATTTCTCGAAGTTAAAATATAATTAGATATACACATGTATATATATACATGTATATATATATATATATATGTGTGTGTGTGTGTGTGTGTGTGTGTGTGTGTGTGTGTGTGTGTGTGTGTGTGTGTGTGTGTGCGTGTGTGTGTGTGTGCATGTAAAGCCTGGAACGCGTTGTACCTGTTTTTGGATTTTCATTAGTAGTTTCAAGAAATAGTTTTGCGGTATGGCTTACGATTACGCATTCATAAATTTTACACAGAAGGCTGATATAAACCTTAAAATATTTACTATTCCCTATTAGTTATTACACGACCTTGCGGGACTTCGTGCTTTAATTTTTCGCGGAAATAAATTCTAATACAATTTAATCTATGTTTCGTTCGATCGGTGACGGCTTTGCTCTTTTGGCGGCTACGCGTTTTTATTATTTTACGCAGCAAATGATAATTTTTTGATAATTTAATATATATATTTCGATCGCGTGTGCGACGACTTCGCTCAGCGGCGGTTTTCCTCTTTTGGCGGCTTCGCGTTTTTATTATTTACGCGGAAAATGAAAACCTTTTGATAATTTAATATATATGTTTCGATCGCGTGTGCGACGACTTCGCCCAGCGGCGGCTTCGCTCTTTTGGCGGCTTCGCGTTTTTATTATTTTACGCGGAAAATGAAAACTTTTTTTTGATAATATAATATTTATATTTCGATCGCGTGTACGATGACTTCGCTCAGCGGCGGCTTCGCTCTTTTGGCGGCTTCGCGTTTTTATTATTTTACGCTGAAAATGAAAACGTTTTTTTGATAGTATAATATTTATATTTCGATCGCGTGTGCGATGACTTCGCTCAGCGGCGGCTTCGCTCTTTTGGCGGCTTCGCGTTTTTATTATTTTACGCTGAAAATGAAAACGTTTTTTTGATAGTATAATATTTATATTTCGATCGCGTGTGCGATGACTTCGCTCAGCGGCGGCTTCGCTCTTTTGGCGGCTTCGCGTTTTTAGTATTTTACGCGGAAAATGAAAACTTTTTTTGATAATATAATATTTATATTTCGATCGCGTATGCGACTTCGCTCAGCGGCGGTTTTGCTCTTTTGGCGGAAGGCGTTTTTATTATTTACGCGGAAAATGAAAACCTTTTGATAATTTAATATATATGTTTCGATCGCGTATGCGACGACTTCGCTCAGCGGCGGCTTCGCTCTTTTGGCGGCTTCGCGTTTTTTATTATTTTACGCGGAAAATGAAAACCTTTTGAATATTTATTATAATTTATTATTTATGATAATTTATTATTTTTACGCGAAAATAAATGTTAATACTTGAAACACTTGCTATAACGAATAGCTAAAACGCCCTTTTTTTTCGCTGAGCGAATAGCTAAAACACTTTTTTTTCACTTGAATTTGTCTGAAAATTAATAATTTATTATACATATAATATTAATTAGCAGGTTGTAACTGCATTGTATTCCTGTAAGAATTTTAGAGATTAGAACATATTATTCAATTCATCCACAAATTTTCAAACCCGATCCTGCCGACTACGCCAAAAATTATGTCCTTTGTCACGTCTAGCGAGAAAGAACTATGTTGTGTGAACAACAACAAAATAATAATATTGAATTCGTCCCTCTTACCTTGAGACGACCGGGTTAGGGCAAACTTGTGGAATCAATTAATTGAAAGAATAATTTATTTCAAACATCGAATATATTTATTTTAAGTACAATTACAAATTCATTCAAATTGTAGATTTGTTGGGAGGACGACTAAGGAAATTTCGAAGAATTTGAAGAAATTAAGGTTGGAGGCGATCTCTTAGTGGTACCTCGGATATTGTCCGGCATCCACGGTCAGAGATCGTTGGAAAATAGAATTTAAAATGGATTGAAGGTGGAAAACGATCTCCTAGTGATACCTCGGATATTGTCCGGCATCCACGGTCAGAGATCGTTGGAAAATAGAATTTGAAAAAGGATTGAAGATGGGAAACGATCTCCTAGTGGTACCTCGGATATTGTCCGGCATCCACGGTCAGAGATCGTTGGAAAATAAAGAATTTGAAAGAGAAAGAAGGAAGGCAGTTCTCCTGGAAAGAAAATATTACTGAAAATACAAATCTTGCCAAAACTTGGAAGTTTTATTCCGAAATAAGGGAAAAGACGAGTAAGGAAGAACTGACTTTTCTTTTCCAGGGTTCAAACTCGTCGACTCGGTTGCGAGTTCGAGTTTTTCCTTTCCTTACATTTTAACGTTCTACAGTAGTGAAGGAGGAAGAACTGTTTCCTAGATTGGATGAATGGGAAGAAAGTGGGCGGGCCTAATGCCCTAGGAAAGTGAAAGGAAAGATAGCTCTATCGTTCCTACCACCTAACGATTTTTGATTTGTTATTAATAACTAACATCCGTAATAAATAATAATTCTAGCGCAACGCTCGCAAATATTATAGTAATATATATGTATAAGAAGATACTTGTCACGTACGGCGATGGGGTCACGTCCTGCGAATCAAGGCAAACAGAACTCTTCTTGTTCTTCTCCTCAACCACCCTGTCTATGCTCTATCATCTACCATGGTACTTTGCTCGCGATGCAGCCCGGTAGACCTTCGGACGGAATACTGGTCTGATGGTGGCCCTGCAGCCGTATTTATACGGTGACTACGTTCCACACTCGCTAAGTGCCCATTGTCTCATCAGTTCCATTTTCCTTTCCCATTATCATTTAGGCTATGTCCTAGATTCCTGAAGATAATATAATTTGTGATATATCATTTATGTACTATTGAATATACGGTCTATCGTAAGTTGGCGAAGGTAACGAAAATCGTCGCACTGTCTCGTCTGGCGAAGGTAACGAACATCCTCGCATATAACGTTTGATGAAGGTAACGAACATCCTCGCATGTAACGTCTATCTTACCTTGGCGAAGGTAACGAACATCTTCGCCAGGTAATGTCTATCTTATCAATGTTTACGCTATGACATGCCATGCCCATTCTGTTACATTAGACTGAAATCTTACTATAATAGGTACTCAATACCGACTGCATCACCACATGCCGTATAATAATCGCACCAAATGATATTTATCATGCAAACCGTAATTGGAGCCCGTCGGCGACAATACTATTATTAGTATAATTAGGTGAGTTAATAATCTTAATTATAATTCCATACTAATTAACGCAGCGCAACGCTCGCAAATATTATAGTAATATGTATATATATATATATATATATATATATATATATATATATATATATATATATATATATATATGTATATGTATATATGTAAAAGAAGATAATATTATTAATATATTTAGGTGAATTAATAATCTTAATTATAATTCCATACGAATTAATGCAGCGCAACGCTCGCAAATATTATAGTAACAATAATGGCAATAATAAAATATAGCTGCGTTTGTAATAAGATTAATAAAATGAAATATTATAGAAATAACATAGAATGACATGTAATGAAAGTTATCGCTACTTGTAATTAAGAAAAATATAGAATTATTGTATTAATACATATAATTCATTCTATGTTATTTACGAAATTTTATCGTGAGAGTTACGTCATGCTCAATATCCAGCTTTTCCACGTTTCCTGTTAGATTTTATTGACAACAGATGTTCGTTGTTCTTTCTGTGATCTTCGAGAAGTTTATTTTAAGTTTTAAGCGATAACTATGACGCCAAGGGTTCTTTCTCGCATGTTCTAGTCCGTCTTAATCGGCACTAATATCATAAACTTCTGGTTTTTCTATGTGGGAAAGTGTAACATGGGCTGCTAGTGTAAATAGAACGTGTGTTTAATGGTTGTATGAGTGCCTAGCTGAAACGTTGCAGATGTCGAAAGCAAATTTACCAGCCCATGTTACAAAATATACATTTTAGTATGGCGCCAGAATTAAACGTACTTGAGCCTGTTTAGAATGCCATAAGCTATTCAATAATATTAATAAAATTTAAAAAATCGGGTGCAAAGACGTGCAAATGGCGACCTTTCTGCAAGCCTCGTATCTGCCAGTTTCTTATTCTCGTTAAATATTGATTTAACAAATATACTTTTTAGTATGGCGCCAGAATTAAACCTACTTGAACCTGTTTAGAATACCATAAGCTAGTCAATAATATTATTAGAATATTAAAAATCGGGTGCAAAGACGTGTAAATGGCGACGTTCCTGCAAGCCTCGTATCTGCTAGATCCGTATTGTAGGTAGAAATTGTTTTAGAAAATATAATTTTTAGTAAGGCGCCAGAATAAAACCTGCACCAATCTCTTTGGTACATAACAAGTTAAATAATAAAATTAATGCAATACTCAAACTTGGGTCCAAATGACGATACTTCAGCCGAGATAATATCTTTTAGCTTCCGTATTTTCGATAAATATTGTTTAATAAATATATTTTTTAATTGCGCCATTTCGTAACCAATATTAATTGGTTGCCGAAGGTCGCATGTGGAATTTATTTGCATGTCTATCTTTACGCGTTTTTGATAATTTCAGTTAATGCATGACTTTGTTAAACATTTGTCAGGAAATAATAATTGTTAATATACCCGAAAATACTTTCCAAATTATTATATATATAATTCTTTGTAGGATATATGTATTGTAACGTGCAAAGTATCTTTTGTTTTTTTCCGGGGCCCTGCACTTGTTTCGTCCCTGGGATTCTACGGTCGCCCGAGAATTCGGGGCTAGAAAACGGGGCTAGTTTCAGCTTCATAGTAACCAATGGGACAAGAACTTGGTGATTGTCGCGAACAGTAGAATTTGAACAAAATAATTATAGGATACGAGGATTATAAAATATAATATTATCTATAAGCTCATACAATATTATATACATGAATATTAATATAAACCATTAAAATAGACGAACTTAGAAACTAGCAAAACTAATTAATCGCTCTGGCATCCGATAGGTATGCTGCAAATAAACATTTCATGTAAATCATACGTAATTCACGTGTGAGGATATGACTCACGAATGAAGTCATGGGTGCAGAGTAATGCGACGTGTATTGAGCTCACTATGAAATCATGCACGTGAACTCACGTGAAATGTTTTCGTGAGTAGATCACCATCATTTCACGTGTGAGATAGCGGCAAGAGCTACACCCAGTACTGGTTAATCACAAAGCCAGATAACATTGAGTACATCTCACGTTGGGCTCACGATGTGAATTCCTGAACTGAGTTCATATGCATAGCTTTAATGATATTATCATTCGTGTGCTACACTAGCGGGGAAGACTGACAATAAGGCATGAGCAATCGTAGCTTTAGGCTTTGAAAAATCAAAACGTTCTCACGTATATATATATCTTAAGAATTTGCTTCGAGTTAGGGACAAACGTGGCGGATCGTACATCAAACAGCAGTCGAACTGTTGAAACTGAATGGAAATGATGGCGTAAGGTAAGACGCACCTCTCCCCACCCTAACCTACATCAAAAAAAGTATACATAACATATTTTATGTAACAGGAGTACAGTTTCCTCGGCATTATGTGCATGTTTTAAGGATCTGAAATTAGTTATTATGGAGGGGCGACTTTATAGTCCGAGGACGATAATGTACACATTACGTATCTATGCGCATGCGCATAGGCATATGACCTTACTTTATCGTATGTATGCCATAAAGCACTCAAAACACGTTATACGCACATAACCTCGGAAACCACACTCCTGATACATAAAATATCGTATGTAACGTGGAACTAAAACAATTCTGGTCCTCGCATGTGTTCCTGGTACTCGTCTACGCATCGTACCGGGAACACCATGCCCGGACCAGAATTACAGTTAATAATATACTATTAATCAACCTCGTTAAAATTAATATTATATACATTTCTTAAAAATGTTTATTTAACCTATTCATAAATGACTAATAAATATGAAAATAACATTTAAAATTTTTCCGGTTTTGCTTTTTTCTTGTATCGTGTTGTATTTTTTTTTTACTTTTTTAAAGGCTTTATTTGGCGGAAAAGTGAAGTGAGCGGAAGCATTAGAAAACATTTTAATCATGAGCTCTTTTTTCCCAGGAATGGGAACGAAACTATGCATTTTGTACGCCCATGAAATGGTTTGAGAATTTTAATTTATTTAAATAAATGCTTATAGATTTATTAATAATAATTGAACAAAATAAGCGTTAATTTAATGAGCTTGAAAATCCGCGACTGTTAGTGTGAGTGGAAGCATTAGAAAACATTTTAATCAAGAGCTCTTTTTTCCCAGGAATGGGAACGAAACTATGCATTTTGTACGCCCATGAAATGGTTTGAGAATTTTAATTTATTTAAATAAATGCTTATAGATTTATTAATAATAATTGAACAAAATAAGCGTTAATTTAATGAGCTTGAAAATCCGCGACTGTTGACCTGTTTTCGAATTTTTGAAAAATCAAACAGTGTATTATTGCATGCTGATAAAATTTGAAAGTATTCGTTGACTCATTCTAAAGCATTGTTGGGCTCCTTTTCAAGATTTTTTAAGTCCTACAATTCATCCATAAGAACATTTGATGTGCGATGAATATTTCTGAAGTTATGGACTCAAGAACAGAAAAAGGCCAATTTTTGCGTTCTTGCATGTAATTTAATTCGCCAAATAGCTAACGAAATGGCACATAGGAAAAATTGTAGAGCTTGAAAAGACGAAGAATTTGCCCTCTCATAATTCGATTTCGATAAAAATTGTGCCCGCGGTAACACTTTTAATGTCGTAGAATTGTCGACAATCGCGCACCGTCGGCACCAAACAATTTTTTTCGCCAATTCTACGACATTAAGAGTGTCCCGCGGACTCCATTTTTGCCGAAATTGAACGTATGAAAAGGAAAATACTTTGTCTGTTCAAGCTCTTCAACTTCTTCCTATGTGCCATTTTGTTAGGTATTTGGCAAAATAAGTATATGCGAAAAACCCGAAAATTGGCATTTTTGTCTGTTTTTAAGACAACAACTTCAAAAATATTCATCGCACGTAAAATGCTCTGATGGATGAATTGTAGGGCTTTAAAAAAAACTTGAAAATGAGCCCTCACTAATTGAAATAACTTATTTACCAAATTCTGTGCCTCAGATCCAATTTTGGTATAGGACTTTTTTGTTTGAAATATCATGGACAATCACCTCCTGAAATATCATAATCCAGTTCTTGGATGACGAAAAACAATTTTACAAACTTCAGAGCTTTCTACATCAATTTCTACAGTTCAGGGATGAAAAAGAAATCACTACCGATATCTCATATATTACGTATATCCACAAAACATACAAATTGATGGTGAGATTACCTAGGAGAATGCAATGTAGTATGCCTATGTTAACATTCAGCCGAATCCTTATGATAATGTTACCCGGAAAAAACTCAGCCCAACCCTGAGTCCGGAGAAACCTCGTTTAACCCGGAGTTTCCGGGTTGTTGGGATTTGACAATTTCAATGTATTTTATTGTGGAATAGTTTGTTATTTATTTTTATATAATTTGAAATAGTTATCTGAAATTCAAAAGCTTGTTTTCATGAATTCCAGTGGTCAACAAAACAATAGAGGGATATGAACTATGTTGTTTATCTTGTATGTAAACCGAGTCAGTGCTTAATCGTCTCTCTACGCTTACGGTTGTATATATGAATTTTTCATGAATAATAACGGAATTTATTTCAAAACGAAGTGTGCTTTTATTCCGGAAGCATAGCCTAATTCAACAGGTTATGGGCCCAGTTTTTACGCTGTGATTAAAATATGTTCTTTGTTGAGATTAAGAAAAATAAAAGTCGGTCGCGAGAATTTATAAAAATGAATTTAACAGTCGCGTGTGTTTTTCAAAATTGAATAGCGACAATATTTAATCTCAACGGTTGTGAGTGTTTATAAAAGTAAATAGCGAAAACTAGAACAATGGCAGAAGAAACCGAAAATATAGAATCCCATTGTTTGATGGCACTAACTTCGATAATTGGACATTCCGAATGGAAACCCTTTCGGATGAAAACGATCTATTGAAATATACAACTGAAGCATACACGGAAATGGTTAAGTTCACCGAAGGAGACGATGAACAATCACAAACGAGGAAACGACAACAATTTGTCGAACACGAAAAAAAGGATCGTAAATGTAAATCGCATATTATCCAGCGGATTGCCGATAGTCACCTGGAGTATGCTAAGGACAAAATCTCGGCATTTGATTTATGGAGCACGCTCATAAATACGTTTCAACGAAAAGGTATAGCGAGTCAATTGCTTACACGTAAATCTAAGTATGAAATTTGATGCAAAAAATGATACGCTCGCTAACCATTTTTTTAAATTCGATAAATTAATTAGAAATATACGCTCAACTGGTGGAAAGTTGGAAGAAGTTGATATTGTTTGCCACTTTTGTTGACAACGCCCCCCGAGTATGATAATGTAGTAACTGCAATTGAAACTTTGGCAACGGAAAATTTAACAGTCTCATTTGTGAAGAACAGACTATTAGACGAAGAAAATAAAAAGAACGACCCAACGAAAATCAGTAGTGGAGAACTATCAAGGCATTTTTCGAGAACTTAGGAATTCAGTTTGAATTTACGATAAGATACACCCCAGAACAAAATGGAGTCGCTAAAAGAATGAATCGCACCATTTTGGAGAAAGCAAGGTGCATGCTACTGAATTGCAAGCTCGGAAAAAGTTTTTGGTCGGAAGCAGTCCAAGCTGCAGTTTACTTGACCAATAGGAGTCCAACTGCAGCCCTGAAAGGAAATGTTCCAGCTAAACTTTGGTATGGAAACAAGACCGATGTCTCAAAACTAAAGATTTTTGGATCCATTGCCTACCTGAAAATTCCGAAACCAATCCTGAAAGGAAAGTTCGATTCTAGGTCAATCAAATGTTTCTTTGTAGGATATTGTCCAAATGGATACAAATTTTCGGATCCAGAAGAACGGAAAATCATTTTTGGTAGAAATGCAATTTTCGATGAATCACGGTTCTCTTTCGATAGTTTGAGCAGCGAAGAGTGGATTGTTCAAGAAGACGACGAATTTACAAATGAAGAAGAAAGTGTATTAATTCCAGAACAAATATCAAAAGTGGTTGAAAAGCAAGAGCTGTTACAAAGTAAAGACGACGAAATTTCCGGAAAAGAAGATGTGAAGAAAGCTGAAATTCCACAGGATTTTAAACAACCTCGAAGATCTACGCGGAATAAACAATTGCCTTATCATCTTGAAGATTACGTCATTTTGGCACTTCACGCAGAAACATTTGTGGAAGATGTACCTAAGAATTTTGAAGAAATTTCAACACGTATCGATAAGGACAAGTGGACACAAGCAGTAAAAGAAGAAATGGATGCTTTGTTAGAAAATAAAACCTGGGAATTGACGAAACTTCCTACAGGAAAACGTGCAATTGATAATAAGTGGGTTTTTAAGATAAAACAAAATGAGAATGAGAACTTTAAGACATACAAGGCGAGACTGGTGATTAAGGGATGTGCACAAAAACAAGGATTCGACTATGAAGAAACGCATGCTCCTGTTGCCAGGCTTACGACTTTGAGGACTCTTCTATCGATTGTCATCGAGAAAACTCTTTTGATTTATCATATGGGTGTAAAAAATGCATTTTTACATGGTGAAATCGAAGAGGAGCTATATATGAAGATTCCAGAAGGTTTTGAGAGCAAGGAAAATTCTGTTTGCAAATTGAAGAAATCTCTTTATGGCTTGAAACAAGCACCTCGAGCCTGGAACAAGGCAATTGATAAGTTTTTAACGACGATGGGATTTCAAAGTTCTCAAGTTGATAAATGCCTTTATATTTGGAAATCTGATGATACTTGCATTTATCTAGGCTTATATGTAGACGATATTTTCATTGCAGGAAATGACCAGAGAAAAATAGACTATTTTAAAGATGGTTTGAAGATGAAATTTCGAATGAAGGATCTTGGGACTCCACGAATGTTTCTCGGCATTAAAATTGAAAGGATAAATAATGAACTTCATTTGAGTCAACGTGGTTACTTTGAAAAATTGTTAAAACGTTTTGGAATGGTAGAATGCAAGCCAACGAGCGCACCCATGGAAATGACGCCCATTTCTGAAAATCAAGAAAAACTTGATCAAGAAGAAAAACCATATAGAGAACTCATTGGTTGCTTGATGTATGGTGTGGTAGCCACTCGACCTGACCTGAGTTTCGCTGTAAATTACTTCAGCAGATATCAACACGAGCAAACTGAAGCCCGATGGAAAGGGCTGAAGAGAATTCTTCGCTATGTCAAGGGAACTCTGAATTTTAACCTTTGCTATAAGCGAAGAGGAGGAGAAAATCTGGCATGTTATGTTGATGCAGATTTCGGCAGCGAGTTAAATAGAAAATCAACTTCAAGATTTTTACTTCAAGTATTTGGCAATACCGTTTCTACCGACAGTATATGGAGGTTAAGGTTGAGTATACACCGTGTTAACAGTCTCTTAATTATTTACGAAATACTGTTATAATACTTGGATATAATTATTCTGTTTTTGTGAGAGTGTGGTTCAGTTTATCCAGCTTTGGTGTGGCACATAAACTCTTACAATAGTGCTCAATATCTGAGTTTTTTTAGTGCTCCAAAATTTCGACCACGTGTTTTGGGGTTTCTAACCTGAAAGTGTACATCTGTTTTTACACTCTCTCCCTTTTCTTTTTTGGGAAATTTTTTAAGGTGCAAAATGCCGAAAATTTCTTGTGTTCTTTGTCCAAATAAATCAAGCATCAATGCGGACAAAGCAGTGCAATGCACTAATTGTAAATCGTATTATCATGACTCTTGCTCCTTGAGAGCTGGGAAACTACGCGATGGAAGTTTTTCAAAGTGTTGTGGGAAGAAAAATGTTCGCTTAAGTTCTACATCAGGACATAAGTAAGTTGTGGGAAAAAATTGAGGAAAAATTCGATGGTCTAAGCGATAGGTTGGATCTCATTGAAACTCAAGTTAATGAATTACTTGACGTTCCCATCCAAATAGAAAATATCGATAAACGTTTAACTGCAGTCGAGGATTTAATTAATACCAATCCCACGGACATTCAAGACATGTCAAATAAAATTGAATCTAGAATTCTCAAATCAAGAAATTGTATCTTTTATAATGTTCCTGAAATCGACGAACATGATTCTGCTAATGATCCTGATATTCATACTACGTGTGCTGATGCTGTCATGGATTTTTTATCTAAGATCTTATCCGTCGCCACTGACAATATAAAACAATTTGGAATCGGAAGACATATTATGCAAGGTAAACCACGTCCTTTGGTAACTATTTTAAACAGTAAGGATGACGTTATAAAAGTCCTTCGAAATCGTAATCAACTGCCTAAAGGTATATCAGTGACCTCTGATAGAACGCCAATGCAACAGCAGAAATTATCAGCTCTAAAAAAACAAGTGGCAGATATCAATTCTAAGGATCCTGCTAATCCTATAGTCACTATACGTTACCTGAGTGGTGTTCCTAAAATGATTGACATTAACAAAAATACTGTAGGTAATTCAAAAAACTAAATTCGCCATCTTCGCTTCTTATTTATTACCAAAATGTACGTTCAATTTGTAATAAGATAAGTTTTGTCCGGAAGCATCTTCATACATTGGCACATGTACCAGATTTATTTATATTCACGGAAATCTGGATTAATGTAAATATTTCATCATCCGAGCTAGGATTTGACGACTTTTATATTTTCCGTAAGGACAGATCTCATTCTTTTCAACCTAGTCAACGTGGTGGCGGTGTTATGGTGGCTGTGCATCGGCCTGTTAGTGCTTCCATTTTAAATATGGGCACCAAATGTGATAGTTTATTTATAGAATTTAAGTGTAAACGTCTGAATTTTATTCTATGTGTGGGTTATACACCACCAGCTGCAAATATTGACATTATGAATAAATTCTTAACTATTATTGAAGATCTTTGCAATAAGCACCCCGATCATGCATTTATGATCTGTGGTGACTTCAATTTATCGGATATCATATGGACCAATGAACCTTTAAGTTGTAAAGCGATACATTATGTGGCACCTGACAAGATCTCACAAGCTACAAATCTTGCAAGAATTTCATCATATCTCGACCTCAATCAACTGTTACCAGCTCATCCTTCCAAAGGATACACTCTGGATTTGTTATTTGGCAACGCTCAGAACATCAAGATACTAAACGTCTATGAAGAGTTTCTAAAATGTGACGCGCATCATGTCCCTGCCTATTTTGCAATTCAAGATAACCGTTCATCTGTGTGTCTGCCATTTTTGTCTCCTCGAAGTGACTTTACTAAAGGCAACAACAACTCTATCAATAACTCGCTATCTAGTATTAATTGGAACTCTATTTTTCAGCTCAATGACGTCGAATTTGATGTAAACCAATTTTATGATATTTTGAATTCTAATATAAAAAAGTTCGTTCCTCTCAAAAAATCTTTGGATAGTTCATATCCGGTTTGGTTCAATTCTGAGTAATAAGTTTAATAATTAAAAAGAAAGTTAGCCACCATCGTTGGAAAATGTACAGATACCAAAATGACTTCATTGAATTTAAACGTTTGCGAGCTCTGTGCATCAGGAAATCACGTTTTTTATATGCTCGTTACATAGATTCCGTGGAAAATGGTTTGGCTACAAATATTCGTTCCTTCTGGTCTTTTGTTAAGACTTTGAAAAAACATAATAGTTTACCACCTGTCATGCACTGGAAGGATCGATTATCACAATGTAATTGTGATATCGCCGATTTATTTTCTGAGCACTTCAAATCAGTTTTCAATGTAAACTCGGTCGAAAATTTGTTGTTACGCGATGTTGAAGTTAGTATTTCCAATTTTGTAATCTCTGAAACCGACTTAGAATTTTGTATGAAGAACCTCAATGATAGCCTTAATTCAGGTCCCGATGGTATCCCTCCTTATTTCATAAAACAATGCCTTATGTCTCTTAAAGTACCACTATTATTACTTTTTAATAAGTCTCTTTCTGAATGCTGATTTCCCTCCATTTGGAAAAAAGCTTTTATCCAGCCGATTTACAAGGGTGGTGATACTAAGGATGTCTCGAATTATAGGCCAATTTCAATTTTAAGTACATTTTCTAAAATGCTGGATCTTATAAATATTTCTATTAAACTATCAGACTTCCTTATTTCGAGTATATCTGTATTATATCGACTATCACCAATTTGCTCACATACAGTAATTATTTGTTTACTGCTTTCAATAATTCGCATCAAGTAGACTCGATTCTCATTGATTTTTCTAAGGCTTTTGATTCAGTAAACCACACACGTCTTTTACAGAAGTTATGGAACATGAGCATTGTTGGTGATGTGCACCAGTGACTTGGTTCTTACCTTACTGAGCGAGAGCAATCGGTAAGGGTCCTTGGGTATGCCTCGTAGTACTCTAAGATAACATCAGGAGTACCTCAGGGCTCCCATTTGGGCCCTATTCTATTTCTAGTCTTTATAAATGACCTTCCAGATTGCATCCATTTCGCTCAGATTTTGATCTGCGCTGATGACGTTAAGCTATTCTCAACAATATCCAGTCCTCCAGATGCGTCAAAACTCCAACGCGATTTCGATGGTATTGCAGAATGGTCTTACATGAATAGCCTATATATTAATGCCAAAAAATGTAACATTATAAGTTTCTCTAAATCAAAAACACCTTTTTGTTTTGATTACTTCCCAGATAGCAAGGCATGAGTCTCACGTTGGGCTCATATTTGAGATCTCATTTATGAGTGCGTATATGAGTTCACATGCGACTTCAAATCAGAGTTTAGTGCATTGCGCAAGCGCGTCAAGTCTCCGTTTCCACGCATAGATGAGACTTTTGTGATACTTAGATAATACCACCTGCATCAGAATAGTGTTCGTGCGATAGAGGATTATAAAGTTTCTGATGAAGTATAATAAACGACAATTCCCAATTGTTTGACAAATAAAGTGGAAAAGGTGCCGAAAATTGCATAATTAATCATCAGAAGTGACATTGTAAGTAGAATATTTTACCTCCCTGTACTTGTCAGTTTTTTAGGTTATGCAGGTTAGGTTATGTATTCGATATAATTTTAGGTATATTTAAGCGTTTTTACTTCGACCCCGACCATAGGTCTGGCGAAGTATTGAATTTGGTCAGTTCCCGCCAAAAAATTACCCTATAGTTTTTCATCAAATGTCGACGTTTCAGGCCCTAAGGAACCCAAAGCAACAATAAAAAAATTGGTGTCCGTTAGGTTGTACGTCCGTCCGTCCGTCCGTCCGTGGGCAAAATTTTGTATACGCGATATCTCGCGACTGGCAGGACGAATTTAAAAAGTACAAACGGATTTGTGTTTCTCTTGGCCAGACTTAGATCTGATTAATTTTTGGAGACAATGCATACTAGATTATGCGGAGGTTTAACAAAAAAACGCTCAAAAAACACGTTTTTTCCATTTTTTAACAAAAAATACAAATCGTACAAAAAAATGTTTCAAACAAAAAATATAGAACATCGAATTCTCTACAAAAAAGGTTGGATTCATTTCTTCGTAAAATCAACGATAATGCCGTAAAAACGGAAACCGAAGTATCCCACATATAAAAAAATTTATTTCCTGCAACCCGACCTGTCAAAAACTCGACTAAACCGTGTTTTTTTAAGCATCAGTATGAACAAGACGTACTCATTTATCAGTGCTTCGGCTGATCTGCGGTCGGGGTCGAAGTTTTGAAAATGCTCATTTTCAATTTTAATATAGGGTGAATATGCCAATGAATGGACGATTTTCTACATCTTTCTATTTCTTATGAATGTATGATGCACAACATGCAACAAAATACATATTTTTATATTCTTTGAACATTCAAAACAATATTTACAGTACTATTGATCTTCCAGTGTTTATTATTTTGTAAAATCAAAGCAAAGTTTTAAAGCCATCCAAAACTGGTACTGAAAACGTCCCATTTGATTTAACCCTTCTATTCATTGGGTGTTGCGGTATGCACATACTAGCGAAACGTGCGTCAATGACCGAAAGCGACATCGTCGCTCCATCTCTGGAGCTCGCGCTGAAACTTGTCGCGTCGGTACTTTCACCGACTGTATTACCGTATACACCTTACTACCTTCAAATCCCGCGCCGAGTAACCCTTTAATTGTAAGTCGAAGTTAATCCGATAATCGGGACTTACTTCCGCCTTCGCCGTCTTCTCGGAAATGGGAGTTCCGGAAGGCAGATTTGATGCGGTCTCCGCCATGAACACACCTGTTCATATACAATCGACTGTAATCAATTTGGACCGCAGCAAATCACCGGATTACTAGCTCGATTCGCAGCATCCGCGTTAATAAATCTCATCAGATGTACGCGCAACAATTGTATCTTACGTTAGTTAATTATTTAGTTAAATTTACGATTATTATAAGTTTTGAATTTTCGGCACATGTGGATCGAACATCTCCACTCCGCGACTCGAAGAATTGCCGGCCGTGATTTAGAGTGTCATTAATAAATCGTGAATGAACCACATCTAGGTGCTTTTTTAATGCTGAATTATCCCTCTATCCCTTTTCGATTCTGAGACCACGCAGTCTTAATGCCGCCACTCAATATTGCTGCGAGTACGTCATGAGACGCAACATTGGGGTTTAGCGGATTTTTTTACAAACGTATGAAGACGAGGTTAATAATTAAATAAAATCAAAGGTTGAACTACACGGTCATAAAGAGCAGAGTCTAACAATTCTAATGGTGGTATCATAATTAAATTTTCATAAAAGAATTCAAAAGTTACAATCGATCAAAGTGTGAAAAATGCTTAAGGGCCCTCGAGCTTGCCGATGCGGTCCCGCCTGTGACGTCAGGCACCTTTGCGCCGTGAAATTGGCGATTTTCGAGGGATTTTCGGGATTTTTTTTTGCAGAAATCGGATTCTCGTGTCAAGGAATAGCGATTAAAGTAGTATGGACAAAATTGTTAGCTTATAAATAAGAAAAATAAAGTATCAAAGCTTGACAGCGGCCATCTCTTTGTCTAACTTCAGGCGATCGACATAAGACCTTCTCTTTCTAGGTTGCTCCGCTCACTCGCGCTTCGAGACTGTCTCACTTGCTCGGAATAGAAAGACACTCGCTCCCTCTCTCTCTGCTTCCGTACAAGAGTGCAGCGCGACGGGCCGTGCGTTGTCGTTACGAAAAATTCATGCATTTTTGGGAATGTGGCCGGGGAACAAAGTTCCGAAAATCAACACACCTCCCGACAGGCCAAGATTTGCATATAACGTGGCTCCAGCGTGATTTTCTTCCCTTTGTCTTTGAAAATTTGGCAAAAAGAAAGCGAATTAAAAAACGCTAGACTCACGCAATATCGAAATTTTAGTTTTCGTTTTCGGAACTTTGTTTCCCGGTCGCGCAAATTGCACGATTTTTAAAAAATATGGATGCTTTTTAGAAAGTAACACATCGAGAACTGCAGATGGTGAGATACGGTAAGTCATACAATATAATTTTGGAGGGGTACTTTTTGATTGTCGGAGGATAAAAAGAGTGAAAACTTATAGTCGACTTTTCAGTGCGCAAAGTAAAATAATTGGCAAAGTAAAGCGCACAAGCGTCGAAAACTGTACTTTTTTTTCAATAAATTAAACTTGATGTTGTGGCCTATGCGAACAAATTAGATGTAATTTGCGCAATATTTCTTTTATTCAGTTTTCCTAACTTTGTTTCCGACACGAGACACTCGGTCTGCACAATTCAGAATATTTTCGACAAATTTTTTAAAATATCTCATTTTACGACAGATGGCAAAGAGAAGATTTTTTGCAAAAATTGAGGATCAAGCTGTTTTTGTTTTTTTCCACTTTATATTATGGCGTGTGTCAACAAATAATTTTTATTTGTCCAAATTTTTTTTTTTTTTGGACTATTTTCGAATTTACCGCACGAACCGAGTGTTGCCGAACGCCTAGCGGTATTGCCAAGTTTCTTCCTGGTTACTGCGCGGCGCGGAGTCCGGAGAGCCAACGACTTGGCAACAACGCTAAGCGTTCGGCAACACTCGGTTCGTGCGGTAAATTCGACGGCGCGGCACATGTACGGAAGAGCCAAGAGCCAAGCATTGCAGAAAAAGAAAATAATCGGTAAGAAATGAGAATTACACGATTGTAGATCCCTACAATGTTTTATAATCGTATATGTAATTGTTTATTCTTTATTTCAGCGAAGAGGCTGTTCAATTGCCGGAGGAATCAAAAACGAGGAAAAAATCGCCGATGCCGGCGCCGGGGCGACAAAGGCGGACGAACACATGGAGGAGCCACCCCAACAGCAACATGAAATACAAGGTATTTATTTCATGGCATAAATCGCTTCAGAATGATTTTTCATTACGCAGAGTAATGCATGATGATAACATATTGCATCTATATAGATTACGCAGAAAAATAATAAGATGATGGTTATACGCTTGAAAATTTGTATAAGTAGTCTGCAACTGTTTCTGCGATGAATTAAATAGCATACATTTATTGTGGATCAGTACTATTGTATTTTTGTAGTTCATTTTTTAATAGTAATCTACCCACGTAGAGAACAAAATAGTAAAATATACTAACCCTAGATAGGATAACTATTCCACTAGTCGAAATTACTTTTCCTTGTAGTATATACGCGTTGACCAAGTAACTTTGACAGCTTCGTATAAACTATAACATTTCACAACGTATCTACTTACAGGTAGTCGAATTAAAGGATCCCATTTTAGCTGTTAATAAAAAAAACCCGGGTATGGATCCAAATTTAGCAGCTGCTATGGCTCAACTTCAAGAGTTGATAATCTCGACGTTATCAGCTAAAATTGACTCCACAGATGAAAAGACTCGCCTGGCCCTTGAGGACTTTAAGAGTGAAGTTAAAGCCGACATTATAGACCTCAAAGATAAAATTCAGCAGAAGGACTCTGAAATTAGAGCTCTCCGGGAGAAGGTTGACCAGCAAGCGAAACGCCTGGAATCGCAAGACAAAGTCTTTCGCCGAAAAAATATCCGGATTCGTGGGTTGCAGCTTACCGGTGACATCGAAAAAGGTGTGGCCAATTTCTTGAAAGACACCTTTGACCTCGAGGAAGTTGTAGATACTGCCTATATTATTAATAAAGCTCCGCAAGTTATTCTAGTTTATCTGACTTCTATCAGCGCTAAAAATCACATCATGGCCACGAAGAAATCGATGCTAGCTGGTAAGAAGTCTATTTTTATCGACAATAATATGACGGAATTGGAGAGGAAAATCGACTTCCACGCCAGAGAGCTGATTAGAGCATCGAAAAAGGATAACAAGACAGTCAGGAGAGCATACCAGAAAGTGCTAGTCAATGGTACGTGGTGGACTTGGTCGGAGGAAGCAGACAAGTTTACCTGTGCCCCACCGTCATCCGCACTTCACGGCACATCTGTACAACCGCCGAATTTTCACTAAAGTCCCGTCGTCGTCGTCATCGTTCCACGCCATCTTCTCGTCGTAGCGGCACTACATCTTCGTCAGCTGCAGATGCCTCTCTAAAGAATTCGCTAAATTTAGTTTTTTGGAATGCGCATGGGTATCAGAATGCTAATTGTAAATTACTTTTTCCTGGAATTGACTTGATAAATATATCTGAGACCTGGTGTCAGGATGCAAATTTATTGAGAGAGTTAACTTCGGAAACTTCCTTTCTGTTCTCCCCAGCCTCACGGCTCGTCGAACGAGGTCGTTATAGTGGTGGTCTAGTCTCTTTAACACGCACTGAGCTTGAACTTCGGATTTTAAACATTTCTTCCAATTGAATTTTTTATCAAGTCAAAACCAACCCGTGGGGTCTTTTTACATCTCGCCGAACGCGAACCTTACCACTTTGCTCTCTAATCTGCAAGTAGTACTCGATGACCTTAAAGATGAGTTTATTGATTGTATGCTGGTACTCGGTGGAGACTTTAATGCAAGAACCGGCTCACTCGATGATAATTTAGATTTAAATGACTTTATCAATAGCGCCAATGTTACCGAATGCAGTAGGTCTCACGATTTCCAACATACAAGCAGAGGTTCTACATTGTATGACTTTATGAACGCCAATGGGGTGGTTTTAATTAACGGCCGTTTACTATCTGACACGCCGGCTCATTTTACTTTTCATGGAACAAGGGGTTTTAGCGTGATTGATCTGGTTTGGGTGTCGGCACCTCATCTTTCGTTCATTAATGACCTTAGGGTGGGTAAAGATCTCCATGACTCGAATCATTTACCAGTCCGCTTATACCTATATCTGAGTTCTTCGAATGCGGCAATCGAGATACCCAGGGTTCAACACAATATAGGAACGCGAATTAAATTTGTAAAGACGGTCGACGGGTGTCGTAATTTTAGAATTGAATTAAGCTCTATGTCAATTTTTTAAGAAGGACCAGAGGAGCAGAATCCAGTTTCTCAATACCAGGCTTTCATTAAGGACCTAAAAGAAACCCCGCTAAAGACAGAAATTCTCTATATTTCAAATGCTTCCGGCAGATTCTCGACAATTAGCTTCAGTAAGCCCTGGTATGATAAGGACTGTCGAGTGGCTAAAAGAAATTTTCAGCGGGCCCTTTCATATTTAAGAGAAATTAGCTGTAGCCCGGAATTCTTGGTACCGTATTTTTCCGCCAAAAAATGTTACGCGCGTACAATTGCGTCAAAGAAGCGTGAGTATATTGTTATGATGTTAGGTTGTCGGACACGTTCGCCGAAGTTAATAACTCGGCTAGCTTCTGGAAGGCAATTCGGTCGTTTACCAGGAAGCCGGCGGTAGGATCGTTTATATCAACCGAGTCCTGGCGTGAGCACTTTTTGTCCTTATTTCCGCAAATCTCAAACTCTCCTAGTGTGTTTTCTGGGACTTATGATCCGGGTCTAGATTCGATTTTTACGATGGCAGAACTGGAGGCCAGCATTAAAGCATTGAAAGTGGGTAAAGCGCATGGTCCGGATGGCCTGCCAGCAGAAATCTTTAAGCTTTTAGATCATGCTTGGCTTTCGAAAGTCCTCAATATTTTTAATAAGTTTTTTGAGCTTGAAGCATTTCCTCCAGACTGGGCACAAGCATCCGCGTTTATGTTGTTCAAGAAGGGCTCACGGGAGGACCCGGCCAACTATAGGATAATTGCCATCTCAAACGCGATTTCCAAAGTGTTCTCGCAAATAATATGTAAGCGGCTTGCAGATTGTGCTTTCCAAAATAATATTCTACCAGAGGAACAGTCGGGTTTTAGAGCGAGAAGGTCTACCGACGATAATATTTTTAGTCTTTTAGCTACCGTGCAAATCGCTCTCCGCAGAAAAAAATCAAAACTGTTTTGTTTATTCGTAGATTTTAAAAGAGCATTTGATTCAGTTCCTCATGTATTATTATGGAGGAAACTTTACGGCTTCGGTGTCAGTGCCAAATTCGTCCTAGTACTGATAGCCATGTACCAAACGGCTTCACTCTCTCTACATAATGCTGACTCTCCTTTGAACTGCGCGGTAACGGAGGGAGTGTTACAGGGAGAAATTCTGAGTCCGCTTCTATTTACTCTATACCTTGCAGATATGGCAGCCTTTTTTAGGGGCAAAGGAGTGAGAGGGGTGGACGTCACAAGTACCCTTGACCTTCTGATGTTGCTTTACGCAGATGATCTCTCGATCTTCGCGTATTCGTCTGCAGATATGCGTAGAAAGCTGATTTTGCTCGCCGACTATTGCGATGAAAACGGTCTTAAGGTTAATATAGAAAAAACGAAAATTGTATTCTTTAGAAGAGGAGGGCAGCTGGACTCCTCCTCCAGGCACTTTATATATATACCGACGGTACCTCCGTCGAGGTTGTTAGTAAATATCGGTATCTCGGGGTAACGTTCTCCTCTTCAGCCCAGGATTTGCAGGCTAGGAAAGAAGCCATTAATAAGACCAACGCGGCCACAACCTCGTTACTGTGCATAATCAATTCTGCTCAAGTTGATGCCTGGGATGCGATTTGGAAGCTGCACAGGGCCATTATTGTGGCCACGCTTTTGTATGCATCTCCGCTCTGGGGTTTAAGATATCTGGCAAGTCTGGAATCTACGCAGTTGGCATTTTTCAAAAGACTTTTTCATCTCCCGCGCAGTACTTCCTCTGCCGTACTGCGTCTGGAATTGGGTGTATATCCTATAGCTGTTGAAATTCTAAACCGGTCTTTAAAATGGGTAATTCGAGTGTTGCGCATGCCGGATTCCAGACTTTTACTTAGACTACGTGAATTATCACTGGCTAACCAGTCTGATGTACCGTTTAATTGGATTCTCCCACTCAAAGCTTTATGTGGCAGTCACGAACTGTGGGACAATTTTGATGCAGATTATTGGGAGCAAGGTGGTACTGCTATTGTCAACAGCTACGCCGTTCAGCTTAGGCAAAAGGATTTAACGGCTTATTACAATTCTGAATCCAATCAACTCCCAATTTTCAGGCAACTTTCTGACTCCTACAGGTCGTTTTATCCCCCTCGTCTGTCCTTAGATTGTCTAAGAGTTAAAATACAACTTAGAGTGGCGAGTATGCACTCAAGATCGCTATTAGTTTCGGGCTGCAGATTTAAGTATAATCCCACAGTAACATGTGATCTCTGTAATTGGGGAGCGCAAGAGAACCTGCAGCACATACTATTTGATTGTCCTTTGTTAACAGGCGCTCGATCTAACTGGTCCGGTTTAAATGTCAGTAAGGACACTTTCGAGGTAGCCTTGATTAAAGCTTTTTGTTCAAGCGAAGCAGCTCTTTAAGTTTGTAAAATCGTGTTTTTTTCGTAGGGAATTTCTGTTAGGAAATTAGATTAGTTAACAGTGACCGCCCGTAGTCAGCTTGCGTTTCATCTTTGCTCAATAATAGTTTGTAAATATTAATTTTGTCATTTTGTAAATGATTTAAGGCGATGTATTTCCGGAATCGAATCCTATCTCAACGGGACATTTGTATCCCCTTAAATGAGAAATAAATATCTATCTATCTATCTACTTACAGGTAGTATACGTATTGCATCAGTATATTTTATTATTTTCCTTCTCCCAGTGTTTTGCTTACCATAATTGATTTTTCATTACACAGAGTAATGCATGATGCATCTATATAGATGGCGCAGAAAAATAATAAGATGACGGTTATACGCTTGAAAATTTGTATAAATAGTCTGCAACTATTTGTGCGATGATATAAATGGCAGAAGTTGATTGATAGATACTTAGGATCGCTTTTGTAGTTGAATTTTGAATGGTAAGCTACACACTGGGAGAAGGAAAGTAGTAAAATATACTGATCCTATACATGTAGTACCTGGAAGTAGATACGTTGTTAAAAGTTAGAGTTTATATGAAGCTGTCAAAGTTATTTGGACTACGCATATACTACAAGCGTAAGTAAGTAATTTCGACTAGTCGAATAGTTATTTAGGATTAGTACGTTTTACTATATTATTCTGTCAGTGGGTAGATTACTGTTAAAAATTGAACTACAAAAATACGATGGTACATATCTACAATAAATTTTACCATTTTTTTTTATACAATAATATATACAATATATTTAAAATATTATATAAAAATTAATATATTACATTAAAATAATACATTAAAAATATATACAATATATTTATTATCTATTTCATCGCACAAATAGTTGCAGATTATGCATTCCTATTATTGCAGATTTTTAATTATGTAACCGTCATTTTATTATTTTTAAAAGCGATGACGCATTTCCTCATAAAATTTAGATGCAATATGTTTATTGTTTGGTGCGAATAAATATTTTATTTCTATAACTGCTTATTGTCGTGTAATTTACTTATAATACGTTTGTATTGTTTTAGTGTCACCCGAGGGGCCCCAGGGTCCGAGGAGGGAGGCGGGAGCGGCAGGAGGCGGCGAGGCATCGCCAATACATGGATGACATGGCCAGATTTTTATGTAGTGTGAAGAATGCCCCGGGGGCCCAGACCCCGTCACCCAAAGAAAAAAAGAAAAAAAAGAAAAAGAAAAAAAAGGAGATAAATAATACCTTTTTTCCTTCTCCCATGGGGGGGGGGGGGGGGGGGGATGTATACCTATATATACTGTATACATATCGTTCTTTCACGTTTGGCATCCCCCCCCCCCTCCCGCTTCCATTTGTCAATTAATTCCCCTTGTATATTTATTGAATATGCGTTCGTTTGTGTTCTTTCGCATTTCCGGATTTCCCCGTAGTGAGGCTGCTTTCCTGGTATGGACTTCAAAGGTAGGTATTTGTAGGCTAGTCGTTTCATAAAAAAAAAAATCACGCTTTGATCCACATTTTTATTAAAAAAAAAATGTCATTGTACGGACCGAGTGTCCAATCTCAGAAAAAAAACATCAATTTTAATTTATTGAAAAAAAAAGAACAGTTTTCGACGCTTGTGCGCTCTACTGTCCAGTAATTGATTGGACACTCGGTCCGTACAATTATTTTACTTTACTCACTGAAAAGTCGTGCACATAAGTTATTCGATCTGCGATGGATTGACTATAAGTTTTCTCGCTTTTTATCCTCCGACGATCGAAAAGTAACTCTTCAAAATTATATTTTATGACTTACCGTATCTCACCATCTGCAGTTCTCGATTTGTTGCTTTCTAAAAAGCGTCCATATTTTTTAAAAATCGTGCAATTTGCGCGGCCAGGAAACAAAGTTCTGAAAATGAAAACTAAAATTTCGATACTGCGTGAGTCTAACGTATTTTAATTCGCTTTCTTTTTGCCAAATTTTCAAAGACAAAGGGAAGAAAATCACGCTGGATTATCTGCAACATGTTATATGCAAATCTTGGCCTGTCGGGAGGTGTGTTGATTTTCGGAACTTTGTTCCCCGGACACATTCGCAAAAATCCATGAATTACATAAGATAGTCTCGAAGCGCGAGTGAGCGGAGCAACCTAGAAAGAGAAGGTCTTATGTCAATCGCCTGAAGTTAGACAAAGAGATGGCCGCTGTCAAACTTTGATGCTTTATTTTTCCTATTTATAAGCTAACAATCTTGTCCATACTACTTTAATCGCTATTCCTCGACACGAGAAACCGATTTCTGCAAAAAAAATCGCGAAAATCCCTCGAAAATCGCCAATTTCACGGCGCAAAGTTTTCTCGCCTCTGACGTCACAGGCGGGGCCGCCTCGGCACGCTCGAGGGCCCTTAACCGTCCATTCATTGGCATATTCACCCTATTTAAGGAACAAGATATTGTTACAATATATGTATCGAAACTACTCGAACCTAAAGATGCTAGAACTACCCTCTGCCGCCTTCTTTCCTGGCAGTATTAAAATGGGAATATTCCCGAAAGCATCAGCCTTTCGTCAGGGAACTGCAATACGAATTTAGCCAAAATTGTAGGCACCCGGGTCGAAGGCATCTAGTTAAATTTCGGATTTTTGTATCGTAATTTTTTGTATTGCCAAATTATACGATGAAAACGTGGAATGTACTAAAAATAATTAAGTTTCCAATTGTAATATCAATAAAAAATAATCAAAAGTGAGAAATAATACATCTTTATACTTACCATTAAATATCATGAATTTACTAATTGTAAGCAACTTTTTTTTCCTAGGGACTGGTTAAAAGTAAAATGCACTGAAAAAGTGTCACTTGGACAATGCAATGACATAATGCGTTATGTCCATCAAGGTAAATTTACGTTTTAATTTTATATTTACAATTTGGCATAGAACGAAATATTAAAGGAACAAGAGTACTTACTGTACAGTTGAAAGACGGCACACAAAATAATTTATAATTTCTGTATACACGGTTGACTTATTTATTAAATAATTGTTAATATGTAGATTCGTTAATTCAGTTTCATACATACATATGTAAACATTTTACATTCCAGGCATTCCGTGTACTGAGAGAGTGGGAGAGTGCACTAAAAAAATAGGTGCATAAGTACACTTACAACTGCACTGAGTGCAATCTGTGGAATATGATGATGATCGGTGTCTCTTCGGCAAAGGTACGTTTTCATGTAGACACAAATATTAGCGAATTCTAGGTCTTGCACCGGTGTTGCACCGGTAGAATTCGTTATATGTATTTTGATATTTTGTTTACCTCTCCGAATTTGTTGCGCTAAATATCTCGTGGAACGATTTGAATGTGCCGATCTTTTAAATATTGGCGGGATTTTAAGACTGTATTTCATATAATTATAGTAAATTTATAAATTAAATTTTTGTTCCCATAAAGCGTACAGATTCTCTATCGATACATTTTTCAAATATATCAAAATTTTTGTTATGGAATTGCTTAAAGTGGAGCAAAAATATCATAGTAGAAAGTTTATGTTAAGAAAATTATAAACGTTTAATTATAGATATAAAACAGTAAATGTTAAAATGTATATTTTGCAGGAAAAGAATGAAGAAACTATATAGGAAAAGAAGTAATCTCAGATCGTTCGAGCCAAGGACCAATTCCTCAAAACTTATTTCACAGAAAATATATAATATAGAACAAAAATTAAATTTCATATTATTATTATATAATAATAAATAAATGGTTTTTATACGAATGTGTTTGGACAATTTCAATAAATTTATTAAAAATGTATTACAAAATAAATATCATAATTTCAAAATATTTTAATTTAAATTCCCCGAGTATTTATTTTATATACAAACGTTTCTGTTGCGCATGTTCGACTTTTACAAACTGGGTGTGTTCGGAAATGTTTTCAGTAGACTTTCAGTAACGTTGCGTCTTTGTCTGACACATGGAGTTAGATAAAGATGCAACGTTTACTGAAAACAAATCACAACATACCTACTATAATTTTAAGTTTCCCGCCCTTTTGAGGGCACCCAATGAAAATGTCACCATTGCGCATGCGCATATTTCTGGCAATCGAAAAAATCATTTAAGTGACAATCGCTATCTGGTCTGCGTTCACAAATAGCACTCATATGGAGACGCACAAATGAGTGTAAGTCTCACTTATGAGTGCATATAGTATGGCGATATGAGACTCACGTTGCTATCTGGGTTGTTAAATGTGGCTCCAATTTGTCGCGTTTCTGCCGTATCAGACCTCGGTATTACTTTCGACTCTCCCTTGACATTCCAACCTCACCTAAATGCAGTAATTAATAAGGCTGTACGAACTATCGGTTTCATCAAGCGTTCTACAACTGACTTTAGGTCAATAAGATCAATTATTAGGTTATATAAGACGCTGGTGTTACCGATATTGAACTATGGATCCGTGGTTTGGACGCCTTGTACTTTGTCTCTTACGAAATCCTTAGTCGGTTCATCATAGGATGCTTCGATACTTGGCGTTCAAGGATCGTAGGCCTATGAGCTTACTTGATCACAACTACGAACCACTTGTGCAAAGATACTGTGTAAGCGAAATAGGGAAGCATCACAGATACTACGAGTACTTGACCGTTTATAAAGTCTTAACAAATTTCCTAGATTGTAGTAGTATCTCCAATTTTTTTAATTTTCGTATTTCTCACCATAATGTTCGAAATTTTCGTCCCATCCTCGAATCAAACACTTCTCGTAATTTTATCTTTAGCTCTCCCGTTTATAGATTGATTAGGCTTTGGAATACCCTACCCCCTCCTATTCGGTCATCTCCTACCATAGCATCTTTTAAAACTAATATAAAAACTTTTCTCTTGTTATTATGATTTTATATTAATTAATTATTTACATATATTTATGTTTGTTATCGAGAATTGGTGTGCACGGTTCACTCCTTATGCCATATTTTTATATTATTATTTTGTACCTATGTAAGGGCTTTCAACCCATTGAACAATTTAAATAAATAAATAAAAAAATAAATAAATACCGTTTCGTGGACAACGAAAAGGCAAAATTCGGTTTCCCTGTCAAGTACAGAAGCCGAATATGTTGCTTTGGCAATAGCGGCATCGGAACTGACTTGGTTAAAAAATCTCCTGAGTGACTTCAACATTATCAGCAAAATTCCACCTACGATTTATGAAGACAACCAATCCTGCATTCACCTTCTTTCAAAATGGGAACACAAGAGACTTAAACACATTGATGTAAAGTATAATTTTGTTCGGGATCTGCTTGAGAAGAAGCAAATTAGAGTTGTCTATGTCAATACCAAAGACCAACTGGCTGACATTCTCACTATGCCGGTTCCAAAAATTCAATTTATCAAGTTATGCAATGAGATCGGATTTCAAGAAGGGAGAATAGAAAATAAGAAAACATAAAATTATTAAATTGAGAGGGAGTGTTGGGATTTGACAATTTCAATGTATTTTATTGTGGAATAGTTTCTTATTTATTTTTATATAATTTGAAATAGTTATCTGAAATTCAAAAGCTTGTTTTCATGAATTCCAGTGGTCAACAAAACAATAGAGGGATATGAACTATGTTGTTTATCTTGTATGTAAACCGAGTCAGTGCTTAATCGTCTCTCTACTCTTACGGTTGTATATATGAATTTTTCATGAATAATAACGGAATTTATTTCAAAACGAAGTGTGCTTTTATCCCGGAAGCATAGCCTAATTCAACACAGTTGGTCACACGAACACTGGGTGAAAACTTGATGACTTAAGGTCAATGTGCAGAAATCCTCACAGGTCACATTCACTCTAAAAAAAGGAACATGCCCTGCAATCAAACTTAATAGCAAAGAAATATCTGTAATAGATCATGTCAATAAACGAAAACAACTGGGCCACCTTCTGCGGAAAATATACTCAATTATAGACTATAATTCTCAGTTGTCACTTCACAACAAATTCCTAATTTATAAAGCAATCCTCAAACCAGTCTGGACATAGGGGATTCACCTTTGGGAATTGGCCTCCAACTCGAACATTGAAATACTTGAAAGGTTCCTATCCAAACTATTATACATAATCACTAACGCTCCCTGGTTTGTTACAAACGAGATCATCAGAAATGATTTTGGTATTTTAAGAGTCAAGGGAACGATATCTACCTTAACTAAAAAGTATACATCAGTAGATTAAACCTCCATCCCAAAAAGCTTGCCAAATCCCTCCTAAACGAAGAGACCGATAATCGAAGACTAAAGCGATTTAGGCCACTCGATTCAGCGCAGAGATTTGCTGTGAAGATCTTACATTTTCCCTATCTAGGTAGAAACGATTCTGCACAGGAAAAAAAATGAGACATTACCTAGTGTATTACCCACACCTGGTTCACAACAAATCTTTGTGAACATCAAAAATTTGTGTTTTTGTTGCAGCCAGATATAAGTCCTAAATTACAAAGATCTTTGTTATCTGCAGCGAAGGGGTTCCAATTGATTTTGAAGATTTGGTAAAGTTTAAAGTTAAAATTGTAAAATTACACATGTAACAAAATTTTTTATACAAATTCAGCACTTAGAGCGATTTTAATTTTTACATTAAAGAAAGGAGGACCGCACAATAGCCTATATATATCCCTTCCCTTGGTGACAAAATTAAAATAACTTTAAATAATAAATTTGTACTTAAAATGTTCACAATACCAGAGTCTTTGAAACTTTAATGTTTCGAGAAATTTTACATCATGACCATATAAAACAAATAACTTGAAAATATGATATGATTATAATAACAGTAATAATAACAAGTAATATTGTCTTTATTGTACAAAACGTGACGCAACACAATTTTATAGACTAACCCATATAACATGATTGATATTAAAATTGTACAATATAATTTACGACTTGCATTCATTTTAAAATTGTGTTAATTAAATTTCCCAATGAACGAAATTTTATTTAGACATCAAGAATCCGAATTCAGAACCATAAATACAAATTCGTTTCAATTCCTTAATACTGGCAAGAATAGAAACGAATTCGTGGTTATGGTTCTTCGGATTCTCGACACCTGAATTAATTTTTCTTTTCTGGGTTTTTAAACTTTGATAGAAAAAAGAAGCATTAAATTACATTTTCATTGCAAATAAGAGACTTTCCAACAATGACTACTTTATGTACGAGTACGTGACATTAGAATAAGTGATAATTGCAAGTTGCAACCAATATTTAAGTAAAAAATTAAAAGCAACCTTTTTAACAGCTACAATCTTGTTTGTTCTTGCGTTTTTTGCCTTGTAAACAGTAGCAAACTAAAATGTAAAACATTTATAACCATTACTCTTTTTAAAAGTACTCAATTGATAATAAAAATTAATTTTTTTAACGCATTATTGTTTGTTAAACAAATATTTCTTAGATAGCTTACTTGCCCCTCGCCCAGAAAATCAATTTTTTCATATATTCTTAATTTATCAACCATTTTAGTAGATTTCACTTATATCAATGCAAATTTTTGGGATTAAAATTTGCTCATTGCTCTTCTGTATTTCATTAGTGATGAAATTAAATACCACCACAGAAGCAAAAGCTCTATATATCAGAGAAATCTGATATAAGATAACGCTTCCCATGTAGTAAAGCGTGGACGACGGGTCGAAGCGCTTCCTCTCGATCTGGTTTATTTGGTACTACAAAGCAATATCAGAGATTATAGGGGAGATCGCTCAGTCGGCTGAATTCAGCGTGCCAATTTTGAAAATGCCGTAAAGTGGCGCCCCGAGGGAATCCCATCGGTAACTAAATGGGGAAAAAGGAGAGAAATATATTATCACCGTGGAAAAGCATAGGACAGAGTTTGATCGAAATTAAACATAACACTATCGGTACGATAGTAGCATCAGGGGACCGCGGGGCATAGCGGGGTTGGTTTCGAAACTTGACATCGGAGAGCCAAAAAGAAATCGAGAAAACGGCAGGGACGAATCGCACAATATGCGCACGGGGCCCTGCGCTAAGGCAGATTGAAAATTTTATTATTGTTCTAAGAAATAAAAATGCCTTATCATACAAAATTATTCAATAATTATATTTCAATTTATATTTTTAATAAATCATTAATTAAAATTATTATAGCTTTGTGAACAGTAATTATCTAAATTTATCAAACTTGTGTAATTTTTAATATTACACATTCATTTTTTAGTGGCAATTTTAGATTAATAATTTTTTCTTTTTTATTTCATTATTTATATAAATAACCAGTAAACAGGTCCTCAATTCTTTTTAGTTTAATTATTATTATATTAATAGCACTTAATTATTAATTTTTATAAAATTAAATTACGCTTTCAATTCATTATATTTTTCAATAAAAAAAATATTTAAAATTACGAAAATTATGCGTAATTAACAATTGTAAAACACAACTTAATACACGCGTACAATGTCATTTGCGAATTTAACTAACAACATAAATATATGCTTGAAATTATTAATATCTTAATTATTACCGGATTAATGTTATGAAAGTGATGTAAATTCGTGAGTAACATTTTAATTTTATTTACACTTTTTGTAATTAAATATTTACATAGTGATTATTGTAAATATCCCAACTACTGAACTTATTTCAATTATTTTATATATTTTTATCGGTTACAGCTAAAACTAAAGTGCAAAAGTCTTTAAATTAACTTTAAAATCGGATAATCTAGATATGCAAACGTTTTCAGTCTGCAAAAAGTAATTTTATTCTCTCTTTTTGCCGTTTTTTTTAGTACTGATATCCAATAAATGATGTTCTAGCACAACTTTATTAGTGGTTAATTCGATTTTGGCACTAAAATCATTCCCCATTTAGTTACCGATGGGATTCCCTCGGGGCGCCACTTTACGGCATTTTCAAAATCGGCACGCTGAATTCAGCCAACTGAGCGATCTCCCCTATAATCTCTGGCAATATTTTATTAGATTGAAAGGTAAAACAGACTTGCCTTTTTTTCTCTGCTATGCCGCAACGCCCTCGGTTGATCGTGGCTTTCTCGGTACTATGAAGCAATATTATTCAATATTGTTGGTAAAGAAGCATTGAATAGTTTCCCAGAAAAGTGAAATAAGATGGAAATATTTTAATAAACGAATCACAGGTAAAAAACGGTGTTTTGCAAAATGTTGTCGATCTATATCTGTTTATGGCAGTTTACCAGCAAATGTTCGTTGATTTAATTATTTAGGTATATTTCTGTATGATTCGTCAAAATATTTGGTGCAATATATATTCATTAGCAAAATACAAGCACACTCTATTTAATTAAAATATATATATAAATTATTTTTTTTTAAATCTTTCGGTTCTTTTGCCCCCTGACGTCAGAAACTTGTCTGCCACATCAGAGGAGTTGCGGAATTCACCGAAGCTTATATTTCTTTAAACGATGGAAAGTTTTTTTCGAAAAATTATTTTTGTCATCAGACGAGCAAGAAAGATTTTTTCCATTAAAAATGGAAAGAACCTCTTTCTGGCGTTTCATCCCGGTCTGTATCAGCTGTAATCATCAGCAAGGCTTTGTGATACAGACCTGCCTTGTACGCCGTTGTTATATTTATTAGATCTTAAGTCATTTAAACGAAGTAATCTGGATTTCGCTTATTGCGAAAATCCAGTATCCGTAATTGGGACATCCATCAGAGAACTCACCAAGTACGAAGTACAAAGTACTACTCACTCGATAAGGTAGATGGAGGTTTTTATCGTCTGATGACAAATTTTTTGAGATTAGATGACAGGGGGCGCCTTACGCAGCTAGGCGGGAGATTTAAATCTATAAACAGTTTATGCTCACTTTTTTACTATAAAGTAATCAGATATTTCAAGATTTTCAAGGCTTATAGTGCACAAATATGATGGAATTGTTTTAACTTATTTTTTTAAATCTTTCGGTTCTTTTGTGCTTATAGTAAAAAAACTTTCCATAGTTTAAAGAAATATAATCTGTCGGTGAATTTCGCAACTCCTCTGATGTGGCAGACAAGTTTCTGACGTCAGGGGGCAAAAGAACCGAAAGATTTTTTTAAAAATAAGTTGCAAAAATTCCATCATATTTGTTCACTATAAGCCTTGAAATATCTGAATTCTAATTTTATCTTTTCTCACATTGTTGTGAATCAACAATATAAGAGAAAATATCACAAACGGAATATTCTCTATAGGTATGGGTCTGACATTTATTAATAATATACAAACAATTAAACAATTAAATTCTTTTATTTATAGAAACTGTAATGTCATGTCAACAGGGAGTGCAGCTGTAGTACTATTAAATTAATAAATTCATAGGGATTGTAATTAGTTCATAATTTTTAAACATTCGATTTAAATACAAGTAATGACTTGAATAAAAAATGTCTATACTTGATTATAAATTTAACGATACGTTGTAAAACTTAAAAATATGCTTGTCTGCTTTGCTCAATTAATAATTTGATAGAAAATTAAAGGACAAATTAAAGTTGATATTATTTTGTCCAGCACTAGATATACATACATAAAAAATGCACATAGTTCTAATTGTACACAGTAACAACTGTGATAAAACTTGCACAATTTTGCAATTGCCCCGTGCATAAAATCCTACAAATTACTATTGTAAAAATCAAAGAATTCTAAATTCTCTTAACTTCGGATAACTTTGATCAAAAACATACAAAAAGAATAAAGATAATTGAGAAGCATTCGGTGCATTGTTTTGTTGAATCCTGTAAAAACTGGAACAGTAATTCCTTTTACACCGATTTGTTAAGTTATTGTTAAAATGTTATAGTATATTCGTATTTTTCAATCACCCGCGCCAAAATAAATTGAGTGGCAGTGCAAGGTCCCAACGAGCATGGAACGTGCATCGTGCAAATGGTTGCGTTCAGATGACGGAAAGTGGCTAGTTTGCGCTATTGCATTCTCGTGTTGCGCGTTACATAGAGGAATGCAATTGCATGATACTTGTTTACCTACGAATGTGCAGGTTATGAACATACAGATAAAGTTTAAACGGTTGAAACGTTATTTTGAGTTATTTTGTTTTCAACTGCCCTTGAGTGTCAGTTTAATATAGGAGCAGATTATAGACACCATGGACAATTGTAATACAATGTAATGTTCCATACAGTAGAATTTAGTTTCTGTAAATACATAAAATTAACAAAACTGATTGGTCTTAATTATTTTCTTAATTTCTATATACCTTTAGATCGGTTCAATAATTAAAAATTGAAGTGCCACTACACTTGAGTTAAAATTTAAGGAAAGGTTTTAGAAATAAAAAAAAAAAAGTAATCTGTTTGTAAAAATATAATTTTTCACAAGTCGGGTATACAAGCCAAGCAATGATACAAAACTTAAATGTAAGTAATTATAGATATTTGTCATATTTTTAATATATTGTTATTAAAAAGATCGGGACCCAATTTCAATGACGTAATAGTCTTGCTGAGACATTAAAAAGTATGAAGGGCTTCCCGGTCAACCCTATTCCTGATGTTCTCTAGGCTGGCTTTCAAACGACAAATATAACATCGTAGCAATATCAAATTCATTTTTATATTTTTGGACAATTCACACGTGTATATTGAATATTTCACTGTACCGTATAAATAATGTGTATTACCTTCATCTGTGTTTACACGAAGATTGCACGTGGAACATTGCATAAAATCGTTCTCCTACTGTCCCGTGTAGGATGCAACGTGCAATGGATTTCTCATCAGCCAATCAGAAGCAGCCTTATTAAAATTTATTATTTAATTGCGCCAATATCAACAATAATTTTATACTGTTTCCTATGTTTTCGACGGAGAAGGAATATTTTCTATAATTTAACGATTAAAAACATTATATTTTCAACCCACAATATCAATTCAATAATATCAAATTGCACGTTCCACGCATGAAAACACTGCATGGGACACAAGGAGTACAGCGAACGTGCAACGTGCAACGTGCAAATCTGTCCGACGAACTCCGAACGCAACGACGTTGGGACGTCGCCCTTATTGGTTCTAGTAAGTTGTCGAGCGCTGATTCGTCAGTGAGTGAATAGGTTGTTTACAAAAAGTTTATTGTAAGTGTGTGAAACTATAAACAAGAAATTTTCAGTCTGGAAATTAGTAAAGCGGAAAGAAAAAGGTAGTGAGAAGAGTATTGTAGAGATTAAAATATAATTAAGGGTATTGTGAAATTTTGAAAGGAATCTAGAAATTGTTTGTAAATGAAAGAAAGATTGTTAGTTCAAAGGTCAGAGTTATAATGCATAAATGGAAATAGTGTTCGCAAAGGTTTATAGATTATACGAGCACATATGCTGTAACATTTTTCATAACCAAAGCTAGTGTTGGCGTGGTGCATCGCTCGCTTCGCTCGCTCAGAAAATGCGATCCTGTGGATAGTCAGCTATTCCTTAATACTCGTTCGTTTACTAACAGCTTTCAGTCATATTTTCAAATTATACCGATATTTGGGTGTCCAATCATATGTAGGTCCAAGTGGCTTCGATATATATGTTACAAAAATATCCCAGTTAACACAAACTGCGGAATGAATTATCACGCAACATCCTGAACATGCTGTATACAGGGTGGAAAGTTGTTCGACACGAAGGGGGGCATCCAGTGATAATGAAATTGAGCTCCCCCATCCCCTGGGGGTGGGGTGGGGGAAATACAATAAAACTTAAATAGGAACCCCCATTTTTTATTGCAGATTTGGATTCTCCGGAAAAAAGTACACCAATTTTACCTAGGAGCTATTGCATTTTGGTTCAGAGGTGGCGCTGTAATCGATAAAAATCCAAATTTATCTGAAGACATTGAAATATCTCGAGAACTATGCACAGAATCAAAAAAGGTGTGAGATGAAAGTTGTTCGACACGAAGGGGGGGCATCCAGTAATAATGAAATTGACCCTCTCCACCACCTCCTGGGGGCGGGGTGGGAGAAAAACAATAAAACTTAAATAGGAACCTTCATTTTTTTATTGCAGATTTGGATTCTCCGGAAAAAAGTACACCAACTTGACGTAGGAGCTATTACATTGTGATTCACAAGTGACGCAGTAGTCGACAACAAGCGAAAGTAAAAATCCCTAAAATTCGACGTCTTCCGAATTCACATCACATCTGATAAATAATAGTAGACGTATTTTATTTTAAAAATACTATTCAATGCCACCACTATGAAATGTTCGTTTTTCTTTGACTTTATATTATTCTTGTAATGTGTTTTCTAGCCGCTATAATGGATATTATCTGAAAAATAATCATGGATTTGGTTGTGTGTCAAAAATAGTATAATTATGCTTTAAGGGAGGAAAGAGCGTGATCCCCGAGGGGAAGGTTTGCTGCGCGAGCGAAACGAGGGCAACCCCCTCACGAGGTGCGCACGCATTCCTCTCATGAAGCGTGCGCTAGTTTTTTCCTGGCCGCATCCATTACTCCCGCGGGCAGCACTTTTCGTCCCACGGGAGTAATGAGAACGAAGTGCGCATGCGCACGGGCACTCAGACGGAATTGACAACTTTCGCCCCGCGTAGCGGATATGGAATACGGTTATTCTAACAAAGCCGGGAAAAATACATTTAGCGTTACCCAGGAACAACGACGTGGACGTAGTATTTTTTTGTTCCCTTTGGGGTGCTTGTTTTACGTGAGTCCCCTTGCCTCTCACTGTTCACTTGCTTCCCCCGCAGGGGACTTGTGGAAGAGAGCGGAGCGGGTAACTCCGTCCGCAATGGAAGAGTGAGGGGTCGAAGTGCCCGAGCTCGAAGAGGAGCAATGCTTTTGAAAGATCCGCTTCTCTTAGCAAGTTTTGAGAATTGACGACCTCACGGACCCGATCGTTCGGCTGGTCTGTGCCGTTGAATGCCTGATCGTAAAACGACTCGAGATACCCACCGTACTGGGGAGCTGGGGTGCGGTGTCAAGCCCCTACCAGGTGGGTTCCACACGGGGGAGCGTTTCGGCGTGCCGTGTCCACCTGGTAGCCATCCGCAAATAGGTGTTGGATTCTGGCGGGCAGAGGCAACGTTCGAAAGGTTCTCTGAACCAACAGAAGCATCAAGGCAGGCAGCTTGTTGCTAATAATTTGGGAGCTGACTTATTGTATGGCTTTTTAAAGTGTGCACAACCAGCGGTGCTGGCGCATCACTCAAATTTGGCCCCATTCCCCCGTGGGGGGGGGGGGTGTTTTGAACCCGCGAGGGAGGTAAGACACCTTAAATAAACTATATCGCTGTTCACTTACTTGGTAGTATCATATCTGCAGAAATTTCTGCGAAAGCAGTTCTAATGCGTTCGACCATGTTTTCACGAGTCGTTGGTACTTGTTCATAAACCTTACCTTTTAGGTAACCCCATAGGAAGAAATCCGATGTATAGGATGTTAAATCAGGTGACCTAGCCGGCCAATTAATGGGGCCACCTCTACCAATCCACCGACCATTGGTGTCACGGTCTAGTACTTCCCTTGCTGATCTGAAACGAATTCTGGCGACATTCTCAATTTGTAACGATATTTTACACATTTTCACTTTTATCATCGAAACAAAACGCAACTCGTCGATCAAATTGGTGCACTTTTTTCCGAGGAATCCAAATCTACAATAAAAAATGGGGGTTCCCTATTTAAGTTTTATTGTCCCCCTCCCTCATCCACAGGGAGCGGGGGAGGGGGTTGATTTCACTATCACTGGATGCCCCCCCTTCATGTCGTACAACTTTCATCCCACACCTTTTTTGATTCTGTGCATAGTTCTCGAGATATTTCTATGTCTTCAGATAAATCGGCCACCCTATATATATATATATATATATATATATATATAGGGTGGCCGATTTATCTGAAGACATAGAAATATCTCGAGATATATATATATATATACATATAGCGTGGCGACTGCTGCTCCATTACTGCTAACATAGTCAAATTTCACAACATGGAACACATATGTTTCGTCTACGCTTCGCCTACAAAGATTTTTTCATTCAGGCTATGCTCAATATTTTTTATTTTTGTTATCTTCAATTTAAGCCTAGTTTGATTAAAATCGCCTCAGCAGAACGTGAGATATGGATAATTAATTTGATCGGCTTTTAAGGTTCACGATCGAAAATGTATTCCTTCTTTTCATCGGATGCTTTGGACACTGAGATAGAAGATACGTTTAGCATGAGTGCGACAAGGGTTGACAGATCCGCTAATGAACTATAGGACAGAGCGGTAGGATGATGTCGTTCAAAATAAGTGCAACAAGGATAAGCGTCGGGACTTGGCGACCGTGTTTCGATATATGTATAGAAAGAGATCTTGCAATATGGCAGCCTGCACTCAGCTGATCAGCGGCTGAATTACGTTCAGTTCGAACAGTATTGAGGTTTTGACATTTGTGGAACAGAAGAAGAAGACACCTTTCTGAAAAAATTATTGAAGTTGACCTGTGAGATGACACAATAGAGATCCGTCTGAAAAGTGGCTTGGAGCACCTTCTTGGAATTTTGACAGCGGTCTGTGGTCTTCTAGTATCCCTGCAAGTGAAAAAATAAAAATTTGTAGCTCCAGAAACTCTACAAAAACGTAAGTGAACGTTTCTCAATGTAATGTTGAAATGATCTTGTAAGTGCGGTTTTTAATTCCCAAAAGAATTTTTGTAGTTGATTGCTGGAAAGAAATTGAAAACGGTTATAAAAAGTGTAAACCACGGTATTAAGAATTTAAATAATTTGTCGTACTGTCACGTATCATGTACAGAGATCACAAAATACTCGTGGTTTGTCTTTCCGACATAACTGGCTTGTGTCTAATAATGTCTTGTTTTTAAAGACAAGTAGTCGTAGACAAGTAGTTCATCTCTATACATTAGTGAGTTATCTTCCAATATTACCCAGTTAGTCTGAGAGCCAGTCGTCTTTAGACATTAACCACTCGTATTGCATGACGACTCAAACGCTTAGAGACGAACCACTTGTCTTTGAAAACAAAACATTATTAGACACAAGCCAGTGGTGTCAGAAAGACAAACCATTAGTATTGTAGTTCGTCCAGCTTCTATGTTTACAGATTTTTAAATATTTCATGGCATTTTGAGTATGAAATGCACTAGAAATGTATTTGCGATATATGATAATTAATAAAGAAAGTATCTGATAATATACTGATTGTTACAGTCGATTGTCGATGATATAAAACAATTTAGATACGAAACTGTCCCCCTTGTTGGCTTCAATTGAAATGTAGCTGGGAACAGCTTGACGAGATTAGTGTGTTGACATCGGTTTTCTGACATCCTGGCTGTTGAAAAAGTAGAAATTTTGTAGCTTCTGAAAATAAATTGAAAAGTAAGTAAACATTTCTGAAATGTAATCTTCTAGTGATCTTGGGAGTACGATTTTTCATTTATAAAGGAATCTCCGTAATTGAGTTATAGAAGAAAGGAAAAAAACAATTGAACCCTTGGCGATCAAAAGGAGATACGCGCGAAACGCCGGAGAATTTGTTGGCCCCTCGGCTAGTAATTTTTTGACTTTCGAATTTTAAAGTTTTCATTAGATATCTTAATAGGAAAATTAATTACGCGAATTTTTTGTTAAAATAAAAAATGTCTATCCCTCTTCGTTTTTAATATAATCGCAAAAAACGAAATTATTTGAAATATAAAATAACTTAATTATTTTGTCTTTAAATCGTCATATCTTTTACAATAATTGGAATTTTTTAATGAAATTTTTAGAAAATATGCACTATTTTATCTACAAACTAACGTATTTTTCCAAATTATGGTTAGTTATTACGGAAATTTTTTTAAAATTGGTTTTTGTTTTACTGCACAAAATTCATATTGAAAGCTTTAAACACTTCGGGAGTCGACGGAATTTCAATAAATCGAAATTTCCTTCCCACCGAAAATTCGAGGAAGGTTCAAAGAAGTTTTTCGTAAAGTTATAGACTAATCTGACTTGTGGGTTTTAAGTAACAATTGAAAGTTGTAATGCTGTCGCGTCGCGTCGTCTCTTTCACGAATATTCGAGACGAGCGACGCGACAGCATTACAACTTTCACGAACATTCGATACGACGATTATAATTGTAAGACAAAATACATTTGTAATGGTGAAATTTTACATTTTTTTCCACTGAACAGAGTTTGAACCATCTTAAAAGACTTTTTAAATTTTAATATGTAATATTAGACTTCTACATAGAAAATTAAAAAACATTATACAAACAGTATACAAAAAAGTGTATGGGTGCATATGTACATATATGTGAATATACATATACATAGAGGTCGGTTCTAGACTCATTTCACATGTATAAAGGTAGGTTCCAGTTCCGACCTGGAAGCATTTTATGTCTAAGAGTCGTTCCAGCCCCGGAAGTGGTACTTTCCAGGTCCGTATATACTGGGGCTGGAACACAAAATGAGTTTTATACTAGGTTTTGTAGAGGTTGGGTTAGGATAGTTTTAGGAAGGGTCTGGGGGCCAAATCCCCCCCCCCCCTCCAGTACACTAATTATACTCCAGCCCGGACCTGGAAACGACCCTTAGACACATATATATATATATATATATATATATTCTAACACAATGTAGCCCATCCGCCTACTTGTGTTCTCAACTTACGTATTTATCCACGCCTCAAGAACGAGCGAAGAATGGTGAATCGTGCCGTCAAAATCCATTAGAGTAGCTCTAGGAACCTTTTCCCAACGGTGGTGTTCGTCCTGTCAATTATTATTTGGTGTCATCGTCCCATCTTGTCCAACCGTCCAGGAAGCAGAAATACCTGTAAACACAGAAATTATTAATCGTTATGTCATGAATAAGGATTCTGTCAGTGTCGTGAAGTAACCAAGTCTGTCGTCCAAGGAAAAGGAAAGGTTCCTGCGGTATATGGAAATAAAGTAATCAAAATACTTACATTCTCAATCAGCTGTTTAGTGGTCTGCTGCCTCGTGCCGGAACCGCTGCTGGCTGACGTCCTTACTCTGAAACAAAAATTTACCAATCCTTACACAAAGAAATAGCCCTTTTATTTAATTTTAGAACTTACCGTAATTCTCTCTTCAGAGCTCCAAAACAAACTCCTTTTCCCGTTGCCATCGAGAGGCTGACTCCGCTGGCACTGCCCTTGCACCCGATCCTGCGGCACTCGATCCCGGAGTGAACTGCACAGTAAAATAAACAGAAACTTTGTCAAAATGATAAGAAAACACTATCATATATATACACTCATGCATGGAATGGACGTATTGCTGTCGCGCTCGTCGATTCGATGTTCTTCGCACTCGTGGCCCAACATAGAATACTAATTCGTCATCAGTATATTGTTGGCGCTTGTCGCACTCATTACATTTATTATTACCCCTTCCAGTGCCGAGTGAATGTCCGTCGCACTCGTCCAGAAAATCCATTAAGTCGCCCACCCCTTTTTGGAAATTTATACTTGCACCATTAATCCCAGTATTACCAAAATTATGTTTCCCACCTTTGTCCATACGTTGTCATTAATTCGTCCTTTTTAATAATTTGTATTCCTTTTTGTTTATTCCCTGAACATTAATAGGACTGACGCTGTGGCGTAATGGTAACGGGCCAGACCATCATTAAGAAGAAGCCACTTCTTTGTGAAGCGTCACGGCGAACGAAGTTAAACTTTCTCTTTGTGTACAAAATTGTCTTTCAATTGTTAACAAGCGTTTCGGGTGTTATTTGTGAATTTTGAATTATGTAAGTACCGTGCACAGTGCGCGGCGTTTTATATAAAATTATAATTATATTTTTAAAAGTCCACTCCAATATTTGTAATATCCCCAGTAGACGCTCGAGATATAAGAACCACCGCTATAAGAACCGATCGGTATAAGAACACTTTTTTGATCATTACAGTGCCTATGAACATTCGAGATGTATCCTCTCCATACACTTTTTGCTGATATAAACCGTTCCGCGCATTCCGTCGAGTCCACCCATACATACATAATACATACAAGAGAAGGGGAAGCATCAATTCCCCTCCAATGGTTATTATATCGGCGTTTGGCAGGGAAGCTCGGAACGGACGTATTTCTTATATCGAGCGTCTACTATAAGTACGAACTTATTCTCCTTTAATAATTTACTTATTCCCTCCTTTTCTTTTTTGAGTGAAAACCAGAGTCCCCGTGTCGTCGGTACCGTAAGGTTATAATATACACATATATATATATATATATATATATATATATATATATATATATATATATATGTACAGTAGGTTGCGGATCTGTCTCGAAACGACATAGTAAATAGATGGAATGATTGCATCTCTCATTGCATATAAAATGTTCAATTGAAATTTTGGAAGTAACGTTGAAAATATAATGTGAAATAATAATCAATAATATGCACATTTACATGGATGTAATTCTTTTCTGTAAATGGACTTCTTATCCTTTCCTTTATTTACTCACCAACAATTATGTTAAAGTTGTTGCGTGATTTTACCAATAAAAAACTGTAATTTTTCTAAATATTTATCGACAATTGATAATGGAAAACAATGTAAATTCACAATATTACAAAAAACTATTGAATTTCTGTATATTCTTTACGAATAAATTATTATAAACTATTATTTTTTATAAACAAAAAAGAAGGGTATTTTATTATTTACATATATCGTACTTCCAATGGTTAGTTTGGCACTAACTGCGATATGCAAGGCATGAACAGAAGTGGGTGTTCGTTTGTATTGTTTATTTATTATTTTTAACAACAAATTGACGATCTTTTACAAAACGTTATGCATGTTTTGCATCTAATTTTTCCCGTAGAATCGATTGGCGCAGTCAGATTTCCCCTAAACCCTCTTTTGACGAAATTGTTGATAACAAATTGTTATAAACAAGTATTTTTTAGAAACAAGAAAACACGGGTATTTCATTGGCATATATCCTATTTCCAATAGTTAGTTTGGCGCTATCTGCGCTGTGGTGGGCATGGGCCTTAATTAACACTTTCTAATGTAATTAATATGGATTTTAAATGGAAATTAATATGTATAATGTATTCCATAACACCATAAGTACATAAAGATTTAGAAAATGAATATTCAAGGTGGAGAATTAAAAAACCTTACAAAATTATGTCGAATACCCAGACATAATATAAAAAATTGTGATAAGACAATTTTTTATTTTTGACCCTGAACCGTGACGCTCTTCAGTTTTCAAATTTTAATCGGAAGTTTGACGAGAAAAATAATGTAAATTCATAATTATTATTTGTAAAAGAATAGCCTTTGATTAAATCATAAACGTATTTTTCAAAATATGCAAGTAATGAAGAATCTTGTGCATTGTTTGACATACCTGTGCATATGGCTAAAGTATGTTTATTTGTTGGTAAAGAATACGCAGAAATAATTTTTTTTTTTGCAATATTGTGAAATTACATTGTTTTTCACTGTCAACTGTCGATCAATATTTAGAAAAATTTGACTTTTTTTATCGATGAAGTCACGCAACAACTTTTTAATGAATGTTCATACTATATTCTACTTGAAAAGTAAAGGAATACGTATTTGTTTACATTATTATTAACATTTTTTTTTTATTGGTTACCAAAATTTATTACTCCAAATTTTGTCAATAAAACAAATTTTTGTAAGTTTCTTATTCAGATGCTCTGATTTTACTTACTTTTTAACCTTTCACTCATGCCCTGCATTTTTCATACTTTTTAAAAATAAGGGAAGGCGGGGCAAAGCGGCGAGGTTTTTTTTTCGCGAAACATATCTCTCCTTGAATTTCGTATTTAGGATGATGGAAAGTATCATTTTATAGGTAATTTCAAAGTCATTACGTACGTGCGTGTTACTTATGGTATATTTTTTACAGATAGCCAGCTATGGCCAATTTAAAAAACTTAAAAAACACGGAGCGAAGCGGCGATACCGGGGTAAAGTGCTGAATCCTTATTTTTAGAGATCTTTGAGACAGCTATCATAAAATTAAGTACAAGTCATATATCTTTTAAGTTTTTACTGTTTGTTTTAATAAAAATAAAATTTCCAGAAAAGCGGAATGAACCTCTTGAGATATATCGAAGTTTCCAACAGCAGCAAGACCGTATTATACCAGGATCTCCTATTTTAACTTCATCTTCAGTTACTCAATACATTTATAAAAAGTAAATTCTAAATTAAAAAATAATCACGGAAAAAAGACATTCGGGAAAAAATGTCGCCGCTTCGCCCCAAAGTATCATTTGGACTTCCAGGTACTATATCTCATTATAAACACACAAAAAAGGAACAATTCATTTTTTATAAATAAGTCCAAAAAATATACTTTTAGAAAAATATATAAATAGTGATTATTAAACTGCGAAAATGAAAATATTGACTAATCTAAGAACAAAGTACAGGAAAATTACATTTCTCGCTCTCAAAGGTAGGTAAGAGAACGAAAAATGAAATATTATGCCACGAAATGTGTAAAATAGTGTAAACAAAGAAACCACCTATGATATTTAGCAATCAGTATGATCATAATGGAAATATTTCAGATTCGTCACTTCGCCCCGGCTTCCCCTATCTCGAAATATGAATTTTAAATGGATTCGACTTATAAGTGGTGACAAAATTCTAACGTGATAAACAATATAAGTGTTTAATTTTTGGACATGCTCTCATTTTGTAGGTCGAAAACGGTCAAGAAACAAAAACAAAGGGGTCAAAATAAAGTTGGTGACTCCCTTTAAACTTCTGAATGGATATTTATGCATTGCACTATTCGTTTTGGGTTTTGGGTTTTGTTTTGATATCTTGACTCTACTTTTCACAATTATGATGTTTATCACAGATCTATTTTTGGAATGAGAAAGAAAGCTTATTTTATTTGTATTTTGCCTGTCAATTGATATATTTCTTACTTATTTCTGCCAGTAATGCTTCATACTGAATAAATAAAAAAACGCAGAGATGTATATTTTGTTTGTTTGTTTGGAACTAAAATTACTTTTAATCCCATGATTTGCCGTACATAATGGAAAATTCGTTAGTAGCGTAGGCTCCGAATCTAATTCAGACCAATGCGATATAACTATTAGAAAATAATATATATTCGTATCGAGTAAACTTGATGTACGATGCTGTATACGTTCTGTATTTACGGAGATATGAAAATTTAAAAAACAAATTAACGCACAATCGAAACTTGTTTTTCGATAAAATCAATACTTACTCGAAAACCGTGCTTCGTGTGCGAAAAGTGCATATAGCGAAAGTTTTAGATAATAAAATTTTGAATCTATGTTTAATAAAAAAATCATTTTGATCATAAATCCCCGATGGTACAAAAGAAAAATATGAACAATTTTTATTTTAATGTACTTTTTTGTAAATAAGTATTTTTACTATACAGTAATAATATCCGAACAGTTTTGAAGAGGATGAAATTAGCTGTAAAATGAGCACCAGTTGGAGTTTTTAAGATGAATGGTTGAAGAGTTATAGTCGTTCGTAAGTTTCATGCAAAAAAATTTTAAATTAGTGACTATAACAACTTTTGTGTAAAAACAAGCGTAAACATTTTTTTAAAAAATCGGGTTTCGACTGATATTGAAAGTACGGGAAAAGAATTGAAATTAACATATACGACAAAAACATAATGTGTTAATAAATTGTCCTACATCCACCTTCAAACTTCGTATCTTTGTTGTATCTTTCAAATTCTTTTGAACACTTAGATTTTCTTTTCCTTAATTAGTTTTTATTGAAGTTTTCAGTATTTCATTTACGTGCAAACTTAGCAAAAACAGGTCAGGAAATATTCTTTTAGCACGTAAATATTTATAATATTTTTAATTCTACTGACTACAAAAAAAAAATCGAAAAATATCTATTGAAAATGATCTAACACTACACATGCTACAGTAATTTCGATTACGTCAGCAATAACATTTGTTCTTTTTCATTACATTCGATGCAGTTAATCGATTTAATAAAAAATATTATGAACTAAAATTGTCCGGTTGAATAAATGAAAAAGAGAATATGTATGACAATTTCTGTAACTCGTGTACCAATTGTAATGAAACTGTTGCATATAATAGAGTTGATATTCACAACCTACTACATCTGATTAATTTTTGGAATGTATGACAAATATTTTAATTAAACTTTCTTCTTCATTATACATTTTATATCATTATTGTTCCGCCACGAAAGAAAACGGGGGAAACTGTAGGGGCTTGGTTTCGGATCAGTCCAAGGAAAAACAATTACTCGCGAAATAATTCAAAATCGGTATTTATTGAAGCCGAACATATTTCCAATTACAATTATAACAACACAGTCGAATATTTTCTCGAAAACTTCGCGAGTAAAGTGCCGTGGAACTAGCGTGCCGAATTTCCGAATTTATAGATTTCGCTAACGACGAAAATGCGTCCATCGATTCCCGAATATTGCCAAAGAATGAATGCGGAAGTCCCGGCGACGATGTGTTTTCGGAAAACGCCTTCTAATCGGTTCGGAAATAGATCGCGCTGACAACCGCGATCGGCCCGTGAACATTTCTTCTTCGCACGAGAAACTTTACGCGGGAAACTAAGGTTGCATATCGCAACATCACCGACCCGTTGCAGCAATATGCCTGCAAGTAACTGTAGCTAACTTAAACAAAGTAAAACTAACATAACCTATTCTAAGTCAACGGGTAAGAGCGCAAGCTGCGTAATTGGTCTGCGAAGTGTGGATATGGCAGTGCGCACCGTAACAACCCGAACAACACCATCATCACCCGGCAGACATTCAGTAACGCGCGCAAGTGGCCATTTAGTCGGAGGTGCATTCGGTAACTTTACTAGCACCAATTGCCCAAGACCGATGGGCTTTTTCGGTAGATGCCACTTGGTACGATGTTGCAGCGAGAGCAAATAGTCCGCCGACCAGAGCCGCCAGAATCGTTCATTCATTTGCTGGTATAGTTGCCAGCGTGATAATCTATTGACCGGACACTCGAGGAGAGATTTCTCAGGCACGGCATTCAAAAGTGCTCCGATCAGGAAATGTCCTGGAGTCAGAGCGGTCAAGTCGTCGACGTCATCGTTAAGAGGACCTAGTGGGCGGGAATTAAGGGAGGCCTCTATCTGACACAAGAGTGTCGTTAACTCCTCAAATGTCGGAGTATGTTCACCTAGGACTCTTTTCAGGTGGAACTTTATACTTTTGACCCCGGCCTCCCATAAACCGCCAAAATGAGGAGCGGCGGGGGGAATGAAGTGCCAGCTGATTTTGTCGGTAGCAAGCCAGTCGATAACAGTTTCATCGAGAATGACTCGGTGAAATTCTTTAGCCAGTACAGTATTAGCACCAACGAATGTTTTCCCCTGGTCGCTATACATACATCATGGCCGTCCACGGCGTGAGACGAACCTCTTAAGGGCCGCGAGAAAGGCTGTGGACGAATAATCCGACACGACTTCCAAGTATATGGCCTTTACAGCGAAGCACACAAACAAAGCGGTCCATGCCGGCTGTGACCTGTGAGTGACCGCGTCCACTGCCCAATCTGACCTGGAAGGGACCAGCGTAATCCACGCCGCAATGAACGAACGGTCGTTCAGGACGTACGACTCGAGGTGTAGGCAAACGACCCATAGTTTGAGAACTTAACTCTGCATTCAGACGACTGCAAGTCAAGCATTTAAAAATGACAGACCGAATCATCTTTTTTGCCTGCACGATCCAGACCGTCTGACGTAGAGTGCGGAGAGTGAGGGCTAACCCACCGTGCATGCATCGCTTGTGAATTTCGATGACTAATAGACGAACAGCAGGGTGTACACTCAAAATGATGGGATGTTGGGTGCTGAACGGCAAGTCAGAATTGACCAGGCGTCCTCCCACTCGGATGAGACCATCCTCATCCAGGAATGGCACCAGTGACCTAAGAGGGCTCTTGGGACACACTGGTCTCTGAGAACGTAGGTCTTGTAGCTCGGAAGTGAACAGTATGTTCTGCAACTCCCGAAAGAGCGTGATGGCTGCTGTTCGAATCTCATCAGCAGTCAAACTTCCCTTTGTGGTGCTGCGTTGTAGACACTGCTTCCATCTTAGTACGAATGCTACCACACGTTCAAGACGTATCCAAGAAGACATTATAGTTGAGAGAAGGTTTAAAATGTCCCCTGAATGCACCGTGAGCCCGGTGACAACGGTTCGTGTTTCAAGCGAGGCTGTTTCTGAGAGTTTGGGAGTGAGACGCGGCCAGAATGCAGCATCTTCACTCAACCAGGTAGGTCCATTGAGCCATAAGGAGTTGGTGAGGAGCTCTTCAGCAGAAATACCCCGCGAAGCGAGATCTGCGGGATTATCGGCACTCGGTACATAACGCCAAGTAATTCCGGTAAGCACCGATTGTACCTCCGCTATTCGGTTTGCGACGAAAGTTTTCCATCGAATCGGAAGCTCCCCCAACCAGTGCAGTACGGTGGTAGTATCGGTCCAACACTGAACCGGTAGCTCTGTAAATTCAGGCGAATGGACGAGAGCAACCGTGCTAGAAGAACAGCTCCTGATAATTCCAGGCGAGGAATTGTGAGCTGCTTAATGGGCGCTACTTTGGTGCGGTTCATTAGAATTCTAACGTAGGGTGTTCCCTGGAGTGGTTTGATGCGTATGTAGAATACGGCGGCATAGGCGGCGCTCGACGCGTCCGAAAACCCGTGGAGTTCACAATCAGCAGCATCAGGGCCTTGACCCGTCCATCTAGGGCTGATGAACTTATGTAGGGCCGGTAGTGCGTCATAGAATGACACCCTATTCGCACGCAAATCATCGGATAGAGGCGTGTCCCAATTCGAGACCGGAAAGCCACAGTTTCTGTATAAAGATCTTTGCCTTAATAACGGTAGGAGAAACCCAGCCCATGGGGTCGTACAACTTAGCAATAAGAGACAAGACGGCTCTTTTGGTGAGAGACTTGGGATGAGACAAATTTGTGACAAATTGGAAACGGTCTAGAGTCGGATTCCAAACAATGCCGAGGATTTTTAAGCCATCAGTCTCCTGTAACGGCTTTTCCCATGCTAAGCCATGATTGGCAGGGCTGATATCTTTAATTAGGGCAGCAGAGTTGCTGGCCCATTTTCGTAACACGAAGCCACCACCATGGAGAAGGGCAACGAGCTCGTTTCTCAATTTATGAGCGGTTTCCATATCATGTGCTCCACACAAACAATCGTCCACGTACAATCCATTGCGTAAGACATCCGAGGCTAACGGAAAGCGTGGACCGTCATATGTGTTAAGTTGCTATAGAACACGCAGGGCCAGATAAGGGACACAAGCGATGCCAAAGGTTACGGTACATAACTGATAATCGACGAGAGGTCCATTAGGGTCCTCACGCCCTACGATTCTTTGAAGGTCCCGATCTTGAGGGTCCACCAAGATTTGGCGATACATCTGGGCGATGTCTGCGCAGTAAACGAACGGGAAAGTCCGCCACCGCAACAGAACATGGCACAGATCTGCCTGAAGCTTGGGACCCTTGAGAACGTGGTCGTTCAGCGATGTCGAATTTGAAGTCTTGTGCGACGCATTGAATACCACTCGTAATTTGGTGGTTGAGCTGCTGACCTTCGTCACACCGTGATGGGTCACGTGGTCTAGAGGGTTGGCGGGAGACATGTGACCTTGAAGTTAATTCAGTCTCTCATGAAATTCCGGTAAGGAAACCCGGAATCTGGATTCCAGGCTAAGCGTTTCTCAAGCGAATAAAATGCTTTTATTGCGGCATGTCGCGAGTCTCCGATATTTATCGGAGAAGGGGACCGGAATGGTAATCTGACTACGTAACGTCCATCAGCTTGTCGAGAATGGGTGGCAGCGAAATGTCTTTCGCACATTTCGTCATCGGCCGAAAGCGTTGTGGGAGACGGAATGTCTTCGACTTCCCAAAACCGTTGAAGTCTTGAATTCAGTTCTATATTGTCAATACTGTGCAGCACCTGTGTATCAGATGGAACGCGAGCAGTGGGGGACTCGGTCCAGCCTGACAAGATCCAACCGAAAATGGTTCTTTGAGCAATTGGTTCTCCGGCTGTGCCTTTGACGAGACCGTCCAAGAGAACCGAACCATAAAGATCGGAACCAATAATCAGATCGACCGGAACCCAAATACTTGGATTCGTGTCCGCCAACGGCAGATGTTGCAAATGCGATCATCGCGTTTGGAGCCGCGTGGGAGAGGGCGTGTAAGACGTAAGCTTATTAAGAATAAGAGCGTGCGTATTGAATGACGGAACGTCAGTGTTGACAGGAGAAATTGAAATCTCGGCAGCGCGACTCGCGACTCCAGCTGAAGCACCGCCGATATCCGAAATGGCAGTTGAAACGCGACTGGTGCGAGTATTGAGCGCGTTGGCGAGACTTCCCGAGAGGAAAGTTCAGGTAGACCCTTGGTCTAATAGCGCCCGAACGACGATTGTCCGCCCGTTTTTAGCATGAACTTTTACGTACGCGGTCGCGAGTAAAATAGACGCCGATTTTATCGGCGTATTAGACACACACAAACTTGGTGTCTGAGGAGGGATTGCAGCATTTGAGCTAATTGCTGATTCATGAGAAATTCCCTTTCCCGTTTCCGAATTCATGGGCTCAGTCGGTGAGGAAGTTTGCTCCCGGTCTGGACGCCGAAGAAGGAGCGTGCAGGAAGCGCGTACGGCCGAAGTGGGGATCCGAATCTGGATGCCGAAAACTGCGTTGCGGGCGACGGCACGGTTTCAAGCGGGGAATCCAAGAAGGGAGTCCGCGAAAGGAGCGGTGAAGGGGTGGCTGAAATAGACGCCGCGTGCGTGAAGCTACGTGCAAATTTTGCCAAATGGCGAAATTTGCAAATAATGAATGCCCGTATGCGAATTATGCACTTTCACGGCACTGACACTGCACTGAAATCCGTGGAATCTGCTGATCCTGGCAGGATCGCCAAAATGTTCCGCCACGAAAGAAAACGGGGGAAACTGTAAGGGCTTGGTTTCGGATCAGTCCAAGGAAAATCAATCACTCGCGAAATAATTCAAAATCGGTATTTATTGAAGCCGAACATATTTCCAATTACAATTATAACGACACAGTCGAATATTTTCTCGAAAACTTCGCGAGTAAAGTGCCATGGAGCTAGCGTGCCGAATTTCCGAATTTATAGATTTCGCTAACGACGAAAATGCGTCCATCGATTCCCGAATATTGCCAAAGAATGAATGCGGAAGTCCCGGCGACGATGTGTTTTCGGAAAACGCCTTCTAATCGGTTCGGAAATAGATCGCGCTGACAACCGCGATCGGCCGGTGAACATTTCTTCTTCGCACGAGAAACTTTACGCGGGAAACTAAGGTTGCATATCGCAACAATTATATTTCCTTGATTACTCCTTGGTTTACATTTAAATGTGAAAGAAGAAAACGTTTATATAGATATACAAGAATTTTGTAATTATTTGTACCGATTATACCAAAAAAAATTTAACCAGGGAACATTTTTTCAATTATCATATTATTAGTTTATTATCTAATTTGTTCTTTATTTATTTATATGCTTTTAATTTAGGAAGAATAATAATAAATCTTAAGAGAGAGCAAATGTTAAGGTCGAAACGTAATTAATATGTAAGGGGTTGATCGATTGTTCTTAACCAATTGAAGTGTTGAAAAACCTGTCTTATTGTAAAATATTTCCGTTGTCAATATAATGTCCACGGTGATTCGCCAATTTCTTTTTTAAATTATATATCGCAGTGGAAACTGTATCTTCTGAGACTGAACTTAAATATATATGTTCAAGTTTGTTACACGAATATTACGTATATTTTTCGTGCCATTATACACTTTCGTATTTTTGTTTATAATACAACAAATATCATAAATACTACTACTACCACTACTATTACTACTATTAATAGTAATAATAATAAAAGAAATAAAGGGGGGCAAATTTCACACTGATGCTAATCTGGTAGAAATTTGAGCCAAAATTTTATCACTTTTCGGAACGATTGAACGAGATCAAAAACAAATATTGCTGTTAAAAGTTGTTATTTACATACTAATAATAAGAATAACAGTAATTACAATAATTAAAATGATTATAATTTATTACTTTAATTAATAACCATCAAAACTATTGGAAAGAACATTTTTACATAAAAATATAAATTTACAAATGATCAAAAGAATGATGAAAAAGTGAAGAATTTTGTTTCATATTGTTGCTGTTATTATTAATAATATTATTTATAAATATTAACTATTTATAAACAGTAACTGCAAATTTTGTTATGATAATATTATTACATAATTTTAATTATAAGAAAGAAATGAGAGAAAGTACATTTCTCCTTCAAAAAATAATTTAAAAAGGTTACAAATAATTATAACAAATTAGGCTTTATACAAAAAAAAAAATACTCCTCTGTCGAGGCTTGAACCCACGAAACTTAGTTATGAAACAAGCGTCTACCCATGAGCTACCACAACTTCTTTACAAAATGTTGACATCGCTTCAGTAAAAAGTAGGAAATGCAAATGTGATTTTCTAGAATACGATTGAGTATTGCATCGATCACTCTAATAATCAAAAGGGTAAGTATGTGCGATATTAGGAGAAAGTTTCAATAAAATCGGTGAGAATCGCACCTAAGGTTCTCTTGTGAGAGAATGAGATGACAGCCTTTTACATCCTTATCCCCTCTCTCTCCCTCTCTCTCTTTCTGATCCCGTATGCCGCGCCGCCTCGAGCCCATACCCTTCCTATATATATATATATATATATATGGATGGATTCATGTGTAGACATATTCATACATGCAACGGGTTACATGACGGGATTGCATATGTATGCGTGCGTACGTTCGCGGGGCCCTGGGAAGCGCCCTGTAAAATAAGAGAATACCTACGATCCTGACATTCGCTTTGAGCGGCATCTCTCTGAAAAACGCGGAACTGATATACGTAAAATCTTTCGCTTGTGCCGCCATTACCCGCTTCGAGTCGCAATTTGCAGATTACGCCTCAAAAACATAACTAATTTGCATAAAAATGGGTTCAATGTAATCCGCGAAGTGTCAGGAAAGAACATTCACTCCGTTTTTGCGCGTTAGCGTTACCGAAACGATGCAATAAGCGTTTTTATCGTGACGACTAACACATCTACACATCATGTACGTATCGCGTGAAAAACAGGCCAATTTTATCCCTTTTTTCTTGGATTATGCGGCAACCGTTGCGCCAATATCGAAGTGGTCGCTCATTCTACGGGAAAAGTAGCTTATACAAAATACCCTTAATAATATAAAAAGTTAAAATTGAAGGCGTAATCTGCAAACGAGTTTTACTTCCGGTTTAGTAGTTCCAAATGGCAACCGCGGCACTCAGGGGCTTCAGAAGAACACCCTTAATATAGATTTATATAAATCACACTGGAGGTTAATTATTAAAAAGCATATTTTCAATAATTTTGATCGAATAATTATTCGCATGGTTATTTCGTAATTTGATAAAATAATTTATTTTCTAGAATATTCTAAAGATGAAGTTTCTAGAAGCTGGAAAAGTCAAATTTTATGACGGTTTTCCGTCTTAGATATGTGAAAAGCGTATAATCGACAGTTCCTAATTTCTGATTCCCATGCTTGGTTCGGCATATCTATAAATTTACGGCATGCAGCTGTACTAAGAAGAACCGCATGTTGTACTCTTCCGGCTAGTTTCTAAAAACTTCATATTACTTATTTATAAAAAGAAATGGACTCGCACGTTACATCATAATAAATAAATAAATAAATATGTATGTTATTTTATTTCAAATTTGTACACTAATTTGAAATATATGAAATTAATATATGTTCTTCTCTAAATAGTCTTCATTTATGATAAATATTTCCTTGTCTTTTCTTAAACAGCTCTTTTTATTTAATATATAACTGTATCCAAAACAATTATATATGTCAGTTTTATCATCACCAATTCAAGGATTGAAAATTCTGTTCTTTATTATATGATCAGCTAAAATAGGTTCACCAGTTGTTAACGATCGCCTCTGTATTTTTTCATTTTATCAGATAAAATATTTGTGCCGGTCTTAAAAGGGTAGTCGCGAATGCTATGTTCAGAGCACCTGGTGAAAAGGATCACTGATGTCGAGGTCCAGGTATTCCGTTCCATAGTTCATCTCATTAGCCGAAATATCTCATCAAGTTATTTAAGGTCTCCGTCCTTGCGGTCGCACTTGCAGGTAATTTCAAGGTCAAATAATCTACTCGGATTTGTATATGTATTGGAGATAACTGTAAACAAGAACACTGCACGAGTATGTTACGCAATAGAAAGTCTTGTATTCATGTAAACGGAAATAATATAACAAACAAAACATGTCCAAGAAGTTCTAAGGATTTATACGTTCTTAATTTACATGAAGTTTACATTTTCAAAAATACGATATTACACATAATATTTTTTATCAACTATTGTATATTAGCAAAAATGAGTGAAATCTCACAAAAAAACACTTCTTGTAAATAAACTCGCCACGTTCTTATTAGTAAAACATAGTTACCACAAAAAATGCTATCAGAATTAAATTATGTGCAATTATAAGGCTATATTCTTATTCTACAAAAAGCATTGAAATGATGTAATAAGGCCAAGTTCTTTCTAATGAATGAAATTATTCATTAATTCAATATACAATAATTTGGAAAGAAAATTTTGCGCACATTTAGAAAAAATTTTATTAATGTATTTAATGAACTTTAAAAATCGATGCAATATCATCAATAATATAAACATTGGCCCTTAATCCAAGCATTCCACAACTAGCTTGTTCTGCAACGACTCGTTCGTAAATCTTTCCACCTTCTTGCCCTAGAGGGGCGACTAGTGAGTGGGGATTGACGAGTAATTGACTTGTCCGTCATATGCCGCAATTCACGACCCCGGAAAGTCTACTACCTGTAGCCGTAATTAAAAGCGAAACAGAGATTGAAAATCGCTGACCAGGCTGGCACTCTGGGCATGCGCTCTAAATGCCGGAGCCGACACGTGCTTTGGATTTACGTGAAAAATGCACCTTTGAAGGTCAAAAAGAGCAGGTAAACGGCTGTAAAATGCACTTTACTAAGGTCAGCACAAAACTTACATGCGGTGGGCTGGAATAGTTGCGAGCAGCTATGGAATCCGTTGGTTGATCTGTCAGAATGACGTCACCAGCACTAATGTTGTGTACATTCAACTGTCAACGGTCCACTTCACAAGAAAAATGTAAAAACTCTCTTATTACCGGATGCAGGACTCGGAGAGAAAATATGTCCACTCCAAGCCGCTCGGGGGATGCGCCACTAGAAGTACAACTCCTAAAAAACCGATTTAAGCATGAGCTTTTTGTAATAATAACGGAGCAACGAAAAACACAAGCATGTTACTCACCAGTCGCAACGGAACTCTCTCGAACGGAAGATTTTGATATTCAGAATCTTGACCTTGACTGCGAGGATTTAACATGCCCAGAAATGGAATCAAATGATTCTTGGAAACACATTGATAACGAAGAGTTATTTGACAAAGAAATTGGTCCTTGTATTGAATTAGCTTTGTGGGTTTGTCAGTTTAAAATAAAACATAATGCGTTATCCAGTTTAATAAAACGCATTAAAATGTGGTCTACTGAGAAAATAAAAGAATTACCAAATGATTCGAGAACCCTGCTCAGAACTCCTCGTAACACTGAAGTTAACCAACTTGGTTCTGGTACGTTTCTATATCGTAGTTTGAAGCAAGGAATTGTTGAGCCTTTCAGTCATGCTAACATTAGTCAACTGTCAGATTCTATTAGAATTAATATAAATATTGATGCAATTCCAATTGCAAAGAGTTCCAAAAGTAGCCTGCTACCAATATTGGGTCAAATTGTTGATGAACAAATTGTAGAACCATTTTTAATTGCAGCTTATCATGGCGATTCAAAACCACCCAATTTAGCACAATTTTTATTACCATTTCTTATTGAATATATTCAATTGAATTTCAAAATAAGCGCTACGTCGTACAATTTTCAGCATTAATTGCAGATACAATCGCTCAACCCTGATTGTTGGTATATCCTCCGCATAACACATGCTATGGATGTCATAGATGTATTCAACGTGGAATTCACTTCAATGGTCGAATGCTTTTTCCTGAAAGAAATGCCCCGTTAAAGACAGACGAAAATTTTCGTGATCAGTTGTCTCAAAAGTACGCAAACGAAACAAGTCCTTTAGAAGGAGTAGGAGTTGGTATGGTGTCTCAAATCCCTCACGACTGCATGCACCTATTCCTATTAGGAATTATCAAAAACATTTTAATAACGGTTTTGGATGAATTTGGCAATTCACGAAATGCATTGGATATATTGGCAGCATTAAGTGAATCCCTTTATCAGTTATCAAAATGTGTTCCTTCAGAGATGGCAAGAAAGCCACGTGGGTTTAGTGAAATACGTCGATGGAAAGCAACTGAATTTTTCTACGCAACTTTTTATGTAATGAGCGATAAATACATTTTTTATCATTGAATTGTGCACTTAGAATCCTTTGCGATCCAGAAGAATGCATACGCAACAATGCCTTTGCCAACAGCTTATTGCATTACTTTGTAGAACATATGCCAACATTATATGGTGTAGAAACTCTTATTTTTAATGTTCATAATGCATGTCATATTGCTGCTGATGTTCTCAAGTTTAGAACTCTTGACGCTTTCAGTGCATTTTCATTCGAAAATTATCTTCAAACTTTAAAAAATTATGTCAGAAAAGGAGTGCAACCCTTGATAAAAATTAGCAGAAGGCTAGAGGAAAAACATAAATATAGTGCACCAAAAATTAAAAATTTTAACGAAGCCTATTCCGTAATTGGTAAAAAAAGATTTGCCAATCAAATAATGGAAGGATTCACTGATCCACACTCTTCAATAAAATTTAGGAATTACGTAATTGGGGATAAAGACCCTGACAACTGCTGTTATCTTAAAAATGGAAATATTGTTCTTGTTGAACAAATTTGTTATCGCGGACATAGTCCATTTGTAATCAGTCGTCGTTTCATAGATTCAACGTCGGTGCCTGATTATCCATGTGATTCGCAATTAATTTACGTTTGTAAAGTGAAAAATATGTCAGAATTAGAGTGTACATCTGTTGATAATATTAAACGAAAAGGATTCAAAATTCCATGTGAAGATTATTTTTATATTTTTCCTATTCTTCACACAGACTCTTGAGATAAATTATGTATATATTGTTAGTGTACGTATAGAGTACATTATTAAATTATATATTTATCATATATCAGTAAAATAATTAAAATATTCGTTATAGTACTCTATACGTACACTAGCAATATATACATAAATTATCTCAAGAGTCTATGTGAAGAATAGTGTTTGCGTATGAAGCGCGGAGAAATGGTTGCAGGATCATGCGGAGTAGTTTGGAGGCACAGGGATCATTTCAAATAAAAGGGGCACTATCTTTACTCTCAACTTCTCTCGTTTCTCTCTTTTATTCACCCTTTTCGTATACAAGACTGAATTCACTGTGCGAGATCGAAAACGACGTCACTGTGTGCGCATGAAATTTTGGTATAATGATTCGATTGTCGTCACAAAGAAAAAATTGCGAATTTGCGCGGAGAATTTCTGAATTAATATAATTTCATATATCGGTACTCAAACAAAGAAAATTTACACAAAGTCTCGCCTTAATTGCATTCGTGTCAATAAGGCGTGAATTTCAAACGCATAATAGAACATTCCGCCCCCCTTGCGACACGGTAGTGTTCGCAAAAGAAACTTACGCATAAAAAATAAACATGATTAAAACTAAATTATCGAGATTCCGTCGAATCTGTGCGTACTGGTAACATCACAATTTTAATTATCGGCCTAACAAGCTCGGAAGTGGTGGTTCGCAAAGTAACGACTAGGATGAGCTCGTCGGTACCGCCAGTACAGCGAATCACGTGAGCGAAGGGTCATTTAGGTCCGAAGTAAAAGTCGCGGCTCAAGCCGAAGCTTAGCTGAGCGGCTCAAGTGCCGGAAGTAGCGTGTTCCAAAAGACATATGAAAAAATACTTATATAAGTGTATCGAACCGAACCAATCCATGTATGTACACGTATACCGACCTTAAAGTCGTAACAAGTCGCCGCCAGACGATTTAAAAATTCAAAATATTAAATAGGATATTCCGAAAAAATTGTGTTTTAGTAAAATTGTAAACGACAGATATGAGTAAACAAACAGAAGTAAGTGGTAAATATATGTACAAGTTTGTTGATGCATCGTTGTATTGATGTATGGTTATATGTCTTAAATTAATTGCACTTGTCCATGAAAATTACTGTTTTTAATTTTTTTTTTACCAAAGAATCAGAAAAATCACCTAGCAATCGATGTCTTTTTTGGCTGTGCATATTATTTTGAACTTTAATTCATGTGTGTAATGCTGCCAACAATAAATTAAACCTCTACGTCACAGTAGCATACATATATGTCACCTTATGAAATGGGTTTGTTATAAAGTTTATTTTATTAATATTTTACATTTTTAAAGTTATTTTATGATAAAATTATTATTCGTAATAAAATGTTCTGTTTACTGAAGGAATGCATTGAAATCCTTGAAGTAAATTGTAATAACACGTTGAGGATGATTTTAATTTAAAAAATATTAATTTAAGAATGTGACATTTTACGTATATTACAACAGTGGCGTTAAAATTAAATAGTATAATGTAAAGAAAGTTTTCCAGCATTTTTGTTTCAAAAAAATACTTTTATTTTACGGTTTCTCAGTTATTGGTCACTTTATGCGAAGGAAGTTTTCAGCATTGTTGTTTCAACTAAATGTTTTTAATTGTACGATTGCTAAGTTGCTGATCAATTTGTGCAAAGAAAGACTTCCTGCATTTTTGTTTTGAATAAACATTTTTATTTCTACTATTTCTCAGTCGAAAGATTTAATATCTGAAAATGTCCTTACGTAATGATGTAATTTAACATTTTAGTCCCTAATAATGAATTGTTTGACTGATATTTTTCTATGAAATAAGTTTTTAAATATTTTTGTTACGAACTGTTATAAGTAAATTTTCTTCAACATTGATTTATTGTAAGGTATTATAGTAATCACATTTTTAAGCCCTTCCTATGTTTAATTCATTCTTTCTTTTTTAAATTCGCTATTTGACTTTGATAATTGGGATACAGTTTTTCTACAACATTTTTTCAAAATATTTTCTAATGAAATTTCGCAAATAATTTTTTGTAATAGATTTTGACAACTTGTATATTTTTTATCTAAAGTCTTCCTTCGACACATGTTTTACCATATATGCAAGATCTTAGATTCAAAATCTAGTTGCGAGAAGACTTTTAAGACCGACAGGCAATTTCAGATCCGAAACCTTCTTTCGTAGAGACCCAGATAGCAAAAGAGAAGCAGATTTGCATCAGCTGTAAAATCTTGCTGCAGGAATGCATGAAAATTTACGCTTTCTGCGTCATCAGATTGCAGCGATTTTGCAGCAAACTTTGCGCCTTGTAAAACCTTTGCAAAGTCTGCTGCAGATCTGCAGCAGGCCGTGCAGGCCTTAGTCGAGTTTATGACCTAGGGATTATAGGTGAGTAAATGTACACAAATACGAAGAGGTCTGTGGAGTGACGCACACAAACACCGGAGACACAGCGTACATGTGAAGAATGGGGAATCTCTCCGGCTGCTGATAGGGATGAAAGCTCCGTGTTCAAGAAGGGCAACAAAAAAAGCGCTGCAAGCGCCATCTATCGGCGAGACGCATAATTATACATTTTCACTAGCAAAAGTGCCGCTTAGTGGGGGGCGAAAATTCTGACAAAATCGATTGGTCGAAGCAACATAACCTCAACAAAATTAACAAAAGAGAAAAATAATAGTTAATCTCGACATTAATTTCTTTTATAATCCTTTCTGTAGTTTTGCAATTCCAAATATTGTTAAAAATTGAAACTGCATCGAGCGAGGTAAATTTATCCAACCGGGGAAGAAAAACATTAACATTTTTGAAAATTCAATATTCGCCATGAAAATTTACAATATGTTTGTATTGGGAAAGCAAGCGTGGGTAATGTTTGCTTTCTAATGACTAGTTTTTATACATATACATCGAAAGGAAGGAAAGGTTTAGCATGAACATGTATTATTTTTATTTATATTTATTCTATTAAAAATATGGATAAGGAAATCGCACCAAACAACAAAAAACAACCGAACAGGTAACGATCGCGTCAAAGACTGACGCCGCCACGCCACCGGTTTTAGTTCAGCTTGTGGGTATGAGGGGAATGCGTAAGATGGCGCTTGCAGCGCCTTTTTTGTTGCCTTTCTTGAAAACGAAGTTTTCATCCCTGTTAGCTGGCGGAGAGAGGTCCCCCTTCTCCACATGCACGCTGCCTCCCCGTTGTTTTGTATGCGTCTCACCAACAGACCTCTTTGTATTTGTGTGCATTTAGACCCCTATAATCCCTAGATAGTAAACTCATCTGAGGCCTGCACGGTCTGCTGCAAATTTGCTGCAGACTTTGCAAAGGTTTTGCATAATCTGCTGCAAAATCGCTGCATTCTGATGACGCAGAAAGCGTAAATTTTGCTGCGCTCCTGCTGCAAGATTTTGCATCAGGTGATGCAAATCTGCCGGCATTCCTGCAGACTGCTTCAGACAGCGGCAGATTTTACTATCTGGGGAATTGTAGCAGCGATACAAGATTTAAGGTCTAAAACTTTGTTTACAACAAAATTTTAACACCGATGACATATTTTGGTTCTAAAACCTTCTTTCGACAAGACTTCTACCACCAATAAAAGATTTAAGATCTAATACCTTCTTTCAACATGCCTTTTACAATCAATAGAGTTTCACATCCAAACCTTCCTTCGATTAAATATTGACAACTTCTACAAGATTTTAGATATAAAATCTTGTTTTGACTAATGTTTTATCCAGTATACAAGATCTTAGATTCCACATTTAGTTTCAACAAGATTTTTAAGATCAATAGACAATATCAGATCCGAAACCTTCTTTCGTAGAGAATTGTACCAGCGATAAATGATTTAAGGTCTAAAACTTTGTTTCGAACAAAATTTTAACACCCATGAAATATTTTGGTTCTAAAACCATATTTCGACAAGACTTCTACCACCAATGAAAGTTTTAAGATCTAATACCTTCATTTATATCCAAAAATAATATGTACAAAAAAGAACTTGAATTCATTTGAATGCATATATAATATGTCGTAATAAACATATTAATTATAATCCATGCGAATGCAAATATGTTCATTACAATATATTATATATGCATTCTAATGAATTCAAGTTCTTGTTTGTACATATTGTTTTTGGATATAAATGAATTCATAAGCATTAAAAATTTTATGGAAATTCATTTTTCTATTTATATGGATTCGTCAGGGACAGGAAATGGATTCAAACGTATGAAATGAATGCATTTGAATCTTTTCTGAATGCATTTTCGATTACTGGGTAGATGTGGAATCTAAGATCTTGTATACTGGATAAAACATTGGTCAAAACAAGATTTTATATCTAAAATCTTGTAGAAGTTGTCAATATTTAATCGAAGGAAGGTTTGGATGTGAAACTCTATTGATTGTAAAAGGCATGTTGAAAGAAGGTATTAGATCTTAAATCTTTTATTGGTGGTAGAAGTCTTGTCGAAAGAAGGTTTTAGAACCAAAATATGTCATCGGTGTTAAAATTTTGTTGTAAACAAAGTTTTAGACCTTAAATCTTGTATCGCTGCTACAATTCCCCAGATAGTAAAATCTGCCGCTGTCTGAAGCAGTCTGCAGGAATGCCGGCAGATTTGCATCACCTGATGCAAAATCTTGCAGCAGGAGCGCAGCAAAATTTACGCTTTCTGCGTCATCAGAATGCAGCGATTTTGCAGCAGATTATGCAAAACCTTTGCAAAGTCTGCAGCAAATTTGCAGCAGACCGTGCAGGCCTCAGATGAGTTTACTATCTAGGGATTATAGGGGTCTAAATGCACACAAATACAAAGAGGTCTGTTGGTGAGACGCATACAAAACAACGGGGAGGCAGCGTGCATGTGGAGAAGGGGGACCTCTCTCCGCCAGCTAACAGGGATGAAAACTTCGTTTTCAAGAAAGGCAACAAAAAAGGCGCTGCAAGCGCCATCTTACGCATTCCCCTCATACCCACAAGCTGAACTAAAACCGGTGGCGTGGCGGCGTCAGTCTTTGACGCGATCGTTACCTGTTCGGTTGTTTTTTGTTGTTTGGTGCGATTTCCTTATCCATATTTTTAATAGAATAAATATAAATAAAAATAATACATGTTCATGCTAAACCTTTCCTTCCTTTCGATGTATATGTATAAAAACTAGTCATTAGAAAGCAAACATTACCCACGCTTGCTTTCCCAATACAAACATATTGTAAATTTTCATGGCGAATATTGAATTTTCAAAAATGTTAATGTTTTTCTTCCCCGGTTGGATAAATTTACCTCGCTCGATGCAGTTTCAATTTTTAACAATATTTGGAATTGCAAAACTACAGAAAGGATTATAAAAGAAATTAATGTCGAGATTAACTATTATTTTTCTCTTTTGTTAATTTTGTTGAGGTTATGTTGCTTCGACCAATCGATTTTGTCAGAATTTTCGCCCCCCACTAAGCGGCACTTTTGCTAGTGAAAATGTATAATTATGCGTCTCGCCGATAGATGGCGCTTGCAGCGCTTTTTTTGTTGCCCTTCTTGAACACGGAGCTTTCATCCCTATCAGCAGCCGGAGAGATTCCCCATTCTTCACATGTACGCTGTGTCTCCGGTGTTTGTGTGCGTCACTCCACAGACCTCTTCGTATTTGTGTACATTTACTCACCTATAATCCCTAGGTCATAAACTCGACTAAGGCCTGCACGGCCTGCTGCAGATCTGCAGCAGACTTTGCAAAGGTTTTACAAGGCGCAAAGTTTGCTGCAAAATCGCTGCAATCTGATGACGCAGAAAGCGTAAATTTTCATGCATTCCTGCAGCAAGATTTTACAGCTGATGCAAATCTGCTTCTCTTTTGCTATCTGGGTCTCTACGAAAGAAGGTTTCGGATCTGAAATTGCCTGTCGGTCTTAAAAGTCTCCTCGCAACTAGATTTTGAATCTAAGATCTTGCATATATGGTAAAACATGTGTCGAAGGAAGACTTTAGATAAAAAATATACAAGTTGTCAAAATCTATTACAAAAAATTATTTGCGAAATTTCATTAGAAAATATTTTGAAAAAATGTTGTAGAAAAACTGTATCCCAATTATCAAAGTCAAATAGCGAATTTAAAAATGAAAGAATGAATTAAACACTACATCTTGTAATGCATTTCTGATTACAGAAATTTATAAGTTAGGGTGACATAGGAAGGGCTTAAAAATGTGATTACTATAATACCTTACAATAAATCAATGTTGAAGAAAATGTACTTATAACAGTTCTTAACAAAAATATTTAAAAACTTATTTCATAGAAAAATATCAGTCAAACAATTCATTATTAGGGACTAAAATGTTAAATTACATCATTACGTAAGGACATTTTCAGATATTAAATCTTTCGACTGAGAAATAGTAGAAATAAAAATGTTTATTCAAAACAAAAATGCAGGAAGTCTTTCTTTGCACAAATTGATCAGCAACTTAGAAATCGTACAATTAAAAACATTTAGTTGAAACAACAATGCTGAAAACTTCCTTCGCATAAAGTGACCAATAACTGAGAAACCGTAAAATAAAAGTATTTTTTTGAAACAAAAATGCTGGAAAACTTTCTTTACATTATACTATTTAATTTTAACGCCACTGTTGTAATATACGTAAAATGTCACATTCTTAAATTAATATTTTTTAAATTAAAATCATCCTCAACGTGTTATTACAATTTACTTCAAGGATTTCAATGCATTCCTTCAGTAAACAGAACATTTTATTACGAATAATAATTTTATCATAAAATAACTTTAAAAATGTAAAATATTAATAAAATAAACTTTATAACAAACCCATTTCATAAGGTGACATATATGTATGCTACTGTGACGTAGAGGTTTAATTTATTGTTGGCAGAGCATTACACACATGAATTAAAGTTCAAAATAATATGCACAGCCAAAAAAGACATCGATTGCTAGGTGATTTTTCTGATTCTTTGGTAAAAAAAAAATTAAAAACAGTAATTTTCATGGACAAGTGCAATTAATTTAAGACATATAACCATACATCAATACAACGATGCATCAACAAACTTGTACATATATTTACCACTTACTTCTGTTTGTTTACTCATATCTGTCGTTTACAATTTTACTAAAACACAATTTTTTCGGAATATCCAATAATAGTATTAAATAAGTAAATAAGTATTTTTTCATATGTCTTTTGGAATACGCTACTTCCGGCACTTGAGCCGCTCAGCTAAGCTTCGGCTTGAGCCGCGACTATTACTTCGGACCTTAGAGCAGATCCGACTAAAAAATGACCTGGTGTGAGCGCCACAATGTTATCTGGATCGTCGGTGAGCGGTGTCAGAGGACGGGAGTTTAAACAGGCCTCAATCTCACATAACAGGGTTCCCATTTCCTCAAAGGAAGGTATATGAGCACCCATAACACGCTTTAAGTGGGATTTGACACTTTTTACCCCTGCTTCCCAAAGGCCACCGAAATGAGGGGCAGAAGGGGGCAAAAAGTGCCATGAAATCCCATCCTTTATTAAGAAATTTTGAAAGGAAGGATTTTTAAGAGCATCTTTAAAAGCATTTGATAAAGTGCATTTGATAAACTGTTCACACCACAGAAAGTGGTCCCACGATCACTGTACATATCAGTCGGCAATCCGTGACGGCTGACAAATCGCTTAAAAGCAGCTAAAAATTCCTCCGAGGAATAATCCGATACAACTTCAAGATGAATTGCTGTCACCGACAGACATAAATAATGATATGTAATCGTAGTGGTTCTTGTGTCCGCGTCCGCGTGTGCTACAAATCTGTAGTGACACGAGCTTCAGGAAGACTACTCATTAGTTGGGTTGCTGATTCTGCTTTGAGTCTAGTGCAAATTACACAATTGAAAAAAATGGAACGTTCAACTTTCAGGCTTGCAAAATCCATACGAAATTTTGTAAAATGGAGAGAGTAAGAGTGATCTTACTTTTCGAATAAAAAGTTGTACGACTGGATGAGACTTCAAAATAATGTGGTGCGCGGCACTGTATTGTAATTGGGCGTGTTGCAAGCGTTACAGGAACGAACGGCCCCGAAAATGCCCGAGCGCCGCCGACAACGGCGCTCGGAGATGCGCGGCAGCCGAGAACGCCGCAGATTAGTACCGAGTATACCTTCGAGTCAGAAGGACATAGAGTAGCGAGGAACCCTCCGAGCAGAAATGATTGCGCGAATTAGTGTCGAGAATAAGACTTTCGAGTATGTCGTTGCGAGCAGGGTGAAAACGGGCCGTATAGTCGCTTCGAGAACCGAGGAACGCCGTCAAGGACGAGGACGACGATACCTGCCGTCTACCTAAGGGAACGAGACGCCAATTATACGCGAGCGGGCGAAACGCCAACCTAGAAGCGAAGAATAACTGTAAGTCGGCCGTGGGCCACACTTGTGATTAATATAATAAAATTTATAGCGCAAGAAAGCCCTATATCCTTTTTTTTTGTAATAAAAGAATATTATTACTATTATTGTTTCCTGCCTACACCACCTGTCGTAGCTTGTGCGTGCGGTGTGCGGTGCCGTCGTAGGGTATTTCGCGATCCCCGTTTTCAGGCGCGGAAGGAGGCAGGAGCCGACCTCCTCTGGGCGAGTTCGTGCCCTACCGGGAGTTTGCCAGCTAGCCGGGCTGAGCAAAAAGTGTCGTCCACCAGGCGCGGAGTTTTCACGAGAAAACTACAAACGACATGCACGCCACTAGATGTGAGCAGCCAGCCAACCTGGACCACAACGGGTTCGAGAGTCACCCAGAATTGTGGACATCGTCAGACCAGGGTTCGACCATCCAGTGGGGACGATGACATACGCCGTGCCAAGGACATATGTCACTTTGAGCAGCGGGTCGTGGCATCACCCGCAAGGCACAACAGTGATCCATAGACCGCTGGCGGCTCCGAACCCAGTGCACCAGGGAACCATTCCACGCAGATATTGCCCGGTATTTTCGGAGAGGGCCCTCGCACTGCCGGAAGAGACGGAGACCGAGGACGATCGCCTGCGCACGCGCATTGCAGCAAAGCGCACTCTTTTCGCGGCTCAATCCGAAGAGGAATGCGAGGAGGAGAGCCCGAGTGAAGGGGATAGGGACGATCGTCGGAGAAAAGCCGAACGAGCACGAGAGAGAGAGAACGAGGCTCGACCACCACGGGTCCAACCAGGAAGCCGCGCAGGCGCGAGAATCAGGCGAGAGATTCGTCCTGAGGAAACAGGGGTAAGAAGAAGCCCGATGGAGGATTACGAGGAAGTAGCCTCGGATGCAAGAGAACTCCATAGGGTGACAGCACGGCCGAGATGGACGTTTCCCGAGCACGGTCATTATGCTGCTCCGCCTGAGGAACCAAAGAGACATTCTCAGGGCGGATGGAACCTGAAGCAGCTGCGATCGTGGGGTCTGAAGTTCGACGGGTCCAACGTCGAGGAATTTTTAGCCGGGTTGCACGAGCGCATGGATTGCCTCGAGCTATCCGAGGGAGACGAGCTACGCGTCTTGTCGGGCCTATTCGAGGGGAAGGCAAGACAGCGGACTCGGGACGAGCCCACGTTACTGAGAACGTGGTGAACGTTCGAAAGAGGGATCAAGCGCCGGTTCGGCCTAGAAATTGAGGACACCGAGATTCTTCTGTCGATCCATGAACGGATTCAAGACCCGACAGAAGACATGGAGGATTTCCTGCAGGAATTGCGGCGACGATTCCGAAAAATGCGAGTGCCACCACCAGAGGAGAGTCAAGTAAGGATGACGATCCGAAACTTACGGCCGGATTACCGTAAGTCTACGAGTGTCCGAGATTGCGCGACGTTCTCCGAGCTGTTCGAGGCAAGCCGAGAACTCGCAGACGATAAGCGGTGGGATGTACGATACCGGCAACTTACGACGACAGCCGGCAACTTACGACGACAGCCGGCAAGGAGGGCGGAAACCGAGTGTCGTCCAGAAACATCAGGGTGGCCGCCGGAAAAGAAGTGTCCGATTCGTCATCGTCATCGTCGTCGGCGTCGTCAGCGAGCGAGCCGAGAAGAAGGAGCAGTCGACGAAATCGCAGGAAGAGGGGTAGAGCCTCGAAATTAAGGAGAAGCAGCCGAGAAGAGATAGCTGCAGTATTGCCAGAAAGGCAAGCCAGTCGAGAGCCGCCCCCACCGAGGATATCAGCACTGAGAACAGCAGCTGTTCGGCCACATAAGTAGCCAGGACGACAGCCGCCGGGAGCAACCGAAGAGCTCCGGCGATCCGTAGAACCGCCTCCTGAGAGATGCCCGATTTCGCCCAGCCACGTTAGGCCTAGGAGGGGGGAGTTGGGAGTGGCACCAGGAGCGCGCCCGTGCTATAACTGCGGCGGGACGGGCCATTTCGCGCGCGAGTGCCCGGAGCCCCGGCAGTGCTACGGATGCGGTAAAATCGGCACGATACGTAGGGAGTCGTGCAATGCATGGAAGCTGGTATGCGACACTCGGGAAACGAGCAGCGCGGGTCGAGGCACGAGTCTTCCCGACCAGGCCCGCAGACGTTTCCATCAAACTGGAGGACGAGTGCGCCGAGAAGAGGATAGGCAGTATATGCCCCGAAGAGGAGGTTCTCCGATTCGTAAGAGAGAAATGGGGTATCTCGTCACGAAGAGATAGAGGTGAGGTAGAAGAAAACATCGCTGCCGGAAGAGGCATGCTGGATGATCGTCTCCATTTTGACTTCGTCGTCGCCGGAGTCGCAGTCAGAGGTCTCTGCGACACAGGAGCTACACGGTCGTTCGTTGGACCGAGGATTGCCGACGCATGTCGAGACTATATACTGCCCCACAAAGGAGGATTAAGGAGCGCCACGGGCCATTCCACGGAAATTACCGGAATACTGCCGCTGATGGTCGACGTGGAAAATCGGATCGAGTAGGTTTCCTTCCGCGTCGCCACAGTAGTAGAATACGAGGCCGTTCTGGGAATTGACTTTCTCAGGTCGGTGGGAATCACCGTCGACGTTCAAGTAGGGCAGTGGAGGAGTGGCAACGGCCCATGGAAACGCTTCGCTGTTGCGGAAGAAGCAACTATCCACGCGGAGTGTGCGGGGTTGGCAGAGGTCACGTCCCATCAGGAGGGACAGCTGACCAGATTGTTGGACGAACTGCTACCTCAACCCCAGCTACGCTAGGTACGACCACGCTGGTAGAGCACGTCATAGACGTAGGAGACGCGCGACCGGTGAAACATCGTTTTCGTCGGGTGTCGCCGGCCGCCTTGGAGGCCGCCCAAGTCGAGGTCGACTCAATGATAAGGAACGACATCATTGAGCCATCCACCAGCGCGTGGTCGAGTTCGCCAGTCATGGTAAGGAAGCCGAATGGGACCTACCGGTTCTGCGCCGATTATCGCGACGTGAACGCCGTGACGAGGAAGGACGCGTATCCGCCGCCGAACATAAACAGCATCCTGGATAAAGTTCGCTGAGCGAGGTTTATCAGCAAAATAGACCTCAGCCAGGCCTACTTCCAAGTGCCGCTAGAAGCGAGAAGCCGAGAGATTACGGCATTCTCTGTGGCCGGTAGAGGGCTGTATCAATTTAAAAGGATGCCACACAGCCTTACGAATGCTCCCGCCACCTTCCAGCGGCTGATGGATTCACTCTTCAGACCGGATTACGAACCGAGGGATTCGTCTACCTAGACGACATAATCATCGTCAACGAATCTTTCGACGAACATCTGGTCTGGGTCCGTAGAGTATTGGAGACCATTGTACGAGCCGGTCTCCAAATAAACTGAGATAAGTCGGAATTCTGCTGGGAGAGTGCGGTTTATCTCGGATACCGGATTGATCGAGAAAGATAGAGGCCCGATACGGAGAAAATCCGCCCTGTTCTGGAGTATCCGCCACCGCAAACGTTGAAGCAAGTTCGATGCTTCCTCGGGAGGGTGGGGTGGTATGCACGCTTCATACCAAACCTCTCCGAGAAGAGACTTCCACTCACCAAGCTCACCAGGAAGAATCAGCCATGGGAGTGGGGCGAGAAGCAAGAGCAGGCCTTTGAGAGTCTGAAAGCGGCACTGACGGAGGCCCCAGTGCTAGGGAGGCCTGATTTCAAGCGGCCCTTGACTATGCCCTCGGAGCACCCCATTGTGTACTTGAGTTGTACCCTCACCGCCGCCGAGAAGAATTACTCGACTACGGAGAAGGAGTGCTTGGCGGTGGTATGGGGCGTAAAGAAGCTCCGGGCATACCTGGAAGGATATGCATTTTAGGTCATAACCGACCACAGCAGCCTTCAGTGGCTGCGCAACCTAAGGGATCCAACGGAGCGTCTAGCTCGCTGGGCCTTAGAGTTGCAGGGTTGGAATTTCACCATTCGTCATAAGAAAGGAGTGCTGCATCATGTCCCGGACGCCCTTTCCCGGAGGATTGAAGAGGACGTCGGAGCCATGCGAGTAGCCGCAGAGAAAGACGACTGGTACGAGAGGAGGAGAGAGTTGGTATTAGCGCATCCTGAGCGGTTCCCCGAGTGGAGATTAGAGGACGATCGGCTATATCACGCCCGATCCGATCCCCTATTGGACCCGGTGACAGGAGGAGAGAACCGCTGGAACGCAGCAATGAGCATGAGAAGGCGTATGCCGGACACTATGGCGTCGAGAAGACGTATTGTCGCCTAGCAGTAGAGTACTACTGGCCTGGCCTTCGATATGATATGCAGCAATTTATCGGAGAGTGTCGCGACTGTCAAGTCCAGAAGACAGCGCAGGGCGGGCCACCAGAATTGATGGGTCAACGGATCATTGAAAAGCCGTGGACCGTTGTGTCCGCCGACATCATGGGCCCATTTCCGCCTAGCCGTGGACAGAATCGGTACATCCTCGTGTTCACCGATCTGTTCACCAGGTGGGTGGAGTTAAAAGCGCTGAGGACCGCCAACGGCAGGAGTATCGCTCGAGCATTCGAAGACTTGGCGCTATTCCGATGGCAGACGCCTTCATACCTCCTGACGGACAATGGAAAGGAGTTTCGGAACGAGGTGATGGACAAAATGTTGTCGGCGTACGGAGTGCGATCGATTACTACGCCTCCGTTCCATCCCCAGGCCAACCCGGTTGAGCGAGTGAACCGAACGATCAAAACTATGATCCGCACATTTGTAGGAGCCGATCATCGAGACTGGGACTTGCATTTGCCCGAGTTCCGGAGTGCGATCAATACGGCCGTACAGGAGTGCACGAGAGTGTCACCGGCTTTCCTTAATTTTGGCCGACAACCGTCCCCGGTCAAGAGTTTGAGGCGCCGATTGGAGGGGGAAGCGCTAGTGCTACATATCGAGAATGAAGAATGGGAAGAACGTCTGAAACGTCTAAGTGCCCTACGGGATCTGGTACGTCGGTTTCAAGACCGAGCGAGCGAGCGCCAGCGTCGACTATATAAACGCGGCAGACGTGACATTCAATTTAATGTCGGGGATCTAGTGTTGCGGCGAAATCACGTCCTGTCGTCGGGCGCGGATAGATTTGCCGCGAAACTCGCGCCGCGATACGAGGGGCCGTTCCGCGTCGTAAACGTAATTTCTCCCGTCGTGTACGAGTTGGGCGGGGAAACTGGGCGAAGAGTGACGAAAGTCCACGTTACGGACCTAAAGCGATATGTTGCACCCCGGGATCCCGTCGAGTTTGAGAATTAATTCCGTTTACATTCCTGTTACAGATGTGGAGATCAACGACAGTAAGTCGGAGAGGAGGGAGGCGCCCCCCCCCCCCTACCAAGAGGAGTAGAGACCTCCGTTGTATGGCCCCGAAAGGGAGGAGGCCACGATAGTGGAGAGGACAACGAGAGAGGAGGGCACTTCACCGGCCGTAACAGGGGACCCCCGAGAGCAGTCGGGAGGAGTCCTCGCGGCCTTGATGACGGGGGTGCCCATAGAGGAGGCGCCCACCCCGGACGAAAGCTGGGTCGTCCTACACAAGCCCGGACCCGACGACGTCCCGATCGAGGTACAGGTCGCTCCCCTCTGGTGTGAGGAAGAGGACCGCGGGATAGAGGCAGCGCCACCACGTCAACCGCCGGTGCCGAGGGATCAGCCGGATCGCCAGGGGGATTCCCCTCTCCCAGTGGGTCGGCACCCGAATTCGCGGCCAGTCGCCCGAGGGATCCTGTTTGGCGGGCTGCGGGAGATGCCCAATGACGTCGAGCGAGATCCTCCTCCTGGGAAGTGCTTCAACTTCTGGCGTAAGAGGCACCTTTGGAAATCTTGCCCGGCCCTGCGGATTAGCCCATTTTGCGTGAACTGCGGATTCTCGGGCTTGTGTATTTCCGGATGCCCTCGATGTGCATATCGCTGCCGTGAGTGGGTGAGTCGCGGAGAGCGGAGCTCTTCGGCGACCCGCGTCGAAGATGAGGGGGGCCAGCGCCCGTACCTGCCGACACCGATCGCGGAGGCGACGGGGCCAGGGGACCAGCGAGGAACCGCCAAACGAGGAGGAGAGCTCCAGAGGGCGACCCGAATCCTATCAGGAATCCAGCCCCCGGGGAGAAGCAGCTGTCCCCGGGGAGAACGCGGGCCTCGGCCAGGAGGCCAGTCCGCCCCGACCGGAGGACCAGGCCAAGGAGAGGGCAGAGGAAGATGCCCTGAAGACGGCCGAGTCATTGGCCACCCTGCTCCGCAGCTTGGGGCCAACTGCCGCGGCCTTTGATGCAGGACGGGTCGGCCCGCAGGTGGGCCCATCGACTGGAGGGGCTGCTCCCCCCGCTGCAGAAGATGGTCGTCATGGAGGCCAAGAGGGAAGCCCTGCGGATGGAGTAATCCGCCCTTAACTGGGGGAAGGTCGAGTCTCTCCCTTCCCCGCCCTCTTCGGAGGAGGTAAGTGTGGATTGGGAGATGAGCGTGGAGTGATCGCGACGATTTCCTGGACAAACTCTTGATCCGAGGTACGAGATACGGTAGTTCTAAGACGGGAGTTCAGAGTAATCCCGAGGTAGGAGGGGCGTTTGTAACGGGGCGTTACGTTGTCCAGGAGTCGTGCCGCGGTCGCGAGAGCGCGGAGTGATACATCAATTCGAATCGATCGATAGTAGGATCGTTACAGGAACGAACGGCCCCGAAAATGCCCGAGCGCCGCCGACAACGGCGCTCGGAGATGCGCGGCAGCCGAGAACGCCGCAGATTAGTACCGAGTATACCTTCGAGTCAGAAGGACATAGAGTAGCGAGGAACCCTCCGAGCAGCAAGGATTGCGCGAGTTAGTGTCGAGAATAAGACTTTCGAGTACGTCGTTGCGAGCAGGGTGAAACGGGCCGTATAGTCGCTTCGAGAACCGAGGAACGCCGTCAAGGACGAGGACGACGATACCTGCCGTCTACCTAAGGGGACGAGACGCCAATTATACGCGAGCGGGCGACACGCCAACCTAGGAGCGAAGAATAACTGTAAGTCGGCCGTGGGCCACACTTGTGATTAAAATAATAAAATTTAGAGGGCAAGAAGGCCCAATATCCTTTTTCTTGTAATAAAAGAATATTATTACTATTATTGTTTCCTGCCTACAATACACCCCCTGTCGTAGCTCATGCGTGCGGTGTGCGGTGCCGCCGTAGACTATTTCGCGATCCCCGTTTTCAGGCGCGGAAGGAGGCGACCTCCTGTGGGCGAGTTCGTGTCTTCCGGGAGTATGCCACCTAGCCAGGCTGAGCAAAAAGTGTCGTCCACCTGGCGCGGAGTTTTCACGAGAAAACTACAAAGCCCGCTTCACGGGCGGTGGACGACAAGCCAAAAATTTTGGTCGCGGAAAAGCAGCCATTATAATAGAACAAATGGGAAAAATATAAAAATAATCTTCACATGGAATTTTAAATGGAATTACTTTTTAGGCAATAGTCTGTTGTTTTATTAGTAATCATTTTTGGCTTGAATCTTGTTTTCAATGTCGACTACACGTATGGATTTCATGGGAGCGGATACTATGACAACAAGAATTCTTGACCACAATGCTGTGCTTTATGTGGAAACAAATTATTTATTGGTTTCGGACATGAAGAAGGTGTTCGAATATATGTATATAATATATGTACCGGGTCTTTCAGACCACCCGTCCCACCCTTTTAAAACGTAGGGTTGCATTTGTACGAAAAAATGGGTCAGACAAAATTTGCATGGATTCGAGGGACCTATCTGGTGGTGACCTTGAATTTGTCCTTAAGGTCGATAAAAAGGGTGGGACGTATAGTCCGGAAAACTTGACGTCCACACGACCTTTGAAGATATTTTTGACCTTGACTTAATAACGTATTCGAATGTTACATTTTCCGCTCTTTTCATTTCTGAACTCATAAATACAGATTTATGTTCGAAAAACACTACTTTGACGAAAAATATGAAAGTTTTGCCCTAAACATTTTTTCGATGCGTGACGGACGGAGCTGTAATCGGCAGTTTTAATCTCTCAATGGAAATAATTTCGAGAGAGATGGTTGTATCAAAAAATGTTTCGGATAAAAGTTGTAGGGTTTGAAGGGGGTCGTATAACAGTGACCTTGGCATTGATCTTGAGTTCAAATTTCAGGGTTAGTTGAAGGTCATATCGCGATTTTTAAATGTAAACCCAAATTTTTTATTGCAGATTCTGAATCTGTGACGAAAACTATGAAAGTTTTGTCTTAAACATTTTTTTCGATGCGTAACAGATGGCGCTATAATCGGCAGTTTTAATCTATCGGTGCGAATATCTCGGAAAGTACCCATCTCATTGAAAAGTTGTAACGGGAATTATTTGTTTGTTTAGATAGGAGACATCCAACAAAGTGAAGCTCGGCACCCATCCCCACCTCCAAGGGTGGGGCGTGGGTCAAAATTGAAATTGGCTACCCCGATCTTTTATTACAGATTCTGATTCTGCATAAAAAAATAAGGCAATTTTGTTCTAAACATTTTTTCGATTCATGACAAATGTCGTTGCAGTCGACAAAATTAAAAATACTTACAAAAATCGTTACAGAATTAAAATTTCTCGAGGAATACACATCATGTTCTGCAAATAAGAATAGTGTGGATAAATACGTTTAAAAAAACGTTTTCATGCAAATGTTTATTCTAGTTTTTGCGTTACCATGGGGACAACGACGTGGACGTAGTCGAATCATGTCTCCATGAGCTGCTGTTTGTTGTAGGGTTTGAAGGGGGTCGTCTTACGGTGTCCTTGGCGTTGACCTTGAGTTCAAATTTGATGGGTTATTTGAAGGTATATCGACGCATATCGCGTCGAAAAATATGGAAATTTTGTTCGGAACATTTTTTAGATTCGTGCTTGCTTACAAAAATCTTTTCCGATTTAGAATGTCTGGAGGAATAGACAACATGTTCTGCAAATTAGACTACTGTGGATAAATGCGTTTAAAGAAACTTTTCATGCAAATGTTTATTCTAGTTTTTGCGTTACCATGGGGACAACGACGTGGACGTAGTCGAATCATGTCTCCATGAGCTGCTTTTATAATGTGAGTCTGCAATGCTAAATTTTCCAACGCTTTCAAACATATCACGTGTGCATGTGCTATTGAGCGTATATAGTATGTTAAAGTCGACTTCTCGGTGGGTTGCAATATCTCGCGCATTCACGTTTTGTTGCCCAGGTCGACCGTTCCTCCGGGGATCAAAGCTGAAGATCAAACCCGTTCCTATTTAACCTTGAAATGGGATTTCAAGATCAAATCTAAACGACTTACAAGACGACTCTATGGTCAAATCGAGGATGACCTTGAAATGACCTTGAAACCCCATGTCAAGGTTACATCGGAAATTATTTACAAGATGATTCTACGGTCAAATCTGGGATGACCTTGAAATGACCTTGAAGAACTACTTCAAGTTGTGACGAAGTCAAGATAGTAAATATTGTCGTTAACTAAAGGAATAGTATGTGTGAGAAGAAGCCAGAGTCCTCCCTCGGCAGAGTGAGCGAGAGGAAAGCGAGTTGCGCCGGCCCGGGGAGTTGTGTGAGAGAGACGCTCTATCGCTCCCGTGGATCGCCCGGCTTTGTTGTGTAGGCGACGGTGCATCCCATCGTGCGACGGAGTGGCGACTATAGCTGAGCGAATCGCGCGTGTGTGTAGCCATGTAAGCGCTACACACACTAGCGCGCTATATTATGAAATAGTATCGGCTAATAATTAAGTCGAAATTAAAATAATAAAGTAGCGAAAGAGGTGGAAAATCGTCATCGGTCAGTACCGATTGCAATTTTCAAATTCAGTACGGCCGTGATAGCGACATAATACGGAAGTGGCGGAGACCCTACGTCGGTAAATTATTATTGTTTTTTTGCTGGTTGTTGTGGTGGAGTGTGCAAGGAGATAGATTAACAAATTGCACTGGAAGTGTCGAGTTCGCGATTGAAAGTCGAAAGATCGTTTTTTTCGTTATTCAATTATCAGATTAACAATTCGGACCGGAAGTGGCGAATTAGTGATTTAAGTCTAAAGATCGTTTTCTCCCGTTAAATAATTAGTAGATTAATAATTCAGAACGGGAGTGGCGAGTTAGTGGTTTAAAGTCGAAAGAACGTTTTTTTCGTTAATTAATTATCAGATTAACAATTCGGACCGGAAGTGGCGAGTTAGTGATTTAAAGTCGATAGATCGTTTTTTCCCGTTAAATAATTAGTAGATTAACAATTCGGACCGGAAGTGGCGAGTTAGTAATTTAAAGTCGAAAGATCGGTTTTTCCCGTTAACTAATAATTGAATTACCAAGTGAGACCGGAAGTGGCGAGTTAGGAACTGAAAGTCGAAAGATCGTTTTTTGTTAATTAATTATTAAATTACCAAGTCGCACCGGAAGTGGCGAGGGAGAGGGACGGAAAATCAAATAATCGTTTTTTATTTAACTAAAGATCGGGGCAGGAAGTGGTGACATAGAAGGATATAAAATCATCTTAGATTTTTGGGGAAATTAAGAAACGAAAAACTAGAAACCGAAAGTGAATGCGCATAGTTGACGTGGGTCCCGAGGAAAATAGCGAGGAAGTGTAGCAGGTGGCGAGGAAGGTACGAACGGGAAGTTTCACTTCCGGCAACGTGGAAACTTGAAAAAAGACAGACCGGACCAGCCCAGCGGAAACCAAAATGTCGAGTCGCATCCGATTAAAAGAGTGATTAGAAATACATTAAAATTTTTAGTACATGTATTTTTTTTTTAATAAAATAAAGAAAAAATACAACGATATACAAAGTTCAAATGGAAATACCTTTAGATGACCTTCAAGGTTGATCCCCGGACATTGAAAACTATGAAGCTGTCGACCTGGACGACGAAAACCGTCCATGCCCGACAGTTAGATCGAAAACTAGGAAGCGGTTACAACTCCCGTTTATTGGACATTTCTGAATTAAACAGCATTCGCGAATTAAAGAAAGATGAATTGTACATGAATTTAGTATAAATAGTAGCCACTTGTTTTTGTACAGAATCTGAATTACAATCGTTTTTATTAAATTCGATTTATTTCGTTTTTTGTAATGTCAGTGCCTGGTCTGACAAAGAGTTTTGAAAGTTCGAATTAAGTTTTGACTCATACAAAAAATTTTAAATGGGCAAAATCAGCAAGCGAAAATGGCCATGAACATCATTAATGAATGAAAATAACAACTCGATTCGCGTTTCTTCCCGAAAAGACTCAGAATCGCAGAGACTTATTATTTAGGCTTCAGATCATCGTTCTACATTTAATTCCTTTCATCGGCTAACAAATAAGATTGCGCTCTCGTGGCCTTACTGCGAACATCGATCTATTAGTGCGGTCAGATTTCACTGTAAGAACTCTCATTGTAAACATTAATTGAAAACTCGATAGTTTTTTCAATAGCCGCCATACTTTTCAATACGTAGGTAATTTCTTTGAGGTAAACATGTCGGATTATACTCCTACCGAAATTATTCACATGATTATGATTTTAGGCGAAACTCAAAATAATTTTGCAGCTGCTGCACGACTTTATGCGCAACGTTTTCCGAACAAGAGACAACCAAACAGGGTAACCATTCGCGATCTGGCTGCAAGAGCTCGAGAAGGGAGAATGACACGTGAATGCCCTCGTCATGAATATGATGAAAATAACACACTTGCCATTATGTCGGTCAGTGGTGCTGAAAATGCTGAAGGCAACAAAGTATCATGCTTACCATATTACATTAACGCAAAGATTAACGCCAGCTGATATGGTAGCACGCATTCGGTTCTGTCAATGGGCTTTGCGAATGATTCAATGTGATAACCAATTCTTTAGGTACGCCCTTTTCTCCGACGAAGCTACCTTCCAAAGCACTGGGCATTTAAATAGACTCAACAGTCATTATTGGTCAGACGTTAATTCTCGTTGGCATAGATCTATTGACAATCCACATCGGCGGTCTGTAATGGTCTGGTGTAGTATTGTAAATGATTACTTAATTGGACCCTACTTTCTTGATGATAATGTAACTGCTGCAAGATATTTGCAGTTCATCAAAAATGATTTGTTTAATTTAATGGAGAACGTGGATCTAGGAACCAGTGATCGGATGTGGTTCCAACAAGACGGGCACCCCCATATTTTGCACGCATTGTACAACATCACTTAAATGAGCAATACCCCAATCGCTGGATTGGACAATTTTAATGGCCTCACCATTCTCCCGATTTAACATCTCTTGATTTTTACTTATGGGGGATGTTGAAAGATTGCGTTTAAGCACAACGTCCCACGACGCGTGATGATATGAAAGAACGTATACGAACTGCTTGTGCAGCAATACCCCGTACTGTGTTATTACAAACAGTGGACAACTTTCATACAAGATTAAACTTGTGTTTACAGGAAAATGGAAATAATTTTGAACAGCATCTTCGTTGTTAGTTCTAAAGGTCAACTTGTGAGAGGCAAGGGGACTCACATTAAAAAAGCACCACACGGGGACATGATTCTACTACGTCTACGTCGTTGTCCCCGGGTAACGCTAAAAGTAGAATAAACATTTTCATGAAAAGTTTCATTAAACGCATTTATCCACAGTAGTCTAATTTGCAGAACACGTTGTCTATTCCTTCAACATTCTAAATCGGAAAAGATTTTTGTAAGCAAGCACGAATCTAAAAAATGTTCCGAACAAAATTTCCATATTTTTCGACGCGATATGACCTTCAAATAACCCATCAAATTTGAACTCAAGGTCAACGCCAAGGACACCGTAAGACGACCCCCTTCAAACCCTACAACTTTTGTTTAAAACATTTTTGATACAACCATTTGTCCCGAAGTTATTTCCATCGATAGATTAAAACGGACCACCCTGTATATATATAACAATATGTAAAAATCTTTTAATAGTGCAGTAATAAGATATTAAGATTATATATAGGGAATGCATGTTACAAAATAATATGCTCAAAAGTTGTCAATTTTCAAAAAAGTCAGTACAAAATTTGTTTACATTCCTTTTTTGAAAATATCTTTGTTGGTATTGATTTTACGACAAAATTTCATATAAACAAAATGAAAGCTTACAAAATGTCCTACAAGAATAACTTTATCGACATTTTTAAATTATGTAACAGGACAACACACGTTACAGCCGCAGTTTGAGCGAGAATCAATTCGAAGGTTTTTTTTAAGGCACAGTACTGAGTTCTCAGAAAAATTTGGGGACCGCTCCGTATTAACAATGTCTTGCAGGGAGTCTTTTATCCAGGGGGTAATGTAGATCATCTTATAGGGGGACTGCTGCAGTGGCTCTAGTTTTTGTATCTCATTACATTGAGTTGTTCTTTTTGCGGTATTGGTTTAGAGAAATTGTGGAGCGGTATATAAATTCGTGTTTATGAAATTATGACTTAGAATTATCGCCGTTATATACCGTAGAGTCAGACTTTGTCTTACCGTGAGGCTTTTATCCGGGGTATGGTGGTGATCACTATAGTAGGGGGGACTGCGGTGGAAACGTTAGTTTTTAATACCGTACTCGTAATTTTTACCGTGGCGTCATTGGATTGCATTTTGGTGGTATTTTGGTTTTTGATATTTTAGAATCTAGGAATTATTGCGGTGATGCACCATAGGATCAGACAATATGTCTTACCGGGAGACTTTTATCCAAGGGATTACGATATACCTTAGGGGGGACTGCTGTGATGGCGCTAGTTTTTAATACCGTAACATTGCGTTGCTTTATGTTGTGTATGAATTTTGCGAGATAGTGAACGATGCGTGCGATTAGTTAATAAGATAGATTAAGTTCGGGCCCGTAGATTTAAGTTAGGTTAAGAAGTCTGATATTGCGTTAATCACTTATTTTGACGCATGAGATTCTCGGGGTTTATGCAAGCACATATTAAAAATTCTAATAATTTATTTAATGGGTTATCGCATATTTTAGTAATTAATTTAGAAATTTATAATCATTGTAGATGTATTTAAAATTCAACAGTTATCATAGGTCATTAAATTTAATTCATTTCTAATAAACAAACTAATGGGATATATGAATACGTAACAAAGAATTAATTTTCTTAGAAAGCTTTCGATGTTTTGTTTTACAGCGTGAATGTCGTCGTCTCTCGGTAACAATTGTATATAAAGTTCATGTGGAAATCATCGCGCGCTGGTAGGGGGGCGACGAACGCCGCTCATTCTCGTTCTGGCAGCGGCAACGGCAGGTGTTCCTGGACTCTGGAAAGTGGACCTCACTTGGGAATCCGGAACGACGGGTTTCAGAAGTCGTCACTTATTCTCAAATTGAGGTCGTGTTTCTTTTATTGTCTTCCGATATTCGTTTTGAAATTTCTCGCTCTCATTCCCGAGTGAAGTGCCGCGTTCGATAATTTTCGACTCTCGCGACAAATTAAACTTCAGGCTCTCGTAATTAAAAATCCATCAGGTTTCGAGCATCGTCGGCGTTATCGGACAATTATTTCGTTCGGACGGGAATCCGCGAGTGGAAAGTATTGGACGAAGTGCGGGTATCGACCTTTGCTTTTTTCTGCGCGGCAGGCATGTACCGCGTGGTAATACCGAATCACTAACTTGTACTTCACTACACTGCACTAACTTGCATTTCACTACACTGTAATATTACGAAGGGTGGACATTTCGCATCACAGCAATATCACTACAAGATTATTGCGATATGTTTCTGTAATATTACCGCAATATTACAATGTTACTGTGATATTGCTGTAATATTACGCGGCGTCTGGGAAATAATGGCTCCAAAATTAGAATTTTTCCTCAACTCATTAACTCCTGAGCTGAAACTGCCAATAAAAGAAAAGTAATAATTGAAATTGGGATACCTATTTTGTCAAAAGATGAAAAATAGAAAATATTTACATTTTGTTTAAACAAAAGTTATAGCATTAGTGTTAAAAGCGTTTCAACATGCCTTAAACACTATAAATTTACAATAACTTAACCAGTTTAAAATATAAATAATAATTTTTTAATAATAAGTTGTAAAAATCCACAAAAAGCGCTCCACCGAATTTCCGCATAGAATTTCTGTAGAGTTTCTAACGAAATTAGACATTATCCAGGGTGTATTTTTTACAGAAAATATATGTGAAAAAGAAAACGCCACTCAAATATGACGAGACTGGGTACTCGGGGGTTTTCAGGGTCGCTAATTACGAATCTGACATCAGATTTTCAAAATTCAAAATGGCGGCTCCCATATGGCCGACCGAATTGCACAAATTTACTTGATCGAGGTGAAATTGGGTACTGAGGGGTTTTCGGGATCACTGATTCGAATCAGGCCTCAGATTTTCAAAATTCAAAATGGCGGATTCAAAATGGCCGACCAAAATATAAAAACCAGTCACCTTCACTCTTGATGTCAGTCGACCATATTGGATCCGCCATTTTGAACTTTGAAAATATGAGGCCTGATTCATAATCAGTAATCCCGAAAACCCCCGAGTACCAAATTTCACCTCGATCAAGTAAATTTCTGCATTTCGGTTGGTCATATTGGATCCGCCTTTTTTAATTTGAAAGTACTGCGGTCAGATTCGTAATCAGTGACCACGGAAACTCCCGAGTAACAAATTTCAGCTACTTTCAGCGTAAATAAAAATGTATGCTTCAAAGGGTTAAATTCTATGTGGAAATGCGTTTTCCGTGGATTTATTTCACGTGGGTACTACTCTTTGTGATGAAAATATCCAATATATTAATTTTCGCGATATAGGTAGAAAAGCGTTTTTTCGCGGTTAAACGCATGTAAACTATAGTAAACGCAGGAACATGTTAGTTTTCGTAAAAACAAAGTAAGACGTGCTACTCTTTGCGATGAACCGTTCAAACGTATTCATTTTCGTAGTATGTCACGAAACGAGTTACTTTTCGAGGTGAATAGTCTGTAAATGCTGGAACGTATTAGTTTTCGTCAACAGAAGGGAAAACATACTACTTTTCGTTATAAGATATTCGAGTAAGATTGGAACCATAATAGATAATTCGTCCTCGTTGGTCGTGACCGCCATTTTCGATCGTCGATTTCGATTTCAAGTTTTGACTGCGCCCTCTCCCTTGCCGAGCTCGCCTCGGGGCTGAGCCTAGCGGACACAGCATGCTTGGCGCCCTAAGTTAACACCTCGCGCGTCGCAGGTTTTTGTGACCCCAGGGATACGGTTGGTTCTATAATTTGGTGGCAGGCGGTTACGAACGGTGACAACCGGTCGGGAATTTTGTAGTTCGATGTTCATCAATTTTTTTTTTTGAGGTTAGAATTTTAATTCTATTTTAGTTTAAAAAAATTTTTTTTTTTTTTTGGGGGGGGGGGTGTCCCGATTAATAGCAATTATAAACTGGTAATTGAAAACGTGAAAAATTTTTCATTTTTATTTAATGTCTCGTATTTCCTTCATATCTATATAAACTAGTAAAATCAGTTGAAAATCGATTTTAAAAAAAATTTTACGCTTGTTTTTACACAAAAATTGAAATTGTTACTAATTTTGACTTTTTTGCATGAAACTTCAATCATTTGATAGTCTTTGACTCTTCTGGAAAGTCTTGTTAATAGTAAATACTAAATTTCTACAGTTAATATTTGATTTGTACTTCATTGCCTATGCATATTTGTTTCATTCATATTCATTATTGTTCATATTGTTTCTGGAATTTTATCCGCTGTGCGCTCTGAAATTGCGGGAATGTGTGAAAAATGTGATGATCTCATGAAATAATTGAAATAAGGCGCTCTCAGATTCAAATTATTTCTTTATTGACATATTTCTATAGTGTTATCCGCCGTACACTCTGGCACTGTACGAGTATAAATGAGGCTTGTGTTCAGCTAATATAACAGTAAGCTATAGTCCATTCTAATGAGTTATAGTTGTTAGATTGCATATTTAATTTACAGGATTGAACAATCTTTCGGTAGCGGAAAGAAGAGTTGTCATGGAGGCAATATATAATAAAGAAAAGGAAAGCCAAGGGTTTGGTTCTTCCTAAACAAATCGGTAAAGATGATGATGAACAAGAAGACCTTCAGAGCAATAGCTCAGTGCAAACGAGTGAATTTGATAAGAAATCGGAGTTCGTTGAAACGTTGAGTAGAGTTTCAGATGATCTTAACAAAATGACTCCTTCACAAAATGGGATGATAAGCTTGTTCAAAACGTGCAGTCAATGCCAGTATCAATCCAACAAAAATTCGGATAAAAGTACCTACTTATAGTAACACCGTTGTAACAGTCAACAAAGGAGGAGAACCTCCATCTAACGAGGTACTGAATGAAATATCCGAATCTCCGTTGATTAACATAGCCGGTTCTGATATTGATAGGGCACGAATTGAAACGAGTGTTAATCAATCAGAAATCATTGAATTAATAAGAAATGAAATGACAAAACTACTCAAATAGAATAAATCTGGAAAAGAATTCTAGTGATTCAGTGGAGAAAGAATTAAGTGAGAAAATACGAGTGGAATTAGTCAACAAAGATTCGAATAATCGAGAGTACAAACTAACGAACCAAACCAAACTGGAACATTTTATGGATTTTCTCACATCTGAGCTAAGAATTTTAGATTTATTATACAATAGATCTGAATATAAAACCAAAATTTACAGTGGACAAATCAACGAGAGAAACACACACTTTTAAGGTTAGAGACATTCTGCTGAATAGAATTGACCGAAATTATTATAGTAAAATCGACAAGCTTAAAGATCCAGTTGAGATTTTGAACAAAATCAAAGAAATCAAACAATACGAAAGGAATTTAACTTCGATGACAATAAGGAAACGGCTTTATAATATGGAATATGTCCCAAGCAAAGAAAAAGTTGCTGAATTTTGGGATCGCTGTGAGGAATTGATACACAACCACGACAACTTTCTGAACGTGAATCCGCTCTCGGATGATGACAATCGGATCGGATGACAAGAGAGATGCCTTCTTTAATGCAATAGCGACAGCAATACCTCAAGTAGAATTTCTCGATAATGACCACAAATTGAACTGGAAAAAGCTTTACATATAATCAACTGAAATCCTTTATTATTAAGCACGAAGTAACAAAACCCAAATGAGTGAGATGAAACCAGCAGCTCTGCAGATCAGAAAACGTGATACTCAGAATCGATGTTACGGATGTGGTGCTCAAGGTCAGCATAGAGGGAATGTGCTGCAATGTTAGCAAAGCGGAAAGAACAACGACCAACTGACAAACACCAGTCTTCGAAGCACTACGTCAATTCTAGTCGTGCCAAAGTCAACAATCATTTTCGTAATAAATGCAAGGCAAATAGAGGTGGTCGTGAATACTACGGGAACCGAGCGAAACTCTCTGACAAAGCATCCGGCAGCCAACAGCATAAATATAAGGACAAAGTGAATCATGACGAATTCAAGGAAAATCAAGGTGGACATAAGTAATCACGGAAAGGTAACGTAGAATATAATAATTTAATTATTAATTACAATACGAGTATAGGCGAGCGATCACTGACTGGCGAGAGTAATGTGGCAAATAGCGTTTCCTTTACAAACTTCCTTGCTGATTATGGGGCAACCGAACATTTGACGAATTCCAAACTTATCTTTAAGACATTTGATTAAACTACGAAAAATCTGATCAAATGTGCGAATAAAGAAGCTCGTGCAGATTTAAAATGTGAGGGAGCAGGAACAGTTGATGTAAAACTAAGTAACGAGGAGATAATGAGTTTTGGAGAACGTCATATGTGCGACAGCTTTATCAGACAATCTGTTGTCCTTGAGAAAATTTGTAGATTTGGGACTTGGGAATTTGTAGTATTTACTTGGATAACAAACCAATCGACATTTTTTATCCCATTTCTGGATAGTTAAACGAGAAGTACATAAAGAGAGTAACGAATTTCAAAGACTAAACGAGAGGAGACGGGAGCTTATCTAACGACAGAAAATTCTGATAATAATCCTCGATACATGACTCGTAGTAAGACAAAATCTGCAGATGAATCCCAAGTAGCTATGGGAGTAAAATCAATTGAAGATGTGACTCAGAAGAAAATTGCGGAAACAGAAACGGTTTCCCAGTCTGATATATTACCTGCGAGTGACAATCACAATGAAAATATCGAACAGTCGATTCGAGAGAATGTAGACCAGAAATCCCTTTCTTCGTAAAAATCTCAAATTTTGACATAACGATCTGCGACATAAAACTAAGCAATATACATGATATCCAATCTGAAAATTTGACGAGTGACGAAACTCCCTTTAACGAGGCATATAGAAAGTTTTCTGATAAAAATAGGGCTTTACTTTGGTATGTACGTCTTGGATATACATCTTTAGTAGTTTGTATGGTGTCCAAATTTAACAAATTACCCTTTAAGAGAACGAGGGAACGACCGACGAGACTATTAGAGGTTATACACTCAAACACGATGGGACCAATGTGTCCTCAGACGCATCCTAAGGGATACCGCTTTATTTCAGTATTTATCGATGATTACTCTAGGCTTGTCAATGTCATATTATTCTCTATGAAGGTAAAGAGTGAGACGGGAGAGTGCTTGGAAGTATTTATAAAGAGTGGACGAAACCTCTTAGGTTATGACGCAAAATTTTGCAACTTACAATCCGATCAAGGCGGTGAATTTACCGGAGGCCACACGGTGGAAGTCTTAAAAATGAACAGAGCAGAACCTCGATATTCAAGTCCGGATATTCCTGAACACAATGGAGTAGCTGAACGGTTTAACCAAACCATTCAGAAGAAGGTGCGATAATACATGTATGATTCTAAACTTCCTGAAAATATGTGGGACCTGGCTCTTGGAGCTGCCACATACGCTTATAATAGAACTCCACATAAGTCCATCGCAATGGAGATACCAATGCAGAAGTTTGCACCTACGAAAAGTTTTAACATCAATCAACTGAAACGCTTTGGGTGTCTAACTTACATAAACGTTCAAATAAATGTGGGGCCGAAATTCGGAAGTACCGGTAAACGAGCGATTCTCGTAAGATATACTCCTTCAGGATTCATCATACTTAGGCCTGAAGAAGGAAAGTTCTACGAAAGTAGAGATGTCCGCTTTAATGAAAAGCTTGTTTTTAGAGACAAGTTTGGAAAACAGAGCATAAAAGATTAGTTTTTTCCCAATAACGAAATCAACAAGGAAAGTTGGTTAATTGAATTTGTACGCGAGGAAATCGGAATATCCTCTGAAACATCAGAAATGGAGGGAGAGAAAAGGGAAAGCAAAGGCAGACCAAGGAAAAATCCTATACACATAGATGAACCATCTCCTAAGAAAGCAAAAGTCGATGTGGACAATATAACAAGTGAAAACAAAAGCAACGGCGAAAATCAAGAGGCACTTGATGAGATGAGCGATGCAAACGACGTGAAGTGTCATGCACTATTAGCCGATATCAACAGCGACACGCCCTTTAAGTATTTATTTTATAAGTAAAGAAGCTATGCAAATGAGAGATAAAGCTAAATGGCAAGAGGCGATCGACGAAGAGTTGACGTCTATGAGTGAAAACGAAGTTTGGGCTCTACGATAGATCCAATTTGACTTCAACTCAAAGCAAACCTAATGTAATAAACTCAAAATGGGTACTTAAAAAGAAAGTCGACAAAAATGAAGTGGCTAAATACGAAGCTAGGCTGATCATCAGGGGCTTTAAGAATCGAAACAACTATGATCTGACCGAAACATACGCACCGGTTTCTCGTATGTCTTTAATGAGATCAGTACTTACAATCATTAACAAATACGACTTAGAGGTTGAGGAGGATGTCAAAACTGCATTTCTGAACGGCACAATCGATGAGGACATTTATATGGAAATACCTGAAAATACGAATTATAGCGAGAATACATGCCGTTAAAAGATATGTAAATTGCAAAAAGCTTTAAATGGCCTACGAATCAGTCCTAAACGATGGAATACTCGATTTACTGAAGCAGCTAAGAAAGCTGGACAAAATTCACACGACACGGAACCTTCTTTATTTACGTGGCGTGAAGGAGAAAAATTCTTAATCTTGTTGCTCTATATTGATGACCTGTTGATCGCGAGCAATGAAAGCAAAAGGTTAGCAGATGTGAAATCAGTACTAAAGAGTGAGTTTAAAATGACAGAGCTTGGCACGCCTGAGACCTTTCTAGGTATTGAAATTAAGAGATTACAGAAAAAACGAGCGATTATTCTAAAGCAAGCCAATTACATTGAAAGAGTTCTGAAAAGATTTAAGTTCGAAGAAATGCATCCACAGCGCACTCCCATGGTCACGACTCAAGTTTCGAATAAAGAGAGAAAACAACGGGAAGAACTAAATGAGAGTAAAAACACAAACGACAGTCGACGTGTAGAAAATAGTCAGTATAGAGTGGCGATTGGATGCTTGTTATATCTGGCTAATGCGACAAGACCGGACATTATGTATGCTGTAAATGTGCTAAGTAGGCACCAATCAAATCCAATAATTAACGAGTGGCAAATGGTTAAACGAGAGTTTCGATATCTCAGAGGCACGTACAGTGTGAGTCTTTTGATACCGGTCATAGGGAATCCCACGTTATAACTTTCATCCAATGAGAGACGAGTTTATCTCGATCGGCCAATGGCGTTTTAGTAAAAAATTGCCTTACGTAAAAGTAAATACATATAAACAAAATCCTCCTCCTAACTTGAATTTCTAAATTGACACTGAGCCGCAAACGGTAATAATTATTAATTTAGTAAGTTGTAGAGTCAAGAATGAATGTAATGTAAAAATTGGAAATAACGAACTAGTTCATTTTGGTATAATTAACTTTATTTACTTTTGCGCAAGGCAATTTTCTACCAAGACGCCATTGGCCAATCGAAACAAAGTCGCCTCTCATTGGCTAAAAGTTATAACATGGGATTCCCTATGACCGGTAGCAAAAGAGTCACACGGTATACTCTTGGTTTGAGATATCTTGGAAAGCAAGATGACGTGCAAGCTCTCTCAGATGCAAGCTTAGCTGGCTGTAATGGTTCTCTTACAACTTGTGGTTATGTCTTAAAATTATATGGAGATGCGGTGGCTTGGAAAACCCATAAACAGCCATACGTCGTTTAATCTACATGTCAAGCTGAGTAATATGTAGCTATGAGTGAGGCATACCAAGAGCTAGTGGCTTTAGATAATTCACTTAAGCTGGTTCTCGGTGACTCCTTTTGCCCTATCACACTTTGGTGCGATAACAAGGCTGCAGAAGCGAGTACTAAAATAACTGGCAGTGGTAAACTCAGACATATGACGGAAATAAAAGAGCATTATGTACGAGAGTGTATTCAGCGTAAATTGGTAGAAATAAAGTTTATTCCTTCTAAAGAGCAAATCGCTGACATAATGACCAAGCCTCTTCCTTTTGAACTGCATAATAGATTAACGACCCAGATAGCAACGTGAGTCTCATATCGCCATACTATATGCACTCATAAGTGAGACTTACACTCATTTGTGCGTCTCCATATGAGTACTATTTGTGAACGCAGACCACATAGCGATTGTCACTCATAAATGAGAGTTTTTCTATTGCCAGAAATATGCGCGTGCGCAATGGTGACATTTTCATTGGGTGCTCTCAAAAGGGCGGGAAACTTAAAATTATAGTAGGTATGTTGTGATTTGTTTTCAGTAAACTTTCAGTAAACGTTGCATCTTTATCTAACTCCATGTGGCAGACAAAGACGCAACGTTACTGAAAGTCTACTGAAAACATTTCCGAACACACCCAGTTTGTAAAAGTCGAACATGCGCAACAGAAACGTTTGTATATAAAATAAATACTCGGGGAATTTAAATTAAAATATTTTGAAATTATGATATTTATTTTGTAATACATTTTTAATAAATTTATTGAAATTGTCCAAACACATTCGTATAAAAAACATTTATTTATTATATAATAATAATATGAAATTTAATTTTTGTTCTATATTATATATTTTCTGTGAAATAAGTTTTGTGGAATTGGTCCTTGGCTCGAACGATCTGAGATTACTTCTTTTCCTATATAGTTTCTTCATTCTTTTCCTGCAAAATATACATTTTAACATTTACTGTTTTATATCTATAATTAAACGTTTATAATTTTCTTAACATAAACTTTCTACTATGATATTTTTGCTCCACTTTAAGCAATTCCATAACAAAAATTTTGATATATTTGAAAAATGTATCGATAGAGAATCTGTACGCTTTATGGGAACAAAAATTTAATTTATAAATTTACTATAATTATATGAAATACAGTCCTTAAGTCCCGCCGATATTTATAAGATCTGCACATTAAAATCGTTCCACGAGTTATCTAGCTCAACAAATTCGGTGAGGTAAACAAAATATCAAAATACATATAACGAATTCTACCGGTGCAACACCGGTGCAAGACCTAGAATTCGCTAATATTTGTGTCTACATGAAAACGTACCTTTGCCGAAGAGACACCGATCATCATCATATTCCACAGATTGCACTCAGTGCAGTTGTAAGTGTACTTATGCACCTATTTTTTTAGTGCACTCTCCCACTCTCTCAGTACACAGAATGCCTGAAATGTAAAATGTTTACATATGTATGTATGAAGCTGAATTAACGAATCTACATATTAACAATTATTTAATAAAAAACTCAACCGTGTATACAGAAATTATAAATTAATTTATAAATTATTTTGTGTGCCGTCTTTCAACTGTACGGTAAGTTGTTCCTTTAATATTCCGTTCTATGCCAAATTGTAAATATAAAATTGAAACGTAAATTCACCTTGATGGACATAACGCATTACGTTTTTTCAGTGCATTTTACTTTACTAACCAGTCCCTAGAAAAAAAAGTTGCTTACAATTAGTAAATTCATGATATTTAATGGTGTTCCGAAATGTATGACGTAATAGTAACTTTGAATTTCTAAGTTTCTCCTCTCCGCGTTCTGTCACGCTTCCCCCTCCTGCACTTCCGATAAAGGATTTCAATTGCGCTATTCGTAGCGAGTCAGTCGCGATCTCTATGCGAAATCGAGAGTTCTCACACGTTTCTTTTCTTCAACGTTCTTTTGGGTGTTTTGAACATTTTCAAACGCGAATCAGTTTATTGTACGCGACCGATCATTTGATAATTATAGTGCGTTATATTTTCGATCGTTTTGTGTTTCAAAGGAAAATATAAGTGTTTCGTGCAAACTTAAAAACTAACGTCTCATATTTCATTACACAACAGTCCACCCTCCTCGAGAATTCGCTTGCCATCATTTCACCACCTACTTCCGATCCTGCCTTTTCAAACCACCTCCTAGATTTCTATAATCGAACATTTGGCGATCCTACCAGGATCGGGATTTTGGCGGTTCCCGAGTGAAAATCTCATAATTAATAAATTCTCGTGAAAACCAGATCAAGACATTGATTTTCAAAATTGTGGAGTTTACGAAGTGGAGTGCTTTGTGCCCCTTTACACGTGTTGGAAGTGCGAATATATCATTACTTCGATTTCGCAACTTGCGGGCCTAAACGGCCCCCACGTGTTCGCCATTTTCAAACGACGCTAGCCTGAAGGAAGACATCTTGGATAACGCTGCTGACGTAGATGAACGCCCCTCTCCGTTCTCATCCCACTTCGCCAGCCACCCCCACGCTGCCGAACAACAGAAGGTGCAGGTGTCCAGTGCCGTCACCATAATCTCTGAAGCCCCGACGCTCGACGTGTCGTTATCGCCAGTGCCATCAACGCCATTGTTGGAGCCCCGACGCTTCGTAATCTTTTTCTCAATTAAATGTAAGTTAAGTGTAACCTTTTTCATCGACTTTAGGTCAAGTTGTTTGGAAATTCTGATCTTCTTATTTTTACGTTTTGTAACTTTTGGCTCGATTTCGATTTATTTTCAATTCGGAAATTATTGCGGCTTATTATTCTCTATTAAAGTTATTCAACTAATAATAATAGAAATAGTTGAAGTGTCAATCGAGTTCGTGCTTTTTTCATGAATAAAAATACTAACGTCTTTAATTTGACGTATTTGTTTGACGAGTCGTTTCAAAACCAGTCGTCGAATTTAATCGACTTTACAGAGAGTCAGTGCGTCGACTACATGGCTGCTACAGTAAATTGTGATGAGCTTATCTCGCAAATCACTAAAGTCATGCACGAAATTTCGAATGCTTTCACGCAGATACCAAAAGGTCCTGACATTACGATGGGTCGACTCAAGGTCAGAATGCAACATATTCAAGCTAAGTGGGACAGATGCTGTAATTTTCAACAACGTTTGACGGACTCCGTTTCGCCTGACGATGTTTCCAGTCATCCATATTTCGTCGATGGAAGATTCACCGAATTTGAGAATTCGTATCTGGATATGATTGGTGAATATGAAATGGATCATTTCCATGTACTTCCAACTTCTAGCCCACAGATGTCATCAACAAGAGTCTCACACGACGGTCATCGATTATCTACGGTTCTACCTCCTATATCTATTCCTAAATTTAATGGTCGTTTAGATAACTGGATGACGCTTTGCAATTACTTTACCTCTCTGGTAATCAATGATACGACTCTCGACAATTTACAGAGGTTTCATCATTTGAAATCTTCATTGGCCCCCGAGCCGGCCGCGTTAATTAGTCATATTCCATTGACAAACATGTCTTTCGATGAAGCCTGGGAAATTCTCGAGAACCGGTATGCATGCAAAATGATCATGTTAAATGCACATTTTGAAAATCTGTTTTCGATTTCTCCATTACATAAAGAAAATGCAGTCGAATTACTCAAAATGCATGATAGATCGATCGAAGCACTTGCAGCTTTGAAAGCTCTTGGTTTTCCGGTTGAGAAGTGGAGTGCTATACTTGTGTACTTGACAGCGCAAAAATTGGACGGTACAACTCGTAAGGCTTGGGAACTAAGCTTGAATTCAAAAACCGAATATCCGTCTTTTGATAATTTACGAACTTTTTTGCTTACTCGAGCACGGGCTCTTGAGTCGGTAAAACTAGAGACTTCGAAACATACATCCAATTTTGGCACGTCAACTACAAAACATAAACCTCCAATTCAGTCCTTGACTGCAGCAATACAGCAAGGTACTTGTCCTGCATGTAAAGGTGATCACATTTTGCGACTGTGTACACGTTTTAAAAATATGTCCATAGCTAAGCGGTTACAATTTGTCAAGCGACAATGTTTGTGCATTAATTGTCTAGCGAAACATTCTTTGTCGGTATGTAGTAGTAAATTCACGTGTTTTAGGTGTAAACAACGACATCACACGATGCTGCATAGTCCGCAGGAGGTCGGTCCAGAGCTTCCTGTCAGAAAAACGGCACCTGTTGCTTCGTTAACCGAATACGATGACGATCAAGCTGGAATAACGATCCACAATGTTTCGGATAATTTCTCCAGCCTACCAGCTGTCATCCTCGCTACAGCCACGGTGTTGGTAAGCTCGTCGAAGGGTCGAACGGTAAAAATCCGTGCTCTGATAGATTCAGGCTCCACTGCCACCCTCGTTTCGGAAAAGGCGGTGAAAATGCTCAATCCTCGTTTGGAAAGAATTTCAACTCGAATCACAGGAGTTGGTAGCTCCTCAGTTGGAGTCGCCAAACACGCGGCTTCTTTGATTATCACTCCGGTCGATAATGATACCCCGACTCTATCAACACGCGCTGTCGTCTTAAAAGACCTTACGTCCTATATTCCACACTTTTCCGGACCCCCTTCTCAATGGACCCATTTACGACATCTGACTCTTGCCGATGAGAGCCCTTCAAGCTCTACAACTATTCACATGATCATTGGAGCAGATCTTTATGGATCTGTTATTCTCGATGGCTTGATTAAAGGGCCACCAGGTCTCCCCATAGCACAGAGATCCATTTTTGGGTGGATTCTGTCTGGTCGTGTGACCACAACAACCCCTCCGAGACCGTCAGTACAAGTGCTTACCTGTCATACGGAATCTGATCTCTCTCAACTTCTCACCAAATTTTGGGAGACACAGGAAATTTCTCTTCCCCCTCCCATGTCAGAGAAAGATGAGCGCTGTGAAGCTCATTTTATGACTACCCATACCCGACTGCCTAACGGCCGTTATGTAGTGAGACTTTCATTCAAAAATGAAACTCCAATATTAGGAGAATCCCGTGACAATGCAATTCGTATTCTCGCATCATTAGAAAAGCGTCTCGAACGCACACCTCCTGATCGAACGGCTTATCGCGATTTCATGTCCAATTATGAACTACAGTCTCATATGTCAGTAGTCTCGCCTCGAGATTCGAATGTCCTGAATCCTTATTACCTCCCACATCATGGAGTGAAAAAGGAGACAAGCTCCACAACTCCTTTACGCGTTGTTTTTAATGCGTCAAGCAAAACTCTTAACAGTTTCTCTCTAAATGACAACTTGCTGGTCGGCCCGAAAACTGCAAACCGACATTACTTCAGTTTTAACGCAGTGGGGGCTACCACGTTTTGTGTTTATTGCTGACATCATTCAAATGTATAGGCAAATTTGGGTGGATCCGCGAGACCGCGATTGCCAACGGATCGTGTGGCGGTACTCCCCGGATCATCCCATTTTGCACTATCAACTGAACACCGTGACCTTTGGAGTCTCATGCGCTCCTTTTTTGGCTATGCGCGTATTACGACAGCTAATTCAGGAAGATGGGCCAAAATTCCCAAAGGCTATGTCTAGTCTACACGGGTTTGTATGTAGACGATTGTCTTTTTGGGGCTGACAACTTAGATTCCGCCTGTAAACTACGCTTGGAAGTAGTTCGTCTTTTGCATGGTGGAGGATTTGAGCTGCGTAAATGGGCCAGTAATTCTAATGAACTATTGGCTGATATCAGTCCTGCTAATCACGGGTTGGCTTATGAAAAGGCTATACTTCCGAATGAAGGCATAAAAATTCTAGGAGTGTATTGGAATCCGGATACGGACATGTTTCATTATCGAATCTCTCTCGAAGTCCCAGCGACTTATACTAAGCGCACTCTTCTCTCTATCATAGCCCGTCTATATGATCTACTGGGTTGGGTTTCACCCGTCGTAGTATTGGCAAAGATACTCATACAGCAATTGTGGCTGTTGAAAATCGACTGTGATTCGCCCTTACCTCCATCCGTCGTCGAGAAATGGCAAACTATTGCGGACGCCCTCCCTTCTATCTGCCAGATGGCTATCCCCCGTTGGATAGGTTCGTGTAATGATTGTAGTCAAGGCGAACTGCATGGGTTTTGCGATGCATCCAGCCTCGCCTATGCCGCCGTGATATATAGTAAAATTATTCACGGTAACGGAAATGTTACCATATCTCTTTTAATGAGCAAGACCAAGGTTGCTCCTATCAAGCAATTAACCATTCCACGACTGGAATTATCTTCGGCAGTGTTACTAGCACGTTTACTTAAAACTCTGGGAACGAAGCCTCAGTTTGCTACATTCACTCAACACTGTTGGACCGATGCAACCATCGTGTTGGACTGGCTTAAGTTCCCGCCCACACGATGGAAAACCTTTATAGCCAATCGTGTATCAGAAGTTCAGACTTCTATTCCCAAAGCCATTTGGCATCATGTACCAACTCGCGAAAACCCAGCCGACTTGGCGTCTCGCGGCGCATTACCTGGAAATCTTATCGGGTCAGGTTTATGGTTACATGGACCAGAATGGCTCCGTGCCCCTTAAGTTCAGTGGCCAAATCTAAATCCCCCTTCTAGTCCGGATGCTCCACTGGAGGAACGAATGCAAGTGCACACTGCCAATCTTGAATCAAATGATACCTTGACCTTCCTTCGATCGCATTCTTGGCAATCACACACCAACATTCGAAGAAGTTACCACGTTATTGTGCGGAATTGAGGCTTGTTTGAACAGTCGTCCCCTGCTCCCACTCACTGACGATCCAAATGATTTAGAGGCTATCACGCCTGGTCATTTTCTCATTGGGTCGCCATTAAATGCCACGCCCGGTCCTTCACTTTTAGATCTTACGACGACTTGCCTTACCCGTTGGCAACTGCAACGGCAGTTGATGGAACGCTTCTGGACGCTATGGTCGGCAGATTACCTTCGGTCTTTGCAGCATCGTTCGAAATGGCGACGGCCACAAAAAAATCTGAGAGTAGGGCAACTTGTTCTTGTACGTGTTCCGAACATGCCACCAGTGAAGTGGCCTCTTGCTCCCATAACGCATTGTACTCGCGGTCCTGATGGACTCATTCGTGTCGTAACTTTGAGAACCGCGAATGCTGAACTTGTTCGTCCGATAACGAAAATTATTTTATTACCTGTTCATGCGAACTCTTCCGCGACAGACTAGGTTCTATTTTTATATAGTTCTAAGTTTTTTTTTGCAACAATATTTTCCGAGTCCTACCGTGTCGCAAGGGGGCGGTATGTTCCGAAATGTACGAACTAGTTTATTTTGGTATAATTAACTTTTGCGCAAGGCAATTTTCTACCAAGACGCCATTGGCCAATCGAAACAAAGTCGCCGCTCATTGGCTAAAAGTTATAACATGGGATTCCCTATGACCGGTAGCAAAAGAGTCACACGGTATACTCTTGGTTTGAGATATCTTGGAAAGCAAGACAACGTGCAAGCTTTCTCAGATGCAAGCTTAGCTGGCTGTAATGGTTCTCTTACAACTTGTGGTTATGTCTTAAAATTATATGGAGATGCGGTGGCTTGGAAAACCCATAAACAGCCATACGTCGTTTAATCTACATGTCAAGCTGAGTAATATGTAGCTATGAGTGAGGCATACCAAGAGCTAGTGGCTTTAGATAATTCACTTAAGCTGGTTCTCGGTGACTCCTTTTGCCCTATCACACTTTGGTGCGATAACAAGGCTGCAGAAGCGAGTACTAAAATAACTGGCAGTGGTAAACTCAGACATATGACGGAAATAAAAGAGCATTATGTACGAGAGTGTATTCAGCGTAAATTGGTAGAAATAAAGTTTATTCCTTCTAAAGAGCAAATCGCTGACATAATGACCAAGCCTCTTCCTTTTGAACTGCATAATAGATTAACGACCCAGATAGCAACGTGAGTCTCATATCGCCATACTATATGCACTCATAAGTGAGACTTACTCTCATTTGTGCGTCTCCATATGAGTGCTATTTGTGAACGCAGACCAGATAGCGATTGTCACTCATAAATGAGAGTTTTTCTATTGCCAGAAATATGCGCATGCGCAATGGTGACATTTTCATTGGGTGCTCTCAAAAGGGCGGGAAACTCAAAATTATAGTAAGTATGTTGTGATTTGTTTTCAGTAAACTTTCAGTAAACGTTGCATCTTTATCTAACTCCATGTGGCAGACAAAGACGCAACGTTACTGAAAGTCTACTGAAAACATTTCCGAACACACCCAGTTTGTAAAAGTCGAACATGCGCAACAGAAACGTTTGTATATGAAATAAATACTCGGGGAATTTAAATTAAAATATTTTGAAATTATGATATTCATTTTGTAATACATTTTAGTAGTAATACTGTCACCATGGAGAGACGTAAACAAACGTGACTCATCCTCCATTTCTACTCATTAAGGATGAGTCACGCTTATTCACGACCCTCCATGGTGACAGATATACAAACTCTCTCTCCCTCTCTCTCGCACAAACACACACACACACACACACACACACACACACACACACACACACACACACACACACACACACGCGCGCGCGCGCGCTCGAACGCACGCACGGCTGAACGCACTAACGCACGCAGGCATGCACGCACGCACGCACGCACACACAAACGCGCGCACGCACGCACGGATGGTCGCACTCACGCACACACGCACGCACGCACGCAATGGAGGATGAGTCACGTTTGTTTACGTCTCTCCATGGTGACATATATACAAACTTTCTCTTTCCCTCTCTCCCCCTCTCTCTCACACGTACACACACGCGCGCTCGAACGCACGGCTGGACGCACTAACGCACACAGGCATGCACGCACGCACGCACGCACGCACATGCATATACGCGCGCGCGTCACACCACACACTTCATTCTATAGGTGACGAAAGGCGACCACGCTCTACCGAGATTCAAGATTGACTAAAGGTTTCTGGCTGCATCTTCCTACGATCCAGCTCTCTGTCGTGCGTACACGTGCACTTGTTTTGAAATTCAGCACATTCTTCAAAACCATACGTTAAGAAGTATGCTGTAGACAATATGCTAAACTAATGAAATCTACGTTTGAATAATTAAAACCATTACGTTTTCGTAATTGAAATACTTCATAATTGTCATTAAAATAAACGAAATTTATTCAAATCTATTTTTGTGACATATTCTCGACGATTCGTTTCTTTCAATATTTAATTATTAAAGTGTAGAAAATACTACTACACAAATTATAATTTAATCTGTCTAAAAATAAAAATATTGGATTTCGTTGTATCGATGAAATGATACCTTTCGAGGATTTAATTTACGAGGTTATGAAATAAATAAACACTATTTATATATTTAAAATATTAAATTATTAATATTTTGTATTATCGCACATACAGATCTACATCATTTAAAATTACGGTTATCCTTTAGTTAACTTATCAACTATCACTATTTTCTATTCATATTTTTGTTTTAGTGTGCAATTTAACAGAGGTTTTATAATTCGTTTAACTTATCAACGATAGGTTGTAAATGCATGAATATAAATTCATCGCTGCATCTTTCTATGGTCCAGCTATTCGTGGGGTCACTGGTGGGGGGGGGGGGGGGTGGGGGGGGGGGGGGGTGGGGGGGGGGGGGGGTGGGGGGGGGGGGGGGTGGGGGGGGGGGGGGGTGGGGGGGGGGGGGGGTGGGGGGGGGGGGGGGTGGGGGGGGGGGGGGGTGGGGGGGGGGGGGGGTGGGGGGGGGGGGGGGTGGGGGGGGGGGGGGGTGGGGGGGGGGGGGGGTGGGGGGGGGGGGGGGTGGGGGGGGGGGGGGGTGGGGGGGGGGGGGGGTGGGGGGGGGGGGGGGTGGGGGGGGGGGGGGGTGGGGGGGGGGGGGGGTGGGGGGGGGGGGGGGTGGGGGGGGGGGGGGGTGGGGGGGGGGGGGGGTGGGGGGGGGGGGGGGTGGGGGGGGGGGGGGGTGGGGGGGGGGGGGGGTGGGGGGGGGGGGGGGTGGGGGGGGGGGGGGGTGGGGGGGGGGGGGGGTGGGGGGGGGGGGGGGTGGGGGGGGGGGGGGGTGGGGGGGGGGGGGGGTGGGGGGGGGGGGGGGTAGAGAGAGAGAGAGAGAGAGAGAGAGAGAGAGAGAGAGAGAGGAGAGAGAGAGAGAGAGAGAGGAGAGAGAGAGAGAGAGAGAGAGAGAGAGAGAGACGAGAGAGAGAGAGAGAGAGAGAGAGAGAGAGAGAGAGAAGAGAGAGAGAGAGAGAGAGTTTGTATATCTGTCACCATGGAGAGACGTAAACAAACGTGACTCATCCTTAATGGGTAGAAATGGAGGATGAGTCACGTTTGTTTACGTCTCTCCATGGTGACAGTATTACTACTACTCATTTTTAATAAATTTATTGAAATTGTCCAAACACATTCGTATAAAAAACATTTATTTATTATATAATAATAATATGAAATTTAATTTTTGTTCTATATTATATATTTTCTGTGAAATAAGTTTTGTGGAATTGGTCCTTGGCTCGAACGATCTGAGATTACTTCTTTTCCTATATAGTTTCTTCATTCTTTTCCTGCAAAATATACATTTTAACATTTACTGTTTTATATCTATAATTAAACGTTTATAATTTTCTTAACATAAACTTTCTACTATGATATTTTTGCTCCACTTTAAGCAATTCCATAACAAAAATTTTGATATATTTGAAAAATGTATCGATAGAGAATCTGTACGCTTTATGGGAACAAAAATTTAATTTATAAATTTACTATAATTATATGAAATACAGTCCTTAAATCCCGCCGATATTTATAAGATCTGCACATTAAAATCGTTCCACGAGTTATCCAGCTCAACAAATTCGGTGAGGTAAACAAAATATCAAAATACATATAACGAATTCTACCGGTGCAACACCGGTGCAAGACCTAGAATTCGGTAATATTTGTGTCTACATAAAAACGTACCTTTGCCGAAGAGACACCGATCATCATCATATTCCACAGATTGCACTCAGTGCAGTTGTAAGTGTACTTATGCACCTATTTTTTTAGTGCACTCTCCCACTCTCTCAGTACACAGAATGCCTGGAATGTAAAATGTTTACATATGTATGTATGAAGCTGAATTAACGAATCTACATATTAACAATTATTTAATAAATAACTCAACCGTGTATACAGAAATTATAAATTAATTTATAAATTATTTTGTGTGCCGTCTTTCAACTGTACGGTAAGTTGTTCCTTTAATATTCCGTTCTATGCCAAATTGTAAATATAAAATTGAAACGTAAATTCACCTTGATGGACATAACGCATTACGTTTTTTCAGTGCATTTTACTTTACTAACCAGTCCCTAGAAAAAAAAGTTGCTTACAATTAGTAAATTCATGATATTTAATGGTGTTCCGAAATGTATGACGTAATAGTAACTTTGAATTTCTAAGTTTCTCCTCTCCGCGTTCTGTCACGCTTCCCCCTCCTGCACTTCCGATAAAGGATTTCAATTGCGCTATTCGTAGCGAGTCAGTCGCGATCTCTATGCGAAATCGAGAGTTCTCACACGTTTCTTTTCTTCAACGTTCTTTTGGGTGTTTTGAACATTTTCAAACGCGAATCAGTTTATTGTACGCGACCGATCATTTGATAATTATAGTGCGTTAAATTTTCGATCGTTTTGTGTTTCAAAGGAAAATATAAGTGTTTCGTGCAAACTTAAAAACTATCGTCTCATATTTCATTACACAACAGTCCACCCTCCTCGAGAATTCGCTTACCATCTTTTCACCACCTACTTCCGATCCTGCCTTTTCAAACCACCTCCTAGATTCCTATAATCGAACAAATGGTAAGTATAAAGATGTATTATTTCTCACTTTTGATTATTTTTTATTGATATTACAATTGGAAACTTAATTATTTTTAGTACATTCCACGTTAAAGCTTTAAAGTAAATAAAAACACTAGAGAGTAATGTACTAATAATACTGCGGTGCATTCTGAGACCCAAGCTTAGAAAATCTTTTCATCGTATAATTTGGCAATACAAAAAATTACGATACAAAAATCCCAAATTTAAAAACGCTTAAATATACCTAAAATTATATCAAATACATAACCTAACCTGCATAACCTAAAAAACTGACAAGTACAGGGAGGTAAAATATTCTACTTACAATTTCGCTCCTGATAATTAATTATACAATTTTCGGCACCTTTTCCACTTTATTTGCCAAACAATTGGGAATTGTCGTTTATTATATCTGATCAGAAACTTTAAAATCCTCTGTCGCACGAATACTATTCCGATGCAGGTGGTATTATACCTATATACTGGGTGGCCGATTTATCTGAAGACATCGAAATATCTCGAGAACTATGCACAGAATCAAAAAAGTTGTCGGATGAAAGTTGTTCGACACGAAGGGGGGCATCCAGTGATAATTAAATTTACCCCCTCCCCCATCCCCTGGGGGTGGAGTGGGGGCAAAAACCATAAAACTTAAATAGGAACCCCCAGTTTTTATTGCAGATTTGGATTCTCCGGAAAAAAGTACACGAATTTGACCTAGGAGCTATTGCATTTTGGTTCACAGGTGGCGCTGTAATCGATAAAAATCCAAATTTATCCGAAGACATTGAAATACCTGGAGAACTATGCACAGAATCAAAAAAGTTGTCGGATGAAAGTTGTTCGACACGAAGGGGGGCATCCAGTGATAATGAAATTTACTCCCTCCCCCATCCCCTGGGGGTGGAGTGGGGGCAAAAACAGTAAAACTTAAATAGGAACCCCCAGTTTTTATTGCAGATTTGGATTCTCCAATATTGACAATTTTCGCCCGCGTAGCGGATATGGAATACGGTCATTCTAACAAAGCCGGGAAAAAATACATTTAGCGTTACCCAGGAACAACGACGTGGACGAAGTTTTTTTCTGTTCCCTTTGGGGTGGTTGTTTTACGTGAGTCCCCTTGCCTCTCACTGTCTCACTGTTTACTTACTTGAGTAAGTGTTCGAAATGTTGACCTTCCACTTCAATGCATTTATTTATTCTTTCTTCAAATGACTTTATACATGATAGAATCATATCTGCAGAAATTTATGCGCAAGCAGTTCTTATGCGTTCCACCATGTTTTCACGAGTCGTTGGTACTTGTTCATAAACCTTACCTTTTAGGTAACCCCATAGGAAAAAATCCAGAGATGTTAGATCAGGTGACCTCGCAGGCCAATTAATGGGGCCACCTCTACCAATCCACCTACCATTGTAATCATGGTCTAGTATTTCCCTTGCTACTCTTGAAAAATGTGCTGGGCAACCATCATGCTGAAACCACATTGTCCGACGGACGTCCATAGCAACATCCTCAAGTAGTAATGGTACTTCTTGTTCTAGGAAATCTCGATATTTTGTTCCATTCAAATTACCTTCAATGAAATAAGGACCAATGAGTTTATTTCCTATGATTCCACACCAAACGTTCACCGACCAAGGACGTTGATGATTAACTTGTCGTAACCAATGGGGATTTTCTACGCTCCAATAATGCATATTATGCCTATTGACGCCACCATCGTTCGTGAATGTAGATTCATCTGAAAATAATACATTAGCAAAGAAATTATGGTTCGTTTGCATTTTTTGAAATGCCCATTCACAAAACACCACGCGGTTATGAAAATCATCGCCATCTAGTTCCTGGTGCAGTGAAATGTGATATGGGTGAAACTTATGACGATGCAATATTCTTTGAATACTGTCTCTGGAAATGCCGGAATCGCGATGTAATTGTCGTGTGCTTACATGTGGATTTTGGTGAATAGCTGCTAGTACAGCTACTTGGTTAGCTTCTCCTGTAACTATTAATCTTCGCTTCCTTTTTTTCATTTGTACGCTGCCATCAGAGTGAAAGGCATTCACAACTTTGTAAAAAAAAGAACGCGAGCGAGCATTATCTGGAAAACGCTCAGCATACAACGCAACAGCATCGTCAATATTCCTCTTACATTCACCATAAATAAGAATCATTTCGATTTTTTCGGGAACTGTAGCAGGATTCATTTTTAACTTGCAATTCGATTTAAGCAATGAAGGGTAGACAAAAAATAGTCACGTAAACGGAAAGTTGTTATTCTAAAAGCAAAGTGACCTCCGACCGAATTACTACCAATACAATGGACTTCAAAAACAGTCTTACACTGAGAGACCGTGAATACTAAATTTTAATATGGGGATTAGAAAGTCGCGATATCCATTTACTTCTCTTCAGGAAAGTAGAGAAAAATGTAGGTGAACTGGTTACGTGTGACTCAACTTATGTATAAAATGATATGCTACTTTATTTTCGAGTTATGTCGCCCTCTAGCGTTATGTAACAGAACCGGCGCCGGTGATGGCCGAAATGCAAGCGATGTACATGTATGAAACCACGTGAGTTCTCTCGGGGTCCGGTAGATGGCGACGAAATCCCCAAATGAAGTAAGAGTTTCGTTTTGTTTAATAGAAGCTGGTTTGACCGTCAATGCTCAGCTTATTTATTCTCATTTAGGAAAAAACATACATAGAGAGAATGAATGAGCTGAGTGAAGGGACATGACGCGTTTTTTAATGGATTGCGTGATGTCCTCTTTTTGTTTATTAAATAATAAATTTAAACCCTAAAATGTAATTTTATTGAAGGTAGAAAACTTATTTATAAAATTGCTTCCATATTGTATGCACAATTTTTATGTAATCAGTTTTGATTTTTAATATGAAGAATATCAATTATTCATAATCTTAATTTTTCGAATGGACATTATTAAAATTTCATATTCAGAATAACAATTTTCGCAATTGATATTACTAAATTCTAATATTAAAAATTCTAATATTAGAAGTTTTAATATTAAATTTTCATAAAGGGATCAAATTGTCCCTATTTGCCCCCTGGATGCCCCCCTTCGCGTCGAACAACTTTCATCCGACAACTTTTTTGATTCTGTGCATAGTTCTCGAGGTATTTCAATGTCTTCAGATAAATTTGGATTTTTATCGATTACAGCGCCACCTGTGAACCAAAATGCAATAGCTCCTAGGTCAAATTGGTGTACTTTTTTCCGGAGAATCCAAATCTACAATAAAAACTGGGGGTTCCTATTTAAGTTTTATTGTTTTTGCCCCCACTCCACCCCCAGGGGATGGGGCAGGGGGTAAATTTAATTATCACTGGATGCCCCCCTTCGTGTCGAACAACTTTCATCCGACAACTTTTTTGATTCTGTGCATAGTTCTCGAGATATTTCGATGTCTTCAGATAAATCGGCCACCCTGTATATATAAGTATCACAAAAGTCTCATCTATACGTGGAAACGGAGACTTGCCGCGCTTGCACAATGCACTAAACTCTAATTTGAAGTCTCATGTGAACTCATATACGCACTCATAAGTGAGATCTCAAATATGAGCCCAACGTGAGACTCACGCAGTAGATGAATAGGAGCGGTGTCCACGAAATTCCCGCCGCCGCCACCAGGCGTCGCCAGCGGCGCTGTCGCAGCATGCGAGGTGGTAGATTCGTGAACTAATTCGCAGACTGATTCGTGGACTAATTCGTGGTCTGAGTCGCGGACTGACTCGCGGACCGATTCGCGGATTGATTCGCATTTTTGATTTGCTGTTTAGTATGCGGGCTTATAATTCATTGGGAAATCTGACCGTCGCTAATGAGGTCATTAAGATGACGCAAGACTTCGTGGACGGTCCCATTAAGTTTTCGAAGATTAATGCTGTAGCGTTATGCATATATCTTTCGATCTTTTAAATGTGCCCTGTTGGGAAATCTCTCTTTCAATATACCGTTACCGGCCTAATTCGGATGTTACATATCTTTTTTTGATGAATTGAAAGCGTAGATTTCCATTAGTCTAAATACCAGCTTGAAGCGTAATCTCGTATATCGACGACCTACTTTTTAAATCTCACACAAATTTTAAAAACCTACAATCAGAGCGTTGACCTCTCCCTTGTCATCGACCATCCTTGGGAAAACACATGTGAATTCCAAGCATATTAGATAATATATCGGGACCTATGCCCCTCAAAGATGGTATACGAGTTGAGATGCGTGTCTTTAATGATTCAAGGTATAAATTAAGCATACTCGGACTACTGGGGAATAGTCCCCTACACTCCACACATTCTTCTACTTGTAACATTTTTTCAAGATGGTCGATATCAAGAGAACGTTTTCATCGTGGGAGGAATCCTTGAAGGGGGCTTACGAAACTCTCGGCGAAGATGCTACTCCGGGTCAATTCCAGGACTTCATCGAGAAGTGTACCGGGAATATTCGAAACATTAATTCCTACATTTTATTAAATCCCCATATTCCAAATCCGTGAAGGCATCGGTGGAAGCGATTATGCATCGCATAATGACTCTAAGCGCTAAAGCTGTCGAGCGATTGGCTCAAAGAGAAGAAGATAATAGGCCTGAAGAAACTTTTATTGTGCAGAAGAATGTCGAATCGGCATTTAAAAATCGGTTAAAAGAACGGCACTGGTAGTTAATTTAAAACATTTGGACCCCGTAAAATTCATGTTTGAGATAAAACCTAGCGTCGTTGAATATGTGCGTGGTGTAATCAGTGAATACAACTGTGTCAAGGTATGTACCGTGTTTTCGGGTGAGTTTACCGCGGGGCAGCTGCAGGATACAAAATATTTTGCCAACAAATATGTGCAATTATGTGTGAGCACGGACTTAGACGAGTGGTTCGACGAAAAAGTTCAAGTGCCTATTCTTACTTCTCTCGAAGAATTTCAGGAGAATAGCTCGGGATGGGCTTTATCCTGCATACATTCGCTGGCTATACACAAACAGCGAAGTATAATCCCATGCGTGCCGGCCGATGCATCGACTTGCCCAAGTGGATTAAAAACAAAAGAGCAGTAATTAATGTAAAAATTCCGGGTAATGATTGTTTTGCGTGGGCGATTATGTCGGCATTATTCCCCGCAAATGCCAGTTCAGATCAACAATCATCATATCCACATTATCGAAGGCATCTAAATTTCGAAGGCATTGATTTCCCCGTCGCGTTAAAGGATATTCCAAGGTTCGAAAATTTGAACAAAATTTCAGTCAATGTATTTATAGTAGCCGAGAAAAAAGAAGAAGAAGTTCTACCTGTACATTTGACTGCAAATGAGAAGGATCGACATATTAACCTTCTCCTCGTGTCTGAAGAAGATCGGAGGAAACCCCCACGCCCCTCCTCATCTTTTGTTTTGGACGATGTCGAAGTCGAAGAAGATGACAGGATCAATCATCATTACTGCTGGATTAAAAATTTATCACGACTAGTGCATAAACAGTGTAGCAAACGTGAGGGAAAAAAGCATATTTGCAACAGGTGTCTTCACTATTTCTATAGTGAACAAAATCTTGTCATGCACAAGATAGAATGTGGAAAAAAAAATGATTGTGCGGTAAAACTCCCCGAAACAAAAACAAGCATTTTGAAATTCAATAGTTTGGGTCGAGCCATGCCGGTACCCTTCATTGTTTACGCTGATACCGAGGCCTGCTGGGAAAAGTGGAGACGGAGGCACCGCCAAAAATGGCTTACGAGCAACATAAGATTTACAGTGCAGGCTACTACGTACACTGTCAACACGACCCCTCGCTATGTCGTTACCGTTCTCACCGGGGGTCCAACTCTGCTACCTGGTTTGCCAACGAGCTGAAGGAGTTGGCCGATGAAGTTAATCAGGTAAAATTAATTAAAATTACAAAATATATTCATATAAAATTTATTATTATTTAATTAATTAATTACAATAAAGTCAATAAGTAATATTATGTGTCTGCTTTCAGATCCTAAGTGATACGAAGCCAATGCATTTGAGTCCGAATGAGTGGAGGGAATTCTATACAGCGACAATGTGTCACATCTGCGGGGAATCCTTCTCAAATGAGGACCTCAAAGTCCGTGACCACGATCACTTGACCGGTCAATTTCGGGGTGCAGCTCACAACTTGCGTAATCTTAAGTACAAATATCGTTTTAATATTCCCATAATATTCCACAATTTGAGCGGTTACGATGCTCATTTCATTATTCGCGACATTGCCAATGCTTTTGAAGGAGATATTCATATTATCCCTTATATTATGGAAAAGTACATTTCCATGATTAAATATGTTAAAGGAACTAAAATTAGATTTACATTTTTAGATTCAATTAGATTTTTGAATTGCTCTCTCGAAAACTTGGCGTCTTATTTAAGTAATGAAAAAAAGAAATTTTAAAGTCCCACTTTCCAAATGAGGAAAAATTCAATTTATTAATACGTAAAGGGGTTTTCCCTTATGATTACATAACCGAAATGAGCGTCCTAGATCAATCATATCTTCCTTCACGAGACAAATTTTTTAATAAACTGTACGAGTGTGATGTCAGTGAGAATGATTATGTGCATGCGATGAATGTGTGGAACGTATTTAAGTGTAATACTCTGGGTGAGTATTCAGATTTATATTTGAAAACAGATGTCCTTCTACTTGCGGATATCTTTGAAAATTTTCGAACAACACTATTAAAATCTCACGGTTTAGATCCGGCACATTATTACACTCTGCCTGGATATACTTGGGACTGCGCTCTCAAGCATACTCGAGTAGAGTTGGAATTACTCACCGATATCGATATGGTAATGTTTATTGAACGCGGTATAAGGGAAGGTCTTTCGCAGTGCTCGAACAGGTACGCGAAAGCGAATATTAAATATATGCCACAATATGACCCATCAAAAGAGTCAAAGTATTTAATGTACTTTTATATTAATAATTTATATGGATGGGCCATGAGTCAAGCTCTACCTACTGGAGGATTTGAATGGGTCAACAATGTCGATTTCGAAAATGTACCCGATGACTCGGAAATTGGATATATTCTCGAAGTCGACTTGACCTATCCTGGAGAAATACATAATAAGCAGAAAGATCTCCCGCTATGCCCCGAGCGAGCAGTTCCGACCGGTTCAAAACAACCGAAATTACTCGCTACATTAAATGACAAGGAACGGTATATCATTCATTACCGAAATTTAAAGCAAGCGCTCACCCACGGTATTATTTTAAATAAAATTCATAGGATACTAAAATTCAAGCAGACTCCATGGTTAAAGTCGTACATTGACTTAAATACCAAACTCCGCACAGTTGCGACAAATGATTTTGAAAAAAAAATCGTATAAATTGATGAACAATGCGGTATTTGGGAAAACCATGGCGAATGTTCGGAATCGCGTTGATGTTCGTATCAAATCGACATGGGAAGGAAGGTTTGGTGTAGAAGCTTTAATATCGAAACCAAATTTTCATCGAAGAAAGATATTTGATGAAGACTTGGTCGCGATAGAATTAAAAAAATTAGAAGTTACCATTAATAAGCCAATATACGTCGGAATGGCTATATTGGATATTTCTAAAACAAAATTGTACGAGTTCCATTACGATTATGTTTTAGAAAAATTTAATGAAAATGCGAAACTATTGTATACCGATACCGATAGTCTTATTTATGAATTTAAGTGTGATGATGTATATGATTGTATGAAACGCGATATTAATATGTACGATACGAGCGATTATTCCAAAAATAATGAGTACGGTATGCCACTAGTCAATAAAAAAGTTTTAGGGTTAATGAAGGATGAATGTAGTGGAAAAATACTGACCGAGTTTGTCGGACTCAGGTCAAAAATGTATGCGTTGCGTGTGTTAGGCGAAGGTGAGAAGAAGAGAGCGAAAGGTGTGAAAGAAGTCGTCGTCCGAAAAAGAATCACTTTCGACGACTATCTGAACTGCCTTCAAAATACGTCTACAGTTACGCGCGAGCAAAGATATTATGAAACGCTATTAATTTGTATGTAAAATCTCATAAAAACTGTAAAATTCGTATACAAAACTAAAAATGAAATACATTAGGCACATATTATTCAAATAATTGTTGTAAAATTCGTTAAATTTACAATTATATATACACACAAATATGTATAACATATAATTGTTCACTTTGACACGTACAGCTGTTTCATAAATAGGTACCTGTAATAAATCAGCACACCTATTATGAAACACTGCTAATTATACATAAAATCCTATAAAAATTAATATATTCATATATAAACCTGAAAATCGGATACAGTAGATACATATTATTAAAAGCGTTGTTGCAAAATACTTCCAATTCATGAATATATTTGCAAATGTGTAATGCCTATGATAATGCTTTTTCTCACGACTCAGATAGTGATTTTCATCATTTTTGAACTGAATTTATTCAATATTTTCTTTCACGCATAAATTAGTCTCGGGAACATTTCAAATTTTACGTACTTTAAAAGTTGAGGATATACACTTATTAATATAATTTTTTTCAAAAGCAAACGAACATTATTTCTTTTGGAAAATGCATTGCAAATAATATTGTTTCATATAAATAGGGCACGTTTCATTATAGCTACATTTACCTTAGTTATCAACCAAAATATCTTTCATTTTCTGTCTGTTGAAGAGACCCTGACATAAGAACCAATGTAAAAAAGTACAGATTTCATTACTTAATTTCTCCTTTTCTTAGTCGATACCCTCAAATTTGACAGACAGTTTCTATAGGTCTTTCCTTGTACTGTCACAAAGTATATAGTATTTCTTAGATTTTTGAAGAAACAGTAGAACCACCTTAAGACACAAATCTGAATTTGGCTGCTTTTCACAATGATATTTTTCCTACAAGCAAAAACAAAGTCTTCAAAAAAAACGAGGAAAGATGACACGAAAAGACGAAAAAAAGAGTGAAGGAAAACATGATAGAGAAGATGATAAAGAAGATGCTGAAAAACATGACGAAGAAAATTATGGAAAACATGTCGAAGAAGATGGAGAAAAAAGTGACGAAGAACAGTTAGATGTGGAAAACGTAGATCAAAATAAAGAAAATGTAGATTACAGTTAAGAAATAAATAACAAAAAAAATCTTATACAGTTAGTTTCGATCCGATTGAAATCGGATAAGGTCGACACCAGTCATTTTCGGTCTGATCGAAATCGTCGGATTAAGTCATGTTAGGCCGACAAGGTCGCTATTGAATTTTACGATTGCGTCGCTTTAATTCTGTTTAGTCGGATTAACTAACTCTGTTTAGGTCGGATTCGGTCCATTTCGAGCGGCTGCAAAGGTGTCCGATAATCTATTCATAAATGTTTAATTAATATGAACATAACATTTAAAATACCATTATTTCTCATGTAGAAATGCCAAAATTAATTAAATATAATTGAAATTGAATAACATTTATATATCTTATACGATAAAAATAACTGTATGTAATGTTTGCGTAAGTAAATATTAACGTCTGCAAAGAAATGCTTAAGTTTTCGTTTCAACTAAATCCGCATTTATTAATATGGCTTCTATGTTTGAGTAGAACTTGCTCCTCTACACGCGGTATTAATATACATGCGAGCGTAGCGTAGTGGTTAAGACGTCAGCGTAGTAAACGGAAGACCAGGGTTCGATCCTCGGTCGGGGTACATTATTTTCAGATTTATTTTCGAGCGAAATTGTAAAACTATATTCTGCAATTACATATCTAACATTCACATAAATATTAATAAAATAAATTTAAATATCTATAATAATTCGTTCGATTATTTAAGTTTTTATTATGGTCGTATACATTTATCACATGATAAATCACATGATATATCATTGGACAAATTCTCACATGACATATCACATGATATGTCACATGATATATCACATGATATGTCACGTGATATATCATGTGACAATTTTCAGTAGGGTTCGGCTTGAGCCGCGACTATTACTTCGGACCTAACTGCGTAGGCTCTGCATGCGTCTGCAGAGACGGGAATATATGCAAAACAAAATCGATAAACAAATACGCTTCTATATTCACGTCGGAATGTATCGCGATTAAGGATGCGATAGAAGTTGCCGTCAACATAACAAATTGTAACATCCTTATTTTCTCCGACTCTCTAAGCGCATTACAAAAACTCCAGTCTTCTCATATCAATATAGAAACTAACTCCTACATCCTGGATATAAAAGAAATGTACAACAAATTCAGATATGAAAATCCCAACAACCACATTAAATTTTATTGGATCCCCTCGCATCTCGGAGTTGGAGGTAATGAGGATGCGGACAGGCTGGCGAAAAATGTTACTTCCTCCCAAGAAGAAGTTGAAATAATAAACATTCCCTTTTCCGATTTCTTTGAGAGCTTTAAGAAAGAAGAAAGTAGACTAACAAAGACCTTCATTAAAGATCAAGGACACACCAAAGGCAAAACATACTTTCAAAAATATTACAACAGTAACAACAAGCCGTGGTACACACAACAAAAACTGGAAAGGCCCTTAATAGTCACAATCAACCGTTGTAGGGCAGACCATTATAATCTTGCTGCATCCCTTGCCCGAATTAATATCATCACCGATCCAACCTGTAAATGTAATCGTAGCGATGAATATCTGGATCATGTATTGTGGTAGTGCGAACTGTATAGCGGACAGCGCACCTCCCTCATTCAAGGACTAATCAAAGTTGGTTTCAATCTCCCACTACAAGTGGATATGCTCATTGCTAAACCAATCATTAAGGCCTGTCGATATATTTTTTCATACCTACAAAAATGTAACTTACGCGTTTAGAACTTGTAAACTAAAATGTACTTATTTCATGTATAGCTGAATAAACCTAAAAAGGTTGAAAAATGCTTAAATAAAAAAAAAAAAAATTCATGTGGGAAAAGTGCATATAATGAAAGTTGCAAATAATGAAATTTTGAATCTTTATGTTTAAGAAAAAAATCATTTTGATCATAAATCCACGATGGTACAAAAAAATATATGAAAAATTGTTATTTTCATGTACTTTTTTTGTAAATAAGTATTTTTTGGCTACATTTAGACAGTACTAGTATCCGAACTACTTTGAAGAGGATGAAATTATCTGCGTAAAGTGAGCATCTGTTGAAGTTTCTACAATGAATAATTGTTGAAGAGTTATAGCCGTCTGAAGTTTCATGCAAAAAAGTAAAAATTAGTAACAATTACAGTTTTTGTGTAAAAACAAGCGTACAAATTTTTGTTCGGTTATCTACTGATATTGAAATTGAATTATTAATAATAATAGTAATAATAATAACAAAAGAAATAAAGGGGGCCAAATTTCACACTGATGCTGATCTGGTAGGGATTTTATCTAAAAATTTATCACTTTTCGGCAGATTGAGCGAGATCAAAAACAAATGTTGCAGTTAAAAGTTCTTATTTACGTAATAATAATAACAATAAGAACAACAATAACAATAATTTGAATCGTTAAAATGATTATAAATTATTACATTCATTTACACCCATCCATTTTATTCCACAGAACATTTTTACATAAAAAAAATATAAATTTACAGATGATTAAAAAAAAATGAATAAAAAGCGATGAATTTTATTTCATATTGTTGTTGTTATTATTATTAATAATATTATTTATAAATATTATATTTATAAATATTAACTATTTATAAATAGAACTTAGAAATGCTGTTATGGGAATATTATTACATAATTTTCATTATAAGAAAGAAATGAGAGAAAGTTAAATTCTCCTTCAAAATATTTTTTATTTATTTTATTTTATTTTTTATTTAGATCAACGGCTTAATTAAGCCTTTACATGAAAAAAATACAAATATAATGAGCGCACTTAGAGGTAACATAATACAAAACAATAAATAGAATCGAATAAGAAAAAACAAAAAGACGCTAGCAATTAAATACTGACAGTGAGAGGAGATACAATAAAGATAAAAAACATAAATTCTATAAATTTTTATAAATACCGCTCGAGAGTAACACGTTTTATCCACTGCTTAAAATTAGTTAAGGAACCGGTATTTCTGATGTCAGGAGGAATATTATTCCAGGATCTTCTTAGCCTTGCCACAGCTGCCTGGAAGCCAAAATTTGATCTATTACTTCCTTCCAACACAATTCTCGGATTTCTAATAGGGTAATTAAGTTGACGAGGAAGAAATAGTGAACGCAATTCATTACAATTAATTTGATGAGAAACTAATCTATATACGAATACCCGATCAGTCACAGAGTGAGATGAAGCAATAGATATGTGTGAAAAATCATGATTATAGTAAGCCATCGGATTGGAAGTTTTAAAGGATAAAAAGCGTAGAAATTTACGCTGTACAGCTTCCAGGCGATCAGCATATTTTGAATAGTGAGGGGTCCAGATAATGGACCCATACATCAGATGTGGCAAGACTAAGGACTTGTACAAGTAAATAATGGAGTGAACATCAGAAAAATCTTTCACCGATCTTTTCAAGAACCCCAGTGATGCATAAGCCCTCGAAACCGCATAATCGACATGATCAGAGAATTTAAGAGAGCAGTCAACAGCAACACCAAGATCCAATATAGAACTAACCGATTCCAGAGATGTGTTATTTATACGATAATCAAATTCTATAATCCGTTCCTTTCGATAAAAGGAGATGGTTTTGCATTTATCTATATTCAATGGAAGGTGATTAACCGTTGACCACTCTCCCAACCTCTGAATGTCCCTCTGAAGCTTTGATGCATCCATGGGTGACTTAATCGTAAAATATAACTTAATGTCGTCAGCAAAGAGCAACATCTTAGAAAACTCAACACTTTCTCTAATGTCATTTATAAAGAGTATAAATAAAAGCGGTCCAAGGTGCGAACCCTGCGGCACTCCAGATGTTGTCAAGTATGCATCAGAAAGATAATTTTTTAACCTAACTATAGAGTAACGATTCTCCAGATATGAGGCAAACCATCTAAGTAGGTTACCACAAACTCCAACTAAAGACAATTTTTCCAAAAGTAAACCATGGTCAACCTTGTCAAAAGCCTTGGCAAAATCAAGATAAATCGCGTCAACTTGTAAACCCATCTTCAAAGCTCGAGATATATCATTACAAAAAATTAAAAGATTAGTAGTAGTGGACCGGTTTTTTATGAACCCATGTTGTTTGCCTATTATATTAATACTAATGAAATCCGCAAGTTTATCAGCAATCAGAAGGTCCAACAACTTAGGTATTAGGCTAATAATGGAGATGGGTCTATAATTTATAATATCATGTCTGTTCCCACTCTTAAAAATCGGAAAAACCTTTAAAAAGGTTAAAAATAATTAAAATTCACAATTTCGACGGTCCATGATTAGTTTATAACAACTTAGGCTTTAAAAAAAAAAATTACTCCTCTATCGAGATTTGAACCCATAAAACATGAGTTACGAAACAAGCGCTATACCGCCTGAGCCAACATAGCTTCTATAAAAAATTGCGATATTCGCTTCATATAAGTTACTACTTATAGCTTAAAAAGTAGGAAATGCAAATGTGATTTTCTAGAAAACGATTGAGTATTGCATCGATCATTCTGATAATCAAAAGGGTGGTAAGTATGTGCGATATTATGAGAAAGTTTTAATAAAATCGGTGCGAATCATCGCATCTGAGGTTCCCTAGTGAGAAAATGAGATGACAGCCTTTTACATTCTTATCCGCCGTCTCTCTCTCTCTCTCTCTCTCTCTCTCTCTCTCTCTCTCTCTCTCTCTCTCCTTCTGCTCCCGTATATGCCGCGCCGCCTCGAACCCATACCCTTCCTATATATATATTCTCCCCAAAAACTCGAAACAATTAATACATTTATAAAATTACAAATAAATTAAATGATCGCGTCCAGGGTACGGCTGCTGGATCCCTGCTGAAGAGCACAACCAGCGGCCAAGTGCGAAACGCTTTTTTTAACATAATAATTTTGGAATATGAATAACAGGTGGGGTTTTGTTTTCTCTTATACAATAGTAATATAAACTTTTCTGGCCATATATGCTTCCGTTATAATCATTCGCGTTGCGTTCATATTAGAACGACGCATATTTACATTCCTTTTCCTTTATTTACATTTTGTATAAGGCCGTCTATACCAACATATTTTATTGATTGTTTTTATTTAACGAGCGGCAAAGAAATTCTATAATGTTCTCTACATGAGAACTGATTGATAGCTATATTAATGGATATATATATTAATGATTATGGTTCTTAAGATTTTGAAAGTTTGTTCAAAATCTCTATCTAAATGTATTAATTGTTCGAGTTTTCTCCCCAAAAACTCGAAACAATTAATACATTTATAAAATTACAAATAAATTAAATGATCGCGTCCAGGGTACGGCTGCTGGATCCCTGCTGAAGAGCACAACCAGCGGCCAAGTGCGAAACGCTTTTTTTAACATTATAATTTTGGAATATGAATAACAGGTGGGGTTTTGTTTTCTCTTATACAATAGTAATATAAACTTTTGTGGCCATATATGCTTCCGTTATAATCATTCGCGTTGCGTTCATATTAGAACGACGCATATTTATATTCCTTTTCCTTTATTTACATTTTGTATTGAAACGAATCGGAGTCTATTAATTAAAAACTTTCTAAATCGTCCAAACATGCAAAATTAAATGTCAATAAATTAATCGGCAAATAAATTATTAACAACACGGAATTTACACGGACACACATTCATCTCATACGCAGACATATATACATACACATATTAATATATATATATATATATAAATATTTTATGACGTTTCACAATAATAATTTATACACATTATATTCATAATTAACGGACGGACGGAAGAGAAAGAGGCTTACTTTAATTTATGTCTTCTTTCTTCTTGCGGCGTCCTTTACTCTGTTTCCGGTTCTCCATCCGTCTCTTAATTTTGCTTCTTCGGCTGCTGTCACCTCGTGAACCGAATTAGGTGTCGCACTTCCTCGCGATCACGAGGGAGAGGACCAGCAGCCCTGCTTGTCCTGGGACGAACGGAGTTCCGTCGTCGGTTTCAGATATATCCTGGTGTCCCTTTAATTTGTTGTCCTCGCCGCCTCCATGGATTTTAACATTTGATTGCTGGCTGTTGATGCGTGGGCCCACTATTCGTTCCGGAGCAGCCAGGTTCTCCGGATGTGCTGAGGCAGCGAGTCGTCGAGGTTGGCACCAGGAAGTCCAATGAAGAAGAGTCCAAAAGGAAGAGTCCAATATAAGAGAGTGTCCAAATGGACGAGAGAGTGAGGGATACTTACCAGGTCTTATAATACCTCGGTAAGTATCCCTATGTCCATTCGTGTCGCCGAGTTCCTTTTTTCCTGAGAATCGGGACGGGAACTGTCAAACATTTGAATCTAATTTGCTTAATTTGAGTTTGACAGCCCGCCCCTCATTTGAATTTGGAGCGCATGCGCCCCATTGCGGCGACACATGCGCTCCGAGCTTGGAACTCGGCCCGTTGTTTCCTACTTTCTCTGCTGCGCTGCCAGGGCGCCGTTGCACCTCTTCTGCGCATGTAGAGGCGCATCAGCGCCAGCGCCATGTCATTGCGCGCGCATGTCCCTTGATGCGTGCTCGGATCCCACGTGGGCTTGGGATCCAAAATGGCCGACCGGCCGGGAAAAGCGCGCATCTCGTCCTTTGTATCTTCTTCGTTATTTGGGTTTTTACGCACGTCCATACAAATATCGCAACGGCCTTTCTCTCCGCCGCTCTTTCTCTTCCGCGCGGTCGAGTTAAACGGCTCGTTACAGACCTGGTGGGTCAGATTTTCCTTAGGACACCGCAGATTTTCTGGAGCTCCGGACCCGTTCCGTCGACCTCGTGGCTCCAGTGTATGCAGGTCCGGATTGTGGTGTCCACGTCCTCGTTGTCGGGAGAAGAGAGAGTGAGTCCATCCCCGAGAGTCCTATTTATAGGCTTTGATCCTCTCCGGGTTCACCCAACCCCCTCAGTCAGAACACGGAATTGTGGACGGAACTGTCAGTTTTTGAATGTCATTCGTCAATTTCAAACTGACAGCCCTCCCGTCACATTTGAAGCCCGCGCCATTTCTCGGTATTCGCACATGCGCACTCAATCCTGCCTGGTTCGTCCTTACTGCGCTTAGAGCGCTCCGACCTCGCTCGGAGCGCCGCGTCGTGAGTCCTCGGGTCTCTCCGTCTTCCCGCGTTTGATCACCAAGGCAGGTGAGGTTGGGTTCAGTTATTCGCATGTGCGAACCCGTCCACTTTTTTACCGCGCCGGTTTTCTCAATTTTTTCAGTCACTTTTCTTGATTTCTTGTTTTAGCTCCTTCTTTCCTTTACTCCTTCTCTCCTGCGCGCGGTCGAGTTAAACGGCCCGTTACAGTATAAGGCCGTCTATACCAACATATTTTATTGATTGTTTTTATTTAACGAACGGCAAAGAAATTTTATAATGTTCTCTACATGACAACTGATAGATATATATATTAATGATTATGGTTCTCAAGATTTTGAAAGTTTGTTAAAATCTCTATCTAAATGTATTAATTGTTCATAATTTATATTTAAAAACAATGACTTTTATACCCTAAATCACAAAAACCCTAATATCACTGTAAATTATTTCCTTCCTCTGTAAAACGGAGTCCAATATATGAGGTGCTGATGTGGATGTGTGTGTGTCCATTTCTCCGTCTCTATCCTTCCCTCTCTCTCTCTCTCTCTCTCTTGCGCGCACGCGCCGAGACTTTTGCTGGCTTGTCACCTTACGGCTTAGTCGTAAGATATTCGAAGAGTTTGTCGTCGACCACAAACTATAAAATACAAGAAAGCGTCCTACTTGGACGTTTAGAGGTCATCTGAAACGGGGATTCCCTGTGCGAATTAATGGAGTTGGGTGTACATGGATTGGTTCGGTTCGATACACTTATATAAGTATTTTTTTATATGTCTTTTGGAACACGCTACTTCCGGTACTTGAGCCGCTCAGCTAAGCTTCGGCTTGAGCCGCGACTATTACTTCGGACCTCAGTACACGGACCAGACCATCAGGTCCTGGATAGCATTCAATGACTCGTGCCAAGTTCTATTTCGCAGGGGGCAGGTTCTCATTTCGCAGCAAAACAATTTGACCGACAGTAATGACGGTTGATGCGTGATACCATTTAGACCGGTGTTGGCATGACGTGACATAGTCGCGCGACCAACAAGTCCAAAACTTGTCGAGTAGCTGTCGGTACAATTTCCACCGCGAAGTGCGACTTGCTGAAAATCGGCTGTTAGCGGCGCTGGAGCGGCGATAAAAGGTCCGCCGACAAGGAAATGCGCAGGGGTTAAGGTCTCGAGGTTCTCAATGTCCTTGTGTAAGGGCACGAGAGGGCGTGAGTTCAAACAAGCCTCCACGCTGCATAGAAGCGTAATCAGTTCTACGTACGTTGGTGTATGGGATTCAAGTACCCGCTTGAGATGTCGTTTCATGGAGAGCACTCCAGTCTCCCACAACCCACCGAAGTGAGGAGCGGTAGGTGGAATGAAGCTCCACTCCACTTTATCATCCACCGTGCGTGCACGAAGTTTTTCCGACAGAATGGCTGCTTGATATGCGGCACACAGTACCATATCGGCGCCTTAAAAAGTGGTGCCTCGATCGCTGTGTACGAAGCTTGGGAGACCGCGACGCGATGAGTAACGCTGGAACGCCGCTATAAACGCGTCTGGTGAATAGTAGCTGACGACCTCCAAATGTATGGTACGCGATGCCATGCAAATGAACAACGCTATATACGCTAAATGTGACTTTGAGCCCTGACCGCTAATAACACGTAAGCGATAGGGTCCGGCGCGCCTGTAACGCGCTTGTAACAAGCGTAAGGTGCTTAGGGTGACCTTGATGACACCGTGAAGGCACATTTCATGCGTATGACGCGCGAGAAGTAACGCGTCGTGACCATGCGGCAAAATTATCGGAAATTTTGCGTCCTAGGATAACTTCGCTAAGGATCGTCCACCTACTCTTAATAATCCATTTGCGTTCAGAAATGGATTTAAACGACGCAGTTGGCTGTTCTTCGAAAGAGCTTGGTTCACCTGTAAATTGCGAGATCCGTCCTGCAGTTGAGGATTATTGCTGAGAGTTGCGATCTCCCGAGAGAACGGCTGTGCCTATGTAATAGCAAAAATTCGACTCGCTACGTGATTGAGCACCTGAACCCGCGTTTTGCCTGAGACCACAACCGTCCACGATGCGGAGAGACCTAAGCATTGGGCTAACGCTCGAGACATTCGCGGCCAACTCGAAAACCGTTTAAACAACTCCTGAGCGACGTCATCGTGTGCAATCGCATGATGGATCGATCACGATCTTCATTCGAGAGGCATATCGTCATCTAACGTGGGCGTTGAAGAGGGCCAGTGTGATGTATCGGAGGACAACCAGACTGGTCCGTGCCACCGCACATCTGATTGGGCTAAGTCGGAAACGGATATGCCTCTCGACGCCAACGTGTGTACTTCGGCGACACGATTGACGACGAAGGTTTTCCATTCGTTGGAACCACCGTTGAGCCAGGCGAGCACGATCGTAGCGTCTATCCAACAATCAGTAGGACACTGAGCGAAAGAGGGGATCGATTTGATCTGACTAAGTAGTCGCGCTAGTACTACCGCTCCGCATAACTCGAGGCGCGGAATACTTAATTGTTTCAAGGGGGCCACTCGTGATTTTGCCGTTAACCGTTGCACGGTAACCTCACCAGATGGCGATTCGGTTCTAACGTATACCAACGCGGCATGCGCCATCATGGATGCATCGGAGAATCCATGAAGTTCAACGCGACTTGCTGGTGTTATATGGAGCCAACGTGCAATTGAAATTTCAGCAAGCGAGGGCAGAGCATTGTAGAACGCATCCCAAGCAGATTGAAGATCTGCGGGTAACTGAGAGTCCCATGATAGGTTACAAGACCATAAGAGTTGCATAATGTGTTTGGCCACGACAACAACCATCGCTAGCCACCCCAGGGGATTAAAAATCCGGGCGATCATGGATAATATCGTTCTTTGCGTAGTGAGCGATAGCGGAGGCATCTTGACGCTAGCATCGTCCTGAAGCATCTTATCGCATGATAAACCGTGATTCACTGGATCATTTGCGAAGCTTAAAATGGCCTTTGCTCAGCCACGCGATCGTCTCATCTCTGATCGCAATAGCGGTCTCGACAGTGTCGGCGCCAAACAGAGCATCGTCGAGAAACATATTAGACAGGACGACTTCCCGTCAGAGAGGAAAAGCGTCGCCTTCGTCTCCTTCGAGCTGACGTAGGACGCGTAGCGCCAAGAATGGAGCGCTTGCTGTACCGTACGTGACGGTTAATAGCTGATATTCGGATATTGCAACCGACCAATATTTGTCGTTATATCTTCTCGATGTCCGCAGTATACACTGTAATGGTCATATTCGCGTGTTTGAATTTCGCGCGTTGGGAATTTCGACGCGCTAGGATTCCGCGAGGTGGCGCGGCGGTTTATGCGTTCTGGAGGTGGACATGGTGATTGGTCGATCGATATCGACCGGCGAATGGCGACAGGTGAGGTTGTGTTGGTGTTCGCAAAAACACGTGGGTTGGATAACACAAGCGTCGGTTTTCTCGTTCGTGTGTTTTTCCAAAATCCTTTTCGCGAATATTGGATATCGGGGAAATTGGCGTCGGTTCGTTCGATCGCGTTAAAGTGTGGTGGAAAACTTCCTGCGGGGAAACTCGAAGGGGGCTACCTTTTAAAAGGGCCCGAGGCAGGACGCGGTTTCCTCTTTCCTGGATTTTCGGCCAAGGCATCCAGGTCGTGTCCGTGCGTTTCTAGTCGACAGGCTGGTGGTACCGATTGGGGTAAGTTTTCCGCCTTAAATCATTTTGCTTCTGGTTTGGAGGACACTCCATTGTCAATGTGGGAAAATGTCCATAGCATCACCGGCGTCCTTTCCCGGACTTCTGGCCTTTTGTTTTCGGCCTTGGTTTTTTTGCGCCGGCATTCGTTGTTCCGGCATTTTGAAGCACGACATTCCACAAATTCGCTGGGCTTGTCCTGCGTGTTCTCCGGAGAGTTTTTTCGTCGAGTTCGACGCACGCCCCGCTCTGCAAGTTTTGACGCCATCGTCGTGGAGAAGAGTACCTCGGCCACGTGGTGGATCATCGCCTCTAAAGCCTGGTCATCTCAACCTCCTGGGGATTCTTCGGCTAAATCACTGGTGATCTCCCATAAGTACGCTCGCGGGTGTTTATGTGCGCGATTTCGAAAAATCTCGTCGGTTGTGCAAATCGTGAGGGAGATTTTCCTTTTGGCTCATTTCCGGCGTGAGCTCCTTTTCAACCGGTGCTTTCTCTCGGGTGATTCATGTACGGTGAAAAAATTGCCAGAAACTTTTAGCTTCGTAGAACGGAGGGCTACGCAGCGACAGGAATTTTGTGGACGTGGGGACGATTACACGTGTTTCCATTCTCGTGAACGTGTTCGAGTATTTGGGAAAGATCTTTTTTGACGACACTCCTCGTCGAGTTAAACCGTTTTGATTCGTGCAAATTAGCATTAAACCGGGATACCGAAGTTGCACTACGTCGAAACGGAGGGCTACGTGGTGCCAGGTCCTACTTGCGCATAAGGACACGGTTTCTGATTATCACCATTCGTCGTTGGTGATATTAAGATTAGTCAAAACATTTCGGGTAAAGATATTCGATCGGGGACCGATCGTTTCATTCGGTTTTCGGATTTATGTTCGAGGATTCGTATCGGGTGTAATAAGTTAGATTCGGTTAATCGATAAGTGACAGGTCACCGCAGTGACTGACAATCTGTGATCCAACCGAGAGGATCCTTCGGTGATATTGTGATTTGGATGTATTCAGATTTCGCAACGATAAGGTTAAATAGATACGTTCCAGGTGCGTTCCAGGTAAATTTTGTATTAGCGAGTGCGTCTAGTGTATAAGAGTATCGTATGACATGTGTGACACAGGTGCCGAAGCACCCTACTTGTGATTGTTGAAAATAAATCTTCGAGTCGTTCCCTAAGACGTGCAATCATTTTGATGTTTAATTTTGATAAGAAATATAATTTGAATTGCATAAAAAATAATAAATTGAAGCTCGTTTCGAACCATATTTGGAGTTTGAATCTTCTTTATGTTCATACCTATAATCATCTTCCAAAGTTTGACGTACCCAGGTAAGAAATCGTTACAACACATACTTATATGTGCGCCATTGGAGGTGGAGAAAGGATACATCTGACTGAAGTTTGGGACCTGTATGTTGCACGTCGTTAAGCGACTTTCCTGTAGGTGAGTGATAATGATGACGCGTTAAAAACCACCCTAGTCTTTGTGGTTGAACTAGTGGTTTTTACCACAGAATGATGGGGGAGATAAACTACGCGTTCGTCAACTACGCGAATCGGGGCGATTCGCATATGTCCGAGCGATTCATAGTTATCCATGAACTCGATGTACGCAGCCCGTTCTTCTGGACGAGTAGCGAGACGTTTCTCGATCGACTGCAGGCAGTAGGCTGCCCGTCGATATATGTTACCGAGTGCATTCGACGGGTTTTCGCGTAGGGGTAGCCGAACTACGTATTGTCCGTCTTGATTGCGCGAGTGTGTTTTTACAAAATGACTCTAACAGAGGGAGTCAGCTTCCGAAAGAGGTCGTTGGGTTGTAACCTCTTCGGTTTCCCAGAAGCGTGCAACTGTCGGATTTAATTCATCGTCTAAACTATGAATGTGATGCACCTGAATGGAGGGTACTTCGGTAGGTGCGATCGCGGTATGGCTCGTCCCGGTAAGGACCCACCCGAAGATGATGCTGACCTCCATCGGCTCTTGGTGGTTGTCGCGCCTAATCCCATCGCGTATATCCGTATAAATCCTCAACGATTATCGCGTGAATCGGAGTATTGTCTGACGGGTGCCCGTCCGCGAGATCCAGACCGTCTAAATGAGGCCAGCGCGAAATCGGATGCCTGAATTTTGGGATATATGCCGTTAACTTGTCGAGAACGAGAGCGTCAGTCGATACTGCGACATTCTTATCCTTTACCGAACTTACAGTAATCGGAACTATTCTTTTTACGACTGCGGATTCTGTAATGCCGATTCCATTTACGCTCATAGAAACGGTGTATAATTTAATACGCAGGGCGTTCGCAACGGTGAGACAAATGTATGAGTCGATCCTGGGTCAAGAAGCGCTCGAAGTTTGACGACTTGTTGCGATGACGATGTAATCAACACCTAAGTAGTGGCAAGTATAACATGCGCGGACACGTGCGGAATGCTCAAATGGGATTGAACAAGATTTGTATCAACCACGGGATCAACTACGTGAACAGTATTGTCTAGTGTACTTGCCTCTGCAGTGGAATTGGTTGATTTACGCGATGGTGCATGCAGAAGCGAATGATGTCGTTTTTTGCAATGTAGACACGTTCGTTCGCTCCTGCATGCATCTGACTTATGATAGGACGCAAGACAGTTTGAGCAAAGCGACTGTTGCCTGACAAAATCCCATCGATGAGACACCGTTATTTCGGTAAATTTAGCACATTTGTATAAGGGATGCACATCGCCGCATAAAGTGCATTTTCATGAATGCTTAGACAAGGTGTGATGAGCGGTTACACTTGATGCAACTTTCGTCTTCGCTCGAGGTTGTGACGTTGACGACCGACTTTGGCGAGAGGCGAGGAAGCCTCGAGAGAACGAACTTTTAATCTTAAAAATTTCATTAATTGTTCGGTAGTAGCGTAGTAGGCACCCTCGAGAGAAAACTCCCACGATTCTCGGGTTTCACGATCAAGCCGATTTGATACTAGATGGACTATAATGTCATCACTTATTGGGCGACCGAGGTTTGTGAGCGCGTCTATCGACTCTTCCGTTGAGTCCAGTAACTGACGTAATTCATGTGGAGACCCATCGCGCGATATCGATTTTATCAAAAATAACTTTTCTAACAGTTTAGACAGTAGAATGCGTTTATTTTCGTAGCGTTCCGAGATCATTTTCCAAGCGACTTCATAATTTTCCGAGGTTACGGCCATATTTTTTAATAAAGCGGCGGCATTGCCGTCGAGACACGACTTTAAATAAAAGAGCCGCTGAAAATTATCAAATAATTGATCCTTTGCAATTAATGCCTGAAAATGATCTCGGAATTCAATCCAACCTAGAATATCCCCAAAAAATTAAGGTAACTGAATTGCAGGTACTCGCGACCGTCGTTGGTAACCACAGAGGACAGTTGAAGTGGGCGCAGCTGCGGCAATCGGCATTGATATTGCAGGTGTGTTGAGACTAATCACAGCAGACAGTCCAGCACACGTGTCTGCATATAGCTCCTCGGCCGTTCCTATGAAGTCCTCGTCGAAATAGGCATGAGGGGAGTAAAACGGCTCGGATTTGAGGAGAAGTATTTTCTCGTGTCGCGCGGACATTTGCTGCCACTTGGAGTCTATTAGGCGTAAGCGCGTGCGAGTCTGTTCGAGAGTCAGGTTCGGCGTTGCTAATAACGCGGCTGCGCGATTAATTGAGGTAAGCGCGTCTTCTTGGAGAACCGCCGTTTGGACGAGCTGATGATACTCGTCCAACGGATCGGATCGGCTTTTGTTTAGCAATACAATATTCGCAAAACACGTTCAATTGAACACGATCGAAAATTTGTCGAATTGCTTTCGGCTTGAAATGCTTGAGCTCGGTGCTGTCGTCGCATGGGAAGTCTCGATACTGACAATTCGGTGATGCGAGGAGTGGAGCGTAGGGAGGAGACACGCAACGCGGTCTCCAATGAGGCGCTGATAAGGCGTCACCTTAATCGGCCTCGTGATAGAAGCGTTGCTAAACAACGAAAGGAGCGCGAGAGGGGAGCCCCGAAGCTCGATCTCCTCCTTGCTACCGTCACCACTCGGTGAGGGAGCGAAACGCGTGTGTGCCGTTGACACGAATGTGTGCTATCGCGACTTCGGATCGTCGCCGAAAAGCCCCGAACTCCGAAATGGAGATATCCGCGCGATCGCGTGCACACATCGAAGCTTCATATCATGCCGAGGAGAGTTCAGATACAGCCGACGCTTGCCGAGTGCTTACGAGCCGCCAGAGCGCACTAATTATATGCGAAGGCGCGCTAAGAATATGCGCGCGATATAATTTGAAAATTTCAAATTATTCAAAGTCGGCACTCCCGAATACCGCGAAATCACCACTCCTGTCTGTGTCTTAAAGCGTCTTTTAAAGGTTTCTTCAAAATTGTTTTTGTTTTACTGTCCCTTTTTTTTCAATTTGGTCCACTGCACTGCTACCTACGCAAATCCTGGCAGGATCGCCGAATGTTTCGTCTAGATAATATCCTTCGCTGTTGTCGGATGGTTATCCTGGACAATGCATGGTCGTGCAGGTCCGCGTAAATAATCAATGATAGACACTTTCAATTTTCTTTATTTGATAATTCTATTTTCGATAACATAAACGCGACACTTGTAATGAATAGGTGAAAATACACGAGGGGTAAGAAAAGATATTCGGAGCGCACGTGTTCGATGGAACACCGTAGCTGAAATCGCGGATTTTCGCAATGTCACGAACGAGATCGAATTAATTTTATTTGCGGCGGCCCAAAACTTGGCGCAGATCTGTTTGATCGGGAATTTCGCGAAAGAAACTCCGAAACTCGTAATCAGCGTGTTGGAGAAAATCGCACGCGAGATACACGTGTCTGCGGTTTTCTCAATCTATCTCCCGGAATTCTTCTTGGAACCTACCAGGAACTTGGAAAGCGAACGCCGCAGGTGGTCTTTTGGCAGCACCAATTCCTGGAAAGTTCCGCGAATTTCAAATTGCAATTCAGATTGCGGAGGTCGGTAAGCGCGCATTCCACCCACAACGGCGTGGTACTCGAGCGCGTGCAGAAATGACATTGAATACGCCAACACTATGAAAATATCGTGTAATTAATCGTAATCGTGAAATATTCGCTATGTTAAGTGTCATGGTGGCGCCGTCTGGTGGCCAAAGTTCGAAACTTTGAGTACCCCTCGAAGCCTTATTTAAACTGCTAAATGTCAAACGTGAAAAATATGAATGTGCAATGTCTGTACAAGTCGCAACTTCTATGTCACATCTTTTACATCTGAAATTAAATAAAAAATATTTGTGAAATACTGTGTATTGTAACTTTAAATGCAATATTGGAATTCAATGATCACAATGTTTACAATATCAACACGATCTAAATATTACTTTGTCAAATGAATAAGCAATGCGACACAATGCTTGCATCGTCCAGATTGCCCTGCTTTGCACGAACATTTGCAATCAATTTTACTGACATTATTTATTTTGTATATAAGCGTAACTTCGTGCGGTGTTCCATTTAGATCAATGCTTTTTAAACACAGTGCCATAATTTTTATTTCTTCTGTCGTTTCAGAGGTTATCCCTACGAACATGAGATGATTAGCTCGCATTACGTTCTCTCCTTCCACGTATTTGCGAGATACACTTCCGACGTATTCTATTAATTCGCTTAAATTAATTAAGGAATTCATCTTCCTTTCAAATCTTTTTTATCTCAGTTTAAACCGTGTCTCGAGGGGTACTCAAAGTTTCGAACTGTGGCCACCAGACGGCGCCACCATGACACTTAACATAGCGAATAAAACTGTACATACCTATATTTTTGCTTATTTTTTCTGTTTAAGAGGGGTCTAAATTGGTTTGCCGGTAATGTAGGAAATTTCAATAAAAAACGTAAATTCAAGATGACTGACCAAAACTGGCAAAATTCGGGCTTTGTAAGGGCAATTCTAAGAACTATAAACAGTTTCCTAGAAAATATCAAAGATATTGATTGAGAACTGACCGAGAATTTTCGAAAATAAATAAAAATCTCTTATTTCCGAAAATTCTCGGTCAGTTCTCAATAAATGTCTTCGGTATTTTCTACGATACCGTCTGTAGTAATTAAAATTGCCCTTACACAGTGCTACTGAGGCTCAAATTCGCAAAACAGGTTTGGGGATATTTCCCTCTGGCACTCAAATTTCGTTCGTCCTCCAAAAACTGGGATGGCGTTCACGTCAGCTTTTTTGTTTTCCGTCTTTACCATGGAACATTCGCTTCTCTTAGTAAGTGTACCGTGTTGGTGACGATGGTGTAGAGCTTACGTTTTAGAGTTGAAACATTGTACGTGATCGAAAATTTGTGTGATATCCATACTACATTTTTTTAATATGTGCAACAAAAATGAGCGAAAAGATAACGATTATTCGGTAAGACATTTGCAATGTTTACATGCAAGGCATACATTATTTTTACGTCTTTTTGGTACAAGCTTGGTGTATTATTTAATCGTAAATTAGTAGCAGCATTTCTTTAATATCCATTTTAGTTTTCAAATCTGTCACAATCTCATCTTTAATATTTATTAAATTAATATTAATATTATTCCCCATCTGAGAAACCAACTTTTTGCAAAAAATAGAAATTTACGAGTAACAATAAATAAACCAAATTCTATCGATTTATTATATGCATATTTTAAGTAATTTATAATGATAGGGAAGAATATGACCAGCATATCCGAACGTTGTTATTTATCTGAGATTTCATTACTTTAAACAGTTTTTCGTAAAACTAAAAAAAGTATTGATTCGATCAGAATTTGTTTCTACCACCCAAACATATAATTATAACATATGTTTTTAGTTATTGCGCTGTAGTTGCCAAAGGCTTCTTTAATTGCTTACTCCGGTTTTTCAATAACTGGACCATTTATTGATACCTAAATAAAAATGCAGCACATGTTATAACAATCAAATAACAGTAGACATGTATCAAGTAAAATTACAAATTTTGAACAATCATTGTTTTGTTATTTGGTATAGGTGAGACGTCTTTAATTATAGATAATTTGACTGCAATGTGAGCTCATGGCATCGGTCATGAACTCTTGCGTGTGAGCTGCAGAGCCTACATGTTATCAGAAAAGTGTGGAGTTACAATAGACCAAAGTGGGAAGGGATGGCAAATTATTAATAAATGGATAAATCTAAGTATGGAATAATGCACACACAACGTGCCAGACCTGGTGAGGTATACTCTCATGTTGTATCCTCATTTAGCTGCAATATTTGTTCTCAGTTTATCCTCAATACGGTTTCTTATGACACTAGGCTTAAGGGTGTACTCTCCGAGCACCGGAACGCCACGGTGGCCGATTTGGAACTTCTAGACCGGAAGTAATCGTAGATGCAAAAATTCTCCTCTAATTTTTATGGAATCGTGCTGGAAACGCATTAATCATGAGCCCTTTTCATCCAAGAATGGACGCAAAGGCCCCTTTTTGGCAAAAAAATTTTTTTAAGCCCGTCAAAAAATGATTTCCAACGACCCTTTTTGAAGGCACACGTACACAGGCTTTACGTGTGTTAGTGAGCACCACAAAAACGGTTAATTACTCATTATCCATAGCATTTTTGCCAAAAAGGGGCCTTTGCGTCCATTCTTGACATCGGCCGGCTTCTATTCCAAATAATTGCATGTCGTTTTATTTCGAATTGAAGCCAAATTGTTGCATCTACGATTCGAAGCGGGCAATGGCGGACACAAGGTGAAAAATGACAGGAAATAGTTCCGCGATTCTACGAGGTGTGTCGCTTCGGACGTATACATGTACCGTATGTTTTTACGGGTGCTTAGCGGGCCCGCTTCCCTTATGACACTCACACAAGCAAACTAGCGTGCAAGAGGGACGCACACATGCGTATATATAAGAAATAACTTCGCGGATCGTGCCAGCCTTCTTTCGATGCGGATTATACTATAGCCGCCGAAGTTCGGGCTTCTTGGGTCATAGAACACTATTTCATTTGTTGAAATTCGGATACGCCTTTACTATGTTTTTTAAAGATCATATAGAAAGGCTGTATATATCAACGACATTTTATTCATAGAATAATATCATACTTTAAAAATAATTTTTTAGTACATCTGCACTCACTATCCATTTTGTGTTTAGGATATAGTGCATAGCCCAGTAAACGGAAATGAATTTAAATGGATTGAAATTTTGAATGCATTTTTATTCATTTTATTTTGGTTTTAATGCAACAAATTTTGTATTGCTTTTAACCGTGGTTTGGGATTTTGGATACGCGTTTACTACTTTATTAAAATTAAAAGTAGAACGTAGAAAATGTATGTCAACGGCATTTTATTAAAGTTCGATATGACCTCGATTATAAAATTGGTCGTAATTTGATCTTTTAAAAAAATCCATTATGAAAATTAATATAATTTATATTTTTTATAATTTATATATTAATATAGTGTATATTACACACTTACAAAATTTCATAACGTTCAACCGTAATGCTCATTGCTAGGACAGCAGCAATACTTGGCAATTTTTTTGTTTTTAAAAATTTGTTAGAAATAATTGCATTGTAGCCCACTAAAGTGGGCCGATATTTTTCGATTTGTATTTAAAAATTAGTAGTTGGCTGAAAATTTGGAAACAGGCTTATCTTGTACTTTTTACTGTCTAAAAAGTCCTCATCCGTACAAGCTGCACTTCACTTTATTTTACGTATCACTTTAAACGAAAAAAGAAACATACAAAAATTGTAGCTAGGGAAATTCCGCACAATTTTATTTTTTAAGAAAACTTGTTGAAGCTACGATCAATAGAAGCCGAGAGATTTTTTCAAATATTGGCAGTTTTGCGGATCAACTGTATTGAGCGCGAGGATTGCGCGTTTTTCGCTTATAAATAAAAAATAACTATTCGGATCGCAAAATGCTTCAAATAAAAGTTGTAGAGGATGAAATTACGAACAATTTACTTTTTTTTTATGTAATGCTGTACGTTCAATATTTACGGAGATATGAAGGTTTAATAAACAAATACGCACAATCGGAACTTTTTTTTGCGATAATCAATAATTACTCTAAAACCATGCTTCGTGTGCGAAAAGTGCATAGAATGAAAGATGTAGATAATGAAGTTTTTAATGTATGTGTTTAATAAAAAAATCATTTTGATCATAAATCCACGACGGTACAAAAGAAAAATATGAAAAATTGATATTTTCACGTACTTTTTTGTAAATAAGTATTTTTTGGCTACATTCACACAGTAATAGTATAGTAAAGTGTTTAGAAGTGGATGAGAATATCTGTAAAATGAGCACCAGTTGGAGTTTTTACGATGAACTGAAGTTTCATACAAAAAAGGCAAATTATTAACAATTACGATTTTTGTTGAAAAACAAGCGTAAAATTTTTGTTTAAAAATCGGTTTTCAACTGAATTTACTATATATATATATATATATCGGGGAAGACGGGACGAAGTGGCGAACGGGGCGAAGTGACGAATCCCAAATATTTGCCATTATGATCTTATTGATTGTAAAATATCATGTGTGGTTTCTTTGTTTACACAATTTTTCACATTTTGAGGCATGATATTTTATTTTTTGTTCTGTTAACTACCTTTGGGAGCTAGAAACGTAATTTTTAAACAAAATTTTCAAGTCATTTTCCTGTACATTGTTCTCAGATTGGCCTATATTTTCATTTTGACAGTTTAATAATCCCCATTTATATATTTATTCTAAAAGTATATTTTTTTGGACTTATTTATAAAACATGAATTGTTCCTTTTTTGTGTGTTTATAATGAGATATCGTCTCTGCAAGTCCAAATGATACTTTGGGGTGAAGAGGCGAATTTTTTTCCTGGATGTCTCTATTCTGTAATTATTTTTTAATTTAGAATTCCCTTTTGACGAATGCATTGAGTAACTAAAGACGAAGTTAAAATATGTGACCCTGATATAATACGAGTATTCAAAGCTTCTGAATATGCAATTTCTTTTTTTACTGTTGTTGGAAATTTTGATATACCTGAAGAGGTTCATTCCACCAATGAGTGGAAATGTTATTTTTATTAAAACAAACAATAATAACTTAACAAATTATGACTTGCACTTAATTTTATGATAGTCGTCTCAGAGTCCTCTAAAAATAAGGGTTCGCCACTTTACCCCGATATCGCCGCTTCACCCCGTGCTTTTTTAAGTTTTTTAAATTGGCCATAGCTGGTCATCTGTAAAACATATACCGAAAGTAACATGCATCTAAATATTGACTATGAATTACCTATCAAATGATACTTTGCATCATCCTAAATACGAAATTCAAGGAGAGATATGATACACGGAAAAAATCATAATATATATAAAGGAAATGCGAGACATTAAATCGTTACTGAATGATTTGCTCAAAAGTTGTGAATTTTGAAAAAAGTAAGTACATGTTTCCATTCCTTTTTTTGCAAATATCTTTGTTGGTATTGATTTTACAACAAAATTTCATATGAACAAAATGAAAGCTTACAAAGTGTCTTACAAGAATGACTTTATCGACATTTTTTTTAAATTAATAGCAACGATAAACTGATAATTGAAAACGTGGACAATTTTTTGGCAACAAAGATATTTGAAAAAAAGGAACGTGAAAAAAATTTCGTACTCTCTTTTTTTGAAAATTGACAACTTTTGAGCATATCATTTTGTAACAAAACACCCATTAGTAACGATTTAATGTCTCTCGTATAAACTAGTAAAATCAGTTGAAAACCGATTAAACAAAAAATGTTACCCTTTTTTCACACAAAAATTGCAATTTTACTGATTTATAAACTTCAAACGGCTATAAGTAAATTCAGAGCATCCTAATGAGCAACTTAAAAAAAATTTATTTTATTGACAAAATTTGAAGTAATAAATTTTGGTAACCAATAAAAAAAAATTGTTTATAAAAATGTAAACAAACAAGAAAGTATTCCTGTAGTTTTCAAGTAGAATAGTGCATCTTAAAATGCCATCGGTTTGCCTGCATCATTTTAGACGTATTCACATATACTATTTTTCAAATGCATGCCAGTAATCGATTGGTTACAAAATATGCATAAAAAATTCGGCGTTGAAAATTATAAAAAATTCTAATAAAAGTGACAATTTTAATAATCAAATTTGACAGTGTTTGACTCTTCTGAAAAGTTTTGTTATTAATAAATTCTAAATTTCAACAGTTGATATTTCATGTGTACTTCATTTGAAATATTATTTTGAAAGTAATGTTGAAATAATCAATAATGCACATTTACATTGTATATAATTGTTTTCTGTAAATGGACTTCTTATAATTCTCTGGCAGGTTTCTGATTGTTCTTTCTTTATTTGCCCATCAACATTCATTTCCCAACGAGCACAAAGAACCCAAATGTTTCTAAAACGTTTTTAGAATGTTCCAGAAACGTTCCTAAAACGTTATATGTCTGCATGGATGAAACGTTTATAAAACGTTCCGTAAAAGTTGCAGACATATAACGTTTTAGGAACGTTTCTGGAACATTCTAAAAACGTTTTAGAAACATTTGGGTTCTTCGTGCCCGTTGGGTTAAAAGTTGTTGCGTGACTTCATCAATAGAAAGAAAAACTCCAATTTTTCTAAGTATTTATCGAGTTGACAGTGAAATATAATAGAAATTGACAATATTACAACAACATTTTTATTTTCTGAATATTCTTTACCAATAAATATAATATACTTTAGCCATATGCACAGGTATATTAAACAGTGCATAAGAAGTGTCTTCATTACTTCCATATTTTGAAGAATACGTTTATGATTTTATCTATCTTCAAAATCCGTTCTTTTACAAATAATAATTATGAATTTACGTTATTTTTCTCGTCAAACGTTCGATTAATATTTAGAAACTGAAGAACGTCACGATTCAGGGCCCAAAATAAAAAATTTAAAAAAAATTGTCTTATCGCAATTTTTTTAAGTTACATCTGGGTATTCGTCATAATCTTGTAAGATTTTTTAATTCTCGACCTTCAATATTTGTTTTATAAATCTTTATATATTTATGATGTGATGGAATATATTCTCCATATTAATTACATTAGAAAGTGCGTTAATTAAGGCCCATAAGATAGCATCAAACTAACTATTGGAAATAGGGTATATGACAAAAATAAAATACCTATGTTTTTTTTTGTGTTTAAAAACACTTGTTTATAACAATTTGTTATCCAGAATTTCATTAAAAGTGGTTTCAGGGAAAATCTGACTGCGCGAATCGATTCTACGGGAAAAATTAGATGCAAAACATGCATAATGTTTTGTAAAAAATCGTCAATTAGTTGTGAAAAATAATAAGTAAACAATACAAACGAAAACCCGCCTCTTCTCATGCCTATAGCATATAGCAGTTAGCGCCAAACTAAGCATTGAAAGTATGATATATGTTAAAAATAAAATACCCGTTTTATTTTGTTTATGAACAATAATTGTTTATAACAATTTATTGGTAAAGAATATACAAAAATTCAATAGTTTTCTGTATATTGTGAATTTACATGTTTTCCATTATCAACTGTCGATAAATATTTAGAAAAATTACCGTCTTTTATCGATAAAGTCACACAATTTATTAATAAAAAGTCTTTTAAGATGGTTCAAACTCTGTTTAGTGTAAAAAATGTAAAATTGGACTATTATAAATGCATTTTGTCTTATAATTTTTAATATTTTTCAGCGATGATTTTTTTTCTATGCATATTTTGTCATTTTAAACATCTGCATCGATTTGAAAAAAGTGGTAAAGAATGGAAAATTATGAACAGATAAAAAATTACAATTTGTACATTGGTACCACCCTGTATGTTTTTAGGTCGAAAATGATGAGAAAACAAATAAAACCATAGTTGAAAATTAAAATATAAAGATGTAGAAATAATGGTGGTAACACCCTTCAATGAGAAAAACGACAGAAAATAAATTGAATCTGTGTAAAACATTTTCCTATACAACAAAACATTAAAATTAATATCTTAAAAATATATAAATATAAATCATTTTCAACGCGATTGTCGAGTTTTGAGGATTAAAATCTACAAGAAAAAAAATGTGGCGTTGAACGTACAATTAGGATGTAAACTAATGTTATTTTGACAAATTCGTTTTTGCTATCTATTCTATGCGATAGCTTCGTACGATTTTCCGACGGGAGACGTATGTTCGAGTGACCTGTCCAAATCCGTCGGATTGCTGCCGGGAAAAATTCTATCGCACGACAGAAAATGAGCTTCGCCGTCGAAACATTCGGACGATCGCGGTAAATATATATATATATATATATATATATATATATGCTATAGCACCGAATTTCGGGTGGACTCTTGGCGATCTTGGCGATCTTCGGCCTTCGCCGACTGACATGTATGAATGTCGTCGCTCGTATACATGTCTATTCATACACATGCAAACAAAATTTTGGTGCCCCGCTAAGAACCCCTCGAGAAAATTTTTGATACGATACTGACGAGAGGACGAAAGTCGAACTTCGTAATATTGTCGGCAGATGCCATTCCAATCCGTACACTTAAAAGTTGTAGGTGCCGCCACAGTCAAATCTGACTTCCGACTTTTGGAGAGAACACCCTTAATGCACGCTCATGTAATAAGAGTGGACTGATTATTATGGAAGCTCAATATGCCTTCACATACTGAAGGTAAACTAACCTCAATTATTTCCAAGTCTTGAAGATATATTAAAAAATACATATTGATTGCAAAATATTCAATAAGATTGAAGTACCCATAACTCTAAAGGTGAGATAGTTAGAATAAAACGTAATCGCGCCTTTATACATTGTAATGTCTTTATTGTTAGATTGTACCACATTTATTTTTTATTTATTTCTGAATAGACCTTAAGTTGGTCCTTCTACATAATTTAAAAGTATACTAAATGCGTATTAATACCAAAATGTACATAATTACAGAATAAAAACAAATATAAAATATGGGGCATTCCAAGTGAAATCACCCACGTTTTGGAGTCGGGTTCCAGATTTTGTTTGACGTTAGAGTACTTGTAGCATGTATAAAGATATGACCCTTCTGTCAAGTTGTAGCTAAAAATATTAATTTGTTTAAAAGTTATTGCAAAAAGAATACACGAAAAAATTGAAATCAAATCTTTTTTAATCGATCATAACATGAAAACTGTAATCGATAGAGAAAAACTTGTAAAACAAAAAAGCTCGAAAAAATGCCTACACTTTTAAGTGGTATAAAATAAATGATCAAATTTTTATTATTTATAACAATTTTTGTCAATTTTTTCATTAAAAGTCAATTTTATCTGTAAGGGGATGAGGAATTTTTTTTGGGACCTTAATAAAAAATGTCCGCAAAATTGTCTTATTTAATTTCGTGAAAGAAAATTTTAGTACTCTTTAAAAATGCATGTTCACTGATAAAAAACCGACCGTTCGCGGGCCGTTTGTCAGCTGTGCTGCGCCATGCTGCCTCGACGCTCACACTAAGCACGGGTAAAGGGAAATGTGGTAAAGCCTGTGGATGCAGGAAAGCAGGCTTCAAATGCTCAGCAATTTGAAAACATTGTAGTGGCCAAGTTTGCGGCAACTGCAGCAGAGTGGAGGATGAAGACAACGTTGATGATGAAAATGACAATGACAGCGTCAGTGAACCAATTCAGGAACCATTATTGGTTCCAGAAGCAGAAGACGGTACAGAATGCAGACCCTCGAAAGGAAAAAAGATTCATCATTAATAAGAATGTATTTTGTAATATTGTTTTTACCATCTCTTTTATTAATTAAACAGAAAATTTTACAAGGACGCATATCATATTCATTTTTTCTTATACAACATTCCTATTTCCTTATTATTATGCTTAAAATGTATTAAAATAAAGGGAGAGAGAGAGAGAGAGAGAGAGAGAGAGAGAGAGAGAGAGAGAGAGAGAGAGAGACAGAGAGAGGGAGGGGGGAGAGAGCGAACATGCAATGAATCGCATAGGCGTTCTGCATGTGTCTCGTGATGGCTCGCGGCGACCGCGCGACTTAAAAACACTCTGTAGCGCGTTCTTTTCATCAGACTGCAACGTATGACCACTCAAATTAAAGTTCTTTAAAAATGCTACAAGTTTTATACAAACCTCTTTTTCGATAAATGTCGAAGAAAACGAGATATGAACAATTTACTGAGTTATTTAACTCATTTTTTCGCTTGTTTCTTCAATAACTCGAAAAGTATACATCGTACGCTAAAAAGAAAAAAATTGTAGAGCATGAAAAAACCTACAAAATGAGCTATTATACGTGCAAAAAAATTCACTCCGAATCGAGTTATTTACAAAATATCTTGTTTTTTTTGGAATTTTCTCGAAGAGCACAAGCTATTTTGTCCTGAAAACTGAGAGTTAAGCTTCTTAAGACCCCCCAACATGACAAAAAAAAATTATATGTAGGATTTTGTTCCCGCTAGACGTCGTTTTTTTTCTAACTTTACTGGACTAAAATTTTAAAATAAGAAAAGATAATAAATCATCCTGATAACGGATAAGACGAGGGATTATAGACGGAAAATTGAATTCAGAAGCAATATTAACGGAACTATGGTTTAATAGTTACATGGGTTGCCTGGATTTATACGATAAATAGCTAAGAGCCCTATGTGGGACCCCTTCTAATAAATTAATATCTGTTTGTGTATAAGGTGACCAGATAGGTGAAGCATAAAGAAAGTGCGGTATAACTAACACATGTATGAGATATGCTACAGTAGCTGGATTTTTAAAATCTTGGTTGTTCTCTGGATAAATCTGAGCAACTTTGCTGCCTTATTATGCATAAAAGACAAATGATCCGAGAAAGTAAATTTTCTAGTCATCATTATTCCCAAATCAACAATTTACCCATCTCTCACTAGAGGTACACTGGTATATATACATATTTAAACTTTTCTGCTGTATGACTAAAAGACACAATTTTACATTCAGAAAAATTTAAATTAAGACCATTACACAACAACCACTCGGTGGTTGTATCAAGATCTTTCTGAGGTTTCAAGGCATTAAGGAGCGATCGAATTTTAGAAAAAAGCTTCATATCATCAGCGTATAATAAAAACTCGGAAAACTGTAAGCCTTGAAAGACGGTACACCAGAAGGTATAACACAAAGATCCGATCTTGTACTTTTTATTCTAACCTGAAATGTTTTTGAAAAAATTCTGAAAAACACGGCTCTCAACGATGAGACAACTCTGATTCCTGTCAGCGCACGGGTCACTACTTTCCAGATAATAAACAGTACTCTCGTCACAGTAACCATTCCTTTCTCAGGCAGGACTGCTCCGAGAGCACTCTGTTCTCTCTAAGAAAGTACTCACTACTTTCCGGACACAAACAGCTACTGCGCATGCAGTACTAACATCTGTCTCCACTAATGTACCGTATTTTTTAATGTAATAGTATCAATTCAAAGATCTTTAAATTGTATTGTTCGGCATATTATGTAACAAGGGCGCGATTACTGATCTTCGACGAGTGCTAAGTTTGTCACACGAGGAAAGCGAGGGTGATAATCGCGCTAGTCAGAGATCAACATTTCGCCCGTATTGCATACGATATTTTTTAATACGACGGGCGTGGGACTCGATAATTTGCGGCCAAATATTTCACTATATGGCGCAAAATCGAGTTCTACTCCCAGAGTGTTAACAAAATTTTAATAATAATTGTAATTTTAAATATTCATTTACATGATTCACTAATATCTTTTCATGTTTCCTAATCCATACATTTCTTCCCATTTTACTGGGCTACTAAAGCTTTCAATAGTGTACTGCTTTTAAGTAAGCTCAATCGTTTAGGCTTTCCAGACACATTCATGAGATGGCTGTTTCTATGCTCCGACATCATACTATTATTGCACTTTATGTACATATTGTGCTAATAATAGCGATTCGAAACGAAGCAATTGCGAGTGTTGTGTTTGTTTACGTACTATATTCAAGCAAAATAATTATGTGAAATGATATTTAAATGAATCAGATGGAAAAGATTTATTAGTTAAAACAAACGAAAGTGATAAATGTCTATAACGGATACAGCAGGTAACGAAACGTGGGAAAGACTAAACCACAAAAAAACTAAAAGAAATAGCATAAATAAAAGTATTCGTAATGTAAAACAAAAAATATGGCTGGATGTATACAAGTTAATGAACAATAGCATCGAATCAAATAGGTCTGAAGATGAAGAAGAGATAGTAGAAACAAGAAGGAATGTGGTAGAAATTAAACCATTAATAAACATAATTAATGAAGTCACGGTGGGTAATTCCGACCCCCTGCATTATCTCGCTTATAACAAAACATAACAACGTGTTATGTTGTTTGAAATACAAATGAATATTAATATTTTTACTGCTGGCAGCTATGTTTTTATTGTATTCTGAACCACGTGTCGGCAAGGTTTATGTTTTGAAATGTGTTATGTTGGAAAGTTCTGTGCCAGTAAAGTTGGAAATTGAATAGGAAATTAAATTGCAAACGAAGGAAATATAAATGCTTTGGAAAGTGACAGGCTTCTCCTTAAAAAAAGCGAGTATTCACACTGATAATAAAATAAGTAAAATTTTACATTAAATGTAAATTTTATTGAACAGATTTTGTGGAGTAATTCCGACCTCCACTCCCGTGTTACCATAACGCAAATCACTTAACTTACGTTTATGTCATTCTCGTATCACAAATGAGTTTATAATACACTACCAACGTGGGACGAGTAAAATAAATAAACTCCTACAGCATTTATCTATGCATATTTACTCACTTAAAATTTGTTAATACTTTCAATATTACAAAATACACCTTCAAAACCTTTCCAAATCCATTGCTAAACGATCCTGACAGGTTCTATGCTTCAGAGTACATTTTAGTCGGAAATAATGTGGGAGGTCGGAATTACTCACAGTTTTACAAAGTCTGAACAAATTTGATTTATTTTTTCGATCGAAGTATACCTATGAACTAAACTTACCACGATCGTGACCGTTTCGATAAACATTTACCCATGTAATACACTTTAAGAAAACATCCCGTCCAGATTGATTAAATAGCAACTTCTACCTCTAAAATGAATTTTGCTTAGGCAGGTCGGAATTACCCCACTTCCCCTATTTATAATAACAAAAGTTGTGTTACACAAGAACCCCTTCCAATGTTCTTTGTAGATGTCCAGCAGAATGAGAATAATAAAGAAGTGTACGACAAAATATCTGCAATATACGAAAGTACAGATTGAACCATCCAGGTAGAAAAGGGAGATACGATACTGACGGGTTGGTTAATCATAGCCAAGGGTTGAAAATCTTTATACAAGAGCATGACATAGATATTGTACTTATCTCTGAGACACATTTTGCTCAAAAATGTTATTTGAAAATACCGAAATATACAATTTACGATACAAGACACGCCAATGGAACGGCACATGGAGGAATTGCGGTCATCATTAAAAGTTGTATAAAATATCATGAGATAGATAAATTTGAACAAACGCACATCCAAGCAACAAATATTGTTGCAGAGGATTGGATAGGACCAGTAACTTTTTCTTCTATTTATTGTCCTCCTAAGCATGCAATTAAAAAAGCTATGGTAGAATCTGCTTTACAACACCTCTCTACAGGACAACCAACATATTGTCCAACAGATAGGAAGAAAATACCGGATTTATAGACTTTTGTGTTTCAAATGGCATATCAAACAAGTATCTGTCAGCAGAATCGAGCTTTGATCAATCATCCGATCATACTCCCATTATTATTTATGTAAGCACAGAGGTAATCAATTCACAAATTCCGGTGGCGTTAATAAATAAAAACAAAGAAGAGAAAGTATCGCTTGAAATACTCTTGAAAACAAAAGAGGACATAGATAATGCAGTTGAGTTTCTTAACAAATCCATACAAGAAGCCGCCTGGAAATCAACCAACCTTCCAAGATAGATACAAATACATTGGACAGCCTTCCGAATAATATTAAACAAGTTATTAAAGAAATATGGAAACTAAGAAGAATATGGCAAAACACAAGATGTCCAGCCGATAAAACTGTGTTGAATAAAGCTGCAAAAAAAAAAATTAAAAAATTGTTTGGAAATGCACGGAATGAAAAATTACAAAATTACCTGAAAAATCTAACCCCTACAGAAGCAACAAACTATTCGCTATGGAAAGCTACAAAATGATTGAAACAGCCGACCCAGTCGATTCCACCAATATGCTCAAGAAATGGTATGTGGGCATGTAGCGATATAGAGAAACCCGATTTATTTGCAAATCATCTGGAAAAAGTTTTTCAACCCTATCACTCGGAATGCATGCAAGAAGAAGAAAAATCGATAGCTGATTTCTTGGAAGCACCCTATCAAATGTTACTACCTATACAACCGTTTCAAACTCATGAAATAAAAACTATAATTCTCCGCAATTTAAAATGTAGGAAAGCTCCTGGATTTGATCTTATTACTGGAACAATCCTTAAGAAATTTTAAATTTTCCTCAAAAAATAACGCTATAAGAGTTGGCTATTTCCCGATAATATGGAAAATAGCTCAAATTATACTTATTCCTAAGCCGGGAAAACCAACAAATAATCAATCCGCTACTGGTACTCTCAAAAGTGTGCAAAATTATTACTCTCAAGATTAAGAAACGTTATCGCTGAAGAGAAATTAATACCTAATTATCAATTAGGATTCAGACAACATCACGCTACTACTGAACCAGTGCATCGAATTGTAAATAAAATAAGCCAAGGCTTTGAAGAAAATAAATTTTGTAATGCAGTATTTTTAGACATCGCACAAGCCTTTGATAAGGTTTGGTACACAGGATTGCTTTAGAAACTAACGCAGAAATTACCTTATAACTATTTTGTAATTGTAAAATCCTATCTATTAAAGAGGCATTACCAGTAAAATTCAGAGGAGAACAAACATCCCTACATGCTATTACAGCCGGGGTTCCGCAAGGAAGTGTACTCTGACCAACCCTGTACCTTTTATACACTGCTGACTTACCAACACCGAGTGACCTCCAAAATGCAACTTTTGCAGACGATATAGATTTTTTATTGACAGATCGTGAAGCGGAAACAGCAACAAAGAAGCTACAGAAACACATGCAACTTGTAGAAAACTGGTTTAAAAAATGGAGAATCAAAGTGAACGATTTTGTTGAAACTTGGCCATAATGTAGTGCTTAATACCTCTTTACTTTTCATAAAGCAACACGATCCCATACGCAGTTGTTCTCGAGAAAAACACGTTTTAAGATTTTACGCTGACGTCTTACGCAGTCTTATACGCACCGAAATAAAAGACAATACGAAGCCGCGTTGGCTCAGGTGCTAGCGCGTTCGCTTCGTAATTCGAAGGTTGTGCGTTCGAATCTTCAGTCGAATCTTCTTCGAAAAACAGTTCCAATCCTCCCTTTCAAATAAAATATAAAAAATAAAGTTTCAATCCCACTTTACAAATAAAATATCAAAAATAAAATTTCCTTTTCCCGTGTTCTTCCCTTATTTATTTCCCGTGTTTATTTATTGAATGTGTGCGTGTGTGCTTGTGGCTGTCGTGTGGCCATTTAAAATTGGCAATGTTCGTGTCGAGCTGTGGTTTGTGCGGTAAATTCGAAAAAAGTCAGAAAAAAATAAGTCACAACATCAAGTTTAATTTATTGAAAAAAAAGAACAGTTTTCGACGCTTGTGCGCTTTACTTTGCCAATTATTTTACTTTGCGCACTGAAAAGTCGACTATAAGTTTTCTCGCTTTTTATCCTCCGACAATGAAAAAGTAACCCTTCAAAATTATATTGCATGACTTACCGTATCTCACCTTCTGCAGTTCTCGATGTGTTACTGTCTAAATGTGTACTGTCCATGTGTTACTTTCTAAAAAGCATCCATATTTTTTAAAAATCGTGCAATTTGCGCGGCCGGGAAACAAAGTTCCGAAAGCGAAAACTGAAATTTCGATATTGCGTGAGTCTAACGTTCTTTAAATCGCTTTCTTTTTGCCAAATTTTCAAAGACAAAGGGAAGAAAATCACGCTGGAGCCATGTTATATGCAAATCTTGGCCTGTCAGGAGGTATGTTGATTCTCGGAACTTTGTTCCCCGGCCACATTGGCAAAAATGCATGAATTGTTCGTAACGACAACGCACGGCCAGTCGCCTGCACTCTCTTACGGAAGCAGAGAGAGAGAGAGAGAGAGAGAGAGAGAGAGAGAGAGAGAGAGAGGGAGGCAGCGAGTGTCTTTCTATTCCGAGCAAATGAGACAGTCTCGAAGCGCGAGTGAGCGGAGCAACCTAGAAAGAGAAGGTCTTATGTCGATCGCCTGGAGTTAGACAAAGAGATGGCCGCTGTCAAACTTGCTTTATTTTTCCTATTTATAAGCTAACAATCTTTTCCATAATACTTTAATCGCTATTCCTCGACACGAGAAACCGATTTCTGCAAAAAAATCGCGAAACTCCCTCGAAAATCGCCAATTTCACGGCGCAGTTTTCTCGCCTCTGACGTCACAGGCGGGACCGACTCGGCACGCTCGAGGGCCCTTAAACGCTAATTTACGTCAATGTTCGCCTTATGGGGGTCATATGGGAACATTCCATGGGTTTAAAATTGTTTTAAATACGATCATAATGCGTCTTTTGCATCTCTCGAACAATATCGTCAATAAAAAAAGAGCCTGAGAAAAGTTATGGCAATTGAGCGCTAATTTGCGTGATTTATGTCAATTTTCACCTTATGGGGGTCATGTGGGAACATTCCATAGGTTTAAAATTTTGTTAAATACGATCATAATGCGTCTATTGCATCTCTCTAACAATATCATCAATAAAAAAAGAACCTCAGAAAAGTTTCAGCACTTAAACGCTGATTTACGTGAATTTTGACCTTATGGGGGTGATATGGGGACGTTTCAGTGGGAGGGACACCTTGAAAGGCTGATTTTGTCATTTTAGCACTCCCTGGTACATACCAGATAAATGAAAATAATATATACAAAAAAAAATTTTTTTTTTAAACGCTCGATCGAGCGCTCAAAACTTTAACATCATAAAATTACATAAGTTTTAATGGTATTTGCACTGTCAATGGCGCAGTGCATTCGTGCTCGTAGTCGTAAATTTTTACATATAAATGGTTTTTTATATTATTTGGTATCCGCAAGATCTGGGCGATGTTATTGGAACTGCCAAAGCTAAAAAGAATGTTCTACTGGGGCAATAACATAAGGCGAGGAAACTGAAACTTTAATCCAGAAGGGCCCTGAGAAGTTAGAATATTCTCATGCTCCTAATGTAGAAGTCAATACAATGACAGTGATGGCTAGGTTAAAAAGACTTGCAATCAAACACCCCGTGGCACTTCCGGCTCAGATTCTACGAAAGGATCTTCATGGCGTTTCATCAGGTATAATGCAACTTTTTTTATTTGGCGGTGAATATTCTAATTGATTGACAAAATTGAGGTTAATTGAGGCTAAAATATCGATACAGGTATTTTGTCACAATTACCGGACCGACCTAATCTTCAAAAAGATATAACGCGTAGACGTTTGCAGGATATGCATTCGAATCCACATACTCTTGAAGAATTTACGGAAGTTCCTGACACCTATAAGAATATTTTAGATGGTGACAGTTCTTCCTGTGCTATTCTTCAACGGACGAGTACGAATGTGACGAAGATGCGAAGTAACATAAGAGCAATATAAATCTTACAGCGAAAACAAAAAATGTAGTTTCCGAACATCGTATTTTATTATTTAATGATTTTGATTGGAAACATGTGAAAATCTTAGATAAAGAAACTTCTTATTCTAAGAGATTAATATCAGAAATGGTACACATCAAATTACAACCTAACTCTATAAATATAAAAGGAGACACCTTGAAATTAAATAATTCATACAATTTGATGTTGTCTAATTTTAAAAATTAACGTTCCACAGTCATTAGTTATTAAACGACTTTGATTATATACTTTTCATAGAAATTTTCTTACTATTATATTGGTAATAATGACAACAAACTCGTCGATATGTCGATAACTTTAGTTAGTCTTCGTATAACTATAAAACTGCGACAATGTAAAATATTAATTTTTACAATTTATATAGAGATAGATATTTAATATTTTACGTTACATCGTTTATTTATGGTTCTATAAATACTGTTGTAATTATTATTTTTTATATTATGTAATTTAAAAAAAAAAAATTCGAATACATTTTCAGTCTTGAAAATGACAGCGACGCTGTCGAAACGTTGACTACGTGAACAGAACAAGATCAAGTGTTCATTTTTTAACATTCGTTGACTCGGATAATCGATCTAGCCAATTTTTCCAATTTGAAAATTTAAGGTGGTTGTATCGCTCAAGCATATGGTCCGTAGATGGTACGTTCAGAGTGCGGTTTCTCGAGCGCGCCACGGGGAATCCGCCGCCGCCATCGAGTCGACCGTTTTCGTGCTTCCATGCACGTTCTCCGCTAGGAACGTTGATCCGCCGATTTTCAATTGTCGCGTGCGCGCCGGAGCGCCACCGGAAGTTTCGTACCGTGTGGGGAAGAAGTGAACGTTTCGGGAGTTAGCTGTGTGCCGGAATCGTGTATGCTGCGGGGAAATGACAGATGCCAGGGAAGGAAGTTTGAAAACCGAAATATTCGCTTCGGTGACTTGAGTTCATTCTTCTTTCTTCAGGTCGTCCTTTAATTCTTTCTTAGTGGGGGATACTGGGACGACATCATACAGAATTGATGCTGTGGTGACATGTGACGGGATTCACTGTGGATACGACATGGTACGTTAAATGTGACAACGTCACACTGCACAGAGAGAAAAAAAGCGTAAAATTAAAATAACAGTAGAGTAGTTTCTACGCGAGCTGCTTGAACATGTGGGGTGCGTCAGTATAACGCAATAGGAGATTTTCAAATTAACACATCAGCAGAGTGATTTCTATGCGAGTGTGGGATACGTCAAATTAACACATGAGTCGCGTGATTTTCACGTCAAGATTTCTACTCCAAATATGATTCATCATAACGTATAGGGATCACGAAATGTACAAATATGCAATTAATATCGGAATTTCTAAAAAGCAATAAAGATTTGCAAAATTCATGTACAATGCGTATTGTCTAAAAAGAGATGCAATACAAATAATAAAAATAAAATGTCAACGTTTTTAATTTACTCCCTCTCCAACCCTTTCAGTCACGCATATTTCTTCTCAGTGAATTCGCTTGATACTCGTTACTCAGTGGATTTCGGGGTCGACGATTACGAAACTAATGTCAGTTTTCAAAAATACAAAATGGTGGATCCAATATGTCGAATGACTTTTTCAAAAACGAATGAATTCTTTGATACTCGTTACTCGGGGGTTTTCGAGGTCGCTGATTACGAAAGTGATGTCAGTTTTTAAAAATAGAAAATGGTGGATCCAATATGGCGGACAACTTTTTACAAAACGAATGAATTTCTTTGATGCTCGTTACTCGGGGGGTTTTCGGGGTCGCTGATTACGGCTCTGCTGTCAGTTTAAAAGAATTCAAAATGTCAGCTTGAATGTGGCGGACTAATTTTTACAAAATGAATGAATTTGCTTGAAACTCATATAATATACCTTATTTTTAAATCCTTCTGGTATTTGGTGCAATTCAGTACGAGTATTAGAAAATGTGACAAGCCAATGAAATTACAATAAATAACTCCAGATTAACTTATTCATGCGTTTTCGCCATTGCTGAATCTGATCTATAGTCCAGTCGTCAGAGACGAAAATCTCATTGAACCTCCGAAAATCGTCCAAACTAGCTGCAAATAGGTGAATATCTCAAGTAGTAAAAAAAAAGATGTAAAAAAGTTAACCATTCTCAACTCCGGGCCTCCCGATAAAACTACCCCCGTAGGGGGTAAAAAACGGGAAAAGCCGATTTCCCAAAAATCTGTACTTTGAAAAAAAATGGTTCAAACATAAAATGTAGCTGGCACGATTTTGCACAATTGTTCCGTAGCACTTGTTTGTAAATAATAAAATCAACCGTTGGCTCAGAAATAACGCTTTATGTGCAATCCTATATGTAGTGAACAAGAGAATTGTGCCAATTTGTGTAATGTGACTATATGATTTAACGTTAGATAGTTTAGAAAAAGTCTACAACCCCCAATCACCACCCTTCCTTCGAAAAGTACCCCTGCAACCCCTTCAAGGGTGTACCCCCCCCCCTACAAAGGTAAAAATTTGAGAAATTTAAAAAAAATCGAAAGAAGTGGATTATAGATATTTCAAAAAACGTACACTTGTGTTACATATTCGAAAACAACCCCCCCCCCCTCCAAAAAAGAATAGCGAGTTGAAACAGGAAATGGAATGTAGGAAATAATAATTGTAATAATAATAATAATACTAATAATAGTTTTTATTACAAAAATCGAAGATTATATTTACATCTTGCAAATCTTACATAATCCATATGTACAAACAAAGTACCGCAAGCTACAAGTAGTCATCGTCACTCTCACGATTCTCTACCGCCTCATCGATACCTTCATTGTCGTAGTCTTCATCAAGATTGTCTTGTAGTGTTAGGGGTGCGTAATTGCTGCAGCTTGTCATTTCGCAAGATCCGCAAACCGTCGAGTAATTCAGGCCTGCTTTTTTACAGGAGCACGCTTTGCCGCAACCCTTCGTGCAGTTGCAGAAAATAATTTTCAAAAGATTGCTCGGAGCGGGAGCTTGCGACATTTGTTTGGGAATGAGACAATTGTCACGGTCTCTCACCCAACCCCATTCTTCAGGTCCGTCCTTTCCCCAATTTAAGGAAATAAAATTTGTTTTCTGGTGGAGTACAGCCTACTACAAGGGTTAGAACGTCAACGTCCTCGGATATAATAACTGTTGGTGAATGATGACTTGATAACGCTGTATTGACAATCAGGACATCTGCGTCATCGCGAGCCTGTTTTACAGCAAAATTTGATTGTAATACGGCGCTTTTTAAATGTTCAATTAATCGCATTTTATTACTGGCATTGGACAGAAATTTCTCTTGTGTCACAGTAACATTCATGGTCAAATCGAAGTGGATATCGGAACATGCATTTTTGTTTGACCTGCGGAGACGTTCCAACCCCTTGGTACTAGTGCAATTGTTTTCGTAGCTATCAAAAACAATACAACAATTTTCCCCGAAATTGGTCTGAATGTATCTGACATATTTCAGAATGATTTCCGAATACATGTCGTTTTGATGCCATACTACCCTGCGGAGAAGCATGCCTCCATCAATAACGAAAGAACAACTCTTCATGGGGAGTTCAATGTCTTCGGGTGTGAAAAGGTCGAAAAGTGTTGATTTTGGAGTTTTCCTCAATCCACCATCCAAGAATAACGCTAACGGGTATGGGGAAAGTTCCCATTTGAAATGCTCCTTCAGTTCCTCTTCATTTTGTTTCGTCAAACAAATTCGTTTTTTTTAGTTTGCTATTTACAGCAATTAATGGAAGCACACGATCTCGGCGTTTCAGAGATAATTTGTGAAACGGAGTGCCAATAATTTTCTGCAAACTGGCCTGTCCTATTTCACGAGCATCATAGCAATTTATCGATTCATCTCCAACAACTCCTGTGACTATTGACTTGATGGTGTCATCAAAAGGGAAGGGTTCATGGCAGTCAAAAAATTCTATAAACTTTTGAAAATCAGCATTGTCTCGAGCAATTCGCGAATCTCTTGCGTTGACATGTTGATCAGATGTTACGAATTTGAAGTTACATTATCGCACATGTGCCGTACCACATTTTCTGTTCCAAGTGTGTGTTATGCGACAGAAAAATGTCAAAAATGTGTAAAATAGCATTTTACGCGCGCTGTAATCAATGTCAAAAAATCTGTATATTACAGCGCGCGTATTACTATTTTACATATAAAACGTCTAAATTCGAATATACCAAAACAATCTCTAAAAAAGTTAACACTTTAATTATTAAATTAATTAAAATTCGTATATGTATGACTATTACAGTTCGTAAAGATGGTAATGCAGATACCTTCATGCATTTAATTATTAAATGAGAAAAACAAGAATATATTAATACGAGCACAGGGAGATATTTAAAAAACTTACAACGGAGTAATCCCAAGGGCATATGGGTTGCCCAAAATACATAAAGACGGAATTTCATTACGTCTAATTGTTTCCACCATTAATTTTCCAACGTTTAATCTTGCTAGATTTTTCTCTGGGATTCTGCGAAAAATTGTAGGCAAAACAACGTCTCATATTACTGACAGCTGGGATTGCAGAAACAAATTAAAAACTTTTGTCATTCCTGCAAATCACAAAATAAGGTCTTTGGATGTGAAAACATAATTAACAATGTCTCAACGGAAATAATTATGTTAATTATTGAAAAAAAATGGGAAGAAATATCGGAATTCACGTCTCTACCAAAAAGCGAATTTAAAAATGGCTTAAAACTTGTTCTAGACAATACCATGTTCTCCTTCAATGGCCGATATTACAAACAAGTATATGGTGTTCCCATGGGGTCCCCCCTGTCACCGGTTGTTTCTAATATGACCATGGAGTTTATTGAACACATATTGATCTCAAAACTAAGCTTTAAGTTACATTTCTATATCCGCTATGTAGACGATATTTTAATAGCATACCCGAATGAATAAGAAGAGAGCGTCCTCGATACGTTTAATAGCCTCAAAAAAATCAAAGGCCTGGAAAATCGTATTTCTTTCACTCACGAACTGGAAAAAAACAACAAAATTCGGTTTTTAGACATGATTGTTATGAGGAAAGACAATGGATTTATAGATACTGATTGGGCTCATAAGGAGACCTGGTCAGGAAAATATTTAAATTTTTCATCCAATCGTCGGAAATCAGATTCAGACAAAAAAACTTACAATTAGTGAGGAAAACCTTGTTGGAAAATGGATATCCTTTACAACTCATAAACGGATGTATTTCTAAGAAAATACATAATTTTTATAATAGCCTGGGTACGCATAGCAAATCCCAAAATTCTACCATCTTAAAAACTTCCATACCACATGTGGAAGGTGTCACACAAAAGATCCAAAGAAGGTTGAGAAAAGAAAATCTACGACTCGTTTCAAAACCTATTTTCAAAAACATAGGAAACATTGGACCTTATAAAAATAAACTATACAGGGTGATCCAAAAGTCCCGGAACAGCAAAATATCTCAGCGGGAGTGCATTTTCGAGGAAAATGTTTCAGACAAAAGTTTCAGGATTTTTCCCTGGCTATTTAATGGCGATATTGAATTTGACCTTGAACATGACCTTGAAGGTTATTTCAAGGTCAAGTTAATTTTTTTAAATGGGAACCCCTATTTTTTTTCATGGATTCTGAAAGAGCGGGAAATTCTACGTCCGAGTATGATATGATCGATTTTTCCGACAAGGTCATTTCAAGGTGAAACTTAAAACTCCCGTAACGGCGAAATATCTCAGAGGGTGTGCATTTCGTTGGAAATTGTTTCAGACAAAAGTTTAAGGATTTTTCCTGGTCAAATTCTGTGCTACCATTAAATAGCCCGGGAAAAATCCTTAAACTTTTGTCTGAAACAATTTCCAAAGAAATGCACACCCTCTGAGATATTTCGCCGTCACGGGAGTTTTAAGTTTCACCTTGAAATGACCTTGCCGAAAAAAACGGCCATAGCATATTCGGACGTAAAATTTTGTGCTCTTTCCGAATCCGTGAAAAAAAATAGGGGTTCCCATTTAAAAAAATTAACTTGACCTTGAAATAACCTTCAAGGTCATGTTCAAGGTCAAATTCAATATCGCCATTAAATAGCCAGGGAAAAATCCTTAAACTTTTGTCTAAAACATTTTCCCCGAAAATGCACTCCCGCTGAGATATTTTGCTGTTCCGGGACTTTTGGATCACCCTGTATATACTAAAAAACAGCCATGTAGTTTATTTAATTCCGTGTTTGCATTGTGACAAACTATATATTGGTGAAACTGGAAGAAGAATAGAAACAAGGATAAAAGAACACAAAAAGAACATCGAGGGTAGCGAGAGTAAATATACTGGGTTAACCAGACATAGATTGGAAACCGGGCATAATTTCAATTTCAACGAAGTCAAAATTCTAGCTACTGAACGTAATAATAAAAAAAGAAAGGAAATTGAAAATTATTTTATCAAGAAAAATGTCAAAGATGCGGTTAATATTTGATTTGAGAAATCGAATCTTCCGGAAATCTATGTCGTTTTACTGCAATAATCTAATCATCAATAAACTTGTAACGTTCCACAACAGATGACTGACAATTTTCTGTTAGACTAATGCTCTATAAAGTAGTCTTAAGAAACACGTTGTTCTAGGGTTCCTTCTATATAATTTTGCATGTAACACATAATGGTAAACTGGTGGTTTTTAACTGTTAAGGGAAGAGACCTACCTCTCCTTTAGCAATAAGAACTGATGCAAAATTACTTACCCTTCCTTCCAAAATGTTTTTTGTACCATATTAGGCTGTAACTTAATACTAATTTTTCTGAAGAGGGCTGCGAACAAGAGCCGAAAACGTTAACAACTTTTTTAATTTTTGAATTGTTGATTATAATATTTATTTATCTATTGTTAAAGGTTTATTTATTGTGACCGATGTTAACGCGATTAATTAATATTTTATTTATATTATCACGGTCGAGAAATCTTAATTCTAATATTATATATTCATTTCCTTCAAGAAAAATGTTCATATTACGTACAGTCAACCAGCCTTCGTACATTACTTTTTTTAACCATGTTTTTCGTTTATTGCATTTGTATTCTTTCGTTCATGTTAAGCATAGTCGGCCAGCCTTCGTATATTAATTTTTTTGAAACCATGTTTGTCGTTTATTTAATTTATATGCTTATTGTACCTACAACACAATCAACGAAATGAAACGATTATGTTTAAGTACTTACCTAATATTTCTGCAAATTCAGTGAGCGTAAACTGCACATCATCCCTCCCTTCAATATACTCGAAGACTGTCTGCATATTGCTGGCGATGATTTCTGTCCTCGACATTGTAGACTGTGCTGGTTTATAAGAAACTGCACTGAGCGATAGGGCTACCAAGCACTTTTTATGATAACGGGCCTCCACAGTCACCAGGTCAATCGTCTGTATTCGAGTCCGCACAGAATTCATTGAATTGTCTGGGATGGCATCAGTCTTCCTCAAAACACTTGTCTTCAAGTCTTGCGTTTACACTATTATTTCTGTGCGCTTCTTTTCACGCTTCAATTGTTTTTGTATTGAAGCTTCATTGCCGCAAAGGAAACATCCTTACCATTACTACTGCCTGTACCACACCGGGTGAGGATGAGACAATTATCATTACTACTGCCTGTACCACAATGTGTGCCTGGGGGGCTAACCCCCCGCTAAAAAAACCTGACCCATGTCCAAACTAACCTGACCGCCGGCATTAGCGTTACCCGATGTGCACCGCGTTCTTTCTGCGTATTTTGACTCAGGATATTTTTGTTTTCATATATTTTCTCCCCGGATATTTTGTCGCTGGATATTTTTGTTATCGGGTATTTTGGGCCATGTTTTTTTTCGCCGGATATTTTGGGTCATGTCCAAATGTCGTAGCATCCAATTCCCATGTTTCATTGTCTTGATCATCTCTGAAGCAGACATTTTCAATTTTTGTTTACTTTGTAAATGGCTTTGTATTATAATCGGAATTTTATTGGAAATTTCTAACTGACCATTATCGAATGTTGTAATGTCTTTTTAAAATGGCAAGGAAAATAACTGCAGCTTATAAATTAGATCATTACAAATATTTCCATACATCATATCCTTCCACTTTATTGAAGATGCATTTTTCTATGATACCAGACTCCGAAGTAATACCCTTTTCGCAGTTTGCCTTGTATGTCTCTTCTGTTCTGAGCAATTCTACTTTTTCCATTGTAAGAGTTTTAATTTCTTGTATAGTTGCATTACATATTCTACAAGGTTTTCCAAATGTAAAATTACTAGTAAAACCGAGCATTTCATTCAGCCCTAAGTTGTCTACTAAAACTAAAAATAATTAGAAAAAAATTTTTATATTTAAGCCTTTGTTTCTAAAATAATTTAATTCAGAAATTAATGGCCCAAATATTCTACAATTCCCGCAGTCTTTGCGATGGTCTGCATAAAAAAGTATCACATGTAAAATGAAATCCAACTTGAATACGAACTGTGGTGGAAAACGTGCGACCGAAGCATATACGGCATCTAATTTATTTTTCCCTGCATGCGAACAAAGGGCATTGCAACATTCGAATTCGTCTTGGAAAATAAATAATGGCAATACAAATTTATTGCCAATATTCTCGGATCAAATCTTCCATAAGTCAGCCTGAATGACATTTGAAACTATGGTATCGTCTGTTTGCCATTCTTCCATGTATGTTTTCAACAAATCAAATGATCCAGGAATTTCCAAAAGAACTTTTAGGCTCCACGTCAATGATATGTACTGAGCTTTTTCCCATACAGACTCAACCTGATATTCGACGGGCATTTTTAGAAGTCCATGTTTTTGATACATATCAAATCGTCGGTATTCTGTACTGAAATTATGGAAAATTCGACTAGACGAGTCCAACTAAAACATCCTTGTTTTATTTCCAAGTCAGCAGATTTGTCGTAATTATCTACAATACACTTTATATTTTGCAGAATATATTGTGCATATTTGTTTGTGAAACTCTGAATTGTTTCTGTGAAAAGTTGGACAACGTTTCGTGGGACGATTTGATTATTGTATAATCCTAACAATAATTCATTTTCGAAATAAATAGTAGTCGCCATTTTATATCACTATCTACATTACCAATAAAAACGCTAAAGAGATTGATAATTTTCTATAACGAGAAATGTTTATTATTTAAAGATATATAAAGCAACTTTTACCATAATTTCTCCAATTCTTCTATAAATTTAGTTATTGTCGTGTACATTTTCCCTTTTAAATGTCCATTTTTATAAATAAAGTTATAAATAAAATTTTGTTTATAAAAACAAAAAATATTTCAACTCCATCAGGCACAGTAACATCCCCAATGATAGCTACGTATGGACCAATAACTCCTACTGCATCACTCTCAGTTCGTTTGGTTTTAAAAATGTCTAATTCTTGTCTAAAAAATTTTTTAATTTCATCAGCTCCAAAAACTTCAGACTATAATTTATATATATATATATATATATATATATATATATATATATATATATATATATATATATATATATATATATATGTGTGTGTAGAAAACATACCTGTACAGTGAGGATAAAAGCGTTTTTTACATCTATGACAGATCCAAACGTGTCTTCAGTTTTTCGTTTCCTAAGTATAACTCCTAAAATTCTGGGTAAACAAAGAAATGCCAAAAGATCTGTTTTCCTACAGAAATTAGTAGGTCAGATGGGTACAATTTCTTTTTTCAATTAGCAATTGCAATAATTTTTGGAGCCAAGGTAGTCCAGCTGATTTTTAAGTGGTCTTTACATTCTCCGAACGTTCGATCAAAATCCTGAACTAACTGAAACATTACAATTACTTTAAAATTAAGATCAACTTACGAGAGAATTAAAAAATTATTACACATGTACGAAATTTACCAATATATGCCCAATGTCAGACTGAAGGCACTTAAATTCTTCAAAATACAATTTCACCTTTTTGCATGGGTCCCTTATTGGGAAAGTTTCGTTCCATTTCAACAGTAGAATGTCTTCGGGTGTACTGTTATGTTGAAGCCATTCTAGATCGTCATTTTCGAAAATGATGAAAGATTCTGTATATAAAAATGATATATGAGTCATTCCACGTCAACCGGGACACTTTTCGGACATGATGTCATGAAATTAAACGAAAATTTTTTTTGCGTATTCTTTGGCAAAAATAAATACAGCAAACAATTTTTTATTTTTTTTTCGCGCCATATTTCAAAAGTTACAAGCAGCTGAAAACTCTCAAAAACGTCCGAAAACGGTGAAAACGCTCTGCTTGAAACGCTCATATCTTCTGTTCCTTTTATCGCACAGACTTGGGTCGGTACTCATTTTAAAGCTTAGAATACGTACTTTCATACTACAAAAATGAAATTTAGGAAAATAAAAAATCATATACTTTTTTTCGAAAGTTGAAGTTTGAGAATTAATTTTAAGCGGTAGGTCCACGAGTTACAATTTTGGGACAGATCGTAACGTAAGCCATGACAAATTCTCTATAAAAATGGTAAGTTTGAAAATGGAGAAACGATGGATTGTATTTTTTTTAAGCGATTGAATTTGAAGTTCACGACGCGCGCCCGTGGTGCAGTACAACAGCGCTCCCGCTGTGCGCTCGGTCTTGCACTCATACTATTATGAAGTATAAGGGTCATTTTGTTTTTTTCTCGGAAGTTAACAGGGAGGTGCCTACAATTGAATCATTTATCTTATTAACTCCTTAATTGCATATGACAAAGATTTTGAAAAAATCGTAAAACCGAACTTTTAATTATTTTAAATCTTCTATTTTAAACAATATAATCTTACTCTGCCTAGAAATGGTATTGTTTTAAATTTACATAAATTATTAGCTTCGTTAGCCTAACTTATATTTTCTGGAAAAAAATCTTCGTCATTAGCCGGAGTTAAGGGGGTTAAAAACTGTTTAAAATTCCGTTCGAAAACGGTGAGACATTAGGTATAAAATATAAGAAATTTGACACAAGTAACCAATTTAAATTTATCAAAAAATATATTTCATTTTATTTTACATACAATCCCTTCAATTTCAGTTTTCGAGTTGGAAAATATCTTTTCGACTGCTCAAACCGTGTTTTTAAACTTTCCTTTTCTTCATTATATTGTTCCACAGTAAAAAAACCCGAAAGAAATGTTTTTAATGTTTTTATTATTTATGGCCCATAAATATAATATTTTGGGCGTATTTATCGGCTCTTGTCGTGGCTCTAGGCTGCTTTTAGCAGCTAATCTTTTAAAACTTCCTCCGATACCGTCGCATGGTCCCTTTCCATGAGAAGTCGCGAAAAAATTCCACTCTGCTGCTATGCCAAAATCTTTTTCATGAAGACACAAGTTAAGGAAATTTTTTTTATTTTTGTACTGAGCAGCTGCTCCGTCAGAAAAGTAAATTATTTTTTTCATTTGCTGTATTTCTTTCTTTAAAAATTGAATAAAATGCCTTTGAAAAAGATGGAAGGCTATGGTATTATGTTTTAAGGACTCTGCAATTGCAACATAATTTTTATGTTTTATAATTCCGTCTTCATTGTAGTAAGCAACGAAAGGATGTATAGTCGCTTGGTCGTTTTTCCAGGGAACACCCTGAATTGCATCTTGGATCACAAAACCGTAATTTTCAGCAAAGTCACATACTACCAAGCATTCTCCTTCCTTTAGTTCGGCTTTTACCTTAGAATAATAACAGGATTGTTGCCTAGCAATGAATGCATGGCTGACCAACGGTTTTAATTTTACTTCAAACTTCTCTAAGAACTCTTCCACAGAAGAAGATATTGTTTCCAGATTTGTTCTGTCGACGGATACCCATTGTTTATACATTACTGTGTCGATGCATTCATTTTCGAATACATCTTGTAGTTGTTTAACTATATTCTCTAAACCTGGGCAACTTGCGCACTGATTCAAATTACAATCAACGGAGGGTGAAGAGCAAAGCATACGGGATAAAATATCTTTATAATCATGAATGGGTTGCGTAGTATCGGCTGTCAGTCGCGATAATCTTGCACCTTCTATCATCAATTTCACATTTTCATGAATTGAGCAAACACATACGGAATGGGTCCCGTTACCTCCCGGCAAATCACAGAACTTTGAAAATCCGATCTTCAAATCGGAATATTCAGCCATTTCTTTAAACATGCGATAAGTCTCCTTCAAATTACTGAGTATAAGCCTTTTCTGTTTTTGTATTTTCTCTCCATTTTCTTTAACGGTAACATAATTTTTTTTACCTGGCATTACACGGCTCGTAATAACTGATGCATAGAAATCTTTAACAGATTTCACAGTCATTTCGGATAATTTCTTACCAGTTTTCGAATTATGTGTCGACAATATTCCAAATTCCTGAGCTGTTTGCTTTGCAATAGAGATCATGACGTTAGATGCGTGAAAAGTATTTTGGATTTTTAAAAAGGGCCAGTCGTGGACAAGTGTTAATATAGAAATTTTTTTCTTGCGATCAGTCGTTGCAGAAAACTCTGTTTTTAATATTTCAAGAATTTGATGTTCTTTTACGACCAGCGATTCTTCTTCAAGATGAAATACCTTCGAAGCCAGTTCACGATTCACCTTCAGTAATTTCTTTGTACAATAATTTTTCTCCGCCGTTCTTTTTTTCTTGATTGGCGATACATCTAAATGCTGTATAGTGTCATTTAATTTAGAAATAAGAACAGAGTTTTTAATTGAATCACTTGCATCATAATCTGATAAACACGCTTCACTTGTCGAAGGTTTCACATCACTGGTTAAAGAACTGTCACTGTTTTCACTAATAATGTCAGAAAGTTTTGATGCTCGCAACCGACAAGTATTACAAATTTTTACGTTGTTAGGCACAGTCCTCGTCATTTTTAACTTTTTCATTAACGACGGAACGACATTTCTTAAATCTTCAACTTTTTTTCTCCCGTGTTTTTTTATATTAAAGGGATTGCAGCACACGTCATAGTTTTGTCTTTTTCGATTCATTCTTATACTACGTTAACCTCGATATATTTAAACACGTAGATAATATTTAATAGATCTTGACAGAATAAATATCAAGAACGAACTGAGAAATAGTGCAAAACGGCGCAGTTACTCGTCGGCAGGTTTAAACATGTCAATCGACGTGATGCGACGTGATAAGGAGCGCGCCCGCGGACGGCTCCGGCACAGCCACTGTGGTCGCGCGCCGTGAACTTCAAATTCAATCGCTTTAAAAAAATACAATCCATCGTTTCTCCATTTTCAAACTTACCATTTTTATAGAGAATTTGTCAAGGCTTACGTTACGATCTGTCCCAAAATTGTAACTCGTGGTCCTACCGCTTAAAATTAATTCTCAAACTTCAACTTTCGAAAAAAAGTATATGATTTTTTATTTTCCTAAATTTAATTTTTGTAGTATGAAAGTACGTATTCTAAGCTTTAAAATGAGTACCGACCCAAGTCTGTGCGATAAAAGGAACAGAAGATATGAGCGTTTCAAGCAGAGCGTTTTCACCGTTTTCGGACGTTTTTGAGAGTTTTCAACTGCTTGTAACTTTTGAAATATGGCGCGAAAAAAAAAATAAAACATTGTTTGCTTTATTTATTTTTGCCAAAGAATACGCAAAAAAATTTTCGTTTAATTCCATGACATCATGTCCGAAAAGTGTCCCGGTTGACGTGGAATGACTCATATGTAAATGTAGATGTAAGAGTTGAGAATAGTGCTATAAGAACTCGTCCTTACTATAATGTTCGCAACGTCTCAAATATGTTTCATGTATACGCAGAAACCACAAACTTCGTAAATAAATATAACGATTAAACACGCACACACGCACGCACGCTCGCGCGCACACACACACACATATGTACCTTCATTCGGTTCTTCATTACGTATGAGATTGCACCGTATAAGTTTGTGCTAGAGCGATCCTCCCTCTAACATTGGAACGCAAAACTTCTAGCACGGATTTATTATGTTCAGCTACAATTGCCAAATGAATAATGGATTTCAATAACAGTTAACACAAAATGCATACATTGGAACAATTATTTTTTAAGTTAAACCTAAATATACGTAAATTAGAGTAAAAATAATAAAGATTATCCTAATCCCTAATGACAGTCCGACAAACTGCTTCTAATGTAAAACAGGATAATATTATACCAACGAAATATCAACACTAAAAATTTTCTAAAATCATCATTAAAAATAATTACGTAATACTCCAACCCTTAATGACACTCCGTCATTTTTAAGAATTGTTAGTGTAAATCGGTCGGTAGTATACTTTTGTCCAGTAATACATTTTTTAATTACGGGTAGTTTAAGGGATGAAGGCTAAGTGTCATTAAGGGTTGGAGTCGCACCTAATTATTTAAGTTAATTTTAAGTAACTTTTACTATTAATATTTTCTTGGAATAAATCGTTTATTTTCCAATAATAATTTTTTTGTTACATTCGGAGCAGTTTGTCAGATTGTCATTAGAGGTTGGGACAATTTTTATTATTTTTACTCTAATCTACATATATTTAGGATTAAATTAATAAAAGAAATGTTACAATATATGTCATCCATCAAAAATGATTTCATTTTGCATAACATTTCTCAACATCACCCAGTGTACGACGTCGTCGGATGGATGTGCGGTATGGGAATAGAATGATCGAAACTCTTATAAAGTTATTAATATTTACTGGAAAAAATGTACATATCGCAAGGAAATATTTACTTTATTTAAGCTGGTTTTTAAGTGGTAAGTAGATAAGGTCGTAATCTACGCTAAAATAATCTAAATTTGTATGTACTCAAACGACGTTTGGAAATGATGGTCTCGTATTTGGGATTATAAGCGTAGTAATCAATTTTCAAATTACATTTCTTCGAGTACATAAGTACCTTAGGACTGATCACTTCAGAACACTCTTAAGTAAATAAATTTTGAACAATTTATTTGATTGGCACTGAAATAATTAGTACATTCTTTTCCATACAGTTATGCATCTTTTTCATTTGGTGTAGCCATCCAAATGAAAAGGATGTATAACTCGTAAATCATGTTGTAAATGATAAATTAATTAAAGTGCAAACAAGATACAAATGATAAATTAAAAAGCTCAAAACATACGCAAAACAGCTACAACATTAACTATATTGTTACGTCAGGGTTAACAGGCTTAATGTTTAATTAATTTAACAATAAAATAAATAATCAAATATATGAATTTTTTTAGTTAATTTCCGCACAGGAATTTTTATTGTTTATATTCTTTATTTTCTTTATATATTTAAGTTCAAAAAATAATTATGCTAAATTAATTGTACTCACCCTTTTTTACCGATGAACACAACTTTTAAAAATAATTAATTTAAATTCATATTCTTTTTACTTTATTTAATTTTTAATACAGAATTATGACTAACGGCTATAATAAAATTTTATAAATCGACTTTAGGTGCCTTCACTTTGAAGGTCTATCGAAAAGTGACGGCTATAAGTGGCTTCGGAAAGAAGTTAGTTGCGCCGGTACATTCAAAATACTGACACGTTCATACAGTTTATTGCATACACTATTGTTTCATTTAAAATTATATTAGTTTAACGTTAAATACAAATGCTACTTGTATGACGGGCTATAAGCCAATGTTTCTAAGAACAGTCATACTTAGAAATTTACAATTTGCTTAGAAACAGAATACAGTTTAAAATATAAAAATATTGTATAGAACATGAAAAATGAAAAGGAAAAATACGGGACGCAACAGTCCTCCCTCCTTAGAAACGTCGTCGTCCTCGTTGACCTATTGAGAAAAAGTATGAACTTATATAAAAAAAAAATAGCCATTATTATATGCGCATATATTTTATTAACCACTCTTAGCGGGCCAAAAAGCTAAAATGCTGACGCATTGCTAACGTACATTTTTTTTCTTGAATCTGTTTACAAAATAAATTCCCAGAGTATCTAAAACAAAAAAGTAAAAAAAACAATATATAATTGCATCTCATTAATGAAAATAAAACAAAATAATACTGAAATTAATTATTACAGTTAAATTAAGATGATTCCCGGTTAGAAAAAATTTTCAAATAAAAATTTACGTGGTCCTTGTTGCGGGGATGTGCCTTGGTGCCTCCAAGATACAGCGAAAGAGGAACATCGCGCTGAAAAATATGAAGAGAACGGTAGACAGCGTCCACCACTTCTCTTCCCACATTCACACAACCCTCCACATCTACCCGAGTCAGACTAGATGAGACCCCAACGAGAGCAGATATTACATCCCCATCAAACCCATAACAATGTCGAGCCTCCAACATCTGGAGATTTTCAAGGTCGCTCAAAAAGTGAGCTCCAACATTCGGACGCATATTCGATATTCGCAGGACTTCCAGTTTTTCTAATTTTGACAATGGTTCAAGACCAAAATGATCAGTGATGTTAGAGCATCCCGTGATATACAAGTGTTGGAGTCTCGAAAGATGTTCACCTATTTCCCATGTGAAGGAATCGTCCACTTGAAAATTGAATCGCAACTCGAGATGATTCAGCCGAGAACAGGTTCTTGGCAAGCTAATACCTTCCGGAAATCCAGCTGACGATGGTAGTTCGAAGAATGGACCACCCGCATCGTCAATTACGTCTTCCAAACGTTCTTCGCGCGGTGTTACTGCAAGGAGGCCATTCATGCAGTCTCTGACGAGAGGATAAAAGCGTTCTTAGTAACTGCAACCAGAATCTCCACTCCGTCCAGCATTTTCCCTCTCACGACAACCAGTTGCCTCAAACATTGCTGTCGTTTGAGAAATTCCTCGAGAGCTGAAGACTTTAAATTGCCACATCTCTCGATTCTTAACTCTTTCAAAAACAACGAGCAATTAGAGAGACTGCTACTAGTTAATTCCGTGCTAAGCAAAGTCAACGACTCCAAGTTGGAATTTGCAGCGAAGACTCCACTTTCCCCGACATCAACCGGTCCAATCACTCCAACTCAAGAGATGCCAACGTCCGTATATTGGAGGCGATTGCCTCCAATGAGTTTTGACGAACAACAATACCAGAAGTATTGATGTTTTTTAGGTTAGGGCAGATACTCTCAGCAATGGTGATCAGCTGTGTTTTAAGGCCCGGCATGGCGTAATCGAGAATCAAGTTGTGCAGAGCCGGTCCTCTACGCCGCAGAAGTCAATGAATCGCTTCAGTAGTGATGTTTTCCTCATCCCATGAGGTCTTCCAAGCTCAAGATGACAAATTCAGGGTTCGGCTTCCCTCATGTGATCGGATACTTCCTGCTCTCCAATCTTTAGAGACCATTTCCAAACATGCCCGATCTCTATAATTTAAAAACTGAGCGATGCGCATGATACACTCCTCGGGCAACCGAACTTCCGAAACCGAAGCTACTCCGCCTTCACCATCTCTTGCTGCGATTTTAACTGGGTCCCGATCATGCCACGAATCTACCGGCAAAAGGATCAATTTCATTTTGTGCAATATAAAAGGGATTTCCCGACTTATCCTCAGTACCTCACCAGCCCGCTCGCGAGTGTGAAAGGTTGCAAATGTAACGTTCCCCGTTCGCTGCACCCGTACCCCCACTGACTCAACCTGGTACGGTTTAAATAGGGCCATGAGGTGTCGTTGTATAGAGTATGGCGCCAAACGAGTGACAAGCACACGACGTGATTTATAGGAGTTCATTTCTAAAAAAAAAAACAAAAAAACTTTTTCACAATGTAAAATGGGCGGACATAGTCAACATTAAACAATGGCCCATTTTATTCTAAAATTAACATTAACATATCACATTTCACATTCTCCACGATAAGTATAGTAATATATTCGGCGGGACCATATCCAGAATGCAGAACATTGTCGAATATTTCTTTATTGCGTAAAATAAGACATTTAATACAGGAGTTCCATTTTGTCAATATGTTTTAAAAAGCTTTTATCATTACTATCTTCCAATAACACATCATTTTTATCTAAAAAATCTATTATTTTACATGGTCCATAATATTTAGGATAACATTTTTTTTTTTTTGGCTCTATTAATACTCGAACATTTTCCCCTATTTTCCCTTTGAAAGGCTTTTTTGTCATACCTCTCTTTAGATTTTTCTTTAGCCTTTATTAGATTCTGTCCGGCAACGACTTGCATTTCCGTCATTCTAGTTATCAGGTCATGCAAATAGGTATTATATGTCATTGGAAAATCATTTTCTTCTATTGCATTGAGATATCTAGCCATTTTACCATAAATTAACTCAAATGGAGTAAAGTTCGTAGCTTCATGAACTGAGGTGTTATAACAAAATACTGCAAATGGTACTATTCTATCGCAATCTACAAAGTCTTTAATATAATGGCTAATATATTCTGTAAAAACAATGTGACTTCGTTCTAAGCTACCATTGGTCTGTGGTCTATAACCGGAAGTGGAAACTGGAGAAATTTTAAATAATTTTGCAACATATTTCATTACTTTGCCGATAAAATTTTGTCCTCTATCCGTCAAAATAATCTTGGGTGTTCCGAATTGCAAAATAAAACGTGTCACAAATGCATGTGCAATTGTTTCAGCTTTTATATATGGAATAGGGATAGCTACACTATATTTCGTTAAGTTATCCTGCATTCTTAGAATATGACAGTTGCCATTAATAGTAATTGGTAACGGACCAACTGTGTCTAGAGAAATCTTGTCAAAAGCACTAATAGGTGTATCTGTTATTATCATAGGTTCACGTGTCTTTGTACGAACTACCTTTAAATTTTGATATTCTTTACAAGTTCGAACAAAATTTTGAACGGCATTCTTTAGTCCGGGGCCAGTAATATCGTTCTCGAATTCTACGATGTTTTAAACATTACTCCGTGACCTGCTATCATACTATTATGAAATTCACTTAATATCTTTGGATGTAATTCTTCCAAAGGAACTTGTATACTACCACGACATACTATATTTTTTTTTATCATACATTTTTTATCAGACATATAAATTTAGTTCCATAAAAGAATTCAGTAATTAAATTTATTAAATCATCATTCTCTATTAGATCTACAGTGTACGATATTCTAAAATGTTTTAAATCAAGCTTAATAAAAATGTTCACTAAATTACTAAAAGCTGTTCTTAAATTTTCGTTTCATACTATATCAAAATGTCTTTGTTTTACTATTAAACTAAATAATTTGTTTTTCCAATTGGGGTAATTAATATCTGCCCAACCTTTGGTTTTATTGTTCTAAGATCATCTTTATTTAATAAACCTATATCTGTTAAAAGTTTCGAAATAGGTGTAACAAGTTCTCCATCTGCCGACATAAAACGTACATAATTATCTTTGTCAAATGTTACACTGTCTCTTGAAAATTCCAACCATGAATCAGCATCGGCTGGATCCTGACATGAAACATTAGATTCTAGGCTTGGATAGACAGATTCATTTATGTGAATGCCTATCAACTGGTAAGAATCTTCAAGTCTATTCATTTCTTCATTTTTATTAATTGTATCTAGTCCTGATACTCAAAATCTGTACCTCCCCCTTAGGAATTTGCACTGTACTAAACGTTTCTAGTGGAGTGGATTTAAAAATAGGTTCAAAAGATGATAATGGTGTATCGATAATCCTATATGGTCGAGGACTATGTAAAATTTCATCACTAACTATAATTGGATTTTGTTTATTGTTAAATTGTTTAATGTTAAATTGTTTAATTTCCTCATTTTCATCTATACTTTCTAAATTTGTTGCTCCATCCACTATAGTCTTCCTAACACAAGCTCTATCTCTGACTGATGTAGGAGTAAATGCTTGAGGGGAAATTGGATTGTCTACTAACATTTCTAGGTCATTTTCAAGATTTGGATCTTTTCCGGCTAATAGAATAGCAACTTCTTCTCTCGCATGAATGGACTTGTTTTCTGAGTTATCCACCAAAGTTCAATACGCAAAAGCTCGCTCCCTGACTGGAATCCGGGAATCTACCAGAATTCAATCGCTAGAATTGGGCTCCAGGTTAGGAAAAACACTTCTACGCCTCTGAAAAATCGGTGGATCACTCTGACAAAGATTTTCCTCTTCTTCTGAATCAAAATCTGATTCAGTTTCCTCGACTAGTTTTTCCACCAGCGGATTCACAGGTGACTTTAAATGTCTACTTGTAGGTTGGCTATTCAGTTTCGACCTAGTGCGTTGCGATATTGCGTTAGGATCTATTAAAATTGGTATTTTACTATTTTTCGACCCCACTTTTTTTACTACCTCAAATGATGTAGACGGAATTGGTATCTTCGAAAAAGGATATAGATTTTTAGGCGTATTAAAACCATTATTTAAAACACACATATCTTTCTCAGGAATTAATGAGGGATTCGGATCTAATGTATCATGAATTTTAATTTGGTTGACTGGATTCCTTGACAAGGCGTCCGCATTACAATTCAAGTGTCCAAGTTTATACTGAAAATTAAAGTCATAATCTCTTAATTTCAATCTCCACCGTATTAAGCGCTGACCCGGATCTTTTACCGAATCAATCCATTGAAATGGATTGTGGTCGCTTACCAAAGTGAATCTTATCCCGTAAAGATATGGTCGAAAATTAAGTATTGCATATAGCGCAGCCAAACATTCCTTTTCTGTCGTAAAATAGTTTAATTCAGCTTTATTTAATGTTCTCGATAAATATGCTACGGACAAGTCCTTCCCATTTACGTCCTGGCTTAACACGGCATAATCGGATGCGTCAGTCGTTCCGGTAAATGGTTTGTCAAATTTTGGGTATTGTAAAATAGAGCTGAACATAATTTCCATTTTAGAATTTCAAACTCGTTTTGTGCCTCGTCCCTCCACAAAAACCTTCATTCTTTTTCAATAAATTAGTCAAGGGTTTAGCTACTTTGGAATAATCTTGAATAAATTTCCGATAGTAACCGGTCAATCCTAGAAATTCCCTAATATTTTTTTGGTTTTTCGGGCAAGGAAAATTCTGAACTGCTTCTATTTTCTTTGGATTAGGTTCCACTCCTTCGTTACTAATAATATGTCCTAAATACGCAACTTCCTGTTTAAGGAACTCACATTTATCGGGTTGTAAGGTAAGCCTGGCTCGCTTTAATCTATTAAATAACCGCTTCATCTGAACCTCATGTTCTTTTAAATCTTTAGCAAAAACTACAATATCATCCATATACACAAACATTTCTGTCCCCGTTAACTCTCTAAGAATGTTATCCATAAGTCGTTGGAAAGTTGCCGGCGCATTTTTGAGTCCTTCTGGCATTCTGACATACTCATAATGGCCGTTTGGAGTCGTAAAAGCGGTTTTTGCTCTATCCTGGGAACTCATCTCAATTTGTTGGAAACCAGAATTAAGATCTAACACTGAAAAATAATTAGCATCCTCTAATTTATCTAGAATTTCATTTATATTTGGTAATGGATATGCGTCAGTTATAGTTGTCTCGTTCAATTGACTAAAATCTATAACCATTCGCCATCTAGGAGTTCCAGAACTATCCGGTTTCTTTGGAACTATCCAAAGTGGTGAATTATATGGTGAATCAGATTGCGTGATGAAGCCATTTTTCAATTTATTTTCTATTTGTTTTTGTATTTCATTTTTATGTACTTGAGGATATCGATATTGTTTAGAATTTACTGGCAAATTATCCGTCAAGTGAATTTGATGTTTTATGAACGGGATGGCAAAAGATTTATCTCTTTTTAAGTAAAATATTTCAGGAAACTCTTCTATCAATTTTTCTACATGTGCTTTCTCTTCATTATTCAAATTATCTAAATGTAATAAACTAAGAATTCTATCAACTCTGGGAGATTTATTTTTTATCACTTCATCATTACCATCTGATTCATCGTCATAATATTCGTATTCTCCTTCTATATCACAATATTCAAAATGTATTAAATTTTGTGGCGGTATCTCTAATTGAATATTTTGCTCTAATGTATTAATCGCAAGAGTTCAAGTACAAACATCTAAACAGATAATTTAGATGCGACAATGCGATCAAATAATTTCGCCAAAACATTTAAAATCGATATTGGGCGGTAGTTCTGAATGTCTTGTTTATTACCGGATTTAAAAATCGGGGTAATAAAGGACATTTTCCACAGTGATGGGAAAATACCTGTCGAAAGCGAAGTATTAAATATTAGCAGCAAAGGTTCAATTAAGGACGGAATACATTTTTTTATCAAAATCGGCGGTAACATGTCTGGACCACAACTTAAATCACATTTTAGAAGATTCGATGCACATAAAATATCCTCCCTGGTGATAACTAAACTGCAAAGTAAAGGATCACTACCACTATTTAAAGAAACTTGAATATCAGAACTGGATTTATAAATCGAGCTAAAATTTGCAGCAAATAAATTGGCAATATCAATACCGTTATTAGCAAAAGAATCACCAAGGAACATATTATTCGGAAGATCATTGTATTTATGGAGATTGTTAATATATGCCCAAAATGATTTTATATTCGTGCGTGAATAGAACTCAACCTTCTTAATATATTTCAGATAAAGATCATGAGATGAGCGAATACATCTCGCACGAATTTGTTTAAAAGCAATGAAATCACTAAGGAGGCTAGACTCTTTCCAACGCTTATGAGCAGCTTTTTTGGCATTAATCATTTGAATTAATTCCGATGTAAACCAACGCGGACGCGTAATGTTAGAAAAAAATTTCTGTGAAACATGATTATTTATTACATCATTTAAAACGGAATTAAACGTAGACGTCATGTCATTAACATCTGGACCCGATAAAATTTCACGCCAATTCACCGTAAATAAAATATCGTTTAAAACACTATAATTCGCATTAAAATAGTCGAAAGTTTTTACATTAAAAGATAGAGATGGTGGCACTGAAACATTTATATTAAACACGCTGGTAACGTGATGTCTATCGGTTGGTAAAATGTAGTCTTCTTCAGTAGAGTAATGCAAAGAGTCGTGCGAAGAAAAGAGTAAATCCAATGTATACCCTTTTGATGGTAATGGTGCTATGTGCTGTCTTACGTTAAGTGCTGAGAAGGTGTTATGTAAAATTGAAGCATTATCTATGATGTTAGGTTGCACGTATCCTCTTCTTTCGTAATTTAGAATATCGGCCTGGTAGCTCCAAAGAATATTGGGCAAATTAAAATCACCAAAAATCATCCATTCGCAGCCTGTGTATTTTTCAGATAAACTACTCAATAAGTGCGCATATTCTTGATGTACTGAGCTGGGAGATGCAGGTGAAAAATAAGAAACAGCAAATATGTACAACCGCCCTTTCAATCGCGCCCTGGCGAAGACATGTTCGGCCGTTGGGTGAGCATACTGTAAGTCGCATGTGGTAACTGAAATGCTCTTCTTAAGGGCAATAAGTACACCACCACCCCTTTTTGCACCGGAGAGTTCGTAGGCACGATCACACCGGTAGATATTATAATCATCCAATCCCAGTTCAGCATCACAAATAGAGTTGTTAAGCCACGTTTCAGTAAAAGCATTAATGTCCGGAGTGGTACTGAGCGTGTTAACTGAAATATGTAATTGCGCCAATTTTGTTCTAAGGCCGCGAGTATTTTGGTAAAGGCAAGTTATTCCAACATCAAGTGAACTGCTCTTTGCCTGCGTCTCTAAACCATCCAGTCATTGCCCCGAACAAAGTGAAGCCAGATCATTCTCGGTAGTAATGGAATAAGTTTGCTCACCATTCTCAGGTTTCAGACATATTCTGTGACCCCTTCTTTGTAGTCCAAGACCATGGTCGCGTGCATAAATTTTGGCTTTACCAAGTAATTTGTATAGCGAAGGTGGTAAAAATTCATTAAGAAATATGTCCTTGGCAGGCCAACCAGCATTAATTTCGCCAGTTTTCAGCGTACCTTTTAAACGCCGTTCTTTTATCAAATCATCACGAAGATTCGCACGCGCAAAACGAACAAAGATATTTCCCGATCGTGCCGTTGTTGCACTATCTGCAACAATAACGGTGTCCTGCCGTGTACGTGGTGGTTTTTTAAACATGTTGATAAATATGTTCAGTCCAAATACAATAATCGAAAAGAACCACCAACACTATTCGACGATCACGATCTCGACATACGTTTCAAATTGTAATACATGTGAACAGTGGATTTAAATACAAAATAAATAATATACGACACAAGTGTGCCACACATATAAATACACAACGATAAATACAGAACACTTTGAAGAGACGTGTACAATTACAGCCTTGGATGCAAATTATTTAGTACATCGTCTAAGAGAGTTAATAAAAAATGTTTCTACAGTGCTTAAAGTTAATAAAATGAATTGAATAAATTAATTTAAATTAATTTACACTACACAAATACCACCACGAACGAAACGGTCACGAAAAGACAAAGAACCGGTAGAGATCGTCAAATTATATGCCGATATACGAACAAAAAACATATGTCCTGAAAAGAACACTGCTTAAAAAGAAAGAATAGTGACACTTCAAAACGTTCGTAATATAAACAAAACCCGTATACTATAGTACATATATATATGACTGTCGAAAAACCGGAGCAAGTTTGGAGCTCTCGAGTGACACGTGTTATCGCTGTGAGACTCAACGATCAACTGATTGAATGAATTATATTAAAGTCTTACTCAATTTACATAAAGACTTTACAACTAGTCCTTCCAAGAACCAAAACAAAGAACTGGAAAACAATACACGACTGCATAAATTAAATTTAAATCAATTATAATATAAAATTCATATAAATGGATGAACCTTTTATTTTAAATTGATGTTTTAGAATAATATATATATTTACAAATAATAAAAAGTTCTATGTTTTAAAATTAAAAATAATTAATCACTAAATTTAACAGTGACTATATGGGTAATGCTTCCAATGTGTATTTAACACACTAAATCACTATTAAGAGCGACTAATTTGTTTAAAACTAAATGCATTGTTTTGTAAATACAGTTCTATCTTTACATAAAAAACACTTTAAAAATACAGGTACACTTCAAAACAAAATTATTACAAGAAAAAAATTATTGATTCCTGAAAAGAAATAATTTCATCAGTTAAATAATTCATTTAAGAAATACAATAATTTCGTGCTTTTAAAATAACATGCAATTCTTAGAATTATTAAAGATAATTTTGCACTTTATGTATTTAATAAAATTATCGAAATTATTGGATTTCCTACTTTTTTTTATAAATACATAAATAAATTATTAGTCCTGTAAATAAAATTTGATTAGTCACAAGTAATAAAATAAGTAAGCACAAAATTTAAACATAAAATATTATCTGCCATTTCAACAGTTATACTAGACTATATACAATACTAATTGTCAATTTAACAGTTTTTTTTTTCAATTATAAATTTCTCAAAATTAAACTGACATCCAGTTGCGCCGGTACATTCAAAATACACGTTCATACAGTTTATTGCATACACTATTGTTTCATTTAAAATTGTATTAGTTTAACGTTAAATACAAATGCTACTTGTATGACGGGGTATAAGCCAATGTTTCTAAGAACAGTCATACTTACGAATTTACAATTTGCTTACAAACAGAATGCAGTTTAAAATATAAAAATTATGTATAGAATATGAAAAATGAAAAGGAAAAATACGGGACGTAACAATATCAGCGGTAACATTAGATGATGAATCAACATATGATAATGAACAGGCGGAATTCGGGTTAGTTTTCATTGGATCTTTGTGCAAAAGTGAGGAGGACGTGGACTCTCCCTTGTCCAATGTGTTTTGGTTACTTGTCTTCCATGCTTCCATTCTCTTAACAAATTTTTGTTTCAAGCCACATTCTGATTTCTCGAAGAGACTTTCTAGCATGCTTTCATCTAACTCGTCAAACATTTCTTTATCAATTCCTGCTTCTGTGAAAAAATGTACATTGTATTATATTTGCTTTTAGTTATCCAAAAGTGGGATTCAGACACAATTGATTTACTTGAAAAAAGTTTTATTGTATTTCTGCTTTGATACAGAACTTTCTCGAATATCATTTAAAAGAAAAATACATTAAGAATAATAAAACTTTGATAAACTATAGAGTTTTGTTTCGATAAGTAAATATTATATTAAAAAAATTCTTTAAGGATGAGTTAATTCAAACATTAATATATTTTTTTAAGTGCCAGCAATAAAACTTTCATCAATTAAAGGTTTAACACAATTTTATGACTGACCAAATTGTTACTCGAATGTAGTTATTATTGAATTTCTGCTTCTATAACGAAATTTCTTATGTAAAGGTTCATTGTCCGATGTTTATATCAGACATAAATTAAAACAGACAGAGAAATTCAGACAAATGAGACAAAAATGAACAATTAATTGATAGAAACCTAAATAAGAATTTGCTGGGGCTACCCCTATCATCAGATCAGGATCGCATCCGGATTGTTACGCTACCGCGGATCCGGATCGGATGCGGAAACCCTTAGGTCCGGCACTCCGGTTCCTTTTCGGAGCCGATCCTGATTTAGCTTTATCTAGTAAACCAGGGAACCCGTATCTGTTCCTGATTTGATCCAGATTAGGTTTTTGTACATGTTTGGTTCAATGACATACTAGCATATAACCTAAATAACATAGACTATTTGAAGTGTATACATGACCCGATTCCAACGGCCGATTCGTGGGTGCGCCGGCCACAAACGGTTCTCAATTTTAAGATTTCAAAAATCGTGTTATGCCACGGCCGCTTCAAACGATTTGGATTCCTGACATTGTTGGCAGCCTATATAAAAATTTCCAGTATCTCCCGACCCCGCCGAGGTAGTAAAATGGGGAAAAGTTGCCCCAAATCACTATAACAGCCGATTTCGAAATTTTGAGAGCGGAAAAAGTTTTTGTGCCACGGCCGCTGAGTATGATTTTAATTCCTGACATTGTTGATAACCTATATAAAAATTTCCAGTATCCCCTGACCCCGCCGAGGTAGTAAAATGGGAACAGTTGCCCCAAATCTCTATGAATAAAAAAAAACTGTATGTGTACGTCTCGATATCTACTTGTCAGGGCATGAGCTGTGTGAACTCCGTTATATAGGTTAGGTTAGGTGTATACAAATTTGTAAAGATGAATAAAGAATTGAAACGCCGTCAAAAAAATCGCCAACGTTATTCGAAACCGATTTATTCATCTTTAAGAAGATACACCTTTTTATCATTTCCAACAATACTATGGAAGTCATTTGGAAAAGATAAGAAACTGCAATATTTCATGTATCGTACTTAAAACACTATTTTCAACTTTGTTCTTCTAATATAGATTTTACCAAAAAAAGTTTCTTACAAAAGTCCTTTCTGCTAAGAGGAAAAATTCTTGTCTAAAACATTTCTTTGTAAAATCAATATTTAAAGCAATTAATTGAAAAAATTGTTTTAAAATTAACAATTTCAAGCTTTAGTAATGCAAATATTGATTTTTGAAAAAATGGTTCAGGAAAAAACTGTTCCTCTTATCACAATGGACAACTTTTGTGGGAAACTTTTTTGATCAAATCAGTATCAGAAGAAAAAATTTGAAGAATATTTTTTAAGTACGCATCGTCAATGTCCCCTGCGAAAACTTTATTTTGGTTTTAGATTCGATATATGTATCTAGTAATTTTAGGGGAATGAAAATGTTGCTATTAATATGATAGATGGTTAATTTTAACCATCGTCGACAGGTTTCATGTATATTATAATGCTCTTTTGTTATTAAAGGGATTAAAGGCGCGGGAATAATCTATACTCACAACTAAACAAAATAAATCATAATATATTACAACAAAAAAGTTTCCAATTACATAAATTCTGGTACGCGACATTTAGTTCGAGAGTTCGCAAATCACTTGACGGTGTGCTGCTTGCTCATGACCGGAGATTTTATCGTGAGACGCGAATGGCGGGGAAAGCCTCGGATGAAATCAAAACACGCGGTACAAAAAAACAAAAACACAAAAACTTTGAAACTCCTGTTCCTGACGGTTCCACTGATTTTTTGGGTGGACACCAAAAATCTCAGCACTGGTTATCTTTTTCTGCGCACGGAATCTCAATCCACAAATTCACGATTCGCAAGCGAAGAGCACAATAATTATATGATAATAAGGGACAGATTCACGACGCACTTCTACTCGCTAATGATGCCGAAAGCGAAGTTACGTGTCACGGCGTCGCGTCGGTGCGTGGAAAAAGGGGGAGGGGAAGGCGGACAAGAGAGAGAGCAAACGGAACTCAGCGTCTCGTGGCTATCCTTATGAAGGGCTCGTAGGGGTAAGGAGTCTTTCTGTTGTCGACGTCGAATGAGGGTAAGAGTCCCCCAATGACGAAAGCCGATGAGGCACTGGAGGGGAGGGCAAGAATTCGCCATACTACTCCTCGTATTTCCGGGTGTGGTAATGACACCCAGGGAAGAAGGGGAACCTGGCCAGCACCAATGCGCGGCAGAGCCGGCGGCACATGGCGGCGGTGAACCCCTACCCGATGCCGGTAGATGGGGGCTCGGGCATCGAGGTCGCGGCGGGAAGATCGTCAGCGTGGACGTGCCATCGAGCCGGACATTCAAATCGGAAATGTCGCGTGCCTGTCTGACCGGTAGACGACGTACTGAACTTGATCGTTAAAAGTGCTATGAAATTATAGGCAAATAAAGCGATTGTTACCGGTGGCGCTCCATACTCCTCCGCTACTGCCACGCGCAGGGGTCGATCGGTGACGCCCCAACACAAACCCCCGGGCGAACTCGGGTCACACTGTCACGCTTATAAAGTCACGCCCACGAATAATCCACGGTTCTTATCAGTACACATTTACATATTCGACGGGGTACGCCTCCTTCGGCCCCGGGAAAAAGAAATGCCATGAGGCCTATGCATAATTCACACTAACCTAATCGTTGAAACTCACTCGTATTACATTAACTACAGGGTACGCTTCCTTCGTCTCTGGGAAAGAGAAATGTCTCCAGGCCTATATTCAGACTCGGAACTTCCATTACGGAGCGTTGGTTCATCTTCATGGCGCGCGACGGGGGAAAAGGGGCAGGAGGGGGACAGTGGGTAGAGGTTTTATGACGTAGGAGCTACGGGGTAGGGAGAAAGATAATGAAAAAAATGGAAATAAGGGCGGGGGAAGAAACAGCAAGATAAAACAAAACAAAATAAAATGAACTAACAATGATACCAAGGCGGGAGGGGAATCGAAAAAAAACAGAAAGAAACAAAAAACAAAAAAAAAAAGAATTACCATAGGTAGATGTTGATGGTGAGACCACTGCTCGGGGTGGGCCATTAGCTCCCGGATCCCGTCCGGGACCTCGACGGAGGCGCGCCGGCTCGGGGTTGGGAGGGTGTGATGTCTCGCCCCATTGTTCGGGAGCCAGCGGTCGGCGGGAGGGAGTCTAAAGTAGCTATACCCAGAAGCGCTGAATGAGAAGCTCTGTGAATTCCCGAGGGGTTTCCCAGCAACGGGAAAATGGGAGAGTCCATTAATGGCGGTGGGCTGATGGGGCAGGGGTTCCGGCGGGTACGAGTGGTCGGCGTAGTCGAGCGCGGATGTCTGCGGCACAGGTGACTCGCGGCGACTGGGCAAGAGGAGTGACAAGAAGTGGGGTTACTGGTGGTTCGATTAGGTGGTCCAACCAACGAGAGAGTTGCGGGGCGGAAGACCGGAGTCCCCATGAGAGGGGGAATGTGGGTAAATTTGCGCTGGATTTCTGCGGGAACCACAGAGACATGAGGGATGGAGGTACGGGGCGTCAATCGTGAGCTGGTGAGACGCGGCGGGAAGATCCGGCACGCAAGGGGCTAGGGCGTTGGGTATGTGGGGGGGGGGGGGGGAGGTTAGGCGGTGCCGTGCGTCCACCGCGAACAGGTTTGGCGCGACGAGAAAGTTTGGGATGAGAGGGGGTTGAGCAATGGGTAAGTGGGAGGGTTGGGGTAGGCGGATTGGGAGGTGAGCAAGAAGTTTCCATGGGGAGGGATTGGGGGTGAGGAGCCGGTGTAGGCGTGAAGGGAGGTTGAGAAGGGGAGGTGGTCAACAAAGCGGGGACGAGCATAAGTGGGCTCACGCTGTCGAGCATCATGGTAGACTGCTGACGTGGTGTCGGCGTGTAAGGGGGCGTAAATGCAGGCGGTAGGTCGTGAGAGGTGCGATTGGGAACGTCTTCGTGCCCCATCACAAACGTCAGATATGGTCCATCTTTCTCAACCTCCCTATCTTCCTCACAAAAAGTGGCCGGGGTGTCTTCAACCGGGGTCAATGGCGTATGCGGACGTCGTAGGCGCGTTTTTTCCAGGTCGGTGTCACTGGGGTCTTGGTACCCGAGCCGAAGGGGCTTTAACTCAGAGTGGACACGCAAACGTAGTAGTAGCTCCTCGAGATTCAACGATGGAGCCTTGGGAGATTCCGACAACGGAGGCCTAGGAAGGGGGTTGGGGAAGGAGCGAGAATAGATGTGGAGGGTCTACACAAATGGAGGAGTTGGTGGGTGGATCAAGAAGGAGATCTTCCCCTTCGGACGCTTCGGAGTCCGAGAGGTCGAGGAAGACAGTGTGCAGGGAAACTCGCGACCAGCGAGTGCGCTTGCTCCTCCTGGTCATCCTGGAAATCCTGAAACAAAAGGCGCACTATAAACAGCATAGGTAAGGAAGGGATGGGGTGAACAAAATAATCTACCTACGACCAAATGCTATAAACAATATATGCAGTCAGCATCATATTGATGTATCTGCAGGTGTCAGTGCAGCTATCTATACGCTACGCGATTTCTTTAGGGGAAGCTTGCGAGGCGTTACCCAGTTGCTTTGGGGGTCGACCACGTCGACGCGCTATCGGTTCTAGCTGGAGAATATCTCTATCTGGAGGTGGGGTTGGGGTGAAGCAATTACGGGTTTGGGGTAGTTTGCGTGGCCGGCCTCGGTGGCGAGGCACGCCCCCTGCGTGGGGAGGTTCTTCGAACGGGGAGGGAGTGGAGGCAATAGCGCTCGGGCGCGTCGGCCTTTCTCTGGGTAGAGGGGTTGACAGATCGGGTACCCCTCCCTCGGGGATTCCTGGCGGTCTGTCGTCATCCGGTGCGTTATAGGGTTTAAGATCCTTGATGTTCGCGCGCGGGTTGCGACGACTGATAGGATCTACTGCTAGTGGACCAAGGGGGATACGACTCTAGCGATCCGATAGGGCCCACTGAACCGAGGTGCCAGCTTTGCTGCGAATTTCTGAGCACCGGAGGAAAGGAACCGTACGCGACGCATGACGAGGTCACCGGCTTGGTACTCCATCTTGAGGCGGTTCCGATTGTAGTATCTGGCTTGGCATTTCGCTGCCAGTTCCAGATTTTGTTGGATCCAGTCGTGGATCAACGGCAACCGTTTCATCCGGTCGTTCCAGAACGTCGGGTCAGTAGGGAGATAATGGGGAGTTGGGGGATCTTCTTACGGACTTTCGAGTAGGGACGTCGCTTCGGTGCCTGGAAAAAGGGGGAAAGAGAGAGAGAGCAAACGGAACTCAGCGTCTCGTGGCTATCCTTATGAAGGTCCCGTAGGGGGAGTAGGAGTGTTTCTGTTGTCGACGTCGAATGAGGGGAAGAGTCCCCCAATGACGAAAGACGATGAGGCACTGGAGGAGAGGGCAAGAATTCGCCGTACTACTCCTCGTATGTCCGGGTGTGGTAATTACACCCGGGGAAGAAGGGGAACCTGGCCAGCAACAATGCGCAGCAGAACCGGCGGCACATGGCGGCGGTGAACCCCAAACGGTGCCGGTTGTTGGGGACTCGGGTGTCGAGGTAGCGTCATCAAGCCAGACATTCAAATCAGTAATGTCGTGTGCCTGCCTGACCGGTAGACGACGGAATGAACTTGATCGTTAAAAGTTGAAATTATAAGAAAATAAAGCGAGTGTTGCCGGTGGCGCTCTATACTCCTCCGCTACTGCCACGGGCAGGGGTTGATCGGTGACGCCCCGTCACAATATCTAACTAAGCTGAGAAATCTGAATACGATATTTAATATGATGTCTAGTACTGCAAATAGGTTAGGTTTTACTTACTTTCAAATCTGCTGATTAAACATCCAAGGTTCCAATTTGTTAACAGTTTTTCCATAAAATCGTCCGCCTTTCAACAATTTATTATTACTTTTCAACCAATGAGTACGTAATGCACGTCAGGAGCAAGTATGAACTAGAACAACTATGAACATACTGTCGTGCGGATTGTTCGCGTCGGCTTGCATCGATTTAACTCGACTCTCGATGGGTCGAAACAATTCTAGGAGAAGGTGTATTTAACTCGCATGTAGCGCTGAAACCACTTATTTCATGTGCCAAAATTACTCTACATCTTATGAGTAGTTATCACGCTTCAGTTGTATGTTAATTTTACGGTTTTTTCTCTCTGTGTGTACAATAAATGTATTTTAGGAATACATAAATTGTAGAAATACATATGTTATAAATGAATAAATTTAGAAATAAATATTTTAGAAATTGATCTTTTAGAAATGATTTTTTTAGAAAATAAATTGTATTAGAAAAAACCACGTTAGAAAAACTTTTTTTAGCAAAAGTGACCTTCTACCAGAAAATAAATAGGAGGTTCTCTCGGGATTGGTAGATGTGTCGTTAACTACGGATATATGGTCGGAATCTTTAAATAAAACAGGTTTTTTTGGGATTGACTCTACACTATGTGGAAAGCGAAGTTTCATGATCGGAGTAACTGAGTTGTCCGAAAGGCATACTTCCGCATACTTACAAAATTGGCTTCTGGAACTTACGGAAGAGTGGAATATTTTCAAGGAACATATTTTACTTATTATTTCGGATAATGCTTCGAATATAAAAAAGACAATAATTGATGTATTTGGAGAAGGAAAACATTAACCTTGTTTCACACCTCTCTTGAAGCAGTGATAGGTTGTACTAATGTGGATCCAAAATGTGTCAATATGGAATTTTCACAAATGGTGTGTAGATTCCAAATTTCAAAACCCCAAAATCGTACCTCATCCTATTTTCATGATATATGCATATATGTGTATACATAATGCGATTCCTATATAAATTATTAGTTTCAATAATTTCAACAGTAGTTTAAATGCGAGTTTTATTTTATTTCACCAATTATTTGTCAATTTAAGCAGTGGCATATAAATTTGTCAACACTTTTTTTTAATATGTTTCTATGAATGTGAGCCACTTTAGGCGTTACCCAGGACCAACGACGTGGACGTAGCAGCTATTTGGTCTGTTTCTTTAATGTGTTTGTATTTTTATAAAAGTGGAAATTAAAATAATTTTTGCTAGGGATAAAAATGAAAATGCAGTGATAAAAATATCTATAACAATTACATACGTCAGCAGTTGTGCGAGTATTTTTAGATAAAATTATACTATTATACCGTGGCATGACTTGAATAGGACTTTCAAACATTTCTTTATCTGCATGATGTAGAGTGAGATAGTAGGTTATAGCAGGCAAATTAAATTTTTTTACCACAAGGTCTGCATACTTTTTTTTCTATTTTCAGAATGAGAACATCCTTTTTTTTTGTCCATTATTATGCGTTAGGAGTAAAGTAAATCGTCTAGCTTCAACAATTTGAAATATGGTAATAACTTTTCTCAAAAAGAAATATGGTAATAACTTTTTAACGTAAATCAAGTTATAGCAATCGTAACAGGAAATAAATCTTCTGTATATAACCAAAATTAAATGTTCGAATTATATTATTGGAATAATGTTGCAGAGTTTCACTCAAGCTCCTTATATACTAAACAGAAACCCACTTCTTTAATGGATATTGAACAGAGGGACGAAAGCCATGACTACATCTAACGGCAAGTTCCGTAACCATCACGCTATGATTCATGCATTCCGACTTTAAAGATTCATCTCTATACAACAACGTCTTTGCTGAAAATTACTGCGAATAATAATATACATATATATGATAATTAGATAGAAATAAAATCTACGTATATTAACCGAAAATAATTCAGAAAACTTTATAACATTACATGAAAAAATATTAAAATTAATGATTGACTAAAATTAATTTTTTAATCTACATAAACCGTCTAATGTGTATGCATGTATGCGTATATCTCGAAAATAGGATCAGGTACGATTTTCAGGTTTGGAAATTTGGAATCTACAGACCATTGGTGAAAACTCCACATAGACACTTTTTGGATCCACGTTAGTACAACCTGCCGTTGGGTCAAGAGAGCTGTGGTTTTGTACACACCTTGAACCTTATGGTTTCTGAAATTATTGATGAGGACGATATCGTAAAAGGTTTTTGCAAGAAAGTGAAGTGTGTTGTGAGTTACTTCATGAAAAGCGTGGTCGCTGCGGAACTATTATGAAAGGAGACCAATTTAAAATTGCTCCAGAGTGTAGAAACGCGTTTGAATTGTGCATATTACATGTTACAACGGTTTCTGGCCCCGACAATTAACACTACCCAAGTGATAAACGCCGATTTTGAACGGTTTCTAGCATTGAGTGATAAAATTGGTGATAAAATAATTTTAGTAGATATCGACCAATATGCGAAATATTTTTTTTGCAAAGTTAAAAGCTGGATCGAAGCACGTGAAACGATGGCGGGAAATTCAGTCCGAAATGCTCAGGGCGCAGTTAGTATTGAGAACGGCTTAGAGGCCGTGAAAACTATCCGACTGGAAAAATGGCCATGTAAGCGTTGCGCGAATTAGAAGATTTGTGGGAATATGTAAAAAGAGATGCTACATACGTTGCCGAGGGAAGAAAAATGGTAAGAGCCGAATCAAGAATATTATTGGTGATCGATGCAAGAAGTTACATCCACATTCAAGATGCCACCATACCTAAAAAAGCTTGGGAAAAATTAAATACTTCATTTCAGGATTCAGGACTTACGAGGAAGGTACCTTTATGAACCTTGCACCCGATTTTTCGTAATTCGTAATTACAACATTTATTTTATCAACAAAAATAGGTACTATCTATATCCATTCTTTCTTTTCAAAAGTTTATAGGTTAATTATTACATACATGTAGAAAATGGTAATAAATTTAAGACATTATTTTTATTTACATAATGCGTAAATACTCCATGATTCAACTATTCGTTAGTTTCGCATCATTTTACAACAACGAGTTTGATCGAATAGGTATGGCTCGATGTTGTTGTGCTGGAGTCCAGGGATCGATTCTGGGTTAATGCAAATTTTTTTTTCATTAAATGTGTGAACTGGGATTATTTTTGTATTTAAATGTATTACGTTGCATTACAAATTTTAAAACATTTCAATGCTTTTCAATACTTTTAGTAAGTTCAAATAGTGCATTCAAATGTATTATAACGTATTCAAAATTTTTAATACATTTCATTACATTTCCGATGGCTGGGGTCGCACATCATGTCAAAATTTCGCCAGATTTCACGTATGTCATACCGTTTACGATATAAGGCGTAATTTTGAAAATAATATATTTATTTTATCAACAAAAATATTGCATTGTACACATACTGAAAAGTGAAAAATTGCCAATTAGTTACAAATAAATGAACATTGTTATGACACTTGAAAAAAGTTTACCCGGACACCTGAAGGAAATATGTTTGTAGTGATTTATTTTAGATTCGTTTTGATTAAAACGGGTATTATTTTGCTTATGTATTGAGTCATGAATTTAAATGGATTCGTTAATACTGGTAATTAACTATTATTATTCATAGATTCGATTCTATTATAAAATTCTATTATATAATAAAAATTAATTCAATCTTCATTTGTATTCAGATGGATTCACGACTTTTGCCTTTTCAAGTCAATTATAAATGGATTCGTATGTATTGCAACATACTTCCAATTGCGATCATATATTAAATTGTATTATATTTTTTAATTAAAATCTAAGTAAAGTATTTTTCGATTCGAATGTATTCGAAAAGTTCAAATAGCATTCTAAGAAAAGAAATAATGAATCCTAGTGAATACATTTCAATACAATTCCGATTGCTGGGCCGATACAAAACCACCATACACAATTACAAAATTTCATAATTTTAGAAATCGGAGATTTAAAAAATTTTCGAATCATGTATAGTGGCTTGGAATTATCGCAACAAAGGTACCCCTGCTTTGGGAATTATGTCAAAATTTCGTCAAATTTCAAGTATCTCTTAACACCTCAGTTCAGTACAGACTATTGTCGCGAGTGGGTGTTTATATTTACGCTCTGTACAATTTATTTGTCCGAAATACCACTCGTTACAAATTAACCTTGATCGTTACTTTTCAAATTTTTAATCATTTTTATCTCGGACATATCGGTTAGTTCTCGAAAAAATAGAATTTGTAGTCTATTTTAAGAAATTTAGTCTTACTGATTTTACTTTTTTACGTATAATAGTTGAGTTTTTAACCTTTTTGTTTCGTTTATACAGTCTTCTGAACTATTTTAACATATCTAGTCAGTACTATAAATAACATTAATTTTGAAATATCTGTTCATATCATCGAAATATTGTGTTAAAAAGTGTCGAAATAAGTGTGTATCAACGTTTAAAGTTGATACATCGAATAAAGTTGACACAACGAAATAAGTGTGTATTAAACAGTTTTGAACATTATCATTTAATTATGGCGGACAATGCTTCTGCAGTTGTATGTAATTTGTGTGTGTTTTGTGCATCGAATGAATCATCTGCTTCAGAAGTTTGCATTCTTTGTCGACGTATGGCTCACACCGGCTGCATCAGTTCGAATCATCGAAATGATTCAGGAAAATTTGTTTGTTGTACCAGTAGTCTGGTCTCGTCCGAAGTCGACAATATCACGTCCAAAATTATTGAAAAAAAACGTATTGGGCGACCACAGAGAAGCAACAACGGCACTCGTATGGACGGTGAAAATTCACCCGTTGAGCTGTCATTCCAAGAATTTTTGGTTAATAAGTTCGAATCTTTTGAAAAGAAACTGTCAAATATCGATCAACTGAATGTCAACATTCAAGCTATTGGAAATAAGTTCGATACGTTCAGTGCCGAAATGCGTTCGATTGTTGACGATCATAACACCCGCTTATTGGCAATCGAGGAAAAGACGGAAGAAATTGAATCACTCAGGTCACAAATGTCGACATTACAGGAGGAAAACCGAAAGCTGCAAGAAAAAAATCGGAAAATTGAAAACCGCATGTTATCGGTCGAATTAAACGAAAACAGCTGCGACGTAATTATTTCCGGAGTGCACGTAGCTGTCAATGAAGACCTGGTTTCGTCCGTATGTAAGATCGCGGAATCTTTGGGCGTTCCCCTCCTTGCTTCGGACGTTGAACGGACAAGTAGAATGCCAACAGTCCCCTCTTCTCGAGGTTTTTCCTCTAAGGCCGACACCCTGCCAGCGACGTCTTCCAGCTCGACGTTTATGTCAGCTGATCGAGGTACTACAAACCAGCGACCGCCAAATATCTTTGCGCGCTTCATTTCGCGCGACAAAAGGAATGCCATTCTTCAGGCGCGTCGTTCGCTAAAGGAACTTAATTCCGAATCGGTTTTTCCGGAGAGGCCTCGAGGTAATATCTACATTAACGATTTCTTACCTTCCGAATTCTACAATATTTTAAAGAAGTGTAGATCTTTCGCCAAAGAGAAAGGGTTTAAAATTCGGCGAAAAGGTTCGTCTGTCCAGATAATAACTTCCGCAGGAACTACTCACATAATAACCTCTCAAGAAGACTTGGTAGCATTGCAGCAGAAGATTTGACCATTACCGTCAAATTCATTGGATTGCGTCCGTCAGCATGATTTATGTACACTAACTGCCTACTATCAAAATGCCAGAGGAATCCGCACGAAATTGGCAGACATTCGGAACAATGTTCGACTTATGCATCCACAACCGGACATGATAATATTAACAGAAACATGGCTACATGGTGATATTTTGGACTCCGAGTTGGGTCTTCCGGATTTTTCTATTTTTCGAGCGGATCGATTATCAACTACTTATCAACGAGGAGGTGGTGTGCTGATTGCGGCAAAATCAAAATTATTGTGTACGGTCATCTTTTCAAATAGTTTTTCATTTTCGGATCACTTAATTGTTTTAATTACAACGAAATCGTCAAAACTAATAATATCTGTATCTTATTTTTCTCCGTCTGCGTCCATTGAGGACTTCAGTTTATTTGCCGATTTAATTGAAAATACGTCATTAAAATTTATTGATGTTCCGTGGGTAATTTGCGGGGATTTGAATTTACCAAATATTGTATGGGATCCTTCTGGATTCAGAACTATCGGTTATGCTCCACCGGTCGTGAAACAAGCGGCAAGTTTTTGCAATGATGTTTTTTCCTGTCTTGATTTAAAACAGCATTTCCCTATTCATCCCAGTAAAGGTTATTCGTTAGATCTCATGTTTTCATCTTTTACGAATATGTCATATCATTATACTCCGGATTTTCTCATCTCAACCGATTCTCATCATCTTCATGCATACTTTGATTTTTCTTTCGACAATCGTCAATCCTCTATTTACAATTTAACTTCTTTAAATTTCCATAAAGCTAACTTTGCTGAGATTACTAGGGAACTTGCTGCTGTTGATTGGACGGATGTGTTTAATGAGGCAGATATAAATAAATCGCTTTCCAACTTTTATAGTATTCTGAATAAGAGTATTGCTACTCATACACCGATAATTAGATTGACGTCGAGTCATTTCCCTCCGTGGTATAACCATGAGTTAAAAGAACTCGTGTTTAATAAGAAACGAGCACACAGAAAATGGAAGAGATTTAAATTAACTGTGGATTTCATTGAATCTAAGCGTCTTCGTGCGAATTGCTTAAAAATCTCTAAAGCGCTTTATAAAAAGTATATGGCAGGCATTGAAGCGAAATCGCAAACAAATATGAAAGCATTTTGGTCATTTATCAACTCTACACGTCATTGTACCACACTTCCATCTACTATGAACTTCTGTAATAATTCTTGCGCAGATCCCAATGGTATTGCTGACTTGTTTAATAGTTACTTCAGCTCTGTATATACAGCAGATATGATTTTGAATCCATCATTGGAATCTACAGTTTCCATTGAGTCGATACATCCATTCATTATTTCTTCTACCGAGTTAAGCAATGCTATTGCTAATTTAAAGTCAACATTCACCATTGGGTCTGATGGAATCCCTTCGATCGTGATCAAAAACTGTTCCATTCCTCTGATAAATCCGTTATGTTATTTATTCAATGCTTCCTTGAAAAATGGTATTTTTCCATCAAGCTGGAAAGAAATATTTATTGCTCCCATTTTTAAGAATGGTGATATAAACAACGTGGAAAATTATCGTCCAGTCGCAGTTATAAGCTGTATTCCGAAGATGTTCGATTCAATTATTGCAAATAAACTGTACGATATATTAATTCATTTTATTATTGAAAATCAACATGGTTTTACCAGAGGAAAGTCAACAGTAACTAATCTTTTATTGTTTTCTGATTCTGTATCAAATGCCTTAGCCAATAACTCTCAAGTCGACACCGTATACTTAGATTTTTCGAAAGCGTTCGACACGATTAACCATTCGATTTTATTGAGTAAGCTTAATCATCTTGGTTTTCCTGGCTCTTTTATGCGATGGATCCAATCTTACTTACCAAACAGGACTCAGAAAGTAAGAATCAAGAATGGTATCTCATCACCTTGTATGGTCCCTTCTGGCGTACCTCCGGGATCACATTTAGGTCCAATTCTTTTTAATTTTTACATTAATGATATCGGCAGAGTGGTACGATTCTCAAAATTCTTGATTTTTGCTGACGACATAAAACTCTTTATTAAAATTACATCCCCTATGGATGCATCGAAGTTACAGATGGATTTGGACTCTGTTATAGAGTGGTCAAAGCAAAATTCTCTCATACTAAACTATAATAAATGCAAATGTTTGAGCTTTAGTCGGTATTCGGATAAATTTGAATTTGCCTATAAACTTAATTACCACTCTATAAAAAGAGTCTCTAAACATACAGACCTCGGAGTAGTATTTTGTAACAATTTGTCTTTTACTGACCATATAATACAGTCTTGTTCAAGGGCGCTTAGGATGTTAGGATTCGTTCAAAGGGCAACTAAGGAATTCAAAGATCCAGAGGCTATTGCTAGTCTTATTCGTACGCTAGTAATTCCTCATTTAATATATGCGGCACCTATTTGGGCTCCGTATAAGCTTATAGAAATTAATCTCCTTGAGAGGATTCAAAGGAAAGCCCTTAGATATCTTGCCTTTAAATCAGGACGTCCTATGTCGCGCTTTGACCATAACTACAGTGATGTTGCTGTAAAATTTAACTTCCCGACGGTCAAATCATTACACTCATATCACGATGTATCCATACTTTTTTCGCATCTTAAAACTTTCCCTAGGCACAGATCTATCTCAACTTTTTCCGTACAGAATTACATCACATTCGACCCGAAATCCGCGATTAATTTATGAAACAATATGTAGAACTAATTACGCGTTCAATGCCTCCATTCCCAGACTTAAGCGTTCATGGAACAGTCTAACTGCGGACATTCGTGATTGTACCTCTTATGATACATTCAAGAGATTGTCATCGGCTTATTTGCTAATATTCTATTAATGATAGTAGATATGTTTTATCCGGTATTATAGTCTGTTTTTACTCATAATGTTGTTTATATGTGTGTATGATTTTAAATATAGCTGTTAATCTTAAGTATAGATTTATGTTTTTATGCTTACAATAGATGTATGTTATTCTTATAGTATTAATTATTGTACGTATTGTTATACATGTATATTATTAAGGACAGAAATGTCCGTTTATAAATAAATAAATAAATAAAAAAATAAACACCTGTTCTGAAAATACTACATGTGTATACTCTCATGAAGTCAGAAGGTAATGTGTATATGTTTACAATGTAGTGAAAGCGCTGCGTTAGGATTTTCATACCTAAGACTATGAAGATCCTGACGCTGCGATTGGAATTGAGTCCTACTATGGTTTCGTTTGAATCTATAAGCAATAAGTATAAAGAGTAAGGACATGCTGTTCGGAACGAGTCCATTAGCGTTAGTACCGGAGAGCGTCACAGGGCTACGTTCAGAAATTTCTATCAGTGTAAAAGTATATGTACACATAATAACTTGAGACTGAAAAGTAGCATTTTAAGTGATAAAAATCTTACATTGTATGTATCTCCCGATTTTATCGAGTAATATGCAACATACGACATAACAAAGAAATATTTACCTTTTAATATTTAAGTTATCGCAATTATGGTAAATTTAGGCACATCAAATATATTATACATATATTTGTTGATGGCGCATGCATACATGTGAAAGAACAGGACAGGCATGTTACAGAATAGAGAACTTGCATGACTTTTAAATTTAATTTAAATCGAAAGATAATTATTAGAAATGAAAAATTGCGTAGAACTTATGCAACTGCACGAATGCTCAATAACATCTGTTATTGAAGTTATGAATACAATTTATTGCAATAGAGAACTTGCATAGTATGGAATTTTCATATATTAAGAGTTAAAATTGATAAATTATGGCTAAATGAGTAAAGTTACAACACAGTTTTGCAATTTTCGAAGTAATTATTTAGATATAGATTATTAAAATTTGCCGAAAACTGAACGTCGGTTTGAACCGATGTCACTTGACTATGACGACATAGTCGGTAAGGTGGCGTCGCTGAGGGCAATGCAGTGGAACTACATTGCAGATATACAGATATACATATAGGCAGTGCGTTATATGTATGTACAAAACGTCAAATAAAGTTATGTTTACATATTGAAATGCTTAAACAGATTTTTTACAATATAATAATGTAAAAGTGTCGGTAACTGAATTAAACATTTTAAATATGAAAGGAGAATTATAAAAGGGAAAAGAAATTTTACAAATGAGAGGAGACATCGACAGAAAACAACAATTATTAGATAAGTATACACAATTAGGTAATAACCTTGTTCTGGTGACCGATTTATTAAATACGTTGCAGTCGCAAACGCTTCCACGCAATATAGTTTTGGTAAATTTGCTCCAAAAAACGTTGACAATTTTACGATTTGCTCGTTCTGCTTGATGCAAGACTCTCTTAATATTTCCTCCAATTCGTTGTCAACATACTCACACCCATTGTCAGTGCGATTTTTTCGAATTTTCTTCTCTGTTTCAGTTTTCACTAAGGCTTTAAATATTCTTACGTATTTACTCACTTCATTTGTCTTTTGAAGGAAATAAACAAAAAATTTTCCTGTAATATCATCAATAGAAAGGAAATATTTAGCACCTGAAAGACTCCGATTCCATTGGGCCGCACAAGTCTAAGTAGATCATCCCTTTCTTATGAAATAGCTCTCTATACATTTTCCCTTTAATGCACGGGATACAAAGCTCATTTGCCCTCTCCTTGTAATTCTATACAGCTTTGTGAATCCGGCATCCGACTTTTCGTAATTCAAAATCTAAAACCCTATTTCGATAGAGTTTTGATTGTAGTTGAATGTAGAGAAACGAATTTCGTTTGTAGTTGCAGTAAAAAAAAATTTACAGAGGGTCCAAAATTGCCCAGCACCCGATTTTGAAAAATTGTTTCTTTCAATTTTTTTTTCCAACAGAAAATCGTTTGTAGTTGATTGCACTGAAATGATTTTTGTTTGTAGGGAGATGGAACCGCTTTTTTTTATTAACAAAAATCTTTTGTTAGTGTTTAATTATCTTTTCATTTCTTAATTTTTTTAATCATTCAATTTTTATGTAAATGTATATATAATATTTATAGTCTGAATTGGCTATATCCAACTTATGACCTATAAAATTAATACGAAAGTTCGTACTACGTTCAACTACAAGCAAAACTATCGAAATAGCGTTTTATATTTTGAATTGCGAAAAGTCGGGTGCCAGGTATCATAAAGGTAATCAATAACAATTTACCATTAAAAATGAAAAATTTTCTGAAAAATCACCAAGAACAATTAGTTCTCACTCTTTCAAATTTAATTTAAGATTTTTTAAAAACTGACTTTGTTGTTTAGCTGTGAAATTGTCAACTAAGAGGATGTCCGCTTCTTTGGTCATTGTTTGCAAGAATGTTTCCGCTTCTTACGTGATGGATTCTACACACACACACACACACACACACACACACACACACACACACACACACACATTGGGTACCTGTACCACCAATATGAGCAAGAATACATTGTTTTGGATGCAACTCAGCAAACTTACTGAAACCTAGTTTTAAATGAGGATGTGAAGATTTAAATTTAATATAGGCTTCTTTTAAGTTGAACAAAATTAAATGCTTTTGTATTTTAATCTTTTTACCATTTTTTTGGCGAACAGAAACGCAATCTTTTTGCCCTTGCATAGTTCGGCTTATTTCATCGGAAACATAAAAATTTGATATTTCTTCAATCAAAGCAGATGGAAAAGGTTTAGAATATATAGGTAAATATGATCCAAAACCATACTGATTTTGAACACTTTTTGCTTTTTTTGCTAACTTATATGCAATATTTAATTCATCTTTTAACTTCATAATGCTCCAACTTATTAGCGTGATAGTTAATCAATGAATCTTTTCTCGAATATTAAACGCAGAGTTAACTTTATTTTTTAATAAATATATCATTTTTGCTCCAACGTCTCCCTCTATATAATCTGAATCAGTTCGACAAGGAGAAGGGGATGATACTGTACTCTCTGTTGCGGTATGCGCTATCAAAAGCGACATCGTTGCGCCATCTGTGAGCTCCCGCTAGAACTAGACGCGTAACCGATATTACCGACCTATACGCTTTAAATTCAATGTTTAAATCTCGCGCTCTTTAACCCTTTAAATTAGACTGATAGTTAATCCGCCTAGAGGACTAACTTCCGCCGCTTCGACTTACTAGCCTCGCCTTTTCCGGGAAGGCAGATTCCATGAGGTCCTCGCAGCGATCTCATAGCGCGATTTCCGCTCGAGAAAATCCGCTCTAAAAACACACGCTTTTGCAGCATCCGATCTGCACGCATCTCTTAAACTCTCCGCAACATCGTTCGAAATTAGTTCGCAAAATTATATTGTTAACTTTTATTATTTACTGCGATATTTCGGTAAGTGGATCGACCATCTATCCACCACGCGATACGAAAATCAACCGATCGTTACTGTAAAGTGTAAGAGTGTCCAATAAAGTGCAATTACCTTCACCAAAGTGCATTTTCGCAACATCTCCTGTTCCACCTTGCTACAGTTCATTTGGTGTCTGTTCTCCGATCTTGAACCACGCAACACGCAGGTAAAAATCGAGGCGTGATATTGCTGAGCGTCCGGTAATAACCACACATTTGGCGATCCTGCCAGGATCGGAGAAAGGATTATATCTCCGAATTCTCAATGTGAGTATGGTGATTCCGCGAGTGGACAGCTTTTAACACCACATAAGGACAATTTTCTAGACTCTTTTGGAAAGACAATTTTTGGAAATTTTTTGGACATTTATACGACACTCTAACCGAAAGGACAGAAGTGATCGGGAGTGCCGTCATTTAGAGAAATTCAATTTTGAATTTAAATTCTCCACGCGCGCATCTCATTAGTGCGCGAACCGCATCTCATTAACGCATTTAAGCGTTTCGGTCGTCATCGTCTTTCGTCGGCTGTTTCCGGACATTCATATCGGAACAGTGCCTACGACGTGACGTCATAACGAACGGATCCAATTCGGTGACGTCAGCAGGAGAGGTAGCAGTCACGGGACTCCCTCTTTTCGTGCTTCATTGCCTAGCAATCGCTTCCCCTCGGCGCGAACCGCGCAGGCTTCGCCACGCCTTGGTCGTATACGATAGGCGTCGAGACCGAGTGCCCCTCCGCACTCTCCGCGCATCGCACCACCAAACCGTCAGTCTCGAGACTCCCCGTGCGACGACAGCACCGAGCTCGAGAACACGCTTCCAAACGCAATCAAATTCGAGCAATTTTTGCATCGCTCAGAATTCACTGTTCGGACAGAATTTTGATTCGATTCCGATTCTTCTCAATTATTTATGAAAATCATGCCGATTACGAGGAATTCTGGGGAGGTCACTGACGAGTACGCGCAATTCGTACAGCTGGTAAACCTCCAAACGGATGCATTTGCATCAATTGGCCGCGCAGTCAAATTACTTGACAATCCCAACTTGTCGCTCGAATAGGCGCGAACGCGTCTCAACTTGATCAAGAACAAGTGGGATCAAATGTCAATCCGACATGAATCCATGGTATCGTTCAAGACTGAACCATCATGTGCCGATCATGAGTATTTCATGGATGATTTCTTTGGCAATTCTGAGGACACATACGCTGATACGTGTGCTGGTCTTGCAACCGTTATCAGCATGACAACTGCATCGATGTCATCGGCTCCTGCTCCTGCACCTGTTCCGGCTCAAGGTCACGAATTGTCATCGAACTCGCACGCAAGTACCTGCAATTAAATTGCCGAGGTTTTCGGGAATCTATACGGATTGGATCGAATTCCGCGATCATTTTATCGCGTTAATCGTGAATGATAATTCGTTTGATTTGTTTCAACGCTTGTATTATCTCAAGTCATGCCTCGACGGCGAGGCCGCGACTTTGTTAAAAAACGGTTCTGTCACCGCAGAAAATTATAATCTCGCGTGGAAACTGTTAGTTAGTCGATATGAAAATAAACGTCGGCTTTTACACGTTCATTTATCGAATCTATTTTCAATAAAAGCCGTTTCGCGCGAAAACTCTCCGTCAGAACTGCGGCGACTCTTAGATTCAGTACAAGAATCTTTAGACGCTTTAACTAAATTGGAAAGCCCTATTTCTGACGACATCGCTACCTTTATAATTGTGCAACGACTCGACCGCGGGACGAGAGAGGCATGGGATTTTTCTTTGGAAGGTGATGCCTATGCAACTTTTCAGAACCTTCACGATTTTTTAAGGGCCAAAATTCGTTCGCTAGCGGCCGCCTCCGGTTTTGAGAAAATTAATAAAGCGACTAGTTGTAATTCACAGCCGCGAATAAAATCCACTTCCTCCTATCGTGCTCAGGTCCTTCATGCAACTACGGGAAAAAACGCTACTTTAAGATGCATGCTATGGAACACATTCTATTTATAAGTGTTCGAAATTCGCTGATATGTCGCTTTCTGATAAATGGAACGTAATTAAGAAAAATAAATTATGCATAAATTGTTTGTCTGCGTTTCACAGCGCAAAGCAATGTAAAACCGAGAGAACCTGCATGCATTGCTTCTTAAAGTATCACTCGCTTCTCCATGATGCAACGCAATATTCAAAAGCACCTGTGGCGACTTCTCCAAGGCAACCACCAGTATCAAAGATTCGGATGTCAATTTAGTCCAAACTCATTTGAGTACGGTTCGGAGCAATTCCAACCTAATACTGGCCACAGCCTGGATAGTCGTAACAGCGGCTTACTTGATCCTGGATCAACCCGCACGTTCATTACGCAAGAAGTTGCCGACGCGTTACGCACTCGTTCATACAACGAAAATGTGCAGATTACAGGAGTTTGCCATACGGATGCAGTTAACGTAAAGAAATCTATTCCGATATCGATCATGACCGCGAATAATAAGGATGTCCGACTGTCATCAGATGCCCTTGTAGTTGACAGCCTGACCTCTTATCTACCGAAGTTTCGATTTCCGCTAACGCACTGGCCTCATATTCAAAATCTTGATCTCGCCGATGGTGAGCCCACCGCCGATACCAAGCTAATGGCACTCATAGGTGCTGATGTTTACCCATACGCGCTTCGGGATGGTATACGACGCGGTAGACGCGATGAACCGGTGGCAGTGAACACCGTCTTCGGGTGGATTCTTTCAGGCGTTATCGCCACTCATTGCGACAACTCTGTCGATAATCCGGCCGTTCAAGTGTCACACGCCTACACCCATCATGCTCTAGAATTTAAAGAGCTAAACGCATCTTTGTCCGGTTTTGGGAAATTGAGGAGTTGACAAGTCCTTCGTTGTTGTCTGAAGATGACAAGTGCTGCGAGCAGCATTTTATTAATTCTCACTCTCGGACGTCGACCGGACAGTACATTGTCCGTATTCCCATAAAGCACTCTACTCAGGTCACGATAGATGATACTCGTGCTCGTGCTCTTCGCTGCTTGCAAAGCGTAGAACGAAAGCTCTTATCACATCCGTCGCAACGTCAAGAATATATGGATTTCATTGACGAATATGCAACGCTGCGTCATATGCGTCTTGCACCCGCTACCCCCTCTTTATCTACTGTCGTCTATCTACCGCATCACGCCGTAGTTAAGGCGACCAGCGTGACCACAAAAACTCGCGTGGTCTTTAACGCTTCTGCCCAGTCTACTACTGGATACTCATTGAACGATCTGCAATACACCGGTCCCAAATTGCAGACTGATCTGTCGACGTTGCACATGCAATGGCGCACCCATCGATATGTTGTGGCGGCCGACATTGCCAAGATGTATCGCCAGAGCCTCGTCGATGAACGAGACGTGGATCTGCAGCGTAGTCTCTAACGATCATCGCCAAACGAAAAAGTTTCGGAGTTCCAACTCCTCACTGTCACGTACGGGACTGCAAGCGCCCCGTATTTAGCCTTAAGAGTACTCCGACAACTAGCGGAGGATGAAGGCTCCCGTTTTCCTCAAGGAAAAAGCGCACTTTTAAACAATTTCTTTGTCGACGATGCGCTCTTCGGAGCTGACTCTGAAGACGAAGTTCGACAGATTCGCAATGAGCTCAATGAGTTGCTCTCGCTCGCTCATTTTAGAATGCGAAAATGGGTTAGCAACTCTGTCAATTTACTCAGCGATATCGATGAAACCGATTACGGCCTCATATGCGATAAAACGCTTCAAGAGGACGAAAGTGTAAAGATATTAGGTATTTCGTGGCATCCAACATCGGACGCATATTCCTTTTATCTGAATATCTCTACACCGTCGGTATGGACAAAACGAGTGGTACTGTCTCACATCGCTCGACTTTTCGATCCCATGGGATGGATTGCTCCTGTAGTAATAACTGCGAAGATTTTCATGCAGAGATTGTGGCAATGTGCACCCGATTGGGACGCTCCACTTGCGCCAGAATTGACGTCCACGTGGCTCGCATTTCATGAGAAGCTACCATCGTTGTCTCAAGTCACAATACCACGATGGCTACGAATGGGTTCTTCCACAAAATGTGAACTCCATGGCTTTTCTGACGCGTCCTCTAAGGCATACGCTGCTGTAGTCTATGTGCGCTGCATAGACTCATCAGGACAATCCCATACTTCGCTGCTGGTTGCAAAAACGCGAGTGGCCCCTCTCAAAACGATTTCGATTCCACGACTGGATCTGTGTGGTGCATTGTTGCTAGCGCGCCTCTTAGCTCAAGTCGTAGCTCTCCCAACCTTTACTAACTTTAAAGTCCAATGTTGGACAGATGCGACAATCGTGCTCGCTTGGCTTCAGGGCGCTCCATCACAATGGAAAACGTATGTAGCCAATCGAGTATCGGAAGTCCAGTCCTTATTACCCGACGTAACTTGGCGTCATGTATGCAGCACTGAGAACCCAGCCGACTTGGCATCGCGAGGTATCTCAGCGACTGAAATCAACTCAGCGCAATTATGGTGGTCAGGTTCTTCGTGGTTGCAACTTTCCGAAGAAGAATGGCCGACCATTACTCCACAACTTTGCTCTAACGCTCCGCTTGAGAACCGAATGCAGGTTTTCCATGTTACGACTTCTAAGGCAGATACTACTCCTACTGCGGAGATATTTCGCCAATTTTTCACCTGGCCTCGATTATGTCGTGTGATAGGTCTCGTGCTCCGATGGCCTAGAATGTGGAAGCTCAAACGGAAAAACTTGACGTCACCCATCCTTCACGTGCGTTCGCGGAATGCGGCATAGATTACGCTGGCCCTGTCAAGATGCGCTTCGCGGGCGGTCGCGGGTATCGTGCATTCCCTGTATATATCTGCATTTTCGTATGCATGGCGTCGCGAGCAGTACATCTAGAGGTCGTCTGTGCGTACAATACTGCAGCGTTTTTAGCTGCCTTCGAACGCTTTTATTTGCGACGCGGTTTACCCTCTCGAATGTGTAGCGATAATGGCCCTAATTTTAGAGGCGCCGATAAGGAACTGGGCGCGTCGTATCGCGCCGCGATATCGTGTACAGAATTTCGGACTCGTTTGGCTGATGAAGGTGTTGAGTGGCATTTCATATCTCCTGCTGCACCTCATTTTGGAGGATTGTGGGAGGCGGCAGTGCGAGCCATGAAACACCACATCCGGCAAGTGCTTGAACCTCATACACCTACGTACGAGGAATTAAGCACGCTTCTCTGTCGCAAAGAAGCCTGCATGAACTCTCGTCCTTTAGCTCCGCTCTCTGAGGATATCCAAAGCCTCGATGTCCTGACACCCGCGCACTTCCTTATCGGTGGTTCTCTGTTAGCTGCGCCGACTCCTCATACCGTCGATCAATCGGTCGGATTACTTACTCGTTGGAAATTGTTCCACCAAGTCTTAGAGCGATTCTGGAAGTGCTGGTCGAAGGACTATGTTACTTCATGTCAGCACCGCTCTAAATGGTCGCAAGTTATGCCAGAATTACAAGTCGGGCAAATTGTACTCGTTCGAAACGACCAACTCCCATCAGCTAAATGGGAACTAGCGCGGATCGTAGAATGTCATCCGGGACATGACAGTCACGTGCGAGCTGTCACTATACGCACAGCTACTAAGACTTATAAGCGCCCAATTGATAAACTAGCGCTTCTTCCGGTGGATATCGAATCCGACTCACGCAGCGACTGCAACTAGTCTATTTGTGCTCTTTTGATACTTAGGTTAAGTAGATTAAGGTTTACGATTCTCCGTTAGAATTTGCAATACTAATATTGCAAGGCTGGCGGTAATGTTGCGGAGCTCCCGCTAGAACTAGACGCGTAACCGATATTACCGACCTATACGCTTTAAATTCAATGTTTAAATCTCGCGCTCTTTAACCCTTTAAATTAAACTGATAGTTAATCCGCCTAGAGGACTAACTTCCGCCGCTTCGACTTACTAGCCTCGCCTTTTCCGGGAAGGCAGATTCCATGAGGTCCTCGCAGCGATCTCATAGCGCGATTTCCGCTCGAGAAAATCCGCTCTAAAAACGCACGCTTTTGCAGCATCCGATCTGCACGCATCTCTTAAACTCTCCGCAACATCGTTCGAAATTAGTTCGTAAAATTATATTGTTAACTTTTATTATTTACTGCGATATTTCGGTAAGTGGATCGACCATCTGTCCACCACGCGATACGAAAATCAACCGATCGTTAACGTAAAGTGTAAGAGTTTCCAATAAAGTGCAATTACCTTCACCAAAGTGCATTTTCGCAACATCTCCTGTTCCACCTTGCTACAGTTCATTTGCTGTCTGTTCTCCGATCTTGAACCACACAACACGCAGGTAAAAATCGAGGCGTGATATTGCTAAGCGTCCGGTAATAACCACACACTCTCAATTTCTTCAACACTATCATTAATAAGAATAATATTATTATCATAATTAAATGTTCCAACATTCGCATAAATATCATTATCATTATTAGAAGTTATACTTATAAACTATTTTCCGATGGTTCTTTCCTCTTCAACACTAAGAATTTGTAGGATGTGCAAAAAATATATTCTCCCAAATCCGGATGGTTCGTTCTCAGTGATGATGTTGTCCTAGAAACACATTTTTCAACTCAAGCGTGTTTCGGTAGCTTGAACAGGTTGCATGAAACTTAGGCATTATAATCAACTGATAGAAAAAATGTTCAAAATTAAACAATACTAGTACGATGCAAAAGAAAATTCACGTTTCACTCTCTGGAAGAATAGATATCTCGCTCAAGAAATAAACTCACTATGTCTGAATTTGAAACCTTTTCTAAATTTTTTGTTAGTATGTGCCTGCATACATATGTAATGTTTTCAGAGATGGGGCAAGAAAGTCCTGTATTAAGAGCATTCCGGATGTTATTGCTACGCTGCTTAAAATTATTTCAATATAATTTACGACCATGTAGAAAAAAATAGCAACTTAAAAACACATTCTTTTCATTGCTTAGTTGTAGGTATTCAATATTTTCGGGAAAAAGATAAGATTTCCTTACCTTTTTGAATTCTTCCAACCGAAAGAACCTAAGTATTAATCATTAAGGTAAACAATTATTTTTATTGTCATTTACGTAGTTTTCTATTTATTTCGCAGACAATTAGAAAGTCTTAATTTCAGAAAATATGGGTGTACTTCCGAAAAGGTTTTGTCTGGAACGATCAAACGAGTGTTTTTTTACATACTTATGGAAAATGGGTCATAATATTAATAAGAAATTGAAATTAATGTGAAGAGGATGTAAAATGATTTGAAGTCGCAAATACTTTGGAAAGCTATATTTAGTACCTTGCGGCGGTCCGACGTCAGCCGCAACGAAAACTTCAAAAATTAATTTCTCGAAAATGTCAAAAAAACGCGTCTCTGAAAATTTCACAGTTTTTAAATAACATTTAGAGCTTCAATTTAAAAATATTTTGAAAAAGACTTCGGGTACAAAAAAATTATTAAGAATTTAATTTTTAAATAAATTAAATAAAAACTTATATTAGTAATCTATTCAACACATATTATTAAATTTCAATGTTTTCTACACAACTTTTGTAGAAAACATTTTTTTTAACATCAATAGATTTCGAGATAAAAATTAATGAAAAAAAATGACCAAAAAATTTAATTAATATCATTTAAAATAATTTAAATTTTGGAAAATCCGCAAATGAACTTCAAGTACCCCCGAAAGACATCAAAATGCCCAATTATGAACTAAATCTGAGGCTCAAAGTTTGCCCTCTGTATGGAATGCCCCATAAACAATTTCTAAACAATTAAGATAAATGCGTGCGAATTGAAGTCTGGAGTTGACATTTTTTGCAAAATAAGAGTACAGTTCTGGATGAAATTAGCAATGGATAAAAAGTTTTACGCGTTCTTTCGAAAGAAGTAAAAATATCATCGTTTGCACAAACGTCACCTGTCCCAGTTACACAGGAGTATCTTAACGAACTCCATAAATATCTTATGGCGGCAATAAAAGAATCGCAAAGTGTCACCGCCTCTCTAAAAATCGGGATTTAACAAGCATTCTCGGATTGTGTGAGTTTATTTTTCAAATTCGGATTAAAGAAATCGGCTACCTTATTATCCGCTCTCCGACAGTCGTGGATAGTATCCGAATATGACTGAAGGAAGATCGACCATCGCATTAATCGAGCGCTACTGTATGCGGTAGATAATAAATACGTGAGGGATTCATGCTCTGTGAAGATCATAAAAGACTTTCCACTGAGTACATCCGACACTTCAAAGCAGAGTATATTGTCGCGAGCAACTCCTTTTCAGTTGTCTTGTAGTTACATCCTCAAGGAGTTAATAAATGGGTAACCGCCGAAATATGAGAATCTCCCATCTCATCCGCCTGATACAAGATGCCACTAATCCCGGGTCACTAGCATCTGTTTTGAGACGGGAAGGTAAGTGAGGTGAGTAATCAGCCAATGTAACCGTTCGTAGAAAATTTGCCTTCAATTCACCAAACACCCTGGTGTGATGATCATTCCACTTCCAAGGATTCTTCAGGCTCAGTGAGTTCCGGACTGGCACCCGGTAGTCGTCGTGACGGACGGAAAAACGTTGGAAATACCCGCAAATACCCTTAAAATTTTGTAATTGCTTTCGGTTCCGAGGTAACGGAAATTGCTCGATGGCACGAAGCTTTTCAGGATTTGTGGATATGTCTTCTCCCGTCAGAACATAGCCAAAAATGTTGACTGTTTTTGCAAAAAATCGTGACTTTTTAAGGCTTAGATCTGTCATTCGGAGACGATGGAAAAATCTCTAGATATGCTCTCGATCGAGATGCTGATGAAACGTATTCGAGGCTACTAATGAATCATCCACGTAGAATAAAATAGAACACTAATTTGGGGGATACCGCGCACGTTGACCTATAAGATCTATTGTGCCCCCCCTTTACTACCCTGACCGCTATCTTCGCTTCTTCAGAGTACCTCCTCCAGCCTTGTTCTTCTCACGGATTCAAGGAGCTGTTTGAGTTCGAATAATGAGGCCTCATTTATGTTTACAACGAGTGAACCAAAAATTTCCCTTCTCTTGGCAGCTAATGCTGGGCATTTTGCCAGTATGTGAGCTGATGTTTCCTCACCCTCCTGACAGAATCTGCACAGTTTCGTTTCGTACAATCCCAGGTTATGGAGGTGGTACCTTAATCTGTTATGTCCTGTAAGGAGTCCCACCATCGCCCTTAGTTTGTTCCTGTTACATAATGTAATCTTCCTAAATCTCTCTTGGCAGGTTTCACCAAGGATTTCTTTCGTCTGTCTACAATTAGATGTATTTCTCCAAAGTATTCTTTTTATTTTCTATTTGCTTGCCGACCGCTTCGTGGATCTTGTTAGCTTGGCGATACACTCCCAGACCCGTCCCGACCTGATATCGTACGAGTTTATTGCTTTAATTGCTACCTGGTTGTCTGACAGGCTTAAAATTCTACGGTTCTTATATCTTCTGTTTATATTTACTTGTGCGCATTTTATGATGGCATATACTTCTGCCTGGAAAATACTTGCGTATTTCCCCATTAAGCCAGTATGCTTGGTGTGCGGGTCATACACGCCCTTCTGTTATCCTGGATTCGTCGGTGTAACATTTCATATTGCAATCCCCTTTCAAACGCTCCTCCGTGTTCCTGATCCAGTCTTCTTTTGGGATAATTTCCACTAGCAATTTCTTCTCTAAGCCATACGTTTTCCTCACTATATTGCGTGGTGCTGCTAGTAGGGGTATCATTGTTAATAGATGTCCCCGATCATTTGTCTTAATGATCCCTCCTACTTCGTCTTGCAATCTGTTGACCCTGCTAAGGTTTCCATTGCCGTCTCTTCAATGACTAGGTGAAGGGGCTTGGGGTCCAGCAGCTCTTCCACCGCCGCGGTAGGGCAGGTTCTCATGGCCCCTGATATGCACACGCACGCCATCCGTTGCACTTTGTCCAGCTGCCTCATCACCCCCTCCACCTGAGTCCTTCTATACAAGGCCACTGATCCGTAGGTGATGATTGGTCTCACCGTCATGGTGTATACCTATTTTAGGATCCGGGGTGAACATCCCCACGTTCTTCCTGCCTTATTCTTACATACCATTAGAGCTCTGATGGCCTTATTGGTTGTTGTTTCTAAGTGCTTTCTCCATAGAAGTTTACCATCTATTGTTATGCCTAGATATTTTATTTCTTCCTTGAACTCCACCGGCTGTCCTCCTATAACTATAGGTTTTATCTCTGGGAGCCTACTTTTCCTTGTGAATGGTACAACGGTGGTCTTGCTCATGTTTAACCGCAGTCCCACTCTGTCGCTCCAACCCTTAATGACATCCAGGCCCCCTTCAATTAGATCGCGCAGGACCTCCTCAGCAGAATATACCATCAGTACCTGGCGACTTATACAGCTGAAAGGAATCAATGGTCCACTTAATTCGATGTTCAGTGAAGATATTTCTGGCCCTGTTCCAGTCTTGAGGTTGTGGACGAGGGTTCCTCGGTCTTCCCTCTGCTTCGTATATTGTCGTTTCTCTACTTCCCGGAAAATGGGCTTCCAGAAGTAGGAGGGCCTTATGCCTCCCCTTCTGTATATTCCCCATCCGGCTTCTTCAAGGACACTTCTTTTCCCCATTTGTCCTTCGCTAGTGCCCTATGCAATCTAGCCGCCTCCGGGGTATTCGTTATTTGCTCCGCAAACTTTCCTGTAATTTTTGCGCTTCGCCTTGCGAATTTCTATACTATACTCCTTAAGTATCGTTCTACACCCTTGCCATTCTCCTGCGCTTTTGGCTCTGTTGAAGCTTCTGCGCACTGTGGCCCTTAGGACTTCCAGCTTTTTGTTCCACCAGGGTATCCCTGTCGACCTTTGCTGTCCTTTCCGGACAGCTCGACTGAAACAAGCTTTTTATTGCCTCGCATACCTCCTCTACTAGTACTTTCAGCTCCAAGAAGTGTCCAGGCCTTCTCATTACTGTTACGTCTGCTAGATTTTGCTTAAGATTGGTGACATATATTTCCCAATCTGTCGTCCTAATATTCCTACTCGGGGGAGACCTTTAGCCCCTCAATTTCCCACAGGATTATTCTATGGTCCGACAATGAGGGTTCTTTGGAGACTCTCCACCTACTTAGTATATCTGCGGAAAGGGTATTCCCTACCGTTATATTTAGTACTTCACTTCTATTCTTAATAACAAACGTGGACTGAGTCCCCACATTAAATATTACTAAATCAGCTTTAACTAAATATTCTAAAAGTTGCTTACCTCTTTCATTGGTGTTGGTGCGTCACATCTTACTCTGCGCGTTAGCATCACATCCGATTACCAGTGGTAGCCTCCGTTTCTTGCAGTACTCTACAAGGTCCTGCACCTCCTTCGGTGGCACAATGTTGTTGTCTCTCGGGAAATACGCCGAGACTACCACTAGGTTGCTGACTCGCCCCTCGGTGTTAATGAGGGTTCTCACTGGAACCAGGTCTCTCGTCATATATTCTGAAATACAAGTGTAGTTAATCCCTTTCCTTATCATTATAAGGGTACGAGGATTCTCGTGTCCCGTATCCCATATGATATTTGCATACTTACAGGTTATTGTCTTGATTTGTCCCCTGTAGACCCAGGGTTCCTGCAGCAGTGCCAGCCCAAGATGGTGTTTGATGAACACCCTTGCGATTACTGCCGAAGCAACTTTCGCATGGTGGATGTTCACCCGGTCAACGCGGGTGCCAGCTCCTCAGGTCACTGCTTTTCTTCTCGATCGGGTGTCAGTCCCCGATCCTCCATATCTACCTGTACCTCCTCGCCTTCCTCCCGAAGTGACAAGCCCTCACGACTCAGGTCTGGAAGTGACAGGTCTATATCCTCGCTCGGGATCGATGTCCCTACTAGGTCAGTTTCTCTCAGGTCATCAGATTCCACTGCTCCTTCTACCTGTGGTGCGTTAGTTGTTATTGCTTCCATGTTTCCACCCGAACCGCTTTCTACCCCCAATTGGGTCTCCATCTCCACGGTACTGCCGCTCACTTCTTCGGCTACGCTACTGCCTTTCTTCGCCCCATGCACGGGTATCCAACCGAACCTATACCGGAGCCTATTTCCCCCCTCGATGATGGTCTCAAAGGACTGAGGATCAATGGCCAGTGTCAAAACCTGACCATTGCCCTCCGCTTTGGTGTTGAGTGTTTTCCACTCCGGTATGTTCAGCCCACTGTTGGAAACATCCAGTAGGTTCAGCAGAATTTTCGTGTCCTTGCCGGCGCTCCTCGGGAAGTAGACCGTGACTACAACCGGCTTCGGGATGTCATCTCCCTCCTTTTTTTGCAGCTCGACCCCCTTCCACGCGAATAGTCTCGGTGCCAATCCCCTCAGCCAGCATGCCGTGCCCTGACTCTCACAGTCAATCACCAGCATGCTGAGCCTGAAGTGGATGCCCGCCAACTCCAGCTTGACATCCACACCCTTCGCATTTTCTCCACTATGGCCTCCTCTAACTTGCTCAAGGATACCCGCGGATAATCCTTTGGGAGCACGGCAACCTTGATATTCCTGGCCGCCCCGGCGTAACTAGTTCCCGGTACGACTCTCGTTGCCCCGTCCTCAGTTTCTTCTGAGTCTCCTTAGGGATGGGGGATTCCCTTCCCCTCTCCCTCAGTGTCGCAGAAGGTGATGTTCCAACTGCTGCGGTAGGTCCACCCGCTCTTCCTTCTAACGATTTGTTCTTGGCCTCCTTCGGTGACAAGCCCTGGTCAAGGAAGCGCAGGTAACGTCCGACACCGACCCCGCGGAAGCCTATCCTCCTAGGGTCATCCCTACTACATGGTTTGCCCAGTTCTGGTAGTATTCTCCTTGGTGGATGTTCCACTCGGGTTGGTGGTGGAGGCGGGAGGCCCGATGTTGTGGCTTCGCTATTCCCCCCCCCCCCTCCATCTTTCTTCTCATTTCTGGTCTAGGTGGCGATGCCCTAAACCTTTCTATCCTTCCTCGTTCATCTCGAGGATTTTCCTCCAACTCCCTCACAAGTTGCTCCGCGGTGACATCCCGCCCCAGCCTGAAGTATATATTTTTATTGGTATAATTGTAGCTTTTCATGTGAATCCCACGAGTAGCTAGGGAACTAACGGTCGACAACTCTGCAGAGTCCCGCATGCAGAGAGAAGGCTACATACAATGGGAGGTCGCCCGGTATCCCAAGGGAATCGTTTGCGGTACAGCTCCCGCTGTACCATGCATCCACTCAGCACGATTGGTTACACTTTTAGATTGGGGGATCATGTGTTGGTCGCAGAGCTCCCCTGCACCATGTCCCCTCCAACCCCAAGGACAACGATGGCGCTCAGGGCTCTCCAAAACGGCTACTGCTAAGTCCCCCCACCGCGTCAAGGTCACACGATCAAAGTTAGGGGGGGATTATCCACGTAAACGGTCACAAACTCCATGACCGCCACCCCAAAGCTTCCATAATGGCATGCACAAAGCTGCTTCCAGCGGTCTTCAAATCAAAAGGTATGCACTTAAAATTGTATAAATTACCATTGTGAAGGAAATTGGTATATTGACGCGAAGCGCGCGACATAGGCACCTGCCAATACCTCTTGACGACGAGATCTGTTACTGCAAAATAACGGGCTCCCTCGAACTTTTGGAGAAGCTCCTCTGTCCGGGAAGGAGATTCATTATCCGCTACGTCGATTACATTAATGTGATGCGCGTCAAGGCATAACCTGATTTCTTTACTAATCTTATAGGTTTACAATACGGGCTTTGAGACCTCTCTATGATATCCTCATTCGAAAGAATACGAATCTGCTAATCCACGGCCTCTCGCGGATGAACTGTATATGTGTAAGACTTCCTATCATAAGGCTTCGGGGAAGATGTCTCGATATTGTATTCATAGTCCTTCAGACATCCGGGTTGAGTTGAGAAAACATGTCGATGTTGGTGCAATAAATCCTATACGATTTGTTTTTGATCTCCTTGCAGTATGTCCAACTTTCCACGTGTTCCTGGATATTTTATCGACTTAGATGATTTGAATTCTGGTAATACTCGATGAATCTCATAAAATCATCTTGTTTCGAATGACCGACTCTCTCGTTGTCGTCCTCGGAGTCTAACAGATCGCGATTCACGACTCCGCCATTCTCACGTTGGAGAGAATTTCCGTCAAACGACTCAGCTTCTTCGGGGATTTTCCCTGCCGAAACGTTACTATATACCGAAGCAACCACCTGCCGAATAATTGTACCCTCTCGTTTTCGATATCCTTCACTCCACAGTGCCGCTTCATCCAATCTATCCCGAGGATAACTTTGTTAGACAACCCGGGTACGCCAAAAACTATCGGAGACTGCCTTGTCGTAAGACTCAAATGGACTTGCTTTTTGATTGCCGTTGCCTTTCGACTATCTTGCCACTCGGCTTGGTTTTCACTCTCTAACAAATCCCAACACAAATCTGTGACGAGCTCAGCGATTGAACTGCTCCGTTTTGCGGGTGCTCAACATCTCGATTATACATAAATAAATAAAATTTCGTGGTATCTACGGCATATGTACAAAATGTAAACAAAGGGATAAAGGAAAACAATAATGCGTTGTTCTAATATGAACGCAACGCGAATTATTACATTTCAACGGGATCATATATTGCCAGAAAAGTTTATTATGCTATTGAGTAAGAGAAAAAAAGAAACCCCACCTGTTATTCATAAGACAAACTATTGTGTTAAAAAAGAGGCATTTCGCACTTGGCTGCTGGTTGTGCTCTTCAGCAGGGATCCAGCAGCCGTACCCTGGACGCTATCATTTAAATTTATTTGTAATTTTATAAATGTATTGCCTGGATTATCACCGGACTCAACTCTAGAACCCCGTAATCATTCCTGTTCGAATTTGCTGACCACTTCTAATTAGGACCAATCATATCAGGTCCCGGACCCGCAACTATGCCCGTTATTTCCTTCGTGCAATTGTTCCCTTTACGCGATGTTCGACCCTTCATTATTTTCCCCGGACCGCGATGCCCGTTAATTCCGAGGTCTCACAATATCAGGTGACTCTCTGACCTCAAAATCCCTAATTAGATTATCCTTATATGATTCGTCAATCCTTGTTATCGTCTTTAATAAGTGAGAGTAGTCAATTAGAGTCACAATGTCCTAAACTCTGAGGTAACTATTTGGCAATCATGTAATTGATTTCACAAGGCTCCATTTTGGGAGTGAAATACCGAGCTTCCCTCCATTGGGTTATAAAATAATCATGAATGGTGCCCACTGCACCTCTAAATATCCTTGCCGACCACTCACTCTTTGCCCTGGTTCGTGCTTCGATTGAGTAGTATCCTAACAAGAAAACTTTGAATTGTTCGTAGGCATTTATTGGATCGAGCTTCGTACCAAACTTTGGCATGGCCTTGTAAAGCACCCTCTACCATTAAGTATTTTAAACTATTCCCCACATTTTGCCTTACAAAATATTTTTCTATACCCCCCAAAAAACGGAGAGGATTTTCCTTTTTTCCTCTAAACGAGAACATTTACCATACACGTTACACTATCCACGATTAAGGAATAATAACACATTACCGGATGTATACGTGTGACCTAATTATTACAACACTATAGATAACGACCAAATAAAGACGGTATATGTGCACAACGCTTTATCGAGTCTCCACCCGCACTCAGAGATGGTGATTTGACGAGTACCTTATTTATAATTGTTCGGAGTTACGTACGCAGCACATCTTCGGGACGGGTGACCTCACCCACTCTATCCATTTACTTTCTTGATTGCTGAGATTGTTTGGTCGACGAACAGCGTTAAAATCACCCTGACCTAGACACCAGGGGAAGCTGTCTCGAACTCTGAATTACATTATTGACAATGAACAATCAAAACGAGTTAAATCGATCTCTGCTTATTTCTAGGCCCAGATTAGAACATTTGTGTTCTACTTTCCACGCCTTAGGTTAGTTACATTACATTGTTGCAGGTTTTCGTGAGGTAATGGGTATTACCCCAACAGGTTCGAATTACATGGTAATCGAACATTTTCCGTATAGTTTACCGCATGGAAAACAAGAAAGTTCCACTATTTGAAGAAATGTGTATGCGTTCGGTAAGTTTTGAAAGGCAAGTGTTCAAAGTGTCCTCCATCGATTATTAGGCAGCGCCCTAATCGAATATAAAAATTCTCAACAGCACTGAATACCATTTCCGGCTGAATTTTTGGGCAAACATCTACGATTCGCTGCCTCAATTTTGTTAAATCACGAGGCTGTGTTATGTAAACTTTACGTAACCCTAAAGAATAAAGCGAGGTGGAGCTAGGACAGGGGAACTTGTTGGCAATTCGATTATTCTTTTCTGGCCAATCCACCGATTCGGGTAATAATATCCCAACCAGTTTTATTATCTTTTTGTTTTATATATAATTCTACATTCCTAAATAAAATTGCAAATGCCTGCGGGCATGCTGAGTATTTTTATTGAGTAAATCATAAAATCAATAATATGTAATATAATAATGCATAAAGTCGGATATTCGATGGAATAAAGTAACGTTATTTTATAATAATTAATATTGTGTCTTTAAATCAAGTTTAAAGTATTCTTGATATTCCACAGAGGTTTTTAAAGTTATTAATTGCATTAGTACTGAACGAAACTGAGCAAGGCCCGTGAGTGGCGCCGCGCCGGCGGCCGCATGCGCTGCGACGAAGCAATGGTTCTCAGCTGGCCGCGCGCACTGGTCACCAGATCTGGTCGCTAGTTTCAGCCTAATTCAAAATGGATTTATAATAAACCGAATTGAAGCATATTCCAAGTAGCATTGAATGCCGCAGTAAAATAATGTCGTCCGTTTTCGTAACCCGTTTTTGTACGAACGAAGCACACCGAAAACGGGGGTCAGTCGAATTATAGTCGAACAGAAAAGAAGTAGCGAACGTGGGAGAATGAAATGCAATTCTCTGGTACCCTCTCTATTTTCCTTTCAGTTCTCTAGTCGGGGTGTTTAAATGTAAGTTGCTCTTGGGCCACAATAATTTGGCTACTAATTTAAACAAGAAATAATATTTTCCATAACTCAAGAGCATTCCCTCATGTTCTTGAACTCCTTATTTCGTAGCCAACGAATTTTGAAATCAATGTTATGATTCAAAATGTGGCGAGATGGTCGTAAGGCGTCAGTCTTAGTCCGCCCGAACAGAACGTCGCGAAGATCCCGAGTTCAAATCCCCGTCCGTGCAATTTTCTCTGCTTACGTCCAGTGTTGGAATAACCAGGGAGCCTTCCTGGGCGAAGGTACGAATTTGGAGCCGCTGACGACCCCCGTCGGCAGTTATCGGTACCGTCAGCGTCTTATCCGCGGTCGGTACGTCGTGGGTCTTATCTCGGATAAAATGGGATAATCCCCGCGACGTGCTTTTTCACGAGCAGAACAATCCAAATTTCCAGTTCTTAATATTTATGTATCTTGGTTTGCATTTATTCGTGCACTCCATCTAATGTTTTATTTATTTCAAGGTATAATGGTTGTGGGCTCTCAGATATCTGAGCAATTTGGAGGGCATTCAAGTCACATTTTTCAGGCGTATTTTTAATCAAAACCGCTCAATAACACCCTCATATTTAATCCGTCTGGAATTGGGACTTTTCCCTATTGCAGTCGAAATTTTTAACTCAGCAATTAAATGGGTTATTAAGGTTCTTCGTATGCCTTGCTCCAGGTTGCCCAAAATTCTGCTTATTCGCCTAAAGGACATTGCGGACAACACCACTTATGCGAGTTCCACGAATTGGCTACTCGATTTAAGGCGAATTTCTGACACTCTAGGCGCAACCGAAATTTGGGACAATTTTTCGCCTAAGTTTTGGGATGAGAAAAGGGCTGCATTAACTAGCAAGTTTGCAGAAAAAAATAGAATTGACGATGTATGGGCATATTTTCATTCAGAATCGCACCAGCTCCCTATTTTTCGTAAATCTACGGACGATTATCTAACACACTACCCTGCTTGTTTGCCCTGGAGTGCCTGAAAGCCAAGGCTCAAGTTAGGATGGCAACAATTTATACCAGATCCTTTTTGTTAAATACAGTAAGATATTTATATAATCCGACGCAACTATGCTCGTTATGTAACTGGAACGCTGCGGACCCTGTGTTACACATCATTTACGAATGTCCACTTCTACTCAACTCGCGCATCAAGTTCTTCCCGTCTGATACTCTTCCAATATCTTTCAATGAATCCACACTTCAGATTGCGATCTGCTCTAATGAAGTGAACTCAGCGAAATTTTTATACAACTTTCTAAAAGATTGTTTTACGCGGCGTAATTTTTTGCTGGGTTTGTAAATCACATTTTTTTTTGTATGCGACACAAGTATGATGTATAGTTTAGCTTGATAAGTATTATCTCTTGTAAATCACTAACGATGTATATTATTACTGCATTTTATATATGTATTACTGGAAACGGATCCAGTCTTTATGGGACATTCTACCTATGTATAAGACTTAATAAATCTAATCTAATCTAATCTATTTATTTCAAGGGATTTATTTACAATAATTTTAAATTTATTAAAATGTTAGTTAACGCTATTAATAGTCATTATCTTGTTTTACAGATTATTAAAATTAATAAATGGGATGGCTCAGCTGCTAAGAATACACTTGATGATGCAATTAGGAATATATTAATTCGAAAACATAATTATATTGAAAATTTCACCTTAATAGATGGTAGACTTTCTTTATGTGGAATTTCTGTTGCAATGGCTAGCGTTGCTTTATTATGGGATTACATATATCCATTTCCGTTATCGAGAGCAGTGTTAATTGGTTGTGTTTCAATGTATTTTGCACTGATGGGAATATTAACTCTTTATACAACCTATAAAGAAAAGGGAATATTCACAGTTGCCATACAGAGGTAAGAGTTTCGTTTTCTTGAACTTATACCTATTTCATGTACTTCTCTTTCGCTTGACAATATCGTCTTAATTCTTGTAGGAGCCAATCAAACATAATAACAAGACATTAAGTATACTATAGGTATTTTGAAATTATATAAATGATGCTTTAGGTATATGTTTCCGAACACCTTCACCATTTTTCAATTTATGGCTGTACAGGAGATAAATGGTTAGTTTGCGCACCAAAGACAATCATAAAAAAATATATCTTTAATGAAAATACTATAGTAGGTTTTACAGATGAAAATATATTAAGAACCAGGCGCGCGATAGTCTACGTATGATTTGCATAATCACATTTAGAGAAGAAATGTTTGTATTGTTTTATTCGAATTATTGAACCCTGAATTAATTTCACTGCGGATCATTATATATATATATATATATATATATATATATATATATATATATATATATATATATATATATATATATATATATATATCTGGGCATCTGGCAAGGGGTTGTAAGAGCGCGGTCGATCGCACGGCGTAGTGTTTCCGGTGTGGCAAGGAGGGCCACAAGATTGAGGACTGCGTAGCCAAACATCGTGCAACGCAGGAGGTTGGAGCACAGACCAACAATGGCTAAGGTGCTCCAAATAAACCTCAATCACTGTGCGGTGGCCCAGGACCTGCTGTTTCAACTGGTCAAGGAGGAGGAGGCCGATCTCGCCGTCATCAGCGAGGCTTACCGGGATCTTTGTAAACCGAGCTGGGTGAAGGATTCCACCAGCAAGGCGGCCATCTGGGTGTGTGGGAATCTCCACATATCCAATAAGATGTCCGACCCCTGCCCAGCTTCACCTGGATGGAGGTGGCTGGTATAAGACATTTGCTACCTCTCATATATACAGTTGCTACCTCCCTCCCAGTCTTACCATCGACGAGTTCCAAGGATCCCTGGAGGCCATCGTCGCCAGTGCAAGAACCTCCCGACTCCCATTAGTGATCGGGGGGGGGGGGGGGGGGGACTTCAATGCATGGGCGACGGAATGGGGTAGCGTGAAGACCAACCATCGAGGATATGCCCTCATTGAGGCCTTCTCGTTACTGGAGTTGGAGATTATTAACACGGGGGGAAAGCCGACCTACTCCAAGGCCGGCAAGTCCTCCGTAGTCGACCTGACCTTCGTCGACCCAAAATTGATGGGGGATGGGTTGGGCTGGAAAGTTAGCGACCGATACACGGGCAGTGACCATCAAGCCATGGTGTACCAGCTCCAACTGACCGGCAGAGCAGCAGGAAAGGTGCAGAGCGCAAGCAAAGAGAGATGGGCATCGGCCACCTTCGATCGGGAAATGTTTCTCTACAGCTTGGAACAGACGGAGGTGGAGGGAACAGCACAGGAGAGAGCCCGATGCCTCTCCCGAGCCATAACAGCGGCTTGCGATGCCTCTATGGCCGTGAAGTCAAATCCTCGCGGCCGACCCTCAGTTTACGGGTGGAACGAGGAAATCGCAGATATCCGTTGAGAGTGCCTTCGGGTTCGAAGGCTGCACCAGAGAGCAATTCATAAGCCCCGGTACTACCAACTGGCCGCGGACTATGAAAGAAAGAGAAAGAGGCTCAAGATTGCCATCAAGGCCGCGAAAAGAAAGTGCTGGCAGGACTTTTGTGAGGAGGTGGACCGCGATCCCTGGGGGCGACCGTATAAAACGGTCATGAACAAGATCAAGCCCAGGGGACCCAACGCACCATCTTGTCCATCCTTCCTTGGAAAAGTCGTCGGCCATTTATTCCGAGAACAGCGGGAACGGCCGATTGGCACTGGCCTGATGGCAATTGCTGGTGCAGCCGAGCCGCCAGATGTTACCGAAGCCGAAGTAATGATGGCTGCTAAGAAGATCTCCACCCGTAAGGCCCCAGGAATGGATGGGGTACCTGGAATGGCAGTGAAGATCGCAGCGCTGAATGTACCAACCATCTTCACATTGACATTCAGTGCTTGCCTGAAGGAAGGATGCTTCCCGGGGCAGTGGAAGGAACAGAGGTGGGTGCTGCTGTCTAAGGGAAACAAACCCCCGGACGACCCATCCTCATTCCGACCGCTCTGCATGCTTGACATCTCCGGGAAGCTATATGAGAGGGTTATCTGTGCCAGACTGGAAGCAGCCATCAAAAATGCCGGAGGTCTTTCCGAAAACCAGTTCGGATTTCGGAAGGGGCGCTCAACCATCGATGCAATCGGCCAAGTGAAAGCAATAGCCACGGATGCCATCAGTGGCAGCCGAAAGACCAGGTGCATGTGTGCCATCATTGCCCTGGATATCCGGAACGCATTCAATTCGGCCCCGTGGGATTGCATCATGCAGGCACTCGAAGACCTGAAGGTGCCTCTCTGCCTAAGAGAAGCCATCTCAAGCTACCTAACAGACCGAACCCTGTATTATGACACCGATGACGGCAGGCACTCCTACAACATCACGGAAGGCGTGCCATAGGGTTCGGTTCTGGGACCCTTGCTCTGGAACGTCTTATATGACGGACTGCTCAGGCAATCCCTTCCAGACGGGGTGTCCATGGTAGCTTTCGCAGACGACCTTGCACTAATCGTCTTCGCGAAGACCATCGACGAGGTGCAATTTAGCGGATATGAAGCTATCGAGGTAGTAGCTAGGTGGTTGAGCAACCATGGGTTAGATCTGGCGGCTGAGAAGACGGAGGCGGTGGTCATCTCTCGAACGAAGAAAAGGGTATACGCCACCTTCACGGTGGAAGATATGCAGATCAGGACGGTGGACACTATTAGATATCTTGGAGTCACTCTAGATGCGCGGCTGTCGTTCAAACAACACCTGATGAACGCAGGCGCAAAGGCTTCCAAAGTGGCTCGTACGCTCTCCAGCATCATGCCCAATATGGGGGAGGGGGGGGGGGTGGAGGCGAAACAGCCGCGATGGTACCTCCTCTCATCGGTAGTAAGCTCCGTTATTCTTTACGGGGCACCGATCTGGGCTGATGCCATGAACATCCATAAGAGCTACGGAGCCACCTGCCGGCGGGCTTATAGAACAGCCGCCCTAAGAGTGGCCCGTGCCTACCGTTCTGTATCGGACATCGCTCTCTCGGTGGTCGCGGGACTCCCTCCCATAGACCTTCTTGCTATGGAGAGGGCAGTAGTACACCGCGAAGGCAGGTGTATAAGGCAGGACATCGCCGACCAGGAGCCGAACCACGACAAATGGTCTATGAGGACCATAGAAGAGTGGCAAAAAAGATGGGATTCAGCGGATTCGGGGCGGTGGACCCACTGCGTCACCCCAGATGTAGGAAAGTGGACGGGTAGACAACACGGATACACCACCTTTCATCTCACCTAGGTGCTCACCGGGCACGGCTGCTTTCGCAGCTACTTACATCGTTTCCGCATCAAAGTGCGGAGTGCCCGGCATGCCCTGGTGTCGACGAAGACGTGGCCCATGTCCTCTTCCACTGCCCGAGATTTGCAGCGGAACGGGAACAGTTCCGGATCTCGGTAGGAGGACCACTAACACCTGAGGGCATTGGGGAATGTCTGCTCGCCTCACAGGAGGGATGGGACGCGGTGGTCATCATCGCAACCTCCATCATCGGTAGGCTGAATGCCATCAGAAGAGAAGAAGACGGAAGAGGCAACAACATCGCCCAGACTTGAAGAGCCAAAACATCGGCGGAGGGCCTACTGAGGCATAGACTGCCCCCCTCGAAGTAAGGCCTTCCGGCGGTTTCCGAGGGGGGAATCACAGTCTGAGCGGAGGTGGTTTTAGCGGGTGGGAGCTAGTAGAGCTGGTAGAGCTTTCCATCGTCGCTTCAGAAAAAAAAAAACACACACACACACACCAAACCTATAAGCGGGCGCATAATACATGTAAGCAACGTTTTGCCAATAATCTTACACAAAAATATAATTTTATAACTCTAAAACGTAAATAACATTTATGAATGTAAATAATGTCTTCGGGAATAGTCGTGACTATTCAGTGAATTTTTGTATGATTTTAGTTGCCTTATTCCTTAGTCATGGCTTATTCTTTAGTTGGTAGGGTAAGGTTTGCCATCATTAAAATTGGTTACATCTGGCGTACTTTCTTTGGTATCGGTTACTTCCAGTTGTATTGAATAAAGTTTGCTTACTCTTGGTTTGTATATAAATTACTTGCTGTAAGTGTGGTAACTACTGATAAGGTAGCCTGCAGTTTTATAATTTGAAGTTTTTTTCGTGATTCTTCAAATTTGCTAAACTTTTAAGTTCGATCACTGTAACTTCGGAGGTTAAATATTAGTTACTTTGAACTTCTATAAGTAATTGATGAATTTATCGGTAATCCGAACCAAATAGTAGATTTTATAGTCGACGAAGGAAGTGTCCATGACGAAATAGATGACTGGCTAGAAAGTCGGAGAAAGGATTTCTATTTCGTCATGGACACTTCCTTCGTCGACTATAAAATCAAACTGAAGCAACAGGAGTTGCTCATGCACTCGATCGTCAACGAAACCGAACACATGAAATCGATTGACAATCCGTCCAATCGACTACTCAAAGGACGGCTTAGAATTTTGGAAGACAATTGGGCAAAATGCCAAAAGTTTCATGCCATGTTGGAGACTTCTCGCCCAGCTGACGATGGCGACGACCCCGACATCGCGAGGTATTTTCCTGACGACAATCTTACAGTCGCTGAAACCGCTTTCGACGAAGCAGTCGACTACTTTCTGGACCGGATTGACGATGCACCGAACGCCACGTCGACACCGAGGGATGACCTTCAAGTATTTGACTCGATGGTAAAGCTGCCGCGCATTTCACTGCCAACGTTTTCCGGTAACTATGTTGAATGGCTCCAATTTTATGATCTGTTTAAAACTCTTGTCATCGATAATAAAAAGTTGTCTAATATAGATAGAACGCTTACACTATTTAAAGTCTAGCCTCACCGGCGAGGCTCTTGTTCTTGTACGAAATGCATCGGGTTCGGCGAAAACATTTCCGGAAGTATGGAAGTCTTTGATTGCTCGGTATAACGTAAATAAAATTTTAATAAATGAATATTTGAATACTTTACATTCATTACCGGACATTTCATACGATGTCTTGAGAAACTTAAAGTTAATGCGCGATACAGGAACGTCAGCCATTTCGGCGCTTTCTGCGTTAGATCGGCCGGTAGATACGTGGGACGATTGGCTTGTATTTTTACTATCAAATAAATTGGACAAAGCGGCTCGAAATGAATGGGAGATGCACACAAGCGCGGGAACCGATCCTTCCACGTATTCAGATTTTTCAACATTCTTAGACTCTCGAATTCGGGCTTTGGAAGCTATCGCTCAATTTCACAAACGAGGTCCAATGACCTCTACGTCGGCGCCAACTAAATCGTCGAAGTCATCAACCATTCATGTGCACCAACAGTCAAAGAAACCCCATTGTCCCGTATGTAAGGACAATCATAAAATTTACTCGTGTTTGAAATTTAAGACATGGGCAGTTGATGAACGCGATAACTTTATACGTAAAACCTCTCGCTGTTTTAATTGTTTGTCTGAACATAAAGTGAATGATTGTTCAAGCAAATACGTTTGCAATGCTTGCGGTATGAAACACCATAACTTGTTACATCGTAGTGAGAATAACGGTGAAAAGGCGAACACTCGTCAAACGGACTCGTCATTTAAAAGATTGTCGATTTCTAATACGGTGGACCCTAAAACCATTGCGTCGGAGCCGTCTTGTAGTTTTACGTCTCATTTGCAAGCGTCAAACTTTGCGCCGAAAAGTGTTCTTCTCGCGACTGCGCGTGTTAAAGTCGTTGGGCCAAACGGACGTTGCGTACTCGCGCGAGCTCTCATTGATCAGGGTTCGGAATCGTCGTTCGCTTCTGAATCACTGGTACAGTCAGCAGGTTTACCGCGTTTTCGTACTCATGCGACGATTTCCGGAATCGGTGCTTCTAGACCCCGAAACATTTCCTGCATCACCAAATTTACGGTAACGCCCTGTAAGCCTTCCGCGATTTCTCTGTCGGTCAGCGCGTTTGTTCTGCCAAAAATTACGGGATATGTACCCAAACGTTATGCTTTTGAGAAAATCGCTACTTACTATGGCGATCTCGAATTAGCTGATCCGCAACCCCTATCCGATGAACGCATCGACTTGTTGCTAGGCGCGGATTTTTATGGGGATATCATTCGCAATGGAGTCATGCGTGACCGCGGTGACCTTCCCTTAGCGCAACTTACAATATTCGGGTGGATTCTATCCGGCCCGATCCCTACGAGTATGGTGTCATCTCATCTCATTCACGTGCACCATTCTGCCGATATGGAGAACCTTGACCAGGCACTTCGCCGTTTTTGGGAAATCGAGGAGATACCCTCCTCTCCGTCTCTCTCGAAAGAAGAGATTGATTGCGAATCACACTTCAAAGAATTTACTACTCGCTGCCCTGACGGCCGTTACTCCGTTCGACTGCCATTTCGCCGTTCTACCGATGATTTAGGTGATTCTCTCCGAATTGCGTTGGCCGCGTTTACCCGTCTCGAAAGGAGGTTCGAACGTGAGCCAGCTCTAAAAGGTCATTATCTCGAGTTTATGCAGGATTATCAAAAGCAAGGTCACATGTCGCCTGTCTCGCTTTTAAGAGATTTTGACGCATCTTTGGCACGGACGTTCATCCCCCACCATCCGGTTCTACGCACTCACAATTCAACGACTAAAATCAGAGTCGTATTCAACGGGTCGAGCCCTACCGCTTCGGGCGTTACCCTGAATGAGTGTCTTCATGTTGGCCCGAAATTACAAACGGATCTTCCTTCTATAGTTCTTCGTTGGCGACGACACCAGTTTGTTCTTTCAGCAGACATTGAAAAAATGTTCAGGCAAATTCTGGTCGCACCTTCCGATCGCCGCTTTCAGTGTATTCTCTGGCGAGAAAACCCCGAAGATCACATTCAGATTTTTGAGCTCAACACAGTCACTTACGGCTTAGTCTGTTCACCGTATCTAGCTATACGCGTTCTAAATCAACTAGCGTTCGATGAACGTCTCAACTTTCCGTTGATTCAGTCCGTCGTCGAACGAGACATGTACGTCGATGATGTCTTCATTGGCGGTGATGATAAAGTCCTGACCCTTGCGATGCGCAATCAAGTTATTCAACTGACCGCTGCGGGCAGCTTCCCTTTGCACAAATGGTTGTGCAACGATCCTGATTTATTGAACGGTCTGAACGAGCGGCAAGTTGGACAAGCTCTCACGCTTCCGTTCGACGAGGACCTAGGCGTAAAAATCCTTGGCATAACGTGGAACCCATTGGTCGATGCCTTTCAGTTTCGCGTGAATAACCTTCCTGAAGGTTCAACAACTAAACGTAAGATCGCCTCGGCTGTGTCAACCCTATTTGATCCTCTTGGTTGGATCTCCCCCTCACTCATCGTGGCCAAAATTTTACTGCAGTCGTTATGGTTGTTGAAGGTATCCTGGGATACAGTTCTCCCTCCGCAAGTCGTAGCAAAGTGGGAGGAATTTCGCAAAGGCCTAACTGGGTTGCCGTTAATATCAATACCCCGATGGATAGGTAAGAGAGACGACACGTTTTCTTTTGAATTACACGGGTTCGCTGATGCGTCTACGGTGGCATACGCTGCCGTGATATATTCCAGGGTCACATCGGTTACAGGAGAAGTGAGCGTCCGTCTACTTATGGCGAAGACTAGGGTCGCTCCCTTGAAAACATTGAGTGTTCCCCGTCTCGAGCTATGCGCGGCTGCTCTCCTCGTCCGCCTCATGAGATATGTCTCTGACGCCTTTAATTTGTATCCCGTCGAAACGCATTTTTGGTCCGACTCCACCGTAGTCTTGGGGTGGCTGCAACAACAGCCGTCTACATGGAAAGTTTTTGTGTCCAATCGCGTTGCAGAAATACAAACTGCCTACCCGAATTCGTCTTGGCGCTATGTACCATCTGAAGACAATCCTGCAGATTGCGCTACGAGAGGTCTATCTATTTCGAAACTCATAGACTGCGGTCTGTGGTGGAATGGACCCGCTTGGCTGGGTAAAGCCGCTGATTGTTGGCCTTGCAATCCGATCGATCCCACTTCGACGGATATGGAGCGCAGGGGTCACGCGCTCACATCCCACGTCGCGGAGCCAGATTGGAGTATAACGCTTCTAGAAAAGATCTCCTCGTGGGCTCGATTACTGCGAATCACCGTTTACGTGCAGCGCTTTGCTTTACGAGTTGGTCGTGGAGAGTATTTATCTCCGACCTTATCGGCAGTAAATATCGAGAAAGCATCGCAGTTTTGGATAAGGAAGATTCAATCGCTCGAATTTCCGGAAGAAATGAAGCTGATTTTCTCCAATCGAGAACTTCCCCGCTCGTCTCGGTTAAAGAAGCTGAATCCGTTTATCGACGACTGTGGCACCCTTCGGGTTGGTGGCCGGCTTCGAAATTCTCGACTACCGCGTCTTTCCTGTTTCCCAGCAATTTTGCCTAAGCACAGATTGTCCATGCTGATAGTACGCCAGATACACATAAACTTACTACACTCAGGAACTCAACTTACATTAGGAGTGTTACGCGAAAGGTTTTGGATACTGGGCGATCGGAACCTTGTGAAATCGGTTATCCATGATTGTGTCGTCTGCACTCGTAACTCAGCCAAGCCTTCGCGCCAAATTATGGGCGATCTACCCACCGAGCGGTGTTCTCCTTCTCGCCCGTTTTCGCATACAGGCGTAGACTACGCGGGTCCGTTTTTTGTTCGAGCACGTTCTGGCCGCGGAGTCAGGTCCCAGAAGGCTTACTTGGCGCTCTTTATTTGCTTCGCAACGCGCGCGGTACACCTGGAGCTTGTGAGTGACTACTCCACCGCCGCGTTTTTGGCCGCTCTTAAACGATTTGTGTCACGATGTGGCAGTCCTAGCGACCTCTACAGCGACAATGGCCGTAATTTTGTTGGAGCTGATCGAGAGCTTGAACAAGCCTTTCGCAAGGTCATTCGAGATCCAGGGCTTGCAGTACGCCTGTCCGAACACCACATTCAATGGCACTTTTTACCGCCCCATTCCCCACACTTCGGTGGTCTGTGGGAGGCCGGCGTTAAAAGTGTAAAGTCGCACTTGCGAAAGGTTTTCGGCAAATCTACACCCACGATCGAAGAGCTCGTTACGTTGTTTTGTGAAGTTGAGGCATGCCTCAACTCGCGGCCCATCGCTCCCTTGTACGATGATCCGGAGAGTCTTGACTTCCTAACGCCAGGGCATTTTTTGATAGGGTCCGCATTGAAAAACATTCCACTTCCGTCGGTCTTGAAGTTCGATGAATCGCGACTGTCCCGTTGGCAGTACTATCAACGCGTAGTTGAACAGTTTTGGCGCCATTGGTCTCGTAATTATTTGCGCACGTTACAGCAACGTACCAAGTGGAACACCGCGTCACCCAATCTTGTCAAAGGTGATATCGTTTTGTTAGAGAGTGCGAATTTACCTCCGTCGACGTGGGAGCTTGGGCGAGTTCTAGAATGTCATGCGGGTGCGGATTCGCGTGTTCGAGTGGTTACCGTCAAGACGGCTACATCGTGCTTCAAGCGTCCTATTGTTAAGCTAATTAAGTTACCGATTAAATCCGATTAGTTTTAAGTTAGACTTAAGATAGATTTGTAATTGTAGTGTTAGAGGGAAGGATTGATATTTCGTTTCGAACAACTAGTTCGAAAGGTGGCCGGTATGTTGGAGATTGTAGTTCTCGACAGTGCCGACATGCGCGAACTCTACTCCCGCGATTGGAGCGCTCCCCGCATCGATGTGGCGAATCGTTCGCCACGAGTCTCCCATCAGGAGACAGTCTAGCTCTGACAGTGCTCAGCAAACGATCGCTTCTAATTACATTTTGATACCATTTCGCGCACGCCGTTTTCGCCCACGCTGGTGGATCGCGTCTATACAGTGTCGCGGCGAATTCCATTTTGTACCAAAAATAAAGGCAATTTATAGTGCAGAAAATTGTGCTCCGTTTATCTGATTCCATCCACCTATATCCAACTGAGACGCCTTTACAGTCCGCTCATCCTCTCTCTCAATCGAGCTATCCGAAACACGGTCCTTCGAGCCGGATACTCACTCAGAAAGTCATGTAAGACATTTTTGCTCAACATTTCGTGTAGAATAAAACAGTATTTTTCGTATTTAAAAAAAATTACATTTTTTATTAGTCGTACGCCATAGTGGAGCCGCCATTTTGAATTTTGCAAATCCGACCTCGGATCATATTTTGCGACCCCGAAAATGCTTAGAACCGTAACAAATATACTTTAAATTCTCTCGTGTTGTAATATAATACTGGCTTAAAATTTCGTGATTTGTTTTCTATGGTAGCAATGCAATCTCGATGAAAGTCATGAAGGGCATTTGTATTCAGAATTTCGCATGGAAATAAATAGTATTTTTTATTTTTCTACAAATTAAATCAATCTTCGGCTTGGTATTCACCATGCGCTGCCATTTTGAATTTCGAATATTTACCACACGGCATGAGAAACTAAATAAAATTTGCTGTAATTTCACTGTTTTATAATTTTTTCAAAATAAACGCGTAATGGACAGGGGGGGGGGGCGGTTAACGTTCATAAAGAATATCTAAAAAACATTTTATGTAAACGATTTAGCCTTTTTGTTAATACAAAGCAATTCTTCAAAAAAAGTTATTAGAAATTATTATACTAGGTGATCTTTCATTGATAATTCTCGGGCGAGCAGTCGATTCCTGAGTAAATTACAATCGGCGAATAAGGGCTGGCGATTCTTCACTGTAGGGATGAAATTCGAACACAATTGCTAACGTCATTAAAGAAATCAAAGAAAATGCATATCGACGAGGCGGGCAAAGTTAACTACACGTTTTTTATTTCGAGTACCAACGCGGTAGCCGAAATATTGTTCGAATGTCTAACCTGAAACGCGATTTGAGCAGTAAAAATTAATTCACAAAATAGCACTCGGATTGCAAAACTTATTGAAAATCCGCAAAACATTTTCCAGCAAACGTCGAATCTTAATATTGACAACCGATTATCAATTGATTTTAATCGTGCTACTTTATAACTGTTGACGAGGTACTCACTTCTTTTTATAATTGGACCCATAAGACGAGAACTTTCAATTTATAATTTAGCAACTGTAAAAAGACAGTTACAAACGCATTATATCGCGTTGCTTGATTAAGAAAGTGTGTTAATCATTTCGTCGCCGATAAGTATATGACGTATATTTGGAATAAAAATAGTTAATCATAAGAAATAAATTAAATTTTTGTTTAATGTTCAAATTAATAAATAGTCAACTTTTAATTCAAAATTGACGACAAAACTATTTCAGATAAATGGTTATGGTTTAATTATTTGTAGAAAATTTTAATATTTAATAATGAATAAAATACAAATAATAATGTAAGTTAGTCATTTGTTAATTTATATAAGAAGTTAGACGTCTGGGCAAAATGACTGTTTTACTATTTTTTTAAAAAAGGAAGATATGATGATGTCTAAATAATAACATGGAAATTTGTGCAGATATGTGTTAAATATATAATATATGTTATAGATTATGGATATTTAGCGTTATGCAATACAATTAATAATTTAAATATTCGAGTATTTGAATGATCACTAATATTGGCTTAATTGTTGAATATTATAATAGAGATAGAATTGAATGTTTTTTCCGGTTTTGCAGTAACAAGCAAGCTGTTCTTCTAGAGCAAATAATTTTTAACTTTAAACGTATAAGTTTGCAATTATTATGTCAAAAGGGGTTTAGTTTTTAACCTCCACCTGTCAGTTGTTGTGAGAGTATAAGAAGTTGCTCCTGTTATTCAATCCTCTGCAATCACTCTGAGTACAGTTACGACCTACACTTCGGATAACTGCCTCCGTTAATATGTGTGAGATTTTTGCATTTTTCTAAATCCACTTGGTGTGATACTCTTAGTGTGCGCAGATTTACAGCACAAGTATAATTACGTCGCTGCCGTAGTACACGTCACTCTGGATTTTGGGCGCTGTTAATCAGCAACAGGCTTTTGTCGATTTCCACCGCGTCCGCGCGCACAAGCACGGTCGCTTCGGCGCAAGAGGAATTGGGCCCGCTCATTCTCCCTGTACACGGATAGAAATTTCCTCTCGTGGTGCTCAGATCATATGGCACAACGCGACCCTTTGGTTTTACACGCAGCGCACCACATACGGGGGAAAATAAGTTTACAGATTTAAAAAAAATCGATTTTTTTTTACCATCATAAATCAATAGTAAGTGTGGTGCTGTGCACTCCGAATAACAATAATCCAAAATATGCACGTAGGCGCTGGAAATACGGGTTCAAAATCAGCATGAGCTTAAATAAAATCTGCAGGTTATGTCATAAACTGCTCCACAATTCTGTGTCACAATGAACCCCACATGGTAATTTTTACAATTTTCATTAAATTTTAAGAAATTTAATATTTTTAGGTTAATTTTTTAATTCGATTATTACCTTTGATTATTCTATTATTGAGTTGATACCTTACTAAAGGTACAGAAGAAATATATGTAAATTTATGACAAAAGGAAATTGAGACAAAAAGGTTATTTTGGATATCTCGAAACTCATATTTATCTATTACTCACCACCACTCTTACGTTATTTTTACGTTTTTTTTATTGGCAGTGATAACCTTAATATTATACAAAAATATTAGATTTTCACGGTGCACAGGTTTCGAGAAATCTTCAGTGGAACAGTGTGCCCCGTGTCACAGTCTACCCCACTCTCCCTTATTCAAGAATATGTCCCCAAAATTACAAAGCGAAATTCAAAGTACTTTCAAAGTTATGAGCAATTTACCGCACGCGCTCGAGTTTACTACCTGCCGCTGTGCAGCAGGCGGTAGTGGTCGCTCGGGCCGTCGCTTTCTCCTCGACCTCGCATCGCATACATTGCAAAGGGTATTATAGGGATCAGGCGAAGTATTCTGGCTCTCCGACATAGGGGTTACATATATGTAGCGTGGGCATAATTTGGACGTTAGTAGTAGTTCTGTACATTGTCTGTACATCAAAGTAAGCCACGTAAAAGAAAGTATCATAGAATTCAACATTCAGCTTCTAACATTTCAAATGAAGAAAATAAAAGTGCCAGTGCAAAAAAACTCTTCAAGCACTGAAAATGTGACAGTGAATCCTCGGTTTTGTTACCGAATTATTGACTTATTCACTGTAACGTGAGTCGATGTAACTGATATATCTTAATAATTATATATTCTTTTTAAAATTTGACGCTAACATTTTTTTTCCATTTCTTAGTTATACATATGCGACCCTCGTGAGAATTAGACATTTTCCGTCAATTCCGAGTGCCCAGAAAATGTTGCGATAGAATCTTTGCCCAGCTGCAACTAATAAAATATCATTTCGACTCCCGTTGCCGCTTTTTATCTTCTACAAAAAATACGCAAAATAGATAAAGCTGAAAATAGTTTTAAGTTAACACCGGTGAGGCCTGTTCAAATTCAAACAAGGCCCCGGTTTACTCGTAGATTAAGTTTATGATCTTCTTCCGCTGGAGAGCTCTCGAATACAACAGCCCAGATGGAAAAGCGTCTTATTACAGCCAAAAATAAGTTTTAGTTCTCATGTGAACAAAAGATTTTCTTACATGATTATTAATTTCTACTCTGCATTGCAATATGCAATCCATCCATTTTCCATGCGAAACATGGCTCACCTGGTGCATATGCGTATTTTCGGCTGGAATAATTCTTTATAAATTTAGATGTTAATAAATCATAATGTTTATTAACATCAGTACTTACGCAAATATTTCAAATTATGTTTATAATAAAATGAATATTATTATTATTATTAATTTACGAGGATTATTGTTGTAACGTTATTATTTCGCTAAATGGTGTTACTTTTCAATTAGTGATTATTATTAATGTTAAGAGAAATATTATTAGAACATCGTCGAGTCGAGTACACAAATGCATTTAGTGTGAGTGTCAAAAGAGACACTCCCTTTTCCTCCAGTGGCCCAATGAGGCCCCTCCGTTTGAGTAGGCGAGTGCAAGAACATGATGTTTCCTTGTCTCTCAACGTGATTTTTCCGAGGACCAATTTTTTTATTAATTCTGGCCAGAACGAAGATTGGCCAGAGATCGGAAACGCATTTTCCCCACCCCATATTTTCGACTATACCGAGTCTACGTGTTACAGCACTCGTCTCTGGGAAGTCAGTCTCGTTTTAATTTCTTTAGTTCGCGTACTTTTGAAGTTCATTTTAAGGTTTCATAATTCGGTTCGTTTTCTTTTTTTTCTTTTTGACACCAGCGGTCTAAGTATTCTCAAAAAAAAAAGGGAAAGGTGAGAAACAAATTATTATAATCTTGTGAAAAGATTGGTTTTTCTTAAGTTTTTCTCGACTTGAGAGGTTGAAATAACTTTCACCCTCGTCGAACAATTAATTAATTTGACTAGAGAGATGGAATTTAAATTTCACCCTCGTCGAAAGATTTGTTTCTCAACTTGAGAGGTTGAAATAAACTTTCATTCTCGTCGAATAATTTTCAATTCAACTTGAGCGGTTGAATTTACCTTCACGCTCGTCGAATAATTTTTGATTCGACTTTGAGAGGTTGAATTAACTTTCACCCTTGTCGAATAACTTTCAACTCGACTTGAGAGGTCGAAATATATTTCGCCCTCGTCTTGTAAATTTAGTTCGATTTGAGCGATTGAAATGAATTTCACTCTCGTCGAATAAAAATCAAATCACTTCGCGAAATCGTTTAATTCCGATCGTCGTTAAATATTGCTCGACTCATGTTAATGATAAGTTTAAGATATTTTTGAACTAACTATTGTACTAGATTTAAGTTTCATTTAATTATAAAATAAAATATTTTAATACATATATATATATTTTTTTTTCTCTAAATTTCTTAACCCTTTCCTGGATCTTGGTCGCCCCAAGTTAAGAGGGGCGAACAAATACATCATCTGAAATTACGTTACTGACGGCACTTTCCGCCCGACGTAACATCACTGCGTTTGCATCACTGTCGAACATTCTAGTTTTTTTGTTAGAAATTGCAAGCAAGATGTTAATTTTGAAGAAACCGGAATCGGGGCTAAGCTTCAAAACTGTTGTCAAATGTAAATGCCGATCAAGAGAATATATATTCTCGCCTCACGATGAATACTGGATTTGAAATTAATGGAAGAATTGTATTCGTCATGCGACTCTTGGGAGTTGGAAAACGACTAAATTTATTCCGTAATTATATGGACATTTGCAGTGGCATCTCGGATAATACGAGTAACATTTCCAAGTTTCCAACTCAACCTCAATTCGATTAGTATTGTAAGAAAAACGTGAATCGCTCCTTTTGAATTTCAAAGTCTACGGAGACGGTTCTTGAAAAAAGTGGGAATTTAAATCACTGTACGGCATATTGATGACTTATGTCTGTAATAGCATATTACACAGGAAAAGTCAACTTTCTCGTTATTAACCCGTTAACGCCCAAGCGGACACTTTTTCGGCACGATTTTCAACGACATTATTTTTAATGTTGAGGCTTTGAAAAAAAATCTAAATCATGAATTCTTACGTAAAATGTTATGCTCTTTCAGAATCCATCATTAGAATTGACATACAATGCTTAAAAAATTAAATATGGCGGCTTGAATGCAAAAAAAATACGAAAAACCGCGTATAATTTTTTGTCGTCAATTTTTTTCATAACGAAAATCTGTACGCTATCAGTTCTAACCTACCCCACAAGTGGTCAAAATAGTTGTACTTTTTTAATAAATTGTTTGTATTATTATAAAATCATCTCAAAATTATTAAAATGGCCGTCGAGCACAGGATAGCTTTGAGAAAATTATATCTAAAAATGATTGTTTGTCTTGAAGCTCGTTGATTGCAAATCGGTTGATGAAATTAAGAAATTTCAAATGGCAGTTCCAATATGGCCGACCAAATTAGTCAATACAACGATTTTTTATGAAATTTGATATGAAGGTTTTTTGAGGTCGCTGATTAGAAATCTATTGATTAAATTAAGAAATTAAAAATGGCGGACCCAATATGGCTGACTAACATTTTTCAAAACAGCGATTTTTTATGAAATTTGATATCAGAGGGTTTTCGAGGTCGCAATTACAAATCGGCTGAAAAAAGCAAAAAGTGTTTTTTTTTGCATCCTAGCCGCCATATGTACTTTTCTAAGCATTGTATGTCAATTCTGATGACGTATTCTAAAAGAGCACAAAATTTTCTGTAAGAAATCATGATTCAGAATTTTTGTTCCGAGCCTTAACATTAAAAATAATGTCGTTGAAAATCGTGCTGAAAAAGTCTCCGCTTGGGCGTCAACGGGTTAAAAGTAGTTATTGCCATTCATGTCTTGGAACTTGGAACTTGGAAAAAAACAATCAATGAATTCTGAAGAATATTTAACTAGGAGCACGACGATCAAACCTGTACAAAAAATGATGACAGCTGAGCAGGAGCTATGGAAGTCGAGTCTAACAAAAATTACTAAAGAAGCGAGAAAAACGCGACCTACACTATTTGCCTCGAAAATGGGAAGGCCGTAGCCTTTTGAACCTGGAGTGTATGCATGACCGATTAGTCCTCGAAACGGCTTGCCACGTGATTAATCGAACGGAGGATCCCCTAATGATGCTAGTTCATCAGCATGAAATTCAGGGGAAGGGGGCGTTTTTGTACAACGCGGCAGAACGAGCGGCTCGAAACCTCGGTCTGGTTTTCAACGTGGGACGTAGTGGTGCACAGGAAGCTGAATCAGTCGTCAATCTGTGCCCAGTGCGTCTCAGGCCTAACATACGGAAGGAACAACTTCGTAGGTTGGAGGGAAGGAATATCGACAAGCCATTGCATGAACAATTCTTTCGAAGTGAGGGCTTTTCGAGTCCGAGGGTTTTATCTTCGCATGTCACGATTGGGTTGTCAATACCTTAGCGTACCGCCACACCACCTTACACCAGGCGGTGCAGAGTACGCTTTGTAGATCGTGTGGATGTCATGTTGAGGCACTAATGCATCTCTGGGCAGCTTGTCCAAGATATGCAGTCGCAGCATACGTCCAACGTCACAATATGGCTCTCCGAGTGCTGCATTGTCATCTCCGCAGCACCTACGGTATTAACGCCACTCCAGTTTTGCTGTACGTCCCCAATGATACTGAATCCGTAGTCGGAAATGAGTCGTGCCAAATATACTGGAATTACTAATTTCCGACGAGCAGGCATATATCAGCAAATAAGCCTGACATCGTCCTTGTTGACTTCGATGACAATTCCATCTTCATCGAGTTCTATGCACCAGCAGAGACAAACATAGTCAGCAAAGAGGACGAAAAACGGATTAAATATAGAGAACTCCTGTTCGAGATTCGCAAGCTGTATCGAGGATTTAAAATCAAGCTCGTCGTGCTAATAATTGGAGTTCTGGGAGGAATAAGACCAACTTTCCTCGAAAACATCAAAAGTATTCCGGCCTGCCAACAACATGCAAATTCCATCGCAGGCCTAATGCAGAAAGCAGTGCTGCTGGAATCTCTCCGTCTGCTGAGGTCACATGAGATCCTGCAACCACTAACCCGATGGTAGAGGGAGTAGTTGCAGATGCCATCGATATAGCCCGGTGCAACTTGCAGCGGGAGGGATGGATATCGGAGCTACTTTTCTGCTGCGGACTGCACAAGTGGATTAAAAAATAATAATAATGTCTTTATTGATAATATGGGATTGGTGGTGAATATCGTAAAACTCTTTATATATATATGTATAACAATTTATTAGCATCAGAAATCCTGCGTATAATAACCTTTCGCACTCAATATAACGAAATTAAACAACTATCGCTCGCACTCAGCTCGCACGTCTGTTTTCGTTCGTCTCGAGTAACCAACAGTCTCGCCGCTCGCACGCCTCGCCCGTTGCGCCGTCTCTCTCAACTAACGCCATCTCTCGGCTTCTCCCAACAAAAACACACCCGCGGAAAGTTCAACATTATTTCAAACCCTACACTCGGCCGTCCTAATTAGGCATACGGCCTCGTATGTCCTCTTCAGCCTCGTTCCTATCGTCCACTTCGAGTTCACTATCATCGTTACTCACGCAGAATTTCATGAAATCAGCTGCGGTAGATGTTTGACGTGGACCCTCGTGTTCACTAACTTTATGAACAAGATAGCAATTATTACGCAGAACCTTTATGATTTCGTAAGGTCCCAAAAACTTGGACGCAAACTTTAGTCCTGGAGCTTGTTGAGTTCGCTTAATGGCGAATGAATCGCCTGGCTTATGCATCCTTCTTGAAAGGTTTTGATCCATTCATCCTCGAGGAACTCCCTTATGTAATCATCTTCGCGTAAGCGGGCGTGAGTTCTGAACAATACATGAAATGGTGTTGTTGCTATACTCCGATGCTTCGTCGTCTTCAGATATTGCTGTACAATGTTCAAATACTTGTACCACTATTCTGGTTTTGGAGTAACTACCTTCGCTACGAGTGGAAAGAGCGTACGGTTAAGGCGCTCACCTGCCCATTCGCCCTCGGAATACCCGTCGTCGTAAGCGAGTGTTGGATACCTTCGCTTTTGCAATACTTCTTGAAGTTACTAGATTTAAAAGCAGCACCTCGATCAGAGACGATTCTTCTGTGATTTGCGAATATAGCTGTCTGTTTTTATAAATTATTGATCACTTCAGCTGCATCTGTAGATTTCGCTGCATAGAGCCACGAGAATTTACTGAAATCATCCACTACCGCAAAAACATGTTTATAGCTTTTTCTCGTAGTTGCCAGCGGACCAAGATGATCAACGTTGAACGTATCGAGTGGGGCCTCACCTTTATCTATTGAAGATAGAAAACCCTCTTGTTTTCCTCGTTTTTTTCTGCCAATATACAATCAATACAGTTGCTCACAAGCTTTTCTATTTTTGGGCGGAGGTTCTGTATGTAATGATCTCGCTTGATAATTGCTTCGGTTTTGGCAATTGAAAAATGCCCCCTTTCATGCGCCCCTCTAATTACATGGTAGTGCATCTCTTTTGGTACCACTAGAAAATACTCATTTTCGATTTCTTTAAATAATAGCCCTCCCTGTAACGCATAACCAGGGGTTTAGTTTTTCATGGCTCGTTGTGTAAGCCTCTTCGTATCCTCGTCGTCCTGTTGAGGTTTTCTTAGTAGAATAGTTAAGGCATCATCGCTCTCATCAATGAATAAACAAGTTGGCAGTGGACTCCTGCTTAATGCATCAACGTGTGACATGCTTTTTCCTGTGCGATGCTCAATTTCGTAATGAAATTCCTCTAATAGAAGAGCCCACCTCGCGACACGAACACACAAATCGCGTTGTGACATCGTCAGCGTAAACGCACGGCAATCGGTAACGATTTTAAAATTCAACCCGAGTAAATATATTCTGAATTTTTTGAGGGACTTCACAATTGCAAGGACCTCGAGCTCATAACTCGTATATTTTTCCTCCGTTGGGGTCGTTTTGCCGGTCGCGTAATACACCGGGTGCATCACATTATCATCGCTGTTACGCTGCAATAATATTGCACCGTATCCTTACATAGACGCGTCGGTGGGAAGTTCTGTCACCGCGCCGATCATATACAAATTCAACACTGGCTTATTAACTAATACGAGTTTTAAACAATCAAAGGCTTCCTTTTCGCGTGTATCGAATTTAAATTTCAATTCGGCTTTTATCGATTCGGTTAACGGTGGAGCAATAATTGAGTATCCCTGAACGAATTTCCTAAAATACCCTGCCAAACCCAAAAACGATTGAACCTCTCGGATATTGTCGAGTACTGGGAAATTTCTTACCGCTTCAGTCTTACGCACCGAAGGCCTAACGCATCCGATTTCAATAACGTGACCCAGATATTCAACTTGTCTCTGTAACAAGTTACATTTTTTCCATTTAATTACAAGACCACTTTGACTCGCTACTTCTAACACGCGTTCAAGATTAAGTATTCCTGTTTCAAAATCGGCCAACGGAACTATCAAGTCATCCATGTAAAATAAAACGAAGCCCTCGCGAATCAATTCTCGGAAAACTACGTTACGAACTTTTGGAAGTTCGCGGGAGAGTTACAAAGGCCAAAAGGGACTCTAAGGAATTCATAGTGCCCGTCGGATACTATAAAAGACGTGCACTTTACACTTGACTCGTCCATTTTAACATAGAAAAGTGTACTGTGTAACGGAAAATTTCCTAAAAGAAATTTCGTTAGCCAATTTAAATTTTCTCTACACATATATATTTTCTTATCTCTACACAGATATAATTTCTTATATCTATACATATGTTGGTATTGGTATTGGTATTGGTATTATCTTCATCAGGCTCGGGGTGAACCCCAGAAATCAGCACACTTAGCTGTTTGCCTTTGTATGCTATTCCGGATGCTATTCAGGGTTCCGTTGGATAGCCAACTGCTTTGCAGAATCTCAAAAGTTGTCCGAGATTCCGCTCCGCTCCTTGCTCACAAATGGAGAGTCCAGGTTTCTCCGCCGAGCCTCCATCAGTGCAGGGCACTCGCATAGGAAGTGAATTGATGATTTCTCCTTGTTTTCATCACATCTAGTGCACATCGGTGAAGGTTTCCTTCCTACGGTGTGACTGTGCTTGTTTAAATTTCCATGTCCGGTTAGGATTTCGATGGAGATTCTTATTTCTGTTCTGTCTAATTCGATCAGTTTTTCAGCCCATCGGTCCGCCTGCAGCTCTCCTGCGAGGCTTTTGGTTGTGCTGCATTTTTTGTTTTTGATCCACTCTCTAACCTGTTGGGATTTCATTTGTCTCTCCAGTAGGTTGAGTCCTTCTTGAAATGACAGTGCTACCCTCCTAGTCAAGTCAGTTTCATTAACTATTCCCGACTTGGCAAGGGTGTCCGCTCTTTCATTTCATTTCCGGCCCATATGGCCAGGTATCCAGGTCAGGCTGAGTTTGTTTCTTATAGCCAGGTTACGTAGGCAGGTCTTTGTATCTCTGACTAAAGCTGATTTGACGACTGGATTGTCTACCGCTCTCAATGCGGCTTGGCTATCCGAGCATATCCATATCGTTTTATTTGTCACTTCCTTCTCCATGAGGGTCTCGGCACACTTGAGGATTGCCGCCACCTCTCCTTGGAAAACAGTGTTAAATTTGTTGAGCTTGAGGGAAAAGCTCTCCCGCAGCTTCGGTCCGCAGTATCCTGCGCCTACACCCTGGTTGGTTTTGGACCCATCTGTGAACCAGATGATGCCATTCCTGGGTATTGCTGATTTATTTTTCCAGTCCTCCCTATTGGGGAAACAAACCTTAAAGTTGTTTTCCCCCGTGTGGTGTGTCTGGATCTTATCTTGTGGTTGGTACCATATGTCTCTCAGATTTCCCCGAAAAAAATTGTTGAACCAATCTTTCTGACCTGTCAAGCTTCCCAAGCACTTGAGTCTATACACGGTTCTCATGGCTTCGCATTTTACTGCCTGAGCCATGGACGGTACGCCCAAAAGGGACCTCATTGCGGCTATGAGTGTACTCTTCCTTACTGAGCAAATGCCCCTGAGGAACATAGCCTGTACCCTGTTCAATTTTTGTTGAACTTGGGTCTTTTCTGCCCTCTACCACCAAATTTGCGAGGCATAGGTAATCCTTGGTAACACAATCTGTTGGTAGATCGAGAGCAGCTGTTTCGGTCCTAGACCCCAACTGTTACCAAGAGCTCTCCTACAATGCCAGAAAGTAGCAATTGCTTTGTGACATTTGTTTTCCAGGTGACCATTCCAGTTTTTATCCAGGGTTACTCCAAGATATTTGGTTGCGCTGGCATATGGCACCTGCTTCCCGCCAATCACCATTTCCCATAGTTTTTTGATCTTATATCTTGATGATGACGGCAATTTTTTCCGGTTGTATCGATAGCGCTTTTTGGTTGCACAATTTTTCCACAACCCTCAGGGCTTCTTGGACAAGCTCCTGCAAAACTTCCTCGTAGTTGCCTCTAGCGAGGATAGCAATATCGTCCGCCAATATATTCAATCGCATAGATTCCGCTATCGTTGAGTTTCCTGATCAAGCTATCAGCTACCAGGTTCCAAAGAGGTGGGGACAACACTCCACCTTGAGGACAACCCTCAGAGATCATCCCCACCACTAGAGTACCCTGCCATTCCGTATAAATATACCTATTTCTAAGGGTGCTCACAATCCAACTTATGAGTTCCTTAGGCACCCCATATCCTTCAGCTCCTTTACGTATTACTTCCACTGAGGTGCGGTTAAAAGCACCCTCAATATCTAGGAAAGCACCGATGCACGTTCCCTTCGTACTGAGTTGCTTCTCTATAAAGCCCGCGGCTGACATAAGTGCCAACTCAGCAGATTTGCCAGCCTGATAGGTATACTGTTCTCCATGAAGTGGTGAGCGTACCAAAGGACCTTCTATAAGATACCTCTCAACCAATCTTTCCAACAATTTTAATAGGAAGGATGTTAGGCTGATCGGTCTGTAATCCTTTGCCTCCACGTAGTTCCTGTTTCCAACTTTGGGTATAAACGAAACTCGTGATTTCTTCCGTTCTTTAGGTGTGTAACCAAGCGCAAGGCACCCCCGAAGAAGTTCAGTCAATGGTCTCAGGATAGCCCCCAGGCCTTCCTCAAGGAGGGCCGGGTATATGCCATCCGGTCCCGGTGACTTGAACGCCTCAAAGGCCATTAGTGCCCTTACAACCTTGTTTGGATTTACAACTTGGGCAGCGATCCCCCAGTGCCTCCCTTTACTCGTAGTAGGCTCCTCGGGGGCACCGTTCGATCCCAGTTTAATGCTTGGAAAATTGCTTGTCAACAACCTTTCCAGTGTTTCCTTCGGAGATTTGGCAAACTCGCCATTTTCTCCTTTGATATCGTAGTTTACCATCATTTCCTTTTGATAGTATTCTCGCTAATTTTGCAGTAGAGGGTATACTCTCCGTTTCCGAACAGAACTCCCTCCATGCATTTATCTGAGACTCTCTAATCTGCCTTTTGTAGGCTTTCAACCTATCCTTGTAAGCCGTCCAGACTTCTGCTGTGTCAGCTTTCTTTGCTCGATTAAATAATCTCCTCGTCTCCTTTCGGCTACGCTCCAAAGCTGATCCCCAATTAAGCCTTCCCCTGTTGGGGTTTACTTTCTTGAGTGGGCAATTGGCTTCGAACGATCTCATCACAGCTCCCCTAAGAAAGACCTCTGTGTACTCAAGATCGTTTTTCGCTCCATACTTGCCTTTGAAGCCCTTCATCCTGGCTTGCAGACTTTCTCTGAACCCTTGCCAGTTCGTGCTTCTTGGATTTCTGGACCATTTCTCTGCAGGGTTAAACTGTTCCAGTTTGGCCCGAATCAGTTTGTGATCCGAGAGCGAGGGTTCATCAATAACCCTCCACTCCTGGACAGCCTCACGCATGCCTCGGCTGCATAGAGTGAGATCAAGGACCTCTCTTCTGTTTGCCGTTACAAACGTTGGCTCAACTCCCTCGTTCAAAATTTCGAGGTTAGTGTATATCAGGTATTCCATGAGGGCCTCCCCTCTCTCATTTGTGTCGGTGCTCCCCCACAGAGTACTGTGAGCATTTGCATCACAACCAATGAGGAGATCAAGGCCCGCATTTGCGCAGTACCTGACTAACCTAGTTAGCTCCTCCGGGGGAGTTTCCCTATCGTGCGCAAAGTAGGCTGATGCAATCACCAAGCTCCTTCCCCTATTCCCTGAGAGACTATGACCGAAGCCAGGTTTCTAGTAGAGAATTCCTGTAGCAGGGCAGCCTCCATGTTTTTAAGAACTACACATGCCCTCTGCATTTCATGAAGTCCACTGACGTAGACTGTGCCAATCCAACTCAGGCCCCGAATCTGGCCTTTCTAGCACCACAGCTCCTGTATTAGTGCAATGGCTGGTTTTGTATGCGTCACTTGCAGGTCCCTCATAAGTTGAGCTGAGGCACCTTTGCAGTGATGCAAGTTAATCTGGAAAATTTCCGCACGACCGTTAGCCATTAAAGCTAACTCGCGCTGGAAGCTCCCGTCGCCGAACTTATCGGGTTTTTAGAGGTTGGCCCGAACACAACCTCTCCTGTCCCCAAATAAGCTCGGTAGCCGCGAGACTCCAGGCGCTTGGCCGAGTCTTCGTCCACGCCGAGTACCAGAAGGGTGCCATGCGGCAACTCCTCCCTACGGTGGACAACCCACGTCCCGACCCTCAACCCAGCATTCTGCCTGTCCAAGATCTTAAGCAGGATGCTAGTCTCCTTCTTGGGTGGTGGCGCGAGTACCGTCATTTTAACTCTCTTGACGAGTTCGTCAGGGAGTACAAGCCTCACCTTTCGGCCCCCATCAAGGGTTATCTGCGGAATTGCTTCCCGCAGCCAACAGGCACTCTCGTCATTCACACAAGCGAAAGTGTCAATTCCTCCTCTCAGGTGAGACTCCACGAACCTGGGTATGAAACCCCCTTCCGGGATGTCCACAACCCGGTCAATGATGACCCCCCTGAGTTGGTCAAGGCGCCCATCTCGACCCGCTCCCCTACGTCCTCGCCAAAGGCAATCAATACCCTTAGGAGTCCAGCAGCGGCCGTCGAGTATGACATCCTTGTTGCGGATTCTTGCCCCTGACTCTTGGCCTTCTTCCCTCGGGGTTTGGCCGTGGGATCTGAAATACTCCTCTCGGCCTTCCTTTTATCCCCAGAGGGAGGACCAATCGACTCTGTAGCGGTTGAGGTCGATCCGGGATGCTCTTCCAATCGGGTTCTATCCCCAGCCACGGAAGATGCCGCTTTTTTCTTCCTCGAACCGCTTACTCTCGGTGGAGGACGCTCCGGAAGGGGGAGGCCTTCAGCCTCCGCCGTTCTCTTCGCCTCCTCGTATGCTACCCACTTGGCCTTTCGCCTCTGTGCGCCGTTCAGCTCGAAGAGGAGCAATGCTTTTGAAAGATCCGCTTCTCTTAGCAAGTTTTGAGAATTGACGACCTCACGGACCCGATCGTTCGGCTGGTCTGTGCCGACGAATGCCTGATCGTGAAACGACTCGAGAGACCCACCGTACTGGGGAGCTAGGGTGCGGTGTCAAGCCCCTGCCGGCGGGTTCCACACGGGGGAGCGCTACGGCATGCCGTGTCCGTGCAGGCAGTAACCGCAGAAAGGGTTGGCCTTTAGCGGGCCGTGGCAACGTTAGAAAGGTTCTCTGAACCAACAGAAGCATCAAGGCAGGCAGCTTGTTGCTAATAAATGTGGTAGCTGACTTGTTGTATATCTTTTTTAAGTGTGCACAACCAGCGGTGCTGGCGCATCACTAAAATTTGGCCCCATTCCCCCATGGGGGGGGGGGGGGGTGTTTTAAACCCGAACGGGAGGCAAGACACCTTAAATAACTACACTCAGGTGTGCGCCGTTCATTCGGATCGGGCTTGGACGAGTGTCTTCCGCCGTACCGGTCTCCATCAGAGTGTCCTTAGCCACATCCGAAGTTACCTCCTCGGTGCAAGGCACCTGAGGCTCTTGTTTTCTTGTTTTTTGCATCTGTGTATCCATATGAGTCCCACGACAAGCTAGGGAAATAAAGGTCACACCTCACAGAGCCCCGCGATACGAGGTGAAGGCTATGTAAAATGGGAGGTCGCCCGGTATCCCAAGGGCATCGTTAGCAGTACAGCTTCCCCTGTACCATGCATCTCTAGGCACGATAACTCCCACCTATGGATTGGGGGATCCTTTCTTGGTCACGGCATCTCAGAAGTCCTTCGCCCCACCCCCTCCAGCCCGAAGGTCGAGGTGGGGCTTGAGTTTCTAACCTCACTCATACCCACAGTCATCGGAGAAGCCCGTTTCTAGAGCCCCGAGCCATTCATCGGAGAGCCCGGTTTATAGGGATCCGCATTCTCTCACCACTCACACTGCTATCGACTCAAGACCTCCTGTATGGTGTTTGTTAACCCCCCCCCCCCCCCCCCCCCCGCAGGGGATAGGAACCAAACGGGGGGGGGGGGGGATATATATACATATATCATTAATTAAATAATCTCGGACTTCATACCAAGGCGGTTTCCGCTGGACTGCCGCTACGTCGGTCGTCCTCCTCCCCTTCCATCGCTGTCTTTCATAAGCTATGCACCAAAAAAAAAAATCTCAAGCGGTTTGGGTTCACGTTTCACCCGTCGTACCCACCGTCGCCCTTGTCACAAAAAAAGAGATTGGTCCACCTGTCACTATCGGGAGCTTTACACCAGAAAAATCTCAAGCGGTTGGGTTCACGGTTAACCCGTCATACCCACCGTCGTCTTTGTCGCAAAATTGGACCATACACCAAAAAAATTTTCTTTGAATTATTTAATTTCCGTTATTCCGCTCTCTCTCTCTCTTTCTCTCTCTCTCTCTCTCTCTCTCTCTCTCTCTCTCTCTCTCTCTCTCTCTCTCTCCCCCTCTATCGCAGTGGGTGACGCGCTTTGACGATACATCAAAATATCGGATCGCGAAATATCGATATTTTCGCCTCAAAGTATCGATACAATATCGCCCATCGCCAGTCGACGGTCAATCGCGTTTGACATTTCTGTCATATTCGCTCGTTTTTATCGTGTAGATTTTATCACCGGTTTGTAAATTGGTTCAATCCCGTTCTTCAGATAAAATTTACGTTCCGTTATAAATAAATACTGCTTGGAAGAACGATTCGTCAGATAAGTTATAATAGACTTTTACTTAATATCTTATTTTAAAAAGCATGATTCTTTGGGGTTTGTTTTTCATTTGTTTCAGATTCACGGCTTCGTCAACGTAAAAGTGCGTAATTAGATCGTTGTGGAAATTGTTTTGTTTATTAGGGGTACGAAAATAGACCTTACCCTGTCTGGGATGTCCTTCCACGGAATCCAAATTTTCAATGCCTTGGCCCTGGTATTTTCCTTTTCAGCAGATTCTTGGTCCTGAGGTAGTTGAAAATCTTCTCTGCGGCAGTCTTCAATTATTATTCCTGCATATGAATTTTTACCGAGTGTAGTTTACGATTTCATTCATTTTTAAAAAGTTCGTTTTCAAGTAGGTGTTTTAGATTAATTAAATACGGGAATTAATTCTTGGTGTGACGGTTCGTATAATATGAAAACAAATCAAAAGATAGACAAAAATTAAATGTATATTTCGAGCTTGGACGTAAGCTACCTTTTTACAAAAAATTGAGAAGCCGAAAAATATGCTGGTTACCACTTCTGAAATTATAATCTACTGCAAGGTTTAAGACCGAATTAAAATACATTTTACTTATTCATTCAGATTCCATCTGACGGTAGCTAATTTAGCAGAATGCCATTTTTAAAAAAAAATACGTTTCGTCCTAGCTCCTCTGCATGGACTCGTCAGTAAGACTACGGAGGAACCTGCCGTATACATATCCAATTTGTTTAATTGAAATTGTAGCCATTTAAAAAAAAATGGACATTTTTTGAAAATAGTGAAAAAGGACAGATACACAAAAAATCGGTAATGAGATGTCATTACTCAGTGGGTATCTATCGAGAAGCCAATGAATAAATTTATTAACGTATAAGGCAGGTTCCTCTGTAGTCTTACTGACGAGTCCATGCAAAGGATCTGGGACGAAACGTATTTTTTAAAAAATGGCATTCTGCAAAATTAGCTGCCGTGAGATGGAATCTGAATGTATAAGTAAAATGTATTTTAATTCGGTCTTAAACCTTGCGATAGATTATAATTTCAGAAGCGGTAATCAGCATATTTTTCGGCTTCTCAATTTTTTGTATAAAAGTAGCTTACATCCAAGCGCGAATTGTACATTTAATTTTTGTTTATTTTTTTAATATGTTTTTATATTATACGAACCGCACACCAAGCATTTAATTCGTTGCTTTGCATCGTTAATCGAGGTGTTTTAGTCTTCATCAAGAATAGTTGATTTTATGCACAGGAGAGATAATATGGATTTTAATTCAATTTATAGAAACACTTTCGTCGTTTTGGTGGAAAGCCTTATCATTTTGGCCAACAGTTTTAAAAGATACAATTTCGGTAGGACATAGTTTACTTGTATTTTAAGTTTGTAAGATTAGCTAAAATAAATACGATTACCTATTTTACATTTTGTTTATTATAGCACTTTCCAGAGTGCGAACTCAGTGCATTTTTGAACATTGCACTTATGGGGTTCGGAGCACACTCAGACTGTGTAAGTTTGGGTTTTCAGTGGCCCAATATCTATAATTTTGCCTATTTGGTGCACATTTAGCAAAAAAGTACACTCGTCGCTCAAGCAAATTCTTTGGAGGAAATGCTTATCTTCATTTACTAAATTTGTCTTTGTTTCGCAAAAACTCATTCGCTGGTCTTCGTCACTATTACACCCAGCTCGTTTAATTCTGTCCTTTCCGGTTTTTGTTGGCTTCGTCCTTCACATACAGTGATACATTTCAAGACAAAGAAACAACAAAAACCCGAAGGGACAGAATTAAACGAGTTGGGTGTACATAACTCTTAATGAATGTGCGGTTTATACGGTCGATACCCATGTCTTTTAACACCATCTAACCAAACTGACGTTTGGATATAAATTGAAGAAGCGCGCGCTACTCGACGCATACGCCATATTGACGAACGAACCAATCACATTGCCAATAATGGCAAGATGGCGACGACATTATTTTCAAGTATTTAAAGTCTATTGTTTAGCCGTTGCGATTTCGGAAATTTTTATTGTTAAAATCACGTTTTCCAGATATAATGATTAAAATAAATTGAATTATAGTTTAAATTTTTCAAATATGGATCTAGCGCAAAAAATTCAAATTGTAAAATGGTTTTATGGTGGAATGAGCACAAGAGAAATTCGGGATTATTTCTCAGTTCAGTACGAAGATTCCCAAATTCCCTCGCGCTCTACAATCCAAAGAATTATTCATAATTTTGAAACGACAGGAAGTGTTGAGTCAAGAAAAAGGGAATGTACTGCTCGTGTGTGAAGAGAAGATTTCGATATGTGCTGCTATTGAGAATGATCCTCATTTGTCGACAAGACGAATTTCAAGGATGCTTGGCATTCCCCAAACGTCAGTTTGGATGGTGTTAAAAAAAAATGGGTATCGACCGTATAAACCGCACTTGCATCAAGAGCTATCTATAGTGACGAAGAGCAGCGAATGATGTTTTGTGAGACAATGACAAATTTAGTAAATGAAGATGAGCATTTGCTCCAAAGAATTTGTTTTAGCGACGAGTGTACTTTTTTTGCTAAATGTGCACCAAATAGGCAAAATTATAGATATTGGGCCACTGAAAACCCAAGAGAACTATTACAGATAAAAACACAGTACCCAATTAAAATAAATGTTTGGGTTGGAATAATAGGTTCACGAATCGTAGGTCCAGTCTTCATTATCGACAATCTAAATAGTGAACTATACCTCCAAATATTAGAAAATATCGTTACACCATTTCTACATGGAATAGAACATGCGGTAAATAATTCAGTCCATAAATGTTGAAATACACCAACTATTCAAAACCAATCCATTAAAAAATGTTTATGCACTTGAGTTAATAAAATGTTATCTGTTCATAATAATACTGCATAATTTTTTGGCACATATCAATTTAATCGAAAGAATTGTTTAAATTGATATGTGCTAAAAAATTAACTTAATCGTGCGTTAAATGCTCGAATTTTCAAAATCACTTTATTCACCAAATAAACACGCGATAACAATTTCTTAGCATATTTCTAAGTAATTATACAAAAGCAATTCATGAATATTTGGAAATCATTGATTGTAATTGGAATATCTGAACTTTGTGAATTTGTACTACTTTGTAAAAAATAAACAAATTACGTACGTTTCTAACATGAACAAATACTACTTTAGGAAGGAACAGAAATATGGTTCCAACAAGATGGAGCACCACCACATGGGACTCGGAATATATCTAGGCATTTAAACGAGAACTTCCCAAATCGTTGGATAGGTCGTTTTGGTCCTGTAAAGTGGCCAGCTCGTTCACCAGACCTCACTCCGCTTGATTTTTTTTATGGGGTCATGTTAACCCATTAACGTCCAAACGTCCGAATTTTCTGAATGATTTTCAGCGGCTGTTATTTTGATCAAATCGGTCCTAAAAAAATTTTGGAATAATCATTTCTGACGTGAAATTTTGTGATCTTTCAGAATCTGTCATCAGAATTTTTGAAAAATAAAAACAAATGAAGTTATATTTGTTTATTTAAAAAAAATAACGTTTTTTTCACGAAAAAATCTTCTTCAATTGATATTTTCGCACCGAAATCGGATCGGAAATTGTGTAGGTAGTACAAATCTTGCGTCCATGGACCCTTATCTTCAAAATGGGATGATGAGAACTTTGAAATTCAAGATGGCGACGTCCAATATGGCGGTTCAAAGCCGAAAAAATTAGGCTATTTCGAATTCTGCCGAATATAACAATGTATTTTGATGAGATTTCCATAAAATGTTGTATATTGTTGTATTTTTAGTCGCTGATTTCGAATCTGTTGCCAGATTCCTCAAATTCAAAATGGCGGATCCAATATGGCGGACGAAAATAAACAATATTTTTCAATTTTAGTGAAAATTTGCATATAGGGGTTTTTTGGGTCGCTGATCACGAATCTGTCGTCAGATTTCCCGAATTCAAAATGGCGGATCCAATATGGCGGCCGAAAATAAGCAATATTTTTCGATTTTAGTAGAAATGTGTATATAGGGGTTTTTTTGGGTCGCTGATCACGAATCTGTCGTCAGATTTCCCAAATTCAAAATGGCGGATCCAATATGGCGGACGAAAATAAACAATATTTTTCAATTTTAGTGAAAATTTGCATATAGGGGTTTTTTGGGTCGCTGATCACGAATCTGTCGTCAGATTTCCCGAATTCAAAATGGTGGATCCAACATGGCGAACGAAAATAAAAAATATTTTTCGATTTTAGTGGAAATTTGTATATTGGGGTTTTTTGGGTCGCTGATCATGAATATTTCGTCAGATTTCCCGAATTCAAAATCGCGGATCCAATATGGCGATTAAAATTTCGAAAAGTGCCTGGATTTTCGTCAATGAAACGAAATACGTCGATTAGCCGTCGATAATATCTCCGTTGCCCGACTCTTACCGCGAGGAGGTTGACGTAGGAAAGAGTCTTTTTTTTTTGTATTTTATATGATTTTTAACTTTTTTTTTCTATTTTTAATTTTTATATTTTTTTTCATTTTTATAGATTTTATCGTTTTTTTTATATAGTTTTTCATAATTTCTTTCAAATTTATAATTTTGCATAAATATTATTTTTTATTTTTTATTAGATTGTAGACATGTGGAACATATATAATTATTGCATTGAGTGCACTTTTTTTGTGTTCTACAAGAACACTGATTGAAATTTATACAATTTCTTTTAGTCGTTACCGTCTGAATCTTGTGTGTAGTACAATTACTACTTCTCTCAAGATATTTTTCAGCAATTTGCAATGCAACTTCTTTGGTCCCTACTTTTGTCTCATGACAAATCTGGTTTCTGAGCACTGTCGCATTGGCAATTGATGATTGTATCAACCTCATGAATATTGCCCAGGTCCACTTTTTTGACCGTATAGAAGGCATCAAATTGCTGCAGTGCGCATCGTGAAGATCAACTCCTCCCATAAATTTGTTGTAAACCGTGAATGCTGTCGGAAACGGTATATCCGTCTTTTGTTTTTCTTCTTTGGAATACCTTTTGACGGAAGAGAGTGGTGTAACACTTGCCATTGTTGAGAGCAACGAGACTGGTTTTGAATCCATTACTGTGATAAAATTAATACCACTATTTTTGTCATGTTTCACAGTAAACGTGCCTCTCTTTGCTTGCTTGTTCATTTCGTTACTTACACCAACTCTATTAGCCCTAACAGTCCCTGTTGCTCGTAAGCCAACTTTTCTCAGATGGACGAGCAAATCTGGATTTGAAAAAAAATTATCAAAATATAAATGATATTGTGTTATCTTTCTGGGCACAACTGACGAAAGGAGGTTTTGAACCATTTGTAGTACAACGCGACTCCCTACAGAACATTTACTCAGTTTTACTTCCTTATCAGAAGAGAAAATCCTCGATCCCTTTCCACAGTAAATATCGCAATCGAACAAGAATCCGTTGACACTACAAATCGCCCACATTTTTATGCCAAATCGTACAGGTTTATCCTTCATAAACTGTTTCAAAATCGTTCTGCCGTTAAACTTTACCATCATTTCATCTACTGATAAAGCAGAAGAAAAGAAACCGAATTGCATTGAATTTTTCTTAAAAATCTCCAATGCTGTACGTACTCGCCAAGCTCTGTCTTCTGCATTTTTATCATCAGGTTTTGATAATTTTAATTTTGATTTGATAACTTCAAATTTCAGGCGACTCATAGCCGAAGCTATAGGTTCACATGCAAGTAATCGATTACTGGCCCAATAATCTCTTTGAGATTTTCTTGGGTTAAAAATTGAGGTTATAATTATACCTATAAAAATATTTAATTCATCCATTGTAAGATTATAACCATTCAATTTCGTGGCTTCAATTATATGCTCTTTCAACTCTGTTGAAAAGAAACATTCAAATAGCTGAATAAAAGAAGAATTACGAATTTTCATTTCAGCATATGTTGAAATCAAAAGTATATTTTCAGGAACTTCATTACATTTTTTCTCACCGTCTAACCACTCAAATACATGATCTGGCTCCAATTTTAGTTGGTTTTCAGTGTAGTTTCCTAGAACTGTATGATAAGAATTCGTAGGAATATCATATAATGCAGGAGAATGTGAATGATCAACTTCTTGATCGCTGTCAACATTTTCTGGGTCAGAATCAGAATCCGATTCTCCGGAATCATCGTACGAAGGAATTACTCGTACTTCCAGATAATCGTCAGTCTCTTCAGTTTCTACATTTTGCCTACTTTGACGCACTTTTTGACGTTTGGCCTTCGACGCATTCATGTTGTCTTGCATACATCAAGCGAAATAAATGATAATATTCGACGCCCACGCGGCGTCTCATATACGCTGCTGCAACACATTCGATTTGCGTTTAACGCCCTTCCTGAGTCTCGCCACCTATGGACGTCGCGAAGTATCACAACAGTAGATTATGTGGCATGCGAGGTCGCGCGTAGCGTTCCAGACATAATGACGAGTGTTGGAAATAATTAGCAAGGAGGATAATGACATTCCATGTTATATACGATATTTTATGCAACAAATGAATTATTTGACGTGTTACTGGCCTATATAAAGGGACAAAAATATATACCGATATTGACCGATGGAGATTTAGCGGGTAATAATGAGTTCATTATTACCCGCTGAACGCATCGGGCAGTAACGGTTAGTTTTATCTCACTATGTCGGTAAATAAAACAGCAAAATCAGGACTATATAATATACACACACAACTGCACACCTACACGCACACGCACGCACAGGCACACGTACACATGCACGCGCGCGTGCGCGCGCAATTATAAGTAACGTATAATTTCCATAAACAATGAAAAAATATATACAATAAAAATGAAAAAAAAAATATATAAAAATTATAAATAGAAGAAAAAGTTAAAAATGATGTACAATACAACGAAAAATACTCGGATATTGGATCCGCGATTTTGAATTCGGGAAATCTGACGAAATATTCATGATCAGTGACCCAAAAAACCCCAATATACAAATTTTCACTAAAATCGAAAAATATTGTTTATTTTCGTTCGCCATATTGGATCCGCCATTTTGAATTCGGGAAATCTGACGACAGATTCGTGATCAGCGACCCAAAAAACCGCTATATGCAAATTTTCACTAAAATTGAAAAATATTGTTTATTTTCGTCCGCCATATTGGATCCGCCATTTTGAATTTGGGAAATCTGACGACAGATTCGTGATCAGCGACCCAAAAAACCCCTATATGCAAATTTTCACTAAAATTGAAAAATATTGTTTATTTTCGTCCGCCATATTGGATCCGCCATTTTGAATTTGGGAAATCTGACGACAGATTCGTGATCAGCGACCCAAAAAACCCCTATATGCAAATTTTCACTAAAATTGAAAAATATTGTTTATTTTCGTCCGCCATATTGGATCCGCCATTTTGAATTTGAGGAATCTGGCAACAGATTCGAAATCAGCGACCAAAAATACAACAATATACAACATTTTATGGAAATCTCATCAAAATACATTGTTATATTCGGCAGAATTCGAAATAGCCTAATTTTTTCGGCTTTGAACCGCCATATTGGACGTCGCCATCTTGAATTTCAAAGTTCTCATCATCCCATTTTGAAGATAAGGGTCCATGGACGCAAGATTTGTACTACCTACACAATTTCCGATCCGATTTCGGTGCGAAAATATCAATTGAAGAAGATTTTTTCGTGAAAAAAACGTTATTTTTTTTAAATAAACAAATATAACTTCTTTTGTTTTTATTTTTCAAAAATTCTGATGACAGATTCTGAAAGATCACAAAATTTCACGTCAGAAATGATTATTCCAAAATTTTTTTAGGACCGATTTGATCAAAATAACAGCCGCTGAAAATCATTCAGAAAATTCGGACGTTTGGACGTTAATGGGTTAAAAATGAATTATACAGAGGACCACCAGTCACAACACAAGACGAACTTCGTGACAGAATCATTGAAATTATTCAGTCGATAAGCTGAAATATTAACCAGCGTTCATAGTGAATTCTATGACAGATTAGGTTTCTGTACGGCAGCAAATGGTCGACATTTCGAAAACCTAATCAACTAATAAAACGTTGCATTGAATTAATAAATTATTACTATTAACGCTATTAATACAAATTTTTAACTTTCATTGAAATTTATTAAATATTGTTCTCCAATAAATGTGAGTTTATAATACCATAAATAATTTATACCCTCTGCCATTTACTATAAAATTTCCTACACCTCAAAGTTTTAAATCTATTTGATATTACGTCGTTATTTAAATATTTGATTGGGACATTTAGTTGTTTTAAATTTTATTGCATTAGTAAAATTTATTGTACATGTAAAATTAAACCAAACAACCCCTGGTCTGCAATGCCTTCGTAGGACAAACTTTTCGTAACAAGAAATTCTTACAAACAATTAGTATTAATTTTGTTACTTACGTTACATAGCATAGCATTTATTTTACTTAGCAAATGAAGTAAAAAAAAGTTCTGTATAAGAAAATGCAAATCAGAATACGATTTCACGAAAATAATCCGAATCAGTTTTCAGTTTAAATGTCAATTCAACAAAGCGTCAGCTTGGTGAAAAACCTTACTATTTCGGTTGGTGGTTTTAAAACAGACCATTTTGGAAGGAAGTGCTTCTATTTTTTGTTTGCATGACTAGCAAAAATAAATAAGGTCACGCATTCTGAAAAAGACGTGTTCATGTGGATGTTCTTTGTTTTCTTACCTCACTTTCCAATGAGACTTGCACTCGCCCAGTTTCTCCATTGGAACAACGTTAAAACTTGCACTGTCTGAGTGCGCATTGAGCCCATAAGGGCAATGTTCAAAAACTGCACTGAGTTTACACTCAGTACGCCCATTAGAAAATGCTATTATAAAAAATGTATAATTGGTAATCTTACTTATTTTAGCTAGTCTTACAAACTTAAAATAGAAATGAAATACATCCTACCGAAATGGTATCTTTTAAAACTATTAGCCGAAATGGTAAAGCTTTTCACCAAGTCGACAAAAGTGTTTCTATCAATCGAATTAAAACCATATTATCTCTCCTGTGCATAACGCTAACTACAGTCGTCCAAACTAAGTCAGCATCAGCTCAAACATTCTTGGTGAAGTCTAAAACACCTTCTCGAAAACAATTTTTTAAAAAAAAAACTCGGAAACTGCACTCGGTAAAAACTCATGCGCAGGAATGTTAATTGAAGATTGCCGCAGAGAAAATTATCAATCGCCTCAAGACCAAGAATCTGCAGAAAAGGAAAATACTGTGCTCTAAACTAGGCCAGATCCAATGCCAAGGCGTTGAAAATTTGGATTCCATGGAACGACATCCGAGATAGGGTAAGGTCTATTTTCGTACCCCTAATAAACAAAACAATTTCCATAACGATCTAAGTACGCACTTTTACGTTGACGAAGCCGTGAATCTGAAACAAATGAAAAACAAACCCCAAAGAATCATGCTTTTTAAAATAAGATATTAAGTAAAAGTCTATTATAACTTATCTGACGAATCGTTCTTCCAAGCAGTATTTATTTATAACAGAACGTAAATTTTATCTGAAGAACGGGATTGAACCAATTTACAAACCGGTGATAAAATCTACACGATAAAAACGAGCGAATATGACAGAAATGTCAAACGCGATTGACCGTCGACTGGCGATGGGCGATATTGTATCGATACTTTGAGGCGAAAATATCGATATTTCGCGATCCGATATTTTGATGTATCGATACTCACATCCATGTATCGGTCATCCCTAGTCTAGGTAGACTGTACGACAGTACTATTGCTTTCACGCCATTGGTCGATTCATGTAAGAAACATGGGTAAGGCTCGCTTCTCATTGGCTGAAGGCTATACATGGGTTTCCCTATGGCCCGCCTTGAGTTAATCACCCGGTATGTTCAGAGAATTTTTTTTTACATTTTTAAATAAATCATAATATACCGCCAAGAATAACTACCAACTTCATCTCCATCATGTTTATCAAAATATATGAAATTATGTAACAAACATAAAACATATATTAAAATTAAAGAGGGTAATTGAAACAATTTTACTAATCGTTATTATTGTAAAAATTTAATTTTGCGATAACTCGAGAACACAATCGATTTTGATTTTGGTATTAACGGATTTTGAACCTTACCCCCTCCTAAATGACCAACTTGGCCTACACTATTCGAAAGGTAATAAAAAAAATATTTCGATTACGAAATTTTCAATACTCAAAACACTATGTAGGGGCAGTAAAGCTAAAAACTTGTTTTTTTTTTGTAATATTATTCTTTTGTGACGAGGGTTTACAACAGAGTCTGGTAAAAAATCATAGAGATGGGATTTTTCCCTACAAATAACCATAATTTTTTGCAAGACGCATAACCTCAAAATTGGGTCCGAAAAAAATTATTTAAGATTTCAGTCAGTGTTTTTATACCCAGGTTTTGAAGGTACTAGATTTGAAATATGTGTTTTTATGCATTTTTTCTGGATCTTCATGATGCCTCTACTAGTACCCGAAAAAAAATGGTGGCACACCAGAATTTTAGCTAAAAACTATTCTTTTTTGCGTTTTTTGAGGTTTTTATAGGATTGTAATATATTTGGATGACTCAAAATAAAATTGTTTTCTTATTTTTTGACGCTATATGATGCTGAAATCAGATTTGAGATATTTTTGCTATACACCTCAGGATCTGCCAACAACTGGTCTTTTTGGGCATTTCTAACTATTTTACTAGGTTATTTTGCATTTAAAAAGCCTGGAGCAACTGGTTTTCTTCATAGATTTAAAACATCTGTTTTTAAATATTTATTTCATAAATATTGCACAATTTATTATTTTCCAGTAGGCCAAGTTTGAACCTAAATAAAGCTTATGGCAGAATTATTAAGAGTTTTTTTTTATTTATATTGTTAACGAATTCTAAATCGTACAAGATAATATAATAGAAAAAGATGTAAAAATTATATCATAAACTTAGTATAATGATATAAAAAATATTTATACTTACATCATAACCAAGAATATTCAGTTAAGAATAGGAATACATATGACCGCTTTCTATAATAAAAATATTGCCAACGATTTTCCAAGTTTTTATACACATACTGTTCTGCGAATGTAAACAATAGAATCCATGATGTAAATAAACAAATCCCGAGTTGAAATGTATATATATTTGGTACAGGGAGGTATAAATCAAAACCATGCAAGAGTGCCCGTCACAAAAAAAAAAGAGTGAGCGAGCAGCGACACCTAATAGCAGCTTGCAATTACCTTTGGCATAAGTCGTATCGTTAAGGGGAGTTCTATTGGACCGGTCGGTAAGGTAGTAATTTAAGCTACAACATGTACATAAAAAATTCTGTACGGACAATTCTAATAACAATATATGAAATCCGAAAAAATATAAAAGGCATTTGCCGAATTTTCAGGAGTACGTGATTTTCCTTATTCCGAAAAATTTTTTTTGTATTCTCAACCAATTTCTTTGATATTTTTTTGTGGAGATCACATATATTGATTCAAATTTCTAGAACAGTGCCCGAATTTAAAAAACTGATTCATTCACTTCTAATATATAATATATGTTTCGGTGTAAAATTAGGTTTTTTTACATGCGAATTTCTTATTATTTCCGATATTTTGAAGATCTGAAAGTATTTTCATTGTGAAAGTGATACCCGTTTCATTTGCTATTATTGTGCGCTTTACTAACCATTAATAGTGGGCATTATTCTTATACTGATTTTTTATGTACAAAAATGTCAGGAATTGAATGGTAATATTTATTTATTTATCAATAATAGTTGAGGAAGCGAATGAAGATTTTTCCATACCGTTTTGAACAGGTATGGAACTTCAAAAAAATTCGATTTTACTAGATACCGTTCGTACGCAACTAAAAATATTAAAAATGTTATTACAAAATGGTCGAATCATAAAGAAATACTTAAAAACATCATTCCCTGCATTCAGCTAGGAAGTATAACTTGATAAAAGCGTTCCGTATTCTTACAAAATATCAGTTTTTGGCATATACTGAGGTGTATAGTAAAAATATCGCGAATCTGATTTCAGCATCATATGGAGGGTCAGAAAATACGAAAACGGCTTTATTTTGAGTCATCCAAATGTATTACAATTCTATAAAAACACAAAAAACGCAAAAAATAATAGTTTACATCTAAAATTCGGGTGTGCCACCATTTTTTTTCGGAAACTAATAGAGTCATCATGAAGATCCAGAAGAAATACGTAAAAAACATTTATTTCAAATCTAGTACCTTCAGAACATGGGTATAAAAACACTGACTAAAAACTTACATAATTTTTTTCGGACCCAATTTTGAGGTTATGTGACTCGCAAAAAATTGTGGTTATTTGTAGGCAAAACCCCCACCTCTATGTTTTTTTACAAGACTGTCTGTTTTAAACACTCGTCACAAGAGAAGAATATAAAAAAAAACACGTTTTTTAGCTTTACTGCCCCTTCGTAGTGTTTTGAGGATTGAAATTTTTACATTCGAAATATTTTTTGATTACCTTTCAAATAATCTAGGCCAAGTAGGACATTTAGGAGGGGGCACTTTCACTATTCTTATTCTGCTATAGCCTTTCGGGAAATGTAACCGGGCCCGCAAATCAAGGTGAATTGTGCTGGGTCCTTCCTTATCTTTCCATGGCTTAGTGTTACTTACATTGTATCGTGATCGCGCCAACGAAGCCGCGGGGTTGTACTATTACTAATACTTAATACTAATTATATTGTATACTTATGGTCGAATAAAATATTTTTTATGAATATTAATTAAAAGTAAAGAGTGCAATTGAATTCTTTGTTTTCACATTTCATTCATCTATGGCATCAATTTCACTCGCGCTCTATCGAGCGTGTTTCGACATGCGTTGCGTCGATGCATTCCGCAACACAGAAATATATTGTGCTCTATTTTTCTATGAACTTTAAAATGAAATGAAGCATATTAGAAAAGAGCATAAAATTGCAATTTTCATATACTTTGGCGTATTTTACGATATCCAGACATTTCCAAGGAATATTAATTATTTAAGATTAAGTAAAGAAATTAACATTTTTCGACTACATATAAACAATAAGAATGTCCCAATTTTAGACAATCAATATACAACTAAGGAGGTAAATAAAGATGGAATTCGAAAATAAGCGTCACTATACAGTGCAACCCCACTGGTTGATCTCTCTCGGGTTGAGCCGGTATTTCATGCCTTTCTTCCCTCCACCATTTGTTTAGAGCTGCGGCGCTATCACCACGTGCAATAGGCATGGGCCTGTTTCATATCACGCGACACTTCGGTGGGCGGGACGTATCGATGTGCAACCCAAGATGAAGCGAGTCCCAGCATGGAGCAACCAATGGGGTTGCACTGTATTGCTAGTGCTCGTATCGCTTATGAAATTATTGTCGTTATATGTAACCTGAAAAAATTATTTTACTATTGGCAAAAATGAAAACAAAACTTCACCTATGTGTTACACTATACTGTAAAAAGCGTTTCGCACCAGGTTGTCATTTTGGTCTGTTCAGCAGGGCAATGGTAAGCTAGCCCTAATAATAATTATTATAAGACAATAACTGTCGTCGCAAATTAATACTTTTTACATTAAATAAAATATACGACATTTGTTACAAACTAAGATCGAATAATATAAATTCATAAATCGGTGTACGTAAAAATCTTTTTTAGACTATTAACAGTTAATAAACTTTTAAAACATCCGAGTATATCCGAAAAATCTCTCTTATTTTATCGGACTTGCATTAAAAAAACTTACCAAGGAAAATTCCTAAATTAATCATGAAATACAGCATTTATAACATTTTTCAAATGAATTTCAGTAATTAACCGGGATTCAGAATTTTGTCTATCATTTTGCATAGAAAGTTATGTATATGTTGTTCTGTACAATTGAAAAATTAACCGAAATAAATATGAAGATAGTATCGTTCATACCCTTGTTATTTTCCCAGTGAAACTGTCAAATTAATAATTATTATCATATAATATAATAGACGTGGGGGTTTATCAGCACAGATGTTTGCGATAATGACGGTAGTATCTTACTGCTATTAGGTGTCCTAACCCAACAGGGTGAATGCAATGTGTTACATAAGTCGGATGAAGCACCGTGCTTTTGGAGGTTGCGCATGAAAATCCCTTTTCAATCCGGCAGTCTGTCAAACCCAAAACGTGAAGTGCATGTTACGCTGTCTACGCGTTAGGATCGCCTGTGGTGTTAAATTTACCCTACTTTCCTGTCGAAGTATCCGTTTGCCAGATTTCCTTCAGTGTGCCGTATTTCCGAGTGTATATACAGTATGTTTACATATACGCAAGTGTACGTAATGTGTCAGAGTAGGGTAAGAGGAGAAGCTGACTGTTCACTAGTGAGAAAAGTTAACTAATGCGGAACGCCAGTAGTGTGAGTGTCACTAGTCTCGAAGTCTACTGCCCTATTTGAAAGCGCCTTTTCACTAACATAACATACATATTACTTATATGAAATGTCGACGATTAAAGCAATAACGATAGCGAATTCGCAAGATTGCATTTTACATGTAATATCGGAAACATTAAAAGATCCTGAAAAAATTGCTTTACGGATTCTTTCCGATTTCGATGATTTTGGTTCTGCACGCACGTCACACGCATTTTTAAAACATTTCTATTAATCATAAAATTATTGTAAATAACAATATATTTAAAACTTTTGTATATTATTTTTGTTATCATTTTTTTAGTATTGAAATTTGAAATTTTTAAATATTTTTTTGTAAAGTTTACTCATTCCGTAAATAGAAATTTGGTAAGTAATCCCGCCCATAAAGGGTTTGTGTTATGGTGTGCATCGGATATCACGATAGGTCGAAGAGCTTGAACTCGATAAGAAGCAATGCTCTTGGAAACTTTACCCACACATGGACTTTGAGAATTGACTCATTATCCGCTCGAATACAAGAGTTTTTCGGTTTTTCTTGCGGGAAAGTAATGACTGCTCTTACCCATACGCGGAACAATTAATCTGCCACAGTTTACAGTCCTCCAGAAGTCCTCCGCGAGATCGACATTTACATAATAGAATATTAATATATATAATAAAGGGAGAGATTTGCCTCCCTTTGCTGTTCAAGTGAATTGGAGTCCTTGGACAAATGATGAGGGTTTGCACTTCCGCTTCATCAGCGTGGCTGGACCAGAACGGGTCTCGTGAAATAACTAATCCATCTGTAAACTATCCGTCTTACATATATCCTGACCATCCTTTCCACCCCTAAGGGCTCGGATGAAGGCTGTCACCGAGACGTAATGCGCAATTGATTCGCAACGGAAAAGTTTTTACTCGAAGAGGGTGTTTAGCCTCACTCGAGACGCAGAAGAATGTACGAGAATTACCTATTAGTCGCCTTTTACAACAGGCAGGCAATATCTTGGAAGTTGTCTCTACCGCTTCAAGACGAACAGCTTGTAATTTTTAAAAAATTATTATTATTATTTTATTTTTTTTTTTACAATGGGGGTAATGCATTAGGCACCATAGCGGGTTGACGATGGTGGATAACCCCCCGTGTATCGGACTCCCTCACTTTCGATATTAACGGTAATGTTTACCGACTAAAACCCTAATCTCCCTTGCATCTCCATAATCAACGTGCGCAGTCTGCAGCAGAAACGTGACTCCGATATTCATCTTTTCCGCTGCAGACTGTACCAGGCCATTTCACAACGGCAACGACTTCCACTACCATTCGGTTAGTGGTTTTATTATTATGATTCTTATTCTGAATATTATTAATTATTTTAGTTTACCATTTCTTAATCCTATTCTTTGTAGATGTAGAATAAAATATAACAATATTTAAAAAATACTGATAATTTAAAATCGGTTTTACAAATTATTCACATCTTACGTGTGACATTTTTATTAACATGTTAATTACGTGTACATTTCGCGTGATTGATGACAAAATCAACATATGCTTGTAATATTGTCAACACTTTGATTTGCACGAGTGAAATTTATACTTTTTTATATTACGATGTTTTTTAACTAAATAGGTATGAGTACTATGTGATTTATATTCACAGGGATCCCACAGGGTACAACCCAAATTATACTTGGGAAGCTAGTTCATTTATGAGGAAGTTTGATGACAAGTACAATTTAATTCTGTCTATTAAAAATGAAGCAACCGGCTCACTAGGTGAAATAAACACTTCAAAATCAGTTTCGAACTTCATTGACATACATGGAATAATAGTTCCGGAACTCTTGGAGAATTTTATCACCAAAATGCACGAGAATCTAAAAAATCAACACAAAGACAAATAACAATTTACATATAATGTTGAAAATAGTAATAATAATAAAACTATAACTTTTATATTTGATAAAATAAAAAAGTTGTTAGCTATGAAGTAAAAATAAGTTCAGTGTTATATTTTTATGTTCACAATTGGTACGCAGTCTACATTCTACCCTCCTATAAACCTTTGTATGGTGTTATACACAAAAATACATCTCTGTTATTAGTGAAAGTGATATAACATGTATGCTTCTTGTTTAAAATTTCGCATGTATACTATGCTTTATTACGAGTTTGCAATCGTGCAAATTTCAAAAAGATAATTAAAATAACTAAGTACATAATATATAATCGCATGGTGGTAATAAAAAAAAATATGTTATCATGTATTAAGGGCAGGAATGAAGTCATTGCAGCGAGGGAATATGATTTTTCCTAGTGGAATAGTATAGTATTTATAGTGTTTTTCCTATTCCAGAAATGTGAAATTTTACATAACGGGTCCGCCATATTGGATCCACCATTTTGAATTTCGGTAAACTGACTCAGGATTTGAGTTTAGCGATGACTGAAACCTATGAGATGGTAATTAGCAAATTTCACACCAATTTTGGTTGTCTCGAAATGCACGTATATCTACTGAGCACATGACAGTCGCCATCTTGAAATTGGTTTTTATGGCACATTACTGCTTCCGTAAATCAAAATAGGTCATACAAAACTCGTAATAACTTATTTGTACGATTTTACTACAAAGAAAACCTAGCAGATCCGAAATAATAGCATTTTCTTCACTTTCAAAAATTTTCAACGTTCAGACGCCATTTTAAAATGAAAAACAAAATAAATCAAAATATGTGAATGTATAATTTTGAAGTAAAACAATCTGGAACACGTTTCTGACAGATTAGAAGGTGATCTGAAACCGGTATCATATTCAAAAATGGATTTTAAAAAAAAATTGTAGCTAAAAAATCGCGTTTTTTCAGTATTTTTGTGAAAAACTGTGTTAAACGTTATTTTTCGAAAATTTCAGTAGCGCCAATGGAAAGAGCGACCTCAAAACTAGTCGGATGTAGATTTTTCCATTTTTTTAAAATTTTTCTTTTATGCATAAAACGATGCTGAAATCCATGTGCAAATTGTGCACATTTGGGACTTAAAGGGTTAAAAGAATCAACGTTTCGGACCGCTCGGGTCCCTCTTCAGGAGTCAAAAACATTATGAAGAGTTTTTAATTATTGACTCCTGAAGAGGGACCCGACAGGCCCGAAACGTTGAGTCTTTTAAAGTTAATTTTTATTTTTTTTTGTATATATTTTTTAAAGAGTTTTAAGTTTTATTTATAATTTAAAAATTTTTTTTTGTATGTTTTCAATTTTAAATAAAGTCTTAGTTTTAAAAAGTGATAGTGTCTTTAAATTGATGAAGAAGGAAGAAAGAAGAAATTTTTAATTTTTTTTTCAAGTGATAGGCAGAGCCCATAAAATTTATATTTATTTTCCAACGAGAACGTTTTTCATTAAGTCATCCACACGATGACGTTTTTGGAAATTTTCATACAAATGGAACTAACACATCAAAAGTTATGAATATTAAAAAAATTTATTTATTAATTGCCTTTTATTGTGTAAGTTATCTAATCCGCGCCGTAAACATCAAAGAGTTTTTATATATTAATCCGATTTTTATGAAACTTTCCCAAAAAAATTTAAATTTCTCTTTCTATATGTTCTGATATATGGGGTTTGACACGGGGAGCGCTCTCTTTAGCACAATATCCAATATGGCGCAGTACAGAGCCAACTACTCGAAATGATGTTTAGATTATAGCGGTAGAGTAAACATATATAGTGTAATCGCCATAATCCAGTCACTGATGACTCACTACATTATGGTTATGTATATGCTAATGTAACATCCATTAATAATAACATCATTAGTTTTGTATGTCGTAAAACAGTTTTTTTACAGGGTTATGAATCTAGCAATGGTAGCATGCACTATACTTTTACATTTTCTCATTGCCAACAATTTGTTAAGCATTTTTATACGTGAATAATCATTACTATTAAACGAACTTGTATTTCGTACATCATCATTCATTTTTCAACCCTTATGCTCAGTGAAGTAATGATAAAATTCATTACCATCAACGATGTTGCATTTGTTACATGGACAATAGTTTTTAAACACTTTTATTAATTGCAGTAGTGATCAAATTCATCAACGATCTCGTCTTTTTTACATTGGTAATAATTTTTCAAAGTTTGTATTGTTCAAACTAATGGTAACATTCTTTACCGGCAAAAAAATTTACAATTTTATGTCAATGAACACTTTTTTCCATTTTTATGACCTATCAACAGCATCATTTATTACCTTCGACGACTCAGCTTTAACTTAATTATTATTGTACTACATTATAGTACACTAACTAATATTTTTATAACCTGGTTCCAAGTAACAGGAATTTTTTCCTATTCATTACACCAAGCATGGAACTTTTTTCTGATCAAAGTATTGATAACATTCATTACCATCAACGATCTTATCATTTTTACATGGACAATACTTTGTCAACATTTGTATTGATCATCAAAACAATGGTAACATTCATTACCAGCGAACAAATTTACAATTTTCACGTCGCTCAACACTTTTTTACATTTTTATGAATCCAGCAAAAGTAACATCCATTACATTCAATGACTTCTCAGCTTAATTATTACCAGAGCTGTCAAATTAATTTATACGAGTCTGGTAAGAAGCGAATAAACTTTTGATACCTGATTATTTGCACTTAAACGTTTCATATATTGTATTTTGTTTAATCGATACCAGAGCTGTCAAGTCTATTTATACGAGTCTGGTAAGAAACGAATAAACTTATTATAGAAGATTATTTGCATCTAATGTCATTTCATATATCGTATTTTGTTTCAATGGTACCCGAGCTGTCAAGTCTATTTATACGAGTCTGGTAAGAAGCGAATAAACTTTTTATTGATGATTATTTGCATTTAAAGACATTTCTTATTTCGCATTTTTTTTAATTATTATCAGAACTCTCAGTCGGTGGAGTCTGATAAGATGCAAATAAATCATTATTGTTAAAAAAATACCTGGAACAATTGGTTGGTGGATTCATCAGTGAATCTGCAGGCTGCTTCCCCGTGGTCGTTGTGCCGTTGTGTTGTCTTCCTCCTCGTCTTTTGTCATAGCGCTTGCGGCAAAACTTAGAACTTATGCATGATCAAATAAGTATTTATTTAGAAAATTCAGTGATGTCATTCAAAATTTTGGCTACACAAAGACCTTTTTATACGTCTCATAGAGTTGTGAACAAAATTTCATCGCAATCGGTGGAAAATTGAGGACGTAGGGTCCCGAATAAAATTCGAGTCGACTGAAATCGACTGTGACATTCGGTTACTTTTTTTTACAAAATTTGGCGATATTTTTCCAAATTTCGACTGCACAAAGGCCGTTTTATACGTCTCATATAATTGTAAAAAAAATTTAATCGCAATCGGTGAAAAATTGAGAGCGTAGGGTCCAGAATAAAAAGGGCCTAAAATTCAACGGGCATTTAAATTTCGTTTAGAAACCCCTTAACGAACAACTTTCTCGCAGGAAGTTTAATGTACCTTGAAATTCGGTCGATAAACGAAGCGCCCAAAGTTTGCAGTACAGAATATTCGTATTATCTTAGAAAAAAAAATGCTAACATTTTTGTTTATAATATACATTTTGACTTTTTCTTTCATCATTTACTTTCAGAAATTTCTAATCTGTAACCTCCATTTGGTTTTATTCCCAAATTCGTGAAATTGAGCAAATAGTCATGAGTTGAAGTGAAAAAATATAAAAAATGTCTACTTTTAAAAACCCCTTATAAACAATACTTTTTATAATTATTTTCTAGTTGGTTTTATTTTATGCATTTATAGAATTTTATTTCATAATGCTAATTTTCCTAGTAAAAAAAAAGTAGTTTATAAATTTTACTTATATTTTAAATAATAGCTAAACAAAACGCAGACTTTAATCTATTGACCTTAAGTTCGAAGAATTTTTCTAATTAAGTGAAATACGGTATTTAAATAGCGATATTTTTATTACAAAATAAGCAGAACTCTTTTATTAAAATATAGTTTGATTAGTTATATTATATTTATCTAAACTTATACGACATTAATGATGAAGATTTCGTAATGTAAAGATTTAAAAGATTCGGAAAAAATAGAAAAACTTTATGATGATATTGCCGTTGATTTCTATAAAAATTGTTGCAGTAAAATAATTCCCAAAAACTTTGCTGTCGATAATCGGTATAGAAACTATTATTATAACCTAATAACTTTAACCTGAACTATTACTAAACCTAATAATTATTACATAATAAATTTTAACTACGAATTCCTTTCATTTGCCTTTAGTTAAAATAAAATTAAAAATAATAAAATCAATATTAAAGGATAAAGGAAAGGAATTATTCCCCGCTTTAAATACACTTTTAGCCTATTCGCGGGTCGGCTCTCGGGTGGATACGTCGGACAAACATTTGAAGATATTTACAAGACAGTATATTTACAACACCCACCCAGAGCCAGTCCCTCCCATTATTGCGCCCCGTAGAGCGCCTTGACCCCTCTCTATCGCATTTGCACGAAGTCTGGAAAAACTACGGAAAACCCAGACATATACAGTCGACGAACTACTTTATCATCAGAGGATACCCTCTTTTTACATCTGTCGACATTTCACCACTATCAGTATGGAAAGCTTTAAAGTGCGGCATTGATGCCGAAAAGACTGCCGGTATAAAATGGCCCTAAGAATACTATAAAAATGCCATGAAATGCCTTAAAAATTGGATGGTCTGTAAGATATAAAAAATGCCAGAAGAACCAGTTATTAATGCATTGTACTGTAATTTTGGTGGCAATTTTAGGTTACTTTACACCGGCACAGTAGTGGGGCTATAAGAAGCTCACTTTAATAGGGGTGGGGGTACTTCCCCTACAATTCGTACAACGCTAATGAAAGCGCGGGCGCGCGTTTGTGTGTGTTGTTAGACTTAAACAGTAGCGTTGTACTTATACTCAACCTGTAACATCGGCCGGTGTTGTGCCATCATTATGTATATAAACTGTTATAAATATATGCCCGCCTTATTAGCAATACGTGTTATTTGTTATAATTTCGAATGTTGTTATTGTGGATAATTATTTTTATAAAGAATTCGCTTTAAACGAGCAACACTTGTTATGCCCATTTTCTTTTGATATCTTATACCAAACAGCCCGTATTGATATTTTCCCTCCTGCACTTTTCCGTTTACAGGAATTTTCCTCCAGGTGTTCCCTATTGTAGCGATGCCCTCGCGTAATATGACCCTCATTATAATTTTTCACGGATCGGTCGTTGATCTACTTGCTAACGATTTTCCTCCGTTATAAACTTGTCTACCTAGAGCGGCGGTGGCTCAGTTGGTAGAGTATCGGCTTCGTAATCAGAAAACCCTGGTTCGCTCCCGGCCTCTGTCATCGGGACACCTCTGTTTTTGTTTGTAAGTGCCTAATAACGCCAAAGCTCAGGTGGTTCGGATTCCACCTTCATAAACTGTAGGTCCCGTCGCGATTTAGTCCCATATGGGTTCAACGTAAAATAATATTAAAAAAAAAATAAACTTGTCTAGAGTCGTAACTGCTCGCTAGCAGTCTATAATATATGAGGGAAAAAATTACAGACATAGAGCAAATAAATGCATAGGAGTTACATTTGAATATAGTTTTTATTTCAATTTACATAATATATTTTTTTATAGAAAGTACATTTTATTACAATATATAAATAAAAATAATCAATTATTCTTCGATTTCGTCGATCTTAGTTTGTTGCTCATCCCAATTAGAAAATTGACATTGTCTGCAAACCCTTATTACAAGATCTGGTCCATCCACAACATCGTCGGTCGTTGAAGAATGATTAAAGCATCTGCAACATTTCTTAATATCGGGATGCATTTGTGTTACGTCCAGACTTTGATATACTTACGTGCATCCCATGTTTGGTCGTGGAAAGGGCGAGTCGACCAAGACGTCGACTTCGGGTAAGGGTGAACGGGGCTGCTGCGCTGAAAATGAACTGACTAAGAAGAAACACAATAAATGAACCCGATTTCAATAACTCAAATATAATTTATTCAGAATAAAGAAAATATGTTGACAATTTCGTGTTTATTCGTTATTATTTTTTTTTGTTAGGACCGAATAATTCTCTTGGTGAGGGTAAGGGGGAAGTCGGAAGAGGAGGATCTAGAGTGGGATTTCGGGGAGAAGCGGTTGGTATGTATTGTTGGATTTCAGGAAATTTACGTGAGGGTATGGGTAAATGAATTTTGAGGGACGAAGCGTATTCGGCGGCGGCTTCCCGAATGGCGCGTTCTAAGGCTTGTTTTTTGTTTTTATAATGGCTGCGTGGTTTAGTTCGTCTCACTGGAAATGAAAGAATAAAATTTTTTATAAGTCGAAACGGTGATTTTAAGGAAGGGACTAAGGAAATGGATGTCAAAATGGAACATATGTTTTCTTTTGTAAATTATAATAAAAATTAGAAAAATAAAAATTACAAACAAAAATCGTGGAGGGTTCCCAATTTCCCTACTGATTCCTGTCGCTAATTAGCCTGCCATGGGCTAGCAAAAGAGCGACCTGAACCTCTGCATAAAAAAAATGTTCCCTGCGATGTTGTTCTCCCTTGTAGTAAAAAAAAAATAATGTAAAAAAATTGATGACGGGAGACTCAACATTGTCGTCTCTGAAGAAGAAAAAAAATATAAAAATAAAAGATTATTAGTGTTAACACACTATTGAAATTTTCGTCTCTTTTGGCCAAAGGAATGTGGAGGGATTGGAAAAAGGTAATTGTAAGGGAGGAATACTTACTTTTTTTGTGCGACGATGGTTCTTGATCGACGACCACGGGGTGACAATTGATATCCGAAGACTTGATATTTTTCTGCCGAACTGCCGGGTGGAAGGCCTCAGAAAGAAACGGAGTTAGGGTGGCTGGGATGTCGAACTCTCGCAACGACTATGGGATGTCGAAGTCTGGGAACGACTATGAGTTGAGGGGAAGAGTCAAGGGAATTGGTCGAAATTACTGGAACCAAGGAGAGACGGATACAGAGAGTGGAATACAGAGTGCAGAACAATGAGAGCAATTGAGTATTTGATCGTGGTATTTATACTATGTGTCCCACCAAGAAAATTTTCGGGTTTTCATAGGTGGGAGAGGTTTCCTATTACGACAGTAGTCGTGAACTTTTTTTTTTACTATTTTCCGGCGATTTTAAATTGTTACTATTTACACTAATTTTTGTTGATTTTTTATGTTGGATAGATTTGTGATATTTTATCGGTAGTTTATACAAAAATGAACGGAAGTTGTAGGATTTATAGAACTATTGTTATGGAAAAAAATGATTTTGGTAAAATACTAAAGAGTGCAACATTTTTGTTAATTAAAATTTGTTGCTGTAAAACTGTACATTTTTTGTAGATGTATTTTTGCAATTTTAAATTATGAATTTTCCTACTTTCTCCATTTATTTATGTATATTTATTTTTACAGGTTTTATAAATATGAACGGTGGTGGTCTCTATTTTTTAAAACAAATTGTATTTTATGCGGTTCTGAAATCTGCTGTTTTCAGTTATATAATTTAGTACTATTTTTAGCGGTAGTTTATACAAAAAATGAACGGAAATTGTACGATTTATAGCTATTGTTTTTTTAAAGAATGATTGTTGTAAAATTCTAAAAGTTGCAACAAATTTTGTTAATTAAAATTTATTTTTGAAAAGGTGTTGATTGGGTAAACACGTTTTTGCAATTTTATATTAACAATTTTTCTACTTTCTCCGTTTATTTATGTATATTTATTTTTATAGATTCTACAAATATGAACGGTGCTGTTCTCTATTTTTTAAACAAAAAATGGAATCCATGTTTGTCTGAGCTGCCCTGAAATTTGTTGGTTTTTTGTATAATAAAAAGGGATGGCATTTATTTCTTTTTCCTATTTTTAGAGTTGACGTAAGCGTTGGGTGTGGTCGACTTGTATGTATGTGAGTATGTCTGTGATTTTTTATTGCCTTTAGGAATGTCTAAGAACAGTGGGCTCTTTGTACGTGTTTTCTTTAGAATGTAGCATTTTGGAGTTTCTCTTTGATTTTAGGTCATGGAACAGTTTTTAAATAATAACGAATAAAGAAATTGTTTAGATTTTAAAATTATTTATTTCTTAATAGTAAAAAAAAGGAAAATCGTCAGATGCGTATAATTTTTGGATTTGGTTTAATTTTCTTATTTGTAGGTAATACAGGGATTGATTTTGTTCGAGACTTGGAAAGGAAAAGGTGTTTGATTTACCATCGAATTTTGTAGGTTTTTAATTTATGGGACTTGGGGGCGCTATAATGGTATTCTCTATGTAGTTTCTGGGATTCCCGTAATTTGTCAATTTGGAAGGTTACGTAGGACGTAACTCCCCCCTCTTAATGAAAAGTCGGTCCGCTGACTTTGCGGCTATCTATCAATTGTCTCATTTTTTTTTTTGGGCAACTCAAATCATTTTTGGATTCCGTTTTTTATTTCGCTTGTATGTGTTCGCATATATATGTATTGCATATGTCTTTCGAATGTTTTTTGAGAGAGTAAAGAAAAGAGTAAAAAACGCTTACAAATAGTAAAAAAAATTGATGTATGTTATGTGCGGTGTATTTATCTACTACGAATTTTTTAAATATTTGATGTAGCCCGGAATTTCGCTGTTTTTACATTTGAAGGTTTGCGAGGTATTTGAGTGAACATTTGCGTAATTGGGCAAAAACAATTAAAAAATAATTGTTGCGGATTTAATTCGTTTCTTGGTATGACAGAGATTTATTCTCCGTGGTACCAGTTAACGAATATGCGCCCTACCTTTAAGTAAATTGATTTACTTAAGTAAGGTAATTTTGACCTTTATTGGCTCTGCGCAACGCTTAAAATCTAATGGGTATATTTAGAAAAAACAAAAATAATATGAAAATTTTTCAAAAAATTAACCATTTTTTGTTGTATTATAAATATTTATATTTCTGAAGAGGAGAAGTTGTACATTCATGTTAGTCTCTGGTCCCTAGTCTCATGGTTCTTCTTCAGATGGGCATTTGGTTGATGTTGGTATTTTCATATATCTGAATTCTTCTTCTAATCTGGCAGTAGAATTGTAGCAACCATCGCATTCGGATAAGCTGTATATTGTTTTGAATGATGATGAGGGAGGCTGGGAGATAACTGATATTCAATTCTAATTTTCTTCATGTTTGGTGTTTATCTTTTGTCTGTTTGTAATGGTTTAGGTTTGTCGTATGTGTGTTTATTTCTTGCAGATATTTTCTCGTCTTCCAGATTGAATGTAACAGTTTTTTCCTGTTCATGATGTGCGAGCATTGGTTCATATGTCTGTTTTATTTCTTCGTCCTTATTATCTGTATTTTCTGATAATTCCATTTGGTTCGATTTGTTTGTTCTATTGTCCGTTATTACTTTAACTGTACTGTATTTAATTGAGGTATTCTTCTGTTTTTTCTTCATGATGTATATTTTCACTCCCAGTATTGTTAATATTAAGGTGGCTCCTAAGCTGTAAACGATGATTATTATCACCTCGATTTTGTAATTGTTTTTGAGTATGTCTAGATAATCAGGTTTGGAGATGGTGTGATTTACTTGCGCGGTTTTAGGCATTATAGTGTTTTTAAATATTGATGTTGGTGTCGCATATTGTCCCTGTGCTTAATATTATTATATCTTCCTGTAGTGTAGCCACGTATTCTCTCAATGTGATGTGAAGTTCGTGTGTAGCTGTTCTATCAAGTGACCTATTAGTATCACATGTTCCTTCTGTAATTGTGTATACTTTCTTTTTTGTGTTTATTTTAAGGTCTTTAATTTCGTTGTTATACACTGTGAGTTGTTTTATTTTGTGTGCTTTTTTACATTCTTCTGCTGTTACTTTTATATCTTCCAGTCTAATAAACCCGAACCGTTTTCCTGGTTGGTCGCATGCTCGTCTTGTTTGCTTATCCCAAATTTTACAACTTTTGACTTTTAATTCTTCGTCGGCGGTTAAAATACATGGGAGTTATTATTATTGCAATGATTTTCGTATCCATGTTTAGTGCTGATTTATTGGTAGTTTCCTGTTAGGGAGAAAAATGGTAATTTATTCATGATTCTGAGATAAACGTTTCTTATTATTATTTTTTTTTTATGCAAAGGCTTTCTTTACTGTGAAATTTTGTGTTGACTAATCTTTATTTCGGGTTGAGGTTCTGTGTGGCTATTTTGTAGATTAAGGTATATTTGTTTGTTCGTTTGTCGGATATCTAGTTCTTTGGGGGCTGATGGTTCTGCGTGATCTTCTGATTGCGTTGTGTTTGGAGGTGAGATTTGTAGTTCTTGTAATTCTAATTCTGGTACAGCTTGGTAATGTTTATTATTATTATCATTATTATTTTTCTTTGATAAATGTAACAGTAGATTTGTTATAGAGTCCCATATGGCTCCAATTAAATAAATTGACCAACCGCATGCTGACTGTAGGGCATATCCATGGACTACGATGTCTATTATTGCTTTTATTATTTTAATTATAATTATTAATCCCATTATGCCGGCTGTTGTTGTTCCGAAAAGCATAAAATTTCTCCAAATTTTTTCCCCTGCGGATTGTAGAATTTTTACGAATGTTGTTTCGTCTATTAAATTAGTTATTGATGGACCCTGGTAGTTTGTAGTTTGTCCTGTCATTCCTCTTGCAACTGTGTTTAATACTGCTGGGTTTTCTGCTGGGAACATGATGTGTTCCTTTAATTTTCTAATATCTCCTTGGCTGTAAATTCCATTGATGTCTAAGCTTTCTGGGTTGGTATATGTCCATGTCTGTTTGGTTAGAGGTTTTAGTTGTTCAGGTTTTTTTGCTTCGACCGGGTTAGGTAATAGTTTGTACCATGGGTACCCGACCTTTTTCCCGAATCCTATTTCCCGACAAGCATTTTTCCCGACATCCGTTTTCCCGACAAGCATCTTTCCCGAATCCTATTTCCTGACAACCCTTTTCCCGAATACTAATTCCCGACAACTCTTTTCCCGACAATAATTTAAAATTCAAAATATGTTCTCTTTTGTCTTTCTTCTTTTGTCATACATGTCATTCGTAACCTAACAATTTACGTTAACTGTAACTCCGAATCATGGAGTCGGCAGCCAAAATTCTTGGTGGGAAATTAATATTGGACGGGTTTGTGTACTTACGGTCGAGGGAACGACAGGGAAAGACCTATTGGGATTGTAACCGGTTACGAAAAGGAGAGTGCAAGGCTATGGCTGTGACGGTCATGTTGCAGGAAGAAGTCATTGTTTTAAGAGGACCTGAACAATCGGCACATGAACATCCTCCAAACCGTGAAGAAGGTACTTTTGTAAGTAGGCTGTGCTTTTTACAAAACTTACAAACTTACACTTCACACGTGGGCGAAGCAGAGGTTATCTCTGAGCGTCTAAAAAGAATGGCTGCGTGTCATCCCGAACAGCCACCAGCGCAAATTCTTCCGAACTTGCTACCATCCATATATCTGTTATGACCCAACTACCGGAACACCCAAATTTGGTTCGGGCAATGCGAAAATTTCGGAAAAGAGATTTACCTCCTAATCCAAAGTCATTGGTGGAGTTGGGTGATATCCCTGATAGGTTTGCCTTATCACGGGAAAGGTTTTTGATCCACGATTCTAAGGATAATGAAAATCGTGTGGTTGTTTTCGCTACGAGGCGTAATTTGGAATTTTTTGCCCAAAGTGACACATGATTTTTGGTTTTCTGTCAGTCGGTATACCGCAAAATTCAATCCGAAGGGTTGCAAGAGCAATACAAAGATCCCAGTAACAGGGACATAAAACTATGGTTTCACAAACTCATGGCACTGGCGTTTGTTCCTGAAGAGGACGTTGCAGGGGGGCTACAATCGATAGAGGATGAGATACCAGATGAGTTACTTCCTATCGTCGATTATTTAAAAGAATTTTATGTAACTGGGAGACCCGGTAGAGGTCGAAGAAGGGCAGTACCTCCGAGATATCCTGTTTCGTTGTGGAATCATTACAAGTCTGTACGGGATGGCAATCACAAAACGAATAACGCCAGCGAAGGATGGCACAATCGCTTCAGATTACTTCTCGGAAAGCACCATCTAGACTTATATTCAGCATTAAAGGAATTTCAAAAAAAGCAAGCCGACACTGAAATTATGATAGCTGAACTGAGTTTGGGACGCTCGGTTAAGGCAGCCCCTAAACAGAAATGGGCTGAGGCGCAACAACGAATGCGATCGATCGTATTAAAATACGACGAGTACAAAGATTCAGGAACAGTGTTGACATATTTAGAACTTCTGGCCCATAATATCAACACATGACTCATTTATATACATATTTTTATATATTTTTACATTTTTGAACCTGTACCATATTAATAAATATTCTAAAAATTGGTATTATTCTAAAATCTTCTCTATTCTAAAAATTTTATGCTGTCGGGACTTGCATCTTCGGGAAAAGGGTTGTCGGGAAATAGGATTCATGCTTGTCGGGAAAACGGTTGTCGGGAAAAATGCTTGTCGGGAAAAAGGACGGGAATCGTACCATGCATTGTTGACTTGAGTACATAGGTGGAATGATACTATTGCAATTTATTTATGATCCTTTTTTTACTAATATGCGTGTTTTTGGTGTCATAAATAATTCTTTATCTTGATATTTGACTGGTAGATGCGAATAGCACTCGTTTGTTTTTCTTATGCTGACTTCGACGGGAATGCATTTTAAAATGTATGCGACTTCTCCTGCCGCTACTGCCATATAACCTGGTCCTTTCATAATGTTATATGCGAATTCATCGGGTGCTTGGGTTGCTAGTGATAGAGAGTTTTTTAATACTTGTTTTTCTAAAGCACATCTTTACGATAAGAAATCGAAATACAATTGTTTGATTTGATATCTCAAGTGTTTTTCAATGTATACAAATTTGGAGTTTACGTAGGTAAAAATGTCTAGGTTTATTGTTTTCAGAGCCTTTTTCTTAAAGCCTTCGCCGTTATTTGCTTCTAGTATTACCAGTTTAGGGTATTCTGTGAATGAAATTTCGTAGCCACATACGGCTTTTCTTCCTTTTCTTGCTAGTGCGAATGTGTTTTCATTAGTGGTTAGTGAGTATATTACTGTTTTGTCTTCGTTAAATATTTTGTCTATGGGACCTTCGAATAGAATGTCATATTCATTGTGTCCACAGAAGTCTTTTGGTAGGGTTTCCCAGTATGTGCTTCCTCCTTCTAAGTCCAGGCAGCTTTTATCTGTTGCTCGATATGAAATTCCAGATCTTAGGAATATTTTATTCTCGTTGAGGTTGATTCTGGCTTTGTATTTTTGAATTAAGATTTTTACCATTCCTTGCACTACCACGTTACTCCAAGATCCAAATGAATCTGCATATTCTACACCTTTGCATGAACCATCTGCATCTATTCTTCCTGCTAATGTTAGACTGTGTGATTGAATATGATTCTCTTTTATTCCATCTATAATTGTGTTGCTGACTATTCTTGTTGTTCTTGTTCTATGTATTAAATCGCATTCTTCTCTAGGAACTTCGAAAATGTAATTTGCTAAGCCATTCATTACTGCTGAGTTGTGCGAGTGCATGCCACAAAAGTTTATTTCTCTGGTTACTTCTATTTTACACTGTTTTACTTCTATTTCTTCATATTCTTTAATTTGTAGTAACTGAGCATGAATTTTTTCTACATTTATTCGAGTCTTTGGTATATCACATTCTTGGATATCTAGCAGGGATATTGCTGATATATTAGAAGTTCTTCCACCGCAATCGAATGCTATAAACGCTGATGTTTGCGTGGCGATTATTGTCAGTATCATAATTATATATCTCATGTTTCCTTATTTTTTTGTAATAGACTGATTGTTCTTAATTCCGATTTTCTTTTATCCAAGAGGTGCCTGTAACATTTGCTTTTCTTTTTTTTTTACTAGTAATGTATTATGATATCATAGAACTTATTTACTATTGGGAATAGGATAAAGGATATCACCGTTTCAATTGATTGGAATTTTTCAGTATTTTAACCTATTTGAGTGGACAATTTTTTCATCGTTTTTTATTTTTATTCTTACGTTTCCATTTTCGTAGGTTTGTAATATTTCAAAGGGGCCCTGGTATTCGTCATCAAATTTATTGGTTTTATGGTTTTTTTTGTAAAAAAAACTGCGTCGCCTATTTTTAATGTTATTGGGTTTATGTGTTTATCGTAATATTGTTTTGATTTTAATTTGGCAGTTTGTAGATTTTGTTCCGCATATTTTTTAATATCGTATAATTTCGAGGGTAAGCTGTGTACATAATCACTATAAGTGAAGGGGTCACTGTCATCTACTGGTTTGGATGATGGTAATTTTGCTATCCTACCGAACATTAATTCAAAAGGGATGTATTTCGTGCCTTCGTGAACGCTAGTGTTATATGAAAGTGTCGGTAGTTCTAGCCATTTATCCCAGTCTATGTTTTTCCGAAAAGTGTTTTATATATTCTTTTATTACATGGTGCGATCGTTCTAAGGATCCATTCGATTGTGGGTGAAATGCTGTGGTTTTTATTTGTTTTATGTTAAATAATTTCGCCATTTTTCTCATTATTTTACTTAGAAAATGTTTGCCTTAGTCTGTTAATATCGTTTTTGGGGTTCCAAATACGCATATAAATTTTCTTACTAAAGCTTCTGCTATGTCTGAAGCTATTGCTTCTTTTAAAGGTATTGCTATCAACTATTTGTAAGATTTAAAACAATGTCCATTGCTATTTTTTCTAGTGCTTGTTTGGGTGTATCTGATATTATCATTGGTTGTTTAGTTTTACATCGTGTTAGTTTCTTTAATTGACAAGATTTTCAAGTTTGAATAATTTTTTCGATGTCTGATTTCATGTTTTCCCAATAATAATTTTGTTTTATCCTTTTTAGAGTTTTGTTTATTCCTTTGTGTCCTCCTATTGGTGTTGAATGCAATTCTTTCATTATTTCTTCTCTATCTATTTTATTTCCGTATTTTATTTTTCCGTTACATATTATTATTTTTGTATTTGAAAGTTTGAATTGTTGTTCTAATATTTGTTTTACGTCTATCCATTCTATACCAGCTTTTTCGCCAGATTTTGAAATACTGAGTGTTTTAATTTGCAGCTTATTTACTTCCTGTTTCAGTGACTTAACGAGTGTTTTTATATTTTCAAGTATTGTTATTTGGCTTTCTCCTACATCTGTAGTTATCGGTAGCGCAAAATTATATTTATTCTTTATCTTTGCTACTGAAATTTTGTTTAATTTAATGTTTTCAAACTTGGGTAATTCGTTTCTACTTTTCAATGTTAATGCTCCGTTATCGCAGGGTTGTCCTGAAGTAGTTATGAAGTAAACTATATTATCTTTTTGCATATATAAATGGTTTTTTATTTCTATTATGTTTCTGTTCGTGCTTTGCTTGTTACTTTCGGTATCATCATTTTCGTCGACATCGGGGTCTTCTTCGTTTTCTTCATCCGTATTGATAAATGTGTCTTCTTCACCTGAATATGTTTCACAATTCTCGTTTTGTGTTGTGAGGTCGTCATTATTCATGGTATGACAATGTGTTCGTGGGTTTCTTGGATTCGTTTTGAAGGTCAGCCTCTTTTGGGGTTTTCAGATTTCTTTGTTCGTGTTTTGTGTTTCTCATTATTTATTTGTAATCTTTCTGGCTGTTTTGCATTTCGCGAGCTTCTTCTTAGGGTGGGCTCTTCATGCATTTGTGTGGTAAGCATAATTTGGTTGGTTTTTGAAGATAACTTGAGTGTTTTAATCTTTGATCTTTCTGATGTAATGTTATATTCTGTGCTTTCTATGTCGTTTGGAAGACATTCATCGTTTGTATGATTAAGTGTATAGCATTTGGTGCAGAATCGTATCGTTACTGGTAAGTTGTATCGTGGACCTTCATAGTTTATTTTGCTTCCAATGTTTTTAGGTATTTTAATGTTGTATATAGGGTTGTGTAATAATAATGGTTTGTGATTTCTCTGTTTATTTAGTGTTTCTTTACTTTTGACGAATTTTGTGGGTTTTGAAATTTGTTCGTTTTGAATCTCGTTCCAGTAATTGCCATTTCCTCTATACCCTAAACCTCTTTTATCTGTTTGTGCCTTTAATTTAATTGGTTCTTTTATTCCTTGATTATATTTCCCCATTCCAGATCCATTCCATCACATTTTATCCATCATTCTAGTTATTGTGTTACTGGGGTGTTCCCTTTGTTTTGTTTCTTCGATTTTTAATATTTCTACTGGGTTTCTAGAGAGTGCGTCTGCATTTACGTTCAATTTTCCGGCTTTGTATTCAACATCGAAATCGTATTCAAGAAGGTTGTACATCCATTTAGCTACCCTTGAGTACGGATCTTTTTTTGTTCTGAATGATTTGAGAGGTTTGTGATCTGTTAATATTGTAAAATGTCTCTCGTAAATGTAAGGTCTATAATGCTGCATTGCGTAGTAAATTGCTAAAGCTTCTTTGTCGTATGTTTCATATTTTTTTTCACGTTCATTTAATACTCGTGATGTATACTATATTGGTCTATCTTTGCCAATTTCTCCTTGGGAAAGTATTGCACCTATTGCGTTTCCGGACCCGTCGGTTGTGATTAGAAAGGGTTCGTCAAAATTTGGGTATTGTAGTATGGGTGCATTACATAATTTTTCGCGTAATGAGTTGAAGGCATCGTTTTCTTCTTTCCCCCAGATAAAAGGGGTGTTGTCTTTTAATAGATTTGATAATGGTTTTGCAATTTTTGAAAAATTTTCGATGAATCTTCTATAATATCCAGCAAGTCCAAGGAATTGTCTGATATTTTTCTAATTTTTGGGAATTGGGAATTTTTGGACGGCATTTATTTTATTAGGGTCTGGTTTTAAACCTTCTTCGCTGATTATATGGCCTAAATAGCAAACTTCTTTTCTTAAAAATTCGCATTTGTCGGGTTGTAGTTTGAGGTTTGCATCTTTTAGTCTGGTCATTAAATTTTCGCACTTTACTTCATGTTCGTGTAGAGTTCGCTCTTTTACACAAAGAGTTCGTTTCCTTGGAGTTCTGATAATACTATGTCTATTAAACGTTTGAATGTAGCAGGGGCGTTTTTTAAACCGAATGGCATTCTGTCAAATTCGTAGTGACCATGTGGTGTGGAAAAAGCCGTATTTTGTGCATCTTGTTCGTCCATTTTAATTTGTAAAAATCCTGATGCTAGATCGAATATAGAAAAATATTTGGCGCCTCCTAGTTGATCTAGGATATCTACAATGTTACGTATAGGGTATGAATCGCCTATTGATTTTTCATTTAATTTTCTAAAATCTAAAACCATTCTCCACCGTTTATTTCCTTGCGAATCTGCTTTTTTGGGTACTATCCATAGTGGCGTGTTATATGGTGATATCGATGGTTTAATTATCCCGTTGCTTAATTGCTCTTCTATTTGTTTGTTAATTTCTTCGTTATGTATTGGAGGAAATCTATATTGCTTTGTATTTATAGGGATTTCATCTGTCGTGATTATTCTATGTTTTATTAATTGCGTATAACTAAGCGGTTCATCGGGTAAATGGAAAATGTCGGCTGATGTTTGTTTGATGTTTGTTTATAATGTTGTCTATACTTTTTTTCTCTTCTGCGTTTAGATTTTATGTACGTAGTAATTCCTTAACTTGTTTGGCGCGTTTTGTTTCTTGAATCATATGATATATTCCTGTTTTTGGTTTTATTATATATTTCACTCTGTTTTTCTGGTATTCATTATATGTTAAAAATTCTTTATATCTAATGTGTTTTCGATCTCTCAGTTTTTGCATTACATTAATTATGTCATGGTATTGTTCTTGATCATTTTCCGTATGTCTAATTTGAGATATTTTATCCCTTCGTTTTTTTGCTTGATTTTTCACCATTGGATTGATTTCGTTCAATTTTAACAGATTCAGAGGATAAATCTTGATTTAGTTTATTTTTACTAGATTCAGAGGATTTATCTTGATCTTGTATATTTTTATTTTTTTTCTTTGTTTAAAATTAATAGTCTCAAATTTGTATTATAGAAGTCTTGATCTTCCTGAATTGAGGAATTTTTTGATCTAGGACATTGTTTTAGTATTAGTTTTATTATTTCTTCTTCGTATTTTTCATTTTCATTTGTATTTTCGTATTTATTTGTATTTTCGTATTCATTTGTATTTTCATATTCATTTGTATTTTAGTCTTCATTGGTTTTCTTATGTTCATTTGTTTTTTTATATTCATTTGTATTTTCGTCTTCATTTGTTTTTTCATCTTCATTTTCATATTCATTTGTATTTTCGTTTTCATTTGTATTTTCATATTCATTTGTATTTTCGTATTCATTTGTATTTTCATATTCATTTGTATTTTCATATTCATTTGTATTTTCGTATTCATTTGTATTTTCATATTCATTTGTATTTTCGTATTCATTTGTATTTTCATATTCATTGTGGTGATCATCTGTTTTTTTATAGCGGTGTTTATTTTTATCGGTATTTTTGTGGTGATATAGATACTTATTTCTTGAGCTGCTTGCAGAATCTTTGTTATAGGTTTGATCTTTGGGGTTGGCGATTTCAAAATCTTTTCCAATTTCATCAATTGTTAGAGTGGGAATTTTTATTTCTGCTTCTTCGTTAGTTGTATTGTAAATTTGAAGATAGCCTCGTCCACTGTTGTTTTTAACTATAGCTTCGCCTAGGTATATGCCTTCTGATGTTTCGATGCGTGGTACGTATCCATATTCAATTTCTTTATTCTCAATATTTATGTAGAAAGTTGTAACCTTCCAATTTTGGCAAGGTCTACTTTTCTCGGATAACTTGGGATTTCCCTGTGAACGACTAGAGACATCCGATGTTATCCGATATCCTCTCGACTGACCTTTCGTTTTAAGATAACGACAGTTAGGAAATTTGAAAGGGATAAAATTTGGTCGTAGGTTAAATTAATGATAAGTAAACCAACACCGATGAATTTGACTGAAATGGTATATTCAAATCAAGCCGTAACAATTTATATGAACCGAATGTCTCGCGTTAACGGTAATATAATGGTTAAATTATCTTTTACCTTTTTAGGAGAGTCAGTCTAGCGATACAAAAATAAAAGAAACTATCTCACTCTACGTCCAAGTAACAATAATCGTTGCTTGTACGAGAGATGCCTATAAATTGAAAATAAGGCCTATCCACCTTATTTTCCTCTAGCTACCGACTCTCGTGTCCTTTGTAGATGACGATGGGTCCTAGAAAGAAAGGGATGGTCCTTCACTCCACGTCAGAGTAACAATAATCGTCACTTAGACGGGAGTTGCCTAGTTATTTGAGAAATGAGGCTTATCCGCCTTATTTCTCACTAGCTACGTTGGGTTCGCGATTCTGGATTCTATCTGAAGGCGCCGTCGACGTCCTCCTCGTCCAAGTCCGATAATTTTCTGACTACTCCTACGAAGATTGTAGCGAAGAGTGACGCTTGTGTCGATCTTCTCTCGTCGCCTTGCTGGCGTGCCCCGCTCCAACGATTCGCGCGGAAGGGGAATTCGACCACCGAAATCAGCGCACGAACGAATTTTCGTGACACCGCACCGCGACGCGCATCGATCACCTTTCGATTTGGATTTCGGGATCAAACCCGTATCCAAATATCTAATCTCCCTACGCATAGGAGCGTAAAATATAATAATAATGATCGGGCCCGCAAATGGTAGGTTGTTTATTCTCAATATTTATGTAGAAGGTGGATATTGATCTTGCTGGGATTGTCATTTTTTTCTTCATGAAAGTATATTTTTTTGTTTTTCCATTCGATGTAATTCTTTTTATAATTAATAGTCGCTTGGTTATTGCGAAAGAATTCAGAGCCTAAAATACCCTCAGAATCTATAGGAAAATTGTTTCTCACAACATGAAATTCTGTTAGTTGTCCCAGTACATTTAATTTTACTACGGCCATTGTTGTTACAGGTTCTTCAGTAATACCTTTTAAGTCAATAATGTCGGATTCATCTATTAATGTTTCCCCTTTTATGTTTTCTTCCTTGATTATATTTACACTTGCGCCAGTGTCTACCATTAGTTGAACCTCTATGTATAAGTCTTTGGAGTTTACTTTAATTATTGGAGCATCATTTTTACTTAGGTTTATTGTCCTGATTTCCTTGTGTCTGTTATACTCGTGAGGTTGATTTGGCGCTGATTTGTAGTCTCTCTCCGCGCCCCAGTTCTGGGGAGACCGTTCTCGTTTCCCGGAGGTCTCATTGTATTCTGGGTTTTCGCTAATTCCTTCTTTCTAAGAGTGTCCTATGTTTTTGCAATATGTGTATTGTTCTAATTTTTTATTAGGTTTTCTGTTCATAAACTGGTTGTCTTGATTGGGTTTAAAGTTTGTGTTGGTTTGTCGTGTTTGGTAGTTGTTTTGGAAGTTTTGATATCCCCATGGTTGATTACTATACCGGTGATTATTTTGAAAGTTTGATTGGTTATTTCGATACCAGTGTGGCTGGTAATTTCCAGAATTTTGTTGGTTGTATACAGGTGTTCTGTTTTCATAGTTTTGATGCATTCTGTGATTTTGAAAATTATTTCGATTTTGTGTTTGATTGTGGTTTCTGTAGTAGCATGTATCAGCTTCATGTCCGTTTTTCTTGCAAATTTGGCATTGTTTCTCCGTGTTTATTACTTTAATTTTGTGTGTTCTTGGTTTTTCTTCTTGTTTTAGTTCATCGTGGTTGAATCCTCTAATATTGTTGGTTAATTTTAATCGTTTATCTATTTGTAAGGCTTTTTGTACTGCTGCTGCTAAATTTTCCATTTCTGCGTTTGCTAATCTTATTTCAATTTCGGGTTTTAATCCGTTTAGAAATACTTCTAGTACTTCGGCATTTGTCCTTTCTCTTTCTTCGTTTGTGGTTTGTCCGTTTTCATTTATAAATTTATACGTTTCTATTATTCTGTCTCCTGCTTCTCGGACTCGATTTGCATAAGCGACAATATTTTCAAAGTCTAGTTGATGTACCCCTATTAATTCTTGTCTCGCTTCGGTCACCGAATTTGCTGGGGCATATATTTCTCGTAAATTTCGTAAAAGCTGGTTTATTGTTTGGAATTCTTCGTTTTTTATTGCTCGACGAGCTTCGCCTCTTAACCTAATTTTTATTAGTTTTACTAGGTCCAGTTCTGAATTAGGTAACATGTGTAGTGCTTCTTCACATCCGTCGACAAATGCGTAAAATGTTTTTGGATCACCATCGAATCTCGGTACGTTTTCAATTGCGTGATTTAGAGTCAGCCTGTATTGATTATTAGCCATGTTTTCGTCGTATTATTGATCTATGTTGTTGGGATTTGTGTTATTATATCTGTTGCTGCTATTTTTATGTCCTTTTCCTGTAGTATGGTGAATGCCGCTGTTATTTATCGTTTTATAGGCTTCTTCGTCACTGTCTGAGCTCTCTGAAGTTGAAGTATTTTTTTGGAATGATGATTCTTCTTTAATTTTATTGGTATTCAATGGTGTGCTAGACTTAAACAGTGGTATGTACTTTGTATACCAAGATCTAATTTTTTCGACTTGACTAGTAATTTTTTCCGGTGTTTTCTCTTGTTTGTTGTATTTTTCTGTGAGATTATGAATTTCTTCTACTACCTCGTTAATTCTTTGTGTTAAAATTTCAGTTTATAGTTCTTGAGATGCTACAGCGTTTTCTATGTCAACAGTATGTTGATCTATTTCTTCCCTTTTTTCTGTTTCGTTGATTTGTTTTATAAAGTTAGATTCCTCGGTTTGTTCTATTTCCGCTTGTTCGTTTATTGAGAAATTGTTGGGTTGTATAATATGTTCTTCTTTGTCAATATTTTCTTCCGAGTGGTCGTCGTTTAAGGAGATTGTTTCCGAGATTCTTGGTAGGACTTTCTCTTGGTTCGGTATTTATTGTGTCCAGAGTTTTTTCGTCCGAATTTTCAAGGTTTTTTCCGGAATTACTTGTTTTTTTAGTCTTTGCTTTCTATCGATTACTAAACCCGTTCCTAAAATTTCTCGTTTGTCCTCTTCACTTAAATTTTGAGTAGTTCTTCTTGTAACTCTATTTTCTGACATTTATGAAGAGAGTAGTGTTGATATTTTACATAATATTTTTAGGAACTAAAAAGTTTATAATTAATGGTTTATCGAGATTAGTAAGAACTTACTTTGAATCAAATCTGTAAAATATATATATTTTTGTAATGTTACGGTTTTATCTGCATGTATATATATATATATAAATTTATGACTATGACTAGTGAGGGTCTTTTTAAAAGAAGGTGTACACGTATGATGGAATTTAAATCTATATTTTATTGCTTAAAAAAATGTCCATTTGAGGTAATATGTATTGCAACAATTAGTCTATTATATTCATTTCTATGTGGTTGTTCGATTTTTTTGTTATTTTGATATGTTCCTGTATTGGAACGTTTTCTATTTTTAATCTAATGATATTAATTAGTTTTTGTAGCCGTCATTTCCCCTTGTGTAAGTTGTTTATTTGCTTTTGGTGTTTTATGGGTTTTTGTTCCAGAGTTTCGATAATTTTCTTTTGGATCCTATAGCGTTCTATTATGTGCAGTATAGGTTGGCTCTCGATCGGTGTCACTGAAAAATTTATGGTGTAAAAATTAAGTTTAGTTTCGTTAGATTGGGTTTGGTTCTCTTAATTTAGTTTATTATTTTTTTTTTGTTGAGAAAAAAATGGAAGCGTAAGGAAAATTAATATTCGTAGCCGCCGCCAGATTTGGGAGGTAGGAGTGGGAATTTTTTTGTTATCACGATTGTTTGAAACAAATACTGTATATGAGAAATTGGCTATTATGTTTTTTATTAGAACAGATTTTCGATTGAAGTAAATTGTTCATGAGAATTTTGTGTTATTATTTTACTACCTACTCTTATTTTTCTTTCTCAGCGCAGTTTTCCGTTCAATAGCGCTGTCACCAATTTGTTACGTCCAGACTTTGAAATACTTACGTGCATCCATGTTTGGCCGTGGAAAGGGCGAGTCGACCAAGAGGTCGACTTCGGGTAAGCGTGAACGGGGCTGCTGCGCTGAAAATGAACTGACTAAGAAGAAACACAATAAATAAACCAGATTTCAATAACTCAAATATAATTTATTCAGAATAAAGAAAATATGTTGACAATTTCGTGTTTATTGGTTGTTATTATTTTTTTTTTTGTTAGGACCGAATAATTCCCTTGGTGAGGGTAAGGGGGAAGTCGGAAGAGGAGGATCTAGAGTGGGATCTCGGGGAGAAGCGGTTGGTATGTATTGTTGGATTTCAGGAAATTTACGTGAGGGTATGGGTAAATGAATTTTGAGGGACGAAGCGTATTCGGCGGCGGCTTCCCGAATGGCGCGTTCTAAGGCTTGTTTTTTGTTTTTATAATGGCTGCGTGATTTAGTTCGTCTCACTGGAAATGAAAGAATAAAATTTTTTATAAGTCGAAACGGTGATTTTAAGGAAGGGACTAAGGAAATGGATGTCAAAATGGAACATATGTTTTCTTTTGTAAATTATAATAAAAATTAGAAAAATAAAAAGTACAAACAAAAATCGCGGAGGGTTCCTAATTTCCCTACTGATTCCTGTCGCTTATTCGCCTGCCATGGGCTAGCAAAAGAGCGACCTGAACCTCTGCATAAAAAAAATGTTCCCTGCGATGTTGTTCTCCCTTGTAAAAATAAAAGATTATTAGTGTTAACACACTATTGAAATTTTCGTCTCTTTTGGCCAAAGGAATGTGGAGGGATTGGAAAAAGGTAATTGTAAGGGAGGAATACTTACTTTTTTTGTGCGACGATGGTTCTTGATCGACGACCACGGGGTGACAATTGATATCCGAAGACTTGATATTTTTCTGCCGAACTGCCGGGTGGAAGGCCTCAGAAAGAAAAGGAGTTAGGGTGGCTGGGATGTCGAACTCTCGCAACGACTATGGGATGTCGAAGTCTGGGAACGACTATGAGTTGAGGGGAAGAGTCAAGGGAATTGGTCGAAATTACTGGAACCAAGGAGAGACGGATACAGAGGGTGGAATACAGAGTGCAGAACAATGAGAGCAATTGAGTATTTGATTGTGGTATTTATATTATGTGTCCCACCAAGAAAATTTTCGGGTTTTCATAGGTGGGCGAGGTTTCCTATTACGACAGTAGTCGTGAACATTTTTTTACTATTTTCCGGCGATTTTCAATTGTTACTATTTACACTAATTTTTGTTGATTTTTTATGTTGGATAATTTTGTTATATTTTATCGGTAGTTTATACAAAAATGAACGGAAGTTGTAGGATTTATAGAACTATTGTTATGGAAAAAAAAATGATTTTGGTAAAATACTAAAAAGTGCAACAATTTTGTTAATTAAAATTTGTTGCTGTAAAACTGTACATTTTTGTAGATGTATTTTTGCAATTTTAAATTATGAATTATCCTACTCTCTCCAGTTATTTATGTATTTATTTTTACAGGTTTTATAAATATGAAGGGTGGCGTTCTCTATTTTTTAAAACAAATTGTATTCTATGCTGTTCTGAAATCTGCTGGTTTCAGTTATATAATTTAGTACTATTTTTAGCGGTAGTTTATACAAAAAATGAACTTGTAGGAATTTGGAGGATTTATACAGCTATTGTTGTTTTAAAGAATGATTGTTGTAAAATACTAAAAGGTGCAACAAATTTTGTTAATTAAAATTTGTTTCTGAAAAGGTGTTGATTGGGTAAACACGTTTTTGCAATTTTATATTAACAATTTTTCTACTTTCTCCGTTTATTTATGTATATTTATTTTTATAGATTCTACAAATATGAACGGTGGTGTTCTCTATTTTTTAAACAAAAAATGGAATCCATGTTTGTCTGAGCTGCCCTGAAATTTGTTGGTTTTTTGTATAATAAAAAGGGATGGCATTTATTTCTTTTTCCTATTTTTAGAGTTGACGTAAGCGTTGGGTGTGGTCAACTTGTATGTATGGAGTATGTCTGTGATTTTTTATTGCCTTTAGGAATGTCTAAGAACAGTGGGCTCTTTGTACGTGTTTTCTTTAGAATGTAGCATTTTGGAGTTTCTCTTTGATTTTAGGTCATGGAGTCATGGAACAGTTTTTAAATAATAACGAATAAAGAAATTGTTTAGATTTCAAAATTATTTATTTCTTAATAGTAAAAAAAAGGAAAATCGTCAGATGCGTATAATTTTTGGATTTGGTTTAATTTTCTTATTTGTAGGTAATACAGGGATTGATTTTGTTCGAGACTTGGAAAGGAAAAGGTGTTTGATTTACCATCGAATTTTGTAGGTTTTTAATTTATGGGACTTGGGGGCGCTATAATGGTATTCTCTATGTAGTTTCGGGGATTCCCGTAATTTGTCAATTTGGAAGGTTACGTAGGTCGTAACATTTGCATCCAAAGCGGTAATTTCGTCTATGCATCTTGTACATCGTAACATGCCATTTCAACGATGAAGTCTATTACAAGTTTTTCTATATTCTGCGTTTTCGGTAAAGAGAGATGTTTAACCCTGAAATATAGCCGTATTGATGGTTGCAGTGATGGAGGCTGATCAGGCACATTATTGAGAAGCCAAGTTTTCAGAAATCCGACATTCACTCGTGTATAACATGCAAAGGGCGAAGAGCGATTTCCACATGCCATAATACTCGGCTATCGTTTAGCTTTTTCGACAGGAGCATGTTTAAGAGTCTCATTTTCCTTACATCTTTCAATAACAATTAATGGCACTTGCTGGATAAAGATAAATTAACTTAATACGGGTTCAGTTGCTATATTATAAGAACTAGATTGAAAATTTGTATAAATATCATATACTAAAACGTCCTGATTTTCAGTAACATCAAGGTTTAAATTTCCATAGGGATAACATTTAGAATTTAAATATAGTTTAACGCTGTTAATGTTACAATGATAAAAAATACTACTCTGTTTAGATTTGTCAATTTTTTCTTGAAGTTTGAAATCTCAAAATAACATATCGGGGCTATTTCTGTTGCGTTGTCATTTCCACCGACCATGCATGTGAAGAAGTTTGTGGTAGTAAGAGACGCTCATAGAGTTCCCAGGCACGTAAACTTAACGACATGTTAGGGTCCTTTTCGATAAAGCGTAATAGTTATATTTTCTACTAATCTAATAAAATAATACATGGCATTAATCATTTTATTTTATTTATTTTAATTTTATAAGATTAATTTGTTCGTTGATGAACTTCGGAGAATTATAGAATCATACCGAGAAGAATGGATAAGTAAAAATAACCATTAGCATTGATAATCCATCCGGCTTTGGCCAATATTTTTCTTGATTGGATTTAACGACACATATCCATGATTGCGTTAGTTGCAACGGCTGCTGTTCCATCTTCTTTTGTCAATTGTGCAATATCATGTAGCGCACTTTTATTAGGTAGGATACATAAATCCTGATTTTGCACAATAATGCGAATTTCATCACTTTTTCCGAAAGTATTATAAGTTTGATGTGCAAGCAACTCGTAATGCGCTATAGATTCGTCGAAAAGGACTGAATTATGAATGCCCAGTACAGGACCGTCCATTGCAATTTGTGGTGTTATTGCCCCTGTAGTGCAGAGGAATGAGAAACGGTAACCCCCCCTTTTTTCCCTAATTGTCGTAAAAGGGATAATCAACATTCAGAATTTTTAAATGAAGCGTTATCCACCTTCTTCTTTTACAACTACACGCGCTCTGTTTAAAGCGCTCGATATAACCGTTGGCGCGTTATTATTGGGTGACTTTGAAGTTTTTTTTGTTTGTCTTTTTCTTTAAACCCATATCTAACTTTGACTTCATTTTCATAGAATCGGCAACTCCCCATGCTGCAGCCTTTTCACCAATACTCGCTTCATTATTCATAAACCACAAGATACTAGGTGGACATTAGGGTGTCCCAAAAATATCGAATTTTTCGATAGAGCATAGCCTTAGTGCGCAAAACTTGGCATTTCACATTACTAATAAGTGAGCGAAAGCCTGGCGCTAGCAATTAATATCGAAAGTATTGTAAGTTTGATGTGCAAGCAACTCCTAATACGCTATAGATTCGTCGAAAACGACTGAATTTTGAATGCACAGTACAGGGCCGTCCATTGCAATTTGTGGTGTTATTACAATTACAACAATTTAAGTAGCAGCAAAGTTGGTTTCTTACTCTAGAAAACTGCTTCATAGTTTGAGATCTAAGCTATTCAGCAGCTGAATGGTTTGACGTGTTAACGTTTTGCGAATTCGGCGATGACTGATTGACTATTCCCATTGTGGTCTATTTTTATAACTAGCAGCGCCAAGATGATTACCGTATACAATGCCTATTATCGCACTGATTTTATGAAGTCTTATTGTGATTGTTTCTCCTCAAATTTCGGCGACTGGTAAGTAAATGACCCGATGCGACATTTTCACTATCTTATATCCGGACGATGCGGACAAAAAATTAGTAATTATGAGACTTGGCGCTATTAATATATGCACCAGCAGTAATGTTGCGTTCTACGCAGAGCGCATTTATTTTAAATATAATTACGATTAAATCGGATGTATGAGTTCAATTTATCAGCAAGACCCGTTTCTTAAAATCAAGCAATCTTCCTATAGAATTCTCAGGTCTAAAATCAATAACACGACTAGACTTTACTTCACCGCGTAGTGTGTTATTGTTAGATTTAATGTACATAGTGACATAATCTTCAAATTCTCAACGCACAAAATTCTCTATGTCTTCAATTACATAACTATCCGTTGGTATAGTGACTACTGTACTACCTATATGAAGTTTATTTTTATCGCGATCTATATTCGGTATTGAATTTTAAGGTGGCTCGAGCGTCCCGTTCGATTTATTAATTTTTAGTCATTTTTTTTCTACAAGTGAATTTATATAATTTATTTTCGTCGCTATAATCTATCGTTTGTACAAATATTTTTCATTAATAGTTGTAAACTTTACACATTTTATTTTTTCAATAAACATGTTTTTTTATTATTCCGTCCCTGAAAAGGAAAACGTAGCAAAAGCCCTTGAAAATCTTTTCTAATCATTCGGTGATCATATATTTTTAAAATCGCAACGAAATCATTATTAAATGATTGATAGACAAGTGATTTTTTACAAAGATCTATTTTTCTAAAGCATTACATGCATGACAGTGCACTTCCGTAATGCACACGTAAAACTGTCGTTGTGCAATAAAAAAGAAAAAGTTGTTGGAAAAGTTATTACAGATTGAAGATGAGTATTTTTTGCTCATAAAACGGAAATTTTTCGAAACTCACTTCTTTCTGCGATAATTCTGTTCAAATTTATCCTAAAATTATAGGCTTAAAAATTACAAATACGTGGGAGTCTTACGCGTAAAATGAGCTCTGGTTGATCAAAAAATAATATTTTAGAGATGAGTTATTGTATTTTGAAATGTTATGTTTTTTTACCCGAAAATCAGGTAAAGCAAAATCATTTTTAAATAATGGCTTACACGTGAATGGGAAAAAATCGTGCATTCCTGCGCTAAATAACAACGTATTTCTTACCTTTTGTCATACAAATTCGGTTACTTATTGAGTACGAACAAAAATGTTTTTGTATATTTGCATGGCTTGGATTGTTGGACATCGCCACAAGAATGAAATCTGTGGGCCGGTATCATACTAAATAATGGTTAAAAAATTCATATTTTTTCACGAATCGATTTTAGGGTATAATAATATATACATTTTTTGTTCGAATATGCCGAAATATTTTAAAAAAAATTAAAATTTAAAAAATACGTTTCTAACACTCAACATGTCGACGTATTTTTGGTCCTTTTAAGGTACCCACCAGGGTCGTTGTTGTCCTGGCACTGTTAAATAGAGTGCAAAAAGTGTCTCCAACCTTCATTTTAAAATACTGTAACGTGGCAACACGTTACACCCGCAGTTATGAGAGAGAATCAACTCGTGGGGATGCTGCAGTGCTAATAATAGGGGGACTGCCGATAGAGGCGCTAATATTTCACTAGTACTGCAGTCGCGAGGGTCATATCCGGTGGGTAAATGGGGGGACTGCCGTGATGGCGCTAATTTTGAGGATGTGGCTCCAAACCGTGGAGCTGATACTACACCATGATAGGGGGGACAGCCGATCGTGGCGCTAGTTTTTGGGAGTAGTTTTGGCTAAATATCGCTGAAAAGAATTACAGACTTTGTCTTGCCGGGAGGCTCAATCCGGGGCAATGGTGATTTTTATAGGGGGGACTGCTGTAACGGCGTTATATAGCATAGGCGCCAATGTATTGAAAGAAGATACTGCGTAGCTAGTGATTAAGTTTAGTTAGTAAGCTATTAGTAAACTAGCATAGGCGTCAATGTATTGAAAGAAGATACTGCGTAGCTAGTGATTAAGTTTAGTTAGTAAGCTGTTAGTAAATTAGCATAAGCGCCTAGGTATTGAAAGAAGATACTGCGTAGCTAGTGATTAAGGCTAGTGGATTAGATAGTTTTTAGCTTGAGCAAGTGCATAGTTAGTCGGTCTCGGCCTAAAAGATGTGGCCAGTAACTATTTAACAAAAAGTTTAGGAAAAAGGGGGGGGGGAAATTAAATCACTCATGGTATAAGTTCGTATTGGTTTTCATTTGAAACTGAAAGGAAAATTTTATCGCTTAAATTCTTTTCTTTTGCATTGTTTAATATTTTTGGATATCGCATAGTAGGGTTTAAACAATTATAAAAAGTTGAACGCATACTTGGGCATGTTTCACATCATTTTAGAATATTAATTTCGTTAGAAGGTTCTCGATATTTTGGTAATTTCGTAAATAGATTATATTTTGCATCTGATAATATTATATAGTTATTGTTTTGAAATTCTCGTTAATATTTGAACATAAAGAGCCCGATTAGAAAGGTTCTCGTCGCTTTGTTATGATGGTTACGGGATAAACAAAGGCATCTGTTGTTTTGATAGAGGTATCGAGACACTGAATAAGTTTTATTTTAGGTGTCTTACCTCCCGTTAGGGTTCAAAACCCCCCCCCCCCCCCCCACGGGGGATGGGGCCAAATTTGAGTGATGCGCCAGCACCGCTGGTTGTGCACATTGCAAAATCTACAACAATACAGCGCCAAAAATTATTAGCAACAAGCTGCCTGCCTTGATGCTTCCGTTGGTTCAGAGAACCTTTCTTAGCGTTGCCACGGCCCGCCAGAACCCAACCTCTATTTACTGATGACTACCCGGTGGACACGGCACGCCGAAACGCTCCCCCGTGTGGAACCCACCTGGTAGGGGCTTGACACCGCACCCCAGCTCCCCAGTACGGTGGGTATCTCGAGTCGTTTTACGATCAGGCATTCGACGGTAACAGACCAACCGAACGATCGGATCCGTGAGGTCGTCAATTCTCAAAACTTGCTAAGAGAAGCGGATCTTTCAAAAGCATTGCTCCTCTTCGAGTTCGGGCACTTCGACCCCTCCCTCTTCCTTGCGGACGGAGTTATCCGCTCCGCTCTCTTCCACAAGTCCCCTGCGGGGAGAGGTATCGAGACAATGGATGTTTACCGCTTACCGCTTCTGGAAGTTTCTAGAAGGTTCCAGAAGGCGTGAGGGGAATCGATGGAAAAGGAGAAGAGACGCCGCGGTAGTCACGCGGTACCTCGGGAGCTAATCAACGCGCTCCGCCTCTGGCGCCGGCGGGCGGCGAGGACCGCGTTCTGACAAGGCGGCGACGAGCCTCGGGCCATTCTCGTTTTGGCAGCGGCAGCGGCAGGAACCTGGGCTGTGGAAGGTGGGCCTCGCTTGGCGACAAGGCAACACGGGTTTTGCTATCGCCTTCCGGGATTCGTTCGTGAATTCCTCGCTTGCGTTCCTGAGTGAAGTGCTGCGAATCACTCGTGCTTTCGTTGCGTTTTTTTTGGCTTTAAAATCTTTCGGTTCCTGTCGTTTCGGTTAAATTCAAAATGTCGGGTCTCGTAATTAACAAAAGTTCCGGGTCTCGTTATCTTGGAAACATCGAGGCTAAAATGTAATTTTGGACGTAGTGCGGGTTTCGTCCTTTGTTCTGCTAACGCGTTTCAGCAACCAAGTTCGTGCGCGGTAGGCTGGCACCACGCGGTAAAATCAAAATAATAATTTCTTTGTTCCGCGTTGCCTGGGTTGAAAAGGTTCCAAGGAAAGTGAAAATTTCGTAATACTTAAATAATTCTTGAAATGGATATCGCCTTTGAATCTTATTCAAAGGGTTTAATCAACTTTAAAGAAACCTGGTTGTGGTTATCGTCCTTGACATTGGTCAAGGAGACACTAAACTTTTCTTAATATTTAAATAATTATTAAACTGGATATCGCCTTTGAAACTTATTCAAAGGGTTTAATTAACTTTAAAGGAACCTAGTTGTGGCTATCGTTCTTGACATTGGTCAAGGAGACACTAAACTTTTCTTAACACTTAAATAATTATTAAACTGGATATCGCCTTTGAATCTAATTCAAAGGGTTTAATTAAAGTTAAAGAAAACCTTGTGGTGGCTATCGTCCTTGACATTGGTCAAGGAGACACTAAACTATTCTAAACATGTAACCAATTATTCAAACTGGATTTCGCCTTCGAAGATAATTCGAGGGGTTTAATTGATTTTAAAGACAAACCTTTACGGCTATCGTCCTTGGCGGGGATCAAGAAGACAATTAAAATGTTGTAACGCTTAAATAACTCGTCCCACGGATACCGCCTTCGAAGAGATTTTGAAGGGTTTAACCTAAAACTCAAAAGAGACTACTTCACGGCTATCGTCCTTGAAAATATTCATGGAGAGCACTCTTTATCCTGCAATCTTTCACGAATTTATTAAAATACGTTACGGGTTACCTTGGAATCTATTCAATCGATCAATGAAATCGTGGTGCTAGTCCCGGCCTCGTGGCGTATTTCGTTCCGCGGAAATAGCCGTACACGCGTTCTGGAGTGTTCGGATCAAGCGGCGCTGGCCTGCGCACTCGAAGCTCTAGCGTCGATCGCGGATAATGTGGAAATCTTGGTTACCGGCACTGTGTGCAACCGCGAAATTAATTAATTTCTTTGGCACCGATATTTTCATTACGATGATGGCTACGGACACCCGCTGTTGAGGAGTGGCGCGATTTTTTGAATGGATTTTTGTCCGAATGGCCTCCGGCCCCTACGGGGCAATCCAAAATTTTGAATACCTTCATGTCATGGCTCATTTCCTTATTTCTTTTTAGAAAAGAATATTTTAAAAAAATAATAAGTAACACTTACAACAAATTGTGAACAAAATATACAGATCAAACTATTAAATTAATATGCAATACTGCATGTGATGTGGGATTATGATTCACAGCGGCAGACGACATATAAGGTAAATCGAAACCCACTTCCATATCGGGAACCAAATAGAACCGCGACAGATACGTATACCTCTAGCGGCAGAAAAGTTAACAACATTATGTCACTAGTAATTTGAAAATAGCATAATTAGGAAAAAAAAATTGTAGAGACTCAATTGTTTTCCAAATATCTGGGTGGAAACTGCACTTTTTGACATTCAACTTGTTAAAACTATAATTTCATGAAATTTTATGCTTCAAATTTTTGACAAAAGTATTTCACAATCATAAATAAAAAACAGTGAAATAAGAAAAAAGGTTGATCGTGGCGAAAAGCGTCGGTAGCACGTACGTGAGCACACGGCTGTGCGCTCCCGAGTTACACGGTGCGATCAATACTTTCAAAATTCATAGGTAAACTATTAAAGACACCACGAATGAGAAGCAGTTGACATATAATTTGTTTCAACAATACCACCAGTAGAACATTCATGATCATAGTCCTCACTGTCACCAAGCACCTCTGAGGTGGTGGGCGCTGAAATTGTTGAAGAAACATTCGTGACAGTATTTGGAACAGAGATAATTAGACTCTTATGCTGTAGTGTGTGTGACGTTTCATCGAACTGTAATGTGCCTAAGCGTAATGATCTGTCAATTCTTTGATCAATAAGAATCCGTTGTTGACCTTTTGGTACTTTTTATCCTTCGGACAGTTACAACGTTTATTGATATCTGGACATTTACAAGCCGCAATATCAAATAGTTTTTCGGCTTCTTGTTTGAATACTTATATTCGAGTTCTTACGCACAGTGTGTCTGAACGCTTTAAAAGTTTGACTAAAATGGATCCAAAATCTGCTACAGCAGAAAGTTTCTATATTCTCTGGACATAAGAAATCCGTTGAATTCAAAATCCTAGCTGCTCCCTTTCGCGATTTATGCGCATTCGTAGATTTTCACAAATCGACTGTGCGCTACGCAGCATGCGTGGGCGAGTTTTTTTTTGAACGACGCTTTTTCAAATTTACCGCTTTTCCAATATATATAAAAAATAAATTTATTGTTCATTTTTGTATTGAAAAATCTATTTACCACTTTTAGCCAAACCCAGGACCAACGACGAGGACGTAGTGGCTGAATGGTCCCATTTTTTTTAAATTTTTTTTTGTTTTTTATTTTTTTTATTTTTTATCTTTTATTATTTTTTTTTTATTTTTGACACATGTTTTTGGAATAAATTATAAATCTAAGGATGTATAATAAGAATAAGTGGTTCGTGATCGTATTTAGGAGCATAGACTATCTGTAAGTAAAGATAATTTAGAATTATAAGTGTAGGGAAGAAAATTCCACCACTGCTCTTAACAGTTGTGATGAATATGATGCGTGATGTGTGCTTGATACCTTGTAACGTGCCCAGAATTTCAGAAAATCACGATGTATAGATTCTCCGCTTTGCTCTGACCAATACCCTAATCCATTATTGTTATCTATGTAATGTAAACTTTCTGTTATGTGGTCAAGAATTACGTGAATCTTAAGTGTTTCAGAAAGATCATCAATACTTTTTAAAGCCTTATCTAATTCATTGATATAAGCATCAGGTGAATGTCTAACTTTTCCCGAGGTAAAACAACAATGAACTAATTTATTCATGGCTTTATAAGCATTGACAAAGGGTATAATTTTAAAAATACCTACCTTTTCATATATTTCTTGATCTTCTAGTTTATCAGCTTCTTTTAATAGCGTTCTACACGCATTCCCTTCAAATGCGTCCCCGTGGTAGTTTTTTGAAATAAGATTTAGCTTTTTTGGCCACAACAAAGCTTTTTCTCTACCTACAAGAGCAACTATTCCTCGCCAGAACAAATGGTTCACAAACCCCTGTAAAACGTGAAGCTCGGGTATAACACATTTTTGCAAAACATAAACATCATTCTCTTCAGAAAAAATAGGAAGATTAATTGTACTATGGCATTCTCCACTATACTTTTTGTCTTTACCTGTAAGACAATATTTTTTTAAAATCAGCTCGCAAATCTCCATAAGTTTTTAATCGCCTACAATTTTCCATTGTTGAAGTATCCATTGAACTCGTCGATGCAACAGGATCAATACAATTTTTAGAAATTGATTTATCTCTTAAAGTTTTCAACGGTATAAAACAATATGGACAGGGATACGCGGAGGTAGCAGTTTGCTGCCCATTAATAATTAACAAGACCTTAAAATCTGCCACAAATTTAAATGAAATATTGTTAAGTTTTGTTATGTCAACTAAGAATTTTAAATTGTCATACGATTCTTTTATTTGTGGAACGATACATAATAATATCAATTTGTCTACACTACTGAGCTGACATCTTTTACCAATACTTCCACCTTTAGAGAATAATGATCTACTTTCACTTTCATCTAAATCAGTTGAGTTGATCTCAATGTTTTCGGTATCTTCGAGATTTGACTTTGGAGAGTAATTTTCGGGAAGAATTGTTAAGCTAATCTTAAAAAAACCTTGACCTCCGTCAGCCATAACCTTGACAGTACAATTCCCTTCTATATTTCTTTTCTCTATAACTGAATCAAGTAATTCTTTAGCATCAGCATAGATGAGAGGCCGTTGTTGTTTATTTAATGTGTTGTCGCAGTCAAATTCATTCAAACCTTCTTTATAAATATCTTTTAATGCTTTAGATTTTTGCGACATATGCTGATTATAATTTTTAGGTATTGATTTTCTACCTACATGGCACCTTAAAAAGTTTGTGATTTTTCTCATCTGATTATGTGATGCTCCTATTTTAACTCGGAAATTGTCCAAAGTTTCTTCATTGAAGGAGAATGATTTTTTATTATTATCATGAACAATCAATTTTCTTTTGCGACCACCCGTCGCTAAAGTTAAACCTTGACTCTTTTCATTCGTTTCAATAGCAGAATCACAATCACTTTTTATAATGGAACTGGCAATTTGTTCTTTATGTTCATCTGGAAGCTGTTGAACTAGTTTTAGTACATTTTCTTTAGGATTATTACAATGATGACTTATACCTTTCCCTATTTGTTGTAAATATTTACTACAAATCTTAATAACATCTGGATTTTTTTTATTGTTTTCTGATAGAATTGAAACTTCTTTATTTTCAATAGACATTTTACATTGACCCGAAACATCTATGTTAGTTCGCAATTCCCTGAAATTTCCTTTACCTTCTTTTACATTTACGTGTCCAAAAGAAGTAGCAGTAGAACATATAAAACAGTTACAAGTGTCTTTTGTCGATCGTGTTTCTTTTGGCAATACTATGCTGTTATAATCAGGCATAATTTGTATTTGCCTGTTGTAAATCTTTTTTTTCAAAATCAAGAAGTGTTAGATAGCATGACCTGCAAATACTCAAAGGATATTTCTCATCTTTTAAATCAAAATCATTCGACACATACTTTTTTATGAGATTTGTCATTTTATCATTTATCAGAAACTTGTTTGGTTTAACTTTACCAAATACAATTTTTCTACCACACGGAGCGCAGATCTTCTTTCTATTCTCATCATGAGAACATTTACCACCGTGACTCATGTTAAAGACAGAAAAATTATAACGCTAATAATTATAAAATTACAAACACATTTAAAAATAATATACGCCACCCAGCGGGAGTAGGTTTCCGCGGCAAGTATTGCAGCTTTGCATTTAAAGTCCGAATGAATGGAGGGGAGAGTTGTAGTGGGAGGCGGTCGCGGGTGGGGGATACGAAGGCAGCAAGCCGATGAAAATCCTCCGAGGTCGTCTCTCGTCGTCCGCGGACTGCTATAAGACTATGTAAGACTATAAGAACTACAATAAACGATTATGTGAGCTTTTTAGTGCAGGTTGTTATGTAAAAAACTAAGAATGCGCATAACTCGCGAAAAGGAGCAGCTACGATTTTAAAATCAACTGAGTTTTGATCTCCAGAGAATATAGAAACTTTCTGCTGTAGCAGATTTTGGATCCATTTTAGTGAAACTTTTATAGCCTTCAGGCACACCGTGTACGGTATTACTGTTATTCATCCGTTTCATTACACCTTTGAGACCAATGTACTTTTTATGATAATACCGTATCATCTGAATGATTCGCTGTCGGTAAATGGTAGTAATACCTATTTTTTCATATATCATTTGTAACTTCCTAGCAACTCTTTCTGCAATAGTTAAAAATTGTGGTTCCTTGTTACCACCTGATTCTGAGCCCAAAATGCATCGTTCGTTCAAACAACAAGAAATTACATCCTTGTACAATGGCGGAGTGGTTTTAGAAACGAAATCAGACGCGGGCCCAAACAACGGACATATTAAACCTAGCCATCGGGTGAATTTCGATGGTCTTTTAGTACTCATCGGTTATGCCGTGAAATAGGCGCTTTTATATAGAAGTAGGGCACAGAATTCAATTGCCCAAATCCGGAAACGGAAGCGAGATAATTAACAATGTTAGCTATAAGGAAGAAACCGTAATCTATAATCCTTTCCCGTAATGAGTTATCGAGGTCGCTTATGTAGCAAATAGAAACGTATCGCTATAACGAGAACGAAAAAAGGAGCCATGCGTGCCACGATCGTCGACATGGCCACCTATTGGCGGAAACGAACACTACTCCTCTCGAGCAGCGCAAGGAGACCTTGGGGGAGTAGTAGTTTCCTCTTCCACCGAGAGGAGGAGACGTTCGTGGTTCGTGACTCGCCTGGCTATCTTTTCGGTCTTAATTACAGTGTATTTGATTGTGAAACAAAAAATTATTGATACATAATTATATGTAATAAAGCGCTTAATGTTTTAAAATGTTTATTTCTTTACTCGAATGCAGATATAAATGACCATAAATAGATGTGAAAGGTTGCGGTCTTTATTTATCACATAAAGGCACGAGTTGTGATCTCGTTACATTTTTATCCAAATTTAACATTCTCTACACATTTGTCAGATAAATTACATATATATTTTACATAATTAAACTCTAAAATATATGCGATGTCTAACAAAAATAAAAAGATATCAGATATTATCATCCACTATTAAATCCTTAAGTAGAGTAAGGGGGTAAGGGGAAATTACAAATAAGAGGGGTCGGCGCCATCTTGTAAACCATGACCAGTTGAAATAAGAGGGGTTCTACTGTAGGTTTCTCATGAGAATCTTATGAGAAATTTTTTGCAGGAGTACCTTAAAAGGACAAAAATACGTCGAATTTTGAGGGTTAGAAATGTAATTTTTAAAACTATCATTTCTTTTTTGAAATATTTAGACATATTCAAATAAAAAATGTATATATTATTACGGCCTAAAATCGATTCGTGAAAAATTATGAATTTTTTAAGCATTGTTTAGTATAATACCGGCGTACAGATTTCATTCTTGTGGCGGCATCCAACATTCCAAGCAATGTAAACTACGCAAAAACATTGTTGTGTGTACTCGATAAGTAACCGAATTTATATGAAAAAATGTAAGGAATACGGTGTTATACAGGAAGGAATGCACGATTTTTTCCCATTCACTTGGAAGACATTATTTAAAATTGCTTTTGCTTAACCATCGATTAAACAACGTAGCGCGACGGTAACAAAGTTGGCCGCAGGGAAGGAGCGCCGCGGAAAATTCGAACGAACGGGGCGGGCTGTCAATTCAAACGCACAAATGACATTTAAATGATTGACAGTTCCCGTCCCGTTCCAAGTAAAAAGTTGATGCGGTCGCTCCAATTGGGGTTCCACGGGGTATATAAGCGAGTTCCAGGGTGGAACTCGCCTTCTCTTCCTTCCCGATATCGGACGACCCGGCACGTCACTTGAAGTCGGCAGCCATCACCAGGATCCAGGGTGCCGACAAGGGACCAAAGGAAATAGATCCGGTGCCGGGGATTATTTTAAACACGCTGTGGATTCCATCGACTTCGGCCCACAGGTCGAATCCGAAGCGGAAGCATTAACCAGGGAAAAGATATCAGTCGACATAGCAAACATAGAAAATTTGGGCCATTCTTATCGAGAATGGAATCCTCAGGGCATCAGATGCGTGACGTAGAATTAGGTGTGTAGGATGTCCGGAACGTTTGTCCAAGGAAAAAGTGGCAAGTGGTGCGCACTTTCTCGGACGCTTTCTGGAAACAATGGCTCCGTGAGTATCTGCCTACACTATTGCCGAGAAAGAAGTGGAACGTGAATCAGAATCCATTGCAAGTAAGGTATAGTCTTGGTTATCGATCTCCAAGCGCCCCGGAACACATGGAGAAGAGGGACAGTCATTGATGTACACCCACGTTCAGAATATCTGTCCAAGTAATTTACGTCTACTTGAGAAAATGGCAACAGCGCGTCAGTGATTTACTGAATGCACTACAAACTATACCCCCTAGCGATACGATGAGACACATATAGGGACACACACAGTCATCCGTATTACTCGCGCTATTACTATGTATTTTCCTACCGGTCTCTCTCTCTCTCTCTCCCTCATGATTACGTTGACTTGACCTGGGACAATAACAATGCTCCAATTCATCCCAGGGGACGATCTCCGCCAACCCCATTATCGTCGACATGCTTATCAGGTTAGTTCTGAATTAAATATATTATCCAGGCACTTTTTATTGATTTATTTATTAAGCATAAGCGGGCGAGACAGCCCCTAACCCTAATCTTAAAAAATTAAAATAAAAATACTACATAAAGTAGTGAAAAAGCAACAAAATTTAAAAAAAAAAAGAAAAAACCGGTAATGAATATACGCATATAAGTATGCAAATATATCCACATTTGATTCTGTTTGATATAGGAATGTACTGATTTGGGGTTATGTTTTTGTTGAAGAACCTGACAGACCAGCACATCTGGCTGCTTCAGCGTTGAATAGCTGAAGGAACCATCTGAGCATTTGGCATTCAGGAATTGTGCCAGAAGACGGCTTCACCAGGTTACAGTCAGGTTAGTTCCTCAATTAGTTATTTCAATATATGTTTAAAAAGAATGTGATTCTTGGTGGATGCTTTATCTTTTCAGCACCCAGGAAGCAGATCAGGAACAACCAGGGAGAGGATGAATCTGCAGAGAGTACCCGGACAACGTAGTCGACTACTTCAATCTCCACAAAAATAATAAAATTGTGAAAAGACTATGTAAGTAAATTTGACATTTTTGAACGTGCGAAGGGAACCCGAGGGAAGTCAATTTCGCTTTTTTGATCCTACGAGGAAGAGCCAAGGGAAGTAAACTCGACTTTTTTGAACATGCGAGTGGGACCCGGGGGAAGTCAATTTAACTTTTGTGATCCTACGGGGAAGAACCGTGGGGAAGTAAACTTGACTTTTTTGAACATGCGTGTGGGACCTGGGGGAAGTCAATTTAACTTTTTTGCTCCTACGGGGAAGAACCAAGGGAAGTAAACTCGACTTTTTTGAACATGCGTGTGGGACCCGGGGGAAGTCAATTTCACTTTTTTGATGCTACGGGGAAGAACCGAGGGAAGTACATTCGACTTTTTTGAACATGCAAGTGGGACCCGAGGGAAGGAAATTTAACTTTTTTGATCCAACGAGGAAGGACAGAGGGAAGTGAATTAGACTTTTTTTACCATGCGAGTGGCATCCGAGGGAAGTAAATTTAACTTCTTTGATCCTACGAGGAAGAGCAAAATAAATGAAGTACCCACAATATATTCTTTCTAATAATTTATTTTGAATGTGAATATGTACATACATTTACAATAATTCACATGTCGTTTAAAAAAAGAAATTATTCCAGGAGGGGGTATGTCGGTATGTCTACCCAACCGGACACATTAAATTTTTGTCTGCATCGAAAAGGACCTGCAATATTATAGAACAGTTTTCATAGTTTCATCTGTAATGCGCCTTATAAATGTAGTCACTAATGAATTTTAATTTCTTACCGTGCCAGGTTTTAGTGTTAGGAGTTGTCGCATGACTCCCGCCCAGGTTTTATAAAATTGCCTCTCCATCGGACACATTCACTCGGAAAGTCATATTTTTTCTCCAAAATTTTGAATCTTCTGAAGACGTTTTCCCACAATTTCAGGAACATTGAGGCTGTAAAATTTGAAAAACTAAATTAATATTTAATAATTATAAGAGTGGGCGTGATAATTAATGACAGTGAAAATGAGAGTGTGTGGGTTACCTGTTACGTTTTCGTCTTCATATACCGTGCGGTACAGCTTTGCCCAACGTTCAAAAACTGCCCTCCTCTCCTTTTCAAATTTTTGCTGTGAGTACATTTCGTACCACTGTTCTCGCACTCGCTCGCTGTGCCGCATTTTGTCGCGAAGAAATTGAAGCTTGTACATTTAAATTAATTTTAATTTAAAGACGACAAATTTTTGTTCTCTTCGCAATTATGTTGAAGAAGGAAGTGATTCACTTGTTTCCGGAATCAGGATAATAGCTTCCAATGATCCAATGGACTTCTTAAAACAATTGAAATCTCAATTTCTATCGTGGAACTAAATACGAATTGCTGTTGCGTAGACTAATTCAAATTAATTAATCAAATTAATTTTGAAATAATTAATAACGGACAATAAAATTTATTACTTCCTTTTGAATTGTAGGTAATTCTTGTGTATGAAGCTGAAAGTTTTTAACAGAAACGTACTAATGTCACTTCGATTTTCGAATTTTCGCGCTTTAATTTTGTGCAGTAAAGACGCCGCCAACAGGTTAAGGGGAGGGTAAACCCACAACATCAGCTCTATGAAATGCAGTGGTGATAAAATGAAAAGTGTAAAAAATTTGTTTCACCTATAAAAAAAATTTTTTTTTTTACAAAAATGGAATTTTTTAATATTTATGCGTAATTATTTAGAAAATGTGTTTTTATGTTCACTCTAATTTTTTTTGAATTTTTACATTGATTTAGAAAAATGTAGAAGCATTTTTTCACAAACGCTATTTTTTTCAAACTAACATTTATGGGACAAAAAAAATTTTGTCTACTTTTTATTTTCGTACCACTGTATTCCTCGTCAAAAATTACTAAAGAAATAATTTTTCAAATTTTTTAAAGGTGTATTTCTCATAGAGCTGATTTTGTGGGTATACCCCCCCCCCCCTTACCAGATTCCAACTAAAATCAGTACTGATTTCACTTCAAAGTGTTCCATACATGCTTTCAGTAATAACAAAAAATAAAATAAAATATTTTGACATAAAATAATCATGTTTTTGCGAAGTCGGCATAAAATATTTTATTTCCTGAAGTCTAAAAGAAAAAATATGGAAATTAGGAATAATACATTTTTTTACATAACAATAGTACATTTTTTGTTTCATTACAATTAAATGTTATACATATTTATAAGGAATAGAAAATTGTCAAATATACTGCTACATTTTATAAATAGATATGAAATTTCATTAATTTCTATGAAAATAATAATATTAACAAGTTTAATCAAAACATAGAAAAGATCATAACTTAATTGTTATTCTGTATCATGTCTACGATTAAAAGTTTTGTTTCAAGTAATTTATTATTTATCAATTATTAAAGGTTATTAATTAATTTAATTTATTATTTAATGTATTTTTTTTTATTAATTAATTTATTTATTTTAACTAATAATTATTAAAGGTTATGTAATTTTTTTGTATTCATTCTGAAATTTAAAAAAATAACGATTGACGATGAATGTATCGTTTTAATCATGAAGCTAATGGCAATAGTATACGTCAAATCTTATTCTCGTTTTTCGAAATCTTTGGTCCAACGAGGAAACGTCTTCTCTAGTAATAAATATGCCGTTTAGACCAACGAAGGTATGCAGATCATCACTTAATATTGTATTGTGCACATTATTGTCCATTGAAATGAATGTTTTGTATTTTCGAAACTCGTTTAGAGGTTGGTCACCCATCAACCATTATCCTGTCAATCGTCAGTCATTGTGATTCGTTTCTTTGAACCAATCATATGCAATAAGAAAAGCCGCGAATTTTAAAACGGGTTAAAGTTATTGTGAAGAAGAAGATGGCATAATGAGATCCTTAACTTTATTACATATTGTTATTAATATTGAAAATCCAAATCTGAATAATAAATGAATTCGATAAAATATTTGTTAGTTGTAGATTTTGAAAAATTAATTTTTTAAAACGGCTATTTTTCGATTTATCTTATTAAGGAATGTAGGAAGAAACTTTGATAGGAATAAAATTTCACATGGAAATTCAATTTCACATTGCTAATTTTAATATTTGAAAAAAATCATATTTTTGTTTAATCATTCATAATTGGCGAGCTCATAACCTACAATAGCGGCTAATGGTATTAGCACTAATTGTAAATTCCAAGATGTATGAAATTTTTTCTCAAACGCCCTGTACGGTACGTCGTAATCATTTAGATTCCCAAACGCTGGGCTGATTTGAAAAAACATTTTTTTTTAAGAAAATTTTTATTCTACCGGTAATCGAAAGGTCCCAGAATCGTACCCTGGTGCCTACCGGATGTTCTTCCAAGTCCCCGTTATCTTTTCTGAATTTTTCACGCGTTTTCGGCTTCTTCATATTTTTCATACAATTTCCCTCATAACATTGCATTTTTTAAATTTTCCTTAAGAAATGTTTTTTCAAATTGGCCCAGCGTTTTAAATTTTAGTGACGACGAAAATATTAATAATTTAAAAAATATGCTTTTCACTTTTTTGTCAGTCCCGAAGGCAATTCAAATACGAAAATTATTTATCGAAGGCAAATTTACTATATTTTCTTAGTGACGATGAGGGTAGTAATAATTTTAAAGTTATGCTTGTTCATCTTAATGAAGTTTGCAGTGTCTTTATTCTTGTCTGTATTGGATGTGAAACTCATAATCAGTAGTTCCATTTTCAACACCATAGGTCCAAGAGCATACTTACCAGGGCGAATAGATTATATTGCGCTCTAGAATTAAAAAAGCATCGACTTCGAATTTGATTCGAATGTTATTCTTTCAACAAACAATCTTTTTCAAATTAAAAATGGCTGATCCAATATGGCTGATTAACAATTTGTAATTTAATTGCAAGTAGAATAAACTCTGCATGTGAGGTTTTCGAGGTCGCTGATTACGAATCCGAAGTCAGAATTTTGAAATTCCAAATAAGGCGAATAAAATCTTCACATTTTAGCTTTATATATTTTAATTGAAATTTTTATTGATAGTTAACAACAAATATCTTTCTTTTACAGGAAAATCTTGCTAAGCTTCAAGCGCTGAATGTTGCAGGACACTCCCACCACGACATTGCTGATCGGTTGAGCTGTTCGACAAGAACCGTTCGCCGGTGGCTCTCTCGAAACGACAACGATTTGGTCGATCTCCGTTCGAGGAACAGCGGCAGTAAGCCTATTCTTTCCGAACAGCAGCGTGAGGAGCTTGTCCGAGCGGTCGTGGAGGACCCGTTCCAGCTTGTGGGCCGTTTACCGGAGCGGTTAAATCTTCCAGTTAACAGCATTACTGCTCGGAGAGTTGTCCAGGCGGCTGGGTACAAATGTAGGGCTGCTTCTACGAAACCCTTGCTTACTGATCGTCATCGACGCGACAGGGAAGCAATCGCTCGCCGTTATCTGGGGTGGACAGCTCAAACATGGAGGTCTGTCGTCTTCATGGACGAAAAGACCTTCAGTAGTGATAAGGATGGACGATATCGGGTCTGGCGGTTGAACAACACCAGATACAGGCCAGAGAACGTGATACCATCCACTGCCAGCGGAAAGAAAACTGTTGCCTTCTGGGGTTGGATGTCGGGTGATGGGGTAGGCGATCTCGTTGAGGTCGGAAGAAATTTCAATGGGGAACAATACGCTAACATTTTAGATGGCGTATTGTACCCGTCGATTAGGCAACGGTATCCCCTACCTGATTATCCGACAATTACAATCGCAGTAGACAACAGTAGCATCCACAGAGCCGGAGTGGTGCGTCAGTGGTATCGCGATCATCCTGATCTGGTGCGGTTGGACTGGCCTGCGAAGTCGCCTGACCTTAACATTATTGAGAATGTTTGGTCTGAACTCGTCAGAGAATGCCAACTGAATGTGCCCCATCGCGTCGAGGATGTCATAGCAAGGGCGAGAAATGGCTGGGAGAGCCTCCGAGGAGAAGGTGAACGTAATTTATGTACCACCTTATCTGCTTCTATGAACCGAGGACTTCACGCAGTCATAGAAGCAAAGGGGGCTTCGATTAATTACTGAGAAACCCGAAAAGTTGTATTGTGTTGTAAATAGTTGTTGTTTAAAATTGTTGTTGTTGTAAATGCATGTCGTTTGAATAAAAAAAACATGTTTTATATTATATTATTGCAGTGATATTAATAAATATCTATTTATTCATTTATTTATTGCAAATTCCGTATTTTGGATATTTTATAACAAATTTTACATTTTTTATTCTGCGCGGGGCAGCCAAGAAAACACTGCTGCGCCACTTCAGTATATGGAATCCCGTGGAAACTAAATTTGCCTTTTTTTAATCAGAGTGGGACCCCCGGGGAAACTAAATTTTACTTATTAGAACATGCAGGGGAACCCGAGGGAAGTATATTTGCCTTTTTTGAATATAGGTAGGAGACACAAAGGAAGTAAAGTCGAATTTTTTGAACTTGCGAGTGGGACCCGAGGGAAGTAGCTTTGAATCTTTTCAACATACGAAGGAGAACCGAGGAAAGTAAATTCGACATTTTTGAACATGCGATGGAGAACCGAGGAAAGTCGTAGGATCAAAAAATTTAAATTCACTTCCCCCGGGTCCCACTCGCATATTCAGAAAAGTCGAATTTACCTCCGTTGGTTCTTCCTCGCAGGATCAAAAAAGTTAAATTTACTTCCCCTGGATTCCACTCGCATGTTCAAAAAAGTCGAATTTAGTTCCCTCGGTTCTTCCTCGTAGGATCAAAAAAGTTAAATTTACTTCCCTCGGGTCCCCCTCGCATGTTCAAAAAAGTCAAGTTTACTTCCCTCGGTTCTTCCCCGTAGGATCAAAAAAGTTAAATTGACTTCCCCCGGGTCCCACTCGCATGTTCAAAAAAGTCGAGTTTACTTCCCTCGGTTCTTCCTCGTAGGATCAAAAAAGTTAAATTTACTTCCCTCGGGTCCCCCTCGCATGTTCAAAAAAGTCGAATGTACTTCCCTTGGTTCTTCCCCGTAGCATCAAAAAAGTGAAATTGACTTCCCCCGGGTCCCACACGCATGTTCAAAAAAGTCCAGTTTACTTCCCTCGGTTCTTCCCCGTAGGATCAAAAAAGGTAAATTGACTTCCCCCAGGTCCCACACGCATGTTCAAAAAAGTCAAGTTTACTTCCCTCGGTTCTTCCCCGTAGGATCAAAAAAGTTAAATTGACTTCCCCCGGGTCCCACTCGCATGTTCAAAAAAGTCGAGTTTACTTCCCTTGGCTCTTCCTCGTAGGATCAAAAAAGCGAAATTTACTTCCCTCGGGTTCCCTTCGCACGTTCAAAAATGTCAAATTTATTTACATAGTCTTTTCACAATTTTATTATTCTTGTGGAGATTGAAGTAGTCGACTACGTTGTCCGGGCACTCTCTGCAGATTCATCCTCTCCCTGGTTGTTCCTTATCTGCTTCCTGGGTGCTGAAAAGATAAAGCATCCACCAAGAATCACATTCTTTTTGAACATATATTGAAATAACTAATTGAGGAACTAACCTGACTGTAACCTGGTGAAGCCGTCTTCTGGCACAATTCCTGAATGCCAAATGCTCAGATGGTTTCTTCAGCTATTCAACGCTGAAGCAGCCAGATGTGCTGGTCTGTCAGGTTCTTCGACGAAAACATAACCCCAAATCACTACATGCCTATATCAAACAGAATCAAATGTGGATATATTTGCATACTTATATGCGTATATGCATTACCGTTTTTTTCTTTTTTTTTTTAAATTTTATTGCTTTTCACTACTTTATGTAGTATTTTTATTGTTTTTTATTTAAATTTTATTGCTTTTCACTACTTTATGTAGTATTTTTATTGTTTTTTTTTTCAATTTTTCAAGATTAGGGTTAGGGGCTGTCTCGCCCGCTTATGCTTAATAAATAAATCAATAAAAAGTGCCTGGATAATATATTTAATTCAGAACTAACCTGATAAGCATGTCGACGATAATGGGGTTGGCGGAGATCGTCCCGTGGGATGAATTGGAGTATTGTTATTGTCCCAGGTCAAGTCAACGTAATCATGAGGGAGGGAGAGAGAGACCGGTAGGAAAATACATAGTAATAGCGCGAGTAATACGGATGACTGTGTGTGTCCCTATATGTGTCTCATCGTATCGCTAGGGGGTATAGTTTGTAGTGCATTCAGTAAATCACTGACGCGCTGTTGCCATTTTCTCAAGTAGACGTAAATTACTTGGACAGATATTCTGAACGCGGGTGTATACCCCGGAGAGGATGGAAACGTCAGGGTAGCAAAGGTCCGGACATGTAAGGCGTACATATGAGACCGACTCGGAAACTTATCCACTGGTTTAGCCCGCATAGGATACAAAATGAGTAGATTTTGTACGAGGGGGAGGATGTCGCCGACAGGCTCCAATTACGGTTTGCCAAATTATGAGCGATTGTTACACGGCATATGGCGATGCAGCCGGTTTTGAGTACGTTTTAGGGTATAGTGAATTATTATAAGATTTCAGTCTAATGTAAAAGAATAGGCACAATATGTCATATCGAAAATAACGTAAACATTGACAAGACGAGACCAGGCGGGGATGTTCGTTCCCTCCGCCAACGTACGATAGACGATACCTGGCGAGGATGTTCGTTACCTTCGCCAAGGTAAAATAGACGAGACCAGGCGGGGATGTTCGTTCCCTCTGCCAACGTACGATAGACGATACCTGGCGAGGATGTTCGTTACCTTCGCCAAGGTAAGATGGACGAGACCAGGCGGGGATGTTCGTTCCCAACGCCAACGTACTGTAGACGATACCTTGAGAGGATTTTCGTTACCTTCGCCAAGGTAAGATAGACGAGACCAGGCGGGGATGTTCGTTCCCTCCGCCAACGTACGATAGACGAGACCTGGCGGGGATGTTCGTTTCCTCCGCCAACGTAAGATTGACGTGACCTGGCGGGGATATTCGTTACGCCAAAACGTAAGATTGACGAGACCTGGCGAGGATGTTTGTTCCCTCCGCCAACGTAAGCTTGACCTTATATTCAATAGTGCGTAAATGATATATCACAAATTGTATTATCTTCAGGAATCTAGGAAATCGCCTAAATTATAATGTGAAAGGAAAACGGAACTGACGGGACAATGGGTACTTAGCGAGTGGGGAACGTAGCCACAAACCGTATAAATACGGCTGCAGGGCCACCATTAGTCAGTATTCCGTCCGAAGGTCTGTCGGGCTGCATCGCGAGTAAAGTACCATTGTAGATGGGGGAGTATAGACAGGGTGGTTGAGGAGAAGAACAAGAAAAGTTCTGTTTGCCTTTATTTGCAGGACGTGACCCTATCAACGTACGTTACAAAATGGTGCCGAAACCCGGGACTTCTGCGGGTCCTTGTGGTGGGTTCACGACCGAAGCAAGGCAGTAATCAGTCCTTGTGTGTCTATCATCTGTGGACATCTACTACCGCGACGAGGATAGAACTATTCAATTTTTCATGAAGTGAAACTCCGTAAAGCGAGGACGATCCTTCTAACCGCTTCTCAAGATGCCACCAAAAAGAAAAGCGAGTCCGGAGAGGATCTGGGTGGCATAACCGCGTAAAAGACAAGCTTGGAAAAATAGATCGCGGCGGGACAAGTGATATTGAGAATGCGTTCTCACGACATCTCTATATAACCGGAAAGGGACCATGTCACAGCGGGACCATCCGGGTCAAGACAGCAGGTAGAGGAACCTTCCCTGCGATGCGGACATACCGATTCAAGTGAAAGCAGGCCGTCTACGACGGAGAAGACCTCCCAGAGGGGAGTGAGATCCCGGAAGGAGTTAATGTAGTGATGAGAGGGAAATTATTCTTGAAAGCCTTGAATGAATGGGAGCGTTTGAGAGAAAGTGTAAATTGTACGAGAGGGAGGCAGAGAATGTTGATCAATTAAGAAGCAACGACCGTCGGGCACTACAGGGATTAACCAGGAAAGTGGACATCCAGGGGAGCCAACTATGCGACCGAGGGGGAGTGAAAGTATTGGGTCTCTTATGGGATACAAGTTCCCACAAACTATTTGTGGCGAAAATACGCAAGGACATTCTAAAAAGACAAAGGAAACCTACGAAGCGCGAATACCTGCGAATTATGATGTCAGTTTTGATCCGGTTGGATATCTCTCACCGCTGACGGTCGAGTCAAAAATATTCATGCGAAAGGTGGGGCGAAGCCGAATTGGATGGGAAGATCCTAGAAGGGACGAAGAAAATGTAGGTTGGTGCGCATGGTTAAAAAACTCGCAAGGCATACGAACATCAAAATACCACGCTGCATCTCTCCGATAGGCACAGCCCCACAAGAGTAGAGATGCACGTATTTTGCGATGCCAGCCTCAAAGCATACACGGACGTCGCGTATTTGCAGTTTGAAGCCGAAAGTGCATCAGCGCACGTCGCCATCATCATGGCTAAAACCAGAGTCGCCCATGTGAAACTGTCGACCGTTCCCCGTCTAGAACTTCAGGCGGCACTGATAGAAGCTAGATTAGCACAAACGCAGAGATAGACATAGTGGTGGACCGCCGCGTATTGTGGAGCGATTCCACGACAGTCCTTCGGTGGATAAGACCAGAACCACGGACTCGTTAATCCAGGAACTTAGTAAAAGTTCCGAGTGGCGTTCGGTACCGTCGAAACTGAACCGCGCGAATGACACGACACGTTGGTCGACGGATCCTTTACGTGCAGACCACCGGCGGTTTGCGGAACCAGATTTGCGGAATTCTGAAGAGAATTGGCCGACCGAACAAACTCTCCCCAAGGAGCAAATAAATACAATCGATGAAATGGAAACGCGAGAAGATGCAGTATACCACGTTCGCGCAATGACACGCTACTTCCTGCCTACGGGGAACGTTGTGGGGTGGCCGGGACTATAGTGGTAGCTAGACGTGTAAGACCCGCCTTCAATCGCTGGAGAAAGGAAACGTTTTCCGATGTGCCAATGGAAACTGGGGTCCTCGAAGAGAGATATTGGTATCGCGAAATTCAGTCAGAGTGCTTCGAATCCGAAGCGGAAGCATTAATCAGGGAAAAGATATCAGTCGACATAGCAAATATAGAAAATTTGGGCCATTCTTATCGAGAGTGGAATCCTCAGGGCATCAGATGCGTGACGTAGAATTAGGTGTGTAGGATGTCCGGAATGTTTGTCCAAGGAAAAAGTGGCAAGTGGTGCGCACTTTCTCGGACGCTTTCTGGAAACGATGGCTCCGTGAGTATCTGCCTACACTATTGCCGAGAAAAAAGTGGAACGTGAATCAGAATCCATTGCAAGTAACCGATAGTCTTTATTATCGATCTCCAAGCCCCCGGAACACATGGAGAAGAGGGACAGTCATTGATGTACACCCCGGAGAGGATGGAAACGTCAGGGTAGCAAAGGTGGGACATTCTTTTACAAATCGAACACTCCATATTAGGTACCATTTTTAATTTGCTTCTAAATTTTGTTATGCGTTCCTTATACAAAAAAAAAGTCGACACGTGTTTCTGGATTTTTTTTTAATTAATATTTTCGAAAATATGGCGGTTTGAAATTTGTAATACTCTCCAATCTGCACTTTTTGAAATTGCCATAACTCCGGTTCTATTTATCCGATTGACTTCAGCCGGGGCTCATTTTAAAGGTAATGAAATTGTCTTTATTTCTATATGCGTAGTTTTTAAAATTGTTGCTAAAAAGCGATTGTTATAAACAATTGAATATTAGAAAGTCCATTTACTGCTCGAGGCCGACAGTATACAAATTTTATTATTGCACCATTGAATTCCTCGGGAAATTTCCTACAAGAAACATATTTTTCCAGAATGGCGATTTTACATCTACTATGTCAAATAAATTAATTTCCGACGGCAGATTGCGCTCCGTAGCGCGTTACGCTATGGCAAGACGAGAGAACACGCATAACGAGTTGCGCAGTACATGCGTTCTTCTAGTAAAGGGTACAAATTGTTACAAACATTACTAGTGTGGTATTAATAGTAATAAAAGTAATAATATAATTATAATAAGGGATAACGAAATATTGATCTGTTGTAAATGACGAAATTTATAATGAAATATATTTAATCTATTATTAATATAATAACATTAATAAATTAAAATACGATCCCGTCCGGTAGTTATCGGCACGGTTAGCGGAGATATATGTGGTAGTTGCGTCTTTAGTACTGTATTCTTTACCTAGAAGTCATTGAACTGTTGACAACAGCAAGTAAACAGCTAATACATATTTGCCTGTTGAATTTTATATGCGATTTGTGTAAGCATAAATAAAGGTTTATCGTAAAACGGATACAGTGACTAAATCTACTTTTAAGGTTTATATTGTGCAATAAAATGTAAGTAATACATATTTAGCGATTCTGGAAAAAGGCTTAACAAAATTATTGCGGCATGCATTTTTTGTAAACAAACAAAATGAATTTTTGAATGATAAAAACAAAATTTATCTCGAAACGAATGCATCGTCATCTGCAATTTTGCAGAGAACTATGCCTTTGTTCTTCAAAATTCTGTTCAGGGAATACATTGGAATAATGACCAGGCATCAGTCCATCCATTTGCAATATATTACCGGGACAAGAGTGATGATAAAATAAGAATGAAAAATTTAGTAATTATTTCTGAATGTTAATCACGACACTGCTGCAGTTTATGTTTTTCAGAGCTGTTTAATAGAATTTTTAAAAATACATTTAGTGGGAACCGAAAAAATAATCTATTTTTCTGATGGAGCTTGCGCACAATACAAAACTAAAAAGAATTTTATAAATCTGTGTTATCATAAATCTGATTTTGGTATTGAGACTGAATGGAATTTTTTTCCAATATCACATGGCAAAGGACCTTGTGATGGATTGGGTGGGACTTTAAAACGTTTAGCTGCAAGGGCTGGTCTCCAAAGGATTGATAAGCCTATTCGGACACCACAAGAACTATTCACTTTGGCAAATGAATCATTACCAAATATAGTTTGTAAATATACAACTAATGACGAGTATAATGAAGCCCAGATTACATTGATTAAGCGTTTTCTACAAGCTAAAACTATTAAAGGCACATTAGCATTTCATACTATGATACCAATAAACACAAGACAGCTGCAAGCGAAGGTTTTTTCTTTGTCTGAGAAGTGGACGAATGTAACAGTACAAAGCAAAGAAAGTGATTGCGTCTACTTTATTCCCATAAATGACTTTAAATTTATTAACAATATTATTATCCATTATGACATATGACTTTTATTACTATTAATACCACACTAGTAATGTTTGTAAAAATTTGTACCCTGTACAGAAGAACGCATGTACTGCGCAACTCGTTACGCGTGTTCTCTCGTCTTGCCATAGCGCCACGCGCTACGGAGCGTAATCTGCCGTCGGAAATTAATTTATTTGACATAGTAGATGTAAAATCACCATTCTGGAAAAATATGTTTCTTGTAGGAAATTTCCCGAGGAATTCAATGGTGTAATAATAAAATTTGTATACTGTCGGCCTCGAGCAGTAAATGGACTTTCTAATATTCAATTGTTTATAACAATCGCTTTTTAGCAACAATTTTAAAAACTACGCATATAGAAATAAAGACAATTTCATTACCTTTAAAATGAGCCCCGGCTGAAATCAATCGGATAAATAGAACCGGAGTTATGGCAATTTCAAAAAGTGCAGAATTGGAGAGTATTACAAATTTCAAACCGCCATATTTTCGAAAATATTGATTAAAAAAAAAATCCAGAAACACGTGTCGACTTTTTTTGTATAAGGAACGCATAAAAAAATTTAGAAGCAAATAAAAAATATCGACCAATATTTTTTACGAAATTCGTTCGATTTGTAAAAGAATGTCCCAGGTCCGGACATGTAAGGCGTACATATGAGACAGACTCGGAAACTTATCCACTGGTTTAGCCCGCATAGGATACAAAATGAGTAGATTTTGTACGAGGGAGAGGATGTCGCCGACAGGCTCCAATTACGGTTAGCCAAATTATGTGCGATTGTTACACGGCATATGGCGATGCAGCCGGTATTGAGTACGTATTAGAGTATAGTGAATTATTATAAGATTTCAGTCTAATGTAAAAGAATAGACACAATATGTCATATCGAAAATAACGTAAACATTGACAAAACGAGATCAGGCGGGGATGTTCGTTCCCTCCGCCAACGTACGATAGACGATACCTGGCGAGGATGTTCGTTACCTTCGTCAAGGTAAGATGGACGAGACCAGGCGGGGATGTTCGTTCCCTCCGCCAACGTACGATAGACGATACCTGGCGAGGATGTTCGTTATCTTCGCCAAGGTAAGATAGACGAGACCAGGCGGGGATGTTTGTTCCCTCCGCCAACGTACGATAGACGATACCTGGCGAGGATGTTCGTTACCTTCGCCAAGGTAAGATGGACGAGACCAGGCGGGGATGTTCGTTCCCAACGCCAACGTACTGTAGACGATACCTTGAGAGGATGTTCGTTACCTTCGCCAAGGTAAGATAGACGAGACCAGGCGGGGATGTTCGTTCCCTCCGCCAACGTACGATAGACGAGACCTGGCGGGGATGTTCGTTCCCTCCGCCAACGTAAGATTGACGTGACCTGGCGGGGATATTCGTTCCCTCCGCCAAAACGTAAGATTGACGAGACCAGGCGGGGATGTTCGTTCCCTCCGCCAACGTACTATTGACGATACCTGGCGAGGATGTTCGTTACCTTCGCCAAGGTAAGATGGACGAGACCAGGCGGGGATGTTCGTTCCCTCCGCCAACGTACGATAGACGATACCTGGCGAGGATGTTCGTTATCTTCGCCAAGGTCAGATTGCCGAGACCTGGCGAGGATGTTTGTTCCCTCCGCCAATGTAAGCTTGACCATATATTCAATAGTATATAAATGATATATCAGAAATTGTATTAACTTCAGGAATCTAGGAAATCGCCTAAATTATAATGTGAAAGGAAAACGGAACAGGGTGGTTGAGGAGAAGAACAAGAAGAATTTTGTTTGCCTTGATTTGCAGGACGTGACCCCATCGACGTACGTTACAACTAATAATGACATGTTAAATGAGAATAATTTTATAAATTATTATGATAAGTTTATAAAATCTGACATGACAAATGAGAATGATTTTATGAATAATAACATTGATTTTATGAATAATGATATGTTAAATGAGAATAATGTTATAAATTGTGATGATGATTCTATTAATAATGACATGAGAAATGAGAATGATTTTATGAATCATGATATGTCGAATGATATTAATTTTATGAACTGTGATGATAATTTTAGTAATAATGACATAACAAATGAGAATAATTTTATGAGGTATGACAATAATTTTACAAATAATGACGTGCTTAATGACAATAATGTTGGATAATGATTTTATAAATCATGACATACCAATTTTTATTAATAAAGACGATGATAATCTGATTTATGATAATTTATTTCAAAATGGTAATGATGATAATGCTCTGAACCACAATGATGAAAATATTTTAACGTGTGATAATATTTTAAATGACGATATGCAAATGAATGAATTGAATCGTCACGATGGTAATGTGAATAAGGACGCAATAGATAATGATGTGATAAGTGATAATGCAAAGAATAAAAATAATATTGTAAATGACGTAACTACGACCCCGACCCCAAGGGGGGGGGGGGCGTGGGGCGCGAGGGGGGATGAATATCTTAAATGGCAACATGGGTCGAGTGGGGGCTCATTTGAGAGGTCTTGTCGAGACGAATACCAAAAACTAGACATAGATGCCGTTGCGTCCATTTGTCACGGAAGTATTCGTCGTTTGAAATTTTTAATTTCAGAAACCAATATTCGGATCCAACGTAGCATACAAAATTCTTAGCACCCTCCTCTTTAACACGGGTTTGGTACTATTAATGGCAGATTTCTCATACTTTTTTTTACATTTTGTCTTTTCCATTATTTATCGAAAAATGTTTTCTTTTTACAGGAACGTTTCGTGAAAAGTGCGTAAATTGTCGTATATCGCGAGAAATACAGGTCGAATAAATAAATAATCATTTTTATTGCAGATTTCATTTGTTCAGAAAAAGTTACTTAAATTTTACCTTATTATTATGATCGTTGTAGGGGATACATGGCGCTGTAATCATCGAAATTAAAATTATGCTAAAGTGTTTAACTGGTTCAAATATTAAAAATTTAGTGCGAGATTCTTACAATAAGTGCGGTCGAATCACGAAATCTTGTGAGTCCAATAAATAAAGTATGCGACCCTGCTGAAAAAGATTCACGTACGCAAAAACGTCGATTTCGTTGAAGGTGACCCACAGAATAAACATTCGAAATTTCTCTTTGCGTTTGACAAGAAAAGGGGGGTAATGTAAACGGTGTGTTTTGTTATGAGGCACCATGCTTAGAGGTGTAGGAATTTTAGAAGAATATAAAGAAAAATAAGGGATAGGGAAGGAATCTTTCAATTGTTTTGTTGATATTTATTATGCTTGTTTACAAACCTGCATGACACTGTATAAATATCAACGCGGTTGATCAATATCAGTTAGTTTGTGTCGCGAAGAAGATCAGTAACGATCGGTGGCGGTTCCGGTTTCGCGCGTCGCGGTATGGATGAGTGAGTAGTAACCTTTATTTTCTTATATTTATTTACGATTAGTTTCGTGTCTTGGGCAGAGTCTGCTCATATAGCCCAACTGACCAGTCCGTGGGCAGACTTGGGACGAAACACCGATCCAAGTTTGATAAAAATTTATATAAAATTAATTATGCATGCTACAAAATTATCTATGCTTCGTCAACCGTTAAAAAAAATCGTTACAGAATATTGCCTCGAGTGATTTTTTAAATTGCAAAATTGATAGCGTTATAAACAATTAATAATTTCAACAATTTAAAAAAAATGTATAACTTGTGTTAATGCAACGTTATCGGAATGTAGTCGTATAATTTGTGCGATAACTGTTGAACTTTAATATAAAATTATGAACGTTGCGCAAACAAAAATTCCGTTATTTATTTAACAATATACTTTTTCCATAGATTTTTAAACATCGATTAAAAAAAGCCGAGCGCTTAGACGACTTCTCTACGATACCAGTAGATTTCATTGTACATATATCTCGTATAATTCGCTGCTAGCTTGCTGTTAGAAACCTGTAGCGTATCGACTGTACCTTAGCCTGCCTCGGAATCCTAGGACAGCGTTGGCTCCGCCGATCACGGCCATGCGCCCATCAGGAGCTGCATGCAAAAATCCCACAGATCCCATCACTGCCTGGAAGGTCGTCGATCCCACGCACCGATAAGAGGGGGGCGACCAAAGAACTTATTCAATTTAATATGGAAACCCAATTCTGCGCAGATTGCTGTTGAAGGTCTTGAAGAACTGTCAGTTCACGAGGCCCTTGAAAGGGAGAATGCAAAAAAAATGGCAGGACACGATGCAAAAGGAGTTCGATTCTGTGGAAACAGCAAAAGTCTGGGAACTTGTGAAACATTCAAAGCTCAGAAGCCCCATAGATTATCGTTGGTTACTTCGCACGAATTATAATCCGGACGGATCCATGCAAAGTAGAAAAGCTTGACTATTAGCAAAGGATGTGTCCACTGTCCAGGAACCCGGAATAGATTACCGTGAAAACTATGCACCCATCGCACGCTGCAGTGGATTCGGATACAAAGCGCATTAGCTGCCCGTTATAACCTAAAGCTGTTTCAGTTAGATGTCACAATGGCCTTTACATATGGAGACTTACACGAAGAGATTTACATGACATAAGCTGACTATTTTGAAAAGAAGCATCTCGAAAACCGCGCGAACCGAGTTAAAAAGTCTCTTTACGGTTTAATCAATCAGAGAAGCAATGGTTTTGAAAGCTAGACGACCTGCTAGTGAGTCTAAAATTGATACTATTAGAAATGGACAAATGTTTTTATGTCTCCAAGAATGGTAACAAAATATTAACTCTTATAGTCTATGTCGACGATATACTTATAGCGACAAATGATTATAAACTCCTGGTTAGCGTAAAGGAATCGCCTAAGTAATGCATTTGAAATAAAAGTTTTAGGTGCGCTACATTACTATTTAGGAATAAAATTTGAGAAAAATATTGAAGAAGGATGTATTTAAATGACGCAATAAAAGTATATTTAAGATTTGGTAAATAGATTTAATTTAACTGACGCAAATGTTGTAGCTACACCACTCGAGTTCAAGATAAAACTGAGCAAAGATGACGAGTCGCCACAAGTCGATCAAAACATGTATCGACGACTAATTGCATCACTCATGTACCTGACAGTTATAACTCGGCTAGATGTAAGTTACGCTGTCAACATGTTGAGTCAGTTCTGCTCAGATCCCATGACAACACACCTACCAGCAGCGAAAAGATTTTTACGCTACCTGAAAGATACTAAAAAATTTGGGTTAAACTTCAAGAGAAGTGATTCTCTATTTATTGGATATGCTGATTCGAACTGGACAGGCAATGTAGATGACCGCATATCTCGAACAAGATACTGTCTTCTGCGAGGAGGAACTGCCATCTTGACAATCTCTATTGAGTACAGAAGCGGAATACATGGATTTAACCCAAGCTGTCAAGGAAGTCCTACGTCTACAATGTCTTCCGCAAGGAACGCTACTGATTCCAAATTCCGAACTAGAAACTATCCTAATTTATTGTAATAATCAAGGAACCAGGAAATTAGATAATAATACAATGTATCACTCAAAATCAAAGCATATGCATATAGAGGAGTGTCGGGTAGCCCCGGCCACCGAAAAATGTTATGCAATAACTTGAAAAATAATGCATAAAGTCATCAAAAGATAAAATTATTCTTTGTACCTACCCAGACATAACTCAAACAAATTTACTTGCAAAAATCAATTTTTTCGTCAGTATAGCCAATTAATTTATATAACGATTTTTATTATATATTTTCGAACTTGTGTCGGATGCAATCGGAAAAATGACACACAAATAGTATAAATTATAAAAATTGAGTAAATTAATTTTATGATCATGATCATAAACAATAAATAAAATTGGTATTTTTTATTAATTCATCGTGTTCTTGTCTGTTTTTTCTTCAAAATTTTTTTTAATCACATGTAACGAGCGGACCGTACTGAAAGAATAATTTGAATTGCGCGCGTAACCGGGCAACGTCAGTGGAGCCAATCCTAGTATGGGTGTTCTGAAAAGGGTTCGATAGAGGTCAGGACAACCACGCCGAAAACCGGAGAACGAATTAGACGCACTTATTCCTCGATCGTTCTCGGTTGTCGCGAATTTTCAAATCGGTTTTTCAAGAAAAAAATGAGACAAAAGGAAGAAGAGGTGGTGGTGAATATGAGTTTTCGGTTTAACGAGTTTTAGAGTAAGACGGTTTTTCCAACACTTGCTGTGTAAATCCGAACCCGGCCGGTTCTACATGGGCATAACTTCCTTCCTGTGGTGGCTTTCCTCTAGCTTCGGACTTCGTATAATTTCGCGGTTGTGATATCGAGGAATTAATGGGCTCAACTTCTTTCATCGATGTCATCGGACCAAGTTCAACCGATATTAGCAGTGATCCTATATTGTTTTTCATTGGAAACTGCTTCAATTATCAAGAAGAAACTCTTCCCAAATCTGAGGTTTGTCACGAAGCAACACGACCCTTTTCCACGACATGATGTTCACCGTAGTCAATAGTCATCTTAAAAGCATGACAGGTATGGAATGTATCCCATTTTGAAAGATGAATATGTTTGCCTTTCATACTTTAGTCAAGAAATCAACGATACATATATACGTATATATTTTGAAGAAAGTTGTATACAAGTTTTAAGAAAATCAGTGCTGCGATTCTAAAAGAAAAACTTTAATTCGATAAATCGATATTCAATTATTTCGAGGTTTCATGATATTGATTTTGCGGTTTTATTTGTTTAAATTTACTGTTAATTAACTTGAGAAAGTATCTGGTTTTTAGTTATAAAGTAGATTAATTTTTGTATAAGTTTAATAACCTCTGGATGACTCGTATGATGAGCGAACTTATTTTCTTTATTGAATAGTGATATGTATCTTGTCTTATTCTGTTAAATATGTATGATTTGAAATGATTAACATGCGATAATCATGATTTAATAATATGCGTATGTTGGGTGACGAATGAAATGATAACGCTCCAATCAATTTTGTATGACATGCTGAATTATTATTAAAAGTTTAATTTTTGAATTTCAACGATTATAATCTTTCATGCCTTTAATATCTAACTCAAGCTAGATTTTATTGAATATCTTTATAGTTAATTTTACATAAGAAACTTCTTTATAACTTACAATGTATTTATATATGTACAAGATTTTTTTTTTATTTCACCTTATCTATACGATTTAATAACTAATTCCCCTAAAAAGGAAATAAATCGTTATACACAATCGTCCGAAATCTATAAATTATAAAATGTAAAAACAAATACTTATCAGCAATAATAATTCGCACTGTTTTAGAAACTGAGGTCCGTGAAATTATCGTTAACGAAATCTGCGTAAGCGGTATAAACGAAGGTTATGTCATAAACAAGTCAGAATATAGGAAAAATGTGACCCAAATGTCGGCATTAACTTCATACAATTGAACGAAACAAATTAAATTAAATTAATTACGGCTTATGCCCCACCATAGAAAAATCTGTAGATTCCTCCTCTCAGCCGACTCGCGTGCATTTCCGTGGAGGAAACTTTTTATTAATCGCGATGAAAATTAAACCGATTTTTAATCTTAATTGAAAAGGTTATTTTTTATCATCAGACGAACGAAGCAGAATTCCCTCACTGAAAGAATGAGAGAACTTCACCTCTGGCGTTTTATCCCGATCTGCACCTACTGGAATCATCAGCAAGGCTTGTTGGTGCAGATCTGCCTTGTACACCGCTTATTATTCTTCACGATAGAAAGTCTTATGTACAGAATAGAATGGACCTCGCGAAAATCCAACCCCCGTACTCAAGACATCTGTCAACAATCTACCATATGTGAAGAAACAAAGAGCCACTCACTCGACAAGGTAGACAGTGACATTATCGTATGATGATAAACAGATGTTATTGATTAACCTTTTCAATTTTTACTCTTTCTCGCTCAGAGCTCATAATAATAATAATGAATAGGTGAAAACGTAGGTCGGATTCTAACGAACGAAACAAATTAAATTAAATTAATTACGGCTTATGCCCCACCATAGATCTGCACCAAGAAGCCTTGCTGATGATTCCAGTAGGTGCAGATCGGGATGAAACGCCAGAGGTGAAGTTCTCTCATTCTTTCAGTGAGGGAATTCTGCTTCGTTCATCTGATGATAAAAAATAACCTTTTCAATTAAGATTAAAAATCGGTTTAATTTTCATCGCAATTAATAGAAAGTTTCCTCCTCGGGAATGCACGCGAGTCGGCCGAGAGGAGGAATCTACAGATTTTTCTATGGTGGGGCATAAGCCGTAATTAATTTAATTTAATTTGTTTCGTTCGTTAGAATCCGACCCACGTTTTCACCTATTCATTATTATTATTATGAGCTCTGGGCGAGAAAGAGTAAAAATTGAAAAGGTTAATCAATAACATCTGTTTATCATCAGACGATAATGTCACTGTCTACCTTGTCGAGTGAGTGACTCTTTGTTTCTTCACACTTGGTAGATTGTTGACAGATGTCTTGAATACGGGGGTTCGATTTTCGCATCTAGCGAGGTCCATTCTATTCTTTACATAAGACTTTCTATCGTGAAGAATAATAAGCGGCGTACAAGGCAGATCTGCACCAACAAGCCTTGCTGATGATTCCAGTAGGAGCAGATCGGGATGAAACGCCAGAGGTGAAGTTCTCTCATTCTTTCAGTGAGGGAATTCTGCTTCGTTCATCTGATGATAAAAAATAACCTTTTCAATTAAGATTAAAAATCGGTTTAATTTTCATCGCAATTAATAGAAAGTTTCCTCCTCGGGAATGCACGCGAGTCGGCCGAGAGGAGGAATCTACAGATTTTTCTATGGTGGGGCATAAGCCGTAATTAATTTAATTTAATTTGTTTCGTTCGTTAGAATCCGACCCACGTTTTCACCTATTCATTATTATTATTATGAGCTCTGGGCGAGAAAGAGTAAAAATTGAAAAGGTTAATCAATAACATCTGTTTATCATCAGACGATAATGTCACTGTCTACCTTGTCGAGTGAGTGACTCTTTGTTTCTTATTTTATTTATTACTTATTCACCAAGTGTTTGGAAAAAGTGGAACAACGTAGAGAGGGGGTATTGCAGATCAGTATTGTCCAAAATGTATCTTATTCGTTTCAAATTGTAAACGGTGATATCAATAGGTTAAAAATCTATTATACCTGCTTATGATAAAACCGTATTTTACCGACAAAAATGTAATAGATTACTCTGTGAAGCAACTACTTGATAAACAAATTAATCTTTGTGCAAGCAACAAAATAATAATTTCTTCACCACTTGGAAATGAAAAATTATAAGATTAATGCTTGGTTAATGTCGGTTCTTTTACAAAAATCGATCATTAAAAATTAAAAATTCGATGGAAACTACAAACATTCTTTCACATTTTTCACATTTTTTGTTACTAAGACTGACTCCTTAGTGCTCCTTAATCCGCACTACCACCTCGCCGCTTAACCGGTCCTTCTGCCTTAACACTCGATTGCTTGCTGCGGATTATTCGCAAATTTCATCGTCATTTCCCATATCCAGTCGTGATATAACAAGTTGAAATATTACTTAGTTTCACTGCGATGTATAGAGATATTTTATGAAATATTCATTAGAAGTACTATAGCGTTATAGATTTAATATCAATAAAAGGAATTAAAAATGGTTCGAACAATATATTTTATTATGTAGCTTGAGCTATTTTAATGCAAACGTAATTATTTGTTTAAAGATCAATAATTAAAAATAAAAAATAAATTAAAGTATATCTCACGAAAAGAAGGATCTAGGTTACGTAGCATGAGCGTGTGCAATGCTGCGTTCCACCGAGCGGTCATCCTAAAAGAGGATGGAGCAGACGTAATACAGCATAATTCGATACCGAAAAAGTACGAGGCTCCGCTGTTATTACTTCGGCTCCATCCACTTTTAGTATCAACCTGAGCGGTTGATCGCAGAGGATATACACTGGGGTGGACCAAAAAAATCTTTAAGTGGCCGCCCCCAGAAATGTAAAACATGCAAAAAAGACACCCGTATTTTTCTTTTTTCAATAAGTTAATATTTAATGGTGTCGCCGAGATTCTGAAATTTTCCATGTATTCTTATTGGGGAAAAACACATTTTCGTAGATTGAATAAAAAATCATTAAAACTGCCTATTTTTTAATGTGCAAACCATATTTCTGTTCAAAAATGTTCAAAAGATGAGATTCTGGCGATTATTTAATGAAAAATTATATTAACTACGGTTTCCTTGGTCGGAAAGAACGAAATACGTGTAAAAAACTTCTTTTGATGTTTAAAAGTATTTCTAACAATATAATATTTTTTTTTTGCGTACATAAATTTTTTTTTCAATCAGGAAATGTTTTGTTACTGATACTGTACTAGATTTTATAGATATCAAACAAATTATTGTTGATATTTATTCACTATTTAAAAACAGCAGATTTTCAAAATTTTATATTTGTGGATCCAATACAGAGGATATACAATACTAAAATAGACAAATAGATAAATAAAATTAAAAAAATACATAAATAGACAATATTAAATTTTAAAGAAATTCCAAAATATTATTTTCTTCGAAATAAACTTTCCGGAAAATATTCATAAGAAATGATGCAACGAGTAAACAATAATATTCATCATTAAAGTCACACGTAATAAGTTTATGTTACGTGAGCTATATACGTTGTAATTACAAGTGTTTCTGAAACTTAAGAGTTTTGGAGCACTTTCAACACAAATTAATATGTGAAAAAAAATGTTACAATTTGTTAAAAACAATTTGTTTTAAACTTCTATTCCTACATTTTGATAATTAATTTTCAATGGTTATGGTAATCAGAAAAGTAAGTTGAAAAATTCAGAAAAAAACAGCGCATTTATAACTCTAATATGAATGAGTAAATAAAGCAGTAGTAGTGGTAGTATAAGTTTATTTACCCATAAATGAATTGCAATAAAATTCTTGAGGGTAGAGTGCACCAAAAAATAACATAACAAGGACAAAAATGGTACACATATACTTACGATATACTGACACTTATGAAAAAAAATCGCACGCAATCACAATTACAGACGAATGTGACTGTACAATTAAATAACAAGGATATAAACTAGGCCTAATATTAGAAAAAAGACTGGATTGGGACTGCCATAATTTACAATAGAGAAAGACTATATATCCAGGAGAAATTGTCTCCTGGCGAAGCACGAGCTGACAAATCCAAAAAGGATTTTCAGCACACGAGGAGGGTCGGCGGAGAGTAGCAGAAAGGCCACTATATTCTCGTCGGAATAGTTCGCCAAAATGCTACTGCGACGAAGTCTGGATCTTGAAGGGGTAGAAAGGGGACAGTTGCACAGGATGTGAATTAAAGTCTCCCTTTCTCCCGTGTTGCAAATAGAGCATGGCTCATTCGGATTGTACTACCGACACAAAACGAACGCGAGAATATAGTGTCGGTTCTCATCTGTATTTTTAGGCGCAAGTGCGCTAGCTAGCAGCGATCGGGAGCAAGAGAGGCCAGTCCGTCGGAGAATTTTCTACAAAGAGGCAGCTGGATGGAATCCGATTCGAAGTAGCGTTTAAGGTCGCGATTACGCTGATGGGAGGAAAAACTTTCGCAGGTGGAGGCCACCTTGGACTGCCCCCGCCTGCTGGTTAGCGTAGCAAAAATCCATAGAAAAGACGCGTAGAGGGCACCCTCTTCTAAATACTATAATTTTAGTCATAGATAAGTTGACTACAAGGTTGTTCAGACTATAAAATGTCCTCAGTTCCGTTCTAAGGTCAGCAGGGGAATAAGCGAATATTGCCAGATCGTCAGCGAAGAGAAGCATCATGGCTGTTTGGTCAGCGTTAATAAAGATGTTCTGGCCCGCTAGGAGGCGTTGTTTCTGGGCCATGATGTGGAGCTTGGAACGGTACGAAATAAGTTTCACTATTATTATGGAAGGTTCTGTAAGTATGAAGTACGCTGTCAAATACATCTTTTAAAATTTTCACTACACAGACAGTTGGATCACCCGTAATCTTCAAGCTACGAATTTTAATATTCCTCTTTTTCAATAGCTTGTTTTGCTGCTCTAGTTCACAGGTCAAGTGCGAAATTTGAGCATCCTTTTCCTCTATTTTAGCCTGCAATTTGGTGTAGTTCACCCAGGACGTGCTGCCTCTCGCGGGCCAGTAACTCGACACTAGTTACCAACACCAGAGCATTGACTACGGATGTAGCTGTTTGATGGTGCGCAGTAACTATGCTAGGCACGTGTTAATTACAATGGTGAGTTTTATTCTCAAATAAAAACTCACCCACCTTCTATTCCGGTGTGATACAGTCAGGACTTGGCAAGCAATATGACAGGAATACATGGCTACATATAACCTAGCATGTAATAAATATTTGACATCCACCTTGCAGTAACTTTTCAAGGTTAGAAAAGAATCCGCCACACGCCGAAGACTGGGAATATTCTTGAACGGTATAGATTTAGAATTAAATAAAAGATTCTTGTAAGACAGCTTACGAACTACACTAATGACTTCGACTTAAAACTGTCAGCGTGTGTCACCAATCGGTACCGGAAATGCAGTAATGAATTAATAAACAACAAGAATAATTTGTTAACTCTTTGAAGCATACATTTTTCTTTCTAAATTGAAAATTTAAAATGGCGGATCCAAGATGTCAGACCGAAATGTAAAAAGTTGCTTGATCGACATGAGATTGAGCACGAACCTCAATATGTTGGAAAACGCTTTTTTCCAAAGAACTGCATTCTTTGATATTTGTTTATTTATAACAATTTTACACCAAAGTAAATTCAAATATTAGTGGTGTAATATTGTATATAAATGCTTCAGCTACTAGAAAAACCACCCAGTATTTTTAAATACTTCGAAATTAAATTTGTATAAATAAATGATTAATTTTAAACATTAAAGGAAATTCGTTACGTGTATTTCGTTCTCTACGTTCCTAAAAAACATAGCTAACATAACTTTTTTACTAAATAATTTCTAAACAGAAATGTGGTTTGCACATTAAGAAAACGAACAGTTTTGATGACTTTCTATTCAATCTACGAAAATAAGTTTATTTCCCATGCAGACACCTTCAGAAACTTCACTGGCTCGGCCGCGCCATTAAATATTATCTAATTGGAAAAAGAAAAAATACGTGGGTATCTTTTTTTACGTCTTTTACCATTCTTGGGGGCGGCAACATGAAAATTCTAAAAATGTTATTTTCCTGTGTATTTTTAGGCCCCGTAATATACACCCATGCTAAATAACCCAGATTCTTCTTTCCGTGCCCCTGGTAAAAATTAGACAATTGTTGTATCACATATTATTGTATCATGTATATGGGGCTTTATTTCTGAAGTGTACCCACTTTGAAAATCGATATTCTTTGATCAGGCGCAAACTTGGGCAAAATGTTGTCCTACGTGATGGTAGTTTATGCTAAACAAATTTTGTCGATGAATCAATTATTAACCGAGGGGGAGGGGGTTGACTTTTTAAATTTGATGCAGATATCATGTATTTCAGTTTTATTTTACTCATGCGACGTCAATAATTAATTTCATTAAAAATATGGTTTTTGTAGATTTTTTTTGTTATAATGGAAAGAGCAGTTTTTTCCCTATAAGAATATATAAGTAAAAAAGTGGGTGGAAACCCTTTTGATCCCTTAAATTAACGTTTAGTTCCTGAGCGCTCTCACGTAAACGCAGCGTCGCGTCGTCAGCCGGAGTCCAGTGTGCTTCGAGCCTATAATTTTATAAGTTATATCATAATACTGTAACATGAGCTGTCTTAATCGATGTCGGCGCATCAAAAGCCAAGTTTCTATCTTAAAAACAAAAGTTATCCCTGTCATAAAAATTCCGAATGTATTACGGTAGCTCATGGTAGTTTTCTCTTTAATTTGATTTAGTACTAATTTCAACTGCGGCCTTGTGATAATTATCATTGCACTGTTTTTCTCTGATCTGAGTTTCTGAGAGGTAGAGATCATCATCACTATGAACATTATCATGATCGGCTTCGTGGCTTAGGCGGTTAACGCACTGGACTACGAAGTCGTAGGTCGTGATTTCGATCCCCGTCTGGTGATCAATTTTTCGATTTCGTTTTCAAGCAGCAGCTCGCTGTTGGTAAGACGAGCCACGTTGTTTGTGTTTACGTTTCGAAAGTATTGTTTATCATGACCGCTGTTTTACTTGGTGTAGGTTTCTGCAGTCCTACATTTCATACACAAATGTGAAGTATGGCGCCATCTTTCTAATCTGCAGCTCTTACGATTTCGAATACGGCAACAAATGAATAAAAAAAGCGATTCCGCCCGTTAATTAAATAAATAAACAAAAAAATAATCATCATTTGAAATGCTTTCATCGTTTTCGAAATCGTCAATGTTTTCGTTTAAAACATCATCATTATGAGGCTGATTATTGTCATCGAAATTTGAAGGTGGGATTTCGTTTAGTTTACTAAGCTCTTTTCTAGGATCTAAGGATCACAAAGGACCCCGCACACTTTAGCTTGATTTGCGGGCCCGGTTAAATTTCCTGAAACTTCGCTAAGTTGTAGTCCAGAACAGGCCGAACAAAAGTTCTATATGGTAAAAGCCCCAAAAATCAATAGTTTTCGAGATAAAGTACTATACTATATAGTACGGCCGTACGATATAGGCCCCCGGATCCGAGACTTTCGCATTTATTTTTTATATGCAACAACAATATGCATAGGTTTTTTTGGTCGCTGATTACGAATGTGATAACAGATTTTAAAAATTCAAAATGGCGGATCCAATATGGCGGACGAGTTTTGAAAAATTAAACGAAATCGCTTGAAACTCATTATTCTGGGGTTTTTGGAGTCGCTGATCACGAATCTGATATCAGATTTTGAAAATTCAAAATGGCGTATCCAATATGGCGGACGAGTTTTGAAAAATTGAACGAAATTGCAAGAAATTCGTTACTTGGGGGTTTTGTGGGTCGCTGGTTACGAATCTGATATCAGGCTTTGAAAATCTAAAATGGCGGATTCAATATGGCGGACGTGTTTTAAAAAATTGAACGAAATCGCTCGAAACTCGTTCTTCTAGGGTTTTTGGGGTCCCCGATGATGAATTTGATATCAGATTTGAAATAATAAAATTAGAATAATATTTCCAATAATTAAGAAATAATAAATACACGTATAGCATATAAATGCAATATTTATTATTTACAAATAATAACATATTTATACATTTTTTTTGTAGACGTACTGCGTTTTTACCGCGTATTTACTTTACTGTGTGTGTCGGCGCGTCGTGAGTGAAACCTTAACATTCATTGCCTGTGGCCTGCATCGGTAATATTTTCAAGCATGGCTAGTGAAGGATATTTCACTTGTGGTTGATGACGAGCATACCCCAAAAACCATAAGATAGAACCAACGTGTGCGCATGAACCGACTGTTCTAGCTCCTGTCTTACACGTACAGTAATAACCCGAAATAGGGGTATCGATATCTTCATCATTTATGTTATGCTCTTCATATCTGTTGTCAGTGACGAACGCTATAAATATTTGATACTTAGTTGCATTTCTAAATCTTGAATATATTCGAACTCTAATAAGCCCCGGTTCATTCAACAATGTGTCAATGTTAAATTCTTCAGTTTGTTCATGTTGGAGTTTATCCTGAATGTAAGCAGGCGCAAGATTCACTTGATAAACGCCAAATGTTAAATCATGTAAATAATCTAGGGACAGTCTTGGGAAGTGAGGCACATGGTGTTCATTCAACCGAACCCACTGTGCGTTTCGTCTCTCTAAATGATCGTTCTCGACTCTATTTTGAACAACATTAGGATGACGAGACATTTCTATCATTCGTTCTGCTAGTTCTGGAGTTGCTGCAGTCATGTTGATTGGTTCTCTATATTTATTGAGAATAGCACCAGCAATACGATAAAAATCCCCGATGTTAATGGCATGGGTAATAGACACAGGTCCGTCTAAGAATTTAAAAACAGATCTAATATGACCATTTCGCGCCTCTACTACCCATCTTGATTTTGTAATTAGCCTGGAATCATTTGCTGCAAAGGTGTCAAGTTGACGTTGTCCACGAAGTAGTAGTGCAGGCATTTTATGATTGATGCCTAAAAGTTCAAGTAGTGGTATAGCATCTCTATAGCCCCGATCGACAATGATTATGTCGCCTTCTGCAAACCACATTCGAAGAGCTGCAGGATCTGTTTGCATTTCGTTTTCAAGCATAGCGGCGTCATTATTTTTAGAGTCTGAGAAATATGGCCCATGAATATCTAAAATGTAACCATTCGGAGCCACAATAAGGGCTGGTTTAATTAAATGTCGACCTTTATGGACCGAGTAGGACTGTCGGAGTGTTTGAAAGTTACTTGATTTATGTGTATACACGTATGTTCCATCGATAATTGCAATTGCGCGAGGGTCATTAGGGTTCGGATTGTAAAGCCGATTAGCAAAATCAGTGACATGTCTTTCAATGTATTGTTCTCGAGTAATTGCATTTAATCCAATATTTTCTGGTACAAACCTCAACATTAGTGACTTTCGCACATTAGCGATAACTAATGAAACAGCTTGCCGGCTTGTGCATTTAAATATTACTTTTAAAAAATCATCAGATAAGTTTTGGCGCATTTTACATAAAAATGTAAGTAGATGTTTTTTACTTATATGTCGAGTTACATTTCTATTAGGTTCCGGTACAGGGACCAAACGTGAAAACAAATCTCTAAATTGCTCACGAGATATTGGGCTTAAGCTTTTGAACTCATCTTCTGAGAAACTTTCTTCGTCATCGTAATCAACCATGTTTATTTTACTTGAGACCCGTAAACCCTGTAAGAAAGCTTGCAACTGTGGACCGCATATACGATAAGGTCTATTGATAAATTCTATTGTATCCATTAGAGGCAGCGGTATAAATCCATTAGCATCTAAATGCTGAGGACAGCATCGAACTGATTGTGGTATGTATATATTTTTTATGACAAAAACGTTAATCCTACAATTGACAGATAACCTCACAAAATTTCCGCAATTATCGCAAAATATACAATTATTATTTCTTTTCAATGTCATTACGTTTAATCTCAAACAGTTTGGATCTTCTTCCAGTTCACGTATCTCTGTATTAATACTTACATTACAATTAAAACATAAACGGCTATCCTCCTGAACATCTTGGGGAGGATGATGAAGATATTCTCGACGCAGAATCGCGATTTGGCATTTTTGGTAGTTTTCATTGCCAAAAATACGGACCATTACTCGGCGGTGAAATCTTGCGTCACATACATAACAATTTATTCTATTTCGAGCTGCCATTGTTATACATTCTAATAATATATTGTCAGTCTTTACTCTTCAATACACTTATTTTCCCTTACAGATCAAATGAGAAATAACAGAGAATCCAGTATGATTGCAAAAAGATATAACGCATCCCATATCACATGGAACGTTAGGATAACATATACAAAATACTGACGAAACGAATGCAAATACGAATCAGATGTCAAAACTAATGAAATGTAGAGCGTAGTATCAAAAAAAAAAAAAAATATATATATATATATATATATGATGCCGAAACAATTGAACATATGGTGTACTTATTCAATGTCAAAGCCTAAAACAACCAGGAATTTGCAGAGAATCTACTTTACCCAGATAAAAACGTGTTATATACAATTGTATTAAACTATAAAGAAATGAGATATAATTATATAACTATATAATTATATAACTATATATAATTACATAGAAATTCAATACAATCTATATATGTGCCGTCAAACCAAGAATTTTATTTCTAAATTGTATTAAATACGAGCGGCGAAGAAATAACATTAATTATTCTCTACATGAGAATTATTTTCAATTATATATGTATATATATATATATATATCATAAATGATGATATTATATACAAGTATATATGAATTTTGTCTCTATAGCACTGTATCCATATATATATGTTTGTATATAATTGTATACGAATGCACATGAGTATATACATAATATATAAATGTATACGTATACAACTCTATATAAAACATTCTTGCCGGGTAGCGCAAACAAAAAATGTAAGAAATAGATAACGTAAACTTATAAAATACAGAAACAAAGAAAAGGAGTATTAAATAAGATACTGATCTATTGATAAGTTCTTGTCATAAAAAATATATACATACCACAATCAGCTTGTTGCTGTCATCAGCATTTGAAAATTATTTGCAAGCACTGCAAGTATTTGGTACAAGCTTACAAAAAAACTCAAAGAGCAATTCTTTTAAGGACCTGAGACTCTGCTGTTATCATCACAATGGTCTACGATAGGTGATTTTTATTTAAGGTAATCCGTTTTATTTTTCAGAAATTGTCGGCCATATGGGATCCGTCATTTTGAATTTTCAAAACCTGATATCAGATTCGTAATCAGTGACCAAAAAAAAACCCGAGTAACGAGTTTCGAGCGCTTTCGTTCAATTTTTCAAAACTGGTCAGCCATATTGGATCCACCATTTTGAATGTTCAAAATCTCATCAGATTCGTTATCAGGGATCCCAAACACCCTAGAATGATGAGTTTCAAGCGATTCCGTTTAATTTTTCAAAACTTGTCAACAATATTGGATCTGCCATTTTGAATTTTCAAATCTGATATCAAATTCATCATCGCGGGCCCCAAAAACCCTAGAAGAACGAGTTTCGAGCGATTTCGTTCAATTTTTTAAAACACGTTCGCCATATTGAATCCGCCATTTTAGATTTTCAAAGCCTGATATCAGATTCGTGATCGGCGACCCCAAAAACGCCAGAATAATGAGTTTCAAGCTATTTCGTTTAATTTTTCAAAACTCGTCCGCCATATTGGATACGCCATTTTCAATTTTCAAAATCTGATATCAGATTCGTAATCAGCGACCAAAAAACCCCCAAGTAACGAATTTCTTGCAATTTCGTTCAATTTTTCAAAACTCGTCCGCCATATTGGATACGCCATTTTGAATTTTCAAAATCTGATATCAGATTCGTGATCAGCGACTCCAAAAACCCCAGAATAATGAGTTTCAAGCGATTTCGTTTAATTTTTCAAAACTCGTCCGCCATATTGGATCCGCCATTTTGAATTTTTAAAATCTGTTATCACATTCGTAATCAGCGACCAAAAAAACCTATGAATATTGTTGTCGCATATAAAAAATAAATGCGAAAGTCTCGGATCCGGGGGCCTATATCGTACGCCCGGACTATATCGTATAGTACTTTATCTCGAAAACTATTGATTTTTGGGGCTTTTACCATATAGAACTTTTGTTCGGCCTGTTCTGGACTACAACTTAGCGAAGTTTCAGGAAATTTAACCGGGCCCGCAAATCAAGCTAAATTGTGCGGGGTCCTTTGTAATTGCTTAGTAAGTGTAGGAAATTTAGATAATAAATTTTTCGAAATACGACGAGTTTTAGAAGATCTGTGATTTTTTTTCAAAGGATTAAAGCATCTGTCAACCCATCTTTTTGTACTACTTTTAATTACTTTAGGAGCCATAATCACGTTAAAACTATAGAAGGTAAAGAAAAGGAAGGACATACCGATATAGGAGGCAACTATTCAATTTATACTAACTCGGAATCTATTTTTGTTTGTTTGTTATATTTTATCATTAACAACTTCAGCATAAGAAACACACATCGACGAATTCCAATTCGCATCTGTTTCCTATGTCTAGCCTACCTTATTCGTACCTTTCGCATTTCTACTTCGTTTTCGAAAAAAAAAACGCGTGTTGTGTAGTAATATTACTGTATCAGGACTGGCGCGAGGTTGGGACGACGACGTGATGCTGGGCTGCTAGCGCGACGCTGCGCTTATATGAGCGCGCCCCAGAACTAAACGTTAATTTAAGGGATCAAAATGGTTTGCACCCACTTTTTTACTTATGTATTCTTACCGGAAAAAAACGGTCCTTTCCATTAAAGCAAAAAAAAACGTCAAAAGAATCTGGTCTCTTTTGGAGAAAAACGCAAATAATTGATATTCATTTTTCAAAAAATCTACCAAAAACATATTTTTCTTTAAATTAATTATTGACGTCGCATGAGTAAAATAAAGCTGAAATACATGATATCTGCATAAAATTTAAAAATTCAACCCCCTCCTCCTCGGTTAATAGTTGATTCATCGACAAAATTTGTTTATCATAAACTGCTATTACGTAGGACATTTTGCCCAAGTTTGAGCCCGATCAAAGAACATCAATTTTCAAAATGGGTACACTTTAGAAATATTCTCCCATATACGGGGTGGACGATTTATCTGAAGACACAGAAATATCTCGAGATCTATGCCCATAACCAAAAAAAGTGTGGGATGAATGTTGTTCAACGTGAAGGGGGACATGCAGTAATAATGAAATCAACCCCCTCCCCCTCCCCCTGGAGGTGGGGTTGGGGGAAATGAATAAAACTGAAATAGGAACCCCCAGTTTTATTGTAGATTGGGATTCTCTGAAAAAAGTACACCAATTTGACCCAGGAGCTATTACATTTTGATTCACAGGTGGCTCTGTAATCGATAAAAATCCAAATTTATCTGCAGACAAGTAAGTTGTAGACACGAATCGGGGCAACCAATGATAATGAAATTGACCGCCACCCGACCTCTAGAAATCGTTTTCGAATTTTACGGATTGTTTACTTTAACTTTTTTTACTACAGTGCCACGTGTGAATCAAAACACAAAAATGTCGATTAAATTGGTGTACTTTTTTCTGTAGAATCAAAATCGGCAATAAAAAGTGAGTGCTCCTATTTAAGTTTTATTGTTTTCTCCCACTACCTCTAGGGGCAAGAGAGAGGGTCGATTTTATTATCAATGCATGTCCCCTTCGTGTCGAACAACTTTCATCGCACACCTTTTTTGATTATGTGCATATTTCTGGAGATATTTCTACATCTTCCGATAAATCGGCCACCCTGTACACTATGATTACAAGCTTTGCTTCATATCTTTATAACACATTTTGTACTTTTTAGTACTTTTAGTACTATTTTGTACTATAATACATTTTCTTTTATAGATTGAATCTAGATATCAAATATTTAGCATGAGATGCTAAAATTTAGGAAACTGGTTGTAAATTTAGGCAGATAGCCTCAAAATTAAATTTGGGCTAACTTCACTTACACTGAACCAAATTATTTTTATATTTCATTTTTTTCAACATATATCGTAGATCTAAATAATTAATCTGCCCTGCAGTACATTCGGGCTTCAAATGCGATAAAGTCAAACGGTCAAAAACGAACCATCTAAATTGACGCCTTAATTAGCGGCCGTTATGCGACCTTATCAATGAGCTGATATTAACTGGAAATTCATATGCAGATGATATGCCAGTGTATGTTGTGACACTCATTGAGTGTTTCTATAACGGCCGCTAGTTAAGGAGCCACTAAAGCCGTAGCATACCGTGTGGTTTGGGCTCTGCACAAACAAATTTTAGGTTTGGGGAGAGCACAAACCATGTAGTCTGTACACAGCACAAGATATTTTTATTTACGCCAGAGCGTCGCAAATCACTAATATCAGGAGAATATAGTTAGTTAAAGTGGCACAAATATTAAATATTAAGCATTTAAATTTGAACCTGGCATCTGTTTGTTTAAATGCCCGTTCGAGTATTTTTCCGAGAATTCGCACATTATATTTAATATGAAATATTTAAATGTACGTATGAACAGAAATTTGAAACTAATTCGTTTTTTTAGAAAATTACATGAGAAATAGTGTTCTGAGATCATTTTCTTAAAAACGTAGTTTGACTCACCATGACAATTTTATGGGAAAACATTGCAACGAGCCGTTTAAACTAATCGCGCGCGGAAGAGAAAGAGCGACGGAGAGAAGGAGGACCGTTCCAAAAATGATATCGACGTGCTTGCCAGCTTATGTAGAATTCGTGGATTATGCGCTAGCAAGCGAAATAGCGATGGGAATACGGTAAATGAAGAAAAGGTAGAGGACGCGATGCGCGCTTTCGCCGGCCGGTCGGCCATGTTGTTCCCAAGCCCACGTGGGATCAGCGCGCGGATTCAGACATGTGCGCAACGACAAGGCGCTGGCGCTGATGCGCCTCTACATGCGCAGAAGAGGGGCAACGGCGCCCTGGCCGCGCAGAAATGGAGTGGGCAACGACGGGCCGAGTTCCAAGCTCGGAGCTGCATGTGTCGCGGCGATGGCGCGCATGCGCTCCAAATTCAAATGAGGGGCGGGCTGTCAAACTCAAGTCAATCAAATGACATTTGAATGTTTGACAGTTCCCGTCCCGATTCAGCTAAAAAAGGAACTCGGCGACTTTCTTGGACACGGGGATACTTACCGAGGTATTATAAGACCTGGCATCGGTAGGTATCCCTCTTCTTCTTGACACCTTCTTGTTGAATTACAATGGAGGCGGCAAGGACTATTTGTTGACTACAAGATATTACGGAACGACGACAGCACTCCGTTCGTCACGGTTCCGAAACGAGGCTGCTGGTCCTCTCCTTCGTGGTCGCGAAGGAGTGCGACATCAAAATTAGATTCACGAGGTGACAGCAGCCGAAACCAATAAAATCACAAGACGGATGGAGAAAACCCGGTCAAGAAGAAAGAAGGGCGCCAATGGACCAGAAGAAGACACGTATGCCTCTTTCTCTTCCGTCCGTAATAATAAACGAGATAATATTGTGTATATGATAATTTGTATGTAATGCCAAATATGATTGTTATGTAATGTCACAAAATATTTATGTATGTTAATTTGTGTGTGTGTGTGTGTGTGTGTGTGTGTGTGTGTGTGTGTGTGTGTGTGTGTGTGTGTGTGTGTGTGTGTGTGTGTGTGTGTGTGTGTGTGTGTGTGTGTGTGTGTGTGTGTGTGTGTGTGTGTGTGTGTGTGTGTGTGTGTGTGTGCGCGCGCGCGTGTGTGTGCGTGCAGACGAATGTGCGACCGGTTTATTCGAGTCCCGCGTAATTTATTCCGCATTTACGATAATGGCCCAAATTTTATATCACAATGACAACTCCACACAACTTACTAAAGACTCGATGACTTTATTTTAATGATGACTCTTATTTTTTATTCCGTAATCTTGACTTCAAGCGTGTTGGTATATGTGTGTAATTAGTTGTTACTGACGACTTCGAAATTTAATCGAATGACAAAAAATATAATGACGTTTTTTGTTTCAGCACCCAATGATTCCAATCTGTAATTTTACTAATGATATTGACTGTAACTGACATTTTATTTTTATTGTGTGTGCGATTCCCAAAAATCTATTAAAGTATGATCGGAATTCTTACATCCTAATTGAATTTCACAAATGAGAGAATATTTTTTACTAGAATATCAGTTCCGTTAGATCTTTAAGGCATAGGTAATTAAAATCTGTTAATCAGAGACACCATAATCTTGTACCGCACATATGGTTCTTCTTCTACGAGCGCAATTAACTGTCACGCATCCGACAGATTACAATGTCAGGCATATATTCTGTGACTGTAATTTTTTAGCAATATATACTTTTTACTCTATGAAGTAAACATTAGTCTTATGGAAAACGGAAACTCCTGCTCTTAACATAGTTATTAGTCCGTCTCAAAATGTAACCATTAACACGAAACGAAGTTCGATTCTATTTTCATGGAAAATGATTTTGTTAATTTCTGTACTAGAATTATTCCATAAAAGAATCTAACATCTGGATCTAGAGGAAATAATGCATTTTTTGGAGCATAAATACGCATGCTGATTTTTACTTTGGTAACGAGGGATTATTCAATGTTATCCCGACTTCGTCACCTTGGACAATCAGCTCGGGCGGTACTTTTCGCTCACCTATAAATTAGCCAAGAATTCAGTACTAGCAGTCATTACCGTCTCGGACTTAAGTCGCAGGAATAACACGTTAGCACCTCAACCTATTGGACCAACGAGTTCCGGAGGATCAACGGCTTCTCTCCTCTCTTATCCAACTCGCAGAGATTCGACATATAATTTGGATAATCTCTACCACACGACAAGGACTGACCTATTCGTCACAAAACAGAACTTATAAGCAAATGAGTCCTTTTCAGGACTACATTGGCCTGTGTAACGAAGAAATTATTTCAATTGTCTTGATTTCGTTTTACAGCCTCCACTTTGGTCCAAAGAAGGTTTCAGCTGGCACTTACGCTGTAAGTTACAGACGCACTTCTTTAATTCTGGCATAGTGCATCGTAGTCCTGCCTCCGTGTCTACTCACTTTCCCTACGGTCAGCAGTATTTTTGGAGATTACGGTCTTGCTGCCTATTAGGTAGGCAACCGTTGTGACATAAGTTCCGTTTCGCCCGTCTGCTCGACCGCCTGGCAACTAGGAGTACGCCGCCCGTGAGGCAGATGTCCGAAAATGCTTCGAGTTCCTGTGTTCCGGATCCGCCTGCTAGGCGTGGGTTTATAAAGTCTACGGTAGTTGTTAGTGCTTTGCGAGTTTATTTTTTTGTTCTTAACGCACCGCGAACTTAATTCAATTAACACAAATGTCGGAGAGTATTAGTGTTAGCATAATACGTCGCAACGTTCGTAATCGTTCATATGTTCGCCGTCCTTTTGTCACTCCGCCGGATATAAACGACGCTCCTGACCGCCCGCGAGTTGAGCCTTGTCGTCCGGGCTGTGATACTTGTAGTGCAATACAAAAAGCGGCACTTAGATCTTTCGAGAACTAAAAATCCCCTCGAAACTAATCTCATCGAAGCAGTAGTTGAGCCTGCGCGTTTGAAATCAATAGTTGTAGTAAAAAATACTCCATGGCGTTTACATTCAATAGAATTTGAGAGGAAACGCGTTCCTAAATTGACAACTGAATTCTTCCGAGAAGATCCACGTTTCACATCCGAACGGGCCAAATGTCTAGTTTCGTCTGCTGTACGACAAGAAGAAGCTGGTCCATTTGTTAGTACATTGCGCGTTCCCGATTGACTGAAAGTAGAAGTTAGTACCGCTGAAGCTGATGCCGAAGAGCGTTATCGAATGCCGAATAATTTTAAGCGTCGTCAGCGTGCGAAACGCGCAAATCAAACATAGTTTGTTATTTTTTTGTATTTATATGTTAATACATATTTGTTGAATTTTGTTTACAAATTGCATGTTGATTATTTATAATATTATGTTCCTTCGAAATCCAAGAGTTTGAGAGCAGCGCAACAAGAGAGTGATTTTCGCCGATTTATTTACTTCTGAGTATTTACTTGTATACCTCCGCATCGCTTTCCAACAACTCCTGTTGTGTTATACATTCCGTGTTAATTTCGAAAAAAAATGCTATTTAAATTATTGGCCTTTTTAAGGATACGTTCACACCCAAACCCAAATTTTATAAAAAGTTACCAGCAACAAATTATTTAAGCAACTAATGATATGTATATTATTCTTAGGCATCTACGAGTAATTTCTATATTATATATTTGGTTTTGATAGCTTGCAAACAGGAAACAACATCATAATATCCGAAAAAAGCAGGATATTTTGTTCATCGACGCAGTCTTTGATTCGAAAGATACTAGCAACATATTATATAAGCAACTAATGATATATATTATTGTCTAACCAACTATGAGTATTTTAAATATAATAGAAATTGTTCTGATGGCTGCAAAATCTAGTGAAAGAAGTACTATCCTAAATTCGAAAAAATACAGGATTTTCCGTTTGTGTATCGGTAAGGTGTTAACCTTACAGGATCGTTTTACTGGAGATTTTGGGTAAAACAATTGTACAATTATCTTTGCGTTATTGGCGGTTTATTTTGCGTAACATTGAAAAATACTTTGAAAAGACTGAGGTTTCTGTTCGTTATAGCGTTTATGCAGAATAATGATTAATTTTGGAAAAAGGATCATAAATTATGACATATGCTGATAAGCGAGTATAATAGAAGCGGTCGCGGTAGTGTGATTAAGACACGGAGAGGGGATAATGAGACGATGAAATGCCCGTGCATCGTGATATGCATCGTGAGACGATGAAATGCAGAATAATATTTGCGGAATATATTACAATCGGAATTTTACAATTTCGCTCGATACGCGAGCACCGTTCATGAACGCAGTATTTGCTTCGTAAGGTACTAATGGTGTTGTATTCAATTCTTTAACTAACTATAGAAAATCATTAGTTGCTTAAATAATTTGTTGATAGCTCCTTCCGAACCAAAGACTGCGTCAATGAACGCAAAATCTTATATATTTTTTCGAATTTATGAGATATTTTCCGGTTTGCAGGCCATCAAAACCAAATATATCATATAGAAATTACTAGTAGATGCCAACAGAATGATATGCAACATCATTATTCTATAAATAATTTGCTGCTGGTACCTTTCCAACAGCCTGCGCCAATGAACGAACTACTCTGTACTCAAATTCTCAATGTACTCTGTTTCTCAAATATTATGAGGTTGTTTCCGGTTTGCAAGCCATCAGAACCAAATGTATCATATAGAAATTACTCGCAGATGCCCATAGTATAATATGCAATATCGTTAGTTGCATAAATAGTTTGTTGCTAGTACCTTTCGAATCAAAGACTGCTTCTATGGACGAAATGTCCTGCATTTGTTCGGATATTATGAGGCTGTTGCCGGTTGCAAGCCATCGAAATCAAATAAAACATATCGGAATAATATGTAAAATCACTAGTTGCTTAACGACTTCGGCGGCGAGGCGTCTCAAATGGCGTCTAAGCGGCGAAAATAGTAGTAATGGCGGTCCTAATTAAACACGCTTTGTAAAGTGTGTAGACGTATTGAAGTTTGGGAAACCATAATAATTATATTTTTCAATGTCAAGAAAAACACGAATATGTAAAAAAAAAATTTTTGTTTTGAAGTTTTGAATAGTTTTTTTTTAGTGCAAATGTCGTCAATTTTTAATACTTCTGTGGGAATGGTGTCAAAACTTTTACTCATTTTTTTCCTTCAAACATCTTTGGATTTGGTCGAAAATTGTTACTGGGGGGTTTTTGAAGTCGCTGATTACGAATTTGAAGTTGATTCTTGAACATTCAAAATGGCGGATCCACTATGGCGGACGATTTTTAAAAATATTTACAGTATTCTTGAAAACCAGTAACCCCCTAGTAACAATTTTGAGCTAATACTACAGATATTTGTAAAAATCGTCCGCCATATTGGCTCCGGCAATCAAAAGTTTAAAAATCCCACTTTAAATTCATAACCAGCGACCCTAATAACCCCTAATAAGAATTTTAAGCGAATACTATACAGGTTTTTAAAAATCGTCCGCCATATTAGATCCGCCATATTGAATTTTCAAAAAGAAACTTCTCATTAACAATTAGCGACCCCAATAACCAACTTAAAACAATTTTGAGCGAATACAATAAATAATTTTAAAAATCGTCCGCCATATCGAGTCCGCCATTTTGAATGATCAAAAAGCATCTTCAAATTTGTAATCAGCGACCCCAGACACCCCCAGTAACAATTTTTGACCAAATCCAATTATGTTTGAAGCACAAAAATGAGTGAAAGTTTTGACGCCATTCTCACAAAAGTATTGAAAATTGACGACATTTGCGATCAAAAAACTATTCAAAACTTCAAAACAAAAATTTTTTATGACATATTCGTGTTTCTTGACATTAAAAAATATAATTATTATGGTTTCCTAAACTTCAATACGTCTACACACTTTGCAAAGCGTGTTTAACTAGGACCGCCATTTCTCCAATTTTCGCTGCTTTTGTCACCGGCATGCGCGACGCCATTTGGAACGCTTCGCCACCGAAGTGGTTAAATAATTTGTTGATAGTACCTTTCGAACCAAAACACATATTTTTTTAAATATTATGACGTTGTTTCCGGTTTGATAGCCATCAAAACCTAATATATCATGTAGAATTTACACGTATATTCCCATAGTATAATATGCAATTCCGTTAGTTGCATAAATAATTTGTTGGCAGTACCTATCGAACCAATGGCTGCGTCAATGAATGAAATATCATGTATTGTTTCGACTATTATGAGGTTGTTTCCGATTTTCAAGCCATCAAATCCAAATAAACCATATAGAAATAACACGTATATGCCCATAGAATAATATGCAATGCCGTTGCGTAAATAATTTGTTGCTAGTACGTTTCGTCGCAAAGGCAGCTTCAATGAACAAAATATGCTGTATTTTTTCGAATATTATGAGGTTGTCTCCGGTTGGATAGCCATCAAAATCAAATATATCATATAGAATTTACACGTATATTCCCATAGAATAATATGTAATTCCGTTAGTTGCATAAATCGTTTGTTGGTAGTACCTATCGAACCGAAGACTGCGTAAATGAACGTAATATCGTGTTTTTTTCGAATATTATGTGGTTGCTTTTTTGTTTATAAATAATTGAAAAAATTAAATTTTGAATGCAGTTCGACACAATTAGCGATTGTCTTGAAATCGATAACGGTTTGACGTACCGGAACAACACTCGCGCTAATGAAATATTACCGGAAATATTATGTTCCTGCACGATTACAGATTTTTGTCAATACTTTTGTTCAACATTCTCTAAAATTATTTTATTGGAATACAAATTTTTGCGAAAAATAAAAAACATTGAGAAAAAGTTAATGTCAATTTAGCAATTTACTTGATAATTATAAAAATAACTTCAATTAAAGAAATTATTAATTAAATAGTGTTGTGACCTTCCTTAGTTATTTCCTCAAGTAGGAAAAGCAAAGAGGAAATCGCAATAAATTTAATCAATTTTCAAGTCCCAAATCGATATATTTCCCGATAAGTTTACAGCAAATTACTTGAAGGTTGCATACCGCGCGGGTCCTAATCACGCGAGTGGAATCGTTACTTTAAAAAAATGACCGGAGAAATACATAAACAGAAAAAAGAAACGAGGAGAAAGGCAAGTCGCTAATAAAGAGGAAGTGTCTACCGCACTACACATGATTCCTCGCAAAAGGGGGAGTATTATAGGAATGGTGGCCCCATGGGCGACTTACGGATCGCTGGACGTTCGTCTTGAAGGTGGGTGATGGATGTCCCCGAAGAATGGTGTCTTCCGGAGTAGGCCGGGGTCGTCGTCTTCTCCTGTCGTATGGAGGAGCCGTTGGACCTTGGAGCGCGTTCGCCTCCGGTTGGTGGGGTCCCGGGTCTTCAGAGAGTAAGTGCTGGCACAATAGTCCACAGGGGCACTCAACTTCGTTGCACGAGATTGCCACGAGATACTTCCTACTCGCGTACCGTTTACGTTGTCTGCACTAGAGGTCCGGGTAATTCTTGCGCGGTGCACGAGAGGCAACGAGATACTTCGAACTCGGCCTCGAAGCGCGATCGTCTCCCGCTTCCGGCGATTATCACGTAGCGCCACCTCGGCCCAAGGCCCTGTATTCGGGCGATCAGTTGAAGGAGGGAGAAAGCGTGGTGGTCGCGCTGCCCGCTCGTCCCGGCTTCTGCCTTCGGAGAGAAAGAGAGAGAGAGAAGTACATGCGTCGATCGTCTCGGCTTCTGCCTTCGGGGAGAAGGAGAGAGAATTACATGCGTTGCTCGTCCCCGTATGTGGGGAAGGAACTCCCGACGGCGACTGACTATCGTAGCGACGGCGGGGAGGTATGAACCCGGCGGGTAAGAGCAGCGACGAAAAAAGGGGTCTCTCCGGAACGCTCTCCTCGATCAGAGTTGCCGGGTTCGATCCGTGACGACGTCACAGTGTCAATAAACACATTTGAATGTTGTTTAGTCCCTGCAAGGAAATAACAAAAACAAATTCGGAAATTCCTGAAAAGGAAAACATAATATTGTATGTAAAATTATACTTGCGATGTATGATCATATGAAATATAATATATTGCATTTATGAATTATATTTCGAAAGAAAATAAATATTGCAATTTTACGAATTTCTTATTTTTCCTTGTTCCATAAAAGAATTTATTTGCACTTGTTTGCATAAAAGCAATTCAATAACTTGTCTTATTGTTTACTTTTCCTTCCTGAAGGAACTTTTGTTTTTCAAAATTCTTCAACATACATTTCTGAAAATAATATTGTTGATTTTTCTATATCTGTAATGTTTAGTAGTATCTGTAAAGTAATTTTAATTTCCTAATAATTAATAAACAAGATTGATTATAGTTGGAAATAAATAACAAAAATATCAAGTTATTTACTCTGAATCTCGGGAGAAAATTAATTGAATTATTGAATTCAAAGTTTCTTTCGAAAATGAAAATTTATGTTTATTTCGGAAAAATTATTTGTAAAATAAGAATGTATAATTGTATACGTGCGAAATGAAAATTTATAGCCTTGAAGAGGCTGAAACAAGACGAACCCTGTAAAAAGGGTGAAAAATAGTGCCCGTGCGCGGTAAAATAGTAATAACACGTAAATACACCGTCACTAACAAAATTAGTATACTACATTTTGTGATATATGCTCTGTAAATCGAATCTTCATGACCTTGGAAATCCTTGGATGCATATTATCGCGCATATACACTAAAAGCTGGTGTTTTTTACCGCCATATTCGATCCGCCATTTTTAATTTCAAAACTCTGAATTCGGATTCGTATTTGGCGACCACAAAAGCCCTAGGACATTAAGTTTCGCGCATATACCGGAAAAACTTCTATTTTCACCCGTAATATTATATCAGCCATTTTTAATTCAAAAATTTTGGAATCGAATTTGATTTATGAAACCTCGAAAACTCCTGGGTCATCACATTTCATGATAAACGCTGTAAAAATAAAATTTTCATGACCTTGGAAGTCCTTAAATGCATATTATGACGCATATATAGTAAAAACTAGTATTTTCGACCGCCATATTTGATCCGTCATTTTGAATGTCAAAATTCTGACATCGGATTCGTATTTGGCGACCTCAAAACCCCTAGGATACAGATTTTCGCGCGTATACAGTGAAAATACGTATTTTCGACCGCCATATTGAAGGCGCCATTTTGAATTTCAAAAATTTGATATCGAGTCGTATTCAACATCCTCGAAATTCCCTGCGTTAACCACCCTATTATATAACCACACTATATACAGGGTGGCCGATTTATCTCAAGACATCGAAATATCTCGAGAACTATGCACAGAATCAAAAAAGTTGTCGGATGAAAGTTGTTCGACACGAAGGGGGGCATCCAGTGATAATGAAATTTACCCCCTCTCCCATCCCCTGGGGTGGAGTGGGGGTAAAAACAATAAAACTTAAATAGGAACCCTCAGTTTTTATTGCAGATTTGGATTCTCCGGAAAAAAGTACACCAATTTGACCTAGGAGCTATTGCATTTTGGTTCACAGGTGGCGCTGTAATCGATAAAAATACAAATTTATCTGAAGACATTGAAATACCTCGAGAACTATGCACAGAATCAAAAAAGTTGTCGGATGAAAGTTGTTCGACACGAAGGGGGGCATCCAGTGATAATGAAATTTACGCCCTCCCCCATCCCTGGGGGTGGAGTGGGGGCAAAAACAATAAAACTTAAATAGGAACCCCCAGTTTTTATTGCAGATTTGGATTCTCCGGAAAAAAGTACACCAATTTGACCTAGGAGCTATTGCATTTTGGTTCACAGGTGGCGCTGTAATCGATAAAAATCCAAATTTATCTGAAGACATTGAGATACCTCGAGAACTATGCACAGAATCAAAAAAGTTGTCGGATGAAAGTTGTTCGACACGAAGGGGGGCATCCAGGGGGCAAATAGGGATAGTTTGATCCCTTTATGAAAATTTAATATTAAAAATTCTAATATTAGAATTTTTAATATTAGAATTTAGTAATATCAATTGCGAAAATTGTTATTCTGAATATGAAATTTTAATAATGTCCATTCGAAAAATTAAGATTATGAATAATTGATATTCTTCATATTAAAAATCAAAACTGATTACATAAAAATTGTGCATACAATATGGAAGCAATTTTATAAATAAGTTTTCTACCTTCAAGAAAATTACATTTTAGGTTTTAAATTTATTATTTAATAAACAAAAAGAGGACATCACGCAATCCATTAAAAAACGCGTCATGTCCCTTCACTCAGCTCATTCATTCTCTCTATGTATGTTTTTTCCGAAATGAGAATAAATAAGCTGAGCATTGACGGTCAAACCAGCTTCTATTAAACAAAACGAAACTCTTACTTCATTTGGGGATTTCGTCGCCATCTACCGGACCCCGAGAGAACTCACGTGGTTTCATACATGTACATCGCTTGCATTTCGGCCATCACCGGCGCCGGTTCTGTTACATAACGCTAGAGGGCGACATAACTCGAAAATAAAGTAGCATATCATTTTATACATAAGTTGAGTCACACGTAACCAGTTCACCTACATTTTTCTCTACTTTCCTGAAGGGAAGTAAATGGATATCGCGACTTTCTAATCCCCATATTAAAATTTAGTATTCACGGTCTCTCAGTGTAAGACTGTTTTTGAAGTCCATTGTATTGGTAGTAATTCGGTCGGAGGTCACTTTGCTTTTAGAATAACAACTTTCCGTTTACGTGACTATTTTTTGTCTACCCTTCATTGCTTAAATCGAATTGCAAGTTAAAAATGAATCCTGCTACAGTTCCCGAGAAAATCGAAAGAATTCTTATTTATGGTGAATGTAAGAGGAATATTGACGATGCTGTTGCGTTGTATGCTGAGCGTTTTCCAGATAATGCTCGCTCGCGTTCTTTTTTTTACAAAGTTGTGAATGCCTTTCACTCTGATGGCAGCGTACAAATAAAAAAAAGGAAGCGAAGATTAACAGTTACAGGAGAAGCTAACGAAGTAGCTGTACTAGCAGCTATTCACCAAAATCCACATGTAAGCACACGACAATTACATCGCGATTCCGGCATTTCCAGAGACAGTATTCAAAGAAATTGCATCGTCATAAGTTTCACCCATATCACATTTCACTGCACCAGGAACTAGATGGCGATGATTTTCATAACCGCGTGGTGTTTTGTGAATGGGAATTTCAAAAAATGCAAACGAACCATAATTTCTTTGCTAATGTATTATTTTCAGATGAATCTACATTCACGAACCATGGTGGCGTCAATAGGCATAATATGCATTATTGGAGCGTAGAAAATCCCCATTGGTTACGACAAGTTAATCATCAACGTCCTTGGTCGGTGAACGTTTGGTGTGGAATCATAGGAAATAAACTCATTGGTCCTTATTTCATTGAAGGTAATTTGAATGGAACAAAATATCGAGATTTCCTAGAACAAGAAGTACCATTACTACTTGAGGATGTTGCTATGGACGTCCGTCGGACAATGTAGTTTCAGCATGATGGTTGCCCAGCACATTTTTCAAGAGTAGCAAGGGAAATACTAGACCGTGATTACAATGGTAGGTGGATTGGTAGAGGTGGCCCCATTAATTGGCCTGCGAGGTCACCTGATCTAACGTCTCCGGATTTCTTCCTATGGGGTTACCTAAAAGGTAAGGTTTATGAACAAGTACCAACGACTCGTGAAAACATGGTGGAACGCATAAGAACTGCTTGCGCAGAAATTTCTGCAGATATGATTCTATCATGTATAAAGTCATTTGCAGAAAGAATAAATAAATGCATTGAAGTGGAAGGTCCACATTTCGAACACTTACTCAAGTAAGTGAACAGTGAGACAGTGAGAGGCAAGGGGACTCACGTAAAACAAGCACACCAAAGGGAACAGAAAAATCCTACGTCCACGTCGTTGTTCCTGGGTAACGCTAAATGTATTTTTACCCGGCTTTGTTAGAATGACCGTATTCCATATCCGCTACGCGGGCGAAAATTGTCAATATTGGAGAATCCAAATCTGCAATAAAAACTGGGGGTTCCTATTTAAGTTTTATTTTTTTTTTGCCCCCACTCCACCACCAGGGGATGGGGGAGGGGGTAAATTTAATTATTACTGGATGCCCCCCAATACAATGGACTTCAAAAACAGTCTTACACTGAGAGACCGTGAATACTAAATTTTAATATGGGGATTAGAAAGTCGCGATATCCATTTACTTCCCTTCAGGAAAGTAGAGAAAAATGTAGGTGAACTGGTTACGTGTGACTCAACTTATGTATAAAATGATATGCTACTTTATTTTCGAGTTATGTCGCCCTCTAGCGTTATGTAACAGAACCGGCGCCGGTGATGGCCGAAATGCAAGCGATGTACATGTATGAAACCACGTGAGTTCTCTCGGGGTCCGGTAGATGGCGACGAAATCCCCAAATGAAGTAAGAGTTTCGTTTTGTTTAATAGAAGCTGGTTTGACCGTCAATGCTCAGCTTATTTATTCTCATTTCGGAAAAAACATACATAGAGAGAATGAATGAGCTGAGTGAAGGGACATGACGCGTTTTTTAATGGATTGCGTGATGTCCTCTTTTTGTTTATTAAATAATAAATTTAAAACCTAAAATGTAATTTTCTTGAAGGTAGAAAACTTATTTATAAAATTGCTTCCATATTGTATGCACAATTTTTATGTAATCAGTTTTGATTTTTAATATGAAGAATATCAATTATTCATAATCTTAATTTTTCGAATGGACATTATTAAAATTTCATATTCAGAATAACAATTTTCGCAATTGATATTACTAAATTCTAATATTAAAAATTCTAATATTAGAATTTTTAATATTAAATTTTCATAAAGGGATCAAACTATCCCTATTTGCCCCCTGGATGCCCCCCTTCGTGTCGAACAACTTTCATCCGACAACTTTTTTGATTCTGTGCATAGTTCTCGAGGTATTTCAATGTCTTCGGATAAATTTGGATTTTTATCGATTACAGCGCCACCTGTGAACCAAAATGCAATAGCTCCTAGGTCAAATTGGTGTACTTTTTTCCAGAGAATCCAAATCTGCAATAAAAACTGTGGGTTCCCAATTAAGTTTTATTGTTTTTGCCGCCACTCCACCCCCTGGGGATGGGGGAGGGGGTAAATTTAATTATCACTGGATGCCCCCCTTCGTGTCGAACAACTTTCATCCGACAACTTTTTTGATTCTGTGCATAGTTCTCGAGATATTTCGATGTCTTCAGATAAATCGGCCACCCTGTATATATAACTATATATATGTAGTGAACGCCTATGTTAAAGTCAAATTAGTATTATGGTTTCATATTAAAATATTATACCATTTTTTTTAAATAAATATGTTTATTTTTGAACGAATTTTTTATTGTTATATAGAATTGAACCATCCTTGGCTCCATAACTAAAAACGCTGATTAATATCTTATTAATATGTGATTTCACCACGTATATATAATTGATTCATGATTGTATTGTATAAAAAATTAAAAATGTTAAAAGTAACTTTTGGCCAGCTTTTTTCCAACTCCGACTTGTATCCGATGCGGCGCGGGCGTAGCACAGTTTCATGACGTGTAGCGCGCGACAAAAACTCTCGATTAAGTACTTAAAATCAAAGAATACTGAAATTTCTTTTTCGTACTTTATCTTGAATGTATACGGTATATTAATATAAACGAAAAAATTTATTTTGGGATTTGGAACAATAAAATAACTATTTGTTTAAATTTTATGGTCTCTGGAACCAACGTCGATCTTCGCATAAAACGGTATCTTCTGATAATGCTTTCCTTTAAAAGTTGTAGTGGAATATTTGTAAATAGAGAAACTATGTCCAGTGAAACTAAACTGTAATTGTCCGGAATGATAAAATCTCAAATTAGTGATCTTATTTGAGAAGTGTTTTTTATAGAAGATTTTAGTTCCATAGTATTCTTTTCCAATAAATTAACAGGGTTGAGTAAGCCTGGGTCTCCTTCTTCTTGGTCTTGATTGGTTAGGAAACCTATTGTTTTCTGCACAAATGTTGCCAAAAGGGCATTTCTGGTTTCCTTTCTTTCCTCCGGATCGTCTGTGGATGTCTGGTTGAAATCTTCTATCAAATAATCGTCAATCATTCTGCGATATAGACGCTCAATTTTTTATGTTCTTGGACCTTCTGTTTTCAGGTCTAGTTCTTGGAGCGCTTTTCCCAACCTTTGGGCGGCAAGTTAAAAATCAATCCCTCCATATCCAATCCCTCAAACTCTTGCTCAGGAGAGTATTCTTGGAAATAATAGTTATTCATTTTCCTTGACGCGTTTCTTCAACCAAAATACCAATTTTTCGGTGTTATCGGTATTACAGAAAACTGTCTTATCGACGTATAAAGATTTAATTTCTCTTATCGACAAGTCTTCTTAATGTTGGTTCCTTCTTACTGTCCTTGCGGTCGTATTTAGTTTATCGACCGATATGGTAATTCGCTGTAGTACCAACCGGTGACGGTGTATTTACGTGTTATTACTATTTTACCGCGCACGGGCACTATTTTTAACTGTATACGCGTGAAAATCTGTATCCTAGGGGTTTTGAGGTCGCCAAATACGAATCCGATGTCAGAATTTTGACATTCAAAATGACGGATCTAATATGGCGGTCGAAAATACTAGTTTTTACTATATATTTTACCGCGCACGGGCACTAATTTTCACTGTATACGCACGAAAATCTGTATCCTAGGGGTTTTGAGGTCGCCAAATATGAATCCGAGGTCAGAATTTTGACATTCAAAATGACGAATCTAATATGGCGGTCGAAAATACTAGTTTTTACTATATATGCGTCATAATATGCATTTAAGGACTTCCAAGGTCATGAAAATTTTATTTTTACAGTGTTTATCATGAAATGTGATGACCCAGGGGTTTTCACAGCGCAAAACTTAATGTCTTAGGGCTTTTGTGGTCGCCAAATACGAATCCGAATTCAGAGTTTTGAAATTCAAAATGGCGGATCGAATATGGCGGCAAAAAACACCAGCTTTTAGTGTATATGCGCGATAATATTCATCCAAGGATTTCCAAGGTCTTGAAGATTTGATTTACACAGCATATATCACAAAATGTAGTATACTAATTTTGTTAGTATACTCGTATAATAGTATACTAATTACTATACTAATTTCCTCCAAACTTACTTCCAGATACCAATATATTATTAATATGTATTAAAGTTCGTTTAGAATAATGATCGTTAGTAACGAATTTTCTTTGAAAATTTCGTTGTTTTTCTGTCATATTTGATGGTGACCGCTCAAAATCCCCGACGACAAAATCACCGGGTCAAAATCCCCAAGTACAATAATCAGTGATGGGAAAAAGGGCGAGGCAACTCCAACAGGCAAGACGCCAGTACGCAGAAGGATGGGAAGTGTGATTGGCTCCCCGCTTAAACATTGCACGAGTGCACCAAACTTGGCCAGCTGTGACTCGCAAGCTGAGAAGGACGAGGAGACAGCACTGAGCCTGGTGATCTACCAGGTTAATAGGATAAACGAGACCATCCGTGGCACATACAACGTGCACAAAGAGATCAAGGTGGCAATGGTCCTGATGAAAGTAGGAATGAAGCGCTTGATGGATGCCAGGAAACAAATAGCGGATGAAAGGGCGCGGAAAGCGATCTTAGTTTCCATGCGGAGCAGCCTGAAACGACACCAGTGACAACGGGAACGTAAACTGACCCGCCACCGGTGAACGATATGAGGGGGATTAGAAACGATGTGCCTGGAACAGCAGGGCCAGCGATAACAACGACGGCGAAACGAAAGGTGCTTTCTTCGCCAGAGTTGCAGCTCGGGAAAAAAATCAAGGGCGAGGTGGCAAGTACAAGGGACCAACGATGGGAGCAGCTCGGAAACAACGGAGCAGTGAACGGTAAGGTCGGTGAAGAGGGGGAAGAACGCACAATAGAGACCGGAGAATTGGAGCGGGACACATCGGTGTGGCAGACCATTATGAGGCGAAGTCCCAAAGCTGCATTGGATAAGACCTCTAAACCCCCACCGGAGCTCCCGTTGCAGTCCGTTTTAAAGCGTAGAACGAGGGAAAAGCCTGAGGCAGTGATCATACACTGGAATGAACCCATGAAACTGAGTTACGCCGGGATACTCAGGCGGATCCGGGCTGACGTAGACCCAGGAAAGATCGGTGTGCAGATAACAGGGGTTAGGAGGACGAGGACGGGTGAACTGCTCCTGGAAGTAAGCAAGGGGGGAAAAGAGCAGGCAGATACACTGGCTGTTGAAATTGCACGGGTGGCTGGAAATGGAGGGTTGTTAAAGCCCTTGTCCCCACTACTGTAATTGAGATCAGGGGTGTGGACAAGGCGATGACGACTGAGGAAGTGATGGCTGCGATTGCCCGCCATATTGGCGATGAACAGGCGAAGAAGGCTAGAGTAGGGGCCCTGAGGGGGTCTTTTGGAGGCGCACTGAAAGCTATTATTACAATGCCTAGTGTATTAGCTTGGAGGCTGCTAGAAAGGGGTAGACTAAAGGTTGGATTCATGTCGTGCAGAGTCGTACGGAGGGTTGAGGTTGAGAGGTGCTATCGGTGCCATGGGTTTGGACATATAGCTGCAAAATGTGGGGTTGCCGCAGATCGGAGTAAGAGCTGTTTTGTCTGCGGTACAGAGGGCCACATAGCATCTACGAGGTACCCTCGTCATACAGGCCTCTGTGCATGATGGACGTAGACGGAAAGCTTCTGGAGACCTTGATATTGAATAGGCTGCAGACAGCATGGGATGAAAGTGGTGGGTTTACCCCGAACCAGTACGGGTTCCAGAAAGGCAGATCCACTATTGATGCTATCAGACATGTGCTTAACATCGCTGAAGCAGCAGGCAAGGGTAAGTGACGATATGCCGACTTCTGTATGGTAATCACAGTGGACATCCGGAATGCCTTTAACTGGGCGCGATGGGTATCATGTGGGCATTACAGATGTGGTCGGAGATACCATCTTATCTGCGTAATATCGTGGGAATCTACCTCTCTGACAGAGTCGCCTTGTATGATGGAGGGAATGATGCCGAAAACAGCCGACAGATCACGGCTGGCGTTCCTCAGGAATGGGCCCAGGACAGATCCCTATACGATGACTTCTCCGAGAGGAAATGCCGGAAGCGACGGATTTAGTAGCTTTTGCCGATGACATTGCCATCGTCGCCAGGTCCAGGACCATCATGGACCTGGAATTCATGGCTAACGAAGCCGTGAGAAGAGTAAGCCAGTGGATGCGGGGGATGGTTCTTGAGGTTGCGGCCCAAAAAACGGAGTGCCTCTTAGTAACGAGACGCAGGGAGTTTCATGAACCCATTATCATGATGGTGGGTGTACAACTCTCAGTCGAGCGAGATATTAAATACTTAGGCGTAAACCTAGATCGGCGACTGAGCTACTCCAGCAATATTGCGAGGGCTGTGGGCAAAGCCTCCGCGATTGAAGCATCATTGGCCAGGCTAATGAGCAACTTTGGCGGTCCTAAACCGAGGAGACGTGCTTTGCTGTCCACAGTAGTCCAGTCGATGCTGCTATACGCAGCGCCAATGTGGGAACTGGCGCTCGAAAGTAGCAAGACCAGGAACATTATGGCTGCGGTACATCGTCGACGTGCACTGCGGGTAATAAGCGCATATCGTACGGTCTCCCAAGAGGCGGCCCATGTGCTGGCGGGAATTCCACCGATTCACCTTCTGGCAGCAAAATGGAAACGAGACTATGAAGTGAGGAAGAGACGCGCAGGGGAGAGCGGAGAGACCACGGGGCCAGAAGACGAACCTACCGTATTAACGGAGAGGCGTATGTACGCGGAGTGGCAAGTGGAGTGGGAAAAGAGCGTAAAGGGCCGATGGACGAGACGAATCATCCCAAAGGTAGAAGAGTGGTGCAGAAAAGGGTACGTAAATGTGAGCTACCACCTGACCCAGGTACTAACAAGACATGGATTATTCCAAGCGTACCTGATAGGATAGGGCAGGAGACAAATAGTCTGTGCAAGCACTGCCGGCTTGAAGACGACGATACCGAGTATACCCTGTTCAGATGCTCGGCGTGGGTTGAGGAAAGAGGAAGAATGGAGCAGGCGGCCCAGGTTGAACTGACGGCAGACAACTTGGGAGAGGTGATGCTGAGTGGTGAGGCCGCGTGGAGGGCGGTAAGCGAATATGCAGCGAACGTCCTAATAAAGAAAGAGGAGGCACAGAGGCTGCGCACAGTAGCAAATGACGAAGAGAGTGACGAAGTTGAAATGAGCCTGAGATGGGGCTGAGCCAGTCATCACCCCGAAGTAATGCATTATGCTGGTTCTGGGGTGATGAGTGATCTCTGAGGGAAGGCGTTTTAGTCGGTGCGAGTCCAACACTCCCCGGGGGAAGACGCGCGTGGGCTATGTACCGCGCCTCTAACCCCAGGAGTCCATAACGGCTTTCCCCCTCTTTAAAAAAAAGTTAAGGTAGGTTAGGTTAGGTTAGGTTTGGTTAGGTAGGTTAGCTTTTCTATTTTGTTGGATAGTGAAATCTTTCGCTAATTTTGTTGATCTTTGCTGGGACGCTTGCTGGCCGAAATTGTGCTACTCGAGAGCGCTACACGTTTATACTTCCACCATGGACTGAGGTAACTTGTAATAAAAGTAGGTGTTTTGAAGGGTGATTTTGATGAAGAAGGGGATTTTGAATTCTGGTGTTTTAGTGGTAGGCGTTTTTGAACTCGGGGATTTTAGTGGTAGGGGATTTTGTCGCGGGAATTTTGGCGCGGTGATTTCGTCGTCGGGGATTTCGGACTGTAACCATATTTCATAGGTTTCACAGTTACGAGATAATTTCTTGTTTAATAATTATGTTTTATACGTGATTTCTTCATGTATATATAACTGATTCATGATTGTATTGTATAAAAATATAAAAAATTTTAAAAGGCTTCGTGGCTCAGGCGGTTAACGCACTGGACTACGAAGTCGTAGGTCGTGAGTTCGATCCCCATCTGGTGAACAATTTTTCGATTTCGTTTCCAAGCAGCAGCTCGCTGTTGGTAAGACGAGCCACGTTGTTTGTGTTTACGTTTCGAAAGTATTGTTTATCTGGCGGAAATCGACTCATGACCGCCGCTGTACTTGGTGTAGGTTTCTGCAGTCCTACATTTCATACACAAATGTGAAGTATGGCGCCATCTGTCTAAGTCGATCTGCAGCTCTCGCAAAATCATATAGTAAAATAATAAGTCAACAATTTAGTAAAAAGGGCGATTCCGCCCGTTAATTAATTAATAAAAAAAAAAAAGTAGGTTTTGGCCACCTTTTTTCGAACTCTGACTTGCGTGCGACGCGACGCGGGCATAGCACAGTTTCATGACGTGTAGCGCGCGACAAAAACTCTCGATTAAGTACTTAAAATTTAAGAATACTGAAATTTTTTATTCGTACTTCATCTTGAATGTATACGGAATAGTAATTAAACGAAAAAATTTATTTTGGGATTTTGAACAATAAAATAACTCTATTTGTTAATAAATAAAATGACGAATTAGGCATTAAAAAATAAAATTTTGTTAACCATTGTATAGTATTTAAAGTAAAGCTGACCCATTTTTTTTTAGTATTTGAAAATATAGATATTTGTTAACAAAATCCCGATATTAGACTTCGTTTATACTATAATATGTTAAAACTGCGAATTTTAAAAAAACAATTTGCATAAAACTTAAATTGTTCATAACTTTTTTATTTTAATAAATGAAAAAAAATCCTTTTCGTATTTTACTTTTAATGTCTAATACCATATGAAAATAGATCAATTTTTAATTTTCATGAATGTTGGTGAAATAGGGGGCCAGTTCATAAATTCTGACTCTAGATTAAATTTACAGGAAAATTCAATACATTTTTTTTAAATTCGTCCACCATATTGCATCCGCCATCTTGAATTTTTAAAAAAAGTCTTCATATTCGTAATCAGCGACCTCGAGAACCCTCAGATAGCAATTTACGGGCAAATTTACAGAATTTTCCACTGACAAAGTCAACTTGACCTTGAATGAACCTTCGAGCGCATGGTCAAGGTCATGATCAAAGTTACATCCGGACGTAAAATTTTCCGCTCTTTCCATTCGACATTAAAAATCACGTTGAAAGTCAAATTTCAGATCATGGCTGAAGAGCCAAGAAGAAGAAATCCTGCAAATTTTTTTGTGTAATACTTTTTTCCTCAAAGTGCAATACTCCAAAGTTATTTGGCCGTTTCCATACTTTTAGTGTCTATTTAAAAAATAAACTTGACCTTGGAATAACCTTCAAGGTCAAATTTATTGGTACCGTTAAATAGCCAGATAAAAATCCTTCCACTTTTGTATTTAAGATTTTCCTCGAAAATGCACTCCCGCTGAGTTAATTTGCAGTTCCGGGAGTTTTAAGTTTGACCTGCAAATTACCTTGACGGAAAATCGACCATATCATATTCGGACGTAAAATTTTGCGCTCTTTCCGAATCCATGGATGGAATAACCTTCAAGGTCATGTTCAACGTCAAATTTAATGGTACCGTTAAATAGCTAGGGAAACATCCTCAAACTTTTGACTAAAGCGTTTTCCCCGAAAGTGCACTCCCGCTGAGATATTTAGGCGTTTCCATACTTTTGGATCACACTGTATATCTACGGCCGACATTTTACGACTGTAACAGACCATAAACCTCTGACATCATTGTGAACAAAAAAATATCCTAATTCTAGAGTAGCGAAATGGATGTATAAATTATTAGAATACGAATTCGACATTCTCCACAAGGATGGAAAAGTACAAACGTAAATGGAGATGCATTGTCCCAAAACCCAGTCGAAATGTTAAAAATCGAAGATTCAGGAAATAAAACATATCACAAGAAAATAATAAAAATGATGCTGCAGAGAATCCGGCATAGGCAAATATAACCAAGGAATCCGAGAGCCAATTAATTTAAAAACACCAACAGATAGAAGAGGACTAGGGTGCAAATGGAAAAGTAGCTTGGATGATTGTTCCAACGAAGATTGTTACTGGAAAAAAAAGAAACCACGCATAGAGTTTATTAAAAGTACTGAAATTTTGAAACCAAGATCAATAAAAGAATAAACAATATTAGGACACTTTTTAAATCATTAAAAAGGGAAATAAATGGACTATAACTCAAAAGCATTAACATCTCAAAAATAAATTAAGTAGCCGGACTTGAATGGAGTAACATAATCAAAATAATACAACTATTTAAAATATCAAATACAACAATCCTAACTTGTAATGGGAAAATAAATCACGTGGAAATAAATTACCGAGAAAAGATCATAGAGGACTATGCCGTTACAAAGAGTCAGGCTGAAAATCATCATAAAGATTGTCTAATATTGGATAAGCTGGCCCATGTGTGAACACAAATTCGGGGACCGCCAAATGCCGTTACAATCAGTCTGACAGAAAACCAACATAAAGATTATCTAATGCTTGATAAGCTGGCCCACGTGTGGGAACACTTTGGGAACGCTGCTGGCTTGCTCTCATCATCGCACAAACCCGTATAGCTATACGCTGTCTGTCGAAAACCGTCATAAAAATGATCCTAAAATAAACACATGACATATGCCAGAAACTCTCTTATTTCCATTTCTCTAGAAGTTTCTTCTTCAAAATATTCTACAAATAATATATTTTATCAAGCTACAAAAGAATCATCCTTATTTATTTAAACTAAATTGTTATAATGTACTCTTTTATAATTTCTTTATTCAAAAATTAATAAAAATATAGTTAATATGAAAATATGCTAATAATGAACGGTTCTCTTGTAATGCTTTTATTATTAATTAAATTTAGACCTTATTATTAAGATTAATATTGATCTTCGCCTTTTTAATATTTGAACTAAATTCTAATTTGTAACCTGTTTAAAACTATAATAAAATTGAACTATCACCATGTGCAGTGCGATTTACGTTCATATTTTGCGTGAATTGATCCGTATGACGTCACACTCAATTTCGGATTCTCGCCGCTTCGCGTCGCTTCTGTTGAGACGTTCTCATTAATGAGTTGTACTCCAGTCTAAATCGAACACTCCGAAGCAATAATCCTCGGTTTACATCGAGGTCAGTATCAAGGAAGCTCCCGATGAACACATACGATTTTTCATTGCTGTGTTCTCGTGCCGCGAATCGACAATCGACGACGCTCTGAATCGTTCCCTACGCATAGTGTCAATTTCGCACAGTTCGACGCGTCCGTTTACGATCGCACGAAAACACCCGCGTATTTTTGCACGCACGTGGGCCTAGCACGCGAGTGTAATTTCAATCAAGCAATAAAAGTTTCTTATTGAATCCACCAAAACCGTTAATTATTTTTCTTTCAGAGATTCGATCGTATACATCGAATCTCCTCATACAAGGCACCAAACGGTACATTATTGGTCCTTCGAGCCGGATTCATAGTAAAAAAGTGAACCCTAATTTAAAATAAAAAAAAAACATACATTCAAGGTGCATTGGATTGTGTAAATTTTAAAGCAGTAATTTGGTGAAAAATTCTTTATTCACATCGAGGATTCGACGCGTGCCATCAGGGATTCCTAATTCATCCCCACCAGTAGGTCGTGTAAAGGCATACGCATACAGGCACCCATACCACACAACGACACTACATTGGTGTGCTTCAGTTGGGAAATCACCTCTCCTATCACGTGAAGTGGGAATTGCTCCCCGTTCTCCGGATTCCACGCGGCACGAAGCTCGCTGGAGATCGATGTTCCCGGGAATCGCCAGTGGACGCCATTTTAGTTAGGAGCGATCTCAGTTGGGGATTCACTTCTCCAGTCACACGTAGAGGGAATCTCTCCGCTTTCTCCGTGATCTGCGACGCACGAAGCGTACAATATATCAACGTTTACACGCATTGCCATTTAACGCCATTTTGGATCGGAACGATCGCAGCGCTGTGACATTCCGTCGCCGAATCCGAGCCGATTTGACGGGCTCGCTAATGCAATCAGTTAAACGTACATTCTTGTCACAATAGAACCTCTTGATATCTCGCCATGGAAGCAACGTTCGCGGCACTTTTGACTGAGCAACAGCAACTAATTGGTCTTATACAACGATCGGTGGAGAACTTTAAAAAGATCGGTCAGAAAAATCTAACGGAGGCTGTAGGACGCAATCGTTTAACGAATCTCCAAAAATATTGGGACAAATGTATGCTGTTTGAGTATATGTGATGTCACGCTACTCGGTCACGTGCTAAAATTGGCCCCCTTATGTTTGCAATTGCAAAAGGTGGGAATCAGCGAATTTCGTCGCTTCCTGGGCTGAATCAGTCTTGTTGCAACTTGCTGTATCGCACGCATTTGCTTTATTTTCCGAAAAACAGTCTTTTTCTCCGTGGCATCGATTTCCGAACTCCACGCAGCTCATTTAAGTTTGGTGAACCGAACCGATGTAATTTCTCCGTGTGTTCAATAAAATACGATTAACCGAGCACTTTTTTGTGGATTATTTGGTGTCTTCATTTGGTCACTATTGTTTTTACGTGTGTCGTTAATTCCGCGTAAGTTAAAGCTTTCCGAGGATCGTCCTTCCGGGCGATAAACCTGGCTACGGCTTGGAACGTCTGTTCAACGCCTAAATAATATTCAATCTCTCGGAGAGCTAAGTTAAAGATTGGATAAACAGTATGCTGCTCAACTGTCAACTTGAGTCAATCGCCGAGAAGGACGTGAGAGCCTGTGAGCCGTGCTTCACTGAGGCACATTTCTTCGCTTCTGAGGAGACATACCTAGGCGCTTCGGACTTCATCGCCGCAATCATAGCTAAGTGCATTCCGTCTACATCTAGTGATTCTTCTTCTTCGGAGATTCTTAATTCAACCATGATTGGGACAACTCCAAACCACTGTGTATCCTTACCCCGTATTTCTCTTCCAATTTTCTCGGGAAGCTATGCAGATTGGTTGAGTTTCCATGATACTTTTGATTCGCTCGTGCATAACAACGCATTACTTTCAAACATTGAACGTTTTCATTATTTGAAAGAGAGTTAATCCGGGGAAGCAGCACTAGGTTTAAAAAGTATGTCGATTACCGATGCCAACTATACTGCCGCATGGCAGTCTCTAAAAGAGCGTTATAGTAATCCGCGGTTAACGGGCATTTAACCGCACTTTTTGATTCATCGAAGATTAAAAGCGATAATGTGAACGAACTTCGTACACTTCGGGACAATACTAATGATGCTATACTATCGCCGCGCTCCGAAATTTAGGAAGGTCGGTAGATGAATGGGATGATTTGCTTGTTTTCTTAACCGTTAAACTGACCACCGAACAAGGTTAGAGTGGGAGATGAAATTAGGGAGCACTACGAATTTTCCTGAATTTAAGGAATAAGATAAATTTCTTTTAGCACGAATCCGAGCCCTTGAGGTAATCTCGCGTAATATTGAAGTGTCCACGAAATTAACGGTCAAAACTGGAAAAACGTCTCCATCTAAGTAAACGCGTGCATTCGTTACGACCGAGCAAAATGATCGATGCGTTCTATGCAAATTCTCACATAACCTGTATCAGTGTCAAGGTTTTAAAAAATGTTCTCTCGAGAAACGTATGCAAGTCGTGCGCGAAAACAAGCGTTGTTTTAATTGTTTACGTGCGGGTCATATTCCGTCGCAGTGCCGAAGTAGATTTAGATGTTCTCGATGTCAAGGTTTGCATCATTCATTACTGTACAAAGATCGCTTAACTCAAGCGAGTAATTCTAATTCGTCAATCTCCGTTCTCAACCCAGATGCATCTACATTTACAAATGATCAAATATCTAAATCTGCTCCCGCCAATGCGGTACCCTCGATCTCACACTCTACATTAACGGAAAGTCTGTCGGATTCTGGAAGCTCTCAAGCTGCTGGTTACTGCCACGGCGTTTTTCGCAAAGGTGTCGTGCTACTTGCCACAGCTAAAGCAATGATTAAAACACTGGAAGGTCGCGAATTATGCGTTCGGACTCTGATCGATCCGGGGTCAGAATCTACTTTTATTTCAAAATACGCTGTTCAGACTTTACGCGCATCTTGTTCTCGCGCGAGTATCGAAATCTCGGGCGTGGGGACACAGATGCACGATCACGTTCGGAAAACGACGATGATTACGATCGCATCATGCTCCGGTCGCGGTCCGGCATTATCGACTCGTGCCTTAGTTTTACCTAAACTGACGTCGTATAGACTTGCCATATACCCTTATGTTTTGCAATGGCCTCATCTGCAGGGCTTCTGTCTTGCGGACGATACCCCATCCGATCCGACCCCGATCGATGTTTTGATTGGCGCCGACCTGTATGGATACCTTATTTTAGAGAGCATTCGTAAAGGTCCGGCCGGGTCTCCTACTTCTCAATTCAAAATATTCGAATGGATTCTGATTGGACCATCTGCCACCCCTGATAGTTTACGTCACAGCGCAGTTACGTTACATTGTTCGACCGATCAAAATCTTGATATATTTGTTGAACGATTTTGGGAAACTGAGGAAGTGCCAAATGTTTCCGTCCTATCTCAAGATGAATTGCTATGTGAAAACCTCTTCGTTGCCACCCATCAGCGCCAATCGGATGGCAGATACATTGTGCGTCTTCCGTTAAAAGACGGTATGTCACATTCCATCGGACATTCTCGGTCTAGAGCTCTTGGCTTGTTACTTAAATGCGAGAAGAACCTTCGATCCAATCCGGAATTACAAGAGGATTACGTTAAGTTTATGACCGATTATCAAAGTCTAGGTCACATGGAACCTTGCCTTATGCATCCAAACGCATCACCCGTTATACAAAGCCGACGATATTACTCGAAAACTATTCGTTGTTTTTAATACGTCCTCTCCCGCTAGCGACGGGCGTCACTAAATGATCATCTGTACATTGGGCCTAAGTTGCAGAGTGATTTATCCGCCATTATGTTGCGATGGAGGCAGCACCGCGTCGTTTATACGGCGGACGTAGAGAAGATGTTTCGGCAGATCGTGGTGCACCCGACGATCCTGACTTCCAAAGGATTCTTTGGGGGGATTCACCGTTAGAGCCACCTTCTGATTATCGCCTGACGACGGTGACTTATGGGATAGCATGCGCGCCCTATCTTGCCATTCGAGTGTTGAAGCAACTCGCGCGTGACGAACGTGAGCGTTACCCTAACGCCGCCTGCATTCTCGATGAAAATACATATGTGGATGACATAGGTGCAGACCGTACATTCACCATTGTTGCACTCCGCGACGAGTTAATTTCACTCCTCCAATATGGAGGGTTTACCCTTAAAAAATGGGCAGCAAACCAGCCAGGTCTATTGAATAGAAAATGACAGAAAATGTAGACCTCGACACGAAGACTGCCCCGATTCTCCCTTTCAATGAAAAAGGTACGGTCAAGGTACTAGGTCTTCAGTGGCTACCTATTTCTGATTCGTTCAAATTCAACATATCGGAACCTTGTTTAGAAAATCCAACTAAGCGACATTCGAGTATCGCGGCCTGATTCATCTACAAACGTGTCGCTCCTAATGAGTAAAACCATTATTTATGATGAATTATTGTTTGATGAACGATATCCAGTTATATTGCCTCCTCACCGTATCAGTGACTTGATTGTCCGACATACGCACTTAATCTGCCTACACGGAGAACCACAATTGTGTATTCGTATTCTTCGGCAATAGTACTGGCTCATTGGAGCACGAAACACTGTTAAACGACATATTCGACGCTGTGTTCCGTGTGTTCGGGAATCTGCCACAACTTCTTCACAATTGATAAGTGATCTGCCTATCTCACGGGTCACTCCATCGCGTCCATTCTCGACTGTGGAGTAGACTATGCTGGCCCGATCTAAGTTCTCGCAGTCGCTGGTCGAGGTCAACGCTCTTATAAGAAATATATCACCATTTTTGTTTGCTTCGTAACTCGTACCATCCATATTGAACTGGTACTGGACTATTCGACCGCTAAATTTTTGGCAGCGTACAAGCGATTCGTGTTCCGTCGCGGGGTTCCTAGCGACATATATAGCGACAATGCCAAAAACTTTAAGGGTGCATCAAAGGCTATGTATAATTGCCTTTAGGGCGATCTGCCGTGACCGCGACATTGCCGCAGTTTTGGCGTCCGACAACACGACATGGCATATTATCCCCCTGTAGCTCCGCATCATGGCGGTCTATGGGAAGCTGGTTCAAGAGTTTTAAACATTACTTCCACCGTGTTTTTGGAGACAAGACGCTATCAATAGAAGAGATGACGACACTTCTAAATCAGATTGAGGCTTGCCTCAATTCCCGTCCGTTAGGCCCTCGGACGATTCCTCCGATCTGTCACCCCTCACGCCCGGGCATTTCTTAATCGGCGCTCCTTTGAAAAGTGTCCTTGAACCGTCGGAACTTGCGTTGTCTGAGAGCTACCTGACGCGTTGGCAGCAAGTGCGCCGCATACTTGAGAGTTTTTGGCATATTTGGAAGCACGATTATCTTCATTCTCTGTAACAGAGGCAGAAGTGTTGATCTATCCAGGATAATTTTAAATTGAATGATCTCGTTATTGTAAAGGAATCCAATTATCCTCCGTCTAAGTGGAAACTCGGACGCGTGATCGCGGTGCATCCTGGTCCGAATGGTCGAATACGTGTTGTTACGATTAAAACAGCACAAACGTCGTTCGTCCGTCCTATTTCCCAACTTTGCCGGTTACCGATTTCGTAGCTCCTGGAAATTATTGTAACCTCGGTTTACATCGAGGTCAGTATCAAGGAAGCTACCTATGAACACATACGATTTTTCATTGCTCTGTTCTCATGCCGCGAATCGACAATCGACGATGCTCTGAATCGTTCCTACGCATAGTGTCAATTTCGCACAGTTCGACGCGTCCGTTTACGATCGCACGAAAACACATCGATCGAGCAAAGAACTTTGCCTTACACGGCAGTCCCGTGTATTTTTACACGCGCGTCGGCCTAGCACGCGAGTGCAATTTCAATCAAGCAATAAAAGTTTCTTATTGAATCCACCAAAACAGTTTAATTATTTTTCTTCCAGAGATTCGATCGTATACATCGAATCTCCTCATACAAGTACCAAACGGTACAGAACCCTCTAATCGAGTGGAACACATACCTTCTTGATTAATAATTACAGCAATATCTTCCTTGCTTATTATTAACTATTATAGTCTTAATAATGCTTCTTTTATATTACATTTCAATATATTTCTTACCATAGGTGAATATTAATATTAAATAACTTTAAGTATTGTCTAGTTTATAATTAGCGTATTCAATCGCATTTATGCATGCCTGTTTCCAAATTATGTAACACTTATTGATATTAATGATTCAATTGAAAATAATGTTGATATCTATTTTAATAATTTTAATCGTAAATAATATTATTTCACGATCTTTCCTTTAAATCTAATGATCATTAATATCGATAACTAATTCAGGAACAAGGCAATAACTGTTTGTAAATGCGTTAATTAATTATGCAATATTATTATTATTAATTATTGTTAAAAATATAAAATTGTATTCGCCTTGCCTCAGCGACAAGCGCACTCGTGTTGCCCCTCCCCTTTATGCTTTTCCGAGGGTCTCGCTCCCTTCCACCTCAAGAAAGCTCCACATTGGCCCTTACGCACGGGCCCGAATTTCCGCCGAAGACACTGCTCGTGCCACTATTAACGAGGCCCTCGCACCCTGCTCAGCAGTCAATTAACGTCTGAAGTCCCAATTTACTGGGACAACATCTCTAGAAAGCCGTGCTTTGTGCCACATAATCGTCCCGACGTTTGGAAGCAGTCTACATGTAATCCGCAGAGACTGTCTTCTTTGGCTGACCCCCTCATACTAGGTTGCTCATGCTTCCAAACTCTAAATATCCTCCTTGCCGTTGAGGAAATAGTCTACCTACGATTTAAGGAAACTATCTTCTTTAAACAACTCCCTTACTGTCAGAGTAGGTTGCTCAAGCTTCCTGGCTCTGATTGTGCTCGTTTTTGCAACGTTGGAAGTCGCCTACCTGTGATTCACAGAGGCTATCTTCTTTAATTGACATCCCTTGCACTCAAACTAGGTTGATTAGCAAGAGCAATTGCCCTGTGGTCGGCGCGACGCAGAGTCGCTCTTTTAAGTGAAAGAATCCTCATTAGGGATCCATTCTTGGCAGGGTGACTGTGAAAATAAAAAAAAACGAGCGTTGCGCCCGCTACGGCAAAGATAGCAGGCCGATTGCTCAGTGGGGTATATAGCTGCTTCACCATCAGAGGGTAACCCCTGATGATAAAGTAGTTCATCGACTGTATCTGTCTGGGTTTTCCGTAGTTTTTCCAGACCCCGTGCAAATGCGATACAGAGGGGTCAAGACGCTCTACGGGGCGCAGTAATGGGGGGACTGGTTCTGGGTGGGTGTTGCCTTGTGCTGTCATGTATTGTCTTGCAAATGCCTTCGATTGTCTATCCGAACTACATGCAAACTATCGGCAATTTTTCGCAACGCTTCTGATTGGGGGGACAAGTTTCCGACGTCAGAAGGAAGAACAGTCGAAGCTTGCAAAAAATTCCATCTATTTATTCATTATAAGGTTCTACAACGTGAGTATCTGTGTCCACTATGACGATGATAAAGCACAGACTTATACTAACAGACAATGTACTATCTTATCCAAGTCTGTGATATGGCCAGATGGCACTAATTACATCTCGAGAGGCAACATTATACACCCTATCGGAAACAGCGAAGATCTAAACCTCACTGACCTCCGGATGCAGGTGATGGTTTATTCGATAACTCATCCTCAGAAGCATTTGATAGCGAAGAAGATTTTTTGAGCGAAAAAGTGCCGGAAAATCAACCATTGCCAACCTCGTCTACTCGCGAGAACGAGGAAAATACCAGGTCCGATTCGGAGCTGAAAATCAGTGGTATACATGTCGGGTACGATTTGGAAGTAATATCGAAACAAACATGACCGGTTGTAACCAAGCTTTTTCGAAAATTCGTCAAACGGAAGATCACGATCGTCTTCTTCAAGGATTCCCTTGCCGTACCTGCTGCGAACGAACGATACTGTGTAATTCGAGAATATCATTGATCTGCCAGCGGAAGTTATAAAGGGATTACGAAAACGTATCGACGACTGTCATACACGCAGTATTGACAAAACATGAGATCCGATGTGACAGAGGTGGTGAACAGATCTGTCAAGGCAAGAAGATGTTGAGGAATAAATCACGATTACCGATGATCATCATTGATACGTCTGCAGGCGCATTCCATAAACTGTCAATGGATATATGCTTATCGGCCTTGTGGCTCAGGCGGTAGCGCTTTGGACTACAAAGTCGTAGGTCGTAATTTCGATCCCCGTCTAGGGAACAATATTTCGCAAATGACTTCAATAAGCAGCTCGGTATTCGTAAGGCGAGCCACGTTGTTTGTTTGTTTCGCATTGTTGTTTATCTGGTGGAAATCGACTAATGACCGTTGCTGCAGTTGGTGTAGGTCTCTGCAACTCCTACATTCCCTTCACAAATGTGAAGTATGGCGCCATTTGTTAAAGCGATCTGCAGCTCTCGCAACTTTAAGGCTTATCAATTACAATGTGAAACTCTGTATAAAAGGCGATATCGCCCGTTAAAAAGATAAATAAAAAAAAAACATATGCTAACTAATCATTCACACTTTTTACGTTTACGACATTCTGCATGCAACTGAAGCGTAATTAATCACTTAACGTTCATGGCATACCCATACAACGTCCTCATTTAAGTTGCATACACGAAATCGTTCACATATTTTGATCACTATCGTAAATTTTAAGTCAAAATCAGGTAATGGAACGCATTTGGACTTTAAAGGCATAGTCCAATGCGGGAGAACGGAGCTATATGAAGTCGAATATTAGTAATAATTGGGTAATTTTGCCGCAGTTTAAACTTTCTGACCTAGTGGATCCCTTTGTTGACAAAAAACCTTATGAACAATTTTCAACGGAAATTTACGGGTTCATACATAGAGAAAAATGTCTAATGTTTATACGTGGGTCACTTTCGCCCGAAAAAAATTCAGGCACTCACTTACAAGATTCGTTTATTGTCATACTTTTTTGCCGCGGCATCAGAGATTTACAACGTATGCTACCGTGGACGCATACTGTATTTCCTCAAGACCCACCGGATTTCGCGGTATGCACCGAAATGAGTTATTTACATACTTACATACATGAAAATCACCAACACTGCTCGTTCTCCCCTGACAACCTAAGAAACACCTAATGTACATATACCACTATTCGGCACCATGTAACAAATACAGATCAGTGTTCGCGCGCACGCACCCATTACTTACACATGTGGTACTATGAAACATGCTTTCTTATATGGGTGATTCTACTAAACGGGACTCAGATACATGTCATGTTGCCACTGTCATGTTGTAGTTTTGCAATCGAATTTTAATATAATATTTATGTTTCTGCAGTATTGTGCAAATCATTTCATAAACTAAATCACATATTAACTATCTTTTTAAGGATTTAAAGATTTAAGTATATTTTACATTTTTGTTCTCAAAGGCACTTGAAAGTTGAACTGTAAAAAAAGTAGATGTAGATTTACTACGTGTCACGTCGGAAATAAATCGATTCACGTGTAACGCATTAAAAATACAAGCCGTATGTAAAATTACGTGGTGATATATTGCAAATTTATAATCGATGTGTAATCGACGACAATTAAATTTTCAAACTTCAGATCATGCAGAACAAGAAAACACATGGTTTTCTGAAATAATCGTCAAAACAGTAAAAAATGGCCAAATTTTCAAAATTGCTGTTTACATACTAATTGTAAATCAGCAATGTAACACCATGTTATTTTCCATACGGCTTGCACTTTTACTACGTTACACGTAAATCGATGTATTTCCAACGTGATACGTTGTAAAATTACATCGAAATTTTTTACAGTGTAATAACAATTTTTTTTCAAAAATAGCACTATAATATATTACTACGGTTAAAAAGTAACTAACAATATAAATAAAAACTTTCACAGCATTAACTGTATGTTTTGACTATAAAGATTTATATTTACTTTGCAAATTTGTTAAAATTTATTGTTTTTTACTCTTTTTAACTTCTTAAATTTCATATTTCTTCGGGATGTAAAAATATCGAATTTTATTTGAAATGTGTTACTCCAGATTTTTCGAGGTTATCATTTATGAATATGCAGTCAAATTTCGTAAATTCAAGATAACGGAATCAACTTGGCGGAACAAAATGTAAAAATTCCTCTTATTTAAAAAATTTCGAAATCAGGGAATTTATGAGGGCGCACTGATTACGAATCTAAAGTGGAAATTCAAAATGAAAAATGAACATTATTGGGTTAGCCGTTCGCTAACTTAAGGATAAAATTAAACAACTTAACATAAAGAATTTTAAATAATCGCCCGAAACCACAGCAGTAGTATTGTATACAAAAATATTTAAGTGAAAATTTGTATTGGGGGGATTTTCGAGTGGATGATTACGAAACTGATTTTTGTTCACCGTATTGGATCCGATATTCTCAATTTTGACAATTTAACCTCACATTTATATTCATTTTTTTTGTAATCAGCGATCCCGCAAACCTCCTGCCACAAAGTTTTACAGAAATTCGACCGTTTTTTACATTTTTGGTAATCAAATTGGATCCGCCATTTTGAATTTTCAAAATTTGACAACGGATTTGTTATTAGCGACCCCGAAGACCTGAGAGTACCAAATTTCGAGTTAATCAGGCAAACATTCGGATTTTGGTCTGCCATATTGAATCTGCCATTTAGAATTTCGAAAATTTGACAAGAGATTTATTACACAGGTCAACATGGTTTTGTTGTTGAGAAGGTGTGGGTCATTTCCGACGTAATTTTGTGCGTAGAATCAGAATCAGAAGTGGCCCATCACGTCAGGATTTTGAGATATTTGAGGTTATTTACTCGAAAAACGCGTTTTTTGTGCTATTTTTGAGGTCACGTATAGAAAACACAACAATTGTAGGAGATTTTGCTTTCGTTGGATCATGTGGTACTACTATTTTTTTTTAATATGGAATACGCAGAATTCCATTACGACTTTTCTTCGCCAAGGTACGCCAATTTGAAATTACGATATACGTGGAAACAAATTTACCTTGAAATGCCCTTAAAGAACAAGCTCAAGGTCAAATGCAATATCATGAAACCTATATAAATATAACTAATATTATAAACAACTATATAAAATATTGATACTAATAACTAAAATCACGTATTGCGACTGTTTTTTTGATAACGTTAATGGAATATATCTCGTAATTTCAAAATGGCTGCAACTTTGTAAGAAAAAATCTTAGGTGATCGAATAAAACCTCATTTTGAAGGGTAAAGGTAGTACTAAAAAATGCATATAGTACAGAAGGCAAAAAAAATTGTTGGGTCCTGTACGTAACCTCAAATATCTCAAAATCCTGACGAGATGGACCAATTCTGACTTCTAGTTTGGATTCTACGCATACAAGAACGTCGGAAATGACCCACAGCTTCCCAACAATATCCAAGACCCTCTTTTTTGTAGACCTGTGTTATCAACGACCTCGAGAACCTTCGGATAACAAGTTTCGAGTTAATCAGGGAAAATTTAAGAATTCCATCTGCCATATTAGATTCGCCATTTTGAATATCGAGAATATGACAACGGATTCGTTATCAGCGACCCCGAAAACCCCCAAATAGCAAATTTGAAATTAATCGAATGAAAGGAATAATTCGTAACACAATATTAAATGCAAGTAAATATAATAACATTTAAGAAAGGCTATAACATTTATAATAATGGTAATGAATTTTTCGCGACTTCCGACTTTCCCTTTGTATTGCATCCTTAATGTACTTCACAAATAAAAATATTATATTTAAAAAAAATGTTTTTAACAAATTTAGCGGAAACGGGTCCCTTTCAGTGCAATCACCCATATACGTACCTGCTTGTGCTCTAAGCGCTTGCGAGAAATTTTGAGTTTGTTACAATATGCAATGCATGTGTTCCATGTGTTAAATACACCACTTATGCGTCACCCATCAGTGGGAGCTCGAAACTAGTCAAAACGTCGAACGATGGTTCGCAGCAAGTCCTTCATACTTTCAAGTTCAGAATAGGGAATTTTGCAAAGGCATATTCATTTTCAATCAGAACCTAATTTCTCATTTCAAACCACTGGACTTTTAAGGCCGAACACATGTTCATATTTGGTAAATTATGCACTAAAATTTAACCTATTCGTTAAAAACCTTCAGGGCAATTTTATAAGTCGAAATTTGGTTAATTTTACTTTCAGAATATACTCAAATACTTTTTTACTATAAGGACATTTTCGAAGTCATTATTTGGTTCAATTAACCCATCAAATAGACCTCAAATACATTTTGACTTTGCAGAACACATTGTAGGTTGTAATTTGGCTATTTTTTACTAAAATATGGCATTTCAACCGTGGTTGGGGTAAAAATTCCTTATGTTGCTGTTTGGGTGGTCCATAACCCTTATATTCGCATAGGTTATTGATAGCCGTTGCGTTTTCGAGTTGTTTGCTGGGATTATTTTGCTATAACTTTAGTGTCATTATGACTGCGCATACCACAGCTCCCTTTATAGCCCTATCACAAATCCACGCGTGGCTATCCGAAAGAGCGTTACAAAATCTCGCGTGATTATTTATAGAATAAAAATATTGAAAAAGTCTTCAGCTGTAAAATGACATTTTTAATTTTTCAAATACGCAAACTTCGCTCGACTCCGAAGCGCTTGAAGGTGATACGTCAAAAACATTCGCAACACTTATCGACAAATAACTTTTGATCAAAATAAAATTAAAATAATTTATTGGGCGCGTTGTTTTCGGATACTTATCCTGAGTGTCCTCTGCAAATTTCAAATTTTTTCGTCGATAAACGCCTCAGTTATCGTGTTCTAAACATTGATTTCGCGCGTAAAAATTTTATTATTTTTTCTTCTAATGTGTTGGTCGAATAAAAAAATATTCTAGATAAACATATAATTTTCAAATTCGTTTTTTGAATTTTGAATTTTTCAAGCTTTACCTACTGCGGCGTCAGGCGGTTCGAGCGCCTAAGGTGTTTTTGCATCCCGGCACTCAATTATTAGACTATGGAGATGTGTGAAGCTGTATTGAAATCAGTGCCGTCAGAAAGGAGCCATTTTCAGCTAAAAGGAGCCATTTTTAATGCGCACCTTCCGCGCGCAGGTTGCTTCGACAGTTCTCAGTGGTCTGAGCTTGTGGGCCCTCGGGAGGGGAGCGGAGCGAGAGGAAAATATAGGGTCGGGCGCGTGAAAGTATTAAACAAGTGACGGGGGGTTGAACTTTATCAGATACTTCGAAAATAAAAATTGGGTATACTCCTCGGAGTCAAGTGGTACAAGCGCATGAAACGAAGCGCAGCGCCTTATTTTTTAGTTCGTTTTCGATGTCGGCGATTTTTTTTTTACTGATCATTTACTCAACATTTGTAAGGAAAACAATTTTTTACTTGTTTACTATTAGTTATTTTATTTACAAAAATGAATTGTCAAAATTAATTTTAAAAACATTAAACGATATGTTTTTGCAGAATGACATTTGTAAGAATCGAATTCTCTGTAATATTAAAAAAAAACAAATGTACAATTTTTTATTGTAATTTCCGAAATAATATACAAAAATTATAAGTCGTACATTTTTTCTAAAAAAGTTATTGTAGTTAATATAAGCTTGTAATTGATTTTTTGATATGTTTCAAATATGTAGACCTTCCATCTAATTCCAAATATCGGGCGGTATCTTTATTTATATATCATACGGCAACAGTTTATATTGAATTTACGGTAAATTGAAACCTCTTTTACAGAATACCGAGTAAACCAAAGTATCGTGCAAACAAATTTAGCAAATAAATATTTGTAATACTAGATTAATGTAATATTAAAATAAAAAGATGTTTTTTTACTTCTGCAATGAAATTGTACTAAATTACTAACTGCTTGTTGTAACGGTGTGTTTTGTTATGATGCACCATGCTTTAGAGGTGGAGGTATTATAGTGGAATATAAAGAAAAATTAGAGATAGGGAAGGAATCTTTCAATTGGTTTGTTTATATTTATTATGCTTGTTTACAAACCTGCATGACAATCGTATAAATATCAACTCGGTTGATCAATATCAGTTAGTTTGTGTCGCGAAGAAGATCACTAAGGATCGGTGGCGGTTCCGGTTTTGCGCGTCGCGGTAGGGATGTGTGTGAGTAGTATCCTTTATTTTACTATATATATATTTACGATTAGTTTCGTGTCTTGGGCAGGGTCTGCTCACATAGCCCAACTGACGAGTCCGTGAGCAGACCTGGGACGAAACACCGATCCATATAAAATAATAATTATTTACATAAAATTAATTACACATGCCAAAAAATTATTTTTAATCCCAGAATCATAACAAAATCGTTACAATGGGGCCCGAACAGGGACAATAATAAAAAAATTCGTTACAATGGCGCCCGAACAGGGAGATTCATATAAAAATTCGTTACATTGTTTTAAATATTTCAATACTACTAGACAATAATATTTTTATCTCGTTAGAAAACTGATATGATTGCACTAATAGCATTCTGTAAATCAGTATATCTGTATAGTATAAAATATTATTTAAAATAGTTATACATTTTCACAATATTTTTAAAAATATTTAAACCCGGCTTTAAAATCGGCTTCGTGGCTCAGGCGGTTAACGCACTGGACTACGAAGTCGTAAGTCGTGAGTTCGATCCCCGTCTGGTGAACAAATTTTCGATTTCGTTTCCAAACAGCAGCTCGCTGTTGGTAAGACGAGCCACGTTGTTTGTGTTTACGTTTCGAAAGTATTGTTTATCTGGCAGAAATCGACTCAAGACCGCTGCTGTACTTGGTGTAGGTTTCTGCAGGCCTACATTTCATACACAAATGTGAAGTATGGCGCCATCTTTCTAAGTCGATCTGCAGCTCTCGCAAAATCTTACGACTCATAATACGGCAAAACAATTAAGTAAAAAGGGCGATTCCGCCCGTTAATTAATATAAAAAAAAAAAAAAAAAAAAACCCTTTCACGACAATTTTACTTACTTTTAATTAAATTGATTTCAAGAATGTATCATTCAGCAAGATGGTTATTCGTCATTCATTATTTACTTTGTTTTGCCTACATTGTGTTATTATTTATAGCTATGGGTTTTCTTTTATGTATTCATTAATTAAATAAATATATTATACTAATAGTATTGTAATACACCGATTAAGATATCAAAAATTAGTACAGTATGTTTCAGATACTGATTTTCCTTAACATATTAAAAAACCATATGTTTGGCACAAGACTGGGTATATGATCTATTATTTATCAAAAAATTGTCCATTTGCATTCCCAACTAGACAAGGTGATAAATAATTGATAATCATTTCGTTAAAAAAAGATTTTAAATCTTATATTTCCTTTTATAACAATATAAAATAAATTTAGTTTACTATGTTTATAACAAAATAGTAAAGAAACGTTCGCAAAATCCAAAGGTTTATTGATAAATACGTTGTATTACCAAATTTCTGAATTAATAAAACATTTGTTGCAATTGAAAATTTTAAGAATAAGTTATATACTGATTTTTTAATATCATTTAAATAAATGCAAAATTGGAATTGAGAAATTGGCAAAAAAAAATATTCAAGTTAGAAAAGAAATTATTAGAATATTGTAACGATTTTTATTCTCCTTGGGCGCAATAGCGACACTTCGGCTCCGAACCGAGCTCCGGGATGAATTCCCGACTCCTTCGACCGGTTGGGATCGCGACGTCCTGGTGCAGACGCAACCCGCGGAGAAAAATTCGTTCACCGACTGGCTCTACAGCGGAGAACACGAGATGGTCGTTAAGGTTTTTTTTTTTAACGTGTACGACACGAAACAAAGGGGTTGGTAAAATCACGCTCCGGTATAAAAAAGCACAATTAAACGCGTTTATTTACTATAAAAAATCATTAACGAAATATAAAAGTTTGGGGCAACGGACCCCTAACAAAGTTACGGAGCAACGGGCTCCACAAATTCCGTTATTCTACCGGAAACGGGGTTGACGATTTTGGGGTAACAGGCCCCAAAACTCCGTCACGCCGAATTAACGACTTTATATGGACTCGCTGTCCTTGGTCCCTCGCCTGGGACTCGCCGCGACCGAGAGAGAGATCGGAGGGGTGGAGGAGCGAGAATAAAACGTTGCCGCTAAAGCGGGCAACTAAAGCCGGTACTTACTTTTCGGCTGCGATTCGCCTAATCCCAATTTGTGGCTTCTGGGGCACAATTCACCCACACGCGTATTGCGAGCAAGACCGGGCCAAATTCACGACTACTATTAATGTCTGAATATCGCGGAAGCCAAACACAATCTGACGTTTTTCCGCGGTTCCGTCTCTCTTATCTCTCTCTCTGTCTCTTTCTATTCGGCCAGCCCTGTGCCGATGCACAGTGCCGGGGCGCTGGAACAAACAATGTATTAATATGTGACGTTACTATTACATTATATTATATTATATTAATTCGGGCCGGAGGATGGCCGTGTTAAGGGAGATTTCGTCGCCCCTGGTGCGGGCTCGAGATCTTCGTTACACCCCACCCCCAGACGCTGGGTACCCGCACGGTGTACCAGCTCGAATTACCCACGAACCTCAACGGACACGTTCCATCCCGCCACTGGAAAGGTGGAACCAGGATGGATGGTAGGAGATAGGACCGGGAGATGGTTAAGTGAATTCCCCCCTTCTATCTCTCTCCCGTTTCTCAGAAGGATCGTGGTATCGCCGAATCATACCAAGAAAAAAAAAAAAGAAAGGACGAAATGCAAATAATTTTAATAATTTTATAAATTTATTAGGTTCCGGGGACAACCCGCCCCGGTCAGGTTATAACTGGACCCGTAATTGTTCCTTGGTCTGGGGCCTCTAATGCTGGCGCGGCAGCGTCTGGGCCAGCTTTTTCTGGGCCGCTTTCTCCTCGTCAACGGCGCCGTATCTTTCCTGCTCCGCTCTCTTGAGGGCTTCTTTGGCCTCTTTCAGGAGCTGAACCGCCGCGTTGAGGCCACCCACTGCCTTAACCTTACGGTGTGTGGCCGCTTCCGCCTTCTTGAGGGCCTCCTCCTTGGCGGCCAGTCGGTCCGCCAGGTACGCCGCTTCCTCCCGCTTTTTGGCCCGGCACCGGTCGATTTTATCGGCCCATTGCCGTATTTCGGGATCGTCTTCCCCGAACTCCTCTCGGAAGGCATCAAGGGCCTGGAATGCCTCCGCCTCCTCCGCCGAAGCCCTTGCTCGGCTTTCCTTGGCTTGGGCGATCAGTCGGAGCACCTGCTCCTTTCTCGCCCCCTGGTCGTCGGCGGGGTCTTCCCTAGATGGGCCCCGTTCTGTTTTTCCTGCTGGCACCGGGTGGGTGCTTACTGGCACCGGATTGGTGCTTACTGGCACCGGCTGGAGCGAAGGGTTTGGCACCAGGACAATCACAAAGGCAGTTCTTACTTTCAAGATCGTCTCAGGTTAACATCTTATCTTTAACCTACCGCTATCATTGGGTTAACATAAGATTTTCGCTTAAATTACGATTCGGTCTCGACGCGGTGGAGATTACGCTGTGATCGCAGGCGCGTTTGGTAACCGGTTTGGCTATCGGACTCGCTCGTTAGAATATTAGGGGTCACCGAAGTACCGGGCGCACGCGCGCTCAACGCGGTTTTTCGTGGACGCCCCCTTCCCCGTTTTGGGGACGGTGGCACGCTCGCACGCATTACGGCCTGCTGGCCGTCCCTCGTTGCCCCGTCTTCTACCGGGGAATCTTCAGTGTTGCGTTCTTCTGATTCTTCCGGATGACCAGTTGAATCGACTAGTTCGTACGTATTCGATCCTAGTTTGGCAGCGATCTGAAGGGGACCTATATACTTTGGGGCTAATTTAGCCGTAATTCCTTGGGCGGCCGATGATAGTACTCGGTTTCGCTGGAGCACGTAGTCTCCCACTTCAAAATAGACGTCACGTCGTTTGGCGTCGTAATGTTGAGCCTGACGCATTTGCTCTTTCTGAGCCTTGTCCAGGGACTCTCGATGTAGAGTCCGCAACTTGCTCATCCGTCGGTTCCAATTGCTGATCGATTCCTGCGCTTCATTTTCTTGCGCATGGGCGTCTTCCTGTCGCCGTAGCGAATTAGCTGGTTCCGGTTGTCGACCATATATGAGCATGGCCGGACTGAAACCTGTGGAATCGTGCACGGACGTATTATGGGCAAAAGCAAATTCGCCGATGTGCTCATCCCACGTGCGATGGTCTTCTGAAATGAATGACCGGATCATAACTTTGACCGTGCGATTCACCCTCTCGACTGGGTTTGCCTGTGGATGGTAGATTGGCGTAAATTCTCGCGCTACTCCCCTTTCGGCCAAGAACTTGTCCAAGATTTTGTTTTTGAACTCTAGGCCCTGATCCGTCAGTACCACTTCTGGCGCTCCAAATCTCCAAAAGATACGCTCTTCCAGTGCGTCTGTAACAAGGCGAGCATTAGAGTGCCGGAGTGGAACGCACTCGATCCACCGAGTGAAGAGATCTTCCAAAATGAGTAAGAACTCAAATCCCTTCTTACTTCTCGGGAATGGACCCATGAGATCACCTGCGACCATTTGCCAGGGTCGTGTAATGTTTCGACATCCCATACGTCCTGCTGGGGCCAATTGTGACACCTTGCACTTTTGGCACACCTGACAACCTGTGACGTATCGGGCTACGTCCCGATGCATACCTGGCCACCAGTAGCGCGTGGCTAGACGCTCGTAGGTCTTTCTCTGACCTAAATGTCCTGCAGTCGCAGCATCATGGCATTCTTGCAGAGCCGCCTGTCTTTGACGCAGGGGCAGAACCAACTTCCAGGCATCGTCATCCCCTAGGATATCTTCGATTGTCGGATCCGAACGATATGAATAGATCCGACCCCTCACTACTTTCCAGTAAGGTTTTTTTTTTGGGGTTTTGCACGATTTCGCGTCTTTTGTTCCTGTACCATACGTCCAAGTCTTCTTCATCCAGACTATCTGGATCTTGAACGGCTAGTACTCCGGGACCATCAATCTCGTACATCCTCGAGAGTGCGTCGGGTACATAATTCAATGTGCCTTTACGATGCTTAATGTCGCAGTCGTAACTTTGTAGCTGCAGGGCCCATCTAGCTAATCTTCCCGTCGGGTTACGAAGATTGCGTAACCACTGCAGACTACTATGATCCGTCAGGACTAAAAACTGATAGCCTTCGATGTATGGGCGAAATTTCTGAATGGCCCACAATACGGCGAGGCATTCCCGTTCCGTGGTGGAGTAATTCCTTTCCGCTGCCGACATCGTACGACTTGCGAAGGATAGAACTCGTTCCTGACCATCAATCTCCTGGGTCAGGACTGCTCCGAGACCGGTGTCGCTGGCGTCAGTCTGGACGACGAACTGTTGCTCAAAATTCGGGCGTTGTAAGACCGGCGCAGTCGCGATCATGGCTCGCACTTGATCGAATGCTTCCTGGCATTCCGTGGACCAGTCATACCTTGTGTCTTTCCTGGTAAGACGTGTCAGCGGTTCGACGATTGTGGCGAAATCCGCGAGGAACTTCCGGTACCACGATGCCATCCCGAGAAATCTGCGAAGTTGTTTCAGATTGCGAGGCGCTGGGTATTGGAGTATCGGCTCAATTTTGTCTGGGTCCGCTCGGAATCCTTGTTCATTTACGATGACACCCAAGTACTTCACTTCATTTTTGCAGAAGTGACTTTTCTCGCGGTTGATAGTCAACCCGGCGTCTTGAATTCTTCGCAAGACATACTCAAGCCATCGCAAATGCTCTTTAAATGTCTCTGTGACAATAATTATGTCATCCAGATAGGCATACGCGAATGGCTCTAATTCTGGTCCAATTAGCGAATCTAACAGGGCCTGAAACGTAGCTGGAGCACCTGTTAGTCCATAGGGCATTCTTTTGAACTGAAAGAGGCCCTTACCTGGGACCGTAAACGCAGTTAATGGTCGGGCTGCTTCCTTCATCTTAATTTGATGATAGGCGCTGCTGAGGTCAAGTGTGGAGATATACCTGGCTCTCTGGAGCTTTCGGTGAATGGCATCCATGTAGGGGATTGGATACGCATTTGCCTCTGTCACCGCGTTTAGCTTGCGGTAATCAACACAGAAGCGATACGTTCCGTTGGATTTCTTAACCATTACCACCGGGCTCGACCAACCACTCGTCGATCGCTCGATAATATCTTCTTTGAGCATCTTATCGACCTGGGAGTGCATTTCCTCCTCTATCCGTTTGGATACAGGATAATATCTTTGTTTGATGGGCACTGTTGATTTCAACACTATCTCGTGCTCCACCAAATTGGTACATCCAATCGTTGGGCTATCTGTCGGGATACATCTTCTTATTAGATCTTCCAGCTGATGAGTCTCCTCTTCTGACACTCTTGCCGTGCCTGACGATGATGAGGTTCGGGAACTCTCCACCTCCAAACTTGCTACCTCGACCGGAATTCCTTGTCGAGTACCCTCCAGGAACAACAAATTCTGTCTCGGATGCAGAATCGCATCAAAAATTCTGGCGAAGTCTGCACCAAGCAGACACTCCATATCCAACTCTGGCATGATCATTGCTTGGATCTGCTTCTCTACTCCATAGACTTGGAATGGAAGATCTACGAGTCCCAGAATTGGAGAGTATGAACCATCCGCTACTCTCGCTCCTGGGCCTCCATATGGGCGGATCCGTCCTCCACATGCAGCTGCAATGTGGATTCCTATTGGCCCCAAGGCCGTGCGAGCAGCACCAGGATCAAACAATGCCAAAACGTCGAAATTTCCTATTTTGACATTCAGCCACCAACGACAGTGTTCGATTTCTCGTTCATTGGATAGGCTTCGGTGTTCTGGAGCGGCTTCTGTCTCCGTTGTCTCTGAGGTCATCTGTGGGGGCCTTGGAGACGCAGTGACCTCTTCTACTGCCTCCTGGGCCCGTTTTCCGCACAGCGCGGACACGTCGTCCTCGTGTAACCAGGCAATTTACACGTCCAACATGTCAAATTAGGCCGTTCTGGCTCCTCTGGGCCCGTTTTTCGTCGCCAGACACTTCTTTGCATCTTCGGCGACGCCGTCTTACTGGACGCTGATTTCGGGGCACTGGCCATTTCTCTCTGCTTCTTTTGGCGCCAATACTGCGTTTTCGGGCTCTGTGGACGCTCGGGCGCTTTTTCTTTCGTTGACTGCGCCTGTTTCTCCTTTACTTCCCGGAGTTCTTCACGCAGTTTGGCCAGTTCCTGTATCACCAGATCCATTTTGTCTGTCCCCGAATTTTCCACTGCTGCGACCCTGGGTGGGTTCTTAGCAGCCATCTTCTTGGGCCTATTATAGGCGACTTCCGGCACAAGTGTGCCCTCTGGGGGCGGTGGTTCTTTGTAGGTGCGCATTGCTTCCTCTGCGCTCTCGGCTTCTGCAGCCGCCACCATAAAGTCTTCTAAAGTGCGAACTCTAGCCATTGGCACTCTCCATTGAAGTCCTGGCTTCATGTTCTTATGTAAGAACACTAGTCTTTGTTCCATAGTCAGTGGGTCTGGATATAAATCCAAAATCGTCATGAGACATCCAATGTAGTCTCTGACTGGCTCATCCAAGCCTTGAGTCCTGGAATTTGCTTCTAGCCACAGCTTCTGCTTGTCGATTTCGCTGAATCCATAGCATCGACGTGCTAAGTGGCAGAAGTATTCCCATGATTGCCAAGTCATTCTCGACATTCGGTACCACCGTTTTGCTGAGCCTGTCAGTAGCTCGGGTAAGGCACTTAGCATTTCTTCATCAGAGAGGTTTGCTGGGCCCCGACATTCCTCTATTCTGGCCAAAAATGCTTCAATCCTCTCATTTTTGGCTCCAGAGAAGGATGTCCTCCACTGGCGTACAATTTTACCCACATCACGTGGCCCCTGATCCCATCTTGCGGATGCGCCGAATCGTGACCCTGAACTCCCTGGGTTTAGGGACATTCCCCCTCCCTCAGAGACGTCCATACCCGGAGGGTTGTACTGACTCGTTCTAAATGCGGCGCTATTGAAATTCTGACCGCGATTTCCAGTTTGGGCCAGATTCCTCCGTGGTATCTCTGACACCTGTGGGTCACTTCTGGAATCAACATAATTGAGCCTGAACGTGTCTTGAAAGTTGACTCTGGATCTCCTTCGCCTCTGTTCATCTTGTTCAGTATCTTGTAATCCATCGCTTGGGCTGTCTGGGATTCTGGTACTGGAAAATGGCGTCTGGGGATGAGTTTTTTGTTTTGATCGTAGAATTTCATCCACCATTTGAGTTAGTTGATCCGTTTTTTCTGTCAGCTTCTGAATATTCTGGCTTTGTTGCTCTTGTACCGACCTTGATATTTCAAACGCTGCGGCTGCTCTTCGGGACATTATGGTTTCTATTCCATCAGGCAACGTATATTGGATCAGGTCATCCGGCGACACTCTTTCTAATGGTGACATTCTAGGCCTGTTGCCAGTCACCGTTGTGAATTTCTGGCCTCCTGCATTCTCTGAGCATTGAGCCCCAGTTTCTCCTGTAGAGGCCGTCATCGTCGTAACCGATGTTGTGACCGTTGTTGAAGTCGTAGTTCTCGGCACTTCATGCACCGCTTCGCTATTCTCACTGAGAATTGATTCCATTTCTTCTCTTTTTGCGAAGTTTTGAATTTCTGGAATAATTTGTTCAATAAACGTTGCTAATAGTGAATCCCTATAGGTCTGGTCATTGATCGTTTCTTGAAAATCTGTTTGGGTATAATCACCCATCATTCTTCGAAACAGACGGTCTACTTTGGTAAGCTTTCTACCTGTGGTTTGGAGCTCTAAATTTTCCAGGGCCTGATCTAATTCTGGCTCCTCCAATTGTAGGGCCCATTCCTCTACTGGCAGGTCCTGCAATTCTTCTTCAACCGTCTGGTTCAGTAGTATGCTGTCGTGTGGAATTTTTTTTTTTTTTTGTTATAATTATGCACTTATTCAATCTTCCGTGAAGATTTGTCGTGACTCTTGCACTGTCACTGAATACCTATTACTCTTGTACAAACAAATGCTCAAACATACATTTCTACATATAATAACGTCCCCTATTCTTAAATTTGAGGAATAATAAATTCAATAAAAAAAAAACACACATAAAATGTAGGTCACACTGTCCGGTGAACTATTATTGGCACGACCATAAACTAATCAGATGAGATTTAATTTTTGTCTCAAATCAAGTGTAGCTAATTGATTATTTTTACTGACTGACAGCTTTCCTTGAAACTATAACTGGCTCCCAAGAAAGTCTTTGAAATTATAAATTTTTCAATCGAGTTCTTTACGTCTAATTTTCGTTTAATTCTTGGGTGGCTGATCCAACCCAATCAGTATTCGGTAGTATTGAAATTTGCCGTTTCGTACTGGCACGATTTGTGCCTGACGTAATACCGACGTATTACGCACCTTAATTTTGTACGTCCAGATTACGTACAGGTTGTAGAATTGTCCAACCGTATAATTTTCCCAAAAATTAGTCTACTCGATCTAAGACGACAGGAGCAGAAAAATGGCTGAAATTTTTCCTGTTTCGTTTTGTACTGGGCCAGAGAAAATAACCAAATAATAGTATGTAAAAAAAATTAAAACTCAAACCTAAAACAAGAATTTCTTAATTATTTCTCATCTATCCAGTTCACCTTTTGTGCTCTCTGGCACTTGTGAATATTGTTTTATTAGTAAAGAATAAAATTCAATAAATGGAATTAATTATTAGTATTAAGTATTAATTAAGTATTAATTATTATTAATTTAAATTAATTATTAATGAATTTATTCTTCCTCCCATTTATAATCAATTGTTCCTTTCTGGCACTTGTTCACGTTTTGAACAAATACTGTAACACACAACAAACCAATCGTACCGTATGAAAACTTGCTTTTGTTCTGCGCAATAAGAATATTTCTAAGAAACAATTTTAATCGCAAAAAAAATGTTAAATCGATAATACTGGCACTTTTCGGTGCCAATTATTCGCACGCTAATTCAGATGTTTTAATAAAATCACTTATTTCTGAATTTGTAATTTTTGGACCTAAATGTATTATTTAATACTTATTTTATTTTTCTCGTTCCGGGAAATCGACTCATTAACACGTTATTTCCCGGAAATATCGATTATTTTAATTTCGGTTTTACCGAAATTCCAAAATACTCATTAAAATTACTTTTTAATTTCTATTAATTTTTATAATTCTGGCACTACTGTGCTTGGCAATTTATTTGCTTATTATCTTTAGATTTGTTCTTGCTAAGACAAAATGAAAACAATAAAGAACAATTAACATTGTAAATTCATCTGTCTATTTTATTTTCGGCCTGTCAATTTCTCAACGAATTGCGTTGTTCGATTATTTTTCTGTTCCAGGAAATAAACCGCTTATCGAGCTATTTCTCGGAATCGGCGATTATTTTCAATTTTAGTCACCCGAAATTAAAATAATAAGTTTGGAATTAATTTTCGCAATTTTTATTCCTCTTCCGAGTGGACTAATTTCTTCTGGCACAATAGTGAGTTCCAAATTAATTTAATGTTTAATTTACAATTCTTTAAACATTTAAATTTAAATTTTTCCCATTAATTTTCCACTTTGAATCGTGCCAGAATTATGCTTACTCGAATTGCCCTTTGTATTTACAGGCAATTGTTTACCTTTCCCGAGTTTGGATTCTTACCGTTTTAATATTCGAAATTACTGGCAATTTCCAATTTTGCCATTTTGAGTTGCCCAATCTGAAATTACCGTTTTCTTTCAAATTTTCTTTTAACTTTTGACGTTGGGCGCCATGTAACGATTTTTATTCTCCTTGGGCGCAATAGCGACACTTCGGCTCCGAACCGAGCTCCGGGATGAATTCCCGACTCCTTCGACCGGTTGGGATCGCGACGTCCTGGTGCAGACGCAACCCGCGGAGAAAAATTCGTTCACCGACTGGCTCTACAGCGGAGAACACGAGATGGTCGTTAAGGTTTTTTTTTTTAACGTGTACGACACGAAACAAAGGGGTTGGTAAAATCACGCTCCGGTATAAAAAAGCACAATTAAACGCGTTTATTTACTATAAAAAATCATTAATGAAATATAAAAGTTTGGGGCAACGGACCCCTAACAAAGTTACGGAGCAACGGGCTCCACGAATTCCGTTATTCTACCGGAAACGGGGTTGACGATTTTGGGGTAACAGGCCCCAAAACTCCGTCACGCCTAATTAACGACTTTATATGGACTCGCTGTCCTTGGTCCCTCGCCTGGGACTCGCCGCGACCGAGAGAGAGATCGGAGGGGTGGAGGAGCGAGAATAAAACGTTGCCGCTAAAGTGGGCAACTAAAGCCGGTACTTACTTTTCGGCTGCGATTCGCCTAATCCCAATTTGTGGCTTCTGGGGCACAATTCACCCACACGCGTATTGCGAGCAAGACCGGGCCAAATTCACGACTACTATTAATGTCTGAATATCGCGGAAGCCAAACGCAATCTGACGTTTTTCCGCGGTTCCGTCTCTCTTATCTCTCTCTCTGTCTCTTTCTATTCGGCCAGCCCTGTGCCGATGCACAGTGCCGGGGCGCTGAAACAAACAATGTATTAATATGTGACGTTACTATTACATTATATTATATTATATTAATTCGGGCCCGAGGATGGCCGTGTTAAGGGAGATTTCGTCGCCCCCGGTCGTCGGTCGAACAAGTCGCTTTTTTGTTATGTGGTCAAAATTTTGTTACGTGGATCGACTTCGATTAATTTTTATATTTCTTATTAATAATTATCTTTAATCAGGTTATACACTGTTTTATATTTACCTTTATATATTCCAATAGCTCACTCCTTATGGTATTTCAAGATGAAATAAAACACTACTTTTTAATTAATATTATAGAAATGCATCTTTATTATGAAAATCCTTAGTGATGAGCTCCGGCTCAAGTCGCTTCCTGGACACAAGTGACTAGTTGACGAAAAAGGTCGTTGTATCTTTTCAACTTTTAGAACGTTCGCGAACAACCGAATTTGACAGTCCGCGAAACATTACTAAATATCAACGGTGACAGCTCGTTCGAATATCAAATTATTATACAATATCAATACAACTAAGCCTAAACTCATACACTTATACAACGCTCGCTTGCTACTCTCCAAATACACAGACATAGTATTAACTTTTAAACGGACCGAATATATCAACAATTATAGCGGTACGTAACAATCCCCCCTTCTTAAGATTCAAAATGTCATCTTCTCTTCTATATTTATTTTATTTTATTTATTTAACAACATCAAAAATTATTATATATATAACAAAAAAAAAAAAATAATAATAAAACGATTCGCTCGACGTTCTGGCAGAACATTAAGACATGACGGGTATCTAACATAGTACAAAAGTACATGTCATTCTTAATATCTGGTTTCTTGAAAATCTGAAATGAAATAAAGATTACAGAAAGTATATATACTAAGACGGGGACATTTCATAAAACAGAAGTATGTCTAGTATATTTACTTTAGAATGGTAGAAAATCTTCATGAGTGATAATTGTTATGCCATGATGATACAAAATATATTGAGCTGTAGGAAAATAAGTACATTAGGACGGGGATAATTCACAAAATCAAAATATGTCCGAATGTATTCACCTTATATACGTGGAGATTTCTGAACATAGTGGATATCCAGAAGAAAATTTTTCCCATCCTTCTTACGATGGCGAGCTTCTGTTCCTCCTAAATATAAGGACAAGAGAATGCTTCTGTCAAACATACGCAGCGATTCATAGGCGCAGTTCACAACTTCCCTACCAACATTAATACATCCTTCAATATCCAGGTGACATAAATGCGGTGATGATCTTAATAACCCACAAATTTCTTCCCCACTAATACCATAACAATCGCGGTCTTCGAAAGTGCACAATATCAAGGAGGAGTATAAGAAGGTGGCAGCGATATTAGGTCGAAGCATCGACATTCTCAGTATTTCCAATTTATTTAAATTCGAGAGCGGCTCTAGCGCAAAATCATCACGAATATTTGAACATCCCGTGATGTCCAAGATCTTAAGCATGGATAAATTTCGACCAACTCCGCTAACGAAAACATCATCCACCAAAGGACAAAATCTGAGCTCCAGAATTTGTAAATTTGTACAAGTTGAAGTCATCTTCGGTCCTTCGATTCCTAATAGGACATTGGGAAGCTCAAAAAACGGGACAGCATCGGCCGAATCCGTCTCTTCGCCATTCCTTTCCTCTTCATTCATCCCATTATTTATCCCTAATCCTGGTACTTTGAGAGAGCGTAAAGCTCCTGGGTTATTACAATTCGCTGGAGCTTCAAGAACATTAGGACCATTCAAAGTTCTTCCTTTAACTATTATTAACTCCTCTTAATGTTCTTGAGTTTTCAGAAATAAAGTCAGCTCTGAGGAAATCAATCGATCACAGTTATCGATCTGCAACCGTGTTAACTGGAGATTTGATCCATTAAAACACTTTCCGGTTACTTGTGAAGCCGAAAAAGTGACACTCGTTATCTGCTTGTTTTCACAAAATATCCGGTGCAGATCGTTTTCGATAGGTCCGATTGTCTTACCCAAAACAAGACTTCGCAATTGCTTTGCTCTCTCACTCAAAATTATAAATGTAGTGGGTCGATTAACTACTCCGGCCAGATCAAGATGTTTAAGTCTAGGGCAATGTGTAGCTATGATGGAACCTACTTGTGACGGAAATTCATGACGAAGCTACAAAGCCCGCAGATACCGCCCGGCTCTCCGAACAAACCAATATACCGCATCAATCGTTATTGGAGAATTGTCCCAAGACCTGTTCCACATTTCCGACGAATCTGACAATGTTGGTACCCACCTATATGACGCGATAGCCCCGTGTCGCCACCTTCTTGACACTCTTTCAAGACAAGCTCGATCCGGAAATGAAAGATATGAAGCTATCATAGCTATGCATTCTACAGGTAGAATACTAGCGAGTTCTTCTTGTATTTCATCTTCGATGCGAGCTGGGGCTTTTCTTAAACAACCACGAAGATTCCAAGAATCAGCGGGTTTAATGACGAGTTTACGTTTATGAAGGATATATGGACATTGATTACTCCTTTCCAGGACTCGAAGGGCCTGTTCAGGAATAGCAAAAGTTATAAACACTATATTGCCTGTAGCTCTCTTATGTACGTAAGCATTTACAACTCCCTCATCCTTAAATTGCGAAATAAGATATTTACTCGTCGTATAAGGTGCCAATCGGGATATAAATAATCGATTAATCCGTGACGTATCCATCTATTAAAGAAAAGGAACAAAACAAAAAAAATATAAATAAATAAATTATTTTTCAACACATCATTTTAATCGTTACAAGTTAACTTAACTTTATCAACATGTTTGATAAATCTTTTTCCATTTTCATCTTGCAAGATTAAATTATTTTTTTCTAAAACGTCAACAATTTTATAATTTCCCTTATATTTCGGTTGAAATTTCCCTGGTTTAGGCTCTATCATAATTCGAACATTATCTCCTATTTTTCCTTTAAAACTGTTACATTTGAGATCATGCCTCATTTTAGATTTGTTTTTTGCTAAAATTAAGTTTTTGCCTGCTAAAATCTGCATTTCGGTCAATCGTGAAATTAAATCAGACAAATAAGTATTATAAGTTATAAATCCGTCATTATCAGGAAATGAACTTGGGTATCTCCTAAATACTAACTCAAACGGTGTAAAGTTTGTAGCTTCGTGAACAGATGTATTATAAGAAAACATAGCAAAAGGTACGAGCATGTCCCAGTCCTTATATTTATCAAGGTAATGACTAATATATTCAGTTAAAACAATATGACTTCTTTCTAAACTTCCGTTGGTTTGAGGTCGATATCCTGATGTCGTAAGAGGTGTTATTTTAAAAATTCGCATTAAGGCTTTCATCAACTTCCCGATAAAACTAGCACCTCTATGTGTTAGTGTAAATTCTCTAGGAGCTCCGTATAAAAGTATAAATCTAGTTACAAAAGCATGTGCAATTGTCTCTGCTTTTATATTAGGGACCGGTACTGCAACACAATATTTGGTCAGATTATCCTGCATTGTTATGATATATTTGTTCCCGGTAGGTGTTATAGGTAAGGGACCGACAGCATCTAATGAAATTTTTTCAAACGCATTTATCGGAGTGTCTGTAATAATCATGGGCTCTCTTACTTTTGATCTAACTAATTTCATATTTTGGCAACTTTTACATGTTCTAATATAATTTTGGACATCATTTCGTAATCCGGGCCAATAAAATTTTTCTCTAATTCTCCCGTATGTTTTAGTGACTTCTTTATGTCCTCCAATTAAACTGTCATGATTTTCTGAAATTATTTCCATTCGCATATTTTCAGGAGGAATTTGTATAGTACCTCTACATATTATAATTTTAATTTTTATCGAATAAAAATATTCATATAATAATTTAAATAGACTTTCATTTGATTTTCCTTCTAAAAAGTCTCAAATTTCAGAAGGAATTAAAATCCTAGGACGCATAACCTCGTTAAACTCCTCAGTTCCTCCCTTCTTAAGATTTTGCTCATCTTCTACATTTCTGCAATTATTTCCATCTAAAGGAGTAGATAAAGCTATAGGTTTTGGCGTATGTTGCGGCGTCATTATGGACGTATATGGAATAGGGTTGTTTAAAATACGATCATCTATTATCAAAGGTCGGTATCCAGTTAAAAATTCCGTTTCGCAATTTTCATCTATAACGTTTAAATCAGGATTAAAGTTCGTTTCGGGGTATTGAATCGATTTTCCTGTATTCTTTCCTTCTAAAAGAATTTCATTGCCTTGAATAATTTTAAAATTTTGGTTTTCATTTGTTTTTCTAGTTGTGGGTAATGACTGCATTCCCCCAGATTTTAAAATATTCTTTTCTATGTCCGATATAGGGACATATCCTCGACCGCGAATCGAATCGTCCAAAAGATCAAAAGACTCTCGCAATTCTCGGAGATTTAACGAAATTGAATCCGAATTTTTAGAAACTGTTTTATCGTCATCGGAATAATCACTTTCATTGACATTTTCATTATCAGTCAAATTAATAGAGATAGGCGAGTTTTCCTCAATATCTATGTCGCTTGACATTTCCCCAAAAATAGTAGTACAATTTTCCTCTTGAATCGGGATTTTACACATAACCTCTTGATGAGCATTTGATTCTAGATTAGGAAAAGCACTTTTCCGTTTCTGAAGAATTGGAGGTTTCTCTAGATCATCATTTGATTCTGATTCTACTATATCTGAATCTGAATCAATTTTATTATTATTTGATGTTGTCTGAATTGATTGTCTAATTTTGTTATCATTTGATCTTGCTCTACTAGCAATGGCATTAACGTCTATTGGAGCAGGGATCTTATTAGTTTTTGAACCTAACGGCCTACCAGGTTTTCTCTTAATTAATTCCTTGTCGTGACTATCATCTTTATTTTGACTGTCTGGAGGTGATTTACAATCTTTAGTCAACGGCACTAGAATTTTATCTCTTTTCTCAACTGGGTTTCTTGACAAAGCATCCGCATTAGTATTCAATGATCCAGGTTTATATTCAAATTCAAAATCATAATCTTGTAATTTTAATCTCCATCTTATTAACCGTTGTCCAGGATCTTTGACTGAATCAATCCATTTTAAAGGTTGATGATCACTAACTAATTTAAATCTAACCCCGTATAAATAAGGCCGATAATGCAAAACTGCATATAATATAGCCAAACATTCTTTTTCAGTTGTCGAATAATTTATCTCGGGCCTAGTTAAACTTTTTGAAAAATACGATACCGGGAGATCCACTCCATTAACATCTTGACTTAATACTGCACCTACAGCATAATTTGAAGCGTCTGTAGTTAGCTTGAAAGACTTATGAAAATCTGAATATTGTAACACAGGAGGATTACATAATCTTTTTTTTAGAATTTCAAAACTAATAGTTTCTTCATTACCCCAATTGAATCTAACGTTTTTCCTTAAAAGTTCTGTCAAAGGTTTAGCAATCTTAGCATAATCTTTTATAGATTTCCTATAATATCCTGTTAATCCCAAAAATTCTTTAATATTCTTTTGATTTTTAGGTATTGGAAAACATTTTACTGCTTCTATTTTTTCTGGATTGGGTTTTAAACCATCACTACTAATAATATGACCTAAAAATTTAACTTCTTTTTGTAAAAATGCACATTTATCTACTTGCAATGATAAATTAGCATCTCTAAGTCTTTTAAATATACTTTTCATTATTCTTTGATGTTCCTCTAAATCCTTGGCAAAAACAACAATATCATCCATATATACAAAAAGTTCCGCTCCAGTTAGTCCCCTTAAAACATTATCCATTAACCGTTGAAATGTCATGGGTGCGTTTTTAAGACCCTCAGGCATACGAACATATTCAATATGTTCATTAGATGTTGTAAATGCTGCCTTATACCTTTCTTCTTCCGGTAATTCTATTTGTTGAAATCCAGAATTTAAATCGAGTATACTAAAATAAACAGCATTATCTAATTTATCCATAAAGTCTGTTATATTTGGTAAAGGATATGAATTAACAGTCTTTTCATTTAATTTTCTAAAGTCTCTTACTAATCTCCATCTAGAATTACCTTTACTATCCGGTTTTTTGGGTACTATCCAAATAGGCGAATTATATTGAGAGCTAGACGGTGTAATAATTCCTTTAGTCAATTTATCCGCGATCTGTTTTTCAATTTCCTTTTTATGGATCGGAGGAAATCTATACTGTTTAGTATTAATAGGTACTTTATCGATTAATGAAATTGAATGACGAACATACGGAGTACACATTAATTCTTCACCTGGTATATGAAATACATCAGGAAATTCTCGGACTAAATCCTTTATATGTTTCCTTTCTTCAGTATTTAAATGATTTAATCTTACATTACTTATTAAATACTCTACTTTATCCGCCAAAGATGTAATTGGTTTACTATTTACTTCATCATAACATTCGTCACTAAAGTATTCATGTTCTCCAACTATATCTTAATATTCAAACGGAATTAATTCCTGACTAGGTATTTCTATTTCTACGTCTTTATCTAAGGTGTTAATTGCAAAAACTTTACAAGTTCCGTTATTTACAGATACTATTGATTCCCCTATGTAAATACCTTCTATTGTTTTTAAGTTAGCCAATCATCCCTCATTTAGATCGCGATTCAGTACATTTATACTAACCATAGTTTTAGTTCTTTTTTTTAATACATAATTTCGTACATGATTATCAACAGAATTTGTTACTCCTCCGTTATGATTATTTCCTATTGGATTTCTCAAAAATTTAATCGGAGTTATTGGATTAGAAGCTAATATTAAGGTATTGTAATATAATGAAATAATTGCTAATTCCTTATCTAAATAATCTTTACCTAGTATCCCATCGCAATCTAATGGTATAGCTGATGGAACTAAATAAAGCTTTATATTACTATTTCCAAAAATTTTTGTTCTTATAGAACCCAATGTCTCAATTTTATAATCTGTTATTCCCTTTAAAAATATTTTATCATCAATATTCATTTCTGATTCTAAATTTAATGATTTTAATTCAATAACAGATACTTCTGCTCCTGTATCAACTAAAAAGATTCCTGGATTTTTCCTAAAATCGACACTCTCAACAGCTACTTTCAACGCATTCGTAGCCATATTTACTATTTTAATATTTCTGGTTCCTCCACAAACTTGACTTTCGGATGACGCTGAATATCGCTGCTTAGACTCGTCGGCGCGTCTGGAAGACGAGCCTCCCTCCAGTTTAAAGGACTTATTGTTTTATGTGGATTATTAGCAGTTGGAGATCTAGGAACCTGTATTTGAACCTGTTCATTACGTCTCTGAAAATTGTTATAGTGACTCGTTCTACCTGACCATCTAGGTGAATTACTCATACCGAAATTCTGTTCAGTTGGATAATATGGAAATCCATGTGGACCATAATTCGATAATGGTACAGAGAATGGAGGGTTTCCATAATAACGAGGATAAGGAGGATAAGGATACATGGGAGGATAAGGTAAATAATGAGGGTAATATGGCCACATAGGTTCCATTACCTCATTATATCGCGCAGGGAAATTTTCTACATTTCGCGATGTTATACCTCCCGATTTTCGTTCATTTCTCTCTCCTAACCATGAACGAGATACAGGACTATTAGGAGTTTTCATTCATAATAGGATAATTATGCCTAATTTCAACTTCTGTACTTTTATTATCACTTTGCACATGACAGAGGGATTGAAATCCTGTACTTTTGGGTTTTATTCTCAATTCCAATCTTTCAGCGCAATGCAAAGCTTCACCTGGATTTTTAGGATCAAGCGCGTCAACTAAACCGAAATATCGTCCGGTATACCACTTAAAAATGACTCTAACGCACAATCATTTAGAGGCTTCACCATTTCAGAGGCACCAACGCCATATGTATCTTTTAAAACAGGAGTTGCCCCTCACAGCAACATATTTAAACGATCATAAAAATCAGATACTGTCTCTCCTCGTTTCATCTGAATTTGTTGGATTTCATATATATAAAATGGATAATTTTTTCCAAACGTGAATCTATTCTTTAAATGCCTAAGTAAATCATCTACTTTTACAAAAGTCTTTCCAAAAATACTATCACGAGCTGTACCTTGTAATTTCCCAATAATTCTATTAATTAGAGATTTTTCAAATTCACTCACATAGAAGAGAAATATCCCGATGACATTTCCAGAATATTACTTTTGAGACATTAATATTCTGAAGATGTTCTCAGGGACATTTTAGAGACATTCCCAGAACGTCTTATGTCCGCTTTTTTGATAATCTGGTGACATCTGCAATATTCTAGAGACATTGTAGAGACGTTCTGAGGTTATTCTGGAATACAACATATACATTCTGGAGATGTTCTACAGATATTCTTTTCATATTCTGAAGACATTTCGGTCATAAAGAAAGCTTAAAAAATAAAACTAATTATTATAGATATTTAATTTGATTTTTATTATTATGTATGTGTCATTACATATGTCATTACGAATATAGTTTTACAATTTCGCTATATATAGCGAAAGCTGAAAATAATTTGCCCCGACCGAGAATCGAACCCGGGTCTTCCGTTTACTAATCTGACGTCTTAACCACTACGCTACGCTCGAATATATATTATTACCGTGTGAACATTAGTAACTTATACTAAAACGTAGACCGCATATTGATTATGATGAGACATTTCAGGCGAGGTATCTCCAGAATATTCTAAGAATAATGCATATAGCAATAATACATATAATACTAATATAATATCTCGAATGAAATATTCTCATAATGTCTCATCTGCAATGTTCTGCAATATTTTCTGAGCAACATTCGGGCAAGATCAAGTTTGAAATGTTATTAGACATTTCGAATAAGACATCGCTAGGATATTCTGAAAATCATATATATATATAAAATATTTCAAATGAAATGTTATCAAAATATCTCATTTGCAACATTTTGTTTGAGACATTTTCAGCATATTCTGGAGATGTTACAATTGCAATATTCCAATTGTAACGTTTGTAACATTCTAGGGATATTCTGGAGATTTTATTTCTATGTGGGCATCAGGTACGTTTGCAGATGCATTTTGAACATCTGACAAAAAATTCTTAAGGGGCATATTTTTCCCATCAAAATAAGGAATGCTTGACATGGCATTTTGTAATATCATGCACTCTGAGATAGTAGTCATTAATTTAGTCGTTTCGTCCATTTTGCGATTTAAAAAAAAAATAAAAATAAAATAAAATAAATATATAAATAACACAAAACAAAAATATTCTACTATAAATTATAAAAATATAATTAATTATTATTAATAATTTTATAGTAAATTATTTTTAAAACTGAAATGTTAAATAAAGATTAAAAATAATTTATAAGTTGAATTATTGCAATTTGTTTCTATGAAATTGCATAACATTCATAAACCTTTTCAAGAATCAAAACAAATAATTTGAAAATGCCTTTAAATAATTGGACTATAACCGAACACGATGAAAAATAATAATTAACATCGATTTTATAAAAATTTATTGTTGTTCAAACTTCATATACAATAAAAATCTTTAAATGTTATCAATCATTTAAGTAAATGCATTAATTTAAATAATAACACTACGGGGAAAATAATCACAATATAATTCACACAGCAGGTTATCATTTAAAACCAAAATAACTTTCAATTTCAACCAAATGCAACAAAATAAAAACTCAACAAAATTTAATATTAACCTAATGCAAATTGTAAAATCAAATATTTCAATTTACACAGAATATAATCTCCTATTAAAAATTATGAAATAAATTACTTTAATAAATCAAATTCCTTATTATTAAATTTAAATACCGACTATATTATTTTATTCTACGAAAACGCATAGCGTTCAAAGACCTTTCCTAGAATCAAAACAAATAATTTGGAAAGCCTTTGAATGTTTGAATGTAATATAAAATAATGCTTTCAAATTAATTTTATGAAATTACGAAATTATTCTTCTATTTGTTTTTTTTTTTGTAAGCAATGTTTTAATAATATTTTAGCACTGTAATTAAAAACAAATATCTAATAAAATAACACTACAAATTATGATTCAAAACGAGAATTAATTTTATTCACTTAAATAAAGTAATACCGAAATAATAAATTTAAACGTTTCATTCAATTCCCAGAATTTTAAATGGTATAATATTAATTTATAATAGACTTTCTTAATTAAAAATCAATTTTGCATTTGATCACTTTTAACTACGTTTAATTATAACCTATAAAATCAATTAAAAGAAATTTCACTAAATAAAAAAAATAAAATAAAATAAATTGTATTTAAAATTAATTAGAAATAACAATTCGATACTTTAACATTTGTTATTAAATTTTCAAAAGATTTAATTGAATTAAGTTTTATTAATTTACATAAACCTTAACACTATAATTAGTTTTTACTTTAATTTTTTTTAATATATACCAATAAGATTTATATAACTTGGTCAATTTAAAATATCTTTGTTTAATTATAAAACAACGTGATTCGGCAACGGGGCATAGCCAGATAATAGAATATTGCTGAATAACGTGTTCGAGAAAAATTACAATATAATAATTCATAAAACTTCAATTAAATGATTATTTTAAATAAACCACTATCAACACACTAAAACACTTCACTTATTTTCTTTTCTTAAAAATTCATAAAATAAGTATCATTCAAAATATAACGGTTACGTGGTTTAACAATGGGACATAGCCATATAATACTATATTGTTTAACCACGTTTCTTTTCCAATAATAAAATTTGAAATGGTTCAATCAATAATTTTATGAATTTTTAACACAAAATCTGAAACAAAATTTGATTAGTACACATAAAATAATATATATTCTTAATCTAACGTTTATTCTAATATTCATATATATACAGGGTGGCCGATTTATCTGAAGACATAGAAATATCTCGAGAACTATACACAGAATCAAAAAAGGTGTGGGATGAAAGTTGTTTGACACAAAGGGGGGCATCCAATGATAATGAAATTGACCCCTTCCCCCACCTCCTGGGGGAGGGTGGGGGAAAACAATAAAACTTAAATAGGAACCTCCATTTTTTATCGCAGATTTGGATTATCCGGAAAAAAGTACACTAACTTGGCCTAGGAGCTATTACATTGTGGTTCACAGGTGACGCTGTAGTCGAAAAAAAGCGAAAGTAAAAAATCCCTAAAATTCGACGTCTCCAGAATTCACATCACATCTGATAAATAATAGTAGACGTATTTTATTTTAAAAATACTATTCAATGCCACCACTACGAAATGTTCATTTTTTGTTTACTTCATATTATTCTTGTAATGTGTTTTCTAGCCGCTACAATGGAAATTATCTGAAAAATAATCATGGATTTGGTTGTGTGTCAAAAATAGTATATTATGCTTTAACCCCTTCGCTGCGGATGACAAAGATCTTTGTCATTTAGGACTTTTCTCTGACTGCGGCAAAAACGCAAATCTTTGTCATGACATAAATTAGTCTAATGAAGTCAATAATATATCCAATGTAAAAACTTGACCATTTTTAGCCAGCCTAAGGTATACCGAACAGCATACCGTTGTCCTTTTTCAAAAACATGTTGTCAAAAAAAAAGATACAAGTTCGAAAATATGTTGTTTTTACGATTTTGTAAAAATCTTTGTCATGAGCTATGTCGCCGTATTAGGTCAATTTCTGCATTAAAAATTAATGAAATCATTTGAAACTTGCTACTCAGGGACTTTCGAGGACGCCGATTACAAAGCTGATGATATATTTTGAAAATTCAAAATGGCGGATCCAATACCGCGGGTTAATGTTATCGTTCTCCCGTTAGCTTCGATATACAATATGTACTTACACACTTTACTACGAGGGGGTTCGAGAAAGGTCTTCAAAGTGCAATTTTTTTTTGTTTTTATATATTTTTGTTTAAAATTGTTTTTAAAATAAAATCTGTAACATATTGAACTCTATAAATCAGTGTTTTTTCCCACATGTAGCACGATAACTCAGGAGTACATAACAACATTTTGAAATTTACACGGAATAATCTGAATAGATAATAAACTCCGTAAAATATATATAAAAACTAAAAATATAGATTTGTAGCTGCAGAATCGAAGAAGTTTTTGATAAAAATACAAAATTCGGTATAAATATTCTATAAATAATCACGAGAGTGTTTCTATTGCTAACTTGCCACGAGCAGCATTATTGACATATGAATAACAAATTTCCGTAATATTGTACATGCAAAAACTGATTTAAAATTCGTAATCAGTGACTCCGAAAACCTCTGAGTAACAAGTGTCCGGCGAAATGATAGGTATTTAGAAAATTTGCCCGCAATATTCAATCCGCCATTTTAAATTTTTGAAATCTGACTTCTAATTCGTAATCGGCGTCCCAAGAAACCCCTATACATCCAGTTCCAGTAAAATCTAATCAAATTTTTTTTCCCGCATTTTGGGAATTTTTTGGGAAATTCTCGCCACAGCGAAGGGGTTAAGGGAGAAAAGAGCGTAATCCCCGAGTGGAAGGTTTGCTGCGCGATCGAAGCGAGGGCAGCCCTCTCACGAGGTGCGCGCGCATTCCTCTCGTGAAGCATACGCTAATTTTTTCCTGGCCTCATCCATTACTCCCGCGGGCAGCACTTTTCGTCCCACGGGAGTAATGAGAACGAAGTGTGCATGCGCACGGGCACTCAGACGGAATTGACAACTTTCGCCCCGCGTAGCAGATATGGAATACGGTCATTCTAACATAGCCGGGAAAAAATACATTTAGCGTTACCCAGGAACAACGACGTGGACGTAGTATTTTTCTGTTCCCTTTGGGGTGTTTGTTTTACGTGAGTCGCCTTGCCTCTCACTGTGCACTTACTTGAGTAAGTGTTCGAAATGTCGACCTTCCAATGCATTTATTTATTCTTTCTTCAAATGACTTTATACAGGATAGTATCATATCCGCAGAAATTTCTGCGCAAGCAGTTCTAATGCGTTCACAAACGTTGGTACTTGTTCATAAACTTTAGCTTTTAGTTAACCCCATAGGAAGAAATCCGATGTATAGGATGTTAAATCAGGTGACCTCGCCGGCCAATTAATGGGTCCATCTCTACCAATCCACCGACCATTGGAATCACGGTCTAGTACTTCCCTTGCTACTCTTGAAAAATGTGCTGGACAACCATTGTACTTTCTTTGATCTGAAACGAATTCTGGTGACATCCTCTATTTGTAACGATATTTTACACATTCTCATTTTTATCATCGAACCAAAACGCAAAAACTTATCGATCAAATTGGTGCACTTTTTTCCGAGGAATCCGAATCTACAATAAAAAATGGGGGGTCCCTGTTTAAGTTTTATTGTCCCCCTCCCCCCTCCCACAGGGAGCAGGGGGGTGGGTTGATTTCATTATCACTGGATGCCCCCCTTCGTGTCGGACAACTTTCATCCCACACCTTTTTTGATTATGTGCATAGTTCTCGAGATATTTCAATGTCTTCAGATAAATTTAGATTTTTATCGATTACAGCGCCACCTGTGAACCAAAATGCAATAGCTCCTAGGTCAAATTGGTGTACTTTTTTCCGGAGAATCCAAATCTGCAATAAAAAATGCGGGTTCCTATTTAAGTTTTATTGTTTATCCCCCACCCCACCCACAGGGGGTGGGGGAGGGGGTCAATTTCATTATCACTGGATGCCTCCCTTCGTGTCAAACAACTTTCATCGCACATCTTTTTTGATTCTGTGAATAGTTCTCGAGATATTTCTATGTCTTTAGATAAATCGGCCAACCTGTATATTTGAAAAATCATAATTTTGAATTTTTTTAATCTCCTGTTCAATTTCTACTAAATTTAACAAAACTCAAAAATTATTTTTTCTAATGATCAATTAATATAAAATACAACATTAATAATGATTAAACAATTTAAATTAATATCTAATTAATCGAAATCAGCATCCCACTTCTGACACCAATTTTCTTACGTGGATCGACTTCGATTAATTTTTATATTTCTTATTAATAATTATCTTTAATCAGGTTATACACTGTTTTATATTTACCTTTATATATTCCAATAGCTCACTCCTTATGGTTTTTCAAGATGAAATAAAACACTACGTTTTTATTAATATTATAGAAATGTATCTTTATTATAAAAATCCTTAGTGACAAGCTCCGGCTCAAGTCGCTTCCTGGACACAAGTGACTAGTTGACGAAAAAGGTCGTTGTATCTTTTCAACTTTTATAACGTTCGCGAACAACCGAATTTGACATTCCGCGAAAGAGTACTAAATGTCAACGGTGACAGCTCGTTCGAATATGAAATTATTATACAATATCAATACAACTAAGCCTAAACTCATACACTTATACAACGCTCGCTTGCTACTCTCCAAATACACAGACATAGTATTAACTTTTAAACGGACCGAATATATCAACAATTATAGCCGTACGTAACACAGTTGTGCTCCGTTTTATAATTTGCTAAAGTAAAGTAATTCCGTCATTTTCACTGTAATGCGGTATATAAAATATCGATAAGAACACGATCTGTTACGTGAGTGCCTTAAAAATAGTGCATATTAGCTATTTTTAGTGCTAGCATCTGTTTGTTTAAATTTATTAGTCATAGTCCTGAAACAGTCATCTGGTGTTTCGTGTTTGGTTGTGCAATCCTCGATATTTATATCGGCAAATATTTAATTGTTGCCTTCATTCCTATAACTAAATAACTAATAAATAAAAAATTCTTTTTAAAAACCACGTTTTTATAAATGGACTAAAAAGGATAAAATAATTTTTCCTATCCACACAGGTCACTAACACCATGCCGAAATAAATACGCAATAATTTTTCATTTTATTAGGAAATAAAATATTTGTAAGACTTAAAATAGAAAACGTCGGGCGCAATAGAGGTAACAGAAATGACTCCTCCTCCTCGACGAACAATAACAAATGAGAAACTTATGCTTAAATAAACAATATGACACGCCAGTTTAGACATGATAGTCATTTCTGTTACCTATATTGCGCCACACGTTTTCCATTTTCAGTCTTACAAATATTTTATTTCCTAAAAAAATGAAAAATTATTTTATCCTTTTTAGTCCATTTATAAAAACGTGGTTTTTAAAAAGAATTTTTTATTTATTAGTTATTTTCTGCTTTTTAATTTTAATAGGTCAAATTTTACAATCGTTTTTAAACTATTACATTTATAAACAATCTGAAAAGAGCAGTTTCAAAATGAAAAGAATATGCAAGTGGTTTTAGAATTACATTTATTTTATCAGAAAACACAGCAACATTTAAAGAACGTAGAAAATTTGGCTTTATGGCGGCGGAGGTTCAAGTTGTCGTAATCGCTCCATTTCACTCATTGCTTCCTCATTACATGGAGTTTTGCCAGTTAATTTTGTACAATCTAATTCTTCAATGCGCAAGCCATCGAGAGATTTGACACGGCTTAGTGCCACATAAGCCTGACCATTGGCAAATAGTGCAGATCCTAGGTATACAACAGCATGATCAACTGTGCATCCTTGCATTTTATGTACTGTGCAAGCCCAACACAATATCAAGGGAAGTTGGGTCCGCTCCATTGTGCCAAAATTTCTTAATGCCGGAAATTAAATTGACTTCGGCTGAATCAAATGTATTCCATCACGATTAAAGTCGATGCGAACAGATGGAATGTCTTCGTTGTACATTTGTATCTCGACGGAATAATGGCCCAACGATTTCTGTTACTGTGCCCATGGCGCCATTCACAAGTCCTTGTTCAATATTTAAATTTGAGCGCAACATCACTCTTGCGCCAACAAAAATTTCCAACTCTTTTGGCAATCCTACAGTCTATTTATATCGCCTGACACAATATTTGCCATATTCACATTGTCGGCATTTCTTGTTGCATTTACAAGGACATCTTGAGCAACGATTCGGTAAATACGTTCTCCATTGGCTCGATAGTGGTCTAGAACAGTGTCGTTCGGCATCACTAGCAAGGCGCGAGAAATTTTGTTCGGGCGTCTCGTTCGCTCTCAGGTTAGCTTGACGAATTTGCTGACTATGGCGGCGAGAGGAGTATTGCTCGGGTTCTTCGTTTGCCCTTTCATTTTTTTGCAGCCGATTCCTGTAGCTGCTTCTCCAATCTTTTTTTCTTCTCCTTCTCTAGCCGTGCATCGCTTGCGCTGTGTTGATGTCTCTTGTGCCATCTTAATGTCCACTTGCCGTCGTAGATGAGTATATAAAGGCAAGGGAATTAATGACGTCAGTGGAGGACTTTTCCCGATTGCGAAAGGAAAACAAAGGATAAGCGCGACGGTGAAAGGGGAGAAAACGCCGGGCCCCCCGCTTCGAAACATTTTTTTTTTCATATAAAATTTAAATTTGCTAAATATGTTCTTAAAACTGATTGAAACTTGTAATAAACGATAAAGGAATGTATTGTCATCCAATTTTGGACTATCCTAAAAGTTTCAAGTCTCTAGCTCATCGGTAAGTTAGTTTAAAATCGATTACAAGATTTGCACCGGACAAACAGACAGACAAGAATACGAGTTGATAAAAACCTGGTAAAATAGGTCCTGCTTAAATGTGGATGAATATTGATCTGTGTGCACATTCATAAATTTTGGAACACGTGGCGTGTTATTGTGGGCATCATGTTTATCCGTTAAGTTTATTAACGGCAGATTTTGGAACCGGCTACTACAGTTATTTTATTTTTCGTCGTCGGGTCGCAGCACTAGCCGGGCAATATACATTATACAAGTCGATTCTACATGTCGGCAGAAGAAGCTATAGTCGAATTGTTTAATACAGAAGACTCGCCCACTTGCCAATCATCGCCTAAGGAAAGGGAGTGTCAAAGCGACAGTAGGAATAAGACGCTAGGAGTGGGACGCCCGTCAAATGCTTTGCGCTGGAAAAGTATTAGAACAAACAGCTGTGGCTCCGTAACAGACTACTTTTCACCAAAACGAAAATTTTCACCGTCAAAATTGGACTGTACAAAATGTCCGTTACGTAGTGCTAAAAATTTGTTCCTGGAAGATAAGATCGACTCTGATTCAAAGAGCACGTTAGATACGGAAAATTTAATTATGGAAGGTACATTAAGGCAAATTCATGATGCAATTAAAACTTTAACGGAACAATTTGAGGTAACTAATAACGGTCGAAAAACTGAAACCGAACAAATTTTGAAAACGCTGGACAATCAGAAGAAAGAGATTTTTGAAAAATTGCAGAATGTTCAGCGAATAGTTATTAATAAGGAAGAAAGAATTAAAGTTCTTGAAGAGAGGATCGAAATGCAAGAGAAAAGACTCCGTAAGAAAAATATTGTGATTAAGGGACTTCATACCTCACCCGCTGAATGTGTCAACGTAGCAGAAGATTTTTTAAGAAACAAATTTCAATGGGAAAATGTGATTGATAATGCTTACGTAATTAAAAGTAACCCAAGAACAATTGTAGCTGAGCTCATTACAGGTCAAGCAAAGTCTAGGATCATGGCGAGTAAGAAAAATATTTTAAAAAACAGTACAATTTTTGTAGAAAATGATATGACAAAAAGGGAGCGTATGATTGATTTCCATGCCAGGGAGGCTATAAGAAAAGCGAAATAAGAAGGGAAAACAATAAAAAAAGGGTACCAGAAGATATTCTCTGATGGCAAATGGTTGGAGTGGTCTGACGTTGCGAAGAACTTTACTGTAGAGCGGACCTTCGCAAAAGCACTCACTCATGGTTCGTCTGGCGGTAGAACTGCCCGCAGTATTCCCGCAATGACGCTGAATCAGAACAACATCGTCCAAGCAACCAACTCAAGTTCAAAAAACTAGTCAGCACTTTTAATTTGGATGTATTACATGATCCAGAAAGTCTGATGAACGACACTGAAGCCGGATGCACCGCGGGAACTTCTACTGGTACCACTTGCGTTAATTTTAGTCGCGAACTTCATGTACCAAATATTGTCCCATTAACGATTGTATTTTGGAATGTTCGCGTGCCTAAAAATGTATTAAATGATGCTTATGTCGATGAAAGTAAAGTAACTTGTTATACGGAAACTTGGCTCCCGGAAGGACGTTTACCTTTTTTTTCTAAACGAGAATTTGCAATATAGTCTTTCTCCCGCTATGCGAGCGGTAGAGCGTGGTAGATACAGTGGAGGGCTGCTATCAGTTTTTCCAAACATGTTTCTCACAGAAACCCTAGATGTCGCGGCTTACTGGATATTTAATCGCATAGTAGCTTATCCGGCTAATATAATACTTGGTTCTTTTTATTTTCCACCAGATTTGAATCTAACTACGATTTTACCCACATTACAGGATCTATTAGACACTTTTTTGACAAAATATTTAAATCACGTTTTTATTCTGGGGGGAGATTTTAACTCATGAAATGGAAATTTGGAATTGGATGATGATCTGACTGCGGCGTTTGATGGCACGACGCTTAGACAGAAGAGGCAATCACATGATGACCGTAGTAACGCAAAGGGCAAGAAACTCTTTGAATTTATGCACAGTAATAATTTCATCTTATTAAATGGTCGTTCTATCAGTGACCCGGTTGCCCACTACACTTTTTTGGGCGACAGCGGCCTTAGCATTATCGATTTAGTTTGAGTGTCTGCCAACAGTCTGCATTATGTCAATGATTTTAAAGTTGGTTCTAATCTGCGCGGATCTGACCATCTTCCAATCTTTCTTACAGTATCTCTTTATTCTGGAAAGCAGTTGAGCGATAGAAGCCGTGCCCCTCAAGGTCCAATCAAGCAACTAAAGTTGTATTGGACGTCAGAAAGATGCGCACACTATAAAGAACTGATGGCTGCTTCTCCGCTTGTAGTGATAGATTTTAATACCAACTCATGCGACACTTTGTATGAAAACCTTTGTTCTGCTGTCCGTGAGGCTGCTCAAATAGCGAATGTGCTTCGCCTTGTAGGATCGCCTTCGGAGGAAAGGAAAAGAGAAAAAGTAAATAGTCCTTGGTTTGATGAGGAATGCAGGCATGCGTATAAAAATATGAAACGAGCTTTATATTCTTTACGTAAAAGAAAATACGATGCATTTTACAATAATTTGTTTCTCTCGGCCAGGAAGTCGTACAAGGTAGTTGTTCAATTAAAGAAAAGAAAGCACTCTGAACTGATAGCTGACAGATTTGTGCGAGTCAATAATGCCGGAGCTTTTTGGGCAACAGTCAGATCGATTCGAACGCAATATTCCTATAATAATATCAATATTTCTATCGATAAATAGAACGATTTTCTCGCTTGCGTTTATCCTGCGAACCCCTTAGTAGAGATGAGCTTTTACGGCACATTCGAACCCACTTTAGATAGGCCTATTATGATGATAGAGCTGAGGAGGAGTTTAGCGAGATTAAAAACATGCAAGGCTTTGGGGCCTGATGGTATCGCAGCGGAACTTTATAAAATCGTAAATGAAAGCTGGCTAAACTATATCCTTGCTCTATTCAATAAGGTTTTTGTAACAGAAGAGCCGCCGAAAGCATGGACAAATGCCAGATTATTTATGTTATTTAAGAAGGGAATAAGAACTGACCCATATAACTATAGAGCTATTGCCATAATAAATTCCTTAACAAAACTTTTCACGCAAATCATAAGTGACCGATTATTGTCTTGGGCTAACAGGTTTGACGTCATCCCGGAGGAACAATCAGGGTTTCGTAAAGATCGTGGTACTAAGACACTATCTTTACGCTTTCAGCAGCCATAGAAATCTGCTTACGACATAAAAACGCTAAATTATACGTACTTTTCGTCGATTTTAAAAGAGCTTTTGATTCAATACCACAGGATTTATTGTAGCGCAAACTCTAGGGTTTGGGAGTAAGTGCCAAAATCGTCAGTCTGATGCGAGCCTTATACGACGTGCCTACGGTTGATATTAGCACCCCGAGTGGTGAATGTCAGGGCGTTAGTGAGTCCATTGCTATTTTTATTGTATTTGGCAGATATTGTGTCGTATTTCCGTAATAAGGGGGAAGAGGTATTGATGTAGCACTAGTACAGGATCTCCTAATGTTGCTGCACGCGGACGATTTGGCAATTTGTGGCTACTCGCCTGCAGATCTCAAAAACAAATTAATCATTCTCTCTGAATACTGCGATGATAATGGCATGAAGGTCAATACGGATAAAACCAAAATAGTTGTGTTCAGAAAGAGTGGTCCGTTGGATAAATACTCCAAGCAGTTTTATTTTAAAGGAAAGCAGGTCAAGATAGTCAATAAGTATGATTATTTGGGAGGAACGTTTTCCTCATCGTCATTATGGCTGCAGGCGAGTGATTCCATGATTGCAAGGTCTAAATTGGCTTCATCCTCAATGCTTTCCATTTTAGCCTCTGCACGTGTCGATTCGTGGGAGGGTGCAATGAAGTTGTACAGTGCCTGTATCACTTCGATATTGTTATATGCGGCATATATCTGGGCGCTACGATATATAAACGATCTGGAGTCAGTACAACTGGACTTTTTCAAAAGACTATTGTGTGTTCCAAAATCTACACCGGGTTATGCCTTGCGTCTCGAATTGGGACTGTACCTCATTTCTGTGGAAATTTTAAACCGTTCATTAAAATGGGCGATCAAAGTGATGAAAATGCCTACTTTTAGGCTTCCGCGGATATGCTTAGAACGTCTTAAGGAATTAATGTCAATTAATACTGTCGCAACACCGTATAACTGGCTTCTCCAACTTAAATATTTTCTTGCTGATATCGATTGCACGGATCTGTGGAGTAATTTCACAGCGGATTATTGGGAGAGACGAAGGGAGGCCATAGTACATGAATTTTCAGTTCTGGTTCGGAATAAGGACTTATTACATTATAATGCAAGTAAATCTAATCAGTTCCCCCTTTTACGACAGTTTACTGACAGTTTCTATACTCTCTACCCTGCTCGATGCTCTATGACCGTCATACGTCTCAGAATGCAGTTAAGATTGGCAACAAAATACTCGAAGCGGATTATTATCGGCAAAGTTTTGTATAAATACGATCCGTTAGCGGACTGTTCTTTATGTAATTTTAACGTGCAAGAAACCTTAGTACATATTCTTGCAGAATGCCCAATGTACTTCCAACGAGCAAAGGCACTTAATTCAGTTTCGTTTTAAAGGTACTAACTTTGATGACTTAACCAGAAATATAATATGTGCGAATGATCAGAACTCGATGTAAATTTGAACTCAACCAACACCGCGGAAAGACCGAACTTCGATGAATGCCCAATCTTCTCAATTGTATTTTTTTGTATACATATTTAAGAGAATAAAAATTACATACATACATACATACATACATGCAAATGAAAAAAGTGCAAGAGAGAATTTCTATTTTAATTATTACGTAGAATATGACAGAATTTTTTTAATTCTAAAAAATGTAGTTTTAATTTTTTATCCGCCATCTTGGGTTCGCCATTTTGAATTTTTCAAATAAAACATTTGTGATTAAAAGTGCACTGTACAACAAATTTATTACACGCGAATAAAATTCATTTTGCAACGTTAACACATCTGTTTTCTCCAATAAGTAGAATTATTTTTGTAAATTTTCCCCTTCCATTCACTATGTTTTGCGTGCATGTCAATTTGTTTAAAATGGCCACACGGCATATAAAAGTAGACATATTAAGTTAAATTTTCAGCCCCTATACAATTTTGAACAAAATTCCTAATTCTCCTGAGAGAAAATCGCCGATCATTTCCAATTTTTGTCTGGGGGTTTCTTGGGATGTCCAGATAAGGATCAAAATGTTTACAAAGTGCGACGCGGCATTTTGAAATTTTATAATACCTCATACCACCAATTTTCAACTAAATTCTTAATTCTCGTTAAAGGCCATCGCTAATCGGCTCAAATTTTTTTCTGGTGACTTCTTGGCATCTCAAAATAAGAATAAAGAAGAGAATAATAAAAAAATATTTCATATACATAAAAAGAGCAAATCTCTTGATATATAACGTGCATTTTTTTGTTAATTCCTTTTTGTCAAGACCGAATTTTATAGTTGTGTTAAGTTGAAGTAGAGAATAATGTTGTTAAAACAATATTATCTTATTAATTAATGTTCCATTTCGTGGTTACGGTTATGGTACGCATATTCCACATGTGTAGCTTTTCTAGCCTACAATTCCGAATTTATTTTCGGCCTATGTTTATATTGCAGTGACAGGCAATAATTTCCAAATATTCAGCTCTCCATCTTCGTTATGAACGTATTAAATAAAAATTACAAAAATGCGGTTTAGGATGCACATATTCCAATTTCATTTTTGGCGAGAAAATATAAAATTTTCACATGTAATTTTTCTGGAAAACTTGACAACTTCGTTTATTTGCAGGGAATGATCAAGTATTGGTCATGCATGCGTACAACTTACTTCGGTAGTGCACGGAAACAAATGAGCTTAATAAAAGCTACATCTTTCACAGTAGCATGTTAAAGGTTGTTCACCTAATTTATCGATTTCTTACAAAATTTGTCTATTTGAAGTATAATGTAGTTGAACGGATACGAAGAAATTTTATTTACGGTAGGAAGCGGTGCTAACTTTCAAGATATTCGAGTTCAAACTTCAAGCATTTAGCATGGAAGTACACGGAAAATGCGCAAACACGTTTCGGACGAGACAGTTTTGTTAATTGCAAAATGAGTTATCTTACAATTTTTTTTTAAATATAGTATGTTGTACTCGAAGATATTCCGAATAAAATGCTATATCCAACAATATATCTTGCGGTACTATCTGTCGGAAAGTAGTAATATAGAGTTCATGCTTCATAACCATTTACATAGGCAGGCTTTACGTGCATCTATTAAACAAGTGACAGACGATTCGAACGTACTGAACTTTTTAGCTTGACGGTACGTGGCGAAGTAACTTAAGAGGTTGCCGCTAGGTGCTTTCGTCATTTCAATCATGTGCATAGATTCAATCTCGATACAGAAGTACATCTTGATTTGGTATAATAGACGACCGTTGAGTAACACAAGTGCGACTTGTGGATACGATTGGTGGCATGAAATACCATCCGTGTTCGAGGACATAAAATTCGGCAGTTTCTACGCTATATGTTCTGTAACGAAATTTCGTTACTGATCTAACCCCCACCCTATTTAAATTATAAGTTTCCGCCATAAAAGACTCCCCAGTGAGTGATTAAGTGTGACCAGGCAAGAGGTCAAGAAGATGTACCTGCTTACCAGTACGTGGACAACAGGGGAATCCCGATAAAGCCGCGCAGTGGCAAGCATCGGTGACCTTTTGTCAATTTAAGGTCACGTGGATAAAAAACCCTGAGGCTAGAGCATCACCTTGATTTTACCACCCTAATTCTCATCTCTCTCGTTTCATTTACCTGCATTATTTCCTCCCACCTCCCATTTGCTGTCCGTCCATTTCAACTCAAGCAATTGAACGGAATCACCGATTGCTCGTAAAAGCATCTGTTGTGCACGAATATTTTCGTCACACACTCGATGTACTAGCCCCCTTCCCCCTCTGTCGCCCCTTCGGCGCTTCATAGTTCGTCGTTTTCACGACGCGTGCCCGTTCCATTCTCCCCCCCCCCCCCCGGCGGCTACGCATTCGACAGCCGTTCATTTCGAGAGTCCGATTCCGATGTTCGTTTCCTCTCCCCACCACGGCTACGCATCCGCCAGCCGTCCAAATATTTCGAACGTCAAATGGACGTTACATGCAGCGCGCCCGCGCGCCGAGTCCCTCCCTTGGCTCGCCTGTGTTGCGCAGCCCCCACCATCACTCGTTCTTCTCCGTCGGACTCATGCAGCCTTCGATGCGTCCGCCTCACTCCCTCCCCATCTTCTCTTACGTGCATCCATGCATGTTCGGCGACTTGAGTTGCCGCCACCTTTTCGGACTCGAGTCGACAGTCGTCCCTCGGCAAATCTGCACGGCATACCGAAACTGCCATAACCCGATGGCTGCCGTCACACCACCAGGAGTTTTTACATTAAGAGACGATATCCCGTCCGTCTCTATCCAGAACACGGAAATTTCCGCCGTCCCTCTTCGTCGCTCTGAGACGTTTCCATATGCTCTCTCTCTTTCTTACTTATTAGGGAATGTAATTACCCCTTCTTAGTTGGTTATGACGACATGTCTCGTTACGTCATCCCCCCCCCTTCTTTGCCGCCACACCTTTCCTAATTTCGTAAGGTATTGCTATCCTTTTCCGTCCACATACCCGTGACATATTGTCTTCCTTATCCTCCCTACCCATGATGCTCTACGCCGATGGAAAATTGGCAACACCGTGCCCGTGGGCAAGAACCTCGAGGATTTCATCGAGAGCCTCGACAAATTCCGTCCGGCGATCTCTAGGCGTGCGGTGTACCGATAGAGCGTTTCCAATCGATTCGTAAATTTGTCTAGCGATTTTCCCAAAAGTGCGGTCCCCAAATATTGTTTTGCGAATCCCTATTTTGTTTGCGTTCGGCCCCTTGAAGTTTTGTGTGTGAATGTGTGTTGCAGATAATTGGATCCTTAGGACCAATTGGCGATTGTCGCGCCTGGACTGACTGCACCGTTTCAGCCTGCGAGATTCTGATCATCCCTTGTAAGTACCGTAGCCCCGATCCGAACTCGCCGCCCTTTGCGTATTTCTTCCGTCCGTTTGTCGCGCCCCAAATTAATGTACCGTCCCCTTTATTTTGAGAAATATATTGATTTTTGATTGCGTAGATTTTGGAGTTTGAATTCATATATAACCCCATTTTTCCCATCCTAAATTTAGAGTTACAAATGGCGTCCCTCGTGGGAACCATATTTTGAGTTAGAGTTGCGTTTATTCTATTAATTTTTGTTCTGCCCTTTTCCAATCCGGAAAAGGGTTACAGTTTTAAACTTGTCAACATCGATTTCTTTGCCACTAGAGAGCACTTGTAAAGTTGTACTAAACCATTCCACTAAATGTACTTCGATATGGCAGATTCGCGCTAAAATTGTAGGTTTATCAAAACAACGTCTGCTTCACTACATCTACAATAATACCAAGTTCATTCTTCAGATTATTTTGAATCTGAGATTTTCTTGCTTGTTTCAAACTTTTATTTTCTTCTCCCCTAGCACTGCTTAACTTGAAATTCATGTTATAGGCCATATGAAGTAAAGATTCCATAAACCGTATTTTGCAATGTAGTGTTGATAGACCAAGCTTATAAAACTCAGTTTTCCGCGATAATTTGTCCACAATGCTTAATTTATTCATTTATATCGGTGTAGCGTCACAAATATTGGACGAATTTGATGATTTCTGTTCTGTGATAGCGTTGCACGTTTTACCGTTGATCATTGTACGTTCAAGGCTATGTGCCACAGAAAATGTAACGTCATCAAATTCCACTACAGTGAGAGCAATATTGCTCATTTCATTTGTATAAAAATTTTATTCCTTCTGCGTGTTGACTGTATTTTCTTTCATAAATGTAAACTTTATAGGATGGAAAAATCGAAATGAAGATGGACGATTATTTATCCATTTAGAATGATTGTCCTGTTTCATTTCCAACGGAACAAAAGTTATTAAAAATACACACTGATGACAGACATAATCTGGGTCACTGTTTCGTGGTGTACTTTGTAGAACTTGTTGAGTGGAAGTCCCAGCCATCCCCCATTTACTTTGCAAAACGAATGCCTTATTATTTAATGCCATCACAACGTCAGTTGGTAATGATAACGTCAAACGTTTCACGGTGTGATTAAGCAAAGACTGCAATTCTATATATACTTCATTATCTGTAATATTATTGTTATTGCGATAACACCGGGTTTTAGCGGACATAATAGAGGAGTAAGGGGGATAACTTTTGTTGCCAAATAAAATTTGATTGTATTTACGAAGACCCACATATTCTTGTTTGGTTAGATTCAAATCCATATTCATCGCTAAAGTTTCATAGCTAAAATCATCCGTTTCTTCATTATTTACGACATTATCATCTGAAATCTGCAGATCATCCTATAGATTGTCTATTTCTGAAGCTCTTTTTAATTGTTCTGTAGGAAACGTTGCACGAATTTCTTGTATGCACCTTATTTTAGTGCTCTCCGATGCTTCATCATACGAAACTTTCGGACGACCTGTTACGGTACAAGATTCGGAGGTGGACGACATGATACTTTTAGATTTAGATTTAGATTTAGATAAAAATTGGGGTTATATAACTTGAAGTTCGCTTAGGCACTTTTTCCGGAAAGTCGAACTCTTGTACCGTACCCCTAAAGCTTAAAGGCCCTATATGGTTTCCATCCTGAGTTTATTATAGAATTTCAGGATGAAGGAATCTTTGCACACTCGCCTGAGCCTCATCACCGCTGGACATTCGCCAGTGACGTGTTCCGAGGTCTCATCTTGTTCTAGGCATGGCCGACAGATACTATCTTCGACTAGTCCCATTTTATAAAGAGAGTAGCGAATTAGACCGTGTCCTGTGCGCTACTAATACTTTAAGATCTGCTCTATCCAGTTTTCTCGAGGTAACTCTACCTTTTACATTGCCTTAGTCCTGGGAGGTTTTCCCAGTAATTTAGCCGATTGCTGTACATTTTCTGCTTGGTGTACCCAATAGCTGTACACATGGCTCTGGACCTGTGAAAGGGGACGTTGAAGCTTCCTTAGACAAAGCGTCAGCGTCTTCATTTCCCTTTAATCCACAGTGTCCCGGTACCCAACCGAGGGTAATTTTATTCTTGTTTTTCGCTAGCCTTTGCAGCGAGTCTTGGCAGTCCGCCACTAATCTTGAGTCAATTGCGTATGGTACGATTGCTTTGATGGCAGCTTGACTGTCTGATCAAATGTTAATTTTTACTCCTTTTATGCCTTTTTCCCCAATTAGCTCAGAGCACTTTAAAATGGCCATGACTTCAGCCTGGAAAACGCTAGATTTCTTCCCCATAGAGATAGGTATCCTTGTATTCGGACCAGAGATACCCAGTCCATGATCTAGTTGATGATACCTTCATCAATATGCTTGATTCTTAAGGCTTTTGCCATGGACATATAGGATGCGTTATCAAAGGCCCCCTCTATGTCCAAAAAGGCTGCTAAGGAAATGCCCTTAGACAGCAGTGGCGCTTCTAGTCTTGACTCCGGAGAGCTGAGAGCTGTTACCGTGGAGCTGCCAGCTCTGTAGGCAAATTAGTACCGATGTAGTGGTGCATAATTTGCAAATTCTTCTCTTAGATATACGTCAATCATCTTCTCCATGGTCTTAAGTAAAAAGGAACTGAGACTGATTGGCCTATGGGACGGATTTTCCATGGGTCTATTGCCCTGTTTCGGAATGAATATGACTTTAACCTCTGTCCATGCAAGGGGACATACCCCAACCGAATACTAGCCCGAAATATTACCACCAGGTATGTCTTTAGTGTCTCTGTGCTGTTCTGGAGTAGCGCGAGAAAAATCTCGTCCACTTCCGCCGCCTTAAACGGCTCGAAGGAACTGAGAGCCCACGTTAACCGGTTCCTGGTTATGATTTTCCCGGCAATTTTGCTTACTCTGCCCCGTCTCCGCCCGTGACATATATTGTCTCGCGAGTAGCGCTAGCATTTCCTTTCCATTAGCAGTGAACCTTCCGTCTTCTCTTTTGAGAAGACCTAAACTATATGCATGTACTTTCATCAGGGCTTTCTGGAGACGAGCAGCTTTGAGGTTCTCGACAATCTCCTCGCAGTGTCTTCTCCACCTGCCCTTTTGGCCTTCCTTAGCTCATTACTCTAGGTCGTGAGGGTACTTATGTACTCATGCTGAAAAATCCTTGATTTCTTAACCTTGTTGAACTGTGCCCTAGCCAATATTTTAAGTTTTTCAAGCTCGCTGTTCCACTACGGTACATTCCTTTTGACCGTATGGTTCTTCTCAGGACAAATATCCAAATAGGACGTACTAATTAACTTCTGCAGCACATCCGCAGCTTGTTCGAGCTCGTCAGTGCTGTTTATATTTCTAATTAACTCCCAATGCACCCTCCCTAATGCGCAACACGTATTCCCCCCAATTGTTGAGCCGTGGGTTTCTGAAGGAAGTTACATTAGCATGTTCGCAAGCCAGCTCGAATCTTATATGTCTGTGATCCGACATTGCTTCTTCGCTAGAAACATGCCATTTAGTAATTAATTCGTCGAGAAACATACTAGACACGGATAAATCAATGACCTCTTTCCTAATAGCATTAACAAAAGTGAGTTCACTACCCCTATTTAGAACATTGATATTAAATCTAGTAATAAATTCAAGTAAAGACTCACCTCTGCTGTTAATGTTTGTGCTTCCCCACACGATGTGGTGCTCGTTGGCGTCACAGCCAATGATGAATTGGTTGTTAGTTTGCTGACAACAGTTTGCCAGTTCTTCCACTGCCATAGGTGGTGCAAATGCCTCATCCTCGGGAAATAGGCAGAGGCAATCACTATCACACGACCACCAATTTCGACGATAGCCGCCACTAGGTCCCTGGAAATAAAACCCGGAAAAGGCAATACTTTTAATCCTGTACTATGTATAATAACAGCTCTTGGATTGCGCTCACCTTTGTAGTAGATGGCTCTCATATTGCCATCTAGTAGGCCCCTGACTTCCTACCCCACCCACCATGGTTTCTGGCAAAGGCCCACCCGTATATTTCTCCAGGCCATCGTATGCCTGGCCACGCTTGTGGCGTCCTTGGCATGGTGCAGATTGGCCTAGAGGACCCTGATGTTAGGGGTCATTTGCGGTGCGAAGGGAATTCCCTCCGATCTTTTTTGGCAGCTCGATCTAAATTAGACTCCTTTCTTAATGCTCCTTTTGAGGGGCGGTCGGACCTCTGAGCTGCCTTGTAATTGCTTTTGGCGGTGGCAGTAAACCTAGGGGTAGAATAAAGAACTGGCTGGGACCTAACTGTGGAGGGGCCTGATAGCGCATGACCAGCAGTCGAGGGCCCCGCCCCGTCACCTTCTCCTCTAGGCTGCTCCGCCATTGCACCAGATGTTGTTGGTGTTGATGATGATAATGGTGGTAGAGGTGGTGGTGGTTCTGCTGTTGTGTTCGCCACCTCTTCTTCCGCTGCCCAGTTCTTCGCGGTCTTTCCCCGAAGGCGGACCTGCTCAAAGCGGAAGCTCACCACGAAATCTCTACTTCCCATTTTTTGGAAGGAGTATTCGCTCATCGCCACAGTGAGCTAAACGGTGCCACCCTCATCTACGCGTCGAAGAACGCTCCAGGTCGAGGTAGCCAGTCCGGGGTTTTGACCCATGACTAGAGCCAGGATCCTTTGAGTGTCATCCTTCGCGCTGTTCGGGAAGTGACCCGTCAGCACCCTGGGCTTTGGAAGGTCAGCTTCGTCCACCAGCCGGGCTTCAGCTCCTTCCAACAACCTGAGGCGTCCAAAATTCCCTTTCAGCCTCCCCAAAGTTTCGGCATCCTTGCAGTGCAGAAGGAGCCAACCCGATCGGTATCTTGAGCCCAGAAATTGGGACCTAATTGGCGCCTGTCTTGCTTCTTCCAGGACCTTGCGCGTATCCGGTCGGGGCACCTCCGCCCCTGGGCCTCTTGAAGCGGTCTTGCTCTGAGGTAGATGTGGTTTCGCGTGACCTCATTCTATTTAGAGCACCTTGTCGCTCCTGCCTGATGCATTTTCCTCACTGAAGCGTATAGCCTCTTCGACTGTCCTCCCTTGTTTGAGGTGCCACTTAAACCTCTTCTTCCTGGAGGAGGAAATTTTGACACGGACAGCGTCCTTTCATATTTTCGAACTGACAGCGTCCTCTATATCGCTGGAGAAGCCAAGAGCGGCAACGTTTAAGTCGGAGACTGGATATCCGAGGTCGCCTGACTCCGATTCCATAGGGGTTTCCTGGAGCCTATGGGCGCCTGCGGTCACCTCAGGGATATTGGCGATGGTGGGAAGGCTGGCGCCATCTACCACCGATTCGCCGGCTGAAAGTAGCTCTGTATTATTTATTTTGTTTAATTCCATATTTGAAAATTCCATTAGAATCCCACGAGTAATGAGGGTCCGAACAAGTCAGAACGACGAAGCCCTCTTGCGTCGGTAAGGCTACTTTAAACAGGAGGTCGCCCGGTATCCGGAGTCCACATACTTGCGACCGCCCCCCCCCCCAACCCCCCCGCCCCGATCTTGCAGGCTTAGGCGAGTGTTGTCCCACCGTACCATCGGGATGTGCTCATGGTACCTAGGTACGAATCGCACGATGCTTGGTCCGCAGGGTGTAGACACTCTAGTCAGATGCCAGTAGCCGGCCTTTCCCCTATCCGGGACCTGGGGACGCGCCGGGTCGCTTGCAAGGCACTTGTTTTCCCGGGATATGATACTTACTAACGTTTCATTTGCATGTGATTCATTGGTCGTCAATGTCATTTTAAAGTCATTGTTTAAAAATTGTTATTAAAAATATATATTATATTGGGCACAGATTTCCACTTGCGTGAATACGCCAGCAGAAAGTTGTTTTTAATTTTCTCTCGCATTTGCACAAGTTTAGTCTCATCATGATTATCGAGTTATATAATATTTTCCATGATTACTTCAATATATTCCTTACTTACATCTTCTCGATTCCACAACTGTGAACACAAGGTATTTTGCAAAATAGTAAAACTACACGTTTCGATAGAAAAATCCAATATCAATATAAATAAATTTATATAATATCCGTCGTACTTGTGTTACTCAACAGTCGTCTATTATATGAAATCGAGATGGACTTCTATATCAAGATTGAATCTATGCACATGATTCGATGAAAGCACCTAGAAATTGTAAGAAATCGAAAAATTAGGTGAACTACCTTCAACATGCTACTGTGAAAGATGTAGCTTCACGCTCACTTATTTCCGTTCACTACCGAAGTAAGTTGTACGCATGCATGATCATTACTTGATCGTTACCTGCATATAAACAAAATTGTCAAGTTTTCCAGAAAAATTACATGTGAAAATTTTATATTTTCTCGCAAAAAATGAAATTGGAATATGTGCATCCTAAACCGCATTTTTGTAATTTTTGTTTAATACGTTCATAACGAAGATGGAGAGCAGAATATTTAGAAATTATTGCCTGTCACTGCATTATAAATGCGCCGAAAATAAATTCGGAAAAGTAGGCAAGAAAAGTTACACACGTGGAATATGAGTACTGTAACTGTAACCACGAAATGGAACTTTAATTAATAACATAATATTTTTTTCAACAACATTATTCTCTACTTCAACTTAACACAACTATAAAATTCGGTCTTGACAAAAAGGAATTAAATAAAATGCACATTACATACCAAGAGTTTTACTTTTATTATTCTCTTCTTTATTCTCCTTTTGAGATGCCAAGAAGTCACCAGAAAAAAAATTGTAGACGATTAGCGATGGCCTCTAACGAGAAGTAACAATTTAGATGAAAATTTGTGGTATAACGTATTTTAAAATTTCAAAATGGTCGCGTGGCACTGTAGAAACTGTTTTTTTCACGTTTAGAGATACTAAGAAGTCACTAGAAAAAGTTGGAGACGACTTGCAATTCTCTCTAATGAGAGTTAAAAATTTATTTCAAAATTGGTGATTTTTCGAATTTTGGAATTTCAAAATGCCGCATCGCACTTTGTAAAAATTTTGATCCTTATCTGGACACCCCAAGAAGATCCTAGACAAAAATTGGAAATGATCAGCGATTTCCTGTAAGGAGAATACGGAATTTAATTCGAAATTGGTGGTTTTTCAAATTTTAGAATTTCACAATGGCCGTGTCGCGCTTTGTAAACATTTTGAACCTTTTCTGGACATCCCAAGAAGCCCACAGAAAAAAAATTGGAGTCGATCAGCGATTTCCTCGAACAAGAATAAGGAATTTAGTTCAAAATTGATGGTTTTTCGGATTTCAGAATTTCAAAATGGCCGCGTTGCACTTTGTAAACATTTTAATCCTTGTCTAGCCATCCCAAGAAGCCTCCAGAAAAAAAATTGGAAACGATCAGCCATTTCCTCTAACAAGAATTAGGAATTTAGTTCAAAATTTCTGGTTTTTCCGATTTAAGAATTTCAAAATGGCCGCGTCACGCTTCGTAAACATTTTGAACCTTTTCTGGACATCCCATGAAGCCTCCAAAAAAAATTGGTAGTTGCCCCTCAATTATTTGCGCAGATAAATAAGAATTTCTATGCCACGCATTCGACCTCCAACTCTGGCCCCCATCTGAAGACTCGTTAATTATAAACAAAGGCCAATATCAAAAATCGTGGAGACATACGTGAAAATATAGATATTCACGAGTATTTTACATAAAGATTCGATAAGATTGGTCAAAAAATTCAGTCGTCGAATAGTTTTGAAAGTCGGACGCACACGTACGCCTACCATGCGACGTCCCAAACATGCAGTGTTTTTGTTTCATTTACTACTAGTTTTGCCAATTTTTTAAAAATATTTTTTTTTATTGGAAGTTATACCAGACTATATCTTTAAAACCCATTTGCAAATTTATTTTTTTATATTACTGGAGCCGTGAAAAATTGCTAAATACGGTCATTTTTCAGAAAATTGTTAACAAAATTAAAAAATTTAAATTTGTCGGTCCAACAAAAAATTTGTAAGATTCTTTGGGTTATTCTGGACAAGAAATATCTCTTGCGAATTTTTGGTAAAATGCGTATTTTCGGCGGTAAAAATTGACAAAGTTCACAAAATACCTTTTTTACAAGTGTGGCAATTTTTATCTTCGAAAATATGCATTCACTCAAATTTGGACATGCACTAACTAAAATGTAATCGAGATAAAAGTTGGAAAAGTTGAATGATGAAAAAATTATAAATATTTGATATTATATGAATTAATTATAAAAAATTCTTCTTGGTACATCTCGGTCACAATACTGCAAAATTAAAGAAAATGAATATATTAGATCCTTTCATTTTTTTAAATTTTGTAGTATTATGACCGAGACATAACAAGAAGAATTTTTGATAATCTAGATGCTTTTGCATCGAATTACTTAATTGATAATAGATGAGCTAAAATTTTGTAATGGAGTAGCTCACTTAGTAAGTTAATCGAAAAAATACTCTAATTTATATTTATAGTGAGGAAAAAGTGCCGTAACGATACAAAACTTCTGCGAACATAGGTACGTGACCCTTGATTGGATAGAGCACGGCAACCTTTCCAATCATGTCTAGGCCATTGGTTATGCCCGACTTGGCCAAGGAGTGCGTCCTTTCGTTCCCTCTCTAACCCATGTGTCCTGGAATCAGGAATCTACCCCATTTTAGGTTAAATTTCGTGCGGCCAGGTATCGTAAACTTGTCTTTGTGTCCCTGACTAGCGCCAAATTTACGATTGTATTTCCAATAGCTTTCAGCGCCGCTTACCATATCGTTTTTCCATTTACATCCTTTTCCAAGAGAGTCATGGCACATTGGAAGATGCAACCCCTCCCTGAAAGTCTGTGTTAAATTTATTGAGCTCGAGAGAAAAGCTCTCCCTTTGATTCTGTCCACAGAAATCTGCTCCTACACCGTGACTTGTTTTGGAATCAGATGATTCCATGTTTTGGTGTTATCAGATTTCTTTCCCAGTCCTCCCTGTTTGCGAAAAATATCTTAAAGTTATTTTCCCCTGAATCAAGGGTCGGGATCTTGACCTGTGGTTGGTTCCTACGCACAGTTGAACGCGACGTTACAGAACCTTAGAAAGCTGAGGATCTTCCACCATCTTCCCCATTATCTGCAGAAAAAAGGAATGCGAACAACATTTCGTCGCAACACACTCGCGAGAAAGAAATGGAAGGTATGTGGTGAGATTGCCATTTCGTACCCCTGAAACGAGAGAAACGTTGCAGTCCGTCCACGTTGTCACATAAGCCGCGCGATGCTGGAGTGTAGAAGCCCCGCGTTGCTTCGCGCTACCGGGGTACACAAGCAACGCACGAAGTCCAGCTAGACCCTACCCCCGCACTCCGCCGTCCAATGTTCCCCCTAGGCGACGCGTTTCTACGTGCTTACCTAGAACTCACTTTGCACCTTATGACCTACCACACCTCCGCCAAATAAGAAGGCTCTGCTACTTTCACTCCGACGGTTCCTCAAGTGACCGATAACGCATCCGTGAACTTAGTCTCCACCTTATCCGCTCCGTGTAATATACCCCGATTCCGCACATCGGATTGTTCGAAGTACCCGACCTCATAACGTAGGCCAATCTCTCAGCCACAGGGTCATTTTTAGCCCCGTCCGAGGATCGCGTCCGTACTCCGCGTCTTTATTCGCTATCGGCGGGTTTAGCGTTTGCTATCACCGACATTAATTAATTATTACGCATCTCTTTTCATATCAATGCAGGAATAAAGAAGAATCCTTCACCTTCAGGGAAAGCCATTCTCTGAGCACCAGTTTTCGAGAAAACCACCACGCGTGGAGGCATTGACCTAGTTTAATTTATTATTTCACACCCGCGCAACGGCATTTCTGATGGACACACATTTGAAGGATAAATAAAACCAACAGTTTCTTGTTGTTTTCTTATAAAGGTTCGAATCTCTGCTTCGACCGATGACTCGCTCTCTCGTTACACTCCCCCCCCCCCCTCTGTAAACATCGGCGAATCACAACGCATAGCCCTCCGTTCTTTTTCTGCTTTAGAGAAGCGTTTGTCGAAAATTCCATCCACATATTGAAAGAATCCACTACGACAACGAAAGTTAGAGTGGTATTCAATGCTTCTCAGAAAACGTCTAATTCTACTTCATTGAATGACCTTCTAGTTGGACTTAAATTTCAAGCCGCTTTAATCAGCGTCGTATTTCAATGGCGCTCATATTCAGTCATCTGCTGTGCCGATATCGCACAAATGTATCAGCAAATTTTGCTCGACCCCAGAGATTGCGATTTCCGACGAATCCTGTGGCGTGAAACTACGTATTCCCCAGTCCAGGAATACAAATTGACGACGGACACGTTTGGGGTATCCAGCGCCCCTTTCCAGCTCTACGCGTCTTGCAACAATCGGTTGAAGACCACGGATTACAATTTCTGCGCGCTGCCTCGATTTTACAAACGAGATTGTATGTGGACCACTGCCTGTTCGGTAGACCGGAGTGAAAAACAAAACTCTTTTCGAATCGAATCGTAATAGTGCGGAAAAGTTGCCATTTTTCATTGCGAATTCAGGGAAAAAAAGTTTTTTGAAATCGGACAACATCTTCCGTTCGCGCATCGCAGTTAAAGTTTATGAATTTAATTCGAAATTGAGCGGATTTAAGAAAAATCGTACATCATCATTTAATCATTGTAAATGATGTCTGATCAAGCTCATTTTAAGTGTTTAGCATGATTTCATGGTACATTATGATAAAAAATGATTTCCTCCCTCCCTCTTTCTTTTCACCGCCGGGGGGGGGGGGGAGGCCAATTTTGAGTTAAAAATGATAAAAAATGTAGTTGGCGAAAACAAGTGTGAACGTTGATTTATCTATCTGAGTTTTTGTGTGGTGTCTACCACACATAATATAGATAGATACCTAACTTTGTGGTGCAATTGGAAAGATGTACCACCCTCCCCCCTCCCTCCTTCTGTGCAGCTCCTCGCCCGCCCTTTTTTGGACGACTCAGAACTCACCACGGGAAGGTGGCTGCACTGCGAGTTCCGTCCCTACCCTTCCCACCCAGTCAGTTATAAATTGTTGAAGACAATTATTTAGCAATAGCGAACTCTGCTTTAGTATCAAATTTAGGCATCACGGCACGAGAGGCGAGGGTTGCCCTTATGAACCTACCACGTTTCTTATGCCCATATACTTTTGAGGCGGCTTGTGCTACTAATTTAATACAGCGCTCCACGGCCTGAGTGTGACATGGAATATCTGCCAAATTTATATTTAATTTTGGTTTCTCCTTACGAATTATTAATTGTGCAATTGTGTCTGAAGAAAAACTTGCCAAAAGAGGGGGACAAGTAACTTTTGTTTCTGACCAATTTATTAATTCGTACTATTCATTAGATTCAAAATTAATTTTGGGAACCAAAAAATTTCCAACATTTTTGCCTCTTACGGGAACTTTTTTAGTTTTTAGCACTCGCGTAAGTCCGAGCTCTCGGACATGTTCTCTGTCATCAACCACCAGGTTTTCATAATCAACTATTTCTGAAAGAGAGCATTCAATTTTTTGAAAAGCAACGACAGGTAGAGACTCGCAATGAACCAACTGTTTACCGAGAGGACCATTAAAAGACTGAGGCCCAGAGGTTTTCCCATCAAGTGCTTCCACAAGATGCCGTAGAGGTAGCTCATTGAAATGTAGGAGACAGATAGCCCATTGCACTGGTCTTTGAAGACGCATTTCTATATATTTAATTGCTCCATTTTTCCAACCTGTATTTGTTGAAGTGCCATCAGAACCAATCACTACAATGTTTGACGTATCTATTCCATTCTCTTCAAAATGATCTACAATGCAGAACGCTGTATCTTTTCCAGTTTTAGAGGTAGGCACTAAATGGCATATACTTCGATCCTGGTTCCTCAATTACTGAAATATGTTCTTCTTTTCTAACAGTTTAGTGTCGTTTGCATCCTTTTTCAATCAATACTAACGTGTCGTCCATTCTTCCATCGAAGTACACGCACATCAGATCATTAATTTGTCCTGTTACCTTATCAGATGTAATCAATTTTGCTCGACACTTTTCTTTATCGCTTCTAATTTTACTTCTGTCCATGATAAGAGATTTATTATTATCTGTAACGAGACCTAGATCTTTAAGTACGCTAGAAGTAATAGCAGCCGTTGCTCTGTCAGACACGCCAAAACGATCACTTGTCAAAACAGTTGCTGGAAGTGATAAGCGCATCTGTTTAGTCTTCAGACAATCTGCTTGGGAAGATGAAAAGCGCGGGAACTGAAAATCGGGATCATCCTCATCATTATTATTTTCAAACGTTGTCTCTGTTTCAGGATCAATATTGCAAAAAGAGGGTCCAGGTAAGCTGGTTTATTTTGGCTGATGAGCTTTTCTTTGTAATCGTAGTGTAAGCTTTTGACTTTCCTTTGCATCAATCGGCCCGATCTTACCTAGTCTGAGGTGTCTGTGCGTAAAGAAATTTTATTTCTATTGGAGGAACTTTTCTTTCTTTAGGGCAAGTGCAGGCGACAAGTATCGGGTTGAGACAACTGTACGTGTCAAAGCTTTTTTCGCAAGAACAATGCAACGTCATCTCACATTTACAAGATGATATATCAAATAAAGAATTTGAACATTGTTCAATAAAATCATTGTATTTTTTCGGTTTCTCAGCCGTATCTTTGTCCCTGGAATAAGATTTACGAAGTGCATAATATTGATCGTGCAGCTTCTTGATCTTTTGAACGACTCTGGTATGAGAAACGAATGGAATCGAAGCTTTGGAATAGAGAGACTCAATCTCGCAAGCTACAGTGTCTGCCACAGCTGCGATCCCTAATTTTTGACCAGATCTAGCAGCAATGGATTCTACCATTATATCGTATCTCACTTGCTGCCAATATTTGATAACATCGGCATTAGTGGGAAGGTCCGATGGCAGCAGTGAATTTCGTGCGCCAAAAAATGGGCAGGTACGACGTTACGCGTAACTGACATGACACATGTAAAGCCTACAACCTTATAAAAGGAATTAGGAAAATGTATGGGCTACGGAACTCAAAAAGTCTCAGGTAAAGCAACTCAGCGAATAAATGTCAGCATATAAAATTCATGATATAATATCAGTACTTGGCACCTGCCCGTCTTATAACCAAATGAAAATCCATTTCTTCAACGGGAGCCGTGGGCGCCGTAGATATTACGGCGACCTTTACGACGCCGCCTAGCGGCTCAAATCTTAACTATATTCGTCAAGAAATTGAGAGAAGTGCTCTCATCGCATATGCATGCTGTATGTACAACCCCCCCCCCAAAGTGCTGCCACCTTGCCGTGGTGGGGGGCTCCGGTCTCCGATGCACCGTTCGGGCTATACCGGTAGGTTCGACCATGCCGGGAAGGCCGACGGGGAGGAACTGGCTAAGTGCAGCGCGCTCACGTGGTGTGGGCTTCACCCGGAATGTCGGCATGGGCGCCGGCCCGCGTGTTTGCCCGTGCGCGGCACCCCGAGAAGGCGGGAGAAGGGTGTCCTGGGCATTGAGAGAAGCGCATCCTGCGGGATGCGTGGACCAACACATGTCTTTGGCCCCTGATCCTGCCGATGTGACGGGGGGTCCTGGGAGCGGACCCCGCCTGGGATGAATCGGGCATGGTCAGTAGCTCCCCTCCTCCCTGGTTCCTCCCCGGCTCCCTGTGCGGTTGGCCGCGCAGGGCCCCCCTGTTGCGGTTGGCCGCGCAGGGGTCGGGGTGGTTTTGGGGTGGTGGGGGGTGGAGGCTTGGGGGAGACCCGGGGGATGGTGCGGGGCTGGTGTGGGCTTCTCCAGAGCGGGGAGCCGGTTTTTGCGGGCCGGGGACCCGCGAGAGGGCCTGTGCTTCGGCGCCCGCCCGGACCCTTGGTCTATATCCGGACGCACCCCGCCGCCCGGTAGCCGCCTGCTTGCAGGCCACTGCGGGGCGCCCCTCGTGTGGGGTCAGAGTAGGGCCGCGGGGACGCGAGGACGAATCGTAAGGCCACAGTGTATGGGTGACGATTTATCCGCAGGGGGGTTTGGGGATGGGAATAAGGGGAAGGGTATTATAGGGGAGGACGCCCTGCGGGCGGACTTGCCCCCCAGCAGGGGGGAGAGTCCGCTCGTGAGCGGTGATGAGGTGCCGGGAGGCATTGCCCCCCGGCAGAGACGTAGTGCCGCCCACCAGGGCGAAGAAAACAGGAGAGCCACAGACGCGGCGCTGTCTGCCATCTGGCAGACAGCGTCGCGAGCGAAGCGGAGCGTGGGGGCCAAGATCGGCCCCCGCATTGTTGCATGCGAGGCGGTTGCGGGCTCCTCGGGGATCGCTGCCTCGAGCGTCCCGTCCACGCCTCGGACGACCTTCCGCCCTAAGCGGCGGAGCGAGTCCGACGTGGCGGGCGCCGTGCTGGCGTCCACGAAGAGGGCCTGCGTGGAGGCCGAGGCAGCAGGGTCCGCCGACTCCGACATGGAGTTGGATGTCGTGACCCTGCTGCCCTCGGGATTGCATGGGGATGGTGCCGAGGCACCAAAGTGCATGGGGGTCGGGGTGCCGACGTGAATGGGCGCTATTGCGCCAACGTGCATGGGCCCCGGGGCCCCAACTTGCATGGGTGCCGAGGCACCCGTTGGTGATGGGAGCCCTTCCTCGGGAAAAGAAAAAGTAGAGGGGCGGGAAGGGGGGGCCGAGACCGCTTAGCGGAGCCGAGCCCCTCCGACCCGTAGCCGTCGACCCGGTCGCGGCGATGGGGAGGGCAGCGGGGATTGAGAAGGATCTCCGAGCCTTCCTCCTCTCGCCTGGGAGCCGCTTTAGCCGGAGTGACGCTAATACCGTCCTCGAGCGGCTTGGGGAGCTTCGTTTGCTCCTCGAGCAGACGACCGGGGCGGTGGTATCGCTGGAGTGGCGAGCGGGCAACCGCGGCCGGCAGACAAGCCACCATCCGGTCCCCCTCAGGGGTCCGGGTCGTACGCGGCTGTGGTGCGGCGAGGCGTGGTTAACCGGGGGCCTCCCCCCCGTAAGTGCCTGCCTCCGGCACCGCAGCCGCCTGCGCAGCCTCGGCGCCAAGCGGAGCCGGGTCCAGCTGGACCCGTTGGACCGCGGGCGCCGAAGGCACCGAAACGGCGACCGCTCCGAAATGCGGTCGCCATTATCCCAACTGGGCGGGAGGACGGCTCCCAAGCCACCTCCGCCCAAACGAAGGAGCGGAAGACGCGGCCCGGCTCAAAGCGTTGGTCGCGGGGCTCGGGGCGGAGGGAGGGCTGAGGGCTGAAGAGCCTGAGCCCCCCCGCCCTGAGATAATCGTTTTTGGGGTGCCCGGCACCATGGGGGAGGCTGGCCTCCTGTCGGCGCTCCGGGGGCAGAATCTTCGGACTCTGTCCCGGGAGGAGTTCGACCGGGAGGTCCGGGTCTGCCGAAAGATTGGCCCGCCTGGGGCCGAGTCCCCGTGGGTGCTGGGGGTGACCCAGAGGGTGAGGGAGATGCTGAGGAAGGCCGGTAAGGTCTTCCTCGGCTGGATGGCCCTCAATTTCCGGGATTATGTGCCCATCACCCGGTGCTTTAAGTGCCAAGGGTACGGGCACATTTCCCGGTTCTGCAGGGCCAGAAGAGAGACATGTGGGCATTGCGCCGGAGAGGGTCACTCCCGGTCGCAGTGCCCACAGGCGCAAGGGCCTGCCCGGTGCGCAAATTGCGTACGGGCGGGCCGTACCACGGCGAGCCACGCTGCGACCAGCGGGGCCTGTCCATTCTTTCGCGAGCGGCTAGGTGTCAGGCCTGGTCATGGCAGGGTCCAACCGTGAGCGGTCGCGGCTGGGGGATGGAGAGCGCAAGCTCAAAGTCCTTCAGCTGAACTGCCACGGGGAATACCCTGTGATGGTCGACCTGGGAGTAACCCTGGTCGAGGGTCGGCATGACGTCGCTCTCCTGCAAGAGCCTTATCTGGGGCGGTCGGGCATGGTCGCGGGCCTGCCGGCCTGGATGAGGACCGACAGGAGCGGGGACCGGAGGGCCGCTATCGTGGTCTCCAACGCGTCCCTGGATGCGATGGTCCTGCCGACCACTGGCGAAGCCGGTGTCGCCGTGTGGATCCGCGGAGGCATGGGCGAGATGAATGTCTCGTCCGTTTACTGCACGCCCAGGGCCGACCCAGCCGGTCAGCTGCTCTACTTGGAAGAGCTGCTGGCGCGAACGGCGGGCTCGGTCCTGATCGGGTTGGATGCCAACGCGGTTTCGCATAGGTGGCACTCAAAGGGGGTCAGGCCGGGGCGGGAGAATGCGAGGCGTGGGCGTATATTTGAGGAATTCCTCGACTCCCAAGACGTCGAGGTCCTCAATCGTCCAAGCCCCGTGTTCACCTACGCCGGCTCGACGGGTAGGTCCGACATCGATGTCACCCTCTTCAGGGAGGGATCGTCGCGTTGGAGGCCGGGGTCTATCCGACCACAACGCGATGACCATAATCCTGGAGGGGGAAGGTGCGGTGACGGAGCCCGTCGAGAGGTTCTCGTGGTCGACGGTCGGTACCGACTGGGCCGACTACGAGCGCCTACTGGCACGGTCTTCTGCCGAGATCGACATGGGTGAGTTCCTGGCCGCCGACGCTGCCGACAGGGCCGAGGTCGTGACAACCCTTATCCAAGGGGCAAACGACCAGGCCCTGAAGGCGGCGCGACCGAGGGCGAGGAAAAAGATCGTCTGGTGGAACGCCGATTTGGCGGCCGCCAGGCGGGAAGCGCGACAGAAGAGGAGATCCTGGCAGCGGGCACGTTCGCGGCCGACCCCACCGGACGAGCTAGACCGACTCCGAATCGCCTACAGGCGGGCCGACAGGCAACTGAAGGCCCTGATCTGTGAGTTGAAGGAGGCGGACTGGCGGCGTTTTGTGGGAACCGTCGGCAACGATGACCCCTGGGGATCTGCTTACAAGGTCCTCAGGGGGAAGTGCCCTGCTGCCGGGATCGGCGGTATCCGGGTGGGTGGCGGAACGGCGAGAAGCTGGGAGGAGAGTGCGGAGGGCCTCTTAGGGGCCTTCTTTCCTCGACTTCCGGCGGATCGCCCGGAAGCCCCTCCTGGGCCGCAGTGCATGGGGGGGGGGGGTGCCCCCCGCACCGATCACCATCTGCGAGGCTAACCGGGCGCTTGCCAGGATGAAGCCGAGGAGGGCCCCGGGTCCGGATGGCATCACGGTAGTGATGCTCCGGGCCTTTGCGCGGGCACTTCCGGTCCTTTTGATGGCGCTGCTAAACGGGTGTCTCCAAACTGGGGTGTTCCCACCCCAGTGGAAGAGGGCCCGGATGGTAGCCATCTTGAAGGGCCCTGGCAGGCCGACTGACGAGGTCGGTTCGTACCGACCCATCAGCTTGCTGTCCGTTCCGGGGGAAACTCCTGGAGAAGGTCCTTGTCCTGCGGTTGGAGGAGCGCGCCGCGCATGCCCTTTCGGGGCGGCAGTTCGCCTTCCGCGCGGGAAGGTCCACCGAGGACGCGTGGCTTACAGCCATGGGGGTGGTTCGATCGTCCCCGGGTCGATATGTCCTTGGGACATTTATCGACTTCAAGGGGCCTTCCACCATCTCCGCAGGGACACGATCCTCGGGATACTCCGGGAGGCGCGCTGTCCAAGCTCCCGCTGATGTGTCGGTCGTGCGGGGATGTCCGCAGGGGTCGATGTCGGGTCCCATTTTTTGGAACCTGGCTATCGACCGTCTCCTGCGGACTCTTAGCGGTCGTGGGGAGGAGGTCGTGTCTTTTGCCGATGACCTCCTCCTCATAACCAGCGCGGATAGCCGGCGCGAGCTGGAGATCCGCGCGGGGGAGGGCCTGGCAGCTGTCGCTGAATGGGGCGTGCGGGCGGGGGTGGCGATATCTCTCCACAAAACCGTCTGCATGCTCCTTAAGGGACGGCTGTCGGGACGTTACCCTTGCGTCATGCTCGATGGGCGGGTTATCGAGTACGCGACCTCGGTCAAGTACCTCGGCATCATGCTGGGGGAACGACTGAGCTTCAAACCTCATCTTCAACAGGTGAGGGAGAAGTTGTCGCGGCTCGTCGGCCAGTTCCGTCGGGTCATGCGGAGGGAGTGAGGACTCCGGCGGCGTGCCGTGAGGGTTCTTTACCAGGGTGTCTTCACCTCCTGTGGGCTGTATGGTGCGGCAATTAGGGCGAAGCTGATCCGGAACAGCTCTGTGGCTGCAGTGGCACTGAATCGCATCCAGCATTCAGTGCTGCTGGCCATGTTACCCGTATGCCGAACCATGTCCACGGAGGCGTTGACCGTCCTGGCAGGGGTTCTCCCCTGGGACCTTCACGTGCAGCTGCTGGAGTTCGGCTACTGCGCGCGCAAAGGGCTGCCCGATCCGGTGGGCGTGCCCGGAGCGCACAAGGTCGGGGCTGATGGGGGGTTCGCCCCCTTCAGGGCGCCGAGCTGGAACGCGTCAAGCGGTGCGTTAATGAGGCACTGTGGTCCCGCTGGAAGGACCGGTGGCAGGGTTGCGGCAAAGGGTCTACGACCCGATGCTTCTTCCCTGAGCCTAGTCGGGTGCCGAACTTCGGCATCTCGACTTCGGGCTTAACACCGGGTTCCTTCTGACGGGCCATGGCTCGCTCCGTGAGTTCCTTCATAGGAGGGGACTTGCGGATTCGCCCGCTTGCGATTGCCAGCTTGGTGCCGAAGACTGGGTCCACGTCCTGTGCGAGTGTCCGTTTTACGACGCTCGCCGGGACTTGGATTGCATGGTCATCTCTGCCCGTTCTGCTGGGGGCTGGGACGTGGAAGGGGTCGTCTTGACACCGGAAGCGTTCGCGGCCTTCGGAGACTTCGCGAACTGGGTCTTCTCCTCTAGGGCGAGCCGTCTGGCTGCCGCTGGCGGGGGGACCCAGGTGCATGGCGGAGAGAGTAGGGATGCATCCAGTCCCTCGCTAGCCGAAAAGTGCAGGGGGGGGCCTCTGGAGTCCGGTGGACCCATCCCCTACGGGATTAACGACCCCGCACTGCCTTAGCTGGGTGACCAGTCCCGCGCCGGCAAGGGCGCAATTGGAAGTGGGCCAAGTTGACCCACGCACATCCCACCGCTGATGATGGGCGGTACCACGGGGGCCGGTTTGCCCGGGGGTGGGTTCGCCCCACCCCGCCGGCCGATTGGTGTTGGACTCGTGGGGGTAGTGGTTTAAAGCCCGCAAGCTGGGCTAGGGGTCCCCTTCAGGGGCCCCGGCGGGTGAGCTGCGCATTGTTCAGCTCGGATGCGGCCTCGCTCGGCCGTAGAGGTTGGAAAATGCCCTGACCCTGACCGAGGGACAACGTTGGTCTTGCCACCAACGGGGAAATTGGTAGCTCTCCTCTTGGAGGGCGCGTTGGCCGGGCGTATCCCGGCCCCTCGCCATGGGGCCCGAGCCTTAAAGCCTTGCGGCAGGTAAGGCTCGGTCATCAAATACAAGGAGACGAATGTATGTACAACCACCTTTCGGTGGTGAGTTTTGAGCTGTCTGAAGACGAGCTGCGAAGAGCCGCACGGACGGAAGTGGGGTGGGGGAGGGGGGAAGGAAATCATTCTGTATCACAATGTACCATAAAATCATGCTAAATACTTGAAATGAGCTTGATCCGACATCATAAATTTTGACTGCGATGCGCGAACGGAAGATGTCCGATTTCAAAAAACTTTTTTTCCCTGAATTCGCAATGAAAAATGGAAACTTTTCCGCACTATTACGATTCGATTCGAAAAGAGTTTTGTTTTTCACTACGGTCTACTGTTCGGGGGAGACAAACTTCAAACCGTGCGAGGTTGCCAACAAGAATTAACGTCGCTACTCGAGTGTGGTAATTTCGTTCCACATAAATGGGCAAGCACTGTACCTGAGCTGCTTGATGATTTCGTTGGGTCCAATCATGGCCCCGCATGGGGTCAACTACAAGAAGATGAAGGAATTAAAGTTTATGGCGTATTTTGGAACCTATGCGCGAGACCTACCAATTTTAGCTTAACCTCGTTAAGTGCGAATTGCACGACTTTGCTGAGGCTTCCACGGCTGCATATACCGCAGCGTTGTACTTGCGTGTTGCGCGTAAGCATGTTTCTCCATCAATGACGCTACTAATGAGTCGCACAAAGGTCACGCCCATCAAACAGTCGACTGTACCTAGGTTCCAGCTGTTTGCGGGTTTACGGCTCGCACGCTGGGCACAATGCAAAGATCACCCGCAGTTTCGCCCATTTCTGTCTTCACATGGTCCGATTCAAGCATTGTACTTCATTGGATGCAACAGTTTCCGATTCGCTGAAAAACGTTTGTCGGGAATCGGATTATTGAAATCCACAGTACTCTCAGACGCATTATAGCGTTATATGCCTGGATTCGAAAATCCGGCGAATATATCCTCTCGCGGACTTTCTGCTCGCGAACTAGAAAATTGATTGCTCTGGAATCATGGGCCGTCGTGGTTATCTCAGTCACCGGATAAATGGCCTCTAGATATCCCTGCCGTGGCTAGTGACGCGCTTTGGAAGACCGTAACGTCGTAACTTGTATCATCTATCACGTCAACGTTTCACTCATTTCTTTTATTCAAAATGTATCGGACGTGGATTCGTCTGGTTCGTATCATAGCTCGCATGTTTCGGTGGAAGAGTTATCTGTCGGGTCCATTATCTCGTGGTCATCTCACTGCATTGGAGTGCGAAATGCTCGTGTAGCTATACTCCTACTATGACTACAGATGGTCTTATTTCCGACGGAACTGCGTGACCTCAAAGTCTTAAAAACGGTAGCGAAAAAAAGCGTTCTTGTATTACTGCATCGCTTTATTCTTGGCCATGGTCTCATTCGGGTTTGTCGTCGATGGCAGGACTTATTACACTTTAGGCGCACGCAATAGTGCGTGTCGTAGTGGAGGAAGCATAACATCGTTGCCTGCACGGTGTTGTCAAGCTCACACATCAAATCCTGCGGAAAACGGTTTGTGTTATCCAGGCAAAATAGATTGTTAGGTCAGTGATCTATCACTGTTTAACTTGCGCTAGACTAAAAGCTAAATTGGGGACCCAACTTATGGGAAATCCTCCATCTACTCGGTTCTCGTAACCTGAAGTCTGTTTCCCCGCCGTGGCGTCGATTACTCCGGACCCTTCCTTGTGCGATACTCAGGTGGACGTGGTCGGATTGCACAACCTAAGATACATCGCCCTTTTTGTATGTTTTGCGATTAATGGTATACATGTGGAATTAGTGTTTGATCTTACTTTATGTGCGCATTTAGTAGCATTCAAAAGATTAACGGCTCGAAGGGGAATACCGTCATTTATGTATATCGACAAAGGCAAAACATTTCCAGTAAACAATCTCCTTGCCAAAGATGGCACACGTCAATTCGTGCCTTTATATTCACCCCATTTCGGAAAACTCTGGGAGTTGCACGAACGAGAATGGACGCTCGGCGCGGCGTCGCTTTCCCAGACCCACCGAGTCCCCTTCTCCACGGCGGTCGTTAATTGGTTCCTCTAAGTCACGCGACTCCGGCAAGTCGGGTGGACGACTACTTCCCCTACTTTCCTCCTCTCTCGAGCGCCTTCTCGATCCTTCTCGCACCTTCCAGAAGCACTAACTTCGTAAACACCCATTGTTGCGCTGTGTTTACAGACTTACCGTAGCCGACCTTGTTTATCATAATATACGCGTTAACCCAGCCAGAAAAATAACAACTCATTTCAGAAAACTCTGGGAGGCAGGAGTGAAGAGTGTGAAGTGCGGGTTCAGAGGCACAATGCGAGGTGTGAGTCCTCGCGCTATCCACTTTCGTAAACATAGACAGGGCGCCACCAAAGATTGCCCGGCTGCACTATAGACCTCGAATCTATTGTATAAAAGATATTATAATTTATTGCTCGATTTATCGCGAGGAATGCTAACTCATTCCATGAATTCCAAAACTCGCTGTGAATCAAGTGTCTTATAACAATTTGGTCTTTGATACTTTATTCGGCGCAGCTGCAGTTTGTTTAATTTTGATAACTGAAACTAAACGCACTCTAATTTATTTAATATTTCGAAGGAAAGATGACGAAACTTTGCCGATATTGGTTCGAGAAGCAAATATCATAATATACGCGTTAACCCAGCCCGAAAAATAACAACTCATTTCAGAATAAAGCATGTTTCGAGAACCAGAAAAAAATTATTTTGAGCCAATAATTTCCGATAACCTTTTCAGTTCAATATTTCTGTTTCTTTTTCATATTGATAATATAATTGTTCTAATCGGTAGAATAATAAATTCAAATGAAACTTGTTGACAATAGAACAATAAATAGGAGAGAAGTTCCAATTTCCCCCCGTACTTCCCTAACACATTCATACTTACTTAATTCTAAATTAATCTAAGGGCCCGCACTTAATCTAACTTATTAACTAGCGGTATAACAAATTTTTAATACTCCTAACTAAAGGCGACTAAATCGCAAATATGGCGACTGAATCGCAAAACTAACATGGCGACTAAATCGCAACAAATGGCGGCTGCACCGCCAACAAAAGGCGACTAAATCGCAAATATGGCGACTGAATCGCAAAATTAACATGGGGACTAAATCGCAACAAATGGCGGCTGCACCGCAAACAAAAGGCGACTAAATCGCAAATATGGCGACTGAATCGCAAAAATAACATGGCAACTAAATCGCAACAACTGGCGGCTGCACCGCAATCAAAAGGCGACTAAATCGCAAACATTCGCAATTATGTCACTGAAATTTTTGGCGCTTCTTAAGAGCAGTTCCCCCCGTAAAGAAAACATCATTATTCCCCAGATAGTGCCTCTTGGCTAGACAAACTGTCTCATTCTGCGGTAAATTCGCCCGCGATCATTATACAATTTTCCCCGCTTCCGAATTCTCTCACGGAATGGTAACCCCTTGCGTGAAATCAGTACGGTGCCTTAAAAAATTAACGTCTTAACAGAGAGTCCCCCTATTATTGGCACCGCTGCAGTTTCACGCATTAATTCTTGATCATTTCAGCGGCTGTAACGTGTTGCCACGTTACATGATATAGTGATAATTGTTTTAGCCAGAAAAATAAGCAATAAACAATTCAAAACGTGTGTGGTGTCTCTAAATAAATAATCGTTGTCAAGAAAAAAAATTTAATAGAAATTTGATTCGCCATTTGTTTAATGCACAATTATTTAATATTTAGATATCCGGGACGCCATCGATACAGGTTTTGTGTATATGAAAAGATGTTGAGACAATAAGACATTTGAAAAAAGATTGAAGCAAAAAGTCACGTTTCTTTTGGTTAATTATGTATTTTTTCATGGTTACAAGTCATTTTGGAAAATTTATTTCCACAAACACAAACAACCACCATTAGAACTTCCTCAAAGACATAAAATATAATTTTTATGTAAAATGTAAGCTTACCAAATATTTTTTCATCGCGCTCATTATATGACCATGATATAATCACAACGAAGCGTTGCTTGGGGTCAGTTAGGAGGGGGGCCCTCTCTTTACAGGTTGACCATCCACTGATATGAAAAGGGAGTATATAGGACTCTGAGTCGCTGTTTCTAATTGTGTGTTTGGTTGAATTTCCCGAGGTCTTGGCCCAATGGGAGATTACCTGGAACATATAAATAAGCCTGTTGAGGGCATTTCTAATCAGTTCATCGGGAGGATCCTAAGCGGTCAGATTTCGAGCGTGTGATACTGTTTGAGCCAAGACTGCGGGAGGTGCGGACGGCTGATTGTGAACTCCGGGATGCCGTTTCATATATTCACATATATTTCGCACATATATTCATATATTCACATATATTTGCATGCGATGTATGGGGCAGGGCCCGCTTCACGTAGCCCCACTGTTGAGTCCGTGAGCGGCCCAGGACGAAACATCAGCAAACTCGTAATAACTAATGCATGTTACTTTGTGGGTGGCATTTCTTGTCCGAGTTAATGGTTCAGTTAACGTTTGTCTTAGAAATAGGAAAACGACGGCTTTTCTCAACGTTCTTACCCCCTTCCCCCGGGGCCAGGGGTGCTCTCTATTTATTTATTGCACTTGCGCCATATACAGTCTATCATAAAGCACCTATTTCCCAAACATTTGGTCCTTCGAGCCGGATAGAGAGTCCCCTTCATCCTGGCTAAAGGGACGAAATTAAAATGGTTATGTAGACGCGTATATCTGCATGCGTAATAGACGCAACTAGCGCGAATACGAAGCGCATGAAAATCAGCCTCACCCGAAACTTCGGCCTACTGGCCCAAACATGCTGCAGGGGTACGGGAACTACATAGAATAGTGAGTTGATCGCAGTGACCAGAGCAGGCCAGCTTAGGCTGAACCTGCCAAGATAGTTTACACCTCGGGGTTCTCATGGAGTGACTGTGGAGGCGACCAGAGGAGCAGAACTAGAACATGTCAGTCACCCGCACAAATCTTACGCACCGTCCCTACGCGTGTCCCTAGGTCCGCGTCACTGTTGTCCATTCCACCCCGCCCTCCCATATCGCTCACCCTCACGAATCAGACTCACCGTGTGCGTCTCTGGGACCCGGTTACGTCTGCCAATACGAGCGCGTCACTGCTGCGCATCTCGTATCGCATTTCGCTTACACTCACGAATCTGACTCACCGCGTGCGTCGTCGGGACCGCGGTTACGTCTGACAACACGAGCGCGTCACTGCTGCGCATCTCGTATCGCATATCGCTTACACTTACGAATCTGACTCGCCGTGTGTGTCTTTGGGACCGCGGTTACGTCTGCCAATACGAGCGAGTCAATGCTGCGCGTCTTGTATCAAATACCATTCACCCATATTGCTAGTCGCAGCTTGAACCCCCGTATCCAGGAAAAGGTCTTTCCCCGGAAGTGCGGCCATTTGCTAAGGTCTCCCATCTTGCACCTCTCGGAGTTGAGATTCGGAAGTGCGGCCATCGACCCTTAGTGCGAGTCGCTACCTGAACTCCTGTCAGCCAGTGAGATCTAGAGGTGCGGTATTAAGCCCATGCATGTTGATGTTATTAATTATAGTTATTTTCAGGCTTCGCCACAAATCTTTCCGTCGGTAACAGCCCCGTGGAAACATGGTTTGTGGATGCCGCTTGAGTTGCTATACCACGGCGTTACAAACTATAGAGACCGTCAGCATTGTGACTTTCGGCTCTCACCAACTCTGGGTCCCACTTGCGTCGCATTGACCGCAGTTTTCCCACTCCATGCGACACTATTGTGTGGTTTTGTGTACGGAATCACTCATGTCTGTGTACGTGCCCCACGGCGGGCGGACATTTATTACTGCGTGAATGCCCCTCGCGAGTAATCATTCGCGTCTACGTAAATGGCCGCACGCGGGAACCTCGACATGTCTCATGCCACTCCCCTCGCGGACATTCATTCCCCTCACTCATCAAAAATACCGTCGCCTCGCTTCACAACTTTCATTTATCCTCGCTTCACATCATGCGCTTCTCATAAACATGAACTGTCACGTCATAAACCTTTATTCACACTCAAGAACGTCGCCTGCATATTCAGGGACCATCCCTGGCGAGTCATGAGGTTCCCTCATCATACGAATGTCTCCTGTATATCGCTATTTCCCAAACAATGACCACGATTCAAACGAGAATGGAAAAAATTAAGTAATGTGGAGGTTAATAGTAGGATGGGTCGAAAAACAAACTTTTACGAATTCGACTTCGGCCCGGGGTGGAAAATGTTGTCTGTTGTCAGTATCACCTGTGAAAAATTTCATTTCGCTCGAACAATATCTTTGGTTCCCACATCAGCGTCAACAATTCTGAAAAAGTGGCACAGTCCCTCGAGTTTAGGCAATTCCGCAAAAACACTCGCTGCGCACCTTTTTCTCGCTAAAGTGATGTAAAAACAAGGACAAGATCATAGAAGCACAATAGAAAACTTCATTTATTAAATTTCGACGTGGAAGTATTTCATTTCCAATATCTAATTTCATGCAAAAGTGTACAAGTTCATAGAATTTGCATGTAGTTCTTCGCCCTTCTTTCAGAAAATATAATTTTAGGAAGAAGACTTAGGATTCACCACGTAAAGGTGACATATCGAATCCCACCCACTCCTTGTCCAACCAACCAACCATACGGGAGCTTTGCATCTTAAAAGTTGCAAGCATAATCTTTCTTTGTTCCAAATTTTTTTATTTTAAGCCGAGAAGATATGGTATTTTTTATATAGCCGTTTCTTTCTTCCTGACCACACACTTTTTTTGAGGCCTGTGTGACAAGTTGCACGGTATGCTCTACTGCAGTGTATGGCAGACATAAGGAGGAAGGTTTTCCTTGAACTTATCCTAGGAGTAAATCGCCTCCACAATATCTTGTTCTGGAAGATCAGCCAGAGCAGGAGGAGGAGTTACGTTGCTCCAGTGAATGAGTTCTGGATAATCTTTTGCCTTGAAGTTAATTGTAGGAATAACAAAATAATATCAGCAGCTTGTCTTCTTATTTCCTGCTTGGGATCTACGAGCATTGCCATAAGTAAGTTTTCTGGATGCAGTGCAAACGTATTCGTTTGAATGCAGAGATCCGCTGCGGCTTCACGCAATTCTTTTGGTAAGAACCTGAACTCATGGATAGTTTGTCATACGTGAAAGCTACTATGATAAAACTGCCAGTTCTTTTTCTATCATGAACCATACTTTTGCGTAAACTCTCGTTATATACTCTACCAGGATTCGTAGGTTTTTGAAGGGATTCTGCTCAGACACGTATAAACGAATTATTCTATTCGCAGCAGTGAACCACCGAGCATGACAAAGTGCACCTGGATCTCTATTCGTAAGATTATCTGGAACAATGTCGCTGCAAATAGCTTGATACATTTCCAAGAGGTATTTTTTATCAGTGCTGCGACATTCTGGATCTATACCAGTTAGGTCAATTATTTTCTTAAATTTCACAACTGGTTTCTTCTCACAGGTCTTCATTTGCTTCCCTATAGGACCAGAAAATGAAGTAGGTCCTGTTGCACCACAGTCAAGGTGGATAATGAGATGCCTAAGAGGAAGTTCATTAAAATGTAAGAGACAGATTTGCCATTGAAGACTGTGACCCAAGTGTTTTTGTATGAGTGTATTAACGCCACCAATATTACCTGTATTTACAGATGTACCATCAGCACAAATAACTTTCATTTTGCTTAAATCGTATCCATTTTCATGCAGATAGCTCAAAATGCTACTGCAGATATCCACAGCTCTACCACTACTGGGTTTACGTGATCTATGTATTTGCAACCTGGTTCCGATATAAGGGATATATGTTTTTCTACCACCGATTTTCTTTTGCGAGAACCGTTTTATTTTTCGCAATAAATTGTTTCATTTTTCTTACCACCAAAGTATAGTGCAAGGAGAGATCCTTCCGAGCTTCTTTGGAGTTTAGCTGTTTCTACTCTAGTTTTTTGCCTCTCCCTTTTCAGTTTAGATGGATCTATAATGTTCTTTGTATCGCCACCTTTGATAATCCCAAGATCTTCAAGAACAGAAGAAGCAATTGCGGCGGCGGCGGCAACAATTGATATTGCGAATCGATCAGCGGTTTTTGACGTTTCTTTCAATGGTTACCGCATTTGCATGTGAGGATTTGAACGCAGCCGAGAATGCACTGCAAAGTCTGGGTCATATGTATCAGCTGTGGCTGTAACCTGCGCCTGCTCCGCTTCAATGTCAGCCGCATTTTCAACAGTGAAAACAGTAGACCTTTCCAAATTTTATCTCTTTTTCTCTTTCTCTATTAAATGAATTATCACCTCTGCTCTCTTCTGAGATCGTTCAAGCAGCTTCGTCGTATGTATATCAATTGAACCCGTTGCCATACTTGGGGGACCCCTTTGATCTAATAAAAATTGTTGCTCCCTTGTACTGGTTTATGCGTCTCACACTTACAAGTTGGTAACAACGTAAGATCGCATCGACAGGCAGCTATTTCAAAAATCGTACTTGCTTCAGATTGAAATTGTCTTACAAGGCTTTGGACAGAGTATGAATCCCTATGACCAGGTGGGTAAGCTTTTATTTTCATGTACATACTATTTAAAGTTTTAATTTTATCTTTTATCTTTTTCAGATCCATCGTGGGAATGGATACCTTGCACCACAATTCCTCAAGTCGTTTAGCAACGACATCAGCTACTTCATTCAAAGGCGGGTTTCGTTTATTTCCGTTTGCGGCCATGATCTCATAACGAACGCGGATGATGAACCTCAGCACGTCACCGGCTGTAGGGAGTACCCGCTCACTCAGCTCGGACGGGGTTCCTACTACAAAGTACTTCTGTTTTACCCTACTGTCAACAGACATCATGTATAACTGTGTTATGGATTATGTAATCTGGTAAAATGTGGAATAAAAGAAATGAAATATTAACTCTGTAAAAACTGATCCCTCACTTGTGTACAAAATGATTTACTCTATTGTTTCAAAGGCATACAGATTTCAAATGTGTTTCAAATTGAAATATTTGTTTTAGCTGATTTGTTTTATTATAAGACAGTACAAGGATCTCAAGTGGGAAAAAACATGTAAATGTTTTAAAATACACTAGCTTTTGCAGTGAATAATACAACTTGTGTGTATTTTTGTACTTGATTAGTTAATGTGAAATAAACACTTTCAAAACAAAATATAGTTAATGAAGGTTTGTTCAGTGCTTCTATGATATTGTTCGTTGCTTTACATCACGTTACGGAGAAAAAGATGCGCAGTGACTGTTTTTGCGGAATCGCTTAAGCTCGAAGGGCTGTGCCACTTTTTCAGAATTTTTGACACCATTGTGGGAACCAAAGATATTGTTGGATTGAAATGAAATTTTTCACAGGTGATACTAACAACAGACACAACATTTTACACCGGGGGCCGAAGTCGAATTCGAAAAAGTTTGTTTTTCCATCCACCCTAGTTAATAGGTTAACCCTTCGAATCACACATTTTTCCTTTTATCCAACTTAGCTGGAATTTATCACTCGAGGCTTTGTGAGATTGCTGGTTATGAATCCGAGATTACTTTTACGAAATTCAGGATGGCGGTTCCAATATGGCGGACAATAATTTAAAATATAATTCGATTGGGATAAAATTTGCCACTCGGGTGTTTTCAAGGTCACTGATTACGAATCTGACATTATTTTTACGAAATTCAAAATAGTGGATACTATATTTTTTTTGGACGGAGGGGGAAAATGCGTTAGGCACCATAGGGGGTTGAAGATGTTGTGTAACCCCCCGTGTGTCGGACTCCCTCACCTTTGATGTTAACGGCAAGGTTTACCGACTAAAACCCTAACCTCCCTTGGCCCTCCAGAATCCACGTGTGCAGTCTGCAGCAGAAAAGTGGCTCCGATATCCATCTCCTCCGCTGCAGACTGCACCGGGCCATTTCGTTTGCAACTGTAACCACTCCCTCTACCATTGGGTAAGTGGTTACAGGATCTCGTGTGACCTCAGTAGACGGAGAGATCCCAGTAGCACTGCTTTCTGCATTCGGCCTGCGATGGAATTTGCATGTTCCCGACAGGCCGGAATGCTTTTGATGTTTTGGAGGAATGTTGGTCTCATTCCTCCCAGCACTCCAATTATCAGCACGACGAGCTTGATTTTGAATCCTCGATACAGCTTGCGAATCTCGAACAGGAGTTCCTGATATTTCATCCGTTTTTCGTCCTCTTTGCTGACTATATTTGTTTCTGCTGGTGCAGAAAACTCGATGACGAAGATGGATTTGTCATCGAAGTCAACCAGGACGATGTCAGGCTTATTAGCTGATATTTGCCTGCTCGTCGGGAATGAGTAATTCCAGTATATTCGGCAAGACTCATTCCCGACTACGGATTCAATATCAGTGGGGACGTACGCCAAAACTGGGGTTGCATCAATACCATAAGTGCTGCGAAGATGGTAATACAGCACTCGAAGAGCCGCATTGTGACGTTCGATGTATGCTGAAACTGCATATATTGGACATGCTGCCAAAAGATGCATTAGTGTCTCAGCATGACATCTACACAATCTACAAAGCGTACTCTGTACCGCCTGGTGTAAGATGTTCTTGCGATACGCTAAGGTATTGATGACCCCATCCTGGCACGCGAAGATAAAACCCTCGGTCTCGGATTTCAAGCCGGCTGATCTTAAGAAGGAGAAGGTCACCTCTGCCGACAAGCCAAGTTGTTGGACATTTCGAAAGAATTGTCCATGCAACGGCTTGTCGATATGCCTTCCCTCCAACATACGGAGTTGTTCCTTCCGTATGTTACCCCTGAGACGCACTGGGCACAGATTGATGACTGATTCAGCCTCATGTGCACTACTACGTCCCACGTTGAAAACCAGACCGAGGTTTCGTGCCGCTCGTTCCGCCGCGTTGTACAAAAACGCCCCCTTCCTCCCATATTTCGGGGCAAATACAGTCGTTCCACGGAAGATCTTGGATGCAAACCTCGTTGTATACAAATCATCTTCCGTGTGCTTCGGTCAAGATCCCTTAGCTCGTCAACGTTCCACTTCAGTGCTCCAAAAGAATAGAGCATTGGTGATACGGCCAACATATTCGTGGCTGCCACCTTATTTCTCCCGGTCAATTCTGATGACCAGATCTGACGGAGAATGCGCCGGTATTTCTTAATGATGAAGGTTTTAGCAGCCTGCACATCCTGGACATGCCTTTGAGGTACGCCCAGGTATGTGTAGGCTTCGTCGGCGCTAAGGTGGCGGATGACATTTCCGTTGACGAGCTCCATATCGTTGTTATGGGAGCCTGACCTTCCTCTGTGCAAATGAACGACTGCACACTTGTCCAATCCGAATTCCATGCCGATATCTCTCGAGTATGTGAGGGCGATGTTCAGAGATCGATGTAATTGATCTTCGCCTGATGCGTATAATTTAAGATCGTCCATATAGAAAAGATGGGTGATCTTATGTACACGTTCACCAGGCGGTCCACACATGTACCCTTGAGATTTCCGGAGAGCAGCGGATAGAGGCAATAGTGAGATGCAGAAGAGCAGAGGACTCAGAGAATCTCTCTGATAGACACCTCTTTGGAATTGAACCAGTCTAGACATGGTTCGACGCTTGCCCGATGTCATGACAAAGCGTGTTTTCCAAAGAGGCATCAGGTCTTCTACAATTCTCACTATGTTTGGGTGGACATGGAGGTGTTTGAGCAACACGCTTAAAAGCTCGTGCGATGTTGAGTCATACGCCTTCATGTAATCCAGCCAGGCTATCGACAGGTTACGCTTGGAATGGACTGCGTCCTGACAAACACACCTGTCGATAAGCAAGTTGTCCTTGCAGCCGGATACACCCATTTTGCAGCCTCGTTGTTCTACTATCCGTTGCCACACCGGTTTCACGGATTTGTCTATACGTTCGTTCAAGATGTTAGTGAACAATTTGTATAACGTATTGAGACACGTGATCGGTCTATGGTTTCTCGGATCGGACAAGTCTCCCGATTTTGGGATCAGTGTCGTTCGGCTCTCCACCAGCCAGTGCGGAATGGGTTGGTCTCCATTTATATAAGAGGTGAATATTCGGGCTAGGTGTTGATGGACAGAAGTGAACTTCTTCCACCAATAGTTATTAATTCCATCCCAGCCCGGCGAGGAGAAATTCCTCGCTCCCGTGATGGCATTTTTCACCTCTAATGCACTGACGGGTGGGCAATCTTCACTTTGTTGTGTGACTTCGTCGCACAACTCGGTGAAGATTTCAATACCTGGAGTGCCTGCATTAAGCCTAGATGTTTTCTCGTAGATGCTCCCCCAGAATTCCTCAACGACTCAAGCGGCCATCGACGGAAACTCGCATGAGGCTGCGATACGATGTTTGAAAAGGTTGGAAGGATTCGTCCAAAATAATGCATTTTATCGAATTCCATCCTCCCGTCTTTGCAGCCTCTTTTTGGCATCCGCCAAAACCCGAATTTTATCCGCCAAACGTTGCTTGATGTTGAGCAACTTCAGCTTGTTCAGTGTGTGATAGTACGTCCGCAGTTGTTGTGCGAACTTCTTGACTTTTGCCGTAAATGAACGGCCAGATGTTAAATAGTCGATCACACACTGAACTCGGGAAGCGAGTCTCCGTGTCAGTCGAATCTTGCCGTTCAATTGAGACATGCGTTTTGTAATCTGCCGATTCCCCGATATTTGTGTCAGATTTCGCGGAGTCACCAGATCACTTGCAGCCTCGTAAACGGCACAATTGACCTGCAATAGGTCGCAGTCATCTGGAAGAGCATCCAGAAGTAGGCTATTTGCTCTGTCTAATTCTCGTTGTTTAGGCAAAACTTTCGTTGTCAAATTTTGCCTAAACACGAGTGTCATGCTTTCGTAATGTGGAGCATCTCTCCCAGCACCGCGTACGGGCTCAGTTGTTATTGCCCGCACATCCGGTACCGGTTGACAGCTGGGAACAACGAAACCTATCCGCAGTTGTTGTTGAGAAAAGCGATCTGCCAGTTCGGGATGCATTACTGCAAACCGACTATGCATTCGCGCCATGTAACCTCTCTGTTGCGGACAGCTCTCCTCGTAGCAGCGCATTAGATCTTGCCTGAGATCCTCCGTCCACTGAAATCGTCCGTGGACATGAGCTGTTCGTCGTCCCGGGACACCTGTTTCGGCTCCTCCACCTCGGGACAGGGCTGCATCCGAAGCAGCCCGATGGTCAGGAGCCCTGCGCGTTGCATTGCTTGTAACCGCAAATACAGGGAGTAGGGTGGTTGGCCCTACCCCCCGTTGTTATGCCTCTCTCGTTTGTCTCTTACCTCGCCATCCACTGGGGTTGGTTACCCAATCTCTGGCAAGGTTGCTAAGAGTCCAGGGCCCTCCGGCTTTAATAAGCACAGGTGGAGGTGAGAGTAGGCCACTGATTACGAATCTGACATTATTTTTACCAAATTCAAAATAGTGGATACTTTTTTTTTTTTTTTTTTTTTTTTTTTTACTTGGCCCTCCAGAATCCACGTGTGCAGTCTGCAGTAGAAAAGTGGCTCCGATATCCATCTCCTCCGCTGCAGACTGCACCGGGACATTTGTTTGCAACTGTAACCACTCCCTCTACCATTGGGTAAGTGGTTACAGGATCTCGTGTGACCTCAGTAGACGGAGAGATCCCAGTAGCACTGCTTTCTGCATTCGGCCTGCGATGGAATTTGCATGTTCTCGACAGGCCGGAATGCTTTTGATGTTTTGGAGGAAAGTTGGTCTCATTCCTCCCAGCACTCCAATTATCAGCACGACGAGCTTGATTTTGAATCCTCGATACAGCCTGCGAATCTCGAACAGGAGTTCCTGATATTTCATCCGTTTTTCGTCCTCTTTGCTGACTATATTTGTTTCTGCTGGTGCAGAAAACTCGATGACGAAGATGGATTTGTCATCGAAGTCAACAAGGACGATGTCAGGCTTATTGGCTGATATTTGCCTGCTCTTCGGGAATGAGTAATTCCAGTATATTCGGCAAGACTCATTCCCGACTACGGATTCAATATCAGTGGGGACGTACGGCAAAACTGGGGTTGCATAAATAGCATAAGTGCTGCGAAGATGGTAATACAGCACTCGAAGAGCCGCATTGTGACGTTCGATGTATGCTGAAACTGCATATATTGGACATGCTGCCAAAAGATGCATTAGTGTCTCAGCATGACATCTACACAATCTACAAAGCGTACTCTGTACCGCCTGGTGTAAGATGTTCTGGCGGTACGCTAAAGTATTGATGACCCCATCCTGGCACGCGAAGATAAAACCCTCGGTCTCGGATTTCAAGCCGGCTGATCTTAAGAAGGAGAAGGTCATCTCTGCCGACAAGCCAAGTTGTTGGACATTTCGAAAGAATTGTCCATGCAACGGCTTGTCGATATGCCTTCCCTCCAACATACGGAGTTGTTCCTTCCGTATGTTAGCCCTGAGACGCACTGGGCACAGATTGATGACTGATTCAGCCTCCTGTGCACCACTACGTCCCACGTTGAAAACCAGACCGAGGTTTCGCGCCGGTCGTTCCGCCGCGTTGTACAAAAACGCCCCCTTCCCCTGAATTTCATGCTGATGTACTAGCATCATCAGGGGATCCTCCGTTCGATTAATCACGTCGCAAGCTGTTTCGAGGACCAATCGGTCATGCATACACTCCAGGCTTAAAAGGCCACGACCTCCCATATTTCGGGGCAAATACAGTCGTTCCACGGAAGATCTTGGATGCAAACTGCGTTGCATACAAATCATCTTCCGTGTGCTTCGGTTAAGATCCCTTAGCTCGTCAACATTCCACATCAGTGCTCCAAAAGAATAGAGCACTGGTGATACGGCCAACATATTCGTGGCTGCCACCTTATTTCTCCCGGTCAATTCTGATGACCAGATCTGACGGAGAATGCGCCGGTATTTCTTAATGATGGTGGTTTTAGCAGCCTGCACATCCTGGACATGCCTTTGAGGTACGCCCAGGTATGTGTAGGCTTCTTCGGCGCTAAGGTGGCGGATGACATTTCCGTTGACGAGCTCCATATCGTTGTTATGGGAGCCTGACCTTCCTCGGTGCAAATGAACGACTGCACACTTGCCCAATCCGAATTCCATACCGATATCTCTCGAGTATGTGAGGGCGATGTTCAGAGATCGATGTAATTGATCTTCGCCTGATGCGTATAATTTAAGATCATCCATATAGAAAAGATGGGTGATCTTATGTACACGTTCACCAGGCGGTCCACACATGTACCCTTGAGATTTCCGGAGAACAACGGATAGAGGCAATAGTGAGATGCAGAAGAGCAGAGGACTCAGAGAATCTCCCTGATAGACACCTCTTTGGAATTGAACCAGTCTAGACATGGTTCGACGCTTGCCCGATGTCATGACAAAGCGTGTTTTCCAAAGAGGCATCAGGTCTTCTACAATTCTCACTATGTTTGGGTGGACATGAAGGCGTTTGAGCAACAAGCTTAAAAGCTCGTGCGATGTTGAGTCATACGCCTTCATGTAATCCAGCCAGGCTATCGACAGGTTACGCTTGTACTGGACTGCGTCCTGACAAACACACCTGTCGATAAGCAAGTTGTCCTTGCAGCCGGATACACCCATTTTGCAGCCTCGTTGTTCTACTATCCGTTGCACACCGCTTTCACGGATTTCTCAATACGTTCGTTCAAGATGTTAGTGAACAATTTGTATAACGTATTGAGACACGTGATCGGTCTATGGTTTCTCGGATTGGACAAGTCTCCCGATTTTGGGATCAGTGTCGTTCGGCCCTCCACCAGCCAGTGCGGAATGGGTTGGTCTCCATTTATATAAGAGGTGAATATTCGGGCTAGGTGTTGATGGACAGAAGTGAACTTCTTCCACCAATAGTTGTTAATTCCATCCCAGCCCGGCGAGGAGAAATTCTTCGCTCCTGTGATGGCATTTTTCACCTCTAATGCACTGACGGGTGGGCAATCTTCACTTTGTTGTGTGACTTCGTCGCACAACTCGGTGAAGATTTCAATACCTGGAGTGTCTGCATTAAGCCTAGATGTTTTCTCGTAGATGCTCCCCCAGAATTCCTCAACTGCGGTTATCGACGGAAACTCGCTTGAGGCTGCGATACGATGTTTGAAGAGGTTGGAAGGATTCGTCCAAAATATTGCATTTTGTCGAATTCCATCCTCCCGTCTTTGCAGCCTCTTTTTGGCATCCGCCAAAACCCGAATTTTATCAGCCAAACGTTGCTTGATGTTGAGCAACTTCAGCTTGTTCAGTGTGTGATAGTACGTCCGCAGTTGTTGTGCGAACTTCTTGACTTTAGCCGTAAATGAACGGCCAGATGTTAAATAGTCGATCACACACTGAATTCGGGAAGCGAGTTTCCGTGTCAGTCGAATCTTGCCGTTCAATTGAGACATGCGTTTTGTAATCTGCCGACTCCCCGATATCTGTACCAGATTTCGCGGAATCACCAGATCACTTGCAGCCTCGTAAACGGCACAATTGACTTGCCACAGGTCGCAGTCATCTGGAAGAGCATCTAGAAGTAAGCTATTTGCTCTGTCTATTTCTCGTTGCTTAGGCAAAACTTTCGTTGTTAAATTCTGCCTAAACACGAGTGTCGTGCTTTCATAATGTGGAGCATCTCTCCCAGCACCGCGTACGGGCTCAGTTGTTATTGCCCGCACATCCGGTACCGGTTGACAGCTGGGAACAACGAAACCTGTCCGCCTCAGATAGGCCACATAATCTCTCAGTTGTTGTTGAGAAAAGCGATCTGCCAGTTCGGGATGCATTACTGTAAACCGACTGTGCATTCGCGCCATGTAGCCTCTCTGTTGCGGACAGCTCTCCTCGTAGCAGTGCATTAGATCTTGCCTGAGATCCTCCGTCCACTGAAATCGTCCGTGGGCATGTTGGGGTTGTTGTCCCGGGACACCCGTTTCGGCCCCTCCACCTCGGGACTGGGCTGCATCCGAAGCAGCCCGATGGTCAGGAGCCCTGCGCGTTGCATTTCTTGTAACCGCATGTACAGGGAGTAGGGTGGTTGGCCCTACCCCCCATTGTTATGCCTCTCTCGTTTGTCTCTTACCTCGCCATCCACTGGGGTTGGTTACCCAATCTCTGGCAAGGTTGCTAAGAGTCCAGGGCCCACCGGCTTTAATAAGCACACGTGGAGGTGAGAGTAGGCCATTTGGGAAGATAGGCTAAGATGCGGCTTTTTGCATAGCCGCATTGTGTTACGCATCATTCCCTTTGGGCCCCGATTATTATTATTATTATTATATGGCGGACAATGATTTTAGAAATGCCTCCGTTTTGAAAAAAAAAACTCGGGGGCTTATTTGTTATAACTGGTCCCTGGTCGTGGATCGGCGGTTAACGCACTGGACTACGAAGTCGTAGGTCGGAGTTCGATCCCCGTCTGGTGAACAATTTTTCGATTTCGTTTTCAAGCAGCAGCTCGCTGTTGGTAAGACGAGCCACGTTGTTTGTGTTTACGTTTCGAAATTATTGTTTATCTGGTGGAAATCGACTCATAACCGCTGCTGTACTTGGTGTAGGTTTCTGCAGTCCTACATTTCATACACAAATCTGAAGTATGGCGCCATCTTTCTAAGTCGATCTGCAGCTCTCGCAAAATCATAGTAAATAATATGTCGACAATTAAGTAAAAAGTTAATTAATAAACTAAAAAAAAAATAACTGAACGATATGATAAGAAATTATTTTAAGATATGATTTTTATAGATTTTTTCATGAGATTCGAATCCAGTCGTCCATTTTTAAATTTATTTTGTTGATTTATTATAATTGAACAATAAGTTTTTTTTTTTAATTTTTATTTGTTATAACTGAATGAAAATTTGTATCTTTTCTGCCGGTTACAACAAATAAACAAAGTAAAGCATGCAACGAAAAATTAAATCCGTAAAAATTTTAAGTCCGTCCGTCTCCTACAGTTTTTTATAAAACTCACTGTGGCTCCATACGGCTAAAAGAGCTTAGAAAGTGTGTAGTCTCTATTCCTGTCGAGTGGTGGATCCGCTACTAAATCCTGATCTTTGCGATTTTCCTGTTATTCTCGTCATAGAGATGCAATTGTGAAATTCTTAAAGTTTCGTTAAAATTGAGGCATTCGTAAAATTTTTGTCCGCCATATTGGATCAGCCGTTGTGAATTTGGTAAAGCTAACGACAGATTCATAATCAGCGACCCGGAATACCATCGAGTAACAAATTTTGTGCAAATGGAGGGAGGCATTTTTGTCCACCAAATTGGATCCGCCATTTTTAATTTGGTAAATCTAACACCACATTAGCAATCAGCGATCACAGAAACATTGCCGTACTAAATTTCGAGTCATTAGCTTTAAAAATATCGTCAATAATGAATATTTCCATATTTGTTTATTTATGTAGCCAAAACAATAAGCAATGGTGTCTTCACCAAACTCAAAGGGTTAAACTAGTGTCTCTAATTTCATATTCGTACAGCTCAGCTCGATGTTCTTTCTGTTAAAAGTAATCTTTTTACATTACTAATACTGAAGTTGTTTTTAAACAACTATTATCTTGAATTGTGATGAGGGAGACAAAAAAGCATAAATGTCCGTTATTTCTTCATGTATTGCAGTAAACGGCTGTAAATGCCCCAGATACAAAATATATACAGTAATAAGTCGCTCATAAAATACAATATGTGGCATTCCATGTAAAAAGAGCCGCTTTTTTGGACGTATTTTTTAATTTTTATACTCATCACATGTTGTCATTCAGGCATATAAATATTGACTGTTGGTGATACAAACAATTTTTAATACTCCATATAAAAATTTTGATGAATATCTTGGTGAAAAAACGTTTTGAAAATTTACATTTTCATTTTAACACTGTTGGCCGGTGAAGCGCAATTTAACAAAATTACAGAAAATTATTATAACTTTCGAAGAAAGTAATGATATTGAAAAAAACATTCGATGGAAATATTTAATGCATTAAAAATTGCTTTAAAAACAAATATCGAAAAAGAAGGCCCCTGAATAGCATGTAGACGCCTATAAATCAGAGGCCTTCTACATGCAAAATTTAACTGTGCATAACTTTGTCAATTGTTATCGTACGGGAACGATTTTTTTTTCATTTTAAATGGAATTCAATGGTCTTTTATATAAGGCTATGTACGTAACTGTGTTTAGATTATTCAGTTAGGAAAAACTTGAAAACATCTCTCTTGAAAAGTAAATTTCCGCTTTGACGAGGTCATTTTCGGTATTTTTACTAACCCTCTTGTGCGCAGACCCGAATATATACGTCTAAACTAAGTTGTTTCCGTATGCGCCAGCACGTATATTTACGTCCAAACATTTCTGTCTCTAGCATTTCACCGACATAACTTTAAACTTTGAAATAATTTTTAAATGAAAGTTTGAGGTTGGGAGGTTATCGTACACATGTTATATTGTGCCATTTTGAATATTTATTAATTTATTGTATTGTATTGTATTGTATTGTATTTATTTCAACAAACGGGTATTATAATGCCCAATAGTTACAAACATAATAATTTGTTCGGTACATGGTATTTATATAAATAATTCAAAAAGATGAAATCGGGCTACAGAAAAAATGTGCGCATTTTGGAAACTACTTTTCCGGCGAAAACTCGTGCGCAGGAAGATTAATATAGTGAAATATACACATATGTAAATTTTAATTGAATATGAATACATATCGCAAGTGATACTATAACTTAAGTGATAAACAGACAAAATTAAGTGATGCTAAAGTATTTGAAACCTACATATCAAAGCTCGCACATATTATGCATTATTATCGAAAAAACGTTCGGTACGCTGTAAAATTTACAAGGCAATGTCGAGTATAAAAGTCTATAAACAAATCCAGAAACCTTTTGTTTAAAATAAATTTAAAGAAAAATATTGTCCTCTGAAAATGTTCAATAGGTACTTCGAATTATTTTTTAATCATTTTTCTCAATAATCACCGACAGTCACGGATGTTCAAGCTCATTAAATTAACGAGTCTTCAGATTACAAACGGGCGACCAATTCTAACTCCGCAAGATTTATACGATTGGGCCAAACTGACACTTCGCATCTCTGATGTTTTCTTTGTTTCAAAAGTAGACCATGATACGTTCAAACAAAACTTGGCAAGTAGATATTCTCAAGCAAAACCATTTCATTAACGTGCAAAATGCATAGTTTCATTCCGATTTCTGGGAAAAAAGAGCTCACGAGTAAATCGTTTTCAAATGCTTCCACTCATTTCACTTTTCCGCCAAATAAAGCCTTGAAAAAAGTAAAAAAAAAATATACGATACAAGATACAGGCAAAACCGCAAGAAGAAAGAAAGACGAAAAATAAAGTTACCAAGAAGAAGAAAATTGTGAAAAATAATGACAACAATACAAGAACAAGAATAGTTCTTGAAACACACAAGCGCGCGCGCACAATCTTGCAAACAGGTGACGGCAAGGGGAACCATCTAAGCAAAGCACCCCAAAGACATGTAAATTTGATTATGCGACCTACGTGGGGTACATGTTGGATGACGCTAACGACAGCGGTATACAGAATGGCGACCTTTTATTTATAGATTAATGCGAGCGGTATAAAAAACAAAGAACTTTTAACATTGATTTCAATTGATTTTAATTACTTCGACCCAGACTAAGTCTGGACGAAGTATTGAATTTGGTCACTTCGGGCAAAAAAATTACCCTATAGTTTTTCATCAAATGTCGACGTTTCAGACCCTAAGGAACCCAAAGCAACAATAAAAAAATTGGTGTATGTTAGGTTGTACGTCCGTCCTTCCGTCCGTGGGCAAAATTTTGTATACGCGATATCTCGCGACTGGCAGGACGAATTTAAAAAGTACAAACGGATTTGGGTTTCTCTTGGCCAAACTTAGATCTGATTAGTTTTTGGAGACAATGCATACTAGATTATGAGGAGGTTTAACAAAAAAACGCTCAAAAACACGTTTTTCCATTTTTTAACAAAAAATACAAATCGTACAAAAAAATGTTTTAAACAAAAAATATAGAACATCGAATTCTCTACAAAAAAGGTTTGATTCATTTCTTCGTAAAATCAACGATAATGCCGTAAAAAGCAAATTAACATAAATTGTACATACACATATACAATGCATATGTATGTATATTATATACATTACATGAAAAACAGAGACACAGAGGAAGCAGGTGAGTGAGGCGGGTATCAGGGGGGGGGGGGGCTAACTTAAAAAATTTGATTAAATTTTATTTTAGTATAAAAATTTCATTAATTTTTGTTTTTTTAAGCATCAGTGTGAACAAGACGTGCTCAATTATCAGTGCTTCGGCTGATCTGCAGTCGGGGTCGAAGTTTTGAAAATGCTCATTTTCAATTTTAATATATGGTGAATATGCCAATGAATGGACGACTACCAATGAATGGACGATTTTCTACATATTTCTATTTCTTATGAATGTATGATGCACAACATGCAACAAAATACATATTTTTATGTTCTTTGAAAATTCAAAACAATATTTACATTACTATTGATCTTCCAGTGTTTATTATTTTGTAAAATCAAAGAAAAGTTTTAAAGCCGTCCAAAACTGGTACTGAAAACGTCCCATTTGATTTAACCCGTCTATTCATTGGGGTTTAGCGGATTTTTTTACAAACGTATGACGACGAGGTTAATAATTAAATAAAATCAAAGGTTGAACTACACGGTCATAGAGAGCAGAGTCTAACGATTCTAATAGTGGTATCATAATTAAATTTTCATTAAAGAATTCAAACGTTACAATCGATCAAAGTGTGAAAAATGGTTAACCGTCCATTTATTGGCATATTCACCCTATTTAAGGAACAAGATATTGTTACAATGTATGTGTACACGGGACGAAATTTCGTGTTCCTACAGCTCCACGAAACGCGATAAGTTTCGAGGCCCTGTGGCTCGATGCTTACCGAGAGCACACGTCGCCAAATTAGAGTGTAGAGTACTCCCCAGCGGTGTCGCTGATGCTCCACTGTATGCCGAGACCGATTATCTCCGAGTGGAGTTCTGAGAGCTCTACTATAGAGAAAATATGGAGTCCGCTAAAGCGAACAGTCGAGCGGACGTTATCCCAGTATCGAGTTATTCGCGCTGTGTACATATATATAATCGCCCTGTGACGCGCCTCGTGCATTTGAAGCTAATATATATATATATATATATATATATATATATATATATATATATATATATATATATATGTATATATTAGTAAATCTATAGGTTATGTTCGCTCTCGTATACAGTATAGAACCTCGGGACTTCCAAAGTGACGCAAACCAGCATATACATCACAGAATTTTTAAATAAATTGTTTAATTTATAACAATCTTATTAGGGATTCACCACCGATGAAAGATTTCAGATCTAAAACCTTGTTTCCATGAGAGTTTTGATTGGAAAAAACATTGTTTTGATTGGAATTTCACCACCGCCGGTGGAACATTTCAGATCTAAAATCTTATTTCGATGAGAATTTCACCATCGATGAAAGATTTCAGATCTAAAATCTTATTTCGACTTGATTTTCACCACCGTTGGAACATTTCAGATCTAAAATTTGTTTCGATGAAAGTTTCACCATCAATGAAAGATTTCAGATCAAAAACATTGTTTTGATTGGAATTTCACCACCGGTGGAACATTTCAGATCTAAAATCTTGTTTCGATGAGAATTTCACCATCGATGAAAGATTTCAGACCTACAATCTTATTTCGACTTGATTTTCACCACCATTGGAACATTTCAGATCTAAAACTTTGTTTCGATGAGAATTTCACCATCGATGAAAGATTTCATCGATGTCTGATTGAATCAAGTTCCCATTACTGACTGTGTACCAATTACTGACTGTGTACCTGACCATGTACTAATAGTTTATCATGTACTGACTATGTACCAGTGACTAACCATGTACCTATTACTGACAAAGTACCTATTTCTAATCATGTCATAATCAATGACGATGTAACAACTATGACTATGTGCCTATTACTGTTTGTGTACTATAAATACTAACCATGCTCCCATTACTGACCACGTTCCATTTATTGACCGTGAACCTATTGTCGCTGAATCCTAAACTGTGGTAAAAATTGTAAAATTCAAAATGCGCGGTGGCCCAGAAGAAAGAAAAACATACAAAAAATTTAAAAGTAGTTAAATTCGCCTAAAATTGCATATTGATGAGTTTTGGGGGGTTGAATCATAATCTCTGGTCGAAATTGCAACATTCAAAATGCATGCTGGGATAGAAAAGAAAAAAAAGTCCCAACAATTTTTAAAAATAGTTAAATCTGGATGAAATTGCACAATTAAGGATTTTTAGGTCATTGAATGATAATCTGTGTTCAAAAATTCAAAATGCGCGGTGGGCCATAAGAGAAAAAAAGTACCAAACATTAAAAAGACTGAAATTGCATAATTATAATTTTTGGGGTTAATGAATATTATAATGTGATAAAAATTGACAAATTAAAAATGTACTATGGATCAGAGGAAATACTATATCAAAAATTCAAGAAGTATTTAAATTCGGCTGAAATTTCGTGCGTGGAGAAATGTTCCTTATTGTGAGATCTATTTTCTTCTTTTCCTTCAAGAAACATGTTCATACATTATAAACATACTTGTGGCAAATTATTTTTTTCATCATTTTTTTAGATTGTTGAATCATAGTTTTTAAAATGTAGTGAAAAATATCCTTGTATCATTTTTTTTTGTGCTACAATTATATTAGATTGCATACCGTTTTTTAGTAACGTGATAAATTCAAATATTTTGTACTTTATAAAATAATTATTAATTTTTAAAAAGATGTTCAATATAAAAAAAAGTTATTAATGCTGTTTCTTTTTTAATGAAGTAAATTTTGAAAATACGAATAAAAATTTGCCTTTTTCATACAGCCTTTGGAAATAGTACTTTTCGATACAAGGGTGTAAAAGTTTTTTCTAACGGTTGTGCGAGTTGCGGCCCGAGCCGAAGGCGAGCGTGCGGAAAGTGCCCTTAAAAATAAAAAAAATCACTTTATGCATCACTTTACGCACGCTGTAATAAAATGAATTTTATTACATCGATTTTCAAGAATATCATCATCTATATATATGAACTTTTTCATTTTACTGCAACAAATTAATTAAAATAAACTGTTAGGAAACAAGTTTTAAAAAATGGCATTCGATATACATACGAGTAACTTTACCGTGATAGGTTGTTATTTTTATAAGGAAAAAGGAGAAAACGAATAATAAAAACGAATAAAACACGGTTTTTTATATGACGCACAATGTTAATTGTACGTATATGTTTTTATATATGTGCATAATGAGATGGCATACTCGCAGTGTATCATTACGCGCAGCGCTGCTAGTGGCTCCAAGTGGAATCTTATTCACTCTGCGCATCGAGCATGGAGCATGCAAGTCGGCAGGTCTCGATCTGTTATCGAGTCGTACTTTTACCAAGGTGGAGTTCTGAGAGCTCCACGACCGAGACATCGCAACCGCATAGATATAGGACGAATCGAGCTATCGACGCTCGCCTACCGATAGAGCTGTAGGAACACGAAATTTCGTCCCGTGTAGAAACTACTCGAACCTAACGATGCTAGAACTACCCTCTGCCGCCTTCTTTCCTGGCAGTGTTAAAATGGGAATATTCCCGGAAGCATCAGCCTTTCGTCAGGGAACTCCAATACGAATTTAGCCAAAATTGTAGGCACCCGGGTCGAAGGCATCTAGTTTTATTCTATGTATTCTTGGAAATGTCGCCTGCAAAATACAGTAAGCTAGCACGCTTTGAAATGATGGTTTCAAATGGTTTCACGTTAGTATCACTTAATTTTGTCTGATTATCACTTAAGTTATAGTATAACTTGCGTTATGTATTCATATTGAATTAATGTATATTTCACTATATTAATAAAAATACCGAAAATGACTTCAAAGTGGAAATTTACTTGCCTAATGTTTTCAAATTTTCTCTAACTGAATAATCTGAATACAGCTACGTACATAGCCTTATGTTAAAGAGTATTGAATTCCGTTTAAAATGAAAAAAATCGTTCCCGTACGATAATAATTGACGAAGTTATGCGCAGTTAAATTTTGCATATAGATGGTCCCTGATGTATAGGCGTCGACGTGCTATTAGGGGCCTTCTTTTTCGACCGTTGTTTATAAAGCAATTTTTAATGCATTAAACTTTTCCATCCCATGTTGTTTCAATATCACCACTTTCGTAAGTTATGATAATTTTCTGTAATTTTTTTAACTTCCGCTTGACCGGCCAAACGTGTTAAAATGAAAATTTTTCCGGAAGAGAATTAACCTAAAAGTAGGATAATGAAAACAAACATTGGATTTGAAAGCTCTCTCTAATAATATACGAGCGCTATAAGCGGAATATGGCATTAAACACCACGTGAATTGAATTCTAAGATCTAGGGATTTTATCTGATCCGTGAAAATCTTACATATGTTAATCGCATCGTTCAGTTTATGCACCGAATCAAAGTTGGAAAATAAAATTTAGTAGATATATCGTGATAATTATGGTAAAAATATGTAATGGACGATATGTTTTATAAGAGAGAAAAAGTAAAAATTTCCGTAGAACTGGTACAAGACGCGCCACACGTAGTGTAGGGAATCCAAATAGGAGAGGCGTATAGCAAACCCTCTTGTGTGTATATATATATAGTAGTAGAAGTATCGCTGAAAATTTTAATCCATCTTATCACAAAACCAAGGGCCTTAAAGGCCTTAAACGCTATAACATTTAAATGCAATTGAAACGATAATGTCTTGTCAGTTATGATACCTCGATCCTTAATAGAATAGTTGTTGGTTACTTATAAAATAATTATAAGGAACATGTGCTGCAGTTCAGTAAAAGCTAATAAGGAAATTACATTTTTAATATTTAATTGTAAACAATTTTGTGTTGTTCCCACTTCAGAAGGTTATAGAGTTTATTTTATTGTTATATTATAAATATTTTTAGCCCTTCCGTATGAACAAGATGTTGTGCAAATTCGAAGTTAGTGCCTATGTCGTTAATAAATAAAAATTAAGAATAAAAAAGGGCCTAGATGAGAACCTTGTGGTACTTCCTATGCCACCAGTTACGTTTTAAAAAAATATATTTATTATTGTGACTGCTTTTGAATGTAACTTTTATATAAATTTATGCCTCCTAGAATAGTGATTATCTCTTACGAATGCTTTATTTCGATAAAGATGTAATATTTTGTTCATATTTTTGAATATCACCAAAAAGTTTTATAATGTTAGTTAATTTCAACATGAATTCATGGGGCCTAATGGAGTTAAAGGACCCCGCAGGAAATCATAGGGAAATGGCTCTCAGTCGAATGTCCTGAAATTGGGGCAAATGATAGTTCATATAATGTAGATCAAAAGTGTCCATAGGCCCGAAGTCCCTAGATGGCTAGTTTTTGAGTTACGGCCACTTGAAACTACCAATTTTCTCAAATTTCAGAATGGTGATCCTCGACTCTTCGGTCGAGCGCACCTTATTCTCAGTGAAGTATGGTCAAGGATATATATATAAGATATATAATCTGTCATTATATGTAATGTATATATACAACTGTTTTAAGTTATATATAGTTACATGCAATTGACATATATATATATAATTGGTATATAATTACATAATAATTAGTATGTTAATAAAATATACAGACTTTTATTTACCTATTGTTACAACTATACGCTAAAATTGTATATAACTATATATAACTTAAAACAGTTGTATATACATCACATATAATGACAGATTATATATCTTATATATATCCTTGACCATACTGCACTGAGCATAAGGTGCGCTCGACCGAAGAGTCGAGGATCACCATTCTGCAATTTGCGAAAATTGGCAGTTTCAAGTGGCTGTAACTCAAAAACTAACCATCTAGGGACTTCGGGCCTATGGACACTTTTGATCTACATTATATGAACTATCATTTGCCCCAATTTCAGGACATTCGACTGAGAGCCATTTCCCTATGATTTCCTGCGGGGTTCTTTATAGAATATTTATTTATAATTTGTTGCCAATTTAGTGGGTACCAATTTAGTCCAATGAACTGCAAATATTGGTTAAAGATTAAAAATCAGTACTCTTTACATTTTTCTGTTTCTGTATCGAAAACACTCCATAAGCCAAAAGTGCATTCATATTAAATTTAAAGGTAATAGGATATCCGTAACCAATGGATGGATATGCAATATAAACAATAAAGGTTTAAAATGCTCATTGATGATTTGTGATAAAAAATTGCGCTGTGGCGGCCTTTCATTTGCGGCTAATCTGTTATCATAAGACTGCAGCTTTTCATGACTTTTTTGTGGGGAATTTATGCTCTAAAAAATGTTAAACCCATTTTTTATATAAATATTTCGATACGGAAGCATAAACGTATAAAAAATGCTGATTTTTTATACTTTTAACATCTGCAGTCCATTTGAATAAATAATTAGTCGCTAAATTATCTGGAAATTATAAAAAATATACATAAAGTTTACCTATTAATAAAAATCTTGTGTTTTTTATTTCGAATTTCAGTCGCCATTTTAAGTTAGTTGAAGTCCACTCAGCATAGGCGTAACTAAGGAGGGGGGCAAGAGAGGCCGTCAGCTACAATGAATAAAAAATCTAAAAATAGTGTTAAAAAATTATGAAACGTAAAAATAAAAAAAAATAAAAAAATGAAAAAGTAAAAAAAAGTAATGAGGGCATGAAAACAGAACATTAATTATTGCGATGCTTTGTGGCAGTCTCAACCCTGCATAAACGCAGAGCTTTTTTATAAAATTAAACTTGTTATTAATTAATTCATCAAATTTAGGAAATTATCCCCTCTCCTAGCATAACAAAAATGTCCGGTCGAGCATATTTTCGCCTCTCCAATGTATTTCCCCAAGTTACGCCTATGCCGCTCAGTAAGTACTACTTCCGACAGGTGCGGTAGAATTTACTTACAATTTTTCGTCATGCATGTCTGTTCATTCCAATGCATTTTACATTGCTGGGAATTCAGCATGTGTTGTTTTGATAAGATAGTAAGATTCGCAATGTTTTTGGTTACGGTTATACGATTTTCGTATATACATTCACAAGCACCTGACGTTTGCCTTCTGCCTCTTCTCTGTTCAGATCATATCTTCGAGGTTACGGTCTTTACATGCTCATTACCAACTCAACTCGACTGGAATCCTTTCGAAACATTTATGTATATATTCTTTTATTTAATTTATATATCTGTTCATTTTATTTAATAAAACCGCCGATGAGATGTTTAGTATTCTAGGTTTAATAAAGAACTGTCACATTACAGATAATAAAAATATAACTTTAAGACAAACTGACTATCAAAACAAAAGGAAAAAAGAGGTTTGATTTAAAGCGCGGAATTCCAAATTACGAATGTAATTATATAATTAATTTACCTTACTCTTAAAAAAATAGAACTGTATATTTTATTGATACCTGTTTGTTGAGAATGAAGTTCGTATAGTTAAAATTTAAAAAAATTCATCTAATGTGTAACCAACTTCGCCAGTTTCTTAACCTACCGTCAAAAATAAAGAAAAGAGAATAGTTAGGGAAAATCGCTACCACGTATAAACCCTAACTAACGGTATTACATTCTAAGAGTTAAATATAAATTTTGAAATTTTATAATCTTCTTTGCTGGTACTCGTACATCATGGAACATCTAAACAAAAAGAAAATAGCTGCAGAAACCATACATAATATATTTTACAATTTCTGTATAAACATAATTATTTGTAATTGAGTAAGTTCAAAATAACCAAAATAATTAATGACATTTAAATAAATCAATTAGTTCTCGAGTCTTGTATGATTTCAATCATTTAAAGTAAACTCTTTGATATAAGTTATAGTATAATCTCTATTAAAATATTCATAATGATAAAAGTAAGTAAATCATAGTGTTTAATTATTCTCTTTGTTATACTTAAAGTGAACCAATTCATCACGTAATTTGAACTTCTTTAGTTCAAGGTTCCAAGAACCCTCTAAAACAATCTAAAATTCAAATTGTAACGAGATTTCTAAGGTTACACCTGAACCCTCCCAGAATTCTGAGTTATGAAAAATGATGATTAATCACCAAATAATATCAAAGTCAATGAATGTTTATAATTTAATTTAGTATTATTTTTAGTGACTAAACGTTTTATATAACCTAATGAAAAGTAAATAAAATTATTCTAGAAAATTTGCTAAACATTTAGCATGAACAACTTTATATTTCCAAGAAGATTCCTTCTTAATTAGGATAACTATACATCTTTTAGTTTTGTCTTACCTACATATGGACTATCCCAATCACATTATAGTATTGGAGATTTACCTTTAACTCTTTGGAGGATAAAGAGCCAAACTTTTCGTCCTACTTCAAAACAATGTTTTACTGATTTTAAATCAAATCTTCGTTTTAATTTATTTGATTTAGATACTAAAATATTGCTCATAGTTTTATAAATTAAATTAAGTTTATTTTTAAGATTGTTAACATATTCGGATAAGAAAATAGATGAATTATCATTCGGAATTTCGGTTCGTGTTAAATTTATTGGAAGTTTCCAATTTACAACCCCAGTTTATTGCTGGGGTGAAAACAGAGGCGGTATGAGCTGATGCTAATAAGAATAAAGGGATCCATTTTTCGCAATACTTTTGATGGAATGAGACGAGTTTAGAAAGATATTCTAAAATAGTTCTATTTCGGCGTTCATCTTGTCCATTCGATTGTGGCCGAAGAGGAGTAGTTCGAGTTTTATGAATCTCCAATAACTTTAAAGTTTCTTACAAAATTGCAGATTCCAATTCTCGACCTTGATCAGAATCAATTCCTAAAGGTATTCCAAAACGAGAAAATACTTGAGAAACTAATGCTTCAGAAATGGTAGGAGATTGATGACTAAAACAGGGATCGCTTCGGGCTACTTTGTATAATAATCTGTTAGCAGAAAGGGTTTTTTGGTAAAGGACCAAGAATATCTATAGCTATTCTTTCAAAAGGTTGATTAACATTGAAAAGTTTTAATTCAGCTATATGTTTTGAATGTGGCCCATTTTTGGAAAAACAAATTAAACATTATTTCAATAAAGTTTAGAGATTCCCATTTTTTATAAAGAATATCATTTTTAATTTCTAGGGAATTCCAATAAAATAAATAAGACTTTAATTTTGAATCGAAATTAGCAATTGAGTTCCAATCAGAAATAGAATTTTGAGTTTTATTATTAATGAAATTTTTAATTACGGGATCATTGTTTTGCAGTTGTATCCAGTTATATTTATTGTCAATAGTACACATAGTTTGCAGACTAATTTAATTGATTCCAATCTTTTTGATTAATTTTAGTGCATTTCTTATAATCACAAGGACGCCTAGAAAGAATTTGCATTAGTGTGTTGAGAACCAGGGCGATGTTTAATGGTAAAATCTTATTGAAAAAGAATCTCTAACCAGCTGGCTATTTGACTTTTGGGATTTTTAAAAGAAAGTAACCAAGTTAGTGCATCGCAAACTGTTCTAATTGTGAATCGTCTACCTCATTTGAAATGTTCAACTGATTTAATAATAGCTAAAAGTTCTTTCCTAGTAACGCAGTAAATTCTTTCAGCATTATTTAAGGTTTTACTGAAATATGCGTTAACATTTTCGTTGGAGATTTGTGGATTATTATTATCTTTAGAATCTGTTTGTGAGAGAATCGCTCCAATACCATAATTAGAGTCATCAGTGTCTGAAATAAATGGGAGGTCGTAATTTTGTTAGGATAAAATGAGGGTGCTAGTTAACACTGACTTAAGATGAGAAAATAAATGTTCAGTTGTAGAACTCCAAAGAAATTTTACTTTATTATTGGTAAGATAATATAAAAGTTTAGTAATTGCGGCGAAATCTTTAATGAATTTTCGATAATAAGAACATAATCCTAAAAATCAACGTAAATTCTTTTTATTTGAAGGAGTTGGCTATAATTCTCAATTGTGGATGTTTTATTTGTGTCACTTCTAATTCCACTTTTCGAAACTATATGTCCTAAGAATAAAACTAATTTTGAAAGAAAGAGCATTTTTTTAAATTAATTTTGAGGTTTGAATCTAATAATTTTTTAATTACTAATTTTAAATTTTTTAAATGTTGACCGTAGGATTTACTAAATATAATTATATCATCTAGGTAAACTACACAAATTTTTGGTGAATTCAATCCTTCAAAATATTATTCATTAATCAGACAAAAGTGACAGGTGCACTGCATAAACCAAAAGCGAGAATATTGAATCAGAAAAAGTTCAGAACATACATACACAGAACAGGAATTAGCGAGAGTATCGGAAAGATCATCTGTTCGTGGTCACGAACATTGACAGATCATTGGGATAGAATCCTTTTTTTGTCACATTATTTAGTTGCGCGTAATCTACACAGAAATGTAAAGAACCATATTTGTTTTTGGAATCAGAACTACTGGGGTAGGCCAAGGACTTGAACTAGGTTCAATAACTTTTTGAATTTTCATTTTTTCTAAAGCTTCGTAGGCTTTAGTTCTCTAGTTAAAGGGGATTCTACGTGGGGCTTGTTTAATAGGGTTTGAACTGTCTGTATTATATATATATAATATACCAGCTGCACAGTGAATGGTAACACCTGTCTGGCAAGGTGTCTTTGAAATGAAATCGTAAAGATATACAATAATTTCTCATAAAATTAAATGATTTCGGAGACTGCTTACTAAGTCGACCAGCCTTGAAATACCTAAGTAGAAAAGTTGCATATAGATTATATTGACGAATCGGACATGTATAATTGGTACATAATTGGTTTATAAAATATATATAAATTATATCATTTTAATCTAATATATGATATTTATACAATCTGTGTATAATGTTTCTATACATTATCAAAAATCATAATATCAAGGGATTAATCGGAGCTCTGCAGAGAAATGTGACATAACAATATAACCCAACCAAACAGCCGCAAGAAAAAGAATTGAAAAGGAAAATTCAACTGAAAATGAAAGGATTCGGAATCAATTCATGTCGAGGTTGGTTAATTATTATTATCAACAGGAGTAGAAACTCCCTCAGTAGTAAGTCTTAAGTTCTTTCGAAATCTTTTTATGTCCAAAACGTGCACAGTGATCGCAAATTTCCTTATTCTTGTTTGTTTAAATACATAATGTATGGGTGTTTTAATCTCGAAATATGCAGAGTGTCCTGAAAATTGTATATCAAAATGTGCAATTGAGGTAGAAGAGCACAAACTAGGTGAAAAGTCGTTGAATTGCATTTCTTAAGCCTCGTACAGAATGTTGAAAATGCGTGCATGTGAGCAGATTTTGAGAACGTCTGCTAATAAAATAGTCATTTCTATTAAAAATCACGAGTGGCAAATGTTCCGTAGACTTCTAATATCAAATTCGAATCTGAGAAACAAACATTCATTAGCACGTCCCTGGATGGCTCGTCGCATATGGGTTACTTAACAATAAAAATCAACTTTTCTCGATAACTTTTAATTTGATTTATTTCGGAAAAATGCAACAATTTATGCTATTAGTTGCAAGAATAGACAAAAATGCAAAGCAGGTGAATACTAATATTTTAAGGGATTTTTCAGTAACCATTTTTACGAAAATCCGTTAATATTTTAGAAATGTTATCCGCCATTTTGGATCCCCCATTTTGAATTTTCGTCGATCTGCAGCTCTCGCAAATATTACAAGTGAATATATACCTCTACACGAACAAAACTGTGTAAAAGGGCGATTCCACCAGTCAGAACAATAAATTAAAAAAAATAATAAACAACATTCACACTCCATAAACTTATCTGATACGACATATTCTCTTTGAATTACAATTTATAATCTTCCGCATGTTAGCCAAATGTGCCAGAGCAGATTTTAGATAATTGATTACAATCATTGTTTAAACATAATTTTTGGTCGGTAACCATGACTAAACGCTATTTTTCTTATTTTAGAGACGTTTCTTAAAATTACCGATAATTCCAGCATTGTGGTGAAGTTTGTTGATTTGATAACGATTTTTAAATAAACCTGGTCCAATGTAGCACTGTTTTCTGTATAGTTTTCTAGGTTCTATTGTTCAAAACATAGAAACCCTAAAAAATTAGTAACAACTGGTTATATTTTGTAGAATAGAAACAATACAGATAATGTTTATTAAATATTATTCTTCGTCGCAAACAACGTCTAAAAAATATTTTTCTTATTTCAGATACCTTTTTTGACTAATTGATTTCGGCATTGCGCTCAATATCCTGTTGTTCGTAATATACCTGTAAATAGTGTTTCTTAAACATTATTACTAGTTGCCTAATAAGTCCAAAGATCGTTTTCTTATTTTTTATACTATTCTATATTATTTTTTATTTTATTCTATTGAGCTATTGAGAGGCTAGATCAATTTCATCATTGTGATAAATTTGGTGTTAATGTTAGAGTGTTTTTAAAGGAAGTGCTACAAATAAAGAAACAAACTTTTGAAGTATTTCATGACTACACGGAAAGAAATGTACAGAGGGTACAGCCAGAAATATGGTTATTTCAGCCATAATATGGCAAATCCGGCTATATTTTTGCCAGAAGTAACCATATTTCTGGCTGTATCCTCTGAACATTTTTTTCCGTGTAGCAGTAATATTTATATAACCATTATTGATAAGGAATTTAGAAATAACAGAAAAATATCGTTTGCACATTTCAAATAATAACAATTTTGTTTAATAAATGTTTTTTATATTCAATTATCTCAAAAGGACTAAGAAATCAACAAGAAAATGATTGCAACCCTAAAATATAGCAGCGATAAAAAAAAAGTTCCCGAAATAAGAAAAATATCGTTCGGTCGTGGTTGCTGATCAAAAGTTATGTTTAAATAGTTGTAATTAATTGTTTAATATCGGATGTGACATCAAAAGGAAATTGTTCAGAATATTGAATTTTAATATTGAGCTAAAAAGAAATATTCGAGGTAAGATATTTTATTGCTATGCGATTAGAAATAATACTTAAAGAAAGGCTATTTATAGGTAGTTTATATAAAGCAGTTAAAGGTTTGTGCATTTAACATTCTTATTTGTGATACAGTTTTTCATATCGCTGTAAAAGTTTAGCATGTTTAGCCATTTTTCTAAAATCTGAAACTTCAATCATATTCAGTCGTCGTTAAAATTAGGATAATGTACGGAAATATTATGAGATGTAATATAAAGAGAATATCTTGCATCAGATAAGTTTAACCCATTAGCGCATATGGCATACCACTGGTGCAATTTTGGACACTCGCAATTTTAACCATTAGAATCAAACATTTTCTTTCTGGAAAATATGTACTCTATGGTTTTAAGGGTCGCCGATCACGAATTCGAAGTCACAATTGCAAAATGTAAAACAACTGGTCCAATATGGAGGTTCAAACATAGAAATATTGTTTTTCAACGAACCAGTTGGATAAATCAATCTTCTGAACTTTCGGTATAAACGGCAGTTGGTTTCCGTATGTTTTTGTAGTCGCTGAATACGAATTTGATGTCGGAATTGAAAAATTCAAAATGGCTGACTCAAAATGGCGGACATCAAGAAGCTAACTATTACACCAACAATAGGAATTTCATAAAAATCGATGCACACAAGTTTTGGAGGTCGCTGATTACGAATCTGAAGTCGGAACTGCAAAATTAAAAATGGCGGAAATCCAGAGGGTAATTCTTACATTGCCGACAAAAGTCGATATATGTAAGTTCTTCAGGACCCTGGCGTATCTCAAATCTATAAATGGGATGTGATTTTGAATCGTCCGTCAGCCGTCGGCTACGTTTCTAAGAGAGAATGAGGGAGAGAGAGAGAGAGGGACAGAGAGAGAAGACTATAAGCCGTGGGCAAAATTGATACAACATCCAGCCGTTACAATGTTTAGGACAGGACGTTACGATAAATAATACATTATAGTCTCTGCTGAAAGGCAGTAATAGCGAAAACATACAAAAGGCAGTATTGAAATTAGGACTAAGAAAATGCGCAGTATAAATGATGAAAATGAGCAATACCGCATATAGAAGAAAACTGATTACTTAATCTAATTATATAGCAACTAAGTTTACTGTGGAAACTAATTATTAATATCGATATTTAATTAAAACTTATATACTAGTCGAGTGCTTCTCATGAGCACAAAAATAAACCTAGAGTCCTAGTTCTGGTCTGCTCTAAACAAATAGGAGAAGAGGTTGAGATGAAAAGACGCAAGGGAGGTAAGTAAGTGGAAATGACGAGGGAGAGAGTTCCAGAAGCCTATCGCTGAGATCCAGAATGAGAGGATAGAGAGGGAAAAGCGAGAAGACAGATGGCGTGATGATCGACGTACAGAGTCATTGTATGGTATATACCTATCAGCCAGATAGGAGGGCTGTGAAGTAGTAATGATCAGGTAGGTTAGATTACCAAGGAATAGCTGTCGCCTTGATGCAACAGTAAGCCAGTTTGCTTTCTACCGGAATGGGGCTAACCTCTCGTCACGGTGCAAGCGATAGACATAACGTAAAACTACATTTTGTAGGCGTTTGAGGTTGGTCTTTAAATATCCAGTGAGGTCGGCAATAACAAGGGAAGCATAGTCGAGATGAGGGATAATTAGTGAGTTAAAGTTTGATGGATGAAGGAAGAAAAGCACCGCGAAATCTTAGCCTGTAAAGGACATTATGTACTTTGGAGAAGATGAAGTTAACGTGACGATTCCATGTAAGATCAGACGTAATTATTACACCTAGATCTTTTACTTCACTTACATATGGTATGGTATCTGGCCCAATAGTGAGTGGTGCTAAAGAGAGCTCTTTGATGTTAGAGATATTTTGCGACGACCCAAAGATTATGGCCTGTGTCTTACGCAAATTTAGTGTTAGCGCATAGTCATGCGACCGTTTGACTAGTTCGGCGATATCGCTATTTATATTGCGAATAGTTTCGCTTAAACGACTTATGGGGTAGACAGGTAAAATTGCGAGTCGTCAGCAAAAATGATGGTAGTATCACCATAGTATTTAAGCCTTGGAAATAGTAGTAATATTTATTAATGATGTATAGTAATGAATAATATTGGTCCGAGGCTTGAACCTTGAGGTACACTAGATGTGACAAACTCAGGATCAGATGATTTTCCATGTATCCTGATTATCATATGGGAACCATCTGTCAGAAACGAGGGCTGATTCCTCGAAGCCAATGTCACGCAGGCACGTTAGGATTATACTGTGACTCAGGGTATCAAAGGCTTTCGATACATAGAAATATAGGCATTAAACTTAACTAAAAAATCAGCAAAAAGATGACCACGCGGGCGACGGTACATTATTATAAGTAGAGCATTAAACCGCTCGACGACGGTTTGATATCGGGAAAAAGATATTATGGTGTATTGATATTGGAGGATGTTGAGCATTCGAGGATGCTGTACGACAGAGATTTGTGTAGATAGCAACCAACACCGCCGCCTTGTAGGTAACGCGTCTCTCTTTCAACGCAGAGCGCTCCATCATTTCTAACAAAGTGATAATCGCTTATAGATACGCAAGAGGAATCGATGAGAGGGGTAAGCCAAGTTTCTGTGACTGCCAGGATATGGGTCGAACAATCAGATAATAGTATCTCGACATTATGCAAATGTGAACGAAGTGAGTTTACATTTGCGGAAGAGATGTTTAAGAAAGAAGATCTATCGGCAGTTACATTTTGTGACGAAGAAAGCATTGGTTGTCAGACAATGTTTCTTAGATCTAATTCGGTTGCAATTAGTATTTCTGGGATCCCTCCATCATTGCGCACAAAAACGTTACCATCACGCTTGTACCCCGCATTTTTAGCAGCTTGCTTGGCTTTTTTTAGTAACGCATAGGTGGAAGAGGGAAAAAATTCGTTTACATATACGGTATGAGAAGGATAGTCCTCTCAGTTAACTCCGGAAACCGTTCTTAAACCGGGATTTTCCCGATATTGCGCTTTACATCGACGATAAAATTTCGAATTTGTACCGATTTGAAGTGTACTTTAAAAGAGAAATATCTAGAAGCAGCAGCGGCGCTAGCAGCAGAGGAATACGTAGATGGAGCTCACTTTGGCTCCATTTTAGTCATTTTTAGAATGTCTGCATATAATCCGGGTAGCTGTAGGTGGTTAAGTATACGACGCATAACGTCTTGGAGCGATAAGGTACAACTGTTGGGAATACCGTTAATCAGCAGATCGGATGTAGGTCTTGCTATAGGGCATTTGAATGCTTCATGTAAGTGACGTCTGTTTTTAATTCTTTATATGAATTTGAGTTTTGCTCCACGGTAAAATTAAGTGCAGTCAGTTCTTGACGAATAGCACTGACATCAGTTTTGACACTAGAAAAATCAGTTTTCAGCTCTTGCATAGCGTTAAGCAGCTGCGAGAACTGGTCATTAGAGAGAGCCATACTAGATAGTGCAGGAGCGGGCACTGTAGGCGCAACGGATAGTAGTTCCTTCACGGGCGAGCTTGTCGTAAGTATGCGAGACGGAGCTAATACAATACGTAGACTAGACAAGGGGTTAGACGAAGGAGAGACAAAATGAGCCGTGGGAAGGGGTAGACCACACGTGCACGATCGCACACAACACACGGTCTCCGCTTTGCCGTTAATGTGTGCCCGAGCACACGACTCGTGAAATGACTTGTAGCACGAAAGACAAGTAGAACGATCGACCACGGACTTATGGCACTTGGCGCAAATAATGCGATCCGTTTTGGTTCGAGACTTGCTGCGACTTCGTGGCATTAGATAAACGTACCTTATGAGTGCAAGGTGTTGTGCATTTACGATGACAGGTGGAGGCTAACATATTTGTTAGCACCCACGTGACGTTACTTCGGCGATCATGCGTAAATTGGACTTGATCCGATATGACCGTTGTCACGTGCACGGTGGTAATGGTGAAAATTAATTTTCAGGTTTTCCAAAACAGCGTACCGTGGACTTTACAGCAGGTTAACGCCAACAAATGTTGCACTGGTAAGCTTGTCCACGTTGGGTGCATCAGCTGGAAAACAGTTTCTCGCTCGGAGAAAAAGATTTCGGTGAAAATTTGCGAATTATAACAGGAGCCAAAATTAGCACGTCTAATGTGATTACTTACCAGCAACAGAGAGAGAGAGAGAGAGAGAGAGAGAGAGAGAGAGAAATTGAAAACTTATTTATTAGTGTCCTGACCACTACGAGCGGTGGACACATCAACTCAATATCCTGTCGTTACAATGTTTCGGTCAGTATATAACGATACATAATAGAACTTGATAAAATCTCTGCTAGAAGGCGGTAAATGCATTATACATCTTTATATAAACTATATTGTACATAATAAATAACGAAATTGCACTTGATCTACACGGAGAGTAGTTTAAATCGATTAGAAGACGCTCGCATAGTTTAAAACATTAAAATAAAAAATGTAACAAACTTACGGTTCATCACCCCTGATAAGATGTATTATTAGGTTAGTACGAAATGTTGCGAGGGATGTAAATGTGTGAAGACGGCGTGGCAGGGAGTTCCAAAACTGTATGGCTGTGATCCAGAACGGGTGAGCAAAGATGTTTGTACGAGGAATTGGAAGCTTATGTTGAGAGGATTGTAAGCGAGAAGATCGGCGAATGGAATGGTCTAGAGGAATGAATCTGTCAGCAAGGTAGGAAGGTTGAGAGGTATGGATGATTTAATGAGTGAGGCTACAGAGAAAGTACTATTGCCTAGATGTTATGGGTAGCCAGTTTGCTTTCTGAAGATACGGAGCAAGTCTTTCATACCGGTGCAGATGATACTCAAATCTCAAGGCGATGTTTTGAACGCGTTGTAATTTCGTGTTATGATATGCAGTTAAATCGGCTACAACTAAAGATGTTATCGAGGGGTGGGGGTGACTAATGCGTTGACGAGCGTGCGTTCGATATGCGGTGGAAGAAAAGCACCACGAAATTTAAGCCTGTAAAGAACATTATGAACTTTAGATGATATGGTACTAACATGGCGATTCCATGTTAGGTCGGACGTTATTATAACACCAAGATCTTTTACTTCATGTGAATAAGGTATTACATCCGACCCAACAATAATTTGTGGTATGGTGAGATTTTTCATAACGGCTAAATTCTGAGGTGAACCTAGGATGATGGCCTGAGTTTTACGCGTATTTAAATTGAACCCATAATCATGGGACCACCTGACAAGCTCAACAATGTCACTGTTAATTTTGCGTATCGTTTCATTTAGATGACATATCGGAGTCGTGAGATAAAATTGCGTATCATCAGCAAAGATGATGGTAGTGTGTCTGCAATATTTAAGATTCAAGAATAAGGTATTGATAACAATAATGAATAATATAGGGCCTAAGATCGAACCTTGCGGAACGCCAGAATTAGTATACTCAGGATTAGATGTTAAACCACCCAGGCCAATTATTGTGTGAGAGCGATTTGTCAAATAAGAATGCAGCCATCTCAATGTTGATTCCTCAAAGTCTATGTCTCGAAGGCAGGTTAGAATTACGACATGGTTTAAGGAGTCAAAGGCTTTTGAGAAATCGAACAGTACCAAAATAGCGCGGTGCAAAATACGTTTTGTAATAAATGGCGCATGTAAATCTAAAACTTCAGTAATACATTCGTAAAAATTATTTACGCAGTTTATTAGACCGTGCTGTTGCGAATTTGTTTGAAGTTGTGTGTGATCGGAAGCCAAGAGATGAGGAAACTTAAGTTGAAGTAATGCTGAAAGATTTTTATTTAAAGCAGAATAGTCGCATTTGGCGAAGTTACGATAGGTGATAATTTGTGGAATGGAATTGAGGTTAGTGAATTCGTGTTGAATCGTAATAAGACAATGACCAGCCGCAAAAGGAGTAGAAGACGTAGAAAAACTTTTAATCCTATCTAAAGAATCGACTAGCATAACATCCATCTGAGATGAAGAAAACCACAATAATGGGTGGTTCCAAAGGGTACAGAAAAAGCGCATAGTCTTGAATAAAATTTTGGAGATATACAGAATCAAATCTATTCTCTAACAAATTATAGTTTAAGTCGCCTGTTACAATTATGTTCTTATATTTAGAAATATATGCATTAAACTTAACTATAAATTCCGCGAGAAGTTGCCCATGAGGGCGTCGGTATATAACTATAAATAACAAATTTCTTGAAGACGATTTGACATCCAAAAAAAAATATTCCGGGTAGTCAATGCTTTCATTTAATTAAAACTCGAGAATAGTGTAAGATAAAGATTTGTGGGGGTAACATGCGACACCTCCACCTAAAATAAAATGTATTTGCCCATCTCCGCGTAGTGCCCGATCATTACGGACGAAATTATAGTTTTTAACGGAAACACACTATGAATCAACAAGCGGTGTCATCCATATTTTGGTGACTGTCAGGATGTGTGTTGTGCAATCTACTAACTCATTTTCAACATCTTGCAGATGGGCACGCAGTGAATTTATATTTATACACGAGATTTTTAAAAACGACAAAGAATCGGACGAAGGCACGTTACTTCAAACATATTGATTAACAAAATTGTGCTGTGATTGTCAGACATTGTTATTGAGATCTTGTTCTGTGGCAATTAACAGCTCGGGGGTGCCGCCATCTTTTCTTACAAAACATTGACATCTTTCGCCCAAACACGCTTATAACCTGCGTTATTAGACGCAAGTTTGACTTTTTTAAGCAAATTGTAGGTCGATGAGGGCAAAAATTGGTTGACATACACAGTTTTGTCAGCGTTAGCATCTTTGGATAATTCCGGGAATAATTCCTGAACGGTAATTTTCCCCAACTTACGCTTTGTTTCGACAATAAAATTTCGAACGTCAACATATTTAAGGCGTATTTTCATGAAGAAATACCGTATAGGAGTTGTCGAACCGGCAGCAGCAGAATAGGAGGTCGATGGTCGATTATGTTCGATTTTTTTAATTTTTAAGATGTCGCTCAATAAACCAGGCATAATGTCATTACATGACAGAGAGCACCGATTTGGAATACCGTTTACTATGAGGTATGTACTTGGTCGTGCAAGGGCATTTCTCTTCTTCATATATTCAACATCCGATTCGAGAACATTGCATACAGCGGTGTTCTACTGTACGGCAGATGCTAAATTAGAAAGATCGGTTTGAATGGCATTAGTATCGGCTCTAATGGCCGTAAGTTCCTGTCGCACACCGTTAATCGCTTGGAGGATTTGCGAAAATTGTTGAGCCGTATCCATAGTTGACTGCTTTGGGGGCAAGGTAGGCGAAACGGATAATACTTGCGGAGGGAGGGAACTAGCCGAAAATAGTCACGCCGGTGTTAATATCGACTGCACTCGATGAAGAAGAGAGGACGGAGTAGGGAGCGCGAGGAGAGATACGCCACGAGCGACAACAGTAGTTGCGACGGCAGGCGGCGGAAGAAGTAAGTGCGACAAAGAACGCACACAACACACAGATTCCGATTTGCCGCGTATGTAAAGCCATCCGCAAGACTCGTGAAAACACTTTTCGCAAACAAGACACGTGACGAAATCGATTACAAACTTGTAGCACTTTGCACAAGTTACGCCAACGGCTACGTTATGATCCGATTTGCTGTAACCTCGAGTTTTCGTCATCGGTTTTCGTACCTTGTAATATGTCGCTCGTCTTCAATTCAGTGTCGATGACAGTTGTTACTTGAAATAGGCGGCTGACATATTACACCACGTGATTGGACTGAAAAGATTTTATGATTTACCAAAAAGGCACACCGTGGACTTATTAGAAGTTGTCGCTAGGAAAAAATTTCATTAATTAGGTCCACAACTGGTGCACACCTTCTGGAATAACTTCTCGCTCTGGAGAATTACGATAATTGTGAATAATAATGAAATAAGGTGGAGCAATAATTTTCACGTGTGAAGCGTTCTCACTCTCCAGAAATAGAGAGAGAGAGAGAGAGAGAGAGACCCAAAATGAATTTGCATAGTAATTTGTGTGGCAAAGTGGAAGGTGAAATGTGGTAGGGACATTTCGCGCTGATCGTAGATAATGTAGATTTACGGTAAAGCAGTCACATACATACATCGGTTCAGAATGATTTAAAATTTGATACGTTAGAGTTGCTAAGAAATAGGACCGACGAGTTTCGGCTGCAAGCCAGTTGACCTTCCTTATATACTGGTTTAAACTCTCACCCCGGCGAAGGTTAAATTTGTATCGCATGACACTGACAGCGACCAGTCAGAAAGGAATGAATCCATTTGAACGAAATATCGTCAAAACCATATTGGCGCAGAGTTTTAAGTATAATATCATCTTTGAGAGTATCAAATGCATTACTAAAATCGAACAAAAGTAAAATTGTGAAAAATCGTTTGTTAATAGCCGATCTTATGTCATCAGTATCTTTGAGCAGGGCTGTTTGGGGGCTATGAAAACGACGAAAGCCACATTGTTGAGGGTGAAGTATGTTGTTCGGCTCAAGGTAAGTTACTATTTTTTCAGTAAACAACGCATCTAACACGTTTGCATGTTGAGGGGGATTTGCTACAGGTCGCGTGTTCGCTGGCGAGGCTGGATTTGAACCCTTATTTAAGGGAATTATAAAGAAGTGTTTCCAAGCCTTCAGAAATTCACTACAGCGCAAGGAGAGATTGAAAATCTCTGTCAGGGGGCCACAAATCTCGTTATAAAGACACTTTGTAGTTGTACTATTTGCATTCCGTCTGGACTGCATCCACGCGACTTACTCAGAAAGACATGCAGGTTCCTTTGAACTTCCTGCGATTGAATGATCGGGAAAGTAAAGTGCGACACATCACATGAAGGACTAGGGGCATTAATTATAGAGTTTAACTCATCAGAGGAACATGGTGGGTGAGAACATGATATTCGAGTATAATAATCGTTCAAATCAGTAGGCGAGAAATGCTGAAGAGATGACTTGGAAGACTCAGTTTTTAACCCAAGATTACGGAGACGAGCTCAGACAACTGCCGGATTTGTTTGGTCTTCCATCAGCGCTCGTATAAAATTATTTTTAGCTGATTTAATGATTATTTTAAGATGTTTACGAGCTGACTGATACTGAGACATAAGTATAGGGCACAAGAGACTTTTGCCCTGTTTATATAGATGATTTCGATGTCGTTTTTGCCGCCTAAATTCCGGTGTCACCCAAGGGGCCATTGATCGTTTATGGACTCATTTAACAAGTAGAGCATACGCATCAAGTACTTTTATTTTTATATGAAACAGATCTACGGTTTCAGATATATTTTGGGACTGTACTAGTTGTCCGGAATCAGGCATAGCCAAACTTGACAATGTTTGCGTTACTTGATGTGAAAAAACTTCATAATCGGCTTCGTGGCTCAGGCGGTTAACGCACTGGACTACGAAGTCGTAGGTCGTGAGTTCGATCCCCGTCTGGTAAACAATTTTTCGATTTCGTTTTCAAGCAGCAGCTCGCTGTTGGTAAGACGAGAGCCACGTTGCTTGTGTTTACGTTTCGAAAGTATTGTTTATCTGGCGGAAATCGGCTCATGACCGCTGCTGTACTTGGTGTAGGTTTCTGCAATCCTACATTTCATACACAAATTTGAAGTATGGCGCCATCTTTCTAAGTCGAACTACAGCTCTAGCAAAAATGATACGATTTATAATTCAGCAAAAACAATTCAGTAAAAAGGGCGATTCCGCCCGTTAATAAATAAATAAAAAAAAAATAATTAGTATTGCTGAAATTTCGAAATAAATGCGTTTTCGGACAATACGCGATCTGCGTTATTTTATAATCAATCGATATTAAATCATGATCTGCTGCAAATGGTGTCAAAGACTTATTTTACGACGCTAATTTATTTGGTGAATCTATAATAATGATATCCAGATGCGTATCGGAATAAAGCGTATGATGTGTCGGCCCGAATGGAACTGAGAACAGCGAATATTTCAAAACTAGTGCCGAGTAAATAAAAATTTAAGTCACCCGCTATTACAATATTTTTATAAGAAGACGAGTACTGTAGATATTTGATAATTAAATCTGCCAGAAATTGGCCATTTGGGCGTCGATAAATTAAGTCAACAATAGTTTCGAGTTACATCTCAAAATAATATTTAAAAAAAAAAACATTCCGGATCATTAATATCTGCATTCGCGGAGCGTTCAAGTACCTTATACATAATATTTTTTCGAATATAGCACGCAATTCCGCCGCCTAGGATGTATCGTGTATCATTATGTACTTGCAAGCCGCGATCATGACGAACTAAGCTACAATCTTCGATTTCTATAATACTGCAAGGCACTGCTGGTGTTAGCCACGTTTCCGTAAGTGCAAGTATATCTATTTGGATTTCAGATATTTCTCGATCAATATCATCGATACGAGCACGCTAAGAATTTATATTTCTTGCACGAGAAGGCATCAGGCGTAGTAATATTTGGTACAAGAGATGAATCCAATATTCATGCTATCTTGGACAAATCTGAGTCGATAAGAATCGGAATTTCGGCAGATTCAGCATCTTTTCGTACAAAGATATTTCCTTTTCTAGTCCAAACGCGCTGGAAACCTGCTGATTTAGCCGCCGCTTTAACTTTTTTCAGAAGCTGATAAGTCTGATGTGGTAAGAATTCATTCACGTAGATAACTTTGTCAGCTACTGCAGATTGCGACAATTCTGGGAATAATTGACTTACCACTATTTTCCCATGTTTACGCTTTTTTTTCATTTACTTCATTACAGAAGTCTGTACATAACAATTTGACACAAAGTGAATATGCCATTTCTGTACGCGCATATCCAACAGGGGTAGTAATTTGCGACGAGGTAATATTTGAAATTTGGACTTCCGAGACTGCGGCGAGGAGTTTAAAAACGGGCGAGACAATTTCTGTATAGGTCAAAGTCACTTGACTCGGAATCCCTGCAATTATTGCATCATTTGATGGTTTTTCGTAAACATTTTGCCGTTTTATTTGTTTCATATCCGTCGCTGTTGAATTACACATTGCGGTATTACGGTCTACATTCCTTTTAATTTCATTTAATTCCTGTCGTATCGATTGTACCTCGCACGATACACGTATATCTCTACAGAGAGAGAGAGAGAGAGAGAGAGAGAGAGAGAGAGAGAGAGAGAGAGAGAGAGAGAGAGAGAGAGCGAACTGTTTTTTATCATCGTAAGGCAAATTTACAAATGGTGACTTAGTAAAATCTCTAATACATGGGTCGTAAAATGACTATTTTACGCCTGCTGAAAGAAAAATATCATAATTACACTGCAGAAGTTTGACACGATTCACAAGGACTCGTTAAGTGCAGCAGCTCTCCTTCGTCACATTCTACAAGTCGAAAAAGTTATTACGAATTTTGAAAATGTTAAGCACTAATTAATAATAAAATATAACACCACAAGGCATTAGAAATCAAATTCAATTTAATTTTTCTATTTGGCGATGAAAAAATGTAGTGTCCAGCGGGCCCAGTTTTTTAAGAAACGGTTAAACGACTTTAATTAAAAATTAAAATTTTCAACACTATGACCTGCAGGACGGCTCATATTCTTTAACGCAAAACCTCATTTAAACTATAGTAGTAAAGTCCGCAAAATGACCAATACATTTTTAAATTTTGTATGACTAAAAAAGTTCCGCGAAATGGAGGGACGGCAAGTTTATATATATATATGTCCATCTGAAAAAATGATAGTTCCGGGACTAATCAAAAGATATATAGAATACCCTGGAACTACGCGGTTCATATACTTATATTTGTCTGCGGATTTTTTGTCGCGCGGATATTTCGTCCTCGGATATTTTGTCACGCGGATATTTTGTCCGCGGATATTTTGTCGCGTGTATTTTGTCGCGTATATTTTGTCGTCGGATATTAAGTCGTGCAACTCTAATCACGGTTCAATACCGTGATGCGAATTATACTCATCGTCCAAAGGTTGTTACGAATCGTAATTTTCGTTCTTGTAATTACAAGGCTTTGAGTAACGAACGATCCTAACATCTTACTGCGCAATACTGTGCCCGAATTATTCCAAATAAAGGGGCTGTACATTAATTTTGGTTAAGATTTGCACTCGTTTGCCTTCGATCGTCGAATCGAAAAGAGAAGACAGATCCGGGACTGGGAAGGCGACGGAATCTCCAAATGAAATTCAGTCCAGAGAATATGCACCTTGCATATTGGGAGATTGGGAGGGCAAAACAAAGCTTCGCGTGCGGCTATGCGAGGGATCCGTTCGGGGGGACCACTGCAAACCGGAAACGCGATATTAAGGGATTTCTTCAATGACTCTTCGATGATGAGGGGGCAACTTATGACCTCCGATAAGGTGAAGGGTAGGTGGTCACCCCGTTCGTCCACCGAAGGATTCTATTCCACTTTAGTGTCGGGGAATCGCTGGAATACCGTGCGTCGCGTTAAACGGTCCCGTAGATCGTCTAGAGAACCTGAAATCATAATTTCGGCCCGATCGCACCGGTCGATCAATTTGCGAATGTCGTCGAGACCGTCGATTTCGGTTCGAATCGCGCAGAACTGCGCGGGAGTTGTTGCGCGAAACGGAGCTAAGCGAGATGGGGAAACATTAGTGGCAGTAGCGCCAACGGATAATGACGTCTTCGTGATAGGGTAATTCTCCGTACACTTCGCGACTACTAAGGTGGGGACGGCCGGCGACGTGGGACTGGTAACATAGAAGGGGGCTCCAATCATGCAGATATTGATATGGGAGGGAGAGAGAAGAAGAAAATTTGCCCGCAAGCAAGAAAACAAGACGAAGGAATAAAAAAATTAGGATCCGTTCAATGTGTACAAAATGATCGGTATACATACACGCAAAAACAACTCTACATATTTCGATATTCGAAAATTAGGTGAATACCGGTTGGAACGAAGTTAAATATCAATCTGAAAAATAGATATCTTTAAAAAATTAGTTTACGAAAGGGGTAAATGCAAAATCAATGCACGTGGTACTGAAACGGGAGGGATATCGCAACCTGTCAAAAACGAAAAATGAAATTGGGAATTTTACTTTTAACACGAAATGGAATTCTAAAATCGAAATCTAAAAAGAATCGGAGTAAAAATAAACTAATTGGAAAACCGTACTTTCGAAAATAAATTTCCGCGGGTCGTTTCCCTCAGACCGAATTTAAGTTTATCGCGTTACCGCACTAACACCTGTGGACTAAGTAAAATAAATCAATTAGCATCACTATCATAAATCAATTAAATTTATACAATATGATAAATTCTTAATCTAATTAATATCCTCTAACTGGGATAACGCAGGGATAACTAATAAGTCTGTCGTTAGACATAATTTTCAAAAATCGGAAGGAAAAATCGCCGTCATCAGCGAGGCTTACCGGGATCTTTGTAAACCGAGCTGGGTGAAGGATTCCACCAGCAAGGCGGCCATCTGTGTGTGTGGGAATCTTCATATATCCAATACGATGTCCGACCCCCTGCCCAGCTTCACCTGGGTGGAGGTGGCTGGTATAAGACTATACAGTTGCCTCTCTCCCAGTCTTACCATCGACGAGTTCCAAGGATGCCTGGAGGCCATCGTCGCCAGTGCAAGAACCTCCCGACTCCCATTAGTGATCGGGGGGGGGGGGGGGGACTTCAATGCATGGGCGACGAAATGGGGTAGGGCGAAGACCAACCATCCAGGATATACCCTCATTGAGGCCTTCTCGTTACTGGAGTTGGAGATTGCTAACACGGGGGGAAAGCCGACCTACTCCAAAGCCGGCAAGTCCTCCGTAGTCGACCTGACCTTCGTCGACCCAAAATTGAATTGATAGGGGAATGGTTGGGCTGGAAAGTTAGCGACCGATACACGGGCAGTGACCATCAAGCCTTGGTGTACCAGCTCCAACTGACTGGTAGAGCAGCAAGAAAAGTTCAAAGTTTGAGAACTGAGAGATGGGCACCGGCCACCTTCGATCGAGAGATGTTCCTTTACATCTTGGAATAGATGGAGGTGGAGGGAACAGCGGACATGAGAGCCAAATTCCTCACCCGAGCCTTAACAGCGATCTGCGATGCCTCTATGACCGTGAAATCAAATCCTCGCGGCCGACCGCCGGTTTACTGGTGGAAAGAGGACATCGCAGCTATTCGTCGAGAGTGCCTTCGGGCCCGAAGGCTGCACCAGAGAGCAATTCATAAGCCCGGTACTACCAACTCGCCGCGGATTATGAAAATAAGAGGAAGAGGCTCAAGATTGCCATCGAAAGAAGGACGCAAAAAGAAAGTGCTGGCAGGACTTTTGTGAGGAGGTGGACCGTGACCCCTGGGGTCGACCGTATAAAACAGTCATGAACAAGATCAAGCCCAGGGGACCCAACGCACCATCGTGTCCATCCCTCCTTGACAAAGTCGTCGGCCATCTATTCCCAGATCAACGGAAACGGCGTGCCGCAGGGCTCGGTTCTGGGACCCTCGCTCTGGAATGTCTTATATGACGGACTGCTCAGGCAATCGCTTCCAGACGGGGTGTCCATGGTAGCTTTCGCAGACGACCTTGCACTAATTGTCGTCGCGAAGACCATCGACGAGGTGCAATTTAGCGGAGATGAAGCTATCGAGGTAGTAGCTGGGTGGTTGAGCAACCATGGGTTAGATCTGGCGGCAGAGAAGACGGAGGCGGTGCCCATCTCTCGAACGAAGAAAAGGGTATACGCCACCTTCACGGTGGAAGATGCGCAGATCAGGATGGTGGACACTATTAGATATCTTGGAGTCACTCTAGATGCGCGGCTGTAGTTCAAACAACACCTGATGAACGCAGGCGCAAAGGCTTCCAAAGTGGCTCGTACTTTTTGCAGGAGGCCACGAGCAACGACGACGGACGGGCGGAGGTGAAGAAGTCGGGGGTGTGGGTCACAAAGTAGAATTTCGTGCGGATATTTGAGAAGTCTTAAAGTAATTTTCTCAAAATGTTTGCTTATTGGATTTAAATTCCCTAGACTAGTACTCTGAATCCCAATCAATATATGGACAGATAATATCGATCGGTCATTCTTAGTTCTGATACGTCTAACCTCAATTCTCATGTTATAATCAGTCGCTATTGTTCACATGTTTGTACGAATATTTGTGGGACAGTGCAGTTATTAAAAGTTTTGTGATTTATAAGTATTAAGGCCAGTAAAAAGCAAATATTACCAATTAGGGTGGTGTGTCCTGATCATAATGTAATACATAAAAAACGAATATATTGTTCCGCAACTGGGAGATTCAAACAATTAGATGATTTAGCAATTTTGTTATAGCCATACCATCCTGATATTATGAAAGGCCTTCTGATAGAGTTTGTTGAAAAAAAACTTTGCACATGCCTATATTTCCTTTTTTCCGAGGTGATCAAAGCCTGCGTGATTTTCAAAGTATTCGATATTTTACACTGCGTGTTGTTATGCTGGTGTTTTACATCATATACAATACATTATGTTACATTTGTAAATTTTAGCACTCATAATTGCCTATAATAAAATATCAATGAACTACATAAACATACAAGTTATTTTTATATATTTTCTTTACAAAGTTTTAATCATGTTATAAGACATTTTTTCCTGTTCAACGTAAATCTAAAAATTCGAGCAACAAACTCATTTTTAGTCTTGTCGGGGGCTGACAAGTCCTTCGAAGAATTGGCGCCGCTTGCGTGTTTGCTCGACTGTAAGATTGGGCAATTAGATCATTGTTGTCGCCCGCTTGATTGATTGCAGCGTTTTATGCTACTGCGCCAGGACTTGAACTCATGATATTCATCTTGGGCGTCTCTATTCTCTTTCAATGAGTTTCGTTGCGAATCGCAATTTCCCGAATGTGCAACTTTAACTTCGGTTTTAACGACCTAACTGCGCCCAACGTGCAAGCTCGAGCTAGGTGCTGTCGTCGCACAGGTAACTTCGAAACTGCGGGTTCGGAGGTATTTTTTATTTCATCAGAGCGAGATTTCACAATAGTATTGCACCTTGATAAAGCGTGACTAGATAAGAGCCTATGGGGAGGCGAAGTAGTTGCCTTTGCAAGGAAGTAAGGAGAGTGGCTCGACCGACTCCTACCTCCTTCCTGCTGATGTCACCTTTGGATGACGTAGTGTCGCGAATAAGGGCTCAGGCCCAAAAGAAAGTCTTAATCTCCAATTTTCACGCGCGATTGAGAGTTGCCGAAATAAAAGGGGAGTTTTAAGTCTCACAAATGGAGACAGCGAGAATGGCGGCTGAAGTTTTAGCTGTCCGCGTTGCGTCATGTGGAGGCTACGACGTTTATGTTCGCACGACAGGCAGATTGCTAGATATAAAGGTAACCAGATCGCGCACTGGTAATTGCGACCGTTAAAAAGTTAAAAATGAAAGTTGTATCGCTTCTATTTATTTTATAAAATTAGGACGGCACTCCCGATTTCACTTCTGTCTATGTCAGCCAGAAATTTTCTCTTTCTTGTTTTTTAATTGATTCCACACTTTTAGTACGCTCTCTACGGATTCCTGGCAGGATCGCCAAATGTTGGCTCGCTGCCGTACCCTTCGAAATTTGTTGGGTGCTTGCACACTAGCTGCAGGGTTTAGTCCAGATCCTTATAAAAAATGACGAACACTAAAACATAGGTTTGCCTTTGATTTAATAATTTTGAAGAAAATTACACAGCGAAGCACGCGTGCTCGCGATTTTTCTGTTATTGCCAGAAATCTTCACGGCCCCTTTTCAGGAAAAGGCACGAAGCCGCCGCAAGTGGGCGCAATTGATAATAAATTTTCTACCAAGTGAGCTAGTCGAGTCTCCCTACGTGCGGTGAGTAGCATGCAGTGCGATATTCGCTCCATATTTTCCGTCAAATTTTAACCAATATTTTATTTCCCGAGTGAGAAATTTTGTTTAAGAAATACGCCTTTCATGGGCCATCACATCACATCAACATATTCTACACTATTCCTGTGATATGGTCCGTAGTGCACCTTTCTAAAATCTCTTGGAAAATCTACCATTCCTTTTACATCAACCAGAGTCAATTTGGAAAGGAACTATTACGCAGGTCTCATCAAACTACATATACGCCTTATATATTACCTTTGATTCAGTCGAAGACATCGATTAACCCATCAGGACAGGCTCTACTCATCGATAATGCATATCTACCAATTGATCGTCATTCTTTCATTGCACCTTGAAGAGCTTGCTCACGACGCGCAGGCGGTACGTATCGGTGACAGGTGTTAATTCATGTCGAAACGTCGAGCTAATCTAAATCGGCTACCCAACTCTATAAGCTCAAGTTATACATAGAGTGCAAAAGGTGTCGAAATCGACATCGACGAATGAGAAAAAAGGTTTGCAGCAAATATTATTGATTCAAATTCATATTTTCACCGTTCGTTTCCCATAATTATAATTCTTCACAAAATATCATCAGTTTGTTGAGCTCGTTCGCTCGGATATTTAATCGAACCCGTTAAGGAGAGCACTGACGTTGATTCCACCACTTCCCTCTCCCTCTTATAGAGCCATCTAGTGCTACGAGTCCTACTTCTGATCCTGCATTCTCTAGTCTCCCCGTAATCCCTGCCTCATCGATCAACGTCGAGGCCACCATGGTGCCCTTTAACTCGCTTCCTTCGCCGCCACACACACCAGCTTTGTCATTAACCAAATAATTGGGACTCAATTACTCCTGATAAGCGTATGCCATTTCATACCCTCCAAACCTTAAATAATGCCAGGCGTTTGGAGAATATGAATGTCTACCTTAAAACTATGTCTGAAAGAATCGGTTACTCGAATCTTGCCAATTGTTGTTGGATGAAATCTGAAGTGAAGTCGGCAAATGGAAAATTCTACGCGGATCGCACGTAAAGTATCGAGACTTCTCTCGCACATATTCGGATACTCTCTCTCTCCCACTCTTTCACTCTACGAGTCGGTCGGAAAACATTGTAGCTGAAACATACATTCAAACGAAAGCATTAGTTGTACGCAATCTAATTTTTCGGCGATCGGAAAATCATAATCGGTGGTAACTAATGGTTCGCCCTTGAAGGAGTGCCGAGTCGTGTGGCGAATAATCCGTCACAAACTCCCCCATCCTTAGCCGGGAAGTAGATGTACTTTACTAAGTACGTCACATTGAAAATATCCTATCACCGCATGCTAACTTAAACAATTACCTATTAAAACTCTCGGTACGATCCATACTTTTAGCGATCATTTGTGCGGAACGCTGCGCACAAGGGTCCATTTCTGCGAGTCGCTCGATCCATCCGTTAAAACAATTTCTTTCTACGCGTGGTTCCGGAAAGTCGGGTACATTATGTCACTTCCTCCAACAGTGAAAATAACCTCCAACAAGCGGGTCCACATCTCGATCACAGAGGATTTGTTTCAAGCCTCCGAAGGCGACACCTCGACAAAACTCTTGGACTCGATCGAAGGGTCTCCATACTCGAATGGGTCGCAACTGGCGCAAACGGTCCTCGGGAACGACGCGCGCGACCTCCGTAATCACGCCTAATTCTTCTTCGGACTCTCCATGCTGGATATAGAGGCTGGATATAGGATCCGCGATAGTTCTGATTTGATTTCAACTTCAGGCTCTTGTGAGACTGGCCCATAAATAGTGAACGGAACTTCTGCAACGGGAGCTGACTCGCGAATGACTCTCGTGGGTTCAGCTACTTCACATTATGGATCTAGTTCATTTATTATGGTCAATACCCGTCATCCCCTTACAGGTCTGGGATTTCTTCCAAAATGTAAAAATGCGGGAGAGACCTTGGTACTGTCCTAGATCACCGTATTTATCGTACTCCTAAACTCTGACAGATGACGCTCCCAGTCACGATGATCTTTTTGGACAAACGTAGAAATCATCCATTTGACCACTCGATTCTTTCTCTGGACATGATTTGACTGCGGATGGTAAGGTGGATATGGTAACCATTGGATTCCATGTTCTTTTAGGACTTCCCTTGAAACTCGGTTGTGAAACTCCTTGCTATTATCAGTCTCCCACTTGAATAGGATTAAATCTTCAAATGCCTTAGCGATAATTTTACAATCTACTCTTCTTAAGGGTTTTAATTCTACCCATCGAGTGAACATGTCTAGAAATATCAAGATATATCGATGCTTTCATACTCGGCGGCAAAAGTCCCATTATATCAGCGGATATAATTATACAAGGTCGATCCACTATTAGTTCGCCAATTAATCCTACTGGTCATTGTTGCAATACTGTATATCGTTTATATCGTTGATATTCGGGACAAGCGCGTATATAATTCGCAATGTCATACCTCATTGCCTGGCCAGTAATATTCCAGGGCCACTAGATAATATGTTTTCTCTCCGCCATAGTGACCAGCGTGTGCTTCTTGCTGTGCTCTATCCGTCAGTTGGTAACGAAGTTCTTGATTAAGAACTTACTTCCATTGATACTCCCCTTCGTTAATAGGATCTAATAGCGGCTCCTCATGGCAAAAATATAACAAATTTTCCTCAATTTTCCAGTCAGGAAAACGACTTGGCCACTTTTTTACAGTCTCACACTGTCGCTGATGCCAGTCATCTTGCGTCTCTTCTAACTGCTTCAATATCTCCTCTCAAACGAGACGAAGCATCTGGAACTTGATGAAAAGGATATTGTAACGCGCTGGTTACAACACTCTACTTGGAACCTCGGCGCTCGTAACTCAGACGGTAAGACACTGACAGAGCGGTCGGTAGGAAGAAGCGATGTGATTTCAGGAAGGCCTACGAGCGACACGGCGCGACGGTCGCGGAGCATGATTACGAGACGTCCAGAAGTCAGTCTGGTCTCGGACGTCAGTACCGAGGCATCGAATCGCTAGGACGAGTGGGGCCGATTTTTGTTAAGTTTCGAGTGCGAGTTTTGAGAGTTTCCTTTCCTTTGATTTATTTTGGAGCAAGAACGAGACGGTCCAGTGTTAAGACGACTCCCAGATACTAAAATCTTGGAAGAGACAGAAACATTTTTGAAAGAAACAGATAATTTATCGAAACTTCAATTGCTGGAAGATTTGACTGGTGCTACAAATTCTACCAATAAATTGAGCGAAGCTGCCATGCCCAAGATGGAAGAGGCGCAGTCTCCCAAAAAGGGCAGGCCTGGTTTCCATTTTAAGAAGTCAGCTGAGCTTACAAAGCCTGCCTTAACAGATTCCGACGATAAGAAAGCACGACTGTCGTGCTTCGACAATAACGAGTATGGTTTTCACTTTAGGCGTGCCGCTACCAGGCCCCATGTTGGGCGCCAACACTTTATAACACTGTTTCTCACGGTATTACTTATTCGGCGTTTTACTGCCGTCGTCTCGGGGCCGGCTACCGTCTCAGATGGAGACTTTAACGTCTTCGTGGACGTTGCGCCAGGTAGAGGCCCGACGACGTCGTTCGCCCGTCCGGACAATTCATCACCCGAGCCGGCTGACTCAGAGTCATTTCGCGACCCGCACTCGAACTCATGAGAGCAAGAGATATCGTCCCAGACGGGGACGATTTATCGCCTCCTTCCGCGCCTGAAAAGGGGCTCAAAAACTCGCGGGGATTGCCGCACACTGCAATCCGTCTTTTTATCGTCGGTAGGACAGGATTCATGCACGGGAGGGTGGTAGCAAAAATTGATGGCTTTATTTGATGCACAAAAAGACTTATTATTAATAATATTGGGCTCGAGGCCACTTACAATTAACTCTCGTCGAACGAAGTAGGGTGGCTTCTGCAGGCCCTGGGGGTCGTCTTAACACTGGACCTTCTCGTTCTCGCTCCAAAATAAATCAAAGGAAAGGAAACTCTCAAAACTCGCACTCGAAACTTAACAAAAATCGGCCGCATTCGTCCTAGCGATTCGATGCCTCAGCACTGACGTCCGACACCAGACGACTTCTGGACGTCTCGTAATCGCCCTCCGCGACCGTCGCGCCGTCCGTGTCGTCTCGTGGGCCTTCCTGAAATCACATCGCTTCTTATCACCGACCGCTCTGTCGGTGTCTTACCGTCTGAGTTACGAGCGCCGAGGTTCCAAGTGGAGTATTGTAACTGGAGTGTTACAACCTCTATGCTTGACTTTATAGTCTCCGCCTTGTAATTCTAAGGTCCATCTCGCCAAACGTTTTCTCGGATAATATAGATTTAACGTAGGTGCATTTAAAAATTAAAATAAAATAATTAACGGCTTAAACCTACCAATTGCATTAGATGTTAAAATGCCATAGTTTGGAAATTTCTAAACATTTAAAACACCTTCCTCTCGTGTAATTTAAATTCATAAGACCGATTCCATTCAAAATCGGGCAGCGGTACTATGTTGACTTCTCAAAAATTATTTTCCATGAAATACGTTGTTCTTTAGGGCAAATAAGGTGACCCGTATTTTTTTGTTTCACGGAAATTTTTTTTTTTTAAGTTCTGAGCAATTTAAAATTCACTCGTAAATCTGCAAATTCCAAAAAATATGGAATAAAATTTTTTAAAATGCTATTTTTTTTTTTTTTATTGGTTTTCTACGGTTATTAATATTTTACTATTATTGCTCGTTCATATGGTAGTGTTATTGGTACTTTATCGATATCTAATAATAAAATTGACAAAAATTGAAAAAAAAATCAAAATGGCGGCCATTTTTCGAAAAAAATTAAAAAATAATTTTCTCAAAAACATCAGTTTTTTTTTTCTTCAATTTTTTTTCTAGATTACTGGTAATATTAGTCGCAAAATCTGAGTAGTCACATAGGCGCTAAACGAAGCTACTTGCCTGTAGAATTTTTTTACTGTTTTTCAATTTGAAGTACAAGTTTCGTCGAGGTGGGACATATTTTATTTTATCTAAATCATTTAACAAAGGAAATATGTCAAAAACCTAACATTCAATGACCTGATATTTTAAAAACATGACACTCAAGAACCAATAATTTAAAAAACGACCAATTTCTCGACTTTCGACGCATCGTTTTTTTACTTTTTTTTTTACAAATTGTCGAGTTTTTTTAAGTGTCAAGTTTTTGAAGAGTCCGGTTTTTGAATTTGCCGAGTTGCAGTCGCATGGGCCCCTTGTGGCCTCCAAATTAAGTACATAAAACAATCGCATGCCGTGAATTGCGTCAAATTCGAAATTAGAACGTTACTAGTGAATTGAAAAATATCATATCAAGAACATATTTGAGACAAAATATTGTAAAAATTTATTAAATACGCCAAAAATCCAACACCTCAAAAACCCGACATGCAAAAATCGGACTCTTTAAAATCTCGACAACTTAAAAAAAAAAAAACTAAAAAATCGATGCGTCGAAAGTCGAGAAATTGCTTGTTTTTTAAATTGTCGGTTTTTTAAATGTTGGTTTTTTGAGTGTCAGGTTTTTAAAATATCAGGTCATTAAATGTTAGGTTTTCGACATATTTCCCTTTATTAAATGATTTAGATAAAATAAAATATGTCCCACCTCGATGAAACTTGTACTTCAAATTGAAAAACAGTAAAAAAATTCTACAGGCAAGTAGCTTCGTTTAGCACCTATGTGACTACTCAGATTTTGTGACTAATGTTACCAGTAATCTATAAAAAAAAAATTGAAGAAAAAAAAACTGTTGTTTTTGAGAAAATTAACTTTTAATTTTTTTCGAAAAATGGCCGCCATTTTGTTTTTTTTCTCAATTTTTGTCAATATTATTATTGGATATCGATAAAGTACCAATAACACTACCATATGAACGAGCAATAATAGTAAAATATTAATAACCGTAGAAAATATAGCATTTTAAAAAAATTTTATTCCATATTTTTTGGAATTTGCAGATTTACGCGTGAATTTTAAATTGCTCAAGACTTAACAAAAAAAAATTTTCCGTGAAACAAAAAAATACGGGTCACCTTATTTGCCCTAAAGAACAACATATTTCATGGAAAATAATTTTTGAGAAGTCAACATAGTACCCCTGCCCGATTTTGAATGGAATCGGTCATAAGCCAACGGAGACTGCTATGATCTGTTATAATTTCGAACTTATAACCTTCGAGGTATGGTGGTAATTTCTTAATCCCCCATACCACTGCAAGACATTGCTTCTTAGTTATGCTGTAATTACTCTTGGTAGGCTTTCCATTTAGAAATACAATAGTAGTATAAGTATAAGTAGTATAAGTTTATTAATCCGTATTTGAAATACAAAGAAAATTCTTAAGGGTAGAGTGCACAGTTGCTCAATATATACAGAAACAGGTACGCTACATTCACGCTTCCGGTACGATACACATAAAAAGAGAAAACAAAATACGATAAAGAAGTAAATATATATATATGTATGTAAACACGCTCTTAATTACTAACGGAACGCACTATACAGTTGACGGCATATAACGACAGGGACACAAAACTAGGCACTTTAATAAAGACGCACTGCCCGGCAGCAACCGCAAATTCGCAGGTCAACCTAAAAGTCCAATACAAATTGTCTCCTGGCAAAGCACGCGCTGACGAAACCAAAAAGGAATACAATCGGGTGCTCTCCGTATTCTTCTCCCTCGCGTGCTCTATTTTCTCTGGATCTGGACTCAATCCATTTCGGTCAATGAGAAATTCCAAATATCGAGCTTCTGAACAGCAAAACTCACTTTTGTCTCGGTTGAGTTGTAGTCCTGCATCTGTAATTTTCTTTAAGGCTTTCTCTAACCACTCTAAATGATCATTAAAATTCCCTGAAACAATTATGATGTCATCGAGATAGACAAATACATAAGGCCCGAATTCTGGTCCAAATAAAGCATCCATTAACCTTTAAAGATAGCAAGTGTCATTAGTAAGTCCAAAGGGCATTCTTCTGAATTGGAATAAACCTTTTCTCGGGACTGCAAATGCTGTGATTTCCTTACTCTCTTAGGACAACGGAATCTGGAAATAAACCTGACTTAAATCCAATTTTTAGATATATCTGACTTTCCTGATTTTTTCTAAAATACTATCCATAAAAGGTGCACTTTACGCATCCTTCTAAGTGACAGAATACACGTCACGGTAATCGACACAGAATCAATACCTACCTTCAGACTTCTTAACGATGACCGGCGGGCTAGACCTTGCACTAAAGGATGGCTGACATTCGATCGACTTCATTATGGGCTACCTGAATAACAGCAGGAAATACTCTCCGGAATCGCTGCTTAATAAGGAGGGGCTGTACCCTGGACATCAATGTGATGAGATGCCAAAGTCGTCAATCCTATCGCTCTACCATCAGATCGGATAACTCGATTCAATAGCTGAGTTAACCGTTCTTGCTGGACTGAAGAAGCCTGGAAAATCACTGAACATTCTGCATATATATTCTAGAATTACTATCTTCTTCAAAGGACATCCATGGACTCGTTCTAACTTACCATTTTCGATTTAGAAAACCTACATTAATTTGAAATAGTTCCAAAAAATGCATTCCCAGAATGGCATCACATTCCAGACAATCGGCTTTCAGGACATGTAGATATTTGGTTTATTCATCCATCTCCACATAAATGCGGACTAGACCTCTAATTTCTTCTTGACATCCGGTTGCACCTCGAATATAACCGTGTCCTGGTTAAATCAAATTTTGAAGGCTACATTTCATATGGGGACCAAAATAAGACTTGTTAGCTCCTGGATCGTAGAGTGCTCTAATCGGACGAGCCTCTATTTCTAACGACAAATATGGCATGGAGTCCGAATCTAAGCGGACTTCTGCTTACGGTTCTACTGACAGAGTTTAATGCCTAACTTCTTCACCACTCGCCATGTTTTCAGACACCATCGGGGCTTCTACACTTCTCGATCCTGTATTCCATCGAACTGCCATGAAATGACGTACCGCGTCTTGCACCAAGTCTTCTCGAAGTTTCGACTCCTGGTGTTGGTCTTGAAGGTCTTGGTCATTCCAAACTTTCCTACTGCGTTCTGGGCATTTCCCCGGACCACGGAAAACTCTGCTACGTCCCGTTCTGACCGTATCCGGGATCCTAATCACCACGCTGTTGATAATTAGGACATATGTTCCTTTGGAATCCAACTAGTCCACAGCCTAAACGACGTAATGGCTCTCGCGATCCTCGGAAGGTATGCCCAGGCTGTTGACAGTTGTAATATACCAATGTGTCACCATACTGCTACGGCTATCCTTCGGTTGAGGGCTAGGAGTTTTAATCATTCTAGCTGATGGAACCAGCTGTGGTAGCCATCTGATTTCTCTTCTCCTTAAAAGCCCAGGTACTGGTTCATTCGATCTGGAAAAAACTCTCGACCTTCCAAACTAACTTTCCGGTGGAGGAACTGGAGTAACTGATATGCTTGGATCTTTGATAAACGCTTGTGAAGACATCTTTGATGATTTAACAAATTTTGGCCGATTTTCTTCTTCTTTCGTAGTCGTTACCAATTTCTGTGGACTCGTCGATTTCTTTGTCTTCCTTCATTTATTTATCCTCTTCGGTGTGGATTCCTCCGAAATAGACGATTCCAGCGCTGCTACTTTATGTGGGTATGTGCGTTGCTTTCCCCACCTTCGACTAACATTTAAGCCAGTGGCACTCTTATAGTCTTGGTCCCATTTCTTTTCTTGCTCATGTTGTTTTCCCAACTTTCGAAACTCCGAAAAACTCTGAAAATCTCGGGACGCAATGAATCGTCGATAAACTGGATGTAAATTCTTATAAGCCAACCTCAGTTATTTACTCTCTCGATGTGGCTCCTTTAACCAATTTAAGAGTATTCGGAATTTGGACGAAAATCGTGCAATGGACTCTGTGGTTAATTGAATACGGCGTTGAATTTTATCTCTCATTTCATCATCACCATCATCCTCCACAAAATTTTCTCGAAAACTTCTTTCAAATTGATGCCAACTTTGTAGTGATGACCGTTCCACCCGATACCATTGACGTGCTTTTCCACTCAGTACGGCTCGAAGACATTTCAAGAATTTTTATCGGACATACATAAATTCTCTTTGCAATCTTTTAAGTCTAAGAAAAAATCCTCTCCAGAAAAATGGATATTTCAATTTCGGACTTTTCTCAGTATGTCCTCATATCTCTCTTCTGTTTTTTCGATCTTTGGAACCCGATTTCTTCGCGATGATGTAGTTCTCGAATTTTCATCGACGTTTGGATGGAGCCTTTTCGTACCATTTCTTCTTTGTCGTTGGTCTTGCTGTCAGGATATCTTAGTACGCCACGGATTTGACTCTGAATTTCCTACCTAGGAAGTGATCCAAGCAGATGGCATTTGTGTACGATTGGATTTGCCACTCCTATTATTCTCGAAAAATCGTTGATTCAAACCGTTGATGTTAACCAGTTCCGTTAAGCCTACTCTCGAACTCTCTCCAACAAGCGGCACATACCAATATCCCGTATTTGGTATGTCAGATCGATTATCGGATAGACCATCGACAATAGGTGGTCGTAGAGGATAGAACATTCCTGCCTGTGGATTTCAGGTGGAAGTTCTCACTCCAGCTTGATTCCAAGTTAGACGTGCCAAACTCTCTTGACTTGCTATCGTGGTAATGAAAGCAGTACTGGTGGTAGTTATGGCCGCAGAAACTATCAAATTCATCGTTGGCACCGAATATTGCATTGAAAATCTTCTCTTTACTTTTCCGATAACTCTTCGTCCATTTTTTGACCGATAAATGAGACATATCTCCTAACGTGGTCCGATTTTTGCTTACATTTTCATCAGTTGCCTGATTCCATGCAATCGGCGCAGTGGGAAATTTCTCAAATATTTTAAACCGCGTTAATTTCTCCCTCAAGTTCTGACTACGGTCTTCATTTAAACCATCGGATACGATTTCCCGTAGAACCCTACTGATCGAAAGATTAGATATCTCCTGCTTTATTTTAGAAACATCTCCCTTAACAGTCCATCCCTTATTATAAGATTCTTCACTCCCGTTACTCGACATTGTAACTAAATAAATCAATTAATTTCAAAATTAATTTACAAAACAATCAATCAATTAATTTCCAAAATTGACTTCGAGCGGACTTTCTCTCTATCTAAATTAGAAAATCTGGAATTATTACGTTATTACTGTTGTGGAAATCTCTAACATCTCTCTCATTTTCCACATAATTAATAAATCAGCTTTAAATCTTCCTTAAATGATATCAATTGCAATTAAAAATATTTCACCATTTCCCAATCGTTTCAAATAAATCATTCAACAATACTAGGATAAACAATAGACTCGCATAGACATTTATACATAGACTCTCGGTTTCAAATTCAAGTGTTAACGACAAATAAGTCATATAAATTTCAATTAATGGTAAATCATTAAGGGGCTAGACAAGTGGTTTCTTATGGTTTAGAAATAGTATTTTTCGATACTAGTGCGTAAAATACGATTTTACGAACCGTTTTTAACATGCTATTAGATAGGCCGGTGCGTAAAATCGAATTCTTACGCACGCGTGTCGAACGATATTTTTCGATATACTATGCGTAAACCGTTTTTTGTGGGTCAAATATGATGTTACGCACGTGTGATGACCGCGGCGCACAAGTGCCCGGCACAGCCGGGCAGCACGAGAGAGCCCCGGTCAGCAGTAGTGCGTAAAATCGTATTTTACGTACTAAAAACGGTGCGTAAAATCAAATTTTACGCATAGTATATCGAAAATAATTTTTATTTCATGATCGAGACTTTTAATCCATACACATCCTTTTACACTATGAAACTGGCATATTATAGTAGCAAAAAAATTGTTATATGTATATATATATATATATATTGTATATGTGTATATATATGTATCTATATAAATGTGTAAAAGGGTCGGTTCCAGGTCCGGGCTGGAAACGACCATTCTGTGTGTTTATGTATTTATGCCTTCCCCTCATATTGTCCTAAGTATAATGAGTGTACTGGGGGCGGAGCTAACCCCCCCCCCCAAACTATCCTAACCTAACCTCCACAGAACCTAGTATAAAACTCATTTTGTGTTCCAGCCCCAGTATATACGGACCTGGAAAGTACCACTTCCGGGGCTGGAAACGACCCTTAGACATAAAATTCTTCAAGGGCCGGGCTGGAAAGCACCATCGGACCTGGAAGCTACCTTTATACATGTGAAATGGGCCTGCAACCGACCTCTATGTATATGTATATGTATATACAGGGTGGCCGATTTATCTGAAGACATCGAAATATCTCGAGAACTATGCACAGAATCAAAAAAGTTATCGGATGAAAGTTGTTCGACACGAAGGGGGGCATCCAGTAATAATGAAATTTACCCCCTCCCCCATCCCCTGGGGGTGGAGTGGGGGCAAAAACAATAAAACTTAAATAGGAACCCCCAGTTTTTATTGCAGATTTGGATTCTCCGGAAAAAAGTACACCAATTTGACCTAGGAGCTATTGCATTTTGGTTCACAGGTGGCGCTGTAATCGATAAAAATCCAAATTTATCTGAAGACATTGAAATACCTCGAGAACTATGCACAGAATCAAAAAAGTTGTCGGATGAAAGTTGTTCGACACGAAGGGGGGCATCCAGGGGGCAAATAGGGACAATTTGATCCCTTTATGAAAATTTAATATTAAAAATTCTAATATTAGAATTTTTAATATTAGAATTTAGTAATATCAATTGCGAAAATTGTTATTCTGAATATGAAATTTTAATAACGTCCATTCGAAAAATTAAGATTATGAATAATTGATATTCTTCATATTAAAAATCAAAACTGATTACATAAAAATTGTGCATACAATATGGAAGCAATTTTATAAATAAGTTTTCGACCTTCAATAAAATTACATTTTAGGTTTTAAATTTATTATTTAATAAACAAAAAGAGGACATCACGCAATCCATTAAAAAACGCGTCATGTCCCTTCACTCAGCTCATTCATTCTCTCTCTGTATGTTTTTTCCGAAATGAGAATAAATAAGCTGAGCATTGACGGTCAAACCAACTTCTATTAAACAAATCTTACTTCATTTGGGGATTTCGTCGCCATCTACCGGACCCCGAGAGAACTCACGTGGTTTCATACATGTACATCGCTTGCATTTCGGCCATCACCGGCGCCGGTTCTGTTACATAACGCTAGAGGGCGACTTAACTCGAAAATAAAGTAGCATATCATTTTATACATAAGTTGAGTCACACGTAACCAGTTCACCTACATTTTTCTCTACTTCCCTGAAGGGAAGTAAATGGATATCGCGACTTTCTAATCCCCATATTAAAATTTAGTATTCACGGTCTCTCATTGTAAGACTGTTTTTGAAGTCCATTGTATTGGTAGTAATTCGGTCGGAGGTCACTTTGCTTTTAGAATAACAACTTTCCGTTTACGTGACTATTTTTTGTCTACCCTTCATTGCTTAAATCGAATTGCAAGTTAACAATGAATCCTGCTACAGTTCCCGAAAAAATCGAAATGATTCTTATTTATGGTGAATGTGAGAGGAATATTGACGATGCTGTTGCGTTGTATGCTGAGCGTTTTCCAGATAATGCTCGCTCGCGTTCTTTTTTTTACAAAGTTGTGAATGCCTTTCACTCTGATGGCAGCGTACAAATGAAAAAAAGGAAGCGAAGATTAACAGTTACAGGAGAAGCTAACGAAGTAGCTGTACTAGCAGCTATTCACCAAAATCCACATGTAAGCACACGACAATTACATCGCGATTCCGGCATTTCCAGAGACAGTATTCAAAGAATATTGCATCGTCATAAGTTTCACCCATATCACATTTCACTGCATCAGGAACTAGATGGCGATGATTTTCATAACCGCGTGGTGTTTTGTGAATGGGCATTTCAAAAAATGCAAACGAACCACAATTTCTTTGCTAATGTATTATTTTCAGATGAATCTACATTCACGAACCATGGTGGCGTCAATAGGCATAATATGCATTATTGGAGCGTAGAAAATCCCCATTGGTTACGACAAGTTAATCATCAACGTCCTTGGTCGGTGAACGTTTGGTGTGGAATCATAGGAAATAAACTCATTGGTCCTTATTTCATTGAAGGTAATTTGAATGGAACAAAATATCGAGATTTCCTAGAACAAGAAGTACCATTACTACTTGAGGATGTTGCTATGGACGTCCGACGGACAATGTGGTTTCAGCATGATGGTTGCCCAGCACATTTTTCAAGAGTAGCAAGGGAAATACTAGACCGTGATTACAATGGTAGGTGGATTGGTCGAGGTGGCTCCATTAATTGGCCTGCGAGGTCACCTGATCTAACATCTCTGGATTTCTTCCTATGGGGTTACCTAAAAGGTAAGGTTTATGAACAAGTACCAACGACTCGTGAAAACATGGTGGGACGCATAAGAACTGCTTGCGCAGAAATTTCTGCAGATATGATTCTATCATGTATAAAGTCATTTGAAGAAAGAATAAATAAATGCATTGAAGTGGAAGGTCAACATTTCGAACACTTACTCAAGTAAGTGAACAGTGAGACAGTGAGAGGCAAGGGGGCTCACGTAAAACAAGCACCCCAAAGGGAACAGAAAAATACTACGTCCACGTCGTTGTTCCTGGGTAACGCTAAATGTATTTTTTCCCGGCTTTGTTAGAATGACCGTATTCCATATCCGCTACGCGGGCGAAAATTGTCAATATTGGAGAATCCAAATCTGCGATAAAAACTGGGGGTTCCTATTTAAGTTTTATTGTTTTTGCCCCCACTCCACCCCCAGGGGATGGGGGAGGGGGTAAATTTCATTATTACTGGATGCCCCCCTTCGTGTCGAACAACTTTCATCCGACAACTTTTTTGATTCTGTGCATAGTTCTCGAGGTATTTCAATGTCTTCGGATAAATTTGGATTTTTATCGATTACAGCGCCACCTGTGAATCAAAATGCAATAGCTCCTAGGTCAAATTCGTGTACTTTTTTCCGGAGAATCCAAATTTGCAATAAAAAATGGGGGTTCCTATTTAAGTTTTATTGTTTTTGCCCCCACTCCACCTCCAGGGGTTGGGGGAGGGGGTAAATTTAATTATCACTGGATGCCCCCCTTCGTGTCGAACAACTTTCATCGGACAACTTTTTTGATTCTGTGCATAGTTCTCGAGATATTTCGATGTCTTCAGATAAATCGGCCACCCTGTATATTGTATATGTGTGAATATATGTATATATATGTATATATGATTTCGCGACAATCAAGCAACTCCTGTTCCTTTTGGCTGACTTTAATCCTAAATAATTTGAAAACTATATATCGCACAATTTTTTTTCAAAGGAAATATGTTCTTAGAATTTATCACAGAATCTACTGTTAACCGGAAGTCATTCAATGGAGAATCACCCGTATATACAGGGTGTCCCATTTGAAACAGGACAACCGAATAACTCTTCTGAGAATGGGAGGAAACAATTGTTCAGATAAAAGTTGTAGGGTTCGAAGGGGGCCATAAGATGGTGACCTTGAATTTGATCTTGAGATCGATTTTGAGCTTAATTGATGGTCAATGTATGTTTTTGCAAATGGAAAACCCTACGGTCGGCCTCAGAAATGAAAAGAGCGGAAAATTTTACCTCCGAATATGTTAACATATCAGGTCATTTGAAGGTCAAAACCCATTTTCTATGGATTTTCATGGAAAAGACTCAAACGAGTTGTTTCTCTGACCAAAGTTATTATAGTTAAAGTGAAACCCCACTTTGCAACTTTTAATTCGACCTTGAGAACGATAATGATTGCCAAATTTGAAACAATAATTAAAAAATTATTTATTTTTCTAGTTCGTCGTTTTATAATTAATATTCTTAAAGCTACTTCATTTTACCAACAGTTTCCATGACAATGTTAACGAAATCTGCAGATAATGCCGTGTTCTAATTCAAAAATGTAAAAAAAAAACAATTCTATTATTGTATTTTCACACACTCAGAAAGTTCAGACTAAAATTAATTTACTTTTGACTCACTATTTTATTTGATCCTTTTAAATGAAAAACAATTCTATTATAGTACTTATTAGACATGAACAAAATGTCAATATTCAATTTTGTTCTTGTCTACTGAAAGTACATAAAATACGTAAAGTAAACGTAACTAACCTCCAGAGTTTATTGTTCATATCAGTACGAAAATGATCATTGAGAAGTTTTCATCGCTTACGGTGTAAGTACGGGTTCAAAATGATTTATTCAGCTGACGAATGTGTTGATATTTTAATGATCTTGGGTGAGTATCGCGGAGTATATCAAAGGGCGTCACGATTGTACAGAGAGCGGTTTGGAGATCGGCAGCATCATCCTTCTCAAGAAGTCATTCGCCAAGTTGAAAGAAACTGTCGACAAGATAAGATTGGTGAACGCCGAAACAATCAAGGTTTCAACTTTAACGACCCTCGATGCGTTGCTGTTTCAGCAATAATACACATGAATCCTCATGTTATTTTACGTTATATTGAACACGATTTGGGTATTCCACGCAGTACGGCATACAGTATTCTACAAGCTACTCGATATCATCCGTACCACATCAAACTGACCCAAGAATTATCTCAACAAGATATGCAGAATCGGGTTAACTTTTTCCATTGAGCATTACAGAGGTTGAACGAAGCGCCATATTTCTTTCGATATGTTCTTTTCAGTGATGAATCAACGTTTCAAAGTACTGTCTTGTTAAATCGTCACAATAGCCACTATTGGTCAGCGCACAACCCGCACTGAAATAATAAATAATTTTATTCCTAATTTTAATGCTTTTAAAACTTTAATTGTATGATTACCTTGAAAAATTCTTTCTCGATAAATATCACGAATTCATTGAATAAAAAATATTAATGTTATAACAAAAAACTAATAAAACTAAATTATATAAAAAAATTTAAATATATTAATAATTCTTAAAATTATTAAAAAAATTCTAAATGATATTATTAATGGTATATATACATGTCATACTTTCTCCGCCGTAGCTGCGCGAAGTCCGTCCAATCTTAAAAAAGCATTCAAGATATCTCGGGTCTCAAACATCTGAAATAAAAAAAATCAAAATTTTTCTTAAAACATAAGTTAGTAGCTATGTTGTGAACTAGAATACATATTGTACGATGAAAAATAACGACATGGTTAACTTATGAATTTTTATGCCTGTTTTTTGCAACTTCGATTATTTATAAAATGGCTAAATATTAATAACAATTATGATTCTAGTTCATATGATAGCCAGACATGCGTAGAACATCCCCTTAAAATTTCAGTGCGATCGGATGAATAGTTTTTTTTAATCTTGAATGCCAGCTCAAAAAATACTGTTTTGAGAAAAACGCGTTTAAAGTTTCAGGTCTGAAATAGTGACTAAAAAGCGACTTACCTTAATCAGCAATGCCAGGACCGTACATAATTCCTTTCTTTAGCCTGTTCGTAAGCATCATTTTCTTCAAATCTGTCATTTCTGCGGGCTGTTCGGCTTTCTTTCGATTGAGTAGAGCTGCGTTGGTTAGCCAATTGAATACGCGCCTCGTCACATCGCTGTACAAACTCTGATGCTTCTTTCGTAATTGTAACGCCCATAACTTCCATTATTTCCACCAACGGTTTCAATCCTTCATTAAACTTGCATGCAGCACAATACGCAGCAATTTCAACAATTTGTTTTCCAGAAAATATATGTTTAGGGGCGAAATGCCACACACATGCGTTATATCTTCCATTGTTATTATGCGTGTTTGCACCAGGTATTTCGATTCTGAGTAATTTTCGAAACAAAAATCATTTCTGGCTAATTTCATCATATTTCTGATTATATATTCTATTCAAAAATGATGTTTTTGAACAAACTATTCTTTATGAAATAACCACTGGACTAGCCCCTTCATAAATTAATAAATTTTTATTTTTAATTACTAACAAAACGAAAATTTGCTAATTGTAATTTGCTAATTGTATTAAAAATCAAATAAACGATACCCTACACTGCTGCAAAACTTAAATGATAATACGATAATATCTTTTGTCAAATTCCATTAATAAATTAATATCTTTCAAAAATATAATTAATTATCATTAAAAATCATAATTCATCATAAAAAATTAATTGTATCTTAATTAAATCCAATTATGTCTCAAAGTTTATTCAATAACTATTAAATTTTTATAAAATCATATTTCATAAACCATCATTCATCAATAAAGATTCTTGAAAGAAATAATAAATCTCAAAGAATTTTACTCAAAATATAAAAATCAGTCTCATTAAATTTCAAATAAGTTTTCATCATATCCAAATTCAACTTGCAATATTATAGAAAAATTTAAATTGATTGTATGTAAATTCGGGAGGGGACCGTTTTGCCAGAGCTGTTCATACCTGTTCATATTTCATACCCCGCATAAGTAATATTCTTTCTGCCGTGGTTTCCCCACCAAAATTGAAATTTGGAATTGAAGATCAGTAAAAAATTGTTGGATTTCTGAAATTTATCAATCCATGATTCGTTCTATTTGTACGTTTTGAAATTATCATTAAAAATAAATTCATTTAATAATCCTGATTTATTTTGATAGTTTCGAATATTATTGGTTATTTATAAATTTAGGTTTCAGTTCGCCGACACTAGAATTATATTTTTCTTATAACAACATGTAGCACGTCCACTTTGCGTCGGGGATTTCAAACAATTTAATTGTTTGTGTGTTTTGTTTTGCGCCGGACTGCAGGTTGCTCGACTGACGAATCCCGTAGATCGACGTAGAACTTCGAGCTACATCGCAACCTTAAGGAGCGTCCGATCTTTTTGCGCCTTTTAAGTATTTGAGTATTTCCGGCAGTATTTAACGATTAGATTTTGATACCTATCCCGACTCTCTAGCGTTACTCTTTCGTTGTGTTCTTGATTGCGCATTTCTGTTTCACGTTTATTCTGGTAAGATGGCTTCTTACACGTCGACCCACGACACTTCCCGTAACGGTAGTTACCGGTGATAACGCCCACCGTGGCATCCGAACACTTCTCAATTACTTTATTAATCCCAGGGTCGGTGGAAATAATTCGGGATCGGCTCGCGTAATACACCATTTTGTAGCGGTTCCCTGATACCATTGTCGAATGGGATGCCAAGGTAGATGGGCGCAGCGATCACCCCCCTTATATATTGTCCGAGGCCGTGAGTAGTCACATCTTCGGCAGCATGTTGAATAGATCTCTTCATGCGATTTATCCTGGCCCCGCCGGGCCCCAGCGGGCATCTCGTCTAGGAACTTCCGCGTTTCCCACCAACAGGCTTTCGTCGAATAGGTCACGCGCGTATTATCAAGACCCGATCTTATTCGAAGAGGAGAGTTTCCAGTTTCCAATGACGGACCTATCCACACACCAATCGGTAGGTCTACTGAAGGACACGTTGCTTCTCCTCGCAATGCACAACGCGAGGATGAGTCTTATCGAGACGTTCGGGCGGATAGCGACCTTATCCCATTAGGCATCCGAGTCTTTCCGACCTGGTACCGCCTCGTTTGAAACGCGTGATGTACCACAGGCACGACAAGCTTGTACATTCGACGCGGAGGGGGAGATCGCGGAGGAATTCCTCGTCAAACTGGGTGAATACATCGCCAGTCGGGATTTGACGGCGGAGGACCACCTGCGCGTCCTACACTAAGCGTTCAGGGGACAGGCCCTCGACTTGTATAGAGTTGAGAAATGGACCTGGAGCACCTAACCCGGGTTCGTTCGTTACTTCCGCAATGCTTTTGGCCACCTTGAGGTCAGTATTAGGAAAGGATATCACCTTGCGTACCCAAGAGCCTGAGGAGCTCATTCGGAAATATTTGGTTGCCCTGCGTAGTCGTTTCAATTTGCTTACTTTCCCCTTTCCCGATGCGAACAATTGGACATTGCGGTTCAAAATTTGCTCCCCGGTCTTGCTCGAAAAATCGAGCGAAACTCCGTTTTCGATTTTTCAGATTTACTAACGATTGGCCGCCAAGTAGAATGTGCCCCGAATCAAGAGAGGGTATATCTATCCCCTTCCAAGGCTAGTAGTCGGCCTTCCCCGCCTTCGCTTATACGCCTTAGACGAGGCGAGGGAAGGAAAAGCAGTCTGCAATGGCTGAGAAAGTTGCGTGACCCGACCGGCTGATTATCGTGGTGTTCCCTGACCATGCAGACTTATGATCTGAAGATAGAGCACAGGAAAGGGTGCCCGATGCTCTTTCGCGAATATACGAAAACGTTGAGGCAGCCCTTTGCGCCCTTGGAGATACAGATGATCAATGGTATATACAGAAAATGGAAAATATTCGTAAGTTCCCTTCGAAGTACCCCGATTGGCGAATCGAAGATGACCGAATATATTTCCACAGACCACATACGGTTATAGAGTCTGCTCTTGCCGCTTCCACTTAGGAGTGGACAAAAAGTACCATCGTCTCATCCCGGATCTCTACTGGCCCGGGATCTTTCAGGATGTTGCTAGATTCGCCGCACGTTGTCCCGCATGTCGGAGACAAAAAGTCTCACAGCAGGACCCTGCAGGACTCATACGCGAGAGAACAACTGAAGGTCCCCGGATGATAGTCAATTCCGATGTCATAGGACTGTTCCCCCTAGCAAGCGTGAAAACCAATTTATTGTAGTTTTTCAGGATATGTTTATGAAATGTATAGAAGTGAAATCTGTTCGCTCTGTCACTGGACCGGCCATAATAGCAGCCTTCGCTGGTCTAGTGGTCAACCGATGGGGTTGTCCGAAGTATTTCTTAACGGATAATGCGAAACAATACAATAATTCGCACAGTTCTGGCGTGATCGGATGAAGAGGTTACCCTTAATTCATGACTGGGTACATTGAACCTTTAGCGCGACACGACGCGCCAAGCCGGGTATTAAAACCGTTACCATCGCGCAGCAGAATATAGGGTGGGAGATGTCGTACTACGTCGCGTACGATTCCTTTTATCGGGAGTCCAAAATTTCGCGGTCAAACTCGCGCCTAAATTCAGTGGCCCGCATCGCATAATTCAGGTAATTTCTCCCGACGTTTTCGAGCTTGACGACCCGGACAGTCGTCGGAATCCTAGGGCGCATATAAAGGCGTTGAAACCCTATCATGCCCCCGATTCATTGAGAGATTCGAGGAACGACGAAACCGATGCCTCGTCGCCGCGGCCGATCACCGAAGCAACACCGAACGGATAAATGTCGCTTGAAGGAGGTCACCAGTAAGCCGCGCCGCAGCCAGGCAGAAAACGTTATATGGTTGCTGGAGGCGGCCGAACCGACTTTTATTCGCAGGCGCCTAGGTCGTCCGCGTAAGACGTCAATGCTGCGTGCGCTTTCCCCACCTGCACCGCTACTCGAACGGTGGTCAGGTCTACGGCCGCGTAGAGCCTAGCTGCCGCACTGGTACCTCGAATGTGGAAGGATTATACAGAGACTAGTAACTGATTTTGGTAGTTTTCTATAATTTTAGCTGTAAGAACCATATCTCTTCCCGATGTTCTTATGTCGACCTTACAAATATAAAGTTACCCTCGTTTTTTTACGTTTTGCAACTGTGGTCAGCGATGCCATCCAACGCACCGCTGTACTCGGAGGCTATTGGGAGGAGCGTGGTGGTAACAGAACGCGTCACCCCGAGTAGATGATACGCGCCTTCCGGTGCCAAAGAATTTTTTTTTGTTTTTATTTCCCGTTGCTGGCTTCCACCCTAATGTTTGCAGTCCCTTTGCGTTAGATATTGACCCATTGCTATATATACATCGCGATACTTCAAGTCTAAGTTATCTTTTGAAATTATTTTTGATTACTTGCTTTACATTGCATTTGATATATGAGCGATCTGACGACTATATGACGATCGATAAGACTATTACCCCCGCCCACATTGCGATTGTCCTCTTGGTTGTTCCGTTGCGTTTTACTGTTGTCTTGATCGTGCATGAAATCGCATATGAATCATCCAATGGCGTTCATGCCTCCACTCCATACATAGTCGTAATTAAAGTTGTAACCTTTAATAACATTTTGAGCTCGGTTCGCGCCAATTCGCGCAAAATATTTAAGTCATTTTGATTCGCGTTAACCCGCCTACTTATTTAGGTGCGTACTTATCTTAAGTGCGTTGAAGCATACTCCTTAGTTAATTTTTCAATTTTTACATGCTTAATTTAATTTGGAATCGCGTTAATTTGCACAGGTTATTTAGTTAATGTTTGATTCGCGCTATCGCCCGTCTAATTTAGTTTTACGCGTATTCAATGAAATTATTTTGATACTGCTCCAAGTCGTACATTTAAATAGTTTATTTTTGTTTTGCGCTAAACCGCTCAATTAATTAGTTTTATTTTTACTACGTCTTTTAAATAGTTTGGCGATTTATGGCGACGTAAGCCGAATTGATTAAATACGTTTCTTAGCGTAGGGCCACTGGAACATATTGTGGGCGCGAATCAGCGCGATTGAAATCTAAAGTCATCGACTGTGTGATGTAACTCGAAGTAAGAATAAAACTAATTAACTGTGCGATTTATCACAAAACGAAAGTAAGTTATGTGTTACGTCCCACGTAACTAGGAAATTGTCACAAAATTCATTTTGGGAATCCCCGAGTATATGGGAATTTGACAACAGCGCCGACGCTATACATTAATAGAACTTATTCATACAAATAGTAAAACCTATTATACCGGCCTCAAAAGATACTTGTACCAGACCAAACCGTAGAAAACCAACCTCCTCTCTAGGTAACCCGATGCCATCATAAAAACTTGGAAAGATTGGAAAAGAACAGGTCTTGCACTGCCAATAAATAAGTAGGATTCCTATATTATCAACAAAAATTAAATTAAGTAAAATATACAAAATTGCATCAATTTGTTTGTTAAATTTTTTAGAACTTTGTTTCAAGCTAGAACTTTCGTTCAAGTTTGTGAAATCTACTTTGACTTTATAAAAAAAATATTTCCAGAATACCCCCATCTTTTCGCACGAGCACGTTGCCATTACAGCCCCAAAAACCCTTGTAGCCAGCTTTTTTTGGCAATTTCCTTTGCCTTCTTCAAAAGAGCATAGGTGGAAGTAGGTAGAAATTCATTAATGAATATTATGCGCGGATCAGTGCTGCCAGAAGAAAGTTCAGAAACAAGTTCTTGGACGGTTATTTTCCCCAGCTTGCGCTTTGCATCAATAATAGCATTACGGATTTTCACCGATTTGCATTGAACTTCTAATGCAAAATATTGAAGAATAGGTGCTTGATCGGGCACTGCAGAATTTGTTTGGCGTTTAAATTCAATTCTATTAATATTAATAGCATCGTTGTGGAGACCAGGCAATTTTTCTTGCGTAAGTACGTGCATATAAATGTCATGATGCGAGAGACCATATTGGACGGGAATTCCATTTATTATAAGATCAGCAGTTGGTCTCGCTAACACCGTTGAATGTTTTAAGTATGCCATGTCAGCTGAGAAGGCATTACATGTTGCAGTGTTATTAATTGCGGCATTCATGGTGGCAACATCCTGTCTCATAGCAAAGGTTTCATTTCTTAGAGAAGTCATTTCCGATAATAGTTCTTCTCTAGAAGAAGAAATCGCTGCCATAATCTCGTTAAACTGCTGCTGTGAAAATGCGCCGGAGTCAGACATTGCGTATGTATTGGCGGTCAGTCTATGCGCATATAACGATACAAGCTGCGAGGAGGGATTTACGGCAGGCGCTCGGGACAGTACGACGTCTGGGGCGACGAAAGACGAAGTACACGCGGATGGTGGGGGAACAAATAACGAGGAAGGAGGCGGAATGCGTACGGTAGGAGATAGCGAAGGAGGTGAAATCGAAGACGGACTTAGTGACGGAGAGATCAGAGGTGTGTGGGGAATATGTAATGCTGGGAGGGGGTAGCTACACGTGGATATGGCGCTTGTTGATACTAACGACGTCACGAGCAAATATGACAATGCACGCACACAACACTGAGTTTCGGGTTTTCAGTTAATAAATAACACAGCACACGATGGATGAAACGCTGATTTACATACGTCGCATTCGACTTTTTTGATGGCAGATTTCTTGCACATAGCATACGCTGAATGGCAGACACCGCTATCTAGTCCTTTTTTATTTAATTTTGGCATGGGTTGCGCATATCTTGTAAGTGTTTTTGTTTAAGATGGCAGGTGCAGACCGCCAGAATAGTGCAGGGACAGCAATGTAGGTGAACAGCAGTGTGATTGTAGTAAGCTGGAAGAATCACGTGGCAGTATGGTCATGCCCACAAGTTCAATCGCCAAAAATGTCGTTAGTACGCCAAAGAAAAAATGTTGGAAATTTCAGAACCTAGGTTCGCGGGGGACGTAGTTACACAAATTTTGACTTTTAATGGCACCAAGCCTGTACGTCCACGAATCGCGGTCCTTGTAAAGCTGGTCTCCCTAAAAAAAGTTAGAAAATACAGTGAGAATAGCTTGGTAAAGCGGTAGCAGAAAAAAATATGCGACTTCACACTCACCAGAGAAAGAGAGAGACTGAATTTATTATTGTCCTGGCCTCCAAGAACCGTGGACAAATTACAAGACATCCTGCCGTTACAAATCTTCGGCCAGGATGTGAAGATTTACAGTTATTAACAATATATATCTCTCTTATATTACTAAATTTTAAATTCTATATTATCAAACGCAAAGTATAACCTATGATACATAAACTAGATTTCGAATCACTCTCTAATAGTTGCTGCTAAATTAGAGCCTACAATGTAAGATACTTACATTTAATGAGAAGATTGAATGCGAGATGAACGACGCAATGAGCTATCCGTTGGAAAGAATCTAGATGACAGATAGGATAGGTGGTTGGTGGTGATGATATTATGCACAAGGTTACCAAGGAAGTAGTGTCTCCTAGACGGGATGGACAACCAACTTGCTTTCTTTCTGAAAGGCGCAAGCTTATCGTCCCGGTGTAATCGATAGATGAACCGAAGGGCGGCATTTTGCTAACGCTGTAATTTAACGTTAAGATAGCCCGAAATATCGGCAATATCGAGAGTAGCATAGTCGATATGCGGGATTACTAGGGAGTTGACAAGTGATAGTTTAATAGATAGAGGTAGGAACTATTCACGGTATTTCAAATAGATGGGAAGATACCTGTAGAAAATGATTGATTAAAGATATGAGTCAGATAGGGTAATATGACAGGGAAAAGTGGTTTAAGGTGCGCCAGACAAAGGGAGTCAGGGCTTATGCTAATCTAGCTAGGCCACGTGACTTATTTGAGATGTAGTTAAGGCTACTCAAAACTTCTTGACAAGTGATGGGAGAAAAGGTGAAAGTAGAGTGAGTACCAGGTAATGGTCGATGCATAATAATATCGAGTGACTATTGATCGCATAGTGGATGAGACTGATGAGACTTGAGCAAAATGACGGTTAAGAATGGCTGGGGAGAAGTGATGCAGGGTCGACTGCGATTATACATTAGCTAGTCTTAGATTTCTAATGCAAGACCAGAGTTTATTCAGATTGGTTTGTTGAGACACCAAATTTGCCAAATAAAGACTTTTTTTCAGTTTTTAATACATTTTTAAGTTCGCGAAGTAGTTTCCTATACTGCTCAAGAAGTAACAAATTTCGCGATCGCTTAGCTCCGGTAAACCAGAGAGAGAGAGAGAGAGAGAGAGAGAGAGAGAGAGAGAGAGAGAGAGAGAGAGAGAGAGACCTGGGGGTACTCGTCTCGGTGTGCTGGAAGGGGACTCCCAACAGCGGAGAGGTATATGCCTCCTTAACACGCGTACTTGAACACGGCTGACCGAGGCCACGCCGAAGAGGGACAATTCCCCTGAATCTACTCCTCAAACTCCAGGGACGGACCATTTCTTAATTACTGGACTAGATCTGTGACATTGTCACATTATAATTAGGAACTCAAAGTGATTGGAAGCAAAATAATTAAACTTCTCAAATAACTCTATATTCCATTATCACTAATTAATAAACTACCAAAAACCAACAAAAGAAATACTGGGACTTACCGCCGAAATTGAACAACGCGGACTCCCGAACTATCCCGCTGGATACGCACTTTCACAAAAAAAATTAACTGCGCAAAGATAAAAAGACTGAGCTGTACAATAATCCTACGCAACGGTACGCAATGAAGTGCCGCAAATTGCAAATACTCCGCGGATCGCACGTGTCGTATCGAGACTTCTCTCTCGCACTTATTCGGATGCTCTCTTACTCTCACTACGAATCGGTCGGAAAACATTGTCGCTGAAACATACATTCAAATGATAGCATTAGTCGTACGCAATGTAAGTTTTTCGGCGATTGGAAAAATCATTATCGGATGTGACCAACTGTTCACTCACGAAGGAGTGCCGAGTCGTGTGGCGAATAATTCGTCACAACAGCTTTATATATAAGCTATTTCTTACTAAATGATTGCCAATGCAATATCTTTGTGGTTGGCTGGGTGGGTATTTTGATTAACATCTTTTCTCTTAGGGGAAACAAGGGATATACTTTTTTTTAAATTAAATTTTCATTTTTTTAATTTATTTATTTTATTTAATTTATTTTGTATACATTTAAATGTATACTCAATGATTTAGGATATTAAACATGTCGACAAATTTGATTATTTTAAAATCTTGTTTAAAATTCACGGAAGTCAACGCAAAATGTAAACGTACCTTTTACACCGGATAATCACTGGATTTCGCATCCAGGGACTTTTGGTTCGCTCAATTCGCACATGCGGAGCATGTCATCGACTGAATCCTATGCAATTTTTCACATGTAGGGCGACAATAAGCGTGATTTCTGACGAATGGCAGGGTGGATATGTAGATCAATGTGATGTTGCGCCAGATGAATCATACTTAAAACGGAGGAGCTCCAGGGGTGAAATCCTTTTAAAAACTGATCTAAACGTATTTTGGTCTCGGTAAAGGGGGTTCTTAGATCGGCGCACTCGAATGACGCCAGGGTAATGAGAGCTATGCAAGAATCGTTCATTTCCCGAAATGCACCATTATGACTGCTCAATGTGACATATTTTGTCTCTAATTTAATTCCGAATAGATGAATGCAAGCCATGACTACGACACACGCGTAATTGAAGGATGTGATTCGGATTTCGAAATTTAAGGTTATTAAATTACGAGGTTAACCGTCCCGTTGCATACGAGACCGAGATAAGATTTCAATGCTTCTGTATCTATCAGGGCTCGAGCTGAAGTGCCGTTTATTGATATTGGAAGAAATCAGCGGGGATCTGCATCCAACATGTTAGATCGGAATTGCACGAATGGATACAGGCTAATGGAAAAATTAACGATGATAGGGAATGCGATGAGCGAGAGGACGATTCATCTGGACGAGCTTACGCGATTTTACAGAGTTTCGTTGCGATACGAGCCGTTTCGACTCCATGATTTTACATGTCGAGAAACTAGGGGAGGGTAATTAACTTGCAAGCGGTCTGCCCCCCCCCCCTCCATTGATAGCAGTTTTCCAACCCTTTTAGCGCGTATACCGAACAGTCGCTTGCTTTCCATCCCGAGTACCCGCACGCTCGAGAGAAATAGCCAGGGTGTGGACACTCGCGATAGACGTGTCCGATTTATTTGCAGTTAACAGCATCGAACGGTACTGTTAACTGATGGCCGCTTCACGCAACGCGCGTGATCGGTCCGAGGGAAGTGCACCCGTCAGGAATGCATAACTTAGCGTTCCAACATCGGAGGATTGAGAATGCTGCTGCTCCAGAAGATTCGGGTGAGTCGCGTTCAATGATTCATTTAATGTACCGCCGATAATGGGATCTCAAACTGTTTCGCTAAAAGTACGAGGTGGTTGATTTCGTTGGCTATGCGTATTGTAATCCCAGTCGACGTTGATCTAAGGACAGCCAATTAGTACTGAACTAATTAGGATTCTTAATGACGCGTGCCTTTAAAAAATATAGAGGAATGAGCGAGGATTGGGTCGCCAAATAAACGTAAATCAGCTGGATAACCTCCGCCGGTACCGTCGAGTATGGAGTCTGTATACCCTGTCCCGGTGACATCCAGAGTTAGGATTTCTCCCAGCGGATGGTTCCTCCGAAGCATTGGAAGAAACTAACGGAGCAAACATCAGGAACTGGCGGAAGCGGAATCCCGTCAGGTTAGTATAAAATAAATTTAATTAAAATTTATAATGCAAAAAGAATTTGATTCTTTGTGGGTGCTTTCTGTTTTCAGCACCCAGGAAGCAGACCGTGAACCACAAAGAAAGAGGCTAGGGCGTTCTAGGCATCGAAGAATGGTATCCCGGAAGATAGAATATACCTCCGTCTTCGTCATCCTGGAGGTTGGAAGCAATCTTTTGATGACAGGTTAGTTGTACATTTTTCTAAAATTTACATTTTTGCCCTCGCAATGTCATGTCAATGTTCCTAAAGCTAGTGTAAACAATGACATTTCAATTTTAGCCTCCTAATCCCTTGTCAATTTTCCTAAAGCAGGCGTAGGCAAAGAAATACACATTTTTGCCTTCGTAATGACATTGTAAATTTTTCTAAAGCTAGCGTATGCTATACACTTTAGATTTTTGCCCTCGTAATCCCTTGGAAATTTATCTAAAGCTAGCGTATGCAATAAAATTTACATTTCTGGCCACGTAACCCTTTGTAAATTTTTCTATAACTAGCGTATACAATAAAATTTATATTTGTGGTCTCGCGATCCCTTGTCAATTTTTCTTAATCAGGTGCATGCAATGAAATTTTAATTTTTGCCCTCGTAGTGACTTGTGACTTGTAAATTGGCCACAATCGTATGCATGTAATATTACATCGGTTTAACTAAAAGCGAGGAAAATCTATTCGTGTTTAAACATTTTTCAAAGGCCTGTAAGTTTATTCGACATTTCTTTTTTACGCAATTAAGTGTTGAATATTGTATAAATATGTTGAAAACTAACGAAAAATGTGAATTGAACACAATCTAAGGCTTATCATATGACTGCAGTCAAACCAAAAGCGAGAGAAATCTACTCTTCTTTACAAATTTTTTAAAGGCCTGTACATTTATTCCACATTTATTTTTATACACAATTTAGTGTTGAATACCGAAACAAATACGTCGGATATTGACGAAAAGGGTAAAGTGGCCACAATCGTAGGCATGTAATATGACAGCGGTCAAACTAAAAGCGAGAGAAGTCTATTCTTCCTTATAAATTTTCCGGAAGCCTGTAAATTTATTTATGTTAGGAAATTCCTCAAACAGCTGACGATGTTACTGGTCCGGTGATGGGCTGCCGCATCGAATTCAGTCGCGTGAAATCAACAGGAAAATAGGAGAACATAGAACTGTAACTGTCACTGCGACAGGTGGCAGGAATGATAAAAATTCGATATACTTAGGCCGACTTAATGACTCGGATGTTCAGAAGATCTCGATGTACACAGTCTGAGTCGGTTCGGGCACACGTCACTATGATTTGCACTCCCAAAACATAAAATTAAGTAAATAATATCAAGCGAAAGTGAGAACTGAGGAGCTAAGAGACGCACTTCTGCTCTACTCACCACTCGCACCGGAACTATTATAATGTTCAATAAAAATAGAGAGTTTTTGAATATAATTATTTTATTATATTAATTCTGTGCGGTAATAATAATAGTAAATAATTAATTGTACATAATTTATGCCTTGTACCAGGTTGGCTGAAGGAGAGTTTGGTCGAAAATGTCGCAATCCTGGCAATAAACTCTTATTGGTTCATCCCATTGTTGCACATGTTTTTTAAAAATAATCCTGCACCTCTTATTTGAACTTTCGTCCCATAAACAAGGTATAATTAATGACGGTCTGAAGCGCAGCCACCCGTTCTGAATATTATTGATTGCGAATGGCACCTCGCGTGGCACATGTTGCCTCAGCAGTACAACCTCTTCCATGCTTAGAAATCCTTGAAACTTCTTCAAGTGGTTGGATAATATCTCCAGTTGAGCCTGCGTGATGACGTATTCATTGCCTATTTTGACGATTACATTCATGGCTGGTGCTCGGTAAACTGTATACTGCAAGAAGTTTATTATACCGTCAAATCCCGTTAAGAAAATAAATAAATAAATAATAATCATAAACGTTTAGTAATTTTTTTGTAAAAATCTGGTTGTTATTTCATAATCATACTAACCTTCTTAACAATATAAATGTATAACTTTGTTTGAAATTGTTTCAATTACTTAATTAAAACAGTTCTCTAAATAAATTTTGGAGAACTTTTGTAATCAGTTGACATGAAGTAAAAGTAATAGCGAATTCCAGGCCTTGCACCACTTTAGCACTATTACACTAGTGTAACGGTGCACGTGTTTCATCCCTACAGTGCTGACTATTCAACGCATAAGGTTAAGGTCTCGATATTAAAATATCGTTAATCCTTAGACTTAGGCGGAGTGTATTTTCCACTCCATGGGACCGCTCCCTAAGGGTGATGAGGTACTCACCATCGCCGCTGTTGTGATTCTAGTATAAGTCAACAAGGTTTTTATGGAATTCTAAATATTATGTATTAAAAACTTTTAAAAAGTATTTATTTATTTATTTATTTATTTATTTATTTATTTATTGGAATCAACGGCAATAGCCTTTTACATATAAAAATACAAAAAATACATGTAGTGGTACTTAACTATAACAGTCCAATGTTAAATCTAAGTTACCTAAAAGGAAAAGCCCTTGGGTGGAAGATATAATAAAAAGTAAAATTTAAACAAAAACAGAGAGTTCATTCACGCGATTTTTAAATAACGAGAGAGAATCTAGCTGTCGCACATCGGGCGAGAGAGAATTGCAACGTCTTCTCAATCGGGCAATGGGAGCATAGAACCCTATATCGGACCGATTAACCTCTTCAATTAGCAGCCTATGAGATCGAATTCCGTAATGAATATGACGCTGAGGGAAAGCCTCCCTCAATTCAGAACATTTAACGATACCCATCATTATTTTAAATGTTTGTATTAAGTCAATTTTATTGTTTATTGATAAATACGTACAAACAAAAGTACAAAAACTGCATTAATCACTCCCTTTCTTTGATGGCTGCGGTCTTTTGATTTTACTCTTGAATTTGCATACAATTTTAAATTTATTTATATTACTATGGGATGAGAAACAATGAGAGAAATCTAGAACAAAGGGATCTATTATTGCCCAGCAATCGGAAATGTATTGATATGTATTGAAAATTTTTGATGCTTTACAATACATTTGAACGCTCTATTTGATCTTAAAAGTATTGGAAAGGATTGAAATCTATTAAAATGTTTAATGCATCGTAATACATTGCAATCCAAAAGTAATCCCAGTTCATACGTTTAATGAGAAAAAAAAATGCATCGACCGAGAATCGAACCCTGGTCTCCTGCACAAAAACTTCGAGCCGTAACCACTCGACCACACTCCTTGCTGTGAAAGATGATGCGAAACTAACGAATATTTGAAACATGGAGCATTTATGAATTGTGCACATAAAAATAATCTGCTTTTGAAAAGAACGAATGGATATAGATAGTGCATACGTACCATTATTGTTGGTAAAATAAATATTGCAATTTTTTTATAATATACGCAATATCTTGAAAACGGTACGAGATACGTGGTGAAATTTGCCGTAATTTAGACATAATTCCTAAAGCAGAGGTACCTTGATGCGATGATTCGAAGTCACTATACATAATTCGAGAATTTTCGAAATTTTCTATTTCTAAAATTACGAAATTTTTTAATTGTGTATGTCGGCTGAATCATCGCACATCATGTCAAAATTTCGTCAGATTTCACGTATCTCATATCGTTTACGAGATGTTGTGTAATTTTGAAAATAATATATTTATTTTATCAACAAAACTATCGCACATAAAACACATCAGGCGCGTGAAATCCAAATCATACTTGAGGGATATATGCAGATCCCTACAAGCTGGCCATGGATACTTCGTTAACATGGGATGCCCTATGTTTCGCCGACCCAAATCCACCCGGTATATTATATATAATAAATTTTTTTTGTCCACCGGCAACAATCGATTTCGCCTAGGCCAAAATTTTGCGAGCGCGAGTTACGGGCTATGAAGTAAACTTCATACTCATCAAAAATCGAACATTTGCAGACCAGATATTTATCGTTATCTATTTATAATGGTAAGGCTTCTTGAGAAGATTATCTCTCATTTGTTCTCTGACAAGTATTAAATCTAGACAAGTTTACTTACTAACCAATTTGCAAATAATTTTTTTAACTTCCTCTCTAGGAAGCGCCGATAAAAGTTTTCGAACGTCGTCATTGGAAACAAGTGGTGTGAATACCTCTTGTTTCGAAATGACATTTATTTCGTTTGACGTTGGAGGTGTATCAAAATTAATTTTCTCATTTACGGATCCACTCTGAGTTGCGCATGCATCATCAGCCATTATAACATCTAACACTTGTGCAAATGACGTGGATGCACATTGGATCGACGATGTTGACAGCGGTTCATGTGACACTAAACCTTCTGCAGGTAGTTCTGGTAAAGTAAATATTATCAATTATAATTTCAATGAAAAATGCTGAAATTAAAAAAAATATATATATATATATATATATATATATATATATATATATATATATATATATATATATATATATATATATATATATATATACAATATATTTCTATGTTCTCCATTACCTCCTATAACTCTTCAGCTTTCCTTTCCGGCTCGCCATCTAGTGTCCGCCCGTACTCTCTTCTACATCTTGACTTTCGCTATTATATATATACGGGCGGACACTAGATGGCGAGCCGGAAAGTAAAGCTGAAGAGTTATAGGAGGTAATGGAGAACATAGAAAAAGAATAGGAAGAATGGATGAAGAAATACGAGTAAAGAGTCGAAAGAGAAGGAATAAAGTTACAAGGAAGATAGACAATAGAGACAATAGAAGAGAATCTAATGAAGAAAGTGAGATGCGAGGTGGATGAAAGTGAAAAAGGCGAATAACGGGGAAAACCAGTGATGAAGTAGAAAAAAAGAAAAAGCGAGAGAGAGAGAGAACAAAATAGGTTACTCTTAGAAAGATGTGAAGAAAGAAAAAAAAAGATATGCAAGAAAAAAGAACGTAGTTTTAAAAGAAGTTATTAGAAGCGAGGCTACGACAAAGGAAACAAATACGAACAGGAATGGACAAGAAAGAAATAAAGCTGATGGAATCAATTTCAAATCATGCAAAGAGTTAGAACGCATGTCATGGGATTAATTGGTGATAAAGTATGTTATTCTTAAGCGAAAATAAGTTGTATATTATAAAATAATACAAGTATCTTAACCCTTAGTCCCGACTGTTAATTCAATAAATTTCCCCCCCACTACCTGTATCAATTGAGTTATGCCGTTTGAAAATGCTTACAGTTGTGAAATTTATAAAGTATCCTTTCCATTTTCTCTAGGGTCGAAAACAACCCTGGAGTCGGAACTAAGGGTTAACAATAGAATAACTTTTGAAAAAGCGTACTGATGACCACAAAGATGACAGGCTTAAAGCTGGTCCCTTGAGGGTGGTGCAATGAGCGCGGAAGGAAGGCGGATGAATGTCCTCACACTGGTGAATCCCTTAATTATTATTGACAAGCCTCTTACTATATATTGCTGCTGGTAACTGTGGCTTAGAATATCCCATCAGGGTAATCGCTTTGGCCATTAGGATTTCTATTGAGCAATTTTCATTGTTTGAAACAAATTTCCAAAATGAACGTATGGCAGTTTCTTTTTGTCTCTGTTTCGGACGTAAATATTTCTGTCCACATTTTCTTAGTTGCCGTGACTGTAATTCGGCTTTGCAGAATATTTCATTTTTCAATTTTTCTATTAAGAATATGTAGATCAGTTAAATAATGTACAACTTTAACAGTACAACATTTTAACACGTACAATCAAAATAAACGACAAATGTATACAAAGTGAAAACAATGAAGCGTTCTAAGTATAATAGAAACAAAATTGAAAAGACCAGCTGAATACAGTTGAAATCGTGAAGAAAGTACTTCCACCAATGTCAAATTTATCATACTGCCAAGTAATCGCAGTACTCAAATGACTGTAGGGCGGAAGTACGCGACTCTGCCATAAAATTCATTTTACTATAATATATTAATGAGTGATAAATTGTACTGGTTGAATTTTATACTTTTCGTATACCGGGTGAGTATCTATGATTCGAATATAGGGCACGCCGTATTATCGATTTGGCGATTGTGATTGGTCGATACAAGCTGCATGGTCTCTTCTCAGTGACCACGATGGAGCTCACGCAAAGGCGTGCAGTGATGCTACTACACAACGAAGGAACGTTTTTGCCCTAATATTTACATGCACTTCAGTATTCAGTATGTTATTTGGCTGTATTTTAGTAAAATTTGACTTACTGTAGACGGTTTTGTAGTTTTTGTCACTGCGCGCCTTTACGTGAGCTCCGTCGTGGCCAATAAGAAGAAAGCTTTCTGCTTGAATCGACCAATAGAGCACTTCACGTTCTAGGGAAATCTAGGGAAAATGGCGGATAATGGAGGAACAAGATTAGGCAAAGGGTGCCATAGTGGTACCTTGTGCCTAATCCTGTCCTCCAGTATCCGCCATTTTTTTTGGTTGTTTTCTAAACCGTGAAATGCTCTATCACAATCGCTCAATCGATAATACGGCATGCCCTATATTCGAATAGATACTCACCTGGTATAAGGCCGGCCAAATTATCTGTATATAATGAATTCGTTGAAGTTAAAAAACTCTCAATCCGTTTCATTCCTCGATTTAATTCCGAACAAAACTTGTATTTCGACACGACTTTCATGAATCTGGAAGAATTCTTTATGTCAATCCGAAATGACCCGAGTCATTCCGAATAAATCCGAATGAATCCTTGATTTCAATCCGAACGAAACTAAGTAATTCCAAACTAATCCGAAATTGTTTCTCTCAAGTGCGGTATATGCGTTTATTCCGAAGTCGGATCATCTCGGATTCCACCGGAATGGGCAATTTTTATCGAAATCTTAATACTTCGAATTCACTCAGAATAGGGAGATTTTCTTCAAAATTGGATTAACTCGGATTCGATCGGAATGTGCTGTTTTTATCAGAATCAGATAAGTTTGGATTCGATCGGAACGAGGCGTATTTGCCAAATTCGTATTAGCTCCGGTTAGTTCGGATCCAGACGGAATGTGTCATTTTCTCCGAATTCAGATTACCTCGTATTCTGTCGGAATTAACAATTTCTACCGACATCGGATCACTTCGGATTCGCTCGGCACGACATGTATTTGCAATTCGGATTACTTCGGTTAGGTACTGATTAGTTCAAGAACAAAAATCGGAATAAGGCGGGTTGAAACAGATTGTATCGGATTATTCCTTTTCATTCCGAAACTTTGATCAGGGCCGAGATTAACGTCCATATTAATTGTGTTTAAATAATAATAATTAATTATGTACCTATAAAAACTCCGACTCGTGGTTTCTTCCTGATTGCGACGTTTACTTGTTTGTGATACGATTCTAAAATATTATTTGTTCTGTGTTTCAAATTGAATATCGTGAATTCCTGCGGTGAGATTTTTCTTAACCAGAAATATTGAAAATAATCTATAAATCCCTTCCAAATCTTTTTTTGTTTTTTGGGAATGTTTCTGCACACGTATTTATAACCCTCTGTTATTCTATTTGACGGAAGAAACGGTAATGCCATAAACGCATGTAGTATTTCTCGTGCAAATCGATCCTGTCTTGAAATAATTTTCTTTTTTGTAAGATATTTCTTTAACCCATTCTTTACCGCCTGTCTTCTTAACACCTGTAAAAGAAAATATGAACTTCACGATTTTTCCCGACTTTAAACGAAATTTCCCGAACACCTACTATCAAATGCGACTTCTGTCACGTTTTCCCTTATTTTACATTACCTTAGCTTCCATTTCGTTTTTGTTTCATTTATTTCCATCGATCCGTTCGTGAAATATTAGGTTTAGAAAATGGGAAATGTGGGTTTGGTCTACGTGTGCCGCCGAAGAGAGGTGGTAGCTGTCTTTACTGAAGCTACCCGTACGAGACCATCTGGACCCGGGTGAATATGAGTGATTCGGCCCATTGGCCATTTCGATGGTGGATAACGATCGTCCATAATCAAAACTAATCTACCTACAGCGAAGTTCTCGGTAGGCTCCCTCCATTTTTCCCGCTCCTACAAGTAGAGGAGATATTCAGAGGATCAGCGCTTCTAAAATTGATTTTTCATACGTTGGAGTAACTGGAATCTATTTAATCGGTTCGGAGGAACATCTGGGAATTCGTCCTCCGGAATCAGTCCGGAGGCACCCCCGTTGAGGAAGTGAAATGGGGTCAACGCGTGAAGGTCGTCTACGTCCGCTTTAAGAGCGCTTAATGGTCTCGAATTCAGACAAGCTTCGATTTCCACGAGTACGGTGGACAACTCCTCGAAGGTGAGGGTATGTTCTCCCATTACACGCTTCAGGTGATGCTTAACCGACCTGACCCCAGCTTCCCACAAACCTCCATAATGAGGTGCATTAGGTGGAATGAAAATCCACTGTGTGCCGTCATTGGCAAGGAGAGATGCGGTATCATAGTAAAATTTTGATGCTCGATCGAACATGGCCTTGAGCTCCTTGTCTGCTCCATGAAAATTTTGGGCGTTATCGCTGTAAAGTTTCGTACAGGTTCCACGTCTGCCTATAAAGCGACGATATGCACAAATGAAGGCAGCAGTAGTCAGATCACTGACAAGCTCCAGATGAACGGCTCGTGTTGAGAAGCATACGAATACGACGATGTAGCCCTTGTACGCCTTATATCCTCGACCTTTAGTGCAGCGTACTTGGATTGGGCCAGCGTAATCCAAGCCGGATATAGCAAATGGGCGCCCGGGAATCACTCTATCAGCAGGGAGGTCTCCCATTAATTATTGTGCTGATTGGGGTTTGACTCGCTGACACGTTGTGCATTTTCTAATTATGGATTTGACTAAGCGATTTCTCCCCAAGATTGTTGCATCAAGATGCTGGATGTCAGCGTGGGCCCTCCGTGCAGGCAGAGATAATGCGTATGACGGGCAAACAAAATACACAGAGAGGAAGATTGCGGCAAATTCGGGGGATGCTTGCGCTCGTAGGAGAGGTTGGAGTGCGACAGCCGACCTCCCATGCGTAAAATGCCATTATTGCACAGGAACGGGTTCAATGTACAAAGCCGACTGCGCTTTGCTAGGCTCTTACCCGCCTTTAAGGTTGCTATATCTTCTGAAAAATAGCTCGCCTGAGCTAAGCGGATGGCAAGGTTGCGTGCTTCAGTCAGGTCCCGTGTGGTGAGAAAGGGTGGCAACAAATCTTGGCCGTTATTGCGCATGCGTAACTTAAGCAATGGGCGCCTTCACCACGCAACTACTCGAATCAATCGAGTTAGCGAAGTGAAACGCCTCAGAAGTTCCGATTCGGTAGGTCGAGCCTCGGCGTGAAGAGTTTGCCGGCTCTCTGCCGGCTGTGGCCAGGCGTCCGATGATTGGGAAAGCCATTGAGGTCCATGCCACCAAAGATCATTTCGAATTAAATCGGCAGGCTCACAGCCTCGAGTCGCAAGATCGGTCGGAATTTCCCCACTGGGTACATGCGACCAAGTGGCAGATGGGAGCTCCGTTTGAATGAATCAAACCCTGTTCGCGACAAATGTCTTCCAATCACATGGATGTTTTTGAAGCCATCTAAGCGCAATCTGGCTATCCGACCAAGCAAACACAGGCAAAGTACTGAGGAAATTCAATTTTCTAATATGGCACGTAAGTTTAACAAGAAGAGCCGCGCCGCACAGCTCTAAGTTCGGAATACTAACGGTCTTAACAGGCGCGACTTTGGATTTGGCCGTCTCCTCCCACGACGCGCAGGTATACCACTGTTGAATATGCACGAGCAGAAGCGTCGGAAAATGCGTGAATCTGATAGGAGCGCGTGGCAGTAACCCCTAACCAACGGTCAACCTACAAAGAAGGCAACGTGGACAGCGATTGGCAATAGCCATACCATCGTTCCCGAAACTCTGAAGGCAGAGGAGCATCCCACTCACATTTCTGAATCCACAGATCCTGTATCAAAATTTTCGCTACTACAGTGACCGGAGCGAGCCACCCAAGTGGATCGAATAATCTAGAAATAGCCGAAAGAATTCCTCGCTTCGTCGAAGCGTCTGATAGTTTCTGAATATCCTCGGCTCGGAACTTAAAATGATCCTGCGCGTGGTTCCACTGAATTCGCAGGGTTTTAACAGACGAATCTGTGTCGATGATCTTAGTCGAGCTCTGCTCGACTCGAAGGGGAATGAGTTCCGGGTGATTGGCCATCCACTCGTCTAACTTAATACCCGCTGAGTCCAGCAAGGATGTAAGCTCGACTCTCTTCTTTATTGCAGTAAGCAAATCTTCAACGCCTGCAAAGGTGTCGTCCACGTAAGTCTCCGATTTAAGACACTCATCGCCTAAAGGAAACCTAGATCCTTCGTCTTGACCTAATTGCAGAAGCGTACGAATAGCTAAATATGGGGCACAAGCGGTCCCATAGGTGACGGTATTTAAACGGTAATCAACTGGATCGTAGTCAGCTCTAGCTGCCCACACGATCCTCTGGAAATCGCGATCCTCCTGCTTTACTCTAATCTGGCGGAACATTTTAACGATATCCGCAGTGAACGCAAATTCATATTCGAAAAGATTGCCTTGGAGTGGATATTGGAGCGGTCCTGTATATAAGAAGTCATTTAGACATTTTCTATCGCGAGTTTGTCGAGAAGCATCGAACACAACCCTGAGTTTCGACGAAGAGGCTGAACTCTGAACCACTGCATGATGTGGTAAATACCATGCATTATCAATTTGAATTTTGGATGCTGGGATTCGAGTCATGTGTCCCAAGCTTTCATACTCCTCCATGAAAGTACGATACCCATGGGCTAATTTGGGATCGCGTGATAATCGACGGTGCATGCTGGTAAGAGACCCAATAGCCACCCTGCGAGTCTTAGCCGCAACAGACGGCAGATCCGGTTTCAGAGGGAGGTGAACCTCGTATCGACCGCAGGAAGTGCGACTGTGTGTGTCTCTAAATATTCTTTCACACGTTTCGTCTTCTGGTTTGAATTTGTGGGTAGCGGGTATTTCCTCGAGAGTCCAGAACTGCTGTAACGACTGATCTATATCGCAAGACGCGCAATGTAGAACCTGTCTCGACAAGGAAGAAATGGGACTCTCCGCCCGCCGTGACGCATCTAACTACAGAGAGCCAGAGACGATCCAACCAAAGGTTGTATTTTGGGCAACGAGATGCGAAGAAGAAAATTGTTTCAATCCAGGGCGCAATAACTGGCCATAAATGTCAGCGCCTAGAATTAGGTCTACCCTACTAGGAGTATAGAATTGCGGATCCGCTAATGTGAGTCCTTGGAATTGTGACAAATTAAAGTCGCCAAGGCTATCCGACGGAAGTTGCGAAGTCAGCTTTGGAAGAATGAGCGCATCTGTATCAAGCTTGAAATCAGGATCAATGTTGGATCGTAAAATAAATCGTGTCTTTGATCACGCAGTACCTGCAGTACTGGTACCGAGTCCTGTTAACGTTACGTTAGTGCGCTGCTTTGGCAAGCCTAACAGTTGCACGATTGACTCTGATACGAACGAAGATTCCGACCCCTAATCTAAGAGCGGTCGAGCATACGTGCTCGTGCCACTAGGACCTGATACTAGAACCCGCGCCGTAGCCAGAATAACTCTACGCCCTGCCGACTGGAATTTAGAAGCATGCAGACTTACAACTGGTGTATTTTTAGTCGAGGCGGCTGGTGGAGGATCGTTAGATCCGTGAGAATTCTGTCGCGAAGTTTGAACGCCGCCCTGCGATTTTAAATGGAGAAGCGTATGGTGCTTGCTCTGACAGACTGAGCAACGTCCTGAAGAAGGGCAGGCGTTAACTCGATGCTACCCAAGAGAGTTAAAGCAAGCCTGTAAGCGTTTAACTGCAGCGAGTCGCTCTTGAGGAATTTTGTCTTTTAATTTGTAGCATTTCGCAAGGGAGTGCGGCCCGTAACAAAGGGGGCATTTGAAAGAACCCGCCTTTGAAGGACGACTAGCATTAGCATGGAAAATTTTCCGCGATTGAAGTCCCGCGGATGATGTAGGAGCGGGCCTCTTTTCTCCTCCACGATCGGAATCTATCATCCCAAGAGTCTGCGACCTCTTCTCCAGGAATGTGACAAAATCCGAGAATTTTGGAATTGATTTAGAAATGTCCTCATCTGTCGAACTATGACACGCTGCTGTTTTAAAATCTCTATCGCTAAGCTCAGCTTCCCACAGATTTCGGGATTCTGGATCGAGTTGGTCAGATAAGATGAAAATTAGCCAGACATCCCAACGATCTACCGGCAGATTGAGATTAGTTAATTAGCGAACGATTCGCTGAGCCTCGTCGACAAAAGAGCGCAGCTCACAAGCTGACTCTTTTTTTAAGTGCGGAATTTCCATGAGGGAAGTTAGAAGCTTATTAATGATCATACGAGGTTATTAATAACGGTCCTTTAGAGCCTTCCATGTGCTCGCATAATTCGCACTAGTAGTAGCAGCGTCCTTGATGAGGTCTGCCACACTGCCTGTTAGGCAAGATTTCAAGTATTGCAACTTGGTTGCCTCCGAAAAACGAGGGACATCATGAACAAGTGTTGTGAATAAGTCACAAAACCCGGCCCAATCCTCGTATTTACCCGAAAATGTGGGTAGATGAATGCGAGGGAGTTTTGCAACACCAGATCCTGCTTCTTCCGGACCACTCGTGTCACTTTCGCTTACACGCAAAGTACGCTCAGCCGCTTGTTCTATTAACGCAACAAGATTTAGGCATTCATCGAGAGCATTCTCATAAACACCCTGAATTCGCGTGAATAAATTTTGTTCCACATACGCATCAGATTCGGAGACTTCTCTAACGATAATTTCGGAATGAGTTTTCCGTATTTCAGTCCAAATTTCTCTCAAGGCATCGAGTCGTGACTATACGATATGCTTATTAAGCGTTCCTCGCGGTTTCTTCAGTAATCGTTTAAAAATACTGTCAATTTCGCTTTCCCGCGCGAACTGTAGATCTGTTAACCTTTTTAATGTCATAGGAGCCATGATCGAAATTAACGGGTTATAAGTACGAAAAGCAAACGTTATATAAATACCGACGCCATGAACCAACGTGGCTAAAATAAAATTATGATTATTCGGTACGGAAGTCTTACCGTAGAAAGCGACGCAATTAAACAATACTCTCGCCTTGAAAAAAGTTCGCAATTAAACCGTACGATTAAAGAATAATAGAATAATTCCGCAGTTTAGCATGATTATAGTCATATCTCTTAATAATGATAATACTAAATTTATAACCAAGAACGAAGTAAAAGTAAGACACAAGAAATACGCGGAGAAAGATTCAATCGTCGCCGTTTAATTACAAAAAAAAACAGTGGCACTGATTACGAATCACACGAACGCCGCGGCGCGCGACTGCGAGTTCCGAAAAGAACCGAACACCGCCGATTACTGCCCGCGCTCGGGAGACAGAGCGCGGGAGAAAGACAGAGAGTGTCCGTCGCCGTTAGGCTCCGATGGTCGCGTTCCGCGTAACGGCCAACAATGACAGCACGTGACCACGTGAATCGATTCTTCGAACGGCCGAGCGACGCCGCTCAGCGTTAGCGCGCGAAATACCAAGATGCGGAGAACAATGACGCAATTTTCATCTACCTGGCAACCAATCCGTCACTCCTCACCCGGGGCACCATGAACTAATTAGGATTCTTAATGACGCACGATGTTGTGTTTTCCCACACGATATACGGAAACTCGATCGACTTTCAACAAACGTGTATCCATTGATAGTAAAACTAAGTGCGCAAAAAAAGATCGCAAACAAGCGTATCGATCCCAAGCCTTGATCGAATTGACTATCAACCGCCCGCGGGCCTCGCAGAAGCACGCGGGGCAGCCGCGAATTGCGCGCGCAACCGCGATACACCGCGCCACCACAGTCAGCGAGCTCGAGCTCACGAGAAACCGAACAAGTACCTTATGACTCGTTAATCGATCACGAATAGCTTAATAGGGCTTGAAATTCGGATTTCCGCCTGATCGCCTTGACCAATAAGGTCAGTGACATGAATAATCGTCTCAAATAAGTTAATAAGGAAAGAACTGATACTACCGATGTGGAAATTAGACCTCGAGAAAGAACACACTAGGGAAAAACCGACACGAAATTGAATTTCTAACTTTCAAAATGTAAATTGGAAATCCATAAGTATGATAACCATAAATAGAAGCAATTAAAAAAACCTTCTTTTTCGCGAAACCGAACTGCTGCACTGCACGAAAGTACCAACGGACCTATCGCGAATCAAGCACAATGGATCAATAATGCTTTACCTGCAGTCGACGGGAAGGAACTGAAAGGGGACTGGAAAGGTATTATACACATGATAAACAAGCAGGGAATTTTTGATAATTCAGGAAAGGTAAAATGCTTTGATTTGTTAAATGCTCCATTGCAAATACGACCTTGCATAGCGCAGTTTTTAATGCTCATTCTCGCTACTACGCTACATCGCTACGGCGATCTTGAATAATCAAAACTCATAATTAATCTTGGTTAACAATGAAATTCGGTCAAGTAGTCAGTTCGAATAAGAACAAATGGAATTTTACGTAGGTCGGTATTATACAAATAATAATAATATAAATTTCGCGGTGTATAATGACAACTACTGATGATTGCGTTAATTAAATATTTCAAGATGGTTGAAATATTTTCAGGCGCCATCTGCCGCAATCATTCCGATTCCCTAACAGCTACTTTTTTTAAAAGACACTTTAAAATAATATATATTAAAAATGATACATAAAAATGTTAATTGTCGAAATTGTATGACAAAAATTCAGAACAAATAACGGGAATCTTGGAAAAACAGACGGTAGACACCAAGGTACGATCCTGGGATTATTATTATTATTTTTTTTTTACGGAAGGAGGAAATGCATTAGGCACCATAGGGGGTTGAAGATGTTGTGTAACCCCCCGTGTGTCGGACTCCCTCACCTTTGATCTTAACGGCAAGGTTTACCGACTAAACCCCTAACCTCCCTTGGCCTGTAAGTGGTTACAGGATCTCGTGTGACCTCGGTAGACGGAGATATCCCAGCAGCACCGCTTTCTGCATTCGGCCAGCGATGGAATTTGCATGTTCTTGACAGGCCCGAATGCTTTTGATGTTTTGGAGGAAAGTTGGTCTCATTCTTCCCAGCACTCCAATTATCAGCACGACGAGCTTAATTTTCAACCCTCGATACAGCTTGCGAATCTCGAACAGGAGTTCCTGATATTTCATCCGTTTTTCGTCCTCTTTGCTGACTATATTTGTTTCTGCTGGTGCAGAAAACTCGATGACGAAGATGGATTTGTCATCGAAGTCAACAAGGACGATGTCAGGCTTATTGGCCTGCTCGTCGGGAATGAGTAATTCCAGTATATTCGGCACGACTCATTCCCGACAACGGATTCAATATCAGTGGGGACGTACGGAAAAACTGGGGTTACATCAATACCATATGTGCTGCTATACAGCATTCGAAGAGCCGCATTGTGACGTTCGATGTATGCTGAAACTGCATATATTGGGCATGCTGCCAAAAGATGCATTGGTGTCTCAGCATGACATCTACACAATCTACAAAGCTTACTCTGTAACGCCTGGTGTAAGATGTTCTGGCGATACGCTAAGGTATTGATGACCCCATCCTGGCATGCCAAGATAAAGGGTTTTGTTCTTCTATTTGCACTACATTAGTGTCTCTATTATATGACACAGTCATCGTCTTCGATTTTCTTCGTGGCTTAAAAAGAACCCAATTTCTCAGACGTATACACCAGTAGAGACCCGCGGCTATGATTACTATCGTTAGAGATGGTAATCCGTACACAGTGGCTCCTTCCGTCACATTCATCCGCGCGTGTATCTTCCAGGTCTTTGCGATGTCACGGGCCCTTCATGAGCTCGCTGAACTTAATACTTGTCTCGAAGTCACTGGTCACATCTGATGAAATTGACTTGGCCTCTTCTGTTTTGAGGATTTCGCCGATATCCGTTGCTTCCACTGAAACCTTGATCAACAGCTTCGTTATGTTGAGAAGTCCTGGTCCGTGGTATTCCACAAATATTTCTGATTCTATCATTCTTAAGGCGACTAGCGTTGTTTTTCACGTCTGTGCCTTGCAATTTGGCGTTAGTTCGATCAAACCCATTCCGTTTAACATTAGGGTAGTGATTACTTCATTACCGCAAATAATCCTCAATTGTTCCAGTTTGGTAACCGAGTATAGCCAACGGTTCATAGTGCGAAGTTTAAGCCAGAATGCCGTCTTCTGTCGACGTATTCTGATGTCACAATTGCCAAAATCTTGGAAGATCAATTCGGCCATCATTCGTACTTCACAATCGCTATCATTGTCTAGCTCGTATAGCGGTAAATCGCCGTGGCATACATAGAGGTCGTTAGCCTTCTTACACTGACGATATGCTTCTGCAGATAATCGAACGTATTTATCTCTGTCGTTCGCCAAAGCAGAGTATTTGGCTGACGGTACTATAAACGCTGATCTCGTATGATTTGCAAGTGCCTGGGCTATCGGCACCGATCTGTGCTCGTATATGATAAATCTTAGGTGAGACACGAGGGGGATGTATAGTATGTATACCAGGGTAGCGTTCCAGTATGCGATCTTCATCATCGAGATCTCCAGTAACGAGTCCAAGGTCAACCGTGCAATCGGGATAGGGAATTCACATTCTGGTGTAAGCTCGGTAATATCCTTGATGTGGTTGGTTAAATTCTTGAGTGAGACAAATTCGGGGTGAATTTGTCCAGCTTTTGCGAATAATACAGCGTTCATCAACTGATTCGCCTCTATTGCATATCTCTGTACTTCCGTAGCGATTACAGACATGATGTGGTTTAGTTTTTCGTTTCGCAAGGATTGTTCCGCTAGTGATTGTATCAATATTTGGGTTTTTTGTAACCCATTCAATGTTTTATTGATGGTTAGCATTTCCTGACGTATCTCTGCGAATTCGACCGCAATTAACCTTGTCTGCTCGGCTACTAGCATAGCAGTTTCTTAAATTCTGTCATTCGCCATATCTATCTGTTGCTGAAGATCCTCGATTTCTTCTTCCAGTGCCGTTCCAAATAAAATTTTACTTATTTTTCCAATCGCGTCGATGACACCCCTCTTACGTCATCCCTCGTGTCCTGCCAAGATCTCTAAGAGATTTTCGTTCTTCTTTACTACTTCGTAGAGTATCGCTCGGGATTCACGTATCCTTTCGCTTAGAGTAAACACCTGGAGTTCCCTACAACATTCCTCTACAATCTTAAGACTAGCGTAGAAATCATCTATCTTTTCAAAGTAGGCATGTAGTAGAATTCTGGAGACTAATCGCCATTCCGTGTGCGTCAACCGTATAGGTCCGATATTTTCAGAGTATAGACCTGGATTCTCTTCACTCCTGACGTTCCAATATTTTGCAGTTGGATCCCTGGAAGTAGAGTTTTTCGTTTAATCTATTTCCCGAATTCCCCTCGGACCATCATAGGCCAGTCGCGCCATATTCCCCAAACTTTACGGACGGAGAGAAATTTGAATTCCTCCCATCCGACCTGCCAATTGCCAAATTATATATTACTCGGAATAGTTTACCCTGTAACTTCGAAATTAGGCTCCGTGTTTTATCTTTGAGGAAATGCGTTTCGCTAGGTACAGTCGGCGATATGGGTTTCGAAATCCGATCATGAGGCGCGTATCTAAGCATGCAATGCGACGAGTTAAACGCGTGCGTGCTAACATACGAATAGACCGACAAGTATGAACCTTTAATATTGGGCATAATTTCCTATACCAGGCTTTAATACATCATAGCGATTTCCGAAATTCCTTATGCTCTGAGATATAATATTTGATTTGATATGATATTTAATTTAGGGTCGCTTTACTACATCGTAGTCGTTTAAATTCAATATTCTTCATTTTCGCGCATTGTCTCTTATGTGCGATAACTTCTCTCCTTCTTTACTCCGGCTTGCCCGTCCAAGGTGGGAAGCCCGCGCGCGATTTACGAAGCCCCGCACAAAGAGGAGAGCGATAACTCACTCTTCCCTGTGTTCCTCTCAACCGACCTATAGTCCGAATCCGTGGATTCGGATGACGAGTTCTGATCTTCACTAAAAATCAAGGGATCGTATCCTTTCTTTAATTTGTCCATGTGGACTATTTTCGTCCGCGTTTCGTTAATCTGCAGTCTTACATTTCGAGACCCTACAATTTCTACAATGTCGTATCGGCCTACGAATGTATCGTCCAATTTATTGTTTTGAGGCTCCTTCATGAGCATCACGCACTCGCCTACCCGGAAATGCTTAACGTTTTGTTTGCGGTCGTAATAAATTTTCGCCCCCTGCTTCGCTTGATTAAGATTTAATCCTGCAAATGTCTGGATCTCTTCCAAATCCTTCTTAAGCCCATCTACATAATCCGAATAGGTCAATATTCCATCACTGGGAGGAGTGCTAGATGGTAAACGTGCCAGTTTGCCGAATACCAACTCGTGTGGGGTATATTTAGTACCCTCGTGGACACTCGTATTATAGGCGAATATCGCATGAGGAATCCATTTATCCCATTCCTTTCAGCGTTTAACACAACACCTTAGGTACTCAGCGAGGACATGGTGGCTTCGCTCTATGCTTCCGTTGGACTTTGGGTGGTAAGCAGACGTAAAGAAGGCTTGTATTTTGAAAACCTTGGCGAGCTCCTTGAAAACGCTCGACATAAAATTGGGACCCTGGTCCGTCAATATTGCTCTAGGCGCACCAAATTTGCAGATAAAGTTTGATGCGAAAGCCCTTGCGGTGGATAACCCGGTGACCTCTGATAAAGGCACGGCTACCGAATATTTAGTCAGTAGGTCTTGTATCGTGAGAAGGAATCTATTTCCATCCTCGGATATTTCCGTGGGTCCCAAAACGTCCAGTGCCACCTTGTCAAATGCTTCCGCTGGTGTGTCCGTGATAATCATTGGCAGTCGGACCTTAGCCCTGAGAGTTTTTCCTTTCTGGCATATGCTACACCGATTCACGACTATAGTTACATCATCCTTCATGTTCCGCCAATAATGGGTTCGGTTTAGACGGAAATAGGTCTGTCGTATACCCTTATGGCCTCCTGCCGCGGAACCATGGCATTCTTTTATTAATGCATATCGTTCGGGAGCGGATGGTACAACGAATGAATTTTTGGAAATTACTATCGTCACCTTCCGCTTAATGTGCAGCCTAAGGGCTTCTGTAATCGTATACCACGTTTGCTTTGGAATTATTTCGAAATCATATCCCAAGTGTATCGTGCTGACACCTGATTCTAACAATTTTTTGTTTAGATCCTTAACACAGGATGTAATGACACACTTCAACGCTCTTTCGTCAATAGTCCTTTTTACCATTAGTGCAAACATTGAGTATTTCCCAACCTTGGTCACTACAACTTCGCCAACGGTCGGATTGCATTGTTTTAATTTCTCGGAATTTACTAACGATTTCTCCCTAAGTAATTTCCCGATCTCACTGTCCAATTTGCAGTCAGTCGTGGTGAAGTACGCAATATTCCCCTTCTCGCTAGTCAAATACCGATCCGAGAATTCCAAAATGGGTTCGCCTATTTCCGGGATAGACGCGTCTTGAACCTCAGAACCGTGTGACTCCGGCTCTTCATCAGTCTCGCTGGAAGAGGTTAGTTTTTCGGGATCTGCGGAATCGCCAAAGTGACTTTCGTTATCCGACGAATCCTCAGTAGAGGTGCTCGGGAGCTTGTAATTTTCGGGGCATTCTGAGTCACTAAGGACACTCCCGTTATCAGACGATTGTCCGATGGCAATGATTTCATTGGGCAACTCGTGCATTTTCGAATTTAGTAGTTTCCTATATGGGGTGTAGTGTGTATTTTTAAAATGTAAGTGGTGCCATTTCGTAGTATCCGAAACTTTGACGTGAAAATATCTCGTCCTTATCGAGTCGTCGTCATAATGGACACAGATATTTACTTTAAAGTGCAATTCAAATAACCTTACGTGGTTATCATCTCCGTATTCATATGGGGACAATAAAATTTTCCGTGCCCTTTCGGGTTCGGCAATTTCATTGAAACGTCCTGTCATAGCAAGAAGTTTTCGTAATTCCCCTGGTGTTATTTTCAAATCGTGGAACTTTATGAGGGAGTCAAATAGGCAAATGCCATCTTTTACGACTTCCTCGACCCTGCTCAACAGTGCAAAAGGTTCCGCGCAATGTTCCTTCATTTGATAATTCAATAACGGAGATTTTCTAGGACTCTCTGTTTCCGATCTATTCGTTCGGTCGGGGGGAGAGGGCGAACCACCTGGTTCATGCGTATCATCTCCGATTTTCGCTCCGCTACTTTCCTCCCTCTCTTCATCGATGGGAGGGGGAATGCATTTTACTTCAGTCTCTTGAAGTTGGTCGTGCGATGCATTTGGATCCGAAGAGGGTAAACTTCTTTCGTCGCTCGACCCGTATGTAGCTACAGTACGTACAGTACCGTCGCATCTCTCGAGTGCTTGCCTACTCTTTCCCTCCCTCCGATGTGGAGTGGGGGCTCCTTCGCTGGTACGGAGAGGACTGGGAAGTGTTGCGTACTCCGCGCCTCGGCGATCTGTTGCATCCATGTGTCCACTCTTCTTTGCTTCGATGCCTTTTTTGTCCGTGGAACTCGTTGCGCAATTCGACGCTCCGTTGTTCCTTCTACAGTGTTGCATGCGATTACTTGTACCCTTCCCAACGTTTAACACGGGTTCGCCTTATTCGTCGCGCTCTTTAATCTTGGGCTTCGGCGTGTATGTTTTTCCCTCTCGACCATTCTTCTCTACTCTACCCGAATACTCCAAATCGCTTTCCAATGGATCGTCACTGACCCTCCGCACATCAACGATATATCGGCGTTTCGGATGTTTTTCCAAAATTTCACCAATTTCTGTAGAGGGATTTATAGTGTCACCCCTTATGTGCGGGGAATTTACATTTTCCTCTTCGGTACCACTCATACGAGCGACGCTAGACGCATTTTCGTCCGTTACAGGTATGCCATCCCTGGGTGGCCTGGAACCCATCCTGTCTTCCCAACGCGTTCTATAATCATGATCTCGATTATAAAGAAAGTCACCAAGACCTCGCACGAGCTTCGGAGGCTCCTTACAATCATCGGCCGTGGATTCAGTATCCATGATTACCGTTGACTCTAGTCGTGGTTTATCGGCTACAGTAGTCGGAGAATGGGAATTCGCGACTTTTTTCGCGGATTTGAGGTGTCCTCCCTCTTATAGTTCCTGCCAGAGCGTATCCTTACGGTTTCAATGACCTGTTTCGGACTGGTTTGTGCCCTAGCATCATGTGTTTCCCGTGTCCAATATTTGCTTACTGATGAGCCTTTTATCTTGCGACTAGGTAATTCCGTCCGATGTGTGGATGCTCCATTTGTGTCGACGGGGTTCGTGGGGGCTTTATGGCGTCGCTTTTGCCGTTCCGTGGGGTTACCCGAACTGGATTCCGAGCGTTTCCGCATCTCATATTGGTGAAATCTTTTCAACCTCTTAGATCCACGATCGATAGGTTTTCGTTTTCTTAAAGGAAGCATTTTTCGAGCTTCTAGCGATTCGGCTTTCTCGTCGCTACGGGCCCTTTCCTCGCAACCCCAATCTGTTGGATTACGCGACAGAGCTTCGGCGTTCACATTGCACTTTCCGGGCTTATGGGCCACTCCGTAGTCGTAGTCCTCGAGCTTTAGGCAAAAACGATGAAGACGAAGTGTCATATCTTTCATCGTTTTAAGATACTTCAGGGGTTCATGATCACTGACGTTCGTGAATTTGCGGCCATATAAGTATAGTCGAAATTGCTCCACTGCGAATACTGCAGCGAGCATTTCTTTGTCGCCTGTGGAGTATCTAATTTCTGCACCCCTTAAGCTCCTAGAGGCGTAAGCTACCGGCTGGTCTTTACCCACCTCGCCTTGTGAAAGAATTGCTCCTAATACATACCCTGAAGCGTCAGTAGTTGCGAGAAATCGTTGTGAAAAATCAGGTAGCTGTAAAATAGGGTCTGAACAAAGCTTTGATTTCAATATTTCAAAAGCCTCAGTTTGTTCTTCCGTCCAAACAAACGGAACAGTTTTCTTAAGCAAATTATTCAATGGATGGGTAATTTTCGAAAAGTTCTCCACGAAACCCCGATAATATCCGGCAAGACCAAAAAACTGTTTAATTTGTTTAGCATTTTTGGGCCGTGGAAATTCTGCCACTGCTTGAATTTTTCGCGGATCTGGTTTAACCGTATTTTCAGAAATCAGATGACCGAGATAAGTGGCCTCCTTTCGCAAAAAATTGCACTTTTGGGACTCTAAAGATAGGTTGGCGTTAGCAAAACGTTTGATAAGTCGGTCAAATTTCTTACCGTGTTCTTCGAGAGTTTTGGCGTAGAGGTCTAGGTATACCAGTATTTCTGGCCCTTGTAATCCGGTCAACACAAGATCCATCAGACGCTGGAACGAACTCGGTCCATTCTTTATGCCCATGGGCATCCGAGTGTACTCGAGATGTCCATAAGGCGTGGAGAACGCCATTTTATGGGCGTCTCGCTCATCCATTTTGATCTGGTGGAATCCCGATTTTAAGTCAAGCGTCGTAAAATACGAGGCTTGTCCCAATTGATCGAGAATATCTGCAATATTGGGTATCGGGTAGGCATCGCCGATCGTTTTCTCGTTAAGTTCACGGAAATCGATAACGAGCCTCCACCTCTTTTCTCAGTCCGGGCCGCACTTCTTCGGCACGACCCAGGCGGGCGAATCATATGGTGATGTTGATGGACGTACAATACCGGCCTTCAATTGCTCCGCCACTAAACGTTGCATCTCCTGCTTTATAGCAGGAGGGTGGCGAAAACGTTTGGCTCTGATCGGCACGTCATCTACCGTATGTATTCGGTGAGAGAACACTGTAGTCGCACCTAGCTGTTCACCCAGTAGATGAAATCTCCGCGCATGTCTGCTAACGAGTGCACGCGCGTGGTCTTCTTCCTCTTGGGACAAGGGACTCAAGTCCATGAGCGACACTTGTCCCGCTCGGCCGTTATCTTTCTCCGCGATGTCGATTTCAATGCTTTCCAACGTCTTGGTCTCCCCGTCCTTTTCGCCGGCGAAGGCATCGTACCCAAATCCGTCGACGCTCGCAATATCACATGCCTCGAGATCCACCGTCGGCACCTTCATCGTTAGTATTTGCTGCTATCATATATACGTACCCTTCGCGATTTCGGACGAGCGCATTACCAATGTACACTCCATCGACCGTATCCATTTTGGGTAGCAATACGGCAATTTATTTTTTCCGATTTCGAAAATTTCGTTCCCGTAATCTATTCTAACCGAATGTTTGCGTAATAATGGATCTCCCAGTATCCCGTCTTCGGAAATGGGGAAATCATCTAGTACAATTTGTGCCTCAACTATCAAGCCGTTGAACTTGATTTTCGCACACCCGTATGTGGATATTAGCCCTTCGCCGATACCACTAAGGTCGTACTTTAGGGTTGGGTCCGGATACATATCGCGGCGCAATTTTGAAAGTTTAACTACATTAATTTCCGCGCCCGAGTCGATGAGAAAAGTACCCTCCATGTCGTGCAGATCGGCGCTCGCGAATCTTAATCTCGGGCAGCTAATAATGAACTCAGCAGTTCCGACACGGATTTTTGCTCTTGGATTTTCAATAATCTTACTTGATTTTTCGACTGGTTCTGAGGGTCGCTCGGTACTCCAGTCGCGGCCCGAGCGCCTTGAGAGTTTAAATGTTTCGGTGGCGACGCTGGCCCATTTTTCCTCTTATTTTGCCAACCGTTGCTCTCAGTTCAATAATTCGAGTTGGTAGGATTGCTTCGCGGCCCTTCCCGTTTGAACTGTTGTTGTTTGCGCGCCCCGTTATCACGATTGCTCTCGTTCGGCTTACGTTGCCAATTGCGAGTGTTTTGCGAAGAGTTCAGCGCGGAGAACGCGTAATTTTCTTACCGCTGTTGGGCTCGTTTCGACTCTCGATTTAAAATCATACATTTATCTCGAATATGCCCGAAGCGTTTACAAAAACTACATTGGGTCTCGTTGTATTTTCTAGCTTCGCGGTTTGATTCGCTGTGACCCAGTCTATCACAGTACCTGCATAGTTCACCGTAGGGTACGAGGTAATCGTCGCGGGGATATGCGTTCTCGGCGCTAACGACTCGGGCCGATGCAGGCATCCTGTAATGTTCATCATAGTGTACGAAGTTATTGTCGCGGGGATACACGTTCTCGGCACCAACGACTCGGGCCGACGCAGGCATCCTGTAACGTTCGTCGTAGTGTCCGAAGTTATTGTCGCGGGGATACGCGTTCTCGGCGTCAACGACTCGGGCCGACGCAGGCATCCTGTAACGTTCCCGTTGGCCCGCTCGAGTTTCATCGGAATTATCTTTGGCGAAGTGTAATGCCGCTAGCCTGTTCGCAATCTCTGTAGCCTCGGTTAGGGCCTTTGGTTTCTCCATCTGTACCCTAAACTCCATGACTCCCCTTAATCCGACTATAAATTGTAAACATTTTTCCTCTAGTAATTTAATTAAACTATCGCGAACTTCGGTTGCATACTTCGATGCAGCCTCCGTAGCTGCAACCGCCGATGTATATAAGTCTGTCACACGTTGACCGAAATCGTCGACCGATTCGCCGGGTTTTTGTACTAAGGACGGTATTTTTGATAGAAATATATGAGGGTCATCGTGTCCTCCATAACGTTTATTTAACACCTCCAGTAACTCTTCGACCGTCTCGTAATCGTCGGCCTCTCGCGAGAAACGCTCAGCCTTTCCCTTAAATTTTCCCTTTAGCAAAAATTTGAAAAGATCCTTACTATTATTGGGTAATATTTTCAACGCGGATCTACACGCTCTAGCAAAATCTTGATAATACTCACGATTTCCGAAAAAGTCGGGTATCGTGTATATTACATCTCCGGCTGATGGACCTAAAGTCAGCACTTGCTGCTTGACGGATTCTGCCGCGTTATTTTCCATCTTAGGTTTACGTTCAGTATTTTCGGGAGAATTTTCTCGCGAACTTATTGTGGGTGAATCCTGTTCGTTCGCCGTTTCGTGTCCTCACGTGAGAGATTGCCGGTTGCGTTTCCGAATTTGCTTTACTACGGGAGAACCGCGTATATCGCGAGCCTTTCTCATTCAAAACGCGTTTCCCTCAAAGTTCCAAAGATTTTTTTTTTGTGTATTCTTTTCTCTCTGCCCAGAATATTTTCTTTAATATATATGTATATATTTCTTTATTATTACCTGCGTTTTTTGAAACATAATATAGTCGCGTAAAGTAACGGCAATTGATATAGTTTTATATAAAATGGCTAAGGCAAAAGTCAGGTGGAAAATGTAGCGACTTACCCGCAAATTATCCGCCGAGCTCCGATCAGGGTGATGATGATAATCAGGAAAAAACTGCATTTGGCCGTCATCGTGGGAACGGTTTGATTTCTCCCTCTTGGAAACCGCAATCGTCTTTGGAATGAACCGCTGCAATTCACACTTTAGGACTTATAGTTCACAGTTTATAATTTATAGTTCGTTCAGACGCTGCGCGCGAATTATTATTTTTTTTGTTGAATCCACACTAAGGAGATTGGTACTCCACGCGAATGAGACCACGATTTATGATTCAAACACTTGTGGATCCCACTTCTGACACCATTAAATTTTGGTACGTTTCTTGATAAACGTAACGCGCAAATAAAAAGAAACGAACGCGCGAATAATTGTTTTTAGTTTATTTTCTCGACGTGCCCAGCATCCGTACAGGGGTTCCGATTGTACGCGCTATAAGTCCCGAGCCCGGGTCTCAGACTTAAGATCGCGACGTTCCGGGTCAGAGTTCCGCCAAAAATCTGTCCTGCCCGACGTTCGATGTCTAATTTATATATATACCGGTCGCAGAGTCCATCGGCGAAGACCCCAGTCGCCGAGCCTTCCTGCTGACGTCCGCATGTTTCCTTCTTGGGGACCCGCTGAGGACACCTTTCTTTGTCGTCCCAAACTCTCGTCCGTCGCCGTGCAATTTGCTAACGTTTGCAGGTTCCCACCGAGGAAACGCTTAGCTATTGTTTTAATTGAAATGTTAAAGTATAACCCGATAATTATCCGATTTCACACCTTTGCGCGAGACCGGATATGGAGAGTCTCGTTTCTTATAATTATCGCGTATACATTATATTATAATGTACCCATAATCGATCGTTATGATCGTACGATCGTAAAAAATGTCAAAAATATTGATCAAATGTCTAACCTGATGTTCTCGTTTAATTTTATGAAATTATTTGCAAAATCGTAGCGAACACGTCAGTGTGGAGATGAAAAATACGCACAATAAAAAATTAAATTATAAATTAAAATAATTAATTAGGGTATATGAGCCGTATTAATGAAAGAACCAATTTCTTTGGTAGAAATATATACAGTATAAAACAATATCAATGCATTGTCTACCAAACTTAGGCAGAAACTAGCCATCTCTTTGATTTTGCTGCATCTCGATTACTGTTTTGCTGTTCTAAGTGTCATCCCCAAATCGCGCCATGAGAAATGTTAGAGACTGTTTATTCAGTATGTGAGATTTACTTTCAATCTGAACCACGATTGTTATGTTTCGCCCTACTGTCTCAAGCTCAACTGGCTGCCAATAAAATACAGGCACCTGTATTTTATCGGGAGTCTCACCCACAACATATAGCGGAGTCAAACTAGGTTTTTAATTCGGAACCGGTTCAACCAACAAGTATTTTAACGTTTTTTTTTTAAATTAAAAATAGAAAAACCTTTATAGGTTAAAAATCGCCGGTCGATATTTATAAAATACATTTTTTAAATATTATACTGTTATTTTAATTATATAAATTAAAACGTAGTTAAACTGTGTAAACTGTGATTTTTTGGGTAAAAATCAGTTGTAACATAATCTATAGAGGTATTTCGAGTGTACAATATAGAGGAGAAATTTCTGGAAGGAATTTCAATGCAGAAAAGGACAAAAAATGACCAGATGTTTCGGCAGGGCAGGGACTTTGCCGCTAGGTCGTTGATGCACGGTCGAGTTCCGCAGGTAGTATGCACATCAGTGAGTTCAGTTTCACTTCAGCAGTGCTCGTGGTATTTATTTGGAAATATATAAATACGAATATATTTATAAAAGTATAGATATATTTCAAAACATAAAGAGTTCAAACAGTGGGGTGAGTTATTCGAAAAAGTTTAAAAGAAATCGAAAGTATGATTTAATAAAAAGGTGATTTACGTGGGAATCCTCCGGTTGACCGGTTGGCTTGTTCCGATCCTCCTTAAATTCTTTGACCAGGATATTTAACTCGCGAAGAACACTGCCCTGCAGATTTTCGGCGATGATTTCCCTTTGGCCCGCCTGGTCGTTTACTTCCTTTAGCTCCGTTTTAAACGCTCGACACGAACTGTACTGTTGCTCGCGGCGCGAACTAGCGTACTCTTCGAGAGCCTCACAGATACTGACTTCTTCTCTCTTGTCTTCTGCGGCGGTGCGCCGTCGGACCGGCGCGAGAGAGGGGTTCGTCCGGGGCTCCTAGTTGGGGGACGTACTCGTCGGGGTGATGACGAGCACCGTCCTCGGGGTCTTCGTGGTGGAAGGGGACGACACGGAGCGCTGAAAAGTGCTTCGTGCGTCCCCGTATCGTCTCGGGCTAGCTGTCGCTATTATGAGAGAGAGCGATAGGGAAGGACAGAGAGAGGTCGGCGGCGGCGGCCGAGGCCCGTTACTCGGGAACTCTCGAAGCGCACTGCGGCACGACCCGCGGGGGAGGACGAGTGGAGGCGCGCTCCGGTAAAAAAAACTCCTCCGGGAGGGGCGGACTTTATGGCGGGGTTACGCCCGGCCTCAATAGATGGCGCGGGGTTCGGTACGCGTGTCGATCTGTGACGGGTTTCGTCACAAACCCCCGGGCCTGACTCCAGCATGTCATATGTCGACGCTCGGGTTCTGAGGGGGGGGGGGGTAGGGAGGTTTCAACGTACTTCAACAACAACGTTACTTGAACTTCAACGTACTAAGTCCCGAATTGGCGACTTATTGCGACGTGTCCCGAAGTACTTAGGTCGGTGGCATTCGCGACGGACCACTAAAACAAACCTACGGTGGGAGCAAATTAGCATGATTTAACTCTATGGACCTGGATTGCGTGACGTCTCTAGAAGGACGAGCTCACTAATTACTGCGCGGTTTAGCGACAAACAAACATAATTTTAACAGCACGACTCCGAGTCGTATTTAAACTAATCTCGCAGTCTACACGATTTGACTTTAACTAACTAACTTATACTCTAAATGCTAATCAATTTGCACTCCGGCATATGCATAGCCGAGGGTAACAATAATTCGCAAAGGACAACATCATCGTAAGGGACAGCAGGTCACGCACACGACACCGGCCTGTCCCTGATACCGGGATGGGGAGGAGGAGGCTCCACTACCCGCTACCGGGCCGGGTGCCTCCGGCGATTGGGGTTAACGGCCCCCTTCTTCGCGAGACCTCCTTCACCCCCAGTAGTCGCCGGTAGCAACTATGTGCCGGGTGGCCTCGCTGGCCACAATTCCAGCAGCGGCGCTCGGCGGGGGTGACCCGTAACGGTCCCGGGCCGGCCCTGGCCAGGGTACGTCCCCCGAGAGCCGCTACCGGAACTAGCGGTGCCATGAGGGGAGGTGGTAGGGCCATCAGAGGTGGCGGCAGCGTCACCGCGGCCGCCCTCCCGGGGGGTACCGACACCACGCGTATCAGTACCGCCCGGTCGGGGGCGATATTTATTATTACCGGGGAATCCGGTCGCTGCGGCCGGCTGACCCCATGTTGTCGCGAGGGGTCGCGATGCGCTTCCCCGTGGAGCGGCCGGGTGCGGTTCCCCCTGCGGGTTCGTCGGCGTCCTCTACGACGGTGGGAAGCGCCAACCCGGCGGGGTTGTTCGCACACCGGCTCCGCGATGGTGGTGTTGCCGGTCGGTGGTGTTTCCGGGGGGGTGGGTCTCGGCCCTCACGAATCGGAGGGGGAGAGGGGCGCGGCTGCGACGGGTGAGCACAAACATATTCCCGCGCCGGCGGGGGGGCCCACGGTTGCGGGTTTGGTACCTCGGGGAGTCGCCTCAGGAACTGCCCCCGCCGACCCCTCCGCTCCTCCTCCCAGACCAAGGCGCAAATATCCTCTATTGGGACCAGCGTCTGGGAGGGGGAGAAGGGGGGGGGGGCGAACGAGGAGGTTCTCCCCCGGTTGCCCGATTGATGGGTGTCCGCCGGTTGGCGGTTGCCTGGCACCATCTCCTTCCTCTTCCATTTCCTCCGGTGAGGAGGGGTCCGTGTCCGGGGCGGTGGTTGTCCTGGGGCCTCATAGGGGCGGCGGAGGCGCGGTTGTCCCGACAGGTCTTCCGTCTCCTCTGTCGACGTCCCCAACTGCAGGGGTTTCAGGCCAGCGAGGTACGGGGGAATCGGGTTATCCGCGGTTGGTTGTGCGAATCTAATCCGCCCGGCCTCCGCCTGCTGGGGCAGGGGGCAGATGGTCGGCAGCGCTGGGAATTCCGCCGGGGTGAGTGGCGGTACCGCGGTTGCTGGCTCCGGCGTCGGTGGTGGCGACGCAATGGCTCCCCTGGAGCGGACGAGGGCAACCTGGCAGGGCACCCTCACCCAACGGGTCCTCTTCTTCCCCTGTGCCACATTCACCATTTTGCTGGTTGGTACCTGTAACAGAAGGGGATTACCCTACATTGGTTGGGTCTACTTTAAGAGTTGGGCCAACCTTATCCTTTTTTATCCCCATGATATAACCTACTAACAGATTGAAAGCATAATTAGTAAGACAATACACAGTTTGACATCAAGTGACCCATACACAGCAACAAAAAAAAAAAATATAGATAAAGGTGGGGCGGGGGGGTCCCTCAACAATAGAGGTACCAGTGTAGCAGCTAGACTCTTCGGGGTCGTAGACCGGGACGTCTTCCGCACGGGTGCGCCGGCGAAAAGGAGACATGCGGGGCTGACGTCTTGCGTGGACGACCCGGGCGCCTACGGGGTGGGGTCGGTTTAGTCGTCTCCACTGGCCTAATCACTCGGGGCACCTAGCTGCGGCGTGGCATAGGGGTACGCTCGTTCGGATCTTGGGTGCCCGGTCGGGGCTGTTTCGATGGCCGGCCACGGCGACGTGACAATGGTTCCTCTCCTAACGAGTCCGGACTCCTCATTTTTAATTGAGGGTCCGTAGGGTTTTCGGGTATCGGGGTTGAAGCGGTTGATTCGCTTCTCGAACTCTCCTCGGCGTCGGGGGCGCGATAGGGTTTCAAGTCCTTGATATGCGCCCTTGGGTTCCGACGACTATCCGGGTCGCTCAGTTCGAAAACAACTGGGGATATTACTCGTACTATTCTATGCGGGCCACTGAATTTGGGCGCAAGTGTAGCCGCAAAATTTTGAGCTCCCGACGATAGGACCCGTATGCGTCGTAGCACTAAATCGCCCACCTTGTATTCTACCTCACGATGGGAGCGATTATAGTATTCGGCTTGGCGCGTCGCGGCGCGCTCCAGGTTGCGATGTACCCAGTCGTGAATGAGAGGTAGCCTCCTCATTCGATCATGCCAGAATTCAGGATCCTTGGGTAGTGTAAGTGGGGGAGGGGGAAGATCGGTACGTAGATTTCTAATGGCTACTGGATTGCGGCCGACATTCAGAAACGCGGGGGCATTTTCGTGGACGACTGGACAGCCGTATTCAGGGCGAACGTAAGTTCTTCTAGGTGTACGTCCCAGTCGCGATGGTCGTGTGACACGAAGGTACACATCATCGTTTTGAGGGTCCGGTTTACCCTCTCGAATGGGTTCGCTTGGGCGTGATACGGGGGGGGGGGGGGGGTACGAGTGGGGGTTATGCCTAACTGCTTCAGGTGGGTCTGCACGTACGTGTTATCGTACTGCTTGGCATTGTCTGAGAGAAAATATCTTGGGCAACCCCATCGATTGATAACTAGGCTACTGAAGGCGGCCATTATGGCGGCACCTGTAGCCGTTCGAAGGGGTTTCACTTCCACATATTTAGTAAACATATCCTGAAAAACCACTACGAACTGGTTTTGACGCTTGCTGGGGGGGAACGGTCCCATGACGTCAGAACTGACCGTCATCCAGGGGCCTTCCGTGGTTCTTTCGTGCATGAGTCCGGCCGGGGCATGCTGAGAGACTTTTTGTTTCTGACAGGCGGGGCAGCGTGCGACGAAAGTAGTGACGTCCTGGAAAACACCGCGCCAATAGAAGTCTTGGTTGAGACGGTGATACGTCTTATCCACTCCTAAGTGGCCGGCTTGCGGGCTATCGTGCGCATCGCTGAGGGCACGGGCACGCGCTCCAGCGGGGAGGACGAGTTTCCAGGCGTCGAGGTCGTTAAGGGCGGACTCTATCAGCGGGTGGGGCTTATGGAAATATATCCGGTCATCCTCGATCCTCCAATCAGGATAATTCGAGGGAAATTTTCGAATTTTATCCATTTTCTGGGTATACCACGGGTCCGTGGTATCCCCCAGGGCGCAAAAGGAGGTATCGACATTTTCGTACATTCTCGAGAGGGCATCGGGCACCACATTGAGTGTGCCTTTTCGATGCTCGATTTTCATATCATATGTCTGCATGGCTAGGGCCCACCGCGCCAATCTCCCGGTTGGGTCTCGCAAATTCCTGAGCCACTGCAGACTGCTATGATCGGTGATCACCCGAAAGTGGGTCCCCTCGACATAGGGTCGATACTTTTTCACGGCCCAGAGGACGGCGAGACACTCTTTCTCCGTGACGGTATACTTTCGTTCAGCCTTGGTGAGCACGTGGCTAATAAAACTAATCGGGTGCTCATTACCGGCTATTTCTTGGGTGATTACCGCCCCGATAGCAAAGTCGCTCGCATCCGTCTGAATCGTGAAGGGGACGTCAAAATTTGGGCGTGCCAACACGGGGGTACGGGTGAGGAAATCGCGAAGGGCCTCGAAGGCAGATTGCTGCTCCGGGCCCCATATCCAGGGAGTATTCTTTGTTAATAATTTGGTCAGATGAACGCGATCACGCGAAAAATCTGGGAGCAAGCGCGCGTACCACCCCACCATCCCTAAAAAGCGCCTTAGCTGTTTGAGGTTTGGTGGGGGGCGGGAATTCGAGAACGGGAGCGACCCTGTCCGGATCCGTTTTCAATCCATCTTTATTTAATACAAAACCGAGGTATTTTACCTCGTCCCGGAAGAATTCACTCTTTTCCTGGATTAGTTTCAATCCGGCGTTGGACCAGACTGGTCAAGACAAGTTTCAAGTAGCGAAAGTGGTCCTCCTCATTGTCCGTGGCGATGATGATGTCATCCAAGTACGCGAAGACGTGGGGTTCCCACGCGGGGTCTGGCCTGGCTTAGATCGAGGGTAGTGATGCATTGGGCCCGACTCAACCCGGACAGAATCCTATCCATCGAGGGGAGCGGGTAAGCATCCTTCTTTGTTATTTTATTGACGTCTCGGAAGTCGACGCAGAACCTAAAAGTCCCATTCGACTTCCGGACGACAACGGGGTTACTCATCCAGGGGCTCGCGGAGCGTTCGATGATGCCATTACTTAGCATTTCATCGACCGCGTCCTGTGCTACTTTTAGCATGTAAGGAGAGAGTAGGCGAGCCATTTGACGGATCGGGGGATGACCCTGTACGTCGATAGCGTGCTGTGTCAGACGCGTTATACCGATCGTAGGGGTCCTATTTGCAGGGTAGAATTTATCGAGCAGCCTCCTTAATCGTGGGCCGGATTCCTCGGAGGGGGCGACCAATCCGGCGCAGTCGTGTACGGCGAAGGCGGTAACCGAAACACCGGAATCGTTTAACGAGTGCGGGGTGCCATGGCGGCTACTCCACGCATTATTCTCGGTATCTATTTTAAGACCAAATAGGCACATAAAATCCATCCCCAACACGCATGCATAGTGGATGTGGGCAACTCTTATCTCCAAATTTCGCGTATGGCTATCTACCGTCATCGCGAGGGTAACGACACCATTTAATGGGACTAGCGCGCCGTTGGCAACTCTCACTTGTTCCTCACTTGCCCTCAGGAACGGCGAAACTACCTCCCGACACGCGAGGCCTAAATACGAGCGCGACGCTCCGGTATCCACGAGATCCCTAATAATTTCCTCATTCAAAGCTACGCGAAAGTGGGGGCGAGGGCCCGAATCTAATGTCCATTGGTTGTCTTCACAAGAATCTATGGACTCGGACCCGATATTCAGCCCACTGGGCTTAGGTGTTGCCGAAGCGATCCTTCTATTTTCCAAATTTTTTATTTTGCGGCTTAACGTAGGGATGATCATAGATGGGATTGTAAGGGGGGGGTTTAGGTGTTTCCCCCCCCCCCCCTTAACAGTTTCCCGACCGTTTACGCGCGCAAACGGGACAATTGTTCGCGTCACGGTCTGGATAGCCGCAGACCCTACAAAAATGCCTTAAGGGATGGGGGCACTCTCGGTATATGTGACCCGTCTGTTTACAATTATAACACCGGACGGGGTTCCGATTCGGCGGCGACCTCGTCTCGGAGGGTGGGCGCCCTCTCGGCGCCACATCCAGGAGGCGTAGTACTCTTGGTAGCCGCGGGTTGTTAGTGGTTGCCACTTGTGGTTGGTGCTGCTGATATGCTGGTACCGAGCGCGTGCGGTTACGACCTCTGTTCCGCTCTACGCGGGCTACCAGCGCCGCCTCCTTTTCCTCGTAGGGGGCTGGCGACAGAGGAGGTGGGGTTACGACACTAACTTTAGCCGTTTTTACCGCAGGCGTCGCGAGGGCCAGCTTTTCCTTGCCTCGCCTCGTCTTAGGCGTATAGGCGAAGGCGGGGAAGGCGGACTGACTAGCCGCTGGAGGGGGGCGGTAGACCCTCTCTTGATTGGCGGCCGATTCGCAGTAAGTCCGCAAAATCGGTAACGGCTTCTCTCTCGATTTTTCTCGCTAGTCCCGGACGCAAGTTTTGGACTGCAATATCCAGCTGCTCTTCTTGAGACGGGGGGAAAGCAAGTAAGTTGAATAGGCTCCGTAGGGCCACCAAGTATTCACGGATGGGCTCTTCAGGTCCCTGTGTGCGTAAGGTGATCTCCCTCTTGATGCTGGCTTCCAGATGGCGTTGACCGAACGCGTCGCGAAAGTAACGTACAAAAACGGGGTACGTATGCCACCTTGACTTTTCCACCCGGTACCAGTTGAGGGCTGATCCCTTAAACGCTTCAGGTAGGGCGCGCAGGAGGTTCTCTTCCGTCAGATCCCGGCTCGTGACGTATTCCCCCAGTTTGACGAGGAACTCCTCCGCGTCCTCCGCGTCCTCCGCTTCCTCGCCGGAGTAACGGGGTCCGTGTGTCCTCCAATGTCCAATGGCAGTCCTCTGCCATCGGACACCGGACATCGAAAGGCCGTTACCGCCCGGGCGATGCGAGTTTTGGGGTTGACCGATCCGCGTGCTGCTGTAGGGTGGTTGCAGCGGGGACATACTATATGTTAGGTCCGCTGGAAAGTAGACGTGTGCGCGTTCGGACGACGGGGGGGGGGGGGGGGGGGCGTTGTCCCACTATTACCGGTCGAGGGGAGTCCACTGGTCGCAGGTAGAAATCGCCCCGATTTTGGGGGTCGATCTCCTCGGACCATTGGGGGTTAGACATCTCTCGTACTCCGTGGTTCACGGTATCATCGCGAAACGGTTCGGGAGCCGATAATGTAGGGCGGCTACCCCTCGTTAGCGCGCTGGGCGGGTTGTGGTAGATGCTGGTCGGTACCTCCCGGCGAGGCACGTTTTCTGGTCGTGCGTCACGAGGGGGGGTTATTGACCCCTCATTGGACCGATCGACCTGGTAGGTGGTCGCATCTGCCACTGAGAACCGGAAACTCTCCTCCCCAAACGAGATCGGGTCCCGATAATGGGCACGCGATCGATCGGACGGAAAACCATAGTTATACGACTCCGCGGTTCCGTACCGCGTTGACCGCTGGGGTTCGATGGGTTCTAGATGTGCCGTCGGCCGGGGACCACTTAGCATGGTCCCATAAACGGGGCAACTCACCGCTTCGGACAACGTATATGGGGGGTGGTCGCCTCGTCCATCTGTTTGTCGATCCCACTCGACCGGGGTATCCGGGAACCGCTGTAAGATCGTATATCTTACGAGCCGATCCCGGACCACCTCTATCGGTCCGGATATTAACAATTCTGCTCTATCACACCGGCCGATAAGGTCGCGTAAATCGACTACCCGGTCGATTTCTGCCCGAATTGCCGAAATTTGTTCCGGACTTGCTACTCGTCGCTCCGCTGCCCGAGAGGGCGCGACGTGTGTAGCGGTTGCCGTGTATGGCACGGGCGCGGTCGTGATGGGGACATATTCGGTTGTGGTGGTTGGCGTTACCACCGTTAATGTGGGTATCCCCTTTACAGGGGATGTAACGGGGGTGTATTCAAAAGAATCCATTCTACCGCAATCAACACAACCAATACGAACGCAATTAGGAAAATCACAAAAGGGTAGTGGTAAATATCAAAATCTTTCTTAATCAGCTCATTCAGTCCTACCAGAAATACTCAACTAATGAAGGGAGAGACGCTAAAAGATCAGGTGCCCCTCAAGGACGCGATGTAACTGGAGATGCTACGTCGAGCTACCAGGGTCGTTGCTTGAGCAACCTTATGTCTGGCGTACAGCGAATTAATGCAAAGTCCCCAAAAAAAAACAAATTTCCCGGAATGGCTTCGGACTGTATCCGTACTCGCAGTATCCGACGCAAAGGCGACGCGTTATCACGCTAATACAAACAAACTTTTATCGGTACGGCAATCACAATTTACGACTTCTTCCTTAATGTAGCCCAATCTCAAACAGGGGAAATCCAAAATAAAAAAATATATAGGGAGCTTCGAAAATAAAGGAAATCCACGACAAGGGAATTTAAAAAATAGGGGGACATTCGAAAATAAAGGGAAAACAGAGAAATTAAGGAAATTCGTAAATACAGGAAATCACAAGCTAGGGAATTTCTAAAATACGGGAGAATTCAGAGATAAAGGGAATTTCGAAACAAACGGGAAATTCAAAATTGAAGGAAATTCAGAAATAAAGGGAATTGCAAAAATAAAGGGAAATTCAAAAATAAAGGGAATTGTAAAAATAAAGGGACATTCAAAAATAAAAGGGAAACTCAAAAATAAAGGGGAATTCAAAAGTAAAAGGGAAACTCAAAAGTAAAGGGTATGGCCAAAATAAAGAGGAATTCAAAATAAAAGGGAACTCCAAAATAAAGGGGAATTCGAACGTAAAAGGGGATTCAAATATAAAAGGGAAACTCAAAAATAAAGGGTATTGCAAAAATAAAGAGGAATTCAAAATAAAAGGGAACTCCAAAAAAAAAGGGAAATTCAAAAGTAAAAGGGAATTCAAAAATAAAAGGGAACTCCAAAATAAAGGGAAATTCGAAAGTAAAAGGGAATTCAAAGAAAAAAGGGGAACTCAAAAATAAAGGGTATTGCAAAAATAAAGGGGAATTCAAAATAAAAGGGATTTTTAAAATTAAGGAATTTTTGAAAATTAAGGAAATTTTCAAAACTACGGCATTTTTCAAAATTAAGGGGAATTTTAAAATTAAGGAATTTTCAAAATTAAGGAAAATTTTTTTTTTTTTAAATCAAGGGAAATGCAAAAGTAAGGAAAATTCAAAAATAATGGAAATGAATAACTAAGGGCGATTCAAACTAACGTAAATTCAAAAATACGACTTTGAATTCCGGGTATACATGAATAAGGGGAATTCAAAAATAATTAATATTAATAAGTAAGAGCTATTCAAAACTAACAGAAATTCAAACGTACGACGATAACAACACGATTTTCTTCCTGTAAGGATTTCATACAAGGACGCGACTCGCGACAGGCAATTAGAAACTTTATTTCCTCTTTTAAACAGACTACACTCCAATCGCTACACTGGTACCTGTGGGGCGATACTATAGAAAAATAACATTTCTATTACTTTGAGCACATATGTTACACACACACACACATATATATATATATATATATTTTCTGGTTGGGGGCGGGGGGAAATCCTATACCTGGAAATCGCGAAACCCGTTAATTCCTTTTCAATATAGCGAAAATTGTTTATTATAAAAATACTTTCAATTAAATTTCAAAAAAAAAATTGTTTATTGAAAAATATCTAGTTATTTTATTATTTAATTATTTGCACCTTTTTACTCCGTTATCACGGAAAACAAAATTCAAAAATGATTAAATTTCAATTCTCAAAGAAAAATTTACACGTGTGGCACAAATTCAAAATTTTCAGTTCTCATTAAAATTCGAAAATCTATTACCGGAATATACCTGTCCGAATTAATTCACTTAATACTTCGATTTGAAAACACTCAATAAAAACAAACAAAAAAAAACCGCAAATTAAAATAAATATTATTATTTTGTATATTCAAAATTTTTTCTAAGATTTTCAGATTATTCCATTACGTATATCTAATTATAGGGATTTTCTGGGATGTGAATTTCTGTACCTCACTTACATTAATATTAATTATGCATAGTTAACTAATTAGATCCAAATATAAAATTATAATATAATATATATAATTAAATACACATCATTATTTAATTAAATGTAATCATCAATATAATATAATATAATCTAAAATTAAATGCGCATAGTTGGAAAACTTTTCTATTCCAAGGAAATGAAACAGAAATACAAAGTATCGTTACAGGGTTATAAACATTTATTTTTAAATGGGAAGTTGCGACGGAATATAAGTTCGTTAGATTCTTTTGAACTTTAATTTATTTTTAACGGCTCTGGACTGGCAGGGCGGGTGTTTACCAACACTTCGATTTTACCGGGCCAACTGATTTCCTGGCAACTTGTTTTCGTATTTATTTTTAAATACGTAAACAAATGCACGACCGTTGCAACCACTTTGTAACGGGAACTTCTTATTTTCACTTTATTTTCACTTCAAGGGACGCGAAGCTAAAAATCACGAAAATATATTTGACACTTAAAATTCCGTAACGACTCCTCTCAAAATGGAAATTCACTTTTTAATTTCGTTGGGAAGTCAAAATAGATTTCCCCACAAGGGATGCCATTTATAACCTCGTCCTTGTACGGGCAAGGCAGAAACTCTAAAATTTTCCGTAAATATAAAACGGGAACGGGGGCGCGGGCTCCAATCTCGCGACGGCGGAACTTCTCGCGAAATGACCGGGTCGGGGGGTACGAATAATCGCGGGGTACTAATAAAAAGGTGACTTACGTGGGAATCCTCCGGTTGACCGGTTGGCTTCTTCCGATCCTCCTTGAATTCTTTGACCAGGATATTTAACTCGCGAAGAACACTGCCCTGCAGATTTTCGGCGATGATTTCCCTTTGGCCAGCCTGGTCGTTTACTTCCTTTAGCTCCGTTTTAAACGCTCAACACGAACTGTACTGTTGCTCGCGGCGCGAACTAGCGTACTCTTCGAGAGCCTCACTGATACTGACTTCTTCTCTTTTGTCTTCTGCGGTGATGCGCCGTCGGACCGGCGCGTGCGCGCTCGAGCGACCGGCGCGAGAGAGGGGTTCGTCCGGGGCTCTTAGCTGGGGGACGTACTCGTCGGGGTGATGACGAGCACCGTCCTCGGGGTCTTCGTGGTGGGAGGGGACGACACGGAGCGCTGAAAAGTGCTTCGTGCGTCCCCGTATCGTCTCGGGCTAGCTGTCGCTATTATGAGAGAGAGCGATAGGGAGGGATAGAGAGAGGTCGGCGGCGGCGGCCGAGGCCCGTTACTCGGGAACTCTCGAGGCGCACTGCGGCACGACCCGTGGGGGAGGACGAGTGGAGTCGCGCTCCGGTAAAAAAAAAACGTTCCTCCTCCGGGAGGGGCGGACTTCGTGGAGGGGTTACGCCCGGCCTCAATAGACGGCGCGGGGTTCGGTACGCGTGTCGATCTGTGACGGGTTTTGTCACAGTATCAATCGTCAAAGATTTCATTGCAGCCGAAAGAATGGGTGACTGGGCATTACATTTGCGTTGCGTTGAGCAAATGATTCCTTATTTTCATTCTGCAGGGTATTTCCCTTATGCAAAATCCTCTCAAATTTATTTGCAGGATATGTATGACTTAAAACAAAAAATGGATCCTGAAGAGTATAATACATTTACGAAAGAAATGTGTTTCACATCTAGACGCACAGATAACTTTTTTGCTGGCATACACACTGATCAAACCATAGAGCAAACTCTCATGAAGTCGATGAGTATTGAAGGCGGGCCTTTTCGACGTGGAGCTACAGATAGTGTCGTCTATCAATGGTTCAATGCGGTTGTGTACACAAATGACATTATTGAAGGGATGGAAAATTTCTGCAATATTTCATTTAAAAAAAGCCACCAACATGCAGATTCTACAGATGCGAGAATCACGAGAGATGATGCTGATGTTAACAAATTAGAAGAATGGCTGCAGTGTCACGATCCTTTTACTGAGGTGGATGTTATTATGAATATTGCAACAGGTGTTGTTGGCCACGAAAAGATCAACTGCTACAATGCCTTTGAGCAAGGCATTGATTCTGCAAAGAAAATAAACAATCAAAACTTCAGAGATTTGAAAATGATAACATCACAAAAAGTTGTTCCTTTGCTCGCTGCAAATAGCAAATTAAAAATATATGGCGAACATGTTCCAATTGATCCTCTTTAATATTTCAACGAATTAGCGTATTGAAAAAATCTGATGACGATTTACAAAAGTACCTGAAGTACGAATTTGCTCCTTAGCCGTTATCATTGTACGACGACGCAGGAATGCGAAAAACTCAAAAGTCTACAATGTACAGCATCTTTAAAGAATTTTCAATAAGTATCAATGATACCAACCATTTTACTTACGTAAACGATGGTGGAATGCTGTTACACCGTGTTAAATGGACATTGAATCAAACGTTTCAGTCGATATTAGATAGTTACATCAGCTATATTACCAGAAATTACGGCAATAACGTAACAATCGTATTTGATGGATATGAAACAGAAACCATTAAAGCAGCAGAAAGAAACTGTCGAACTCTAAAAAACTCATCGCTAGATTATGCTTTCGAAGAAGATATGCAGCTGAAAGTGGCTCAAGATAAGTTTCTTTCCAACCCCAACAATAAAGCAAGGCTTATAACTAAACTGAGACAGTATTTAACCGAAAATAGTATTTCTTCGAAACAAGCAGACGGTGATGCCAATCGACTGATTGTAACCACATCAATTGATTCGCCTTCTTCCAACGTCGTTGTAGTGGCTGAGGATATTGATGTCCTTGTTCTATTGATAGCCTTGACGCCAAATGGAAAGGAAATATATTTTTCAAAACCCGGTAAAGGAAAAGTGCCACAAAGAGTTTATTCATCGACTAGTCTAGATGAATTACCAAACTGCAAACGACATGTGCTTTTTTACACGCTTTTACAGGCTGTGATACGACTCCGGCGTTCTTTAATAAAGGAAAAAATAAATTTGTGAATATGTTTGAAACTCGAACATATTTACAAGAGGCTGCTGAAGTTTTCAAACAAGAGAAGCAAACTATAGAAAATATCTTTAAAGATGGTGTGCTGTGTATTCTGGCTTTATATGGAGCACAGCAATCTGAAATTGACTTAAATCACTACAGGTATAAATTAAACTTACAATTTTTTCGATTTACGGTCTTCTTTATTTTATATATTTTAAAAAAAAATATATTTTTATAAAATATATTTAAAAAAAGAAATATTTGAAAAAAAATATATTTAATAAAGAAGACCGTAAACCGAAAAAACTCTAAGTTTCATTTTAATGTATTATCGGTCGCTATAACTTTTACATTTATTTATTTATTACAGGTATAAATGTTTCAAGGCCGCTATTTCAAAGGATAGTCGGGTTAATTTAGCCAATTTACCATGCACTGAAGATGCAGCTTTGGAACACTTGAAGAAAGTGTACCTCCAAGTCCAATTATGGCTTGGAAATTATTTGTTGCCAACGGAATGGGGATGAATGCCTGGTAAACTTTTAACACCAAAATCAATGGGTGAAGAACTTGCTCCTGAAGATTTGCTAAAAGTAATCTTTTGCAAGTGCAAAGCAGGATGCAGCGGAAATTGCGAATGCAAAAAAACAGGCTTATTCTGCACAGATAGTCTAGGAGGAGAGACCGTTTCGTAGCCTTTTATAGGTTCCCTTATGCAACAAGGTGTTTCCGACATATTTTGGGCCGCTGAATCCGAATTTCGAGGGTGGATTGCTCTCCGAGTGGGCCGAAATTGTTTATAACAATTTTTTAAAACAATTAAGCAATTTTAAATTTTTTGATCAAAAAAATTTTTGTTTTATTTTTTGGGCCATTCTAAACAAAAAAGGTCTGTAGTTAATTTTGCGTACGATGGCGCATTCTCGAGATACAAATTCCCGAAATAAAAAAAAATTCGATTTTTGCAGTATTCAGCACACTGCCACATCGACACATGTAATTTATTTTTTTATCTACCTAGGCTCAAACTCTTCTTCTGACCGTATATTTCAAGCCGAAAGTTAGTTTTAATCATTCATTTTAAACCTTCGCCATTTATTGAAATTTTACTAACGCTATTTTTTGTCTGTAAATATACGCACATCTAGTATTGGCACGCACGACATGTTTCAAGTCGCCGGATGCACCTCGTTATTTTTTACGTATTTTGGGTCACTGAATCCGAATTTTTAGGGTGGAAAGCTCTCCGGATGGTCCGTCATTGTTTATAACAATTTGTTTAAACAATTAAATATAATTTTTTTATATTCTTCGGGCAATTCTGACCAATAAAGGTTCTATGTAACTTTTGCGTACGATGGCGCATTTCCGAGATAAAAATTCCCGAAATTAAAAAAATGCGATTTTGTGCACATGTATGATTTGTACATAATTTGTCTTCTAATCAGACATTTTAAGTAAAAAAGTAGTTCAATCATAAATTTTATGCCTTTATTCTTGGTTAAAGTCTTAATAACTGTGAATATGCGTTTATTCTGTAATAACACGAAAATATACCCTTTACAAAAAAAGTACTATTTTTTTATCATTACAAAAGTATCATGTAATGTAAATGTACCGATTATGGTCCACGTAAGATTTTTTTGGCAGAAAATTAACGAAAATATAACTATAAATCACTCCAAATATAAAAAAAATTGTTTAGTAACAAAGTTCAACTCATTTTTAATCGATAATGATGAGTTCTGAATTTTAGTTGATGTTTTTTTAATATTTTAAATAAGAAATAAAAAAGAGTAAAATTGTCCCTATTTAATGTCCTTTAAATTTTTTCTAGTTCCTATCAGCAAGCGGCAAGTGTCCCGGTCATTGGCCGGTACAATACATAACAGATGTTCATGGTTGTCCCAATGAACGAAAAAATTAGAATTTTTGAGTATGTAAAAAAAAATAGTCAATAAAAATAGCTAGGAATTTGGTCCTACTTTCGTGTATCGATCACTACAATTTATTTTTTTTCATTTAGATATTATTTTTGATACGATAATACTTCTATAAAACTGTTCCTAAATAAATTTAGAATCTTATACAATTTTTATTTGTGATTAATTTAAATGATTTGTTTATAAATATAAGAAAATATATTAATGGTCACTAAATCGGGACACGGACCGTAATTGGGATATTTACCTTAATACAAAAGATTTTAAGGTACAATGACAATCGTTCAAGACCAAAGTTTGTAAAGATACATTTGATTTTGCATTAACACAAATTTTGACAAACGCCGTCAATAATGTTATTGCATGAAAAAAACGTGTTTAAATTGTAAAGTCGCAAAGCTGTTCGTCGCCATACGAGTAACATTAATTGTGGGTTAACCGTTTTTTGATACTTGTATAAGAGATGGAAAAATATGAAAATGTGTGATCACGTAGATTTAAAACTGTGCATTATTTGTCAGAAAGAGGAAAAAGGTAAAAAACTCTCGAGTACCGAGAATGGTAAAAAGCGTATACAATATGTCGCATCATTACGTCGCGATGTTGTTAACGGCAGATTGAACGTGCTACCTGAGAATGGTATTACTTAAGTATTACTATTAATCAATTTCAGAAAATAAAATGTCATGCAATAATAGGTGTTCTGAAATCGTACAGAAGTTTTTGTTAGTAACTGTTTGTTATATTAACCCTATCAGGACGGGCGACCGCACTTTAACGGTAATTTAACCGAAAAAAATAACCGGTCGAAAACGGCCAAAAAATGACCGTTGTACAACCATAATTACCGTGAAAAACCCGGACTACCAGGAAAAGGCATATGGTTAGTGTTTTTAAAATAACTACAGAATAACCGATAAAAAACCGATCTCCAAGAGCATCGACCGGTCGTTTCCAGCCAAATTACCGCAAAATAACCGATGAAAAACCTCTCTTCAAGAGCATCGACCGGTTGTTTCTAGCGAAATTATCGCTAAATAACCGATGAAAAGCCACCATTCCAAAGCGGCGACCGGTCGTTTCTTGCACAATTACCTCAGAATAACCGATAAAAAACTATTGTTCCAAAGCGTCGACCGGATGTTTCTAGCGAAATTTATCGTAAATAACCGATTAAAAACCTCTCTTCTAGGGCGTCAACCGGTCGTTTTTTCCCAAATGACAGCTGAATAACCGATGAAAAACCGTTCTTCCAGAGCGTTGATCAGTTGTTTCTCGTAAAATTACCGCAGAATAACCGATAAAAACCCGTAGTACCATAGGGTGGATCGGTCGTTTTTCTTAAAATTACCGTAGAATAACCGATAAAAAACCGCTGTACCATAGCGTCAACTAGTCGTTTCTCTCAAAATTACCGAAGAATAACCGATGAAATACCATTGTTCCAGAGGGATGACTGGTCGTTTTTTACAGAATTACCTCAGAATCACCGATAAAACCTGTCGTAGAAGAGCGTCGACCGGTTAATTCTGTCGTAAAAATACCGCACAATAATCGACAAAAAACCGCTGTTCAACAGCGGCGGTCGGTCGTTTCCAACCAAAATTACCGCAGAATAACCGATGAAAAACCGATCTTCCAGAGCGTTGATCAGTTGTTTCTCGTAAAATTACCGCAGAATAACCGATAATAAAACCGTAGTACCATAGGGTGTATCGGTCGTTTCTCTCAAAATTACCGAAGAATAACCGATGAAAAACCGCAGTTCAAGATCGGCGGCCGGTCGTTTCGGACCAAAATAACCGCTGAAAAACCGCTCTTCAAGAGAATATAATAGTTAATAATTATTTGCAATAACATGTACACTGGGGGATTTTCGGCGCGTAGCGGTACGAAATTGGTCGACAGCAATCCGAACGTTAGGCTGTGTACGCTTCGAATTGTCGGACCGCTGCCAGACGAAAATTGTCTGAACACCATCCGAAATTGGTTCGGGGCTGTCCGATATTTGGCGCGCTTCTAACCTACGCGTAGTCCGAACGAGTTGCGACATTTCGGTCCGACCCAGTATATCTTATATATTCATGTTAGCAGCCGGACTGGGTTGCGTATTAAAGAATTTTGTCCGATGGAGCACATATCTTATGTCTGCTTGTTACAGATATGAATGTTACACATATACCTATTTTTTAATTCTTAACACAGTACAAATAAAATATGAAAAGATCTTCTCGCAAAATGACCGGTCGGCGATCTTGATTAACAGATTTTTAGCGGTTATTCAGCGGTAATTTCGACACGATACGTCCTGACGAACAGTACCCTTCATTCAAATAGAGTTTTCTCGGCCAGCGCTAGGTGGCGTCGAAATCCCCTAGCAAAGTAGCGCCGTAATTCGTATAATAAGCCTGACCATTCGGGTTTTCACCATGCACGTTTGTGAATTCTCTCATGGTGGTAACTTCATACACATTTACTACAGTGACTGAGCAGTTTTGTTAGATCTATAAAATATGATTATAGATATGAATAACAAAACAGAAAATAAGTAAATAAAAACCTCATATATAAATGTTATTGCAAATAATTATTAACTATTATATTCTCTTGAAGAGCGGTTTTTCAGCGGTTATTTTGCGGTAATTTTGGTCCGAAACGACCGGCCGCCGCTCTTGAACCGCGGTTTTTCATCGGTTATTCTTCGGTATTTTGAGAGAAACTACCGGCCGCCGCTCTTGAACAGCGGTTTTTTATCGGTTATTCTACGGTAATTTTAAGAAAAACGACCGATCCACCCTATGGTACTACGGGTTTTTATCGGTTATTCTGCGGTAATTTTACGAGAAACAACTGATCAACGCTCTGGAAGAACGGTTTTTTCATCGGTTATTCTGCTGTCATTTTGGGAGAAACGACCGGTTGACGCTCTAGAAGAGAGGTTTTTAATCGGTTATTTACGATAAATTTCGCTAGAAACATCCGGTCGACGCTTTGGAACAATAGTTTTTCATCGGTTATTCTGAGGTAATTGTGCAAGAAACGACCGGTCGCCGCTTTGGAATGGTGGTTTTTCATCGGTTATTTAGCGATAATTTCGCTAGAAACAACCGGTCGATGCTCTTGAAGAGAGGTTTTTCATCGGTTATTTTGCGGTAATTTGGCTGGAAACGACCGGTCGATGCTCTTGGAGATCGGTTTTTTATCGGTTATTCTGTAGTTATTTTAAGAACACTAACCATACGCCTTTATCTCGTAGTCCGGTTTTTTCGTGGTAATTGCGGTTGTACGACGGTTATTTTTTGGCAGTTTTCGACCGGTTATTTTTTTTTGGTTATTTTGCGGTTGCCCGTCCTGATAGGGAAGGTAATACGTCTCGAAGTGCTTATACCACAGACTGTTTTAGACTAATACAAACACTGTTGCTAGATTCCGCTTTGTATAGTATTGTAGGTATATATCCTTACAATATTAAAAAACCGGAATCTGGCAACAGTGAATACAAATGAAAACACACATTATCCTATTAACGCCCAAAAGTCCATAAGTTTTTCTTTTTTTTTGAGAGATTACGTTAGTAATGAAAGCTTTGGACAATTTCAATGTAACTCCGTATCTTAATGTTTTCGAGGGTGCTTTTCAACTTTCTGAGGTCAAAATCGAGTTTCAGTCAAAAGGAATTCCAATATGGCACCTACACTAAAAAAAATGCTAAAAAATTTGGAAAATTTTATTCTTATACATTTTTTTTGAACTATTAGGGCATTGGGATTCAATTGAAATTATGCACAAAAGTGATAAAATATATGAACTTTGAGGTAAATTTTTACTTTTTGCGACACTTCGTTTCAACGTCCTCAAAATGGTTTCCACAATGAAAATTTATTTGAAAAACTTCCGGACGCTGTAACATGAAACCGATTAGCTTTTTCCAAAAAGTAGGGAGAACAAAAAGTTATTCGAATTCATCGAGAAGTACACTGAAATTTTTTTCAGTTTTTTTTTTATGATATTTTGAAAAATTTTGTACTTAATTTTTTTTTTAGAATTAAAAAATTTTCAAAAAATTCTAGTATTATCTGAAATAATTTTTTTTATCCTAATTTAAAATGAACATCTGTACCATAATATGGATAGATAAATTTAACACAACATAAATATGAGGCAAAATTCCTGAAATGTCCAGGCTCAAAAAATGAAAGTTTTAAAACGAATTTTTTCTTTTTACTATATTTATAAGTAGGATGCATAAAAGTTAATATATGAGTAGTGATTTTGCCCCATATTCAAATTGTACAACTTGTATTATGTTATATTGTTAATTTATACTTAAGTACACTTTTCGAAAAAATCATTCTTTACAGAAGCTGAAAATGAGAATGTTTCTTATTACATTAATTATAAAATAAAATTTTCAGATTCAGCCTTTTGTTATCATACTAAAACCTGCTACAAATCTTATTCTCAAAAAAAGTCTTCCGAGAAGTTAGAATTGCACGTTTCAAATGGTTCTGGAGATGATAATAATGATGATGATGATACGAAAACTGTACCCGCGAGTGTATTGCATCGAAAATCAAAAAGATTGTCAGAAGAGCCAAAAATAAATGCATCATGTTGCATCATTTGTGGACAAATGAAATTTAAAAATCGTAAGTTGTTGATTGAAATACAAAACACTGTAACGGCGGAAAAATTGTTTAAAGCAAGTCGGCATTTTTGAAGATGATATTTTCACTAGAACGGCACATTTAAATGATACCAAAGCATTATTAGCATCATATTTAAAATATCATAAAATGTGTATTCGTTCATATTTTCGAAAACATGAACAGAATTTGAAACAAGAGCATTCTCAGGATGATATTGAATCATCGTACATTAGCAACTCATCGCCTGATGTACGATGAAGTTTTAAGAATTCGGGCACGACTAGCATATTATGCTACAGAATGTTGTGAAAGTTATGTACCCCTGCCGTATCATTTTGATTGTAATAGTTACGTAACTGCAGCATTTGACAATTTTGATCATAATGAAGCAACTATTTCAGGGATGAATTCAACGCACGATACTGTAGCAGTTCTTTTTCAAGACCTAACAGACAATAATGACACGAAGAAGCCTAGAATTTCAGAAACGTCTATGCCTAGACATGCGAGGTCTTTCATGACTATTCTAAAATGTCAAGAAATTCAAAACTATCAGAAATTCACTGCAACTGTTAATCTTCTACAAAATTATGAAATCAATATCGAAAAACGATCTCTCACTCTGGAGTCATTTCAAAAAGAAATGCAAGTTAAGGATTTTGCATGGTTGCTATCAAGAATGGATATTTCAAAATCTGAAAATAAAATATCTGTACATGTAACAATTCAAAATACACCTTCGCGGAGTTCTTTTAATTCTGCAGTACATGAAGATAATCGTAGTAAGCAAGTAGTTGGTTATCTTCCAATAATCTCTTCACCCGTCACAGAATACTCTACCGTGTACATAAGTTTGTGTAATTTCAAAGATATTTTGAGACAACTGAAACAAACATATTTACCTGTAACTTGTGATGAGAGAGTTTATCCCATAGCAAGGCATATAAAGTTACAAAATGAAAATGAATTTGAAAATATTATATTATGCCTTGGTAATTTTCATTTAATAAAAGTGGCAATGAGCTGTATAGGAAAATATTTAAAGTTTAGTGGGGTAGAAAGTATTTTTATAGAAACAGAATTATTCGGAATCAGTGTTACAGAGCAATTACTCAATGGAAGTAACTACGCTAGATCTGTAAAAGAATATAGTTATTTGGCTGTAGCATTGCGACGACTACAGATTAAAGCGTTCTTTACGAACGAACGATTAGAAAAGTACGAAGATCACTTTGTAACACTCAATTTACTGCAAGAAAGCCTAGAAACAGAAGATTTTAATGAATGTAAATTCATACTGACTCAATTTACAAATAATTGTTCAGAATTAGTTAAAGAATTTCATGACTTCGTCCTTGAAAGATGTCAACAGTCAGAGCTGTTTCAATATTGGAATAATGTTTTGTTACTTATAAGTTTGATGCATGATTTAATACGTGTCTTAAGGAAGTATTTCATGAACGAAGAACAGTTTTCGAAATTTCAGCTAATTGTCAGTACCATGAATGATCTTTCATGCGTATCAAACCACGTGCAACTGACTGAGTCTTACTCACAAAATCTGCTCTGTACCCATATAGAAGAGGCTGATGTAAAAATAATTCTTCATATAAATCATGCCGTACAAAATGGATTTAAAAATGTTATTTCATCAGATACAGATGTGATTGTGCTAGTCTTACATTTCTTTAAAACTTTTCAAGAGAATGGTTTGAAGGTAAGATATTATTTTTAATAATGACCAAAAAACTGACCTTATCGAACAAATATTAACATAAACGCCTAAGCATGGCATACAGAAGCTGTTTTACAACCTGATGTACTACTATGTAATTAATGTAGCATAAATATACAGGGTGACCCATTTTAACTTAGAGAGTAAAATATCACAAAAAGTAAACGTTGCACGAAAAAACGTTTCAGATAAAAGTTATATGGTTGAAAGGGGGCCAAATGATGGTGACCTCGATTTTGACCTTGACTACCATTTTCAAGGTCATTTGAAGGTCATATTCGTTTTTTCTTATGGGAACACCTATTTTTTTTTCATGGATTCGGAAAGAGCGGGAAATTTTACGTCCGAATATGATATGACCGATTTTTTGGTCAAGGTCGTTTCAAGGTGAAAATTAAAAGTCCCGGAACGGCGAAATATCTCACCGGGAGTACATTTTCGGGGAAAATGTTTCAGACAAAAGTTTGAGGATTTTTCCCTGGCTATTTAATTGTAGCAGTGAATTTGACCTTGTTCATGACCTTGAAGGTCATTTCAAGGTCAAGTTCAATTTTTTAAATGAGAACCACTATTTTTTACAGCGAATTTGAAAAGTGGGGAAAATTCTACGTTCAGGACATGACCTTGAATATATCTTGAAGTCAGAGTCAAGGTCATTTTAAGGTGAATATCTCATAAATTCCTGTATGACAATAATATCTCGACGATGAAATGGGAACCATTATTTTTAGAGCGGAAAGCCTTACGTTAGAACTTACCATCACCATACCCTTTAATTCAATGTCAAGGTCATTTCAAGGTGAATGTTCGAAAATTTCAAGTATAGGAATAATAACATAGCGAGGTTTTAACTGCAATTTATTCCTACAATATGTATGTATTCAGTCTTTTCTAACAATACCGTCGGCATTAGCATTATCCGAGATGTACAGCGTGGAGCTTGCACGATCGGGTCTACATCTCATCGGGGTGCTTTGTTCAGGTGATTCCACTTGCCGTCACCTGCGTGCGTGCGTGCGTGCGTGCGTGTGTGTGTGTGTGCGTGCGCGCGCGCGTGCGTGTGTGCGCGTGTGCGTGTGCGTGTGTGTGTGTATGCGTGCGTGCGTGTGTGTGTGTGCGTGCGTGCGTGCGTGCGTGCGTGCGTGCGTGTGTGTGTGTGTGCGTGTGTGCGCGTGTGTGTGTGTGTGTGTGTGTGTGTGCGTGTGTGCGTGCGTGTGTGCGTGCGTGTGTGTGTGTGTGTGTGTGTGTGTGTGTGTGTGTGTGTGTGTGTGTGTGTGTGCGTGTATGCGTGTGTTGCTTGAAGGTGGCAGTTTTACATGAACATTTAAATTTTGATTATTTGAATTTGAATTACATAAATACGTGAATTACTGCCATGTCAAGGAGTCATACATAATGTTATTATTGCAATCTTAGCTTATCGTTAGTATTAGGCCTAGTTTTATATTATACATATTATACTTTTTCGATTCTTATACTGTCACTCAGCCTCAAGGTACCACCACCTGGTGTCATTATCAAAAGTTAAATACATATATATGTATGTAGATCATACGATACAATGCGTAGAATTTCTGAGCACTAAATTTTGTAGATAATATATGAAATGATGTAGATAATAATGTAGAAAATGAATGAATGATGGGAAAATGTTTATATATATTGTATGCTTCAAATAAAATAATGCTTTTTTACTTATAGACTTCTATTTGAATAATTATTTATAGATTATAAACGTTATAATGCACGGTAGTGTGTTATGAATCGGTTTATCGTTTGATTTAAGTTTTTTCCAATGAAAAAATTTCCCTGTAAGATTTTTAACCTATAAAGGTTTTTATATTTTTAATTTGTGACATTAAAAAAAAACGCTGAAATCCATGTTGGTTGGTCCAAATGTCACAATTTTTGTGAGGCAAAGTTGGCCAATTTTTTTCTGCGTTCTTTTCAGATCTTTCTTAGAAGCTTGTGAAATAAAATTGATGATTTATATTGCGCATGTCTGCAAGTACTGTTAGTGTACCTGTTTAATCAGTTTCTCTTGCACAGTACATTGTATTTTTTAAAAATAACAATTCAAATCTGTCTCTTTCCTACTAACAATGCTTTGATCTCATCCGATAACCTTTTAATGCCGAAATGTACAAAAGTGTCCATAAAATCCTTTAAAACAGCTCTTTTTATTGAAATTATTTCAAGAACAAAAGATTTATTAATAAAAAAGTTATATATGATTTCTACAAGAGATTAAGGATATATTTCGATTATTTATTAAAAAATACAAATTATTAGTTATAAAAATTAAAAGAACTGTTTCTTACATCACAGGAAAAATGTTGGCCCATAAGATAGAATTTTCTAGCAATTAAATTTTAAAATAGCTGCGGAAGATAACATTTGTGCAAAATTATCAGCTACATTCTTATCGCGTATGTTTTGAAATCGCTGATCTCGACTCTCAATAAAAATCTTCAAAATGGAAAATTCAATATGACATTAAATTTTCAAATGTATATAATTACCATTTTCAATATGCCATATTAAAACCTCCGATTCTGATTTTGAATATCTAACAATAAGTTCGGAATAGAAACGTCCAACAAATGCATTGATCGTTTCCCATAAATTTGTTCAATTCAGCTTTATCAACAATTTTTTTCGAGGTGATTTCGTTTTACGTCGTTAGTAAATATATGTAACATTTAATCAAATCAACAATTTCGGATTGACGAGCGGCTCTTTTCTCGTCTTACGGATTGAAAATCTTTATAAATAAGCAATAAAATTCGTTAGAATAGCTATGAAAACAACCCTTGAATCATCTTTTCATGCATTTTCGATTTGCGATGTTGATGTTCATTTTCTCGGACTAGCAAGTTCTCCTTTGAAAATTATATTTTCTTATGGAAGCACACGGATTGCAATAATTCAAATTTGTATTCTTATGATGTGATAAATAACAATAATTTTTAGTATTAAGCAAAATTTGCCAGATGCGTATGTGTAACATCATATATAAAACAATGACGCGAGAAGAAAAGCTAGTTGTAATCGTAATATATGCACCCTTCTACAAGAGATGAATCATATGACGCTTCGTCATAGCACTTGGTCTTACTCATTGTGTACAGAAGTATGATGGGCTCGAATGAAAAATTAAATAAAGTTTTTAAATGATTGCATACTGTAAATAAAATAAGTGAAATTTTCTATTTAATTCAGTCAAACATAGAACCATTTTGAATAGTACAATAATTATTATTATAGTTTTTCGAACATATTCAGAAAATACGTTTTTAACTAAAGTGTATGTATTACTTAAATCAAAATCAAAATCACGCATAATAAGTCAATTGGAAATTAATTGAAGTCTATAATTATCTGAAAATATCCATCGTTCTTGTTAATTTTTTCCTCTTATCTGCCAAATTTTATTGGTAATATTTGTGACATTCATATATTTCTTCATTATAAAAAAATACAATCTTGTTTAATTTAAAGTGAATAATTCCTATGCATGGAATATGACAAATGACTAAAAAATGTGAAATAATGAGAGGAGCGCAGGGCGAAGCGACACATCGTAAATATTTCGAGTATGATATAGCACTAATGGTATCGGATCAATAAAAAATGTTGGTTAAAATTGTAATAAATAATAGAATAAATACTTACTGTTTTGCCCTGAATTTTCTTTATTTACATGAATTTGTTTATGCAATTTTTAATAAAGGAATGCTCGGTATCCGTAAAATACATACCATATCTTTCAGGTATGACAATTAGAGTCATATATAACTTGAGCTGTGACACTAGACTAGCATACTGTGCATCCGATATATCCTTGAGGTAGGGTATTTTTTTCTGAGTCGAATTGCAAAAAAAGAATTATTTTCAAAATTCGGTCACGCTATGATCACATTATGAAAATGTATTTATTCTGAGGCGATTGCTCCGTTGAAACTATTTACGAACAGTAACTCTGGCTGCTATTTCAGTTCGTTCCCTCGATTCGAAAACAGATGAAATGCATTTTCGGTCTTTCCGCCAGGGAGCATTCCGAAATTTGTCAAATGTGCGAAATGGTTCATTTCAACTTGAATGTTGCCAAAATATTCGACTTTGAAAAAATATGCGCTTTTGATCAACAAAACGTACTAATCTTTGTTAATAAACCTTAATACATCATCTGAAGTGAATTATTAATATGTATATAGACTCGCTCAGAGTCCCTTTTACTTGATCCTAAACTTTAAGAAGGTTCGACTGCTGTTTTAAACCTACACCCTGATGATAATCCACCATTTGCCGTACAGTTTTCCGCGTGAAAAACGAGAACATTTTGCACAGTATTTGTAAAATGGAAGTCTTCAAAAAATTATATCGCAATATTTATATCAGAATTTGCCACTCGTTGTTATGCTAGATCCGGAAATCGCTAAAATAATGGCGTATGAGAATATTCCATACAAAAAATATAAATTTTTGGATCAACTACTTCAAAAATATTTGAACCATCTAACAAAAATTCAAAATAAAATTCTACTTCCGTTTCCGTCCACTTCTGTTTCTTAGCTCATACCTCAAATATTTACCAGGGAGTTAAAACAATTCAAATGAGTACAATGAAAAACTGCTGCAAATAACCAGATAGTCAAATTGATTACTGCCGTTCTTACACGGAAAAAAATGACTCCGCTGGAATAGCTGATTCATATCAGCTAAAATTTTCGGCTGGAATTCCCGAAAGTATCCGCAGTGTTAGCTGTTCCGATTCCGCTATTGTAGCCTTACGAATCGGTAAATATTGCAGAGATAGTTTCTGTAAATGTTACAGAAAATAATGTGTAACATTACCTGTAAATATAATAATCATGTAAATTGGCGCATTGCAATCTATACAATCCCAGGTAGCACATTTCAGCATTCGCTAACAAAAAGTTATTGAAATGTTAACAAATGTTGACAAAAGTTAACATTTCTATAACTTTTCTTTAGTGAATACCAAGGGGGTGAAACTGTTTCGTTCATAACGTTCTCGTTGTGACCCCCGGGATTTGCGATCACTAGATGGCGCTACTATACATGTGCTTGGCAACCAACGCACAGATGTTTTCCTGATTACGGTCTCGAGATATGACGATTCGCAGTTATGAATCGGATTGGCATAATACATATTTGCTCCAGGTCTTTAGGATGACCGATTACGGGGACTAGGTATCGCTCTCAGTACTTTTTCCCCATTTTAACTAAAATACGTGCACCAGATGTTTAAGTTCGCTGATTACGGGGTCTAGGTATCGCGCTGCATAGTTTTTCACGATTCTAGCTGAAATACGTGCACCAGGTGTTCCAGGTCGCCGATGAAGGGGTCTAGGTATCGAGCTCCATAGTGTTTCATGATTCTAGCTAAAATACGTGCACCAGGTATTCAAGGTCGGCGATTACGGTGTCTAGAAATCGCGCTCCGTATTTTTTCATGTTTTCAACTAAAAAATATGCACCAGGAGTTTGGGGTCGACGATCAAGTGGTCTAGGTATTGACTTCGAGCTAACCAACGATGACCTTGAGGTCAAAGTCGAAGGTCATTTCAAGGTCAAATCAATTTTGCTTATTTTTCTTCAAATTTGAACATATTTTGATTTGACCTTGAAATGACCTTCAAATTTTTTCAAATTTGGCCCAAGGTCAAGGACAACGTTACCGTTGTTTATTAGATAAAATTGATTTGACCTTGAAATGACATTCAACTTTGACCTCAAGGTCATCGTTGGTTAACACCAAGTGGATACCTACACTACATGATCGGCAACCCCAAACATGGGGGGCACGTTTTTTAGTTATAAAAATAAAAATCTACGGAACGCGACACCTAGACCCCGTAATTGACGACCCTAAAAACCTGGTGCACGTATTTTAGTCGAAGAGTTGAAAAACTACGGTGCGCGATATCTAGACCCCGTAATCGGTGACCCTAAACACCTGGTGGACGTATTTTAGTTAAAATGATAAAGAACCACGGCGTTCGATATCAAGACCACGTATCGGCGATTGTAAGCATCTAGTGCACGTATATTAGTTAAAAGAGCGTTACGATTATCACGCCAAAGCTCGCCGAGCACATGACTGCAAGCGCCATCTGGATACATGAAGTTTTGAGATAAGTGGGAGGTCACGAAGAGAACCGATATACCATAGGGAATATAGCAGCAGTGTCACTCCCCTGGTGAATACTCAAATATGCTACCTGGGATACGAAGAATCGTGTTTGATATCGTGTTCAGTTGGTAACGGTCGGAAAGGTCGGTAACGGTTAACCTAAAACCAGATTACGCAAGATAGCGTCAGAGAGCGTAGCGGTCTGTGCGAAATTCGAAAATTGATCGATTATCCTATATTGATTATTTATTAATTGTGGATATACATACGAAAAAGCATAAATTGGTTACACGAAATAAATTGGATAAATTGGATAAGTCAGTTCCCGAGGCCTGCTCCATTTGACACATATGCCATACATGCATAAGATGTCGCAGTTCATTCGCCCTTATTACATAACCTCATCCTGTCATTATTCACTGTACATATGAATATGAATCGAATCGATCAAAATCTAATTCCACTCGTTCCGTATGTATGTATATATGTACACCCAGCTCGTTTAATTCTGTCCCTTCCGGTCACTCGTTTTCTTTGTCTTACCTATACCTTACTTTATGTGATAAACGATGACAACTGATACCGGAAGGGACAGAATTAAACGAGTTGGGTGTATGTATGCACATGTATGTGCTCATATGAGAATGTCACTTCGCCACAGGCGTTGAGTTTCGCCTCTATATAAAAATTAATTTCTATGCACTGTGTGGAGTCACTTATGCACTCACTGTTTCTAAGAGCAAAATTCAAGAAATGTAGAAAGTATGATAGACACAGACAATTAAAAACTGCAGATATGTAGAAACTCTAGTTAACAAAAGAAAATAATCCGCTACATTAGCAGATTTATTTCGGCTAAATTTACAGACTTTTGTCCGTCAGTTTTGCTGACTCGTACTGTTTGGAATTTACATTTATTTTTCAGTAATTTTAGCTGAAATTATCGGCTATATCTAATGGAATTCTAGAAGCTTTCCCTAAGGGAAGAAATCGGCAGAATCTGCGGATATTTCGCCTGATACAGCTGATTATTTTTCTGCGTGTATTTATCTATGCTAAATAATTATTAACTACCAAAAATATTCAAACCTGAATAATGAACATTACAATTATTAACTAAAAAAGATTTTACGGGTTACATATGTTCTCCACTAACCGCAGTTAATATTTATAAGTGGTAATAGTGTTTAAAGCACATCAAAGTAAAAAAAATATTTGTCTGAAGTAGAGAAGATAGTACAAATGTATATATTCAGAAATAAAAGTTGAATTATTAGTAAATAGTTACAACTCAACATACTTCTTCACTATACATTGGCCGATGTAATTATGTATTGTATGTAGTAATGTAGTATCATAGTAAATATTTAGTTTTATAATGATAGGAAATATATGCAAAACAAATGTTCATACCAATGACGGTTAAAATTTAAATATTAACATATAAATTTTTAAGTCATTCCTGATCAGGAATATCAAAAACTTTTATTTATTATATCGGGATCGCGATCCATTTTGATCTTCCTTTCGATCACTTACGGTCTTTCTCGATAAACAGTGATCTATTGAAATAAAGAAAAATCTGGAAACACATGATTTTTGAGTATTTATTTTGAATTTCTAATGAGTTTATGTTTTTTTTTTCTTTCAATTCCCAATTCATTTTTGGCGGATAATTGTATTTTTCTGAAAATAGCATCTCAACTTCGTCGTTAATTCCGATATCCTTTCCGACCGCCTGGTGACCGACGTTTAAAAAACTGAAGTACCTAGAAATGATGCGATATATATTGACTTATATTACATAAAAATAGAATTAAATAAACAATTTTGAAGTTTTTAGAGTCGGAATTATTGTATTTCTTATAAAGATATGATGTAGACAATTCGTTTCTTAGTTTAAAACGGTTTTTTACATTTATTTGCATAATATTGACAAAATTAAGACGGGCAACAAATAATTCAAACATTCATTAATCATTTTGCTGAGAACAACGCATTACATTCACAGTGCAAGAGGATATTTCTATTTTAATTTCCCCGTAAAATGCAGTTTACTTATTCAAAAAAGTTTGAGAGTTGTAATTTTTGCACGCCATTTAAAAGTGTTCAAATACAACATTTATTAATCCAGGCAACGAACGGTTTACCCCGGAGCAAATTGCAACAGGACCGATTTTTACGTCATAATTACTCAAAAAATTAGTTAAAAAACATATCCAAGAACACCGAAAATCGGAGTGGGTGATAGCGTTTTTTTTTACAAAATAGGCCTAATTTTATTTTAAAATGGCTGTAACGTTTTAATCGCGCATTACAGCGAAAAATATATCCAACAAAAGTTATAGAAAATTAAAAAAATCTATAAAAAAGGTACAAAAGATATTTTCTGTATATGTCGCCATTTTGTTGGTAAAAACCAGCCTTATTATTTTGTTTTTTATAATATATATGGGTCATTCCACGTCAGAAATATCACGATTTGCAAGGGGTCTTCGAATTTTTTCGAAACTCGTTATAATTATGTAAAAAACAATCGGTCAGGGCGAAAGAGAGGAAACAAGGTGGGAGAACCTAAACCCGACTGAAATAGTGAAGTCTGATTCCAAAAGTGTCTTGAAAATATGTAATATACTTCGGGTAAACAACCTTTACATGAGACTCGCTTAAAGGCGAAACGTATCGCGATAATATTCGCGAAAGAAACGTAAAAAACGCCACGGCGAAAAACAAAGGCCGGAAAAACGGGAGCGATCGGAAACCCGTTTTCGCGCGCTCTGCTTACTGCTCGCCCGCTTGGCGCAACGCGCATGCGCAAACGTCCGACTGGCAGGCCGGCCAAATACAGGAAACAAAAGGGATTCGTTCGTTTTTTTTTTTGACCTTCGATTTCTTACAATTATACCTCCATATGAAAGATAAATTATGCCCAAAGGATTTTTGAAAATTTTCAAAATTACGCACACAACGGGGTGATGAATTTGAAATCGAATTATTTTTCAAACCATTGTAACTCTGAAAGGGGTAATTCGATTTTTATGAACGAAACATGATATTAAAGCTAAAAACATATAATTTCGAAATAAAATGAATAAATAAAAAAAACTTTCAATTTGGCCCAAAAAAAATGCAAAACAAATTTTTGAACTAATTTTTTTCAAACTTATACCCTTTTTATTTTTTTTTAATATGTATGTGGTGATTCCTTATTTCACCTTTAATTTAAAAAAAAAATATTGATGGAGACCTGCGTAGAACTCGAGATAACGGGTTTTGAATGAGCGGACGGGACGCGTGCGCTTTATCACGTCCTCGCGTACAACGCGTTACCCGCATGCGGCTACTCTCGATATGTGTTGCGCGCCGCACTACATCCTTTTTATTATTTTTTAATTTTACCTATAATTTACAAAAAAAAATAGATCTTGAGTGATAAAATTTGTTTATCACTAGCTCGTTGTAAACTAGTTCATTTAACTTCTCATTTGACGGTTCCTCCTATCCCGTCATATGAACTTTTACCGTGAGAAGTTGCGAAGAACTCCCATGAGACTTTTTTACCGAAACATCGTTTCTGAGAAACGAGATTAATAAAATTACTTTCTTCTGACGTGTGTTGTTTTTAATAAAGAGTTAATCTTCAAAAAACGAGATAAAATCAAATTTAGAAAACAGTACATAAAATGAATATGTATTCTTATATACATGCAGAACCTTCAGGTACGTAAATTCATATAAATGGGGTTTATAGCAATTAAAAAACTAAAGGAGGTTATGGTAATACACAAAATGCAAATAATATTCTATGTGGATGATATTTTATTAAAATGATATTTGGCTCTCAAAAAGAACATGACAAAAAAGCGCTTAGTTTAAAAAGCGTTTCAAGAAAATTCAGGCAATTCCGGGTTCAAGAAGCTTCCATTCCTTCATCCTAACTGGTGATAAAAATATTCAGTGTAGGCAATACTCTGAATCTACAGAATTTTTAGAATTTGCGGTAGAAAAAAATTACAAAATTCGAAAAGAAAAAAAAAACTAATTGGAACGATTAAAAATAAATAAATACAATGTGCAAAAATTAAAAAAAAAAGAAAAAACGATAAAATTAAATAAAAAACAATGACTCTCATTTCGTTCACCTCCACGTAGGGAGACTTGGGAAACGTTACCTTGTTGACGGCAAACGAACGTATAATTCAATTTATATAAAATTTAAATTATTATTAGTGGGCAATTCCACAGAAAACCGTTCAACTTTTTTTCGAACTATTTCGGATTTTCTCCAGATTTTTATATGTTTTAGTACGTGAAAAAATATGAACTTTCCCAAATTTTTAGCCCCGTAGCTCAATTATTTCCGGAGAACGAAGCAATTAATGTTTTTCACTAAAAAATTTTCAATTAATTTTTACATATAAATATTTGCCCTACAAAAAAGTGATGTAAGAACTTTTTACGTAAAAATGTCTAAACTTTTCGAAAAAAAATAAATAAAAAATTTATCTCAATTCCTTGGGGTCGAAATCTTGTTTTTTCTTAAAAAATTGCTCGTATCTCGGCCCGTCCACTCTGTACTTCAATTTTTATATTTTTTTCAGAAAATTCAGAGTTTTTTTAATAAAGATACGAAATTTGCAGCCTGCGCTCGCAATGGGATCAATCACAATGAATTATTTTATTAAGAAATGATTTCCACACAAATATTTCAATTAATTTGTACACGTAGAAATATTCACCATACAAAAAAAGTAATGTCTGAACTTTTCGAAAAAAAATTAATAAATTCTATATTTCAATTCCTTGTGATCGAAAATGCATTTTTTCCTTAAAAATCGCTCGTATTTCGGTCCACCTAAACTTTTTTGCAGTTTTTATATTTTTTTTCGGAAAATTCAGAGTTTTTTTAGTAAAAACAACAAATTTTCAGCCTGCGCTCTCAATGGGATCGATCGAAATTAATTATTTGATTAAAAAATGAAATCCGCCTAGAGTTCATTAGGTGGTAAGTTCGTTGGCTCGAAACATAAAAATATTTTATACGGTAAAAACATTCTAACATTTGTTTATACCATGGGTCACCTTCGGAACTTGTTTATCTCCGTGAAAAACATCACATATACGCGTACAAAATGGTTATACCATATACGAAATAAAAATTATCAACAAATTATTCAGTATTTTCTGAATCGTGGGAATGTGCAACGTTGTACATCATGTCTAAGGTGAAAAAGTGTTTAAATCCATTTTCTATTAATGCCTTACGTGAGTTATTACCAATACGCAACTTACGGGTAGTATTGATAAGTATTTTATTCTAAATTTGTGTCAAATAATTTTCGTAGATCCTCGTTCTGATTTGCGTTCATTTTGTCGCGATAAAGTAATAGATGTTATACCAAACGCACCGTACAACTTTTGATTGTGCACGATATGTCGAAAGGAGCTGAATAAAAGGAGAAACGACAACGACAATACAGAAACAAATGTAGGAGATATCGCGATGGAAGAGGAGGCAGACGTTATGGTCGAAGATGTTGATTGTGATTATTTCTCTCATTCAAGTAATCACTTGGGAGAACCTTCTGATGAAAATTATGAGCCTTCTTTATCACAAAACGAACATCTACAATCAAAAGTGACAGAAGAAATTGTTAAAGATTATAAACACATTTTACTCAAAATACGGCAATGTTTTTCTTCAGGATCTTCCAGGTAATTCTTGTCATCGTGGCATCAAATTAACAAATTATATTTTCGATGTAGATGTCCATAAAATTCGATTTTAAGCATCGTTTTTTAAAATGACGTTTTACACACTTATGCGTAAAATAAAAATAATGTTAATATTACACTTCTCTCGCAAAATTTTAATTCAAATCGAATCGTAAAAATTTATTTTACGCGCGTGTTATGAGAAACACTAGGTATTTTTAACACCCTGGGTTTTATTTATTCCATTCTTCATATCCGACTTTTTAGAGAAATACAAGTAGCACTTTTGCGGCTCTTGCCGGGAGACTGGAGTGTCAATAAAATTCGGAAGGAAACTGGGGCCTCTTTTTGGTTGATTCGTAAAGTGAAGAACAATTCGAGTGAAGAAAAAGACTCAAAAGTTACCACTAATTCTGGCAGAAAAGCTCTGGATGCCGATAAAGTTAAAGTCATCACAGATTTTTACGAAAATGATGAAAACTCGAGAATGATGCCAGGAATGAAGGATTGCGTTTCCGTAAAAAATAATGATGGAATCAAAGTTAAAATCCAAAAACGTCTAGTGCTGAACAATCTACGAGAGTTATTTGCGCAATTCAAAGCACAATATCCGGAATTTAAGATCGCATTCTCTAAGTTCGCAAGTCTGAGACCGAAGCATTGCGTGTTGGCTGGTACCCCGGGAACTCACACAGTCTGTGTTTGTGTTTACCATCAGAACACGAAACTGATGTTGGAAGGTATGTTCAATCTTAATTTTTAAATGTAGGTGCATGATTTTCAATGAAGTCAACTGGGCATGAGGATTCATTTTGCTCATAATACTTGAGAATTAATTAGGAAAAGTTTACGGAATTTGTTCAAAATCATTCGATGATAAAAATAATAGTCTAACTACTTCGCTATGTAGTCTTAGTATAGTCTTACTACTTCGCTATATGTTTGTTTTCTCATTCAATCACTCTGAATTTATTCTCTTCAGGCTGCAATTTCGAAGAATTATTCTCGGAAGATAACTCCTTTCAAGATGGAGACAACCTTTCTTATCGTACTCTGCTAAAGTGTTTAATCTGTGAAAATCCTACGGACGAGTGTTACAGTCGATCATGTGTTAAATGTTCGTGCACGGGTTTACAGATGTACGATTTATTTCTGAATAGGTTTGAGGAAACTGAAATGGAAGAAATCGAATATAAAGCATGGACAACTACTGATCGTCCGAGTATCGTAACTCAGTCTTGCCCAGAGAATGAATTTGCATCATTGGTTAAAAATCTAGAAAAACTATTGTTACATGATTTCATCGCAAAAAATCAGAGCCGATATTTCAAAGAAGAAAAAAATAAGTTGAAAATCGGAGAAGTAATTGTTGTAATGGATTATTCTGAAAACTACACCTATACTATTCAGGATGTAATTCAAGCATAATATTGGAATAATAATTCGGCTACATTATTTCCAATAGTAATCTATTATAAGGAAGATGATGATAGAGAGTTGAAACACTGTTCTTTCATGGGGATTTCTGACTGTCTCACACATGACACTGTAGGGGTGTATACCTTTCAAGTAGAATTGATCAAATTTTTGAAAGCAAAATTTGGAAACATCTCTAAAATCAAATACTTCACAGATGGAGCTAAATCACAGTTCAAGAACAAAAAATGCTTCGTAAATTTGATCCATCATTTTGAAGATTTTGGAATAGAGGCAGAATGGCATTTCTTTGCGACGGCCCATGGCAAGGGACCATCTGATGGTTTGGGTGGCCAAGTGAAACGCCCAGCACGACTCGCTAGTTTGAAAATGGGTTCCACGAATCAAATAACAAATGCCATAGAATTTTTTAAATGGGTTCGTGATAATATTGCAAACGTGCATTCTGTTCCCAAGCCGATCACGACAACATTAAACAGAAACTTTTAACGCGTTTTAAGAATTCAAAAACAGCAGTAGGTACTGCTTCGTATCACAGCGTGATTCCTTTTAAATCATTAAAATATATTTAATATATTATTAAATATACCACATACATTTAAAAAAATAAATAAAAAGGGTATAAATTTGAAAAAAATTGGTTCAAAAATTTGTTTTGCATTTTTTTGGGCCAAATTGAAAAATTTTTTTATTTAATCATTTTATTTCGAAATTATATGTTCTTAGCTTTAATATCATGTTTCGTTCATAATAATCGAATTACCCCTTCCAGAGTTACAATGGTTTGAAAAATAATTCGATTTCAAATTCATCACCCCGTTGTGCGCGTAATTTTGAAAATTTTTAAAATCTTTTGGGCATAATGTATCTTTCATATGGAGGTATGATTATAACGAGTGTCGAAAAAATCCGAAGACCCCTTACAAATCGTGATATTTCTGACATGGAATGACCCATATATAATAAGCCTCGTTTTTAACAATATTTTAGAAAAATGCAATTTCTCAAGTCATGAATCTCAAAAATGTCGACAGACAGAAAAAATATCGTACATACCAATTATAGATTTTTTCATTTCCTAAAACTCTTGTTTGGCATATTTGGCTCTCTAATGCGTCATTAAGCTTTCCCCACCCGGATTGTCGGCAATTTTGAATATTCTCCTGTCCTATTGCAATTTGTTAGGTACTAAAAGCTAGCAGATCACCTATGGCAAAATTGAACGAAACTAGTACCAACATTTGTTACTCAACTGTTGCTCAAAAGTTGCACCAATCCCGTATTGGTTGCTCCCATATTTAAAAAAAAAAAAAAGCATGTTCCGCTAACTTGCATAAAAGCTAGCAGAGCATAAGTAGAATAAGAGGAAATAAACAATTGATAAAAAAAAAAAAACAAATATGCCACTAATTGTTGCTTATTTATTGCTTAAAGATTACGTATATATATTGGCCCCCACCAATTAATACCGATATTTTGGAAAAAAATAAGTAGGTTCCGCTAGCTTGTATAAAAGCTGGCAGATCATAAGTAGAATAAGGCGAAATAAACAATCGATCAAAAAAAACAAATATGCCGTTAATTGTTGCTCATTTGTTGCTAAAAGATTACATATATTACATGGACCCCCCACCAATTGATTACGATATTTTTCAAAAAATAATCAGGTTCTGGTTGTAGAAAAGCTGGCAGAGGGTGTACCAGTACCGCATTTTGAAGGTAGGAACAATTATCTAGCATTCGTTGCTTGGTTCCATCAACTGTTTGGGACATAAATAAGTTATTCTATCGAGGTTTGGTTCAATTCTGCTCGGTAGATAAAAATATATTGGATGTTGTATGACGTAGAAAATAGCTGTTTAAACATAATGCACAGGTGCACCATTTTGAAGGTAGCAACAATTATCTAGCATTTGTTGCTCGATGCCAACAACTTTTTGGGACATATAAAAGTCGTACTATCGAGGTCCGTTCCGAGTCTGCTTTGTAGATAAAAAAATATTCGATAAATATTCTTTGTAGATAATTAATCTACTATCATTTGTTGTGATAAATGTAATATTTCTTCACCTTCATATGTTGGTACTCGTTATATATAGAGGGTGTCCCACAACTCCCTGACCGTATTCTGGTAGGTATTCTACATGAATTTTTAAGCAAAAAAGCCTGTTACGTCTTCCGAAATTGGATCCGATGCCTTCGATTTAATTGCCGTGCCACTGAAGTTTAGAAAAAAAATTACTCCTTCTTGTAATAACTTGTCTTTTTTTTAAGCTATATGAACAAAATTAGGCTCACTTTAAAATCATTTTCAAGCTTTCTAATTCATCTCTGTGGCTCTTTGACCTAATATGAATATTTCTCTTGCTGTAGTCATAAAATGGGTCAAAAATAGCAATTTTTGCGGTTTTTCGTACGAGGCGATTTGATAAACATTGAGCCTAAAAAGAGCCTATGAAATTCCCAGAATTGACAAAAATCGCATTTTGCAAATATCAAGCTGTTTCCTACCAATTTTGTGAGATTAAGAGGCTCCTTTTGGGCACAATTTTAATTAAATTTCATTTGATAAGGGGTTAAATTGTTGGTTTTTTTCAAGGGCTACAACTTTTTTGCAGTTGTACTTCATTAGCTATCTATCGAAATGAAATAAATGCTGCAATACGAAAAAATTGGAATTTTCTACCTATTTTAGAACTATGGCAAGAGAAATATTCATTTTATGTCAAAAAGCCCCAGATACGAAGTAGATAGTTTGAAAGTGATTTTGTAACACTACCTAAGTGATAATCACCGATTTTTCTGGAATTTTTCCGAGATATGTTATAGAACTCGTGTGAATAAAGTGCCACATATTTTTTTTTATCGGCAGAAACACATTTTTAAGGGGTGAAACGCCCCCCCCCCCAAACAAATTGGGGGAAAAATGAAAAAATCACGATTGCCTTGAGGCCAGTGAAGCGATTTTAACGAAATTTGGTATGAAAGTATCTTTCGGTGCAACACGAAAACAGGCCTAGATATTTTGAAGGTTGGGTGAAAATTAGAGGGTAAACTACCCCTAAAATAAAAAATTTGATGCTGTGGAATTTTAGTATTGACCTGATCGCATTGTAATTTGTATGAAAACTTCAAGAAGTAAGGTAATAAAGGAACGAGTGTTTTATGTCTATAATTTTTTTAATTTATGTATATATATATAATTTTTCTAATATATAATTTTAATAATTTTTTTTAATTTTTGTCAGTAACTTTTTATATTTTTTTTGTTTGATTTTGTTTAATAATTTAAATCTATTTTTGTTTTTTCTCGTTACGACATATATTGTTTACAGTAGTGAGGAGAGTGGTTGACGGAAACTTCAAAAAAGTGATCGAAGCACATAGATTTTATGCACCAAGCACATTTGATTATTGCAATAGCGCCACAAAAATTGCAATTGGTACCGCAACCTTTCAAACAGAATTCGACGGGCGTTAAACATTTTTCTGGTCGCTCATTTATATATCCACTTTTCTACCAAGCGTATTTAAAGACGTTTATAAATCTTGGGGACATAAATTGATTGTGTATCAATGATTGGATTTTTAAAATGTTATTTCGTAAGTGTAGATTAACGCTGTAATCATATAATATGATTAGGTCGGAAAATTGTTTCAAAAAATTTTTCCATGGCCAAAACGTGTAAACGTCAAGCGGTTGCACAAATCCTGTCGCTCCAGCGGCTTTCGAAGTCGTAGCAGATCGCCTAGCGCAGGCGGTAGCAATTATAATCCTAATTGGAGAGTTCAAAAACAAAAAGGAGTATGCTGGTATCACCGCAAATTTGGAAAAGATGAACAAAAATGCACACACCCTTGCACTTACACATCGGAAAACGGTCAAGGCGAGTCGTAAATGCGGCCGTCGACTCGAATCCCTCGAATAGCTTACGTTACAGATGTACGCACTAAGCAACATTTTCTTGTCGATACGCGGGCGGAAATATGCGTTTTCCCCATAAAATTACTCTCGCGGAGACCGGAAACTAATTATCAATTAGTAGCAGCGAACGGTACAGCGATTCGAACATACGGAACTTATGATCTTGAATTAAATCTGGGTTTGCGACGAAGTTTTATTTGGCGATTTATGGTTGCAGATGTCTCACAACCTATTATCGGTACAGATTTCCTGGCCTATTATAATCTCTTAGTAGATTCACGTAATAAAAAATTAATAGACGTGATTACTAAGTTAACCATTACAGAAAAAAAACCAATGGGAAAAATCGAGGAAATCAAAATTCCACTCCAGGATTCAAAATATCATAAAATCCTTTCACACTTTTCCAATATTTGCTAACCTACATTTTTTAATAAAGAAGCTAAGCATAATACCGTTCACCATATACAAATTATAAATGGCGCGCCGGTTTCGGCCAAAGCAGGAAGCCTTGCACCTGATTTCCTTGAAGATACGCGTAAAGAATTATTAGCAAAATTAGGTATACTTCGACGGTCCGATAGTAACTGGTCTTCACCATTGCACACTGTTAAAAAGAAGACGGGTGAGTGGCGTCCTTGCGGTGACTATAGAGCACTCAATGCGCGCACGATACCCGATCGGTATCCGATAAAAAGATTGGAAGATTTTTCGGCTAATTTAGTAGGGAAAAAAGTTTTCTCCTCGCTGGATTTGGTTAAAGCATATAACCAGATTCCAGTAGCAGTCGAAGATATACCAAAAACTGCCATAATTACGCCATTCGGATTATTTGAATTTTTAAAAATGCCTTTCGGTCTAAGAAACGCGGCACAAACGTTTCAGCGTTTCATCGACGAAGTGTTACAGGGATTAGACTTTATATATGTCTACCTTGACGACATTTTGATCGCTTCCGAAACCGAAGCACAACATTCCGAACATTTACGTATAGTTTTTGAGAGATTAAATAAACATGGCGTTACAATAAATCCGGCTAAATGCGTACTAGGCACGAATAAAGTAGTATTTTTAGGTTTTACGGTAACAGAAGACGGAATAAAACCTCTCCCCGATAATATACTGTAACGTTCCTGAAAACATTACAGGCCTCCTTCGGGCATTAATATGTATATTTATTATTTACAGCGCACGAGAGCGAAGCGGCGCATCGACATATGCAGAGAGAGAGAGACCGCGTGAATATCCCTTGATAGGTCCGCGAGATCACGTGACCCGCGAATAGATTCCTTGAAGGCTAATTGCCGAATTCGCAGACAGATGAGCTACGTCATTGATTAGCACTTGTTGCGTTTTTGTCGCCGCGCCGCGATCATAGCCCGGGTTGGCGATTCACAAATAATATAGAGTCTCCTTATTTCTTTTTTTTATTGTTATCTGTCAGCTTCGGTAGCGGGTGACGTGCGTGAGTGTGTGCGAGCCACATCGAATTAAGACAAGCGAGCGAGAAAGGAACAATGTAAGTACCGACTCTACCTTACTCTCTCTCTCTCTCTCTCTCTCTCTCTCTCTCTCTCTCTCTCTCTCTCTCTCTCTCTCTCTCTCTCTCTTCCGCGAAAATCGCCTCGTACCTTGTGTGCCGGAATATTTGGATAAACGCGTGTATTCACCTTTTTAATTATTTAATATTTGTATATTCTTTTTTTTCGAATACATCTCGATTATCTCGGTTAATGGTGTCTTTTTTTTGTGTGCTGCCTGTTGGCTTTTGTCGTGATCCCGATCCCTCCCTTCGGTCGTGAATACTTTTCTTTGCGTGCTGACGCCGGTCAGCGCTGATTTTTTTTTGTTATAATTATCGAATTGCCGCTCTGGCTGGAATTTGTTTCCACTTCAATTTCTTTAACGTCGAATAACCGAAACGTTAACAATACAAACAATTAAGGATTATCCACGGCCACAAACTGCTAAGCAATTAAGACGCTTTCTCGGGATGGTAAATTTTTACAGAAGATGCTTACCGCATACTGCACATATTCAAGCTCCACTAAATGAAGCGTTAAAAGGACACAACATTAACGGAAATAAGCCAATTACATGGTCCCTAGAGCGAGATACCGCATTTACCGACTCTAAGAACGCCTTAATGCAGGCAACCATGCTCGCGCACCCCGATATGCGTGCGCCACTGGCAATTCACGTTGACGCATCGGACTATGCACTAGGAGCATCGCTCGAGCAATTTAAAGGTAATTGTTGGCAACCATTAGGTTTATTCTCGCGAAAATTAAATGCTACACAACAAAAGTATAGTGCCTATGATCGAGAACTATTGGGAGCATACGAGGCAGTTAAGTATTTTCGTCATATGGTTGAAGGACGAGAATTCGTGATATATACTGATCACCGTCCGTTAACTTTAGCTTTTAAAAAAAATCCAGAAAAAAGCTCACTGCGACAATTTCGGCAACTGGAATATATATCTCAATTTACAACCAATATTCAGCATATCTCCTGTAAAAATAACATAGTAGCAGATGCACTTTCAAGAATAGAAGAGATTTCTACTACAGTTACACTGGAAGAAATTCCTACAGAACAGGAAGCTGATACAGAATTAAAACAGCTAATTCAAAATCCAAACGACTCTTCACTTCGTTTGAAATCAGTACACATTCCGGGTACAATAAAAAACGTTATTTGCGATACTTCCACGACAAATAAAAGGCCTTTCGTTCCAGTTTCGATGAGATTTTTGCACAAGTTTTGCACAAGTTATCACACCCTGGTATTAAAGCAACAGTAAAATTGATTGCACAAAGGTACGTGTGGCCAAAAATGAATAATCAAATTACTGAATGGACCAGATCTTGTATCGCGTGCCAGAAGTCAAAAGTTCATAAGCATACTTGGGCAGAACCAGGTATTTTTAAAAATCCGGCCAATAGATTCGAACACGTGCATATAGACTTAGTTGGTCCATTACCAACATCCAAAGGCTATAGGTACTGTTTTACGTGTATCGATCGATTTTCTCGTTGGGCAGAAGCTATCCCAATAACATATATCACTGCCGAAACTGTAGCCAGCGCATTTTTTTCAGAGTGGATCGCACGATACGGAGTGCCTCTTTTTATAACTGCAGATCAGGGAAGACAATTTGAATCGGCATTATTTACCGAATTAAACAAATTGTTCGGATCTAAACATGTTCGCACAACGGCATATCACCCGCAGTCAAATGGAATGGTGGAAAGATTCCACAGACAACTTAAAACGGCGATAAAATGTTACGCTACGGAACGCTAGACCGAAGTGCTGCCGATAGTCATGCCAGGAATACGTTCTGCATACAAAGAGGACAGTAAATCTACTTCCTCTGAAATGATTTTTGGACAGCCACTGCGATTACCGGGAGATTTTTTTTAATAATTCAGAAAGTACAACAGATCCACAGACTTTTACGGAGAAATTACGAGAGCAAATGCACCAACTCAGACCTGTACCTGGTACAGCACACGATAAAAGAAGAATTTTTTTACATAAAGATCTTCAAACTTGCTCACATGTATTCTTACGCCGTCTTGCAACAGGGAATGCATTACAAGCGCCGTATGATGGCTCGTTTTTAGTAATACAAAGAGGCGAACATACATATATTATACAAATCTTTGATAAAAAAATAACAGTCTCAATAAATAGACTTAAACCAGCATTCATGTTAGAGTCCGAAAAAATACAGGAATCCGATAATTTGCAAAACTCTAATACGATTTTGAAAGAAAATAATGTAGCGCCACCCGTACGAACTACTAGATCAGGTCGTAAAGTTCGTTTTCCTGACCGCTGTGGTAGTACTTAGTTTTAACGTCCCCTCTCGTTCACTAGGAGGGGAGTATTGTGGCGGATGCATTTTTTACGCATCATAACTAAAAGTAAATGCAAACTATTTACGGGCGATTTAAGGACCGAATTTAAATGCCTCGTATCGGAATTTTCATACTACAAACGCTTAATTCGAAATTACTTATTTAAATTAAGTTCTCCGTATTTGACGTCAATTTCCAAGAATTCGTGCATTACATTTAAAATGTAATTATTAAAATTACCGGATTTTACGATAATGAAAATTTAATCCTTTTTGAGGGAATTACACTTTAAAAATTGTTCCGATAACATTCTCGTAAATGCGAAATCGATTTCACCATAACAATGCTATGAGAACCCATAACTTTAAAAACTTCAATGCAAATGAAATGATATTTTTTAGTGGCGAACAATGTTCCAGTACACTTGAATTAAGCCGTGATATCGGTCTTAAAAAGTGATGATCTTGGAACACCATAAATGTTTGGCAATACTATGGTTTTTTCACTTAAACCAAAATGACCGTTATTAGCCATGTCGATTTCAGAGTTAATATTATTCATTTCAATTAAAATTAATTTCTTAATTAATTTTAATTCGCATTACTGCATTACTGGAGTCATAAAAATGATTTATATGACAGAATCATTATATCTGCATTAGAGATATCGTTTAAAAAAGGAGATCTCTCATTTTTGTAAATTAAAAAAAAAGGAAATCCTCCGTTAGGGTTCAAAAAGTGATATCTCGTTACAAGAGGAAAATTTATACATACAAAAATTACTATATTTTGTCATTTTTTATAGTTTTTTTTGTACTTTGCCCAGAAGGACAGAGCGATATGACCCCTACTATTTGAGTGTTCACCAATCAGATTTGACCCGGGTTACGACGAGCATATAAATAAGCGCGATTTTGAGGGATACGACACTTCACTTCTCTGTCATTTCAATCCTGGACAACAAACACCAGGTAGACAACGAAGCGAGGATCATCTACTGGGATCAGCCGCTGTTACAGAATATTTTTTGCCATTTCGGCTTCTAACCACAGAAGAACAACTGATTCGTATCTCAACAGCCCTTTTTAGGGCTATATTAATTCATTTTATTCCACAGCATCTCTGTTGGTCCAGGAGCCAGCCATCCACAGATTGTTAGTGCAAGTGGCCTAACACTGTTTGTTCATCTGCCGTTCTAACAGCCTGCTTGGCGCGTAGAACGAACAGCATCCCTGTTGGTCCAGGAGCCAGTAATCTCATCTGGTTAGTGCAAACCGCCATAACACCGACTCAGTTCTTCTGCCTTCCTACAGCCTGCTTGGCGTATAGGAAAGGGGCAGCATCAATACCAGGAGGTATTTAGCCTACGGTATTGCCGCCTGCAGAGCCGGCTACCGTATAGCCTCGGCTGTTTCCCACACAGCGGACCATCGAGTTTACCAGGAGTCAAGGGAGAAGAAGAAGCTACCGGTCGTTCGACATAGCCGCTCACGAAGCAGGCAGTCGGCACCTCTTATTTCAACCATTCTCTTGAGCGGTTCGATAGGCCAGAGATTTTTGAGACCTTCGGCAACTCCACTCGCCAACTGCTGTTTGGTGCAAGAGTAGTTTTTTTATACATATTTTTTAGTGTTCGCGATTTTTATTTTTTCATAAGTGTATATGTCGAGTCACGGGGATTCTTCAGGTATAGAAAATGCATTAAATACCGAGCTAGTGCGAAATTCTGTCCGCACGCGTTTATCAAGCCTATGTTAAGTTTTTGTTTGAATAAATTTATAATTGAACTTAAGTGACGAATTACGTAATTTGAAACGGTTTTGTGTTGTGTTTATTCGTTTCGAGATTGATTTTCTCATAGGAATTACAGCTGTCGTTTTCTAGATTCCGCATTGAATATAATCTACCACGGCGAATTCAAGTATGAAAGCTACACCTTTTTTTTGGGAATCTGCGCACAACACAAGACAAATCTACATTAGTATTGGTAAATCTACACATATATATATATATATATATATATACATAAGTAGATGAATAGGGACAGAGCCCACGAAGTTCCCGCCGCCGCCACCAGGCGTCGCCACAGTCGCGGCGCTGTCGCAGCATGCGAGGTGGTAGATTCGTGAACTAATTCGCAGACTGATTCGTGGACTAATTCGTGGTTTGAGTCGCGGACTGACTCGCGGGCTGATTCGCGGATTGATTCGCATTTTTGATTTACTGTTTAGTACGCGGGCTTATAATTCAAGACTCGCGGCGCCGTCGCAGCATGCGAAGTGGTAGATTCGTGAACTAATTCGCAGACTGATTCGTGAACTAATTCGTGGTTTGAGTCTCGGAATGACTCGCGGGCCGATTCGCGGATTGATTCACATTTTTGATTTGCTGTTTAGTACACGGTTTCAAGACTCTCACATTGGGAAATCTGACCGTCGCTAATGAGGTCATTTAGATGACGCAAGACTTCGTGGACGGTCCCATTAAGTTTTCGAAGATTAATGCTGTAGCGTTATGCATATATCTTTCGATCTTTTAAATGTGCCCTGTTGGGAAATCTCTCTTTCAATATGTCGTTACCGACCTAATTCGGATGTTACATATCTTTTTTTTTTGATGAATTGAAAGCGTAGATTTCCATTAGTCTAAATACCAGCTTGAAGCGCAATCTCGTATATCGACGACCTACTTTTTAAATCTCACACAAATTTTAAAAACCTGCAATCAGGGCGTTGACCTCTCCCTTACCATGTTGTAAGTTTCAGAGTTTTCTCTCGTCGGGGGAAATCTATTCATCAATATGACAGTCGTCTTGACAAGCCGTTAGTGTATCTCAATGATCTCCAACAGTGACGAAACCGCTGAGCCCCTTCACACAAAACCGCTAAGACCATTTTAAAATTAATTTAGAAAAGCCTCTAAGCAAGCCTCAACACGTTCAGAAGACCTAACACGTCGACCCCCTGATGCGCGGGACCCGGCAGGTCTATTTTTCCCACATCTCTTATTCGAAAGCGCTCGGTCTAGATTCCAATCATTGGGAAAACACATGTAACTTCGACCATCCTTGGGAAAACACATGTAAATTCCAAGTATATTAGATAATATGTCGGGATCTATGTCTCTCAAAGATGGTATACGAGTTGAGATGCGTGTAAAACCCATTAGTGATTACGTCCCCCATGATCTCATTCTAACCATGCTTTTAAGATTTACGACCAGGGCCGACGCCCGAGACGTGACGATGACCTACTAACGCTCGGGGCCTGACAGCTATGACAGGTGCATAAAAGACGCCATGCAAGTCTCAACGCGTTCCTAAGAAGGTTCACTCTTGAACCCATTGTTAAATAATAACTCATTTTCTATTTTGGTACAATATCATGCAGGAAGGAAGATGAAGAAAATACAGAAGATGTATTTAATAAATTTTATTTTTCACATTCATATTCATACATTACATAAATTTTTTTTTGTTCACAATATTGTTATACATAAGAATATAAAATAGCTATTACAAAAAATTTATATTTTCAATATCGTCAACTAATGCATCGCTTTTAATTTGACAACTGGTGCAGTCTTTAATCATAGGCGGTTCACCATCTATCGTATCATAGCTTGATTCGAAATGTTTATAGCATCGACGACATTCACGTATTTCAGGATGCATTTGCATAGCAGGTGGCAGGCAGGTCCATGCTTCTTCAATTTGTCGTTCAGCAAACATGCAGATGAAATCGATCGGTAGACATTCTATATCTTTTGTTTCCATCAATGCAAGACGTTTCACCTCGTAATAAATCCTTAATGAACGTTGAAGAGATGCAGGCTGTTCAAGTAGATTTCCCAATACCCAATTTTTAAGTATTTGCACATTTTCTTTGGTGCAAGTTCCATTAAGCGAATGATTTTCACACTTCTCCGACAATTCATATTGCTGCTCTTGCTTCAGTTTTTTCAGAGATGGGCAGTCCAAAATGTCGAGATCAATAACATTTTCAGCGTTTAATATATCCTCCAACCAACATTTTTTATCGACTCCTTTTACATAAATTTTGTTGGCACATTTAATGATATCCTCCAAAGTCTCGTTTATAGCATCAAAGGGAACGTCGCCAGATTGCCACGGTAAGCCGTGGTAATTATGTATTAACCAGTTATTGACTCTTTTATAGTGTAACGGTAACCACACCCATTGATATGGCGCTTTAAACACACAAGTCTCAATTTCACCGGCGAAAATATTCATTATAGACATTTCCTTCGGTATGAAGCGATTACCAGGCCCGCGGAATCCCTGCACGTCTACAATGTATTCCATTTCGTATGATACTGATTCACTAGCAATTAAAGTATGACTATATTTTATTCATTAATTAGCGCATGCGCAATAATGGCTAACCCCCTCTCAAACCAACTTCTTTACATTTCCACTTATGGGATTATATTCTACAATACGATCATGTAAAATTAAACAATAAGCAGAAGTGTTTGCAGGAAAATTTTCTTTTGATTCAAATTCGAGCCGCACATCGACAGGTGCGTGTTTTAAAGCTTCATTCTGCTTAGAGCAATCAATAATGATTAATGGAGCTTTCTCTAAAAATATTGATTTATTCAATATAGGTTTACCATTAAAATTTTTATTATAGTAACTAGCTTGAAAATTGATATACATATCGTATAATAAAGAAAATTTATTATTTGCAATATCAAGGTTTAAATTACCATACGGATAATATTTTGAATTCAGAAATACTTTAACATTACTAATGTTGCAGTGATCAAACAGGCTAGCATTTTTCGCCTTGTCATTTTTTCGTGCTGTTTGGAAGCCGATAATAATATATCGTGGCTTTTCTAGTTGTGTCGCTGTTTTCACGGACCACACGTGGGATGATGTTACCGGTAATAGAGGATATTCATAAAGTTCCCATGTACGGAAACTTAAAGATATGCAAGGGTCTTTTTCAATGAAACGTAACAGCTGTATCCTTTCCCTATCAGCCAACGTCACATATGGAACTAACCATTCTATTTTATTCATCTCAATTTTGTAATGTTCTTCTGCATTTGTATAATTGCATTATCATCATGTTTAGATCTTGTTAAAACAAGTTCGTGCTTCGCGTTTACAATTATATTACGATAATCTTCCGCAAATCCGAGAATCATACTCAGAGGCATGATTACATCAAAATAACCATTATCATTTGTTATCTTTATATTTGAACTAGATATCCAACCTGCATTGATTAAAACGGGTTCATCATTTGGCGTGTAAGAAGGATACCCCTTCATCAAGCTAGTAATACCAACATTTCTATTTCGATCAATTTCAACACCATTCAATTCATCTCGCGCCTCATCAAATAAATGACAGATTGCGTTAGACGTTAGATTAGTATTATTTGCTTTAGTTCCGTCGGTTTTCGTCAACCTTCCACTAACATGTATCAAACTTTTACACGGTAAAATACATAAATCTTGATTTTGCACAGCAATACGAATTTCATCATTTTTACCAAAAGAACTTGTATTGTAAGATTGATGCGAATGCAGCTCGTAATGAGCGACAGATTCGTCGAAAACGACTGGGTTTTGAATGCTGAGTATTGGATCCTCCATTATTGCTATTATGATAACGTGCTATAAGTATGCAAATACAACAACGGCAATAACAATTTTTATTATTATTATTCACTGTTTGATATTGTGATGATAATGTAACTTGAGTCCCAAGCTTTTCAGAAATAGAGCGTTCCGACGTGTTAACGTCTTGCGAATTTGACGACGACTGATATGTTTTCTCCATGATGGGTTATTATTATAGTAACTATTAAGGTTCTGACCATTGTACATAATACCCATTGTCACGTAGATTTAAGATGGAGTCGTATCGTAATTGTTTCACCACGAAAATTCACCAAATCACCGTTCTGATCAACAATACGCAATTGAATATGATCTATTAATCTGACGGCAACAGGTAGGTAAATGACGTGATTCGGCACTTCCACAATCTTATATCCGGGTGCCACAGTAGGAAAAAATTCATGAATCGTGTGCGCTCTACTGCTATTAATATAAGCGCCTGTGGTTACATTGTATTCCACGCGAAGTGCATTAACTTTAATTATGGTTACTGGCAAATCTGAAATGTGCAACTTGTTTGCTTCCAAAATTCGTCTATTGAAGCCCAATGTTCGCCCAATCGAATCGATTGGTGTAAAATCAATGTCTCGATTAGATCTGATTTCACTACGTAGTGTATTATTATTCGGTTTTATATCTAGCGTAATATCACTATACTCCGACAGCTTGTTTTTAATATATTCTGCTATATCCTCAATTTCATAGCTACCGATCGGCACAATAATTTCATGGTTACCAATATGAAATTTATTATTAACGTCAACATTTGGGATTGAATTAAACGTTAAAAGTTCTATCAAACCCAATTCATAATTCTTCTGTGGTGAAAGTTCAATAGGTGGAAAGTATTGCGCTTCCAATACTGAAGACTGCCCCGAGAGCGTCAACGTAAAAGAATCATTCATACTGATTGTTCAAATTACACTGATTATCATAATATTTTATGCGATATATTTATACAACTGATACTTGTTTGGACAAAACAGCTGATTGCATAAAAATTTGAGACATAAATGTCCACAATCAAAAGTGGCATAGTCTTGAAATTTTTCACGGTTATACATAATGCTACCTACACCGAGATATTTTCCCAACTCAGCAGGTGGGCTAAGGTTTCCAAAGCTGTCAAAATAAACGACTTTAGAACCATGTTTTCGATATGCTACCCAATGTGTCCCCGGACCGCTTGCATCGTCTAAATTTATGACTGCACATTCATTAACTTGGGGATTCTTTGGTAAATTATTACGCATAAAGACACCTCTAAAATTCGGAATTCCAGCTTCTTTCGAATATCTCAATATATCTACATCGGTGAGTGCTCGATGCGGTAGCTTTACAAGTTTTTTCGATTTTTTCTACATTTAACACCTAAACCCGTTTTATATGGTTTTAATTTCAAACCTAGACCATTTTTATAAGGTTTAAGATATAACCCTTTACCTATAGCTATTGTCTCCATAGCACGATTATGCCTCTCACTTTCATGTAACTGCTTTTGAGCAGCTTTTGCATCATTAACAGCCTTGGTAATGCCCGCTGCGCCACCAGCTAATGCACCTGCAGCACTTAATCCAGCAAATATGGGTGCTAGGAAAGGTAAGAATCCTCCAACCTTTGAAGGTATCGATAGCTGTCGAGTTTTTTGAATGAATCGTTTGCCACCTGCTTCTTTTACGGCTTTACGTGCCCATTTCAAAGCGCTCGATATAACACTTTGAACATTATTACTTGGTGACATTGACATTTTAGCAGCCGCAATAATGTTGTTCAATGATGTTGTTTTCTTTTTTGATACTTTTTTATTCTTTTTCAGTCCCATGCCTAATTTACTTTTTAGTTTCATTGTGTTTGCAACACCCCAAGCTGCCGCCTTTTCTGCAATGCTTGCGTCTTTTGCTAAAACTCGCTTCCAAGCCTGCTCCGCTAATATTCGATCGGCCTCGCTTCTACCGGTAGGATTTTCACGAGTTTTGGAATAAGCAATGTCGTGTTCCTTGCAAGCCTTATCTAACGGATTTATCCCTGAGTCCCCTCTTGCTAATCGTTGCTTTAATTTTGTACCAGGCCCGCAGTACTGATAACCGGGTATATGAAGTTCTACCGGTAATTTATTAATTAAAGAATTGACCAATCCTTTCCCACTCTTTATCCGTTTTTGCTTCTTGTTTTTACCCACATATGTAATCATATTAAGATGTGCATCATACAAGTAACAAACAGTTAATGACTGACATTACATATAAAGACGCTACTTATACTTTTATGATCAGTTATTATCAAAATGCGATTTCATAAACAACCAACGAAAATCCCAATCATCAATTTTGATGATTTAACATCGTCTGTACAAAATAATGCAACTAATCATAAACGACATGGGGAGTTGCTGCCCAATAGTATACGTGCACTTTTCTGTGGCCCGTCTAATTGCGGAAAAACAAATACACTACTCAGTCTAATCATCGATCAGAATGGATTAAAGTTTGAAAATATATATGTATATTCGAAATCGTTAAATCAGCCGAAATATCAATTTTTACAAAACTTACTCGACTCTGTGGAGGGTATAGGATACTTTCCTTTTCACGATAATGAACAGGTAGTACCACCCGCCGAGGCCAGGCCAAACTCTATTATTATATTTGATGATGTTGCGTGCGAGAAGCAAGATAACATTAGATCCTTCTTTTGTATGGGTAGACATAATTGCGTCGATTGCTTTTATCTCAGTCAAACGTATGCTCGCGTTCCCAAGCATCTTATTCGAGATAACGTAAATTTTCTGGTTCTCTTTAGGCAGGATGAAATGAATCTTAAACATGTGTATAATGATCATGTCAATACGGATATGCCATACAACACTTTTAAAGATATATGTACACAATGTTGGACAGAAAAGCATGGATTTATTGTAATCGATAAAGATAGTGAAATAGAAGAGGGAAGGTATCGAAAAGGTTTTGATTGTTTTATAAGCATAAATGATTTTAAGAAGAAACAAAAAATGTTGTAACAAGTCAGTGCAGAGTGAGACTTGCATGCATTAACATGTCTTCTCCTCTTAAGCAGCAGCAAGACGTTTTACGTCAAATTGTCAAAGCTAGCGAATCTATTCGCCGAAAACATCGATTACTCAAAATGGGTAAAGAAACGCATGACCTTGCGATAAGTGAAACGCTCAAACCTCTGATAAGTCCATTGGAAAAAATAGCAGACGCTACAACAATGTCAATTAACAAAAATGCGATTGGTGATATAAACGTACAGAATAAAGTAACAGATAGCATAGAAATTAATGATGTTAACGATTTTGATGATGATGATGATATGCTTGATGGATATAATACCCCTTTAGAGCAGACATTTAGCAGTGATATTAAAACACCTACATATCATACTGAAGAAAGGTTATCAAATAAGTTTCTATCTTTACTGGTGAGAAATATTCATGAGAAAAGTGATATTATTGATACAATTTATGGTGTTCGCATAGAAGGTGGTACTACAAGAATCGGTGATTCGACAATAGAATTTAAGAATAAAAATGTCATTGTTAAGGATAACAAATTTGCTATTACTGAAGGTTTGCTAGAGTTATTATTTAAGAAAAAAGCTGATATACCTATAATCCAACAGTGTGATTTAAACAATTACAAAAGTATACTAACCTTAACTAATGCACATAGGAAAGATTGGAATCAGGAAAACCCTATTCGGTATAATGCTTCCCACAAGTATCGAAACTATATCAAGGAAATGTTCAAAGATGTTCCGAAAAAGGGTGGTAATTTACCTGAATACATGATGGTTGAACAAAACCACAAAATTGACTACGTGCATTGGGATGATCCAAATGAACTTGTCGATCGTTTGCGCCTTCTAATAGCATCGCAAGCTGCTGGTAATTCAAGTCTGTCTGACAGTGAACTGTCTAAAGGTGTAATTAAAAATAATGAGAAGATTGAATATTTTGAAAAAAGTATAAATAAAATGCAGCAAGATATAAATAAAAATTACAATGAAATAGAAAAGAGGCGGATTATATCTTCAGATTTTGGAAATTATACTATTGAATTACATCAGGAAATAACTAAACATACCAGTAATTTAAACAAAAATAATTACACTCTTAGCAATCTTACGAATAATATCACTGTCTTAGAGCGGGAAGTAAAGAAAAATAAAGATGATTTGAATAAAAATAATGGTTTGATTGATAGTCTTACGGTAGATATTGCCAATATAGAAGGAGACTTGAAAAAACACACCTATGACATAAGGGAGAGTAGTACTGTAGCTCACGATGCTGAGAAATTAATTTTTCTCTTAGAACAAAATGTCAATAAAAACAGTGAAGCCTTAAAGAAGATTAATGCACTAACTGATGTTATGGAGAGGGACATTTCACATTTGTACTCCTTACGGAAGAATTAATTAGTTAGTCTGAAAAATGTGAATAAATAAACTATCTGCAACAATCCACCCAACAGTTTTAATCAAGACGTTGTCCTATCTGTTTAACAACAATGACTTCTAAAGAGAAGAGAGAAGTCGTGAAGGAGCTTCATAAACCAGCAAGAAAAAATTATACAAGACGGCGAGTAGATATTCGCGGATTAAATGAAACTTGGCAAGCTGATCTTGTAGAAATGATTCCATATGCAGATGAAAATAAGGGTTACAAATATTTGTTAACTGTCATCGATGTATTCTCTAAGTATGCATGGGCCCGCCCAGTAAAAAGAAAGACTGGCGATGACGTCACAGCTGCCATGAAATCGATATTTAAAATGGGTCGAATTCCAAAGAATCTACATACCGACCGTGGAAAAGAATTTTATAATTCAAAATTTTCAAATTTAATGAAAACACATGATATCAATTTATATTCTACATACAGTAATCTAAAAGCATCAATTTGCGAACGCTTTAATCGAACTTTGAAAAATAAAATGTGGCCACAGTTTAACCTTCATGGTAATTATCAATGGCTCCATATCTTACCAGACTTGGTTAATGATTATAACAATAGCACACATCGTACTATTAAAATGAAGCCGCAAGATGTGAATAAAGACAATGAAAAAGAACTATTGGAACGTGTGTACAATGTAATTGTGAACGAAAATATTCATCCAAAGTTTAAAGTAGGTCAACAGGTTCGTATTAGTAAATTCAAACATATATTTGAAAAGGGATATACACCGAATTGGACGACTGAAGTTTTTAAAATAATAAAAGTTAAAAAAACATATCCAGTAACATATTTACTAAAAGACAATGCAGGAAACGCAATATCAGGTGGATTCTACGAATTTGAACTGCAACGGACTAAAAATCCTGATGTTTATCTGATTGAAAAAATTCTACGTCAAAAAGGTTCTAAAGCGTTTGTTAAATGGTTGGGCTTTGAAGAAAAGCATAACACCTGGATCGACAAGGAGGATATAATACATTAAGACTAATATGGTGGACAAATGATGGTTGAATAGATGGAAGCAGGATTTACTTAAGATAAATTAGATTTTTGTTGCATTCCTTAGCATATTTTCTTGTATATATACGGGTTCGAGCCGAATAGATATTAGTTAAAAGTGAGGAATCACTGAAAATACTAAGATTTTTCTAAATAGAAAAAAAAAATGGACGCCAAATTAAGATTTGTGCTTGCGATTGTGTACGAGTGGATGGGGGAACCCGCAAGTCTACACGAATTCAACGCAACGTGCCACGGAATTCGTCGCGAAATTAATCGGAGGAATAGAAGAGTGGACGAGTTGCGACGGCTGCATAATTATTTGCAGAGGAGGGATGGGCAACTGCAACAGCTATACGCAGATGTGCAAGGGGATACTGCGGATAATGCACTGCAAGATCTTCAACGCCAAATAAATGAAGCGGAAGATGAATGCTACAACTTTAAACAGAAGTTTTATAATTATTACATCAACTATTTCGACATGTCGCAGTTATACGTCGATATTCCCAGAGCATACGACCTGACTATCAACGTCGAAGCCAAATTGAGGAAGCGGTTTTACGAGGGAATTTTGCGACGAGAACGATGTCGTTGGCGTCTGCGCACATCACGTCTGGCGAAAGAGAAGAAAATGAGAAAAATAATTCAAAGGTGAGTTTCTAAATTTCATTTCATTTAATTTATTTATACACAATTTATTTATACATTTATATATTTAGTATTCATTTATATATTTGATTTTTGTTGCAGGTTCCATTCTTTATCAAGATGACTGATGTTGCAGCATACGCCTTTGATTTGACCAGTCACCAATTATGGTCATGGATTAATGCTGATTCGAGAATGGTCTCCCCCCGAAGATGTCACATTGCCGCTGTATGAAATATCCGCTAATCATCCGGATTCGAGTGCATCGGTTTCGCTTCAAGCGGAAAGCTGTAATGATAATAATAGTAATAGATGTAAATTATAATGAATTAATAAAATATAAATTAAACAATATGTAATTAGTAAAACATATTTCTTACCATATATAATACCTTCTATTTTTTAATTTCGTTCGACATCGTCATTGTTAGTGGGATTCGGTTAAAAATTCGATGTTGTTGAATTTTGTTCCGATGTACTTCATGTATAGCTGATTATTTTCAACGATGCTTTGGTAACTCTCCATCGCATCTCGGAAAAGTGTTGTGTACCGAGGTGGAAGAAAACAGGAGATTTCATTGTTCAACTCTACGCTTATTCGTTCTCCAAATTTTGTTGATACTCTCCGAATTTTTGAAACGACATATACTTTTTCTGGGTCCAGTTCTGCCAGTTTCATAGTCGGTAAAAATTTCGTTGTTGAATTTAGTGTTTTGACTAGCGCTGCCGCTGTAGCTGCTGCTGCTGCTGATGATGATGCCATTTTTAATATATAAATTTTCGATTTGGCTTGCTAGTACTTTAATTTCAGACCTAAGTTTCAAATCGTCTTTTAATATTTGTATATTTTAAAAAAAAATGTCGACTCTATTTTTTAATTCACGAGTTTTAACTTTTAGATCTCTTGAAGACATATATCGAGCCACGTTACTGATGAAAAATACTCGACTGCATCGGCATTTATAGTAGAAACCCCACCAGCACCTTATACGAATTAGAAATTGGTAAAGAAAATGTTAGACGAATAGAAAAGTACAGTTTCAAAGTTTCGTAATGTAAAGAGAATGCTTAATTTAGATCCAAACGCGTTTGAACTTGAATCGTTTAAATTTGGGGGAAAGTGAAAGCAGGTCAATACGAAACGTGGGTCTCTCAAAATGCACCAATGTCAAGGTACATTTCGAAATACATGTCAATTATAGAAACGCTTAATATCTATCTAAATAAGTAAATAAACTTGAAATATAATATAATAACTTTATTAAAAACTGTCTGCATGTACATGATATTTTTTATACATTCCATAAATTTAAATAGTAATTTCACAATTATAACATTCACATATATTCACATATTTTAAAATTTATTTGATGTTGTATATAGTTACATATAATACACACATTATTCGTCGATGTCCATAATATCCTTATGCCCCCACGGTAGAGTGTCTGTACTACCAGTCATTAAGTATCGCTTATCATCGTGGGGACTTAGAGCAATTTTTTTCTCACATACCGTGTATACGTTGTGTAATTTTGAACGAATACATCTTTGCTCGCGCGTAACTGTAGACGTATTTTGAAGACAGTTCAGATAGTCGTCGAAAGTGATTCTTTTTCGGACGACGACTTCTTTCACACCTTTCGCTCTCTTCTTCTCACCTTCACCTAACACACGCAACGCATACATTTTTGACCTGAGTCCGACAAACTCGGTCATTATTTTTCCACCACATTCATCCTTCATTAGTCCTAAAACTTTTTTATTGACTAGTGGCATACCGTACTCATTATTTTTTGAATAATCGCTCGTATCGTACATATTAATATCGCGTTTCATACAATCATATACATCATCACACTTAAATTGATAAATAAGACTATCAGTATCGGTATACAATAGTTTCGCATTTTCATTAAATTTTTCTAAAACATAATCGTAATGGAACTCATACAATTTTGTTTTAGAAATATCCAATATAGCCATTCCGACGTATATTGGCTTATTAATGGTAACTTCTAATTTTTTTAATTCTATCGCGACCAAGTCTTCATCAAATATCTTTCTTCGATGAAAATTTGGTTTCGATATTAAAGCTTCCACACCAAACCTTCCTTCCCATTTCGATTTGATACGAACATCAACGCGATTCCGAACATTCTCCATGGTTTTCCCAAATACCGCATTGTTCAACAATTTATACAAATTTTTTTCAAAATCATTTGTCGCAACTGTGCGGAGTTTGGTATTTAAGTCAATGTACGACTTTAACCATGGAGTCTGCTTGAATTTTAGTATCCTATGAATTTTATTTAAAATAATACCGTGGGTGAGCGCTTGCTTTAAATTTCGGTAATGTATGACATACCGTTCCTTGTCATTTAATGTAGCGAGTAATTTCGGTTGTTTTGAACCGGGTGGAACTGCTCGCTCGGGGCATAACGGGAGATCTTTCTGCTTATTATGTATTTCTCCAGGATAGGTCAAGTCGACTTCGAGAATATATCCAATTTCCGAGTCATCGGGGACATTTTCCAAGTCAACGTTTTCCACCCATTCGAAACCTCCGGTAGGCAGTGATTGACTCATTGCCCACCCATACAGATTGTTTATATCGAAGTACATTAGGTACTTTGACTCTTTAGACGGGTCATAATCGGGCATGTATTTGTTATTGGCCTTTGCGTACCGATTTGAGCATTGAGAAAGACCTCCCCTTATACCGCTCTCGATAAACATTATCATGTCTATATCGGTGAGTAATTCCAACTCTACTTGAGTATGCTTGAGAGCACAGTCCCATGTATACCCAGGTAGAGTGTAATAATGTGCTGGATCTAACCCGTGTGATTTTAACAGAGTTGTACGAAAATTTTCAAAGATATCCGCAAGTAGAAGGACATCTGTTTTTAAATACAAGTCTGAATACTCACCCAGAGTATTACACTTAAATACATTCCACACATTCATCGCATGCACATAATCATTCTCACTGACATCACACTCGTACAGTTTATTAAAAAATTTATCTCGTGAAGGAAGACATGATTGCTCTAGGACGCTCATTTCGCTTATGTAATCATAAGGGAAAACCCCTTTGCGTATTAATAAATTAAATTTTTCCTCATTTGGAAAGTGTGACTTTAAAATTTGTTTTTTTTTCATTACTTAAATAATATGCCAAGTTTTCGAGGGAGCAATTCAAAAATCTAATTGAATCTAAAAATGTTAATCTAATTTTAGTTCCTTTAACATACTTAATCTTGGAAATGTACTTTTCCATATTACATGGGATGATATGAATATCTCCGTCAAAAGCATTGCCAATGCCGCGAATAATGAAATGAGCATCGTAACCGCTCAAATTGTGGAATATTATGGGGATATTAAAACGATATTTATACTTAAGGTTACACAAGTTGTGAGCGGCACCCCGAAATTGACCGGTCAAGTGATCGTGGTCGCGAACTTTGACGTCCTCATTTGAGAAGCATCCCCCGCAGATGTGACACATTGTCGCTGTATAGAATTCCCTCCACTCATTCGGACTCAAATGCATTGGCTTCGTATCACTTAGGATCTGTAAGCAAACACATAATATTACTTATTTGACTTTATTGTAATTAATTAATAATAAATTTTATATGAATATATTTTGTAATTTTAATTAATTTTACCTGATTAACTTCATCGGCCAACTCCTTCAGCTCGTTGGCAAACCAGGTAGCAGAGTCGGACCCCCGGTGAGAACGGTAACGACACAACGAGGGGTCGTGTCGACAGTGTACGTAGTAGCCTGTACTGTAAATCTTATGTTGTTCGTAAGCCGTTTTTGGAGGTGCCTCCGTCTCGACTTTTCCCAGCAGGCACTCGGTATCAGCGTAAACAATGAAGGGTACCGGCATGGCTCGACCCAAACTATTAAATTTCAAAATGCTTGTTTTGGTTTCGGGGAGTTTTACCGCACAATCATTTTTCTTTCCACATTCTATCTTGTGCATGACAAGATTTTCTTCACTACGGAAATAGTGAAGACACCTGTTGCAAATATGCTTTTTTCCATCACGTTTGCTGCACTGCTTGCCCACTAGTCGTGATAAATTTTTAATCCAGCAGTAATGATGATTGATCCTGTCATCTTCTTCGACTTCGACGTCGTCCAAAACAAAAGATGAGGAGGGGCGTGGGGGTCTCCTCCGTTCTTCTTCAGACACGAGGAGGAGGTTAATATGTCGATCCTTCTCATTTGCAGTCAAATGTACAGGTAGCACTTCTTCTTCTTTTTTCTCGGCTACTATAAATACATTGACTGAAATGTCGTTCAAATTTTCGAACCTTGGAATATCCTTTAACGCGACGGGGAAATCAATGCCTTCGAAATTAAGATGCCTTCGATAATGTGGATATGATGATTGTTGATCTGAACTGGCATTTGCGGGAAATAATGCCGACATAATCGCCCACGCAAAGCAGTCATTACCCGGAATTTTTACATTAATTACTGCTTTTTTGTTTTTAAGGGGAGGCTCCTGTGTTATTTTGACCCCTCGAAATTTTAGTGATTGAAATTGTTTATATTTTTTTACTTGCTCGATTTCGAGGTCAAATTCGTGTCAGATTCTTAGAAAAAAAAAATTCGAAAAATTCGCTGAAAAAAAAAATATTTTTTTGCAACCATAACAGATATTTTCAAACGCTTATGAGCGATTGTTCGAAATGTTGAGAAAATCATATAAAAAAATTTCCACCAAAAAATATTAAAAATTGTAAGAGAAGATAGATTTTTTAGGTTCAAATCAAGGAATTTCAGTCTACTGAAGCCGCAGATGAATTGAAAAACACCATGTTTTTATAAATAAATGCATTTATTTCAATAATCAAGAACATTCATGACCATACTGTACACAGATTTTACAGAAAAATTTCCAAAATGGTAGAGCAGCTAATATTCGTAACATTGTAATATGAAGTAGGGTATTTTACGTATCCATTATGGTATTTTTCTTTCTTCTTCGGATATATTTATAAATGATAGATAAAAATAATAAATAATATACTGTCATGAAAATTTCTGGAATTTTTCACAGTTCCTTTTCAAGAATAGGGTAATTAAAAACACGCACATGTATATATACAGACAGCTGCAGATGAATGTGTAGATGTAGAATTGTATACATGTGTATAATAATGTCAACATAAACACGCATCAGTAACATGTTATTTTGACCCCTCGAAATTTTAGTGATTGAAATTGTTTATATTTTTTTTTCTTGCTCGATTTCGAGGTCAAATTCATGTCAGATTCTTTGTAAAAAAAATGTACTAAGAATTTATAAGTAATTTTATATGTATATGCTGCAAAACTATCGACCGTTCAAGTATGAGATTCTCATTTGTCACATATTGCATATTGCGCTATGTTCTGTCAGTACGTAATTTATTTGAGAGTGAACTTTTCTCAGTGTATCGGTGAGATTTCACGACAATAATCTCTGTAAGTGCATTTGATCTTTTTTTTTAGTTTTTTTTTGTCAAATATCTTCACAATCTTAGAAAAAACATTTTCAATAAATCGATCAACTAACCAAAAATGCCTAAACGTAAAAGATCAAAATATTACAACAAGCTGAATGAAAATCGATGGCGAAATCGTGTCTCACGTGAAAGTAATGATTTACTATGCTCAAATGAAAATCAAATGGAATTGGAAAATGAAATAAACGAATTGCCAAAGACGAGTGTTCGGATTGACACAAAATTTGAAGAAATGTCCCAGGAAGTGAACGTTGAGAATGGCATTCAATATATAATTTTTGATATTTCACAGTTGAAACAGCTTCTAAAGAGAGTGAAATGTGTTGATTGCGATGGAATATCTATGACGCTTGATGCAGGTGAAAACAGTTGTATTGGATTTGCACACAAAATTGTTTTCCGCTGTCAAGAGTGTGAGATGCAGGGATTTGAAGCCCAAAAATGTGAAATTTATTCTTCAAAACGTGTCACTAAAAACCACTCGTCTCACACTCCTTTTGACGTGAATTTGCGCTTGGCTGCAGCTTTCCTATACATGGGAAAGGGATATTCGGGAGTCCAACAATTTTGTACCTTTATGAATTTGCACCCTTTATCAGAATCCAATTTTCAGAACTATGTAAATACATTATCATCAAGTATTGACCAAGTTACTCAAAATATTCTTCAGGAATGCCGAACAATTGCTAGGAAAGTCCATAGTGAGAATAATGTGACAGAAAACCACACATTGGAAGAGCTCGAATTCGAAATAGACGGAGAAAAGGAAGATTCGTCCGATAATTTTGTAGTGGAAAATGAAGTGAATGACAATAATTGTGTAATCGAAGAGATAACAAATGTAGATATGCAAACAGAAGATAATGAAAAAAGGGAAAACCAAGACATCGTAGACATTGGCGTCAGTTACGATGGCACTTGGCTAACGCGTGGTTATAAATCGAAGCATGGTGTAGGATGCGTTATTGATATAGAGACAGGATTTGTTATAGATTATGATATTATGACAAAATATTGTCATACTTGCGTGATGGCCGCTGCTGAGTTAGGTGAAGACTCACCTGAATTTGCTGTCTGGTCTGAAGGTCATGCTGAATGTTGCAACAAGAACCATAATGGATCAGCTGGAGCAATGGAAGTATCGGTTGCTGAGAATCTCTGGAAGCGGTCTATCGAATATGGATTTCGATACACTAAAATGCTCTCAGATGGAGATTGTAAAACTTTCAACCATCTGACTAGCCTGAATGTATATGGTGCAGATCATGAAATTTCCAAAGAAGAATGTGTGAATCACGTAGGAAAAAGGTGAGTGAAATTATTTATGTAATTGCTTCTGATTATTTCTAGTAACTTACAAGCAAAATGTTATACTGTTTACTCCTTATTACTATTGTCAGACTGTTTACTGGACTATGCAACATAGTATCAGAGGAAAAGGCACGTAAAGTGACACTGGGTGGTAGAGGATATGGACAGCTAAAAAAATCAACGATCCAAAAGTTGACAGAATATTACAAGAAAGCTATTCACAGGAATAAGAACAATATTGATGTGAGTAAAAATATGAATTTCTCAATTATTCAGAAATCGTCAAAAATGAAATGGATTTATAATGAACAAACAATGATCAATAGGCAATGAGAGATTCGATCCTGGCGTCGATTTATCACGCAGTTTCTACTGATATAAAACCTCAACACTTTCTATGTCCTCAAGGATCATCTTCTTGGTGTTTCTTCCAAGCAGACAAGGCAAATAATAAGAAACCACGTTCTCATAATGGAAACATCCATACACCTCTCACTCAATTGTGCTTCGACAAAATTCTACCATTATATCAAAGATTGTCTGAAGATTCCCTGTTGTTGCGTTGCTCAAGATGCCTGACTCAGAACGCAAATGAAAGTTTGCACAGTATTATTTGGAGCAGGTGCCCAAAAGAAGTGTTTGTCGGTAACTCTCGGATAAAAATTGCAACGTGTTTGGCTATATGCGAGTACAACCTTGGGACTACGAGGACAGTTTCTGAAATTCTTACGAAGTTGGGACTGTCTACTGGCAGAGAAACAGTAAAGCTATCGCTAAATTGTGACTCTCGCAGACTGGCAAGAGGAATTGAAAAGTCATCGGAGAAATTCAGAAAAGCTAGACGCATTATAGCACGGGCAACAAATCGAAGGGAAGCAAGTTATGTTGAAAATGAAGGAATCGTGTATGGAGCAGGGATGTTCTGAGCTACTCCGTTTTTATGTCATTATTACTACATACATATTCTCATAAATAGTTATTGTTATACGGATATGATTGTTTTCATGTATTTTTGTATTCCTATATATGCGATGTGTGTGCGTGCGTGCGTGCGTGCGTGTGTGTGTGTGTGTGTGTGTGTGTGTGTGTGCGCGCGCGCGCGTGCGATACGTGTGCGTGTGTTCTTACTCACGTGTTGTCCCTAAATGTTCTTGATTATTGAAATAAATGCATTTATTTATAAAAACATGGTGTTTTTCAATTCATCTGCGGCTTCAGTAGACTGAAATTCCTTGATTTGAACCTAAAAAATCTATCTTCTCTTACAATTTTTAATATTTTTTGGTGGAAATTTTTTTATATGATTTTCTCAACATTTCAAACAATCGCTCATAAGCGTTTGAAAATATCTGTTATGGTTGCAAAAAAATATTTTTTTTTTCAGCGAATTTTTCGAATTTTTTTTTTCTAAGAATCTGACACGAATTTGACCTCGAAATCGAGCAAGAAAAAAAATATAAACAATTTCAATCACTAAAATTTCGAGGGGTCAAAATAACACAGGAGCCTCCCCTTAATCCACTTGGGCAAGTCGATCCATCGGCCGGCACGCATGGGATTATACTTCGCTGTTTGTATAGCCAGCGAATGTATGCATGATAAAGCCCATCCCGAGCCATTCTCCTGAAATTCTTCGAGAGAAGAAAGAATAGGCGCTTTAACTTTTTCGTCGAACCACTCGTTTAAGTCCGTGGTCGCACATAATTGCCCATATTTGTTGGCAAAATATTTAACATCCTGCAGCTGCCTCGCGGTAAACTCACCCGAAAACACAGTACATACCTTGACACAGTTGTACTCGTTTATTATACCACGCACATATTCAACGACGCTAGGTTTTATCTCAAACATAAATTTTACGGGGTCCGAATGTTTTAAATTAACTACCAGTGCCGTTCTTAACCGATTTTTGAATGCCGATTCGACATTCTTCTGTAGAATAAAATTTTCTTCAGGCCTATTATCTTCTTCTCTTTGAGCCAATCGCTCGACAGCTTTAGCACTTAGAGTCGTTATGCGATACATAATCGCCTCCACCGATGCCTTCACCCCATTTGGAATATGGGGATTTGATGAAATGTAGGAATTAATATTTCGAATACTCCCGGTACACTTCTCGATGAAGTCCTGGAATTGACCCGGAGTAGCATCTTCGCCGAGGGTTCCGTAAACCCCCTTCAAGGATTCCTCCCACGATGAAAAAGTTCTCTTGATATCGACCATCTTGAAAAAATGTTACAAGTAGAAGAACGTGTGGAGTATAGGAGACTATTCCCCCGATAGTCCGAGTATGCTTAATTTATACCTCACTGAATTGATCCGCCGTTGCCATATACAAATACAACATTAAGACAATCTAACAGTTTATCATCAAAATCTGGCAACGCTGTAATTTTCATTGCGTAGAAAAATCGATCAAGATGGGTGTGATAAATGTCCTGAGAATAAGACACATTTATTTTACACTACTATTTAGGGTACCAGGAAAAATGTCTATTCACTCAGTCTATAAAAGAATACATCATAGAAGTAATCACTAATGGGTTTTACACGCATCTCAACTCGTATACCATCTTTGAGAGACATAGATCCCGACATATTATCTAATATACTTGGAATTTACATGTGTTTTCCCAAGGATGGTCGAAGTTACATGTGTTTTCCCAATGATTGGAATCTAGACCGAGCGCTTTCGAATAAGAGATGTGGGAAAAATAGACCTGCCGGGTCCCGCGCATCAGGGGGTCGACGTGTTAGGTCTTTTGAACGTGTTGAGGCTTGCTTAGAGGCTTTTCTAAATTAATTTTAAAATGGTCTTAGCGGTTTTGTGTGAAGGGGCTCAGCGGTTTCGTCACTGTTGGAGATCATTGAGATACACTAACGGCTTGTCAAGACGACTGTCATATTGATGAATAGATTTCCCCCGACGAGAGAAAACTCTGAAACTTACAACATGGTAAGGGAGAGGTCAACGCCCTGATTGCAGGTTTTTAAAATTTGTGTGAGATTTAAAAAGTAGGTCGTCGATATACGAGATTGCGCTTCAAGCTGGTATTTAGACTAATGGAAATCTACGCTTTCAATTCATCAAAAAAAAAAGATATGTAACATCCGAATTAGGTCGGTAACGACATATTGAAAGAGAGATTTCCCAACAGGGCACATTTAAAAGATCGAAAGATATATGCATAACGTTACAGCATTAATCTTCGAAAACTTAATGGGACCGTCCACGAAGTCTTGCGTCATCTAAATGACCTCATTAGCGACGGTCAGATTTCCCAATGTGAGAGTCTTGTAACCGTGTACTAAACAGCAAATCAAAAATGTGAATCAATCCGCGAATCGGCCCGCGAGTCATTCCGAGACTCAAACCACGAATTAGTTCACGAATCAGTCTGCGAATTAGTTCACGAATCTACCACCTCGCATGCTGCGACAGCGCCGCGAGTCTTGAATTATAAGCCCGCGTACTAAACAGTAAATCAAAAATGCGAATCAATCCGCGAATCAGCCCGCGAGTCAGTCCGCGACTCAAACCACGAATTAGTCCACGAATCAGTCTGCGAATTAGTTCACGAATCTACCACCTCGCATGCTGCGACAGCGCCGCGACTGTGGCGACGCCTGGTGGCGGCGGCGGGAACTTCGTGGGCTCTGTCCCTATTCATCTACTTACATAAATTAAAAAAAATTATAGATATAAAACACTCGTTCCTTTATTACCTTACTTCTTGAAGTTTTCATACAAATTACAACGCGATCAGGTCAATACTAAAATTTCAAAGCATAACATTTTTTATTTTAGGGGTAGTTTACCCTCTAATTTTCACCCCACCTTCAAAATATCTAGGCCTATTTTCGTGTTGCACCGAAAGATACTTTCATACCAAATTTCATTAAAATCGCTTCACTGGTCTCAGAGCAATCGTGATTTTTTCATTTTTCCCCCAATTTTGTGGGGGGGGGGGGGTTCACCCCTTAAAAATGTGTTTCCGCCGATAAAAAAAAATACGTGCCTCTTTATTTTTCGTGTTCTATAACATATCTCAATTTCAGAAAAATCGGTGATTATCACTTGGGTAGTGTTACTTGAAGCCTAATTTTGTTGAGATAACTTGAAAAAAAAGAAAAGTTATTTCAAAACGAGTGATTTTTTTTCTGAACTTCAATGGCGCGCCAATCAGTATGAAAGCATCGGATCCAATTTTGGTTACAGGATTTTTGGATTGAAATTTAATGTAGAATACGTATCAGCAATATGGCCAACGAATTGTGTATACACCGTGTATGACAACCTATTGAACCCCGTTTACCAGCAGATAGAGCATCCGATTCTAGACCGTGATTTATATTGGGAAACGTTTTTTTTTCGCTACCGTTTTCAAGTTATTCTAACCTGAAATTCAATTCTAACGTCAGATAAAAAATGGAAAAATAGCATTCTAATTAATAACGCATAGAATATGAATGGTTCCAGGATATATTTTCCAGGAGATCGAATTTCCAGGGGAACGATTTTGCAAGGGGCGATATTCTGGGGACAATTATCCTGGAACGATTTTGCGGGAACGATTTTTGGGGGAACATATATCCGGCACTCAATAATAATAACATTTATAATAAAATATGATTTTTCGAGTTGTATGGGTAACTTGGAAAAATATTATGTGTACATTTTATAATAAAAAATTAAAAATGAAAGATTCAATGTTAATCGAGTGAATTGAAATTCAAAATATATCACAACAAGTTACAGTTTAAATAATATCAGTGAGCTTAGTAAACTATTTATTTCGATCGGGATGTTCTTGCACGTTCTGTAGTGTTTAGGTAATTGTGAATTTTTGTTGTGAAGTTGCTTGAAAATCCTTGCTATCTTAAGAAAAATGTAATCGTCCCGAAGTTTTCACCGCTGCAATGAAATGTTTATTTCGATTCATACATTCAGCTCCCATGTGATTGAACACCCATGATAGTTGTACATTTCTGTTACTGCGTGAATACAAATTTAATGCTACACCAAATAAAGTGTAGTAATCCTAGAAAAATATTTTACCAACGAAATATTCTTTTCTTTTCGCGTAAAACATTCAACATCCACAGGATTCACCATTTTTTAATTGCACTAAAGAAATATTTTTCCGTTGGATTAAGATATGAAATATTCAATAAAATCATGTTTTATTCATAAGCATAATGTAATCATGAAACGTAAAAAATATTTGAAATGATATTTCACTTCATTGAAATAAGATTAATAAATTTATCAAATGATTTTAGTAATGTGATGCTTTAAAATTTGCATTAATCAAATATCCCTTTCATACTATTGTCTCCAAATTTCATTGCATATAATAACTGTGCGTTGATATGCAGTCAGAGTTTCCTTATTTTTAAAATTCTTTTAAACAATTTAATATCCAAAATTCGTGCATTGCTTGCTTTTGTTGCTTATAACTTGAAACTATTACAGCAATCTAAATGAAATAAATGGTTGAGGATAAAAATATCTACAAAATGAGATATCGTACATCTCGATCGAATGATTAGAATCGGAAAGAATTGGGAAAACCCGGAAAATTAAGCCGATTTGGACAAATTAATATCTCAGCTATTTTTTAGACGGAGCATTGGGCTTTTCGGGCAACTTCGAGATTGACATGTGTTTTATGTGTGCAATAGCCCGAAACTAGCGGATTATCAGTTTTCCCACAATCGCGTTTCGGAATTTTGCGAGCGTTATTTTCGACCGGTCCCTATGCGCGTTCATAAGTCAATTAGACTTATAAGTAATTTGATAAACGTATTTGATAAGTTCATGTCATCTACACAAAAAACGCACATTTCAGATTTTTGATAAAATGATTCTATGGGCGAGAAAAAGAAAAGGTTTTTAAAATGTATGCACTCCTTGATATAGGTGGGTCAGCTTGAAAATCTAGTCAGACCTAACAAGTAAACCTATTACCCAAGCGTGTTTCACCGATTCGAACGAAACTTAGTATACGTGTAGTGTATCAAAAAACATTTGACACGTGTTTTTTCTTTATCGCGATTTGATGCGTTGGGAAATGCCTCTTACATAATATCGTTTTAGCTAATTACAGCTTTAGCCTTTTCAGTCATATAATTAAAGTAATAGACAAGTAATTGCAAACTGCTAGGCATATATGGTTTTTGCGATTGTCAAATACGATTTAGGTATCAGATTTTCAAAATTGAAAATGGCCGATCTAAAATGACTGATCAAAAATTGGAAATTACAGCAAATCCTTATAATTGTCTTTACAGAAACAATCAACCGGAATTTTATTATTTTGAAATTGTTTATAATAAAAAAAGAGGTTATTGATGTGCAAACAATTAAAAGTTTGTCAGAATTAATAGAGTGAGAAAAAGACACGAGCAGATAAGGCTTTCAACCAATCAGTAATGTCAAGATTAGGTTTTATACAGCTGGTTAATGGTAAATATTTTCAGCCACTCAGTAAACGCAATAATAGGTATTCCAACTAGTTCGGTGTAGATAATGTATACATTATGCCAGTAAAGACAAGATAAGTTTCAATCAGTCGAGTTAACAAGAGATAAGGTTTCTCATAACCTAGAAATGGGAATTGAAGATCAGTTTTTTTTTCCGAACAATCAGTAAAGGCAAGATCGATTTTGTCTCTAAAAAATATTTCTCTAGGGCAATGAAAAAGGCGAAAGGAGCATCTTGTGGAGAACGATTCACACGAGGATTACTGTTTTGTGTAAATATTGCAAATTCAAAACTGGGGAAACTCAGGTCTTTTCTCATTATTTGAAACATACATTTTAAATACCGGTTGCCAGTAAAAACTATAATTAAATATATATATATATATATATATATATATATATATATATATATATATATATATATATATATATATATATATATATATAGAGCACTTTTCAGCGCTCCGTGACGTCCCCTCCCACCACGAAGACCCCGAGGACGGTGCTCGACATCACCCCGACGAGTACGTCCCCACGTAGGAGCCCGATGACGAACCCCGCTCTCGCGCGGGTCGCTCAAGCGCGCACGCGCCGGCTCGGCGGCGCACCGCCGCGCAAGAAGAGCACACGACAGGACGAGTCAGTCTCGAGCAGTCTGGGTACCGAATAGCATCGGTGCCCACCCCCCGCCAGTTCCACGTGCCGAAGTATCGCCCGTAAGTAGGCCTTTTTCTAAGTACCCCGCTGGCCCCCCGCGAGTGTCAGTTTTATAGAGTTCCCGGTCATCTCGCGAGAACTATCGCCGTCGCGCGATTGCAACCCGCGCCCCCGTTCCTCTTGTATATTTGCGGTAAATTTTCGAGTTTCTGCCTTGCCCTTATAAGGGCGATGTTATAAATGGCATCGCTGGTGGGGAAATCTATTTTGACTTCCCAACGAAATTAAAGAGTGAATTTCCATTTTGAGAGGAGTCGTTATGACGGAACTCGCCGGGAATTTTAAGTGTCAAATATATTTTCGTGATTTTTAGCTTCGCGTCCCTTGAAGTGAAAATAAGAAGTTCCCGTTAGAAAGTGGTTGCAACGGTCATGCACTTGTTTACGTATTTAAAAATAAGTACGAAAACAAGTTGCCAGGAAATAAGTTGGCCTGGTAAAATCGAGGTGTTGGTAAACACCCGCCCTGCCATCCTGAGTCGTTAGAAACAAATTAAAGTCAAAAGAATCAAACGAACTTATATTCCGTCGCAACTTCCCATTTAAAAATAAATGTATATAACTCTGTAACAGAACTTTGAATTTCTGTTTCATTTCCTTGGAATAGAAAAGTTTTCGAACTATGCGCATTTAATTTTAGATTATATTATATTATATTGATAATTACATTTAATAAATAATGATGTGTATTTAATTTTATATATTATATTATAATTTTATATTTGGATCTAATTAGTTAACTAGGCGTAATTAATGTTAATGTAAGTGAGGTACAGAAATTCACATCCCAGAAAATCCCTATAATTAAATATACGTAATGGAATAATCTGATAATCTTAGACAAATTTTTGAATATACAAAATAATAATCTTTATTTTAATTTGCAGTTTTTTTTTTGTTTTTTTTTTCATTGAGTGTTTTCAAATTGAAGTATTAAGTGAATTAATTCGGACAGTTAAATTCCGGTAATAGATTTTCGAATTTTAATGAGAACTGAAAATTTTTAATTTGTTGCACACGTTTAAATTTTTCTTTGAGAATTGAAATTTAATTATTTTTTAATTTGGTCTGCCGTGATGACGGAGTAACAAAGTGCAAATAATTAAATAATAAAATAACCAGAAATTTTGCAATAAATAAATTTTTTTTTTTGAAATTTAATTGAAAGTAATTTTATAATAAGCAATTTTCGCTATATTGAAAAGTAATTAACGGGTTTCGCGATTTCCAGGTGTAGGATTTCCCTCCGCCCCCCAACCAGAAAACGAAGAGTAATACGCAGCTTGTGCGTTACGAAAAATTATTTTAGAATTATACTATGCCAATATAGATATATATATATATATATATATATATATATATGGGGAAATCTTTTGAGGTGTACCCAAATTGCGTACTAGCATATCGCTCTTATAAAAAACAGTCTTTAATGACAATCTTCGTTCCTATATATTTATTAACACTACGCGCAAATACGCAACGTCAGTAAACAATATTTATAATGAAATAATTGGTTTAAATAACAAATTTATTCGCTGAAATCGAGGAAATTGGAAAATTTACGGTGTAACTCGCTGAAAATTGTATTTTTATCAAGTCATAACTATTTAAGCGTTCTGTTTCAAAGCTTAAACTTTTCAGACGTTCAATTAGAGGGTTTAAACGATACAAAATGATGTATGAAATAAGTGTGCCAGTTATTAAATGCGAGATACCAGACTATTCACAACTGTAACTGCATTTTCACTTAACTCACAAAAGTCGTAAGTTTTGTTGCGATACTCTTTGAGCGTTCATTATTTCGGAGTTTCGGACAAAAAATTAACATTTTCAGTTCTCGAGGAAACGAATGGTAGGTGGTAGAATATTGTGCCTCTTAATGTACTTGCGGAATCGACCTAGGAATATGAAAAACGTGTGCGTGACTTGTTACCAAAAATTGATTTTTCATTAAGCACAACCAATCAGAGGCAAATAAATACATCTAATGTTGTGCGATTTTGTCCTTAGCTGTAAATGAATGTGTGAGAGAAGTGCTAACCTCTATAAATAGTATTAAGGGTTCAAAGTGGGTAATTTTAGAGGGAAAAATATGATAATCTTTTAACGTTTTAAAGTATACATTTTTCATTACACGAAAAACATCTGAAATTTGTTAATCTGGGGTTTTTGGGGTCGCTGATCACGAATGTGATCTGAAAATTGAGACATTCAAAATGGCGGATCCAATATGGCGGACCAACTTCGTAAAAAACCTATTTTATGAAGCTAAAATTGGGTACTCAGGGGTTGTAAGGGACGCTGATCATGAATCTGATCTTAAATGTTAAACATTCAAAATGGCGGACCCAATATGGCGGGCGGAATTAATAGACAGGTATTTTGTAGAGCTGAAACTGGGTTGTAGCGATGTCCCCGTGGCGGACGCAACGACTCGTTACGATGAACCGCTCCGGCCGGCACCGACTCGTATTAATGGTTCTGGTTGGTTACAGGAGGCCGAGCGGAACACAGGGCAACGACGAGCGGCGAAAAGCACCGAAGAGAGAGAGAGAGAGAGAGAGAGAGAGAGAGAGAGAGAGAGAGAGAGAGAAAGCGCGTAACACGTGGGACCGATCACGTAGGCCGCGAGCCGGCGACGACCGGCGCGAGAGAAGACAGACCTCGCTGAACCGCGATACCGTCGTGACGCGCTGACGAGAACCCGGGTTTTGTAAAAGAAAAGAATTCCGTGCGACCAGGGTACGACGTGGGTCTTGCGACGCCGCGCCGTCGGGGTTAATTCCGCGTCTAAGTGTTGTGGGAGTGGCGGGTGCACCAAGGCACGAGGGTGCCCGAGCTCAAAAATGCAGCAGTCGACCAACTCCTACTGAAATACAAGATAGAGAGAGAGTTTACGCCGAGGTACCACCCGCAGGCGAATCCTGTAGAGCGGGTGAATCGTACCATCAAGAGCATGATCCGGGCCTACATCGAGAGCGATCATCGCACCTGGGATGTGCACCTGCGAGAAATCACTTTCGCATATAACACGGCGACACAGGAGTCGACCGGCTTAAGCCCTGCGATGCTTAATTACGGCCGCCACCCGGAAGCACCCCCTGGATTAAGGCGGGAAGAAGACCGAGTCGTGCGACAGGAGGAAAAGGAGAATACCCTGAGCGAAAAGCACCGAAGAGAGAGAGAGAGAGAAAGAACGGAGAGAGAGAGAGAAAGCGCGTAACACGTGGGACCGATCACGTGGGCCGCGAGCCGGCGACGACCGGCGCGAGAGAAGACAGACCTCGCTGAACCGCGATACCGTTGTGACGCGCTGACGAGAACCCGGGTTTTGTAAAAGAAAAGAATTCCGTGCGACCAGGGTACGACGTGGGTCTTGCGACGCCGCGCCGTCGGGGTTAATTCCGCGTCTAAGTGTTGTGGGAGTGGCGGGTGCACCAAGGCACGAGGGTGATAGCTCCGACCCCTGAGAGCTCCGTCCGAACGTTCTCCCTGGAGGAGAAAAGACGTCCCGGCGACCGCAGGACACACAGAAGCCTTCATTTTGTAAGTACCGGCTCGGCCGAATTACTTGGCGGGATTCATTCTCTCGGGTCCTTCTTTCTCCCTCACTCTCTTGTGCTCATTCGGGAGCCTATCTCCGCGAGTGGAACGCGAACGCGACGGTCCAGGGTGTCCCGCGAGACACAGCGGCGTTAATCGCGACTTTTGTAAAGGTCTCCCATCAGGAATTCAATAAAGGCCCTTTTGTCACTGTTCAGACGCAACCTTGCACTTTTCGTTTTTGTATACGACCTTGTCCCCTTCAGGGAGTTCGCCGTACCAAGCTAGCCGGTGGACGATTTCGCCGCGGGTTGCGTCCTCAGGACGTCAAACGTGAAAGATTCCGTTCGAAGCAACTCGCGCACAAGAAAGGCATTACATGGCGCCCAACGTCAATAGAACGGGCCAATTTTAATTAAAAATAATTACAGTTCGCCCGTACACGACAAAAATTGTGAAAAGTACGAGAAAACAAAACCCTGACAGGGAATTTCAAACGGGAAACCGCAGCACAATAGATAATACGAATTTCGAATCTTAAATTCGAAAATAATATCGCGGAAAATCGAAAAGCATAATTTAGCGAAATAGCGAAGAAAATTTGCGATTTTCTTTAAGTTACGTATTTCGTAATCCCTGGGTTACGAGGAATCGACCGTAGCACTTTGTAAACAAGGCGACTTGTTTACATTCTCGCATCGTGAACGAGAAATAAGGACGTAAGAAAATACTTTCGTAAATTATAAAAGGAAAATTAAAATAAATTAAATTGAATGAGAATTTGAAAACGGGAATATTCGAAACTTCTCCCTGTTAGACAGGTACGGACATCTTTCGGAAAAATAATATTTCAATTTTTCGGAAAACATTATCGGAAAATAATCAATAATTAGAAACATCGAATTAAATTTACAATTCCCTGCAAATTACGTACTTCGTATTTCCGTAAATACGAAGAATTGGCGATTGCTCCCTGTAAACAAAGCGCCTTTGTTTACATTCTCGCTCTGTAGACGAGGAATGAATACGAAAGAAAATACTTTCGTCGATTAGAAAACAAAAGTGGAAAATAATTTGAAAATCTAGAAACTTCTCAATTATAAAAATTTTATTTTTTTTATTTTTTTTTTTTCATTTTCTATTCAATTTCCTCAAAATACGAATTAGAAAACAATACTGCTAATCAAATACAAGCGTGCGCACAAAATCTAAGAAATAGAATTAAAATTAATTACATAACTTATTTGTATACTAAACTTATTTAGTTACTAAATTATTTTAAGTATATGTAGTATATTTCAATCGTCTGTAAGGCGGTGATGTAATTATTTGTAATTAATGCGATTTTGAAATTAGGTTATGGCAAAAGACCCTATAATTTCGACTATTCAGTACTTTGAAACGAAATAACCCAGAGTAATCAAACTTAAATCAGAGTTACATGCCTGAAAATTTCCGAACTTGCCAGAAAACTCAAAAAGATTATTATATTCAAATCACCTGCTTAACAGGAGAACAAAGTGATTCAATAATTGCATTAAAGCATAGAAAAGAAATACTCGAAATTATACAAGGTAATTAAACGACATTTACCAATAAGAATGGAATAATTTACATGTAATATTACAAGTGCGCGAATATATATTTGTAAAATAAAATTGCCGTCAAGAGGCAGAAGAAAGAAGTTCCCTGTAAACAGGGTAAGAATAAAAGTGTACAAGTGCGTAATAGTGAATGCCGCGACACGGGTCGGTATTACAGCGTACTGCAGTATCGGTCGACAGAAACTAGAATCGACCACAAGAACAATCAAAAGAAAGGAACCGACGACAGGAGAAATAAACTGTCGGCAAGGCAGAATCAACGCTTACCGGCCGATAAAAAAGTTTCCTACCCTGCAGAACAGTAACAGATTCATAAGAAAATGGACACCACTGTTCACAGCGAATATACCCCGGAGCAGGAGCTAGAAGGATTGGATGTGGAAGGATGGACATTCAACCTACCGGAAGAAAATTTGGACGAAAAACTCCGAAAGCTAAACCTGAAAACATCAGGTCGGAAAATGACAAAAGCGGATCGCTTATATCGCCGTATAATGGGTGACTACTCAGCAGCCGACTTTGAACCAACGACCACACCAGACTCTCCCGAGCAAGATAGGATGGAGTATAGAAACGCCCTGTTGGCGACGTTTATAGAAGAGACAATACCCATCCTGAGGGAGGAACAAGAGGAATACGAAGAACAAAGGGAAAATAGTGAAACCCCAATCACAAAGGCAGCGAGCACGATAGATGGCGCGGCAGTCCAAAACACGACACCGATCACAACGATCGCAGCGACGCTGCATCACACGAGCGTCGTAACAACGAATGCAACCAGAACGGGCACATCGGCATCAGCCACTACGTTACTAAACGACATGGTCGAGTACGAGCTCCCAAATGGCACATGGGAAATAATGCCAAGAAGAATTGCGGCAGCATTCGAAGCGCAGAAAACACTGCACGAACAACAGCAAGCAAACATACAAAGCTTGCAACAAAAATGTGATCGCCTGATGGAGATCACAGAGGTGCCAATACCGCACCAAGAAGATGCCCCTGCAAGGTCAAGTACCCGGATAGGCAGAGGAACGCCATCAGTGAACTTCCAGGACACGTATCAAATAAATTATAACGACACAGTGACAGGAGGACAACCTCCAATACTCGGAAGAAACCCTGCCAGGAACATAAACATCACACAAATACCCCACGCCATTCCTGTATCGCGTCAACCTCTAGGGCGAATCTCGAGCTAACCACCCCTGTCAGGAGAGGAAGACTCTAGGGGGAGGGGAGGTATTCCGAACATACAGTCGGAATTCGGATGTCGGTTCGACGCATCCTCAAGGTGGAACCAGAGCTTTCGGGACGTGGGAAAAATAGCGCGTCAGTGGAGGATAAGCTTCTCGGGCTCACAAGGATGTAGAGTCGAGACCTTCATAGCCAGGGTCGAGGAATGTCGTGTACAGGCAAATGTCACGGACGAGGAAATGTTGAACGCACTACCAGAGCTCCTGACGGGCTCGGCCAAACGGTGGTACAACATGTCCAAGAACACGTGGAGGACGTGGAACGACTTTTGCCGTTCGGCAAAAAGATGCTACGGGTTCAGTCAACAGGACTGTCAACGCCTGTGGGCCAAAGCGAATAGCCGTACGCAAGGAATCGATGAACCGGTACGGGATTACATCGGGTGCCTGTCGGCACTCCTAGAACTATACCCCTGCCCGCTGACCCTGGAGCAGCACTTGAACTTCCTATACCGGAACATGAAACCGGACCTACAATGGCGGATCCGGATGGATGATATTCGGACCCTAGAGGACTTTATGGTGGCGGCAGCCGCCGCAGAAAGCGCCGAAGAAGCTCGGAGAATTTACAGAGGCCCCCCACCTCCAGAAGAGACCCTGATACCTGAAGTGGCCTACAGCAGGGCCAAAAGGACGGTGAAGAACCCTCCCAAGCTGGCAGCCGTGGAAAAGCCGGCCAACAGCGAGGTCAGTCAGTTGGAGAAGGTCCTCGCGGCAATTCAGGAGGAATTGCGAACCTTACGAGAGGCCTGCACGGCCCCTCGGAGAACCGATGAAGGGGTCGCGGCAAAACCTCCAACTATACCGTGGAAGAAGCAGTCAACGTCTCCTGAAAGGACACCGAGGAAAGGGTCCAGCCCCCCTTCCCCGCCGACGTCGCGAAGAAAACCACCGTTCAGGAGGGAAGACTCAGCGGCGAAAAACGCGAAGGCGAACCTAACCTGTTGGACGTGCAAGAGACCCGGATACACGCGTAATACCTGCCCGCAGTGTTCGGAAAACCCCTCCCGGAGTCAATAGATGAGGTCGCGATGTCTCCGGAAGAGGTCTCTACGGCCTCAAGCTTAGACGAATCTCCCGAGGTCGCCCCGGTCCAAAGTGTAGGCGCCGAACCCGGCGAAGACTACTGCAGATGGTGGGTCACGGCCAAGATTCACTGCTTCGAAATACAAGCCCTGTTTGATCCTGGGGCCGCCCGGACAGCCATCGGGCCAATTGGGCTGCAGATCGCAGCCAACTGCGGGGAACCCTTCGTGCCGTACGTAGGACACGGCGCAAGAGTAGCGGACGGCACCTACTCGCCGATCCTCGGCTACATAACCTTACCATTTCGGGAAGGTCCCGTCGAGAAGAGCCTGACGGCCATAGTCATGCCACAGCTCGACACCGAGTGCCTGCTAGGCGCGGATTTCCTACGAGCCTTCGATGCGGTCCTGTACCCCCGGAAGAATGTTCTACGAGTAGAAGGGGCACAGGACGCGATACCGGTGGAGATTGCTAGTCTCCACCCTGGAGAGACTCGCCCCTCCCCGACGGGAGGCACCGTTCGACTCTCGGACGAAGAAAGAGCACGATTCGACGCAACCCTGCATCGGGTACTTCGAGAAGAACCGCCCACCCTGGGCTGCACCGACTTGGTGGAACATGACATCGCCCTGACGGCGACAAATCCGATTAAACAGCGGTACTACCCGGTATCGCGTAAAATCGAAGAGATCATGCATGCGCAAGTAGATGACATGCTGGCACAAGGCATCATCGAACCTTCGACCAGTGGATGGTCAAGCCCCGTCGTGATGGTCAGAAAGAGCAACGGGACTTACCGCTTTTGTGTGGATTACCGTAAGTTGAACAAGGTCACGAAATCGAATGCGTATCCGATACCGTATATGGATACCATTTTGAGGAAGTTGCAACGAGCGCGGTACATCACGACACTGGACCTGAGCAACGCATACCACCAGATCCGTATGAAAGAAAGCGAGGCGTGCCCCTGACGGCGTTCACCGTACCTGGCAAAGGCCTTTACCAATTCAAGAGGATGCCCTTCGGCCTGACTGGCGCACCAGCTACTTTCCAAGCTCTTCTGGACTCTCTTATTGGAGCCGAACTGGAGCCCCATGCGTTCGCCTATCTCGATGACATCATTATTGTCACCGAGACCTTCGACGAACACGTAAAATGGCTGGAATACGTTCTAAAACGGATTCAGGGCGCTGGTCTCACCGTAAGTCGGGAGAAAAGTCACTTCTGCAGGGAGGAAGTGAAGTACTTGGGCGTCCTGGTGAACCAACAAGGATTCCGGCCTGACCCGGACAAGATTGCACCCATCGTGGATTATCCTGCGCCAAGGAACCTGAAGCAGCTAAGAAGATTCATGGGAATGGCTTCCTGGTACAGGAAATTTCTGCGCGACTTTGCGACAGTCGCCGAACCCCTGACGCGCCTAACTAAAAAGAATGTGCGCTATGATTGGATGGAGGAGTGTTGGCCGTCGTTCGAACGAATTAGGGGGATGATCGCGACGGCCCCGGTCCTGCAACGGCCGGATTTCGATGTAGAGTTCGTCGTGCAGACGGATGCAAGTGACACGGGACTCGGCGCCGTAATTACGCAAGAGGTCGAAGGGAGCGAAAGGATGCTCGCCTTCGCGAGCCGGACGATGTCGGCCGCCGAGCGCAATTATTCCGTGACCGAGCGGGAGTGCCTCGCCGTCCTGTGGGCGATCAAAAAATTCCGGCCGTATGTGGAAGGGTACCACTTCCGGGTTATCACCGACCATAGTAGCCTAATATGGCTGTTTGACCTTCGAAATCCTACCGGGAGATTGGCTAGATGGTCGTTACAACTTCAGGGCTACAGTTTCAAGGTGGAGCACCGAGACGGAGCCTTGAACCACGTCCCGGATGCACTGTCCCGAATGTTCGAAGGAGAGGCTCCGGAAATCAACGCCTTAGAGGCCATGAAGGGGGAAACCCTGTTGGACGACTGGTACCGTCGACGGCACGCGGAAATTCGGGAGAGCCCGAAGAACCACCCGTGGTGGAAGGTCATCGGGACGAAAATGTACGTGTACCGCCCGGATCCCGTCATCGAGGACCTGATCGGCGACGAGGAAGTCTGGAAGCTTGTGCTCCCGAAGGAGAAACGGAACGATGCCCTGAGGGAGTGCCACGATGACGCTACCGCGGGTCACCTCGGCCAGCGGAAGACCTACGACCGGCTAAAGCGTACCTACTGGTGGCCGTCGATACACAAAGACGTGGCGACTTACGTGAGGAACTGCATGGTGTGTCAACAATGTAAAGTACTGCAAACCCCACCGGCCGGACTCCTCGGACGCCGAGAAGTCGAACGTCCCTGGCAATATGTCGCCGGCGACGTGATGGGCCCCTTTCCACGCAGCAAGCATGGATACGAGTACGTCCTTGTCTTCGAGGATCTGTTTACTCGATGGGCCGAAGTCCTCCCCCTGAGGAAGGCGAACGGTCCGACAATTGCGTCGGCTCTAGAGGAGAAAGTCATCCTGCGATTCGGGCCATCCGAAGTATTCCTTTCGGATAACGGCCCCGAGTTCAAAAATGCAGCAGTCGACCAACTCCTACTGAAATACAAGATAGAGAGAGAGTTTACGCCGAGGTACCACCCGCAGGCGAATCCTGTAGAGCGGGTGAATCGTACCATTAAGAGCATGATCCGGGCCTACATCGAGAGCGATCATCGCACCTGGGATGTGCACCTGCGAGAAATCACTTTCGCATATAACACGGCGACACAGGAGTCGACCGGCTTCAGCCCTGCGATGCTTAATTACGGCCGCCACCCGGAAGCACCCCCTGGATTAAGGCGGGAAGAAGACCGAGTCGCGCGACAGGAGGAAAAGGAGAATACCCTGAGCGCGTGGGAGAAACGAATGTCCCACCTGCGAGCCTTACATCAAGAAGCTCGCGTGAACTCCCAAGACGCACAGCGGCGACAAGCCCGTTATTACGACGAGCGACACCGCGACATCCAGTTTGCGGTGGGCGACCGCGTCTGGAAGCGAAACCGCGTCCTCTCATCGGCTGCCCAAGGAATCGCGGCCAAGCTGGCGCCGAAGTTCGTAGGGCCATACACGGTTACCGCAAGAGTTGGGAGAACGTCGTACGAACTCTGCGACGCTGCCGGTCAGAGCGACGGCGTGTTCCGACCAATACCCCGGAAGAGCAAAGGACGCCCAACAACTTCCCTGAGGAAGCCGAAAGCCCTCCAGTCCCGACCCAGGAGGGGGCTGCGAGGCGCGGCCCGGGCCGCCCGAGGAAAAGTTGCGCCGCGATTCCCCGGCCCGCTCCCCTCAGTACGCCCTCCCGAGAGGCGGAAGAAATTATCCCGGAACGTAGACCTCGAGGGCGACCGCGAGGGTCGAGAGCGCCACCGCCCATGAACGTAAATATGTTCCGGCGCCGAACGCGATCGAGGCGCCAAGACGGGCTAGACCTCGCCGGATAGCTGCCCGCTACGTTTAGAGTCCCCCTCCTACCTGTAGTTAGTTCCTAATCGGTTAACGAATCTCTCTCATGTACTGCGAGCTTTAAATTCCCCTCTGTTGTATCCAGCGAGTCGTCTAATTCCGTTTTGTTTTCAGTCGACCAGAATGAGCAGCGATAGGGAGGAGTGGGCCCACCTGCGGGGTCTCCTCAGCGACGAGGAGGACGAACACCCTGAGGCGCCAGATGACAAGGAACCGGAGAGCGTCCGAGAATGGAGAGGGGTAGCCGAGGTCCTCACGGCTGCGAGGGCCGCCACCCGGGCCGCGAGGCAACAGGAGACGGAGGCCTTCAAGGCCTTACGTGACTACTGCGCCCAGTACGGGGTCCAGGGACACCCTGACGCGGGAGGCTGGGTCGACCAAGTCGACCGTCATCTCAAGTCCCAGGAGGAGGCGCAGCGGGTGCTCGACCGCCTCAGGAAGGAGAAGAGGGAGCGAGAGGAGGCGGCGCAGCTCGCCCAACTACGAGCCGCTGCGGAGCACCAACGCGCCGAAGAGGCGTTCAACCGGGCCCTTGAGTGGCGCAACCGGACCCAGGCGCGGCTGCGCCAGGCCGAGCGACGAACGGAAGAGGTTGGGGCCCGCGCAACGGTCTTCCATGGCCCACGCTACGCCTGCCGCGTGTGCAGACGCGCGGACGTCCGGGAAATCGACCGGTGTCCGAACCTGGACGCTCACCACTTGGTCCCTGAGCGCCTGGCAGCGGAAAAGGCGCGACGCGCCCGAAACCGAGAGGCGGGGCGCAAACGCGCCGAGAACCAGCCCCAGGAAGATACGCCCTGAGGGCAAAGAGGAAGACCCGCCCCAAGTAAGAGGAAGATGGCCCCTTCTGGACCACGTAAATAAAATCTGGAAAGAGAAGAGCCGGAGTGTAAATTTATGAACCCTCCCCCTCCTTTGTGCTGAGTTTTATCCGGCTTTCCTTGCATGCAAGATTCGCGCACACCTCTCAAGGTGGCCATATGTATTTTCTTTTGTGTTTTGTAGCTTAACTGGTGCCCGCCAGGCTGTTCGGTCTCGAGCTGGTACCTCGGGTACTCAGCGTCTGGGGGCGGGGAGTTGTAACGAGGTCCCCGTGGCGGACGCAACGACTCGTTACGATGAACCGCTCCGGCCGGCACCGACTCGTATTAATGGTTCTGGTTGGTTACAGGAGGCCGAGCGGAACACAGGGCAACGACGGGCGGCGAAAAGCACCGCAGAGAGAGAGAGAGAGAGAACGGAGAGAGAGAGAGAAAGCGCGTAACACGTGGGACCGATCACGTGGGCCGCGAGCCGGCGACGACCGGCGCGAGAGAAGACAGACCTCGCTGAACCGCGATACCGTCGTGACGCGCTGACGAGAACCCGGGTTTTGTAAAAGAAAAGAATTCCGTGCGACCAGGGTACGACGTGGGTTTTGCGACGCCGCGCCGTCGGGGTTAATTCCGCGTCTAAGTGTTGTGGGAGTGGCGGGTGCACCAAGGCACGAGTGTGATAGCTCCGACCCCTGAGAGCTCCGTCCGAACGTTCTCCCTGGAGGAGAAAAGACGTCCCGGCGACCGCAGGACACACAGAAGCCTTCATTTTGTAAGTACCGGCTCGGCCGAATTACTTGGCGGGATTCATTCTCTCGGGTCCTTCTCTCTCCCTCACTCTCTTGTGCTCATTCGGGAGCCTATCTCCGCGAGTGGAACGCGAACGCGACGGTCCAGGGTGTCCCGCGAGACACAGCAGCGTTAATCGCGACTTTTGTAAAGGTCTCCCATCAGGAATTCAATAAAGGCCCTTTTGGCACTGTTCAGACGCAACCTTGTACTTTTCGTTTTTGTATACGACCTTGTCCCCTTCAGGGAGTTCGCCGTACCAAGCTAGTGGTGGACGATTTCGCCGCGGGTTGCGTCCTCAGGACGTCAAACGTGAAAGATTCCGTTCGAAGCAACTCGCGCACAAGAAAGGCGTTACAGGGTATACGGGTCTTTTGTGGGTCGTTGTTTATGAATATGATACGAGATTCGTAATGTACGATTCTGAAAACATCTGAATACTCACTTGCAGCTGTATAAAATACCTTTTTACTAATTCGGACCACCATATTGGATCCGCTATTTTGCATTTTGAAGATGTTAGGTCAGATTCAACATCAGCGAACTCGAAATACCTGAGTAACAAATTCGATACCACTATTACAATATCTTTTACCACTGAAAGAAATTTTTAATTCCAAATAAATATTTGTTCAATATTTGCAAATAAATGGTGATTTTAAAAGAAACATATGTTTTCTTAATCAGCGAAGATATTTAGGGAATTTTAACAAATTTATTTAATCTTTTGAAATATTTGCTAGTATTAAAATCATCATTTGTTTGCAATAATTGAAATAAATAGTTACTTGGAATTAGCAATTTCTTTTAACGCATGAATACCCTAAATACTTGTAATATTGAATATTTCATTTAATTAACAAAAAAGATACCCGATGTCTGGTATCCTGATGAAAAAATAATAAGAGAAGAAAACGATACCGAAAAGTTTCCAGCAGGAATAAAAAAAATCAGAAAAGGTACGAAAATAACGGAAGTGAAACAAAAAAAAATTGAAAATAAAAAAGTGATTGTACAGGCAAATAAGTCTCATTTGTTGTTGTTGCTGTTGTTGTTTAATGTTTTTTTCGTTTACATTATAATGAATCTCAATAAATTTTTAAATTTGATTCTTGTTGTGTTTAGTTGCATTGAACCTTCTCCCACACACACCCAAATAAATATTTTTTTAAAATATCTGTCATATTGGATCCGCCATTTTGAATTTTGTAAATTCGAGGTCGGGTTCGTGATCAGCGACCGCGAAAACCGTCGAGTAACACAAATTTCAGCTGTTTTCCGTGCAATGAAAAATGTTGTTCTCTTCAGGAGTACTAGTTTCTAGTCTAAGTTTCTATCGGGCAACTATTAAGAAATATGAGTAACGTGGGTTGAAATGTACTTGTATTATGCTAACAAATGATAATTGACGGTAAAAAAGAGTGTGCCTTAAACTTTCAAAAAAAAAATTATTTCAATGAAAAGTTGACGTCTCAAAAGATTTCCCCATATGTGCCACGTAGGCCACTTCTGGCACCAAAGTTCCTTCTGGTGGGGGTGGCTCCCGGTAAGTTTTCCGGACTTCCTGAGCACTATCCGCTTCGGCTGCTGAGACCATGAAGTCCTCTAGCGTGAGGATTCTGTCCATCCTGACTCGCCATTGTAAATCCGGTTGCATATTCCAGTACAGGAAGTCTAGCTGTTGGTTTACCGATAACGGTTCCGGCTATAATTCCAACAGCGTCATTAGACATCCGATATAATCTCGGACAGGTTCCTCGATGCCTTGCGTGCGAGCATTGGCTTCAGCCCATAGCCGTTGTGCATTGTGACCCCCCAAAAACATAACCCGAAAATTCCTTCACCGTCGTCACCGCTCGCAACCGCCCGGTTATAAAATTTATAACAAATATAAATACTCAAATTTAAAGTTAGAGGGTCTCGTCCAAAATTCAAAGACGCCGGCGAAAAACCCGTAGACGTGTTGACCGCGGTGTTGAAGGCGAAACTGTACTCGGGAAGATGACGATCCCAGTTCCGATAGTCTGGGCCTAAATAGGATACTATCATAGTCTTAATTACCCTGTTTACCCGCTCTACGGGATTAGCCTGAGGGTGATATGGGGGTGTAGTGAAATGATAGATGTTACATTCCGCCTCGAGTACCTCGATCGTACGGTTTATAAATTCCGTCCCGTTACCCGTTAGTAACATTTGAGGCGCTCCCCAGCGACACAAAACCAGATCCTCGAACGCATCTCGAATTTTCTTTCCGTTAGCCTGGCGTAATGGGGGCAACTCCACCCATTTCTTGAAGAAATCCTGCATGACCAATATACACGAGAACCGAAGATTTGGAATAATACACGCATCAAGCTCGCCCATCTGACCCCTGAGTTCGAGCGGTAACCGTATTTTCCCGGTGATTGAGGATGACGCGCCTAGTGGCGTTCGGACAAATTCGTTGTCCTTCTGAGTTATTGGTAACTTTAAATTTTTAATGAGCGGTAACGCCGAAGGACCGAGGAAAGTTCGCAATGCTCGCGTATCGATGAGGGCACTCAATGGATGTCCTAAAATCGCGATCGTGACGTATAGGAGGGACGGAATCGGGTAACCTGAGGCCGAGGGTTCCAGACGAGTTGCTCTGGCCCCCGTTAGCAGCTCGACTGCCCGTTTTACGCACACTCGGGACAGTTCGCGGTTTCTACACCCCGACGTCCGCACCCACGACAAAACACACCCATTGGGGCCGGTGATTGTGAGCAAGAGCGACACTACACACGGGTAAAGCCGCGTTGTCCACAGCGGTAGCAAAATACCCGTCGCTCCGCTCGACATTCACTAAACAGGTGGCCCGCTTGCCCACAATTATAGCAGAGTTGTCACGACATATCTCGCGGATGCTGCGTGGCCGATCCCACGATTCTATCGCGAGAGGATTGTCCCTCGACTCGCAGGTTCCCTGGCATCGCGGGACCCCGTCCAACGTCGCGGGCATGGAGTGGACCTGCCGCTGGTCGGGCTACGTTATTCGCTTTCGCGCATAAGTCTAGTGCTGCTAATTTGGCTGACAAGTTCGCGGCCGCGGGATCGTGACTTCCGTAGATAAATGGCTCATTTCGTAAACCGTCGCGATAGGAATGTTCATCTGCTCGCACGTCGCCGCCGATGGTATACGATGAATCCCGGTAGTACGTATTTGAGTCATATGCGTCATCGTCCGCGGGTGGGTATCGCGATTCCCTGTCCCACGCTAAATGGTTAAGACCCGGTGGTCTGGGACGCGTCTTCGATGGTTCCCGAAATTCGAAACGACGAGCATCAGATTCGCGTCTAGGGGGTCGATATGCAGACTCCGGCATGAGCGAGCTGTCCGCAGACGGAGGTGGCCGGTAAGTGTTAGCGATTTTCAACGCCTTCTCGCGCCTAATTGCGGTAACCTCCAATTGGTTCCATGTCCCAATGAGTTCGCGATCGATAGTGGCTTGTAGCTTCGGTAGCATATTTCTTAAAGCGCGATCCATTCGTTCCTCCAAGGGCATTGGAGGACATACCCGATTCATTAAAGTCCGAATGCAGGTCAAGTAATCTGCGACTGATTCGCTTGCACCCTGAGTACGACGCGAAATTTCTTCCCGAAGAGCATATTGGAAATCGGGGTCGCTAAACCGCTGCAGCCACGCACACTCAAAATCCCGAAAATTTCTCTAGTCATTCCGTGCAGCCCGAAACCACTGCAGCGCTACGCCTTCCAAGAAAAAGGGTAGACAACCGAGTAACGCGTTGTCGGCGATCTCTACTATTGCTCGACCCTCATTTAACCTTGTCAGGAACGCGATTCCATCTTCGCCGACATGGCCCGAAAACTGCTTTCCCCATCGACGCATTACGTTAAAGGCCGCTTGTACAGAGGCGACGCGATCACTCGCGTCATTGCGCGCTTACACCGGCGCCCTAACTATATTTTGTCCATAACCACCCTGAGTAGCCACGACCATCGTCCGCCGGAATTTGATCATCGTCAAAATAATCGTTCCTTAGGACGCGGTAGTTATCGTTACGATTTCGGAAAAGGTTTTCCTGAACCCAAAAGCCACGATTGCGATACTGATTTTCAAAATTCAGAGGTCGAGCGCGACCTACACTTTCGTCTAAATTTGAGGCCTGCCTCTCGAATACGTTCGCGTGATTTTTCCGATTCCAATTTCCCGGTCCACGATCGTTATACATACCGTTGTGCCCCTGATCGGTAGCCCCCACTCTTAAATTGCCCTCTTCTAATCCCCGCTAGTTAGCCTTCTTTCCGGCACCGCCGACGTCGCGTGAACCCAAGTGACCCCGACCGTCGAGATAATTATTCCCCGCCTCCGCTTGACAGAGTTCATTGACACCCGATTCGCGGATCAACCTACGCGCGTCCACAGGTAACCTCGCATTGACACCCGTCGCCACGTTCCAGTTAACGGGACGAGATACCTGAGTACTATTCACGTTTGCATCATCAAACCCGCCAACGGCCCCTTCCACCATCGTTTCGAAATCGGGTAAGGACTGTGAGGGTACAGACGGGAGTGTAGGGATCTCCTCCGTTTTCAAACGCACCCCGGTGAGCAAACGGGCTCGAAGGTACCCAACGTACCATCGACCGACAAGCAACGTTCCAATAGCTCCGATGCCCAATCCCCCGCATTAACATGGTCCATGATACCCGAGAACCAAATTACCTGTCAACTGCCAGGAACCCTATTCAAATGCCGCGAGAAGAACGAAAGCAAAAAGCAAAATTTTCTTTTCGTCAAGTCCGACCAGAGCCGAAAGGTTTCACTGCACCCGATAACCGAACAACTGTTACTCCAAACAATAACCGAGCACAAGGCGCTTTAATGATGAGGGAGTAAGATAGGAATTTTCCTAACACAAATTTTGATATGTCAGTCGTGACATCACTATCAATTCGTGCGTGACTCGCTCATCGCGTCAAGGGTCGCCGGATGACTCGCATATTTAAAAGGGCTCGCGTAGTATTCATAATAAATGGATTTTTTTTTCTTTCCCATGAGTGAGAATTTATAATTAGGTAATTAGTAGCCCGCATCAGGCTTACTCACACTTAAATCCCAGAGGCATTTACCTCAGCATTAAACACCAAAAATTCACACACTCAATAATAAATATTTCACCAAGCAGATTCTTATAAGTTAGCACAAAGAATCGTTTTCAATCGAATCATTATAATATTCATAATAATAACAATAATCACAACATATCAATAATAATATTTACCAGAAAATATACTCGCTTAAAACTAGAATCATCTGGCTGCCGCATTCACGAAAGTGTGTTCCCGACTGAAGTGCCACGATCAATGTCGAAACCGAAAGATACACGATAATCGCTACTAGAATAGCCCAACGCAAAATTTAAAACGCAGTCAAAATTATCCATACTCTACCTCAACGCGAAATTGACAGCAAATTGAATTCACTAAAAATCTCAAACAAAATAACCTCTAATCTGACATTTAATCAATAATACGCGACAGAATTCTCTCAATATTCCAAAACCCAAAAACTATCAAATGTCAAATTCAAAACTAACGAAATAAACCAAAACATCGAATTTACAACATTCTAATCAATACACGAAACTTCAAATAATTGTGACTGCGCGGAATCCCTGGGGTCACAAAATCTTACGACGCGCAAGATGTGAATAACGGCGCCAGGCATGCCGAAGCATGCCGAATTTATAGGCGCGCCGCAAGGTGATGTTGTGCTCGCTATGCTCAGCCCCGAGATCCCCTCGGCACGGGAGAGGGCGGTATTCCCAGGCGCAGTCAAAACTCGAAACCGAAACTCGACGATAGAAACTAGCGGTCACGAACAGCGAGGACGGGTTAATCTCAAAAACCGAACCCCACACTATTGTCACGATGCCGAAACGCGAATTCAATATTATTTACCCGACGTCAGAACGAAACGAAACCGAATTTTTCCGACCAAAAATTTTGGTTTGCCCCGTAGGGGCCGGGAGCCACTCGGACAAAATTCAATACAAAAAATCGCGCCACACCTCCACAGCGGGTGTCCATAGCCATCATCGTAATTAAAATATCGGTACCAAAAAAAAATTATTAATTCCGCGGTTACACAAAGTGCCGGTAGCCAAAATTTCCAACTTATCCGCGATCGACGCTAGAGCTTCGACTACGCAGGCCAGCGCCGCTTGATCCTAACACTCCCGAACGCGTGCACGGCTGTTTCCGCGGAACGAAATACGCCACGAGGCCGGGACTTGCACCACGAGTTCCAACTAAACGCTTCGGGTTTAGAATTTACACATTGACTGTTAGCGATGATAACCACTTTTCACTTATCGTTTGAATAAATTCCAAGGTAATACGTATCGTATTTTAATAAACGCGTGAAAGATTGCATGATTAAGGGTGCTCTCCTTGAATATTTTCAAGCACGATAGCCGTGAAGTAGTGTGTTTTGAATTTTAGGTTAAACCCTTCGAAATCTCGCCGAAGAAGGTATCCGTGGGACGAGTTATTTAAGCTTTACAACATTTTAATTGTCTCCTTGATCCCTGTCAAGGATGATAGCCGTAAAGGTTTGTCTTTAAAATCAATTAAACCCTTTGAATAAGATTCAAAGGCGATATCCAGTTCAATAATGATTTAAACATTAAGAAAAGTTTAGTGTCTCCTTGACCAATGTCAAGGACGATAGCTTCAACAAGGTTTTCTTTAAAGTTAATTAAACCCTTTGAATAAGTTTCAAAGGCGATATCTAGTTTAATAATGAATTAAATATTAAGAAAAGTTTAGTGTCTCCTTGACCAATGTCAAGGACGATAGCCACAAATGTTTCCTTTAAAGTTAATTAAACCCTTTGAATAAGTTTCAAAGGCGATATCCATTTTAAGAACTATTTAAGTATTACGAAATTTTCACTTTCCTTGGAACTTTTTCAACCCGGGCGACGCGGAACAAAGAAATTATTATTTTGATTTTACCGCGTGGTGCTAGCCTACCGCGCACGAAATTGGTTGCTGAAACGCGTTAGCCGAACAAGGGACGAAACCCGCACTACGTCCAAAATTACATTTTAGCCTCGATGCTTCCAAGATAACGAGACCCGACATTTTAATTTTAAACGAAACGACCGGAACCGAGAGATTTTAAAGTAAAAAAAAAACGAAACGAAAGCACGAGTGATTCGCGGCACTTTACCCAGGAACGCAAGCGAGGAATTTACGAACGAATCCCGGAAGACGATAGCAAAACGACAATAGGTAAAACAACGAGAGATCGATTTGCCTTCCGGAACCCGTGTTACCTTGTCACCAATCGAGGCCCACCTTCCAAAACCCAGGTTCTCCTGCCGCTGCCGCTGCCAAAACAAGAATGGCCCGAGGCTCGTCGCCGCCTTGCCAGAACGCGGTCCTCGCCGTCCTCCGGCGTAAGAGACGGAGCGCGCTGATTAGCTCCCGCGGCTTTCCCCGCGGCGTCTCTTCCCCTTTTCCATCGATTCCCCTCACGCCTTCTTGAACCTTCTAGAGACTTCCAGAAGCGGTAAGCGGTAAACATCCATTGTCTCGATACCTCTATCAAAACAACAGATGCCTTTGTTTATCCCGTAACCATCATAACAAAGCGACAAGAACCTTTCTAATCGGGCTCTATGTTCAAATATTAACGAGAATTTCAAAACAATAACTATATAATACTATCCGCTGCAAAATATAATCTATTTACGAAATTACCATAATATCGAGAACCTTCTAACGAAATTAATATTCTAAAATGATGTGATAAATGCCCAAGTATGCGTTCTACTTTTTATAATTGCTCAAACCCGCTACTATGCGATATCCATAAATATTAAACAATGCAAAAGAAAAGAATTTAAACGATAAAATTTTCTTTTCAGTTTCAGATGAAAACCAAGACGAACTTATACGATGCATGATGTAATCTCCCCCCCATTTTCCTAAACTTTTTGTTAAATAATTACTGGCCACATCCTTTAGGCCATGACCGGCTAACTATGCACTTGCTTAAACTAAAAACTATCTAATCAACTAACCTCACCAGCTACGCAGTATCTTCTTTCAATACATTGGCGCCTGTGCTAGTTTACTGATGCCATACTAACTAAACTTACTCGCTAGCTATGCAGTATCTTCTTTCAATACATTGGTGCCTGTGCTAGTTTACTAATAGCTTACTAACTAAACTCAATCACTAGCTACGCAGTATCTTCTTTCAATACATTGGCGCCTATGCTAGTTTACTAATAGCTTACTAACTAAACTTAATCACTAGCTACGCAATATCTTCTTTCAATACATTGCCGCCTATACTAGTTTACTAATAGCTGCGCAGTATCTTCTTTCAATACCTTGGCGCCTATGCTATCTAACGCAATGCAAGGTGATTCCAAAAATTAGCGCCACCACAGCAGTCCCCCCTATAAAAATCACCATTGCCCCGGATTGAGCCTCCCGGCAAGAGAAAGTCTGTAATTATTTGAAGCGGTATTTTATTCCCGGGAGCCAAAACTACTTTCAAAAACTAGCGCAACGATCGGCTGTCCCCCCTATCATGGTGTAGTATCAGCTCCACGGTTTGGAGCCACATCCTCGAAATTAGCACCATCACGGCAGTCCCCCCATTTACCCAACGGATATGACCCCCGCGACGTTACAGCATCTCGTTGGCTGAAGCCATAGCACCGTCTCGCTGATTGACGAAAATCTTGCCATGTACCAACAGCAATTGCCCTGTGGTCGGTGCGACGCACAGTCGCTCCTTCAAGTGAAAGGTTCCTGATAGGGATCCATACTTGGAAGGGTGACTATGAAAAATAAAAAAACTAGCGTTGCGCCCGCTACGGCAAAGATAGCAGGCCGATTGCTGAGTGGGAGACACGGCTGCTTTACCATCAGAGGGTATACTCTGATGATAAAGTAGTTCGTCTACTGTATCTGTCTGGGTTTTCCGTAGTTTTCCCAGACCCCGTGCAAATGCGATACAGAGGGGTCAAGTCTCTCTACGGTGCGCAGTAATGGGGGGACTGGCTCTGGGTGGGTGATCCTTTTTTGTATAAAAAAAAAGTATTGTCTTGTAATGTCTTTGAAAGTCTGTCCGACCAATCCACCCGAGAGCCGACCCGCGAATAGGCTAAAAAAATGTAATTAAAGCGGGGGATAATTCCTTTCCTTTATCCTTTTATCCTTTTTTATCTTGCCATGTCCGCTATGAATTTTTGGACGTGCTGTACCATCTTTTGGCGGCGCCTGTGAGCAATTCTGGCAACACACATAGCATTTCCTCGTCCGAAAGATTCGGCGATACTCGACATTCCTCCAATCTTGTCAGGAATGCCTCTATCCGACTGTCTTTGGACCTGGAGAACGACATTCTCCATTGTCGGACTATTTTCCCGACATCTCTTGGGCCTTGTTCCGACCTTGCCGACGTGAATCGACTTACAGACGGCTAACCCGTTGGGACGTCACCCCTCCCCCCAGAGTCATCCAATTCTCTGTGAAGGGCATGATTCGGAATTACTTCCGGTTCACGATTTTGTTGGTTCGGTTGTCTTTGATTTTCTATCTCATTCGGTCATCGGTTTATTTTATTGGTTAATTCATTAACTTCCTGACATTGCCGTTCCTCTTTCGCCTTCATTGTTTCAAAGTAGGCTGCTAATGTTCGGGATACCATAGTTCCTGTACCATCCGGTAACACATACGGAATTAAGTCCGTCGGAGACAATCTCTCAATGGACGATATTCTAACATTTGGCGTTGACCCAGTTACCACGGTTCTGGGTACGCCATATCCGCAAAAGCCAGGAACTCTTTGTGTTGCCGATGATATAGTCGGCTGGGATGAAGTCACTGTTGTAACGGTAGTGACTGTCGTAATTACCGGTATTTGGTTACTTAGACATCCGGATACATACTCTCTTTCTTCCAAACCGGATCTTTCTTCATATTGATGAGAAACCCCTTCTTCGAACATTTCGTCCTCTTGACCGGAGTTTTCTCTTTCCAAAATCCTGATTGTTTTCTCCAGGAATACTGTCCGTTTTTCATTCCTGGTTTGATAGAGCTGTTGCTCTTCTCCATGAAAACCCGACAAGAAATCATTTGCCGAATAATTTCCTACCAATCGTTGATATAATCGGTCGATTAAGGGGATATATACACCTAGGAGCAGGAAAAAAAGGACATTTTTATGAATTTTTTTCAGGAAAACTATTTACAATTTCGGATCGGGAGTTTTTCCATCTGAAAATATACACATTCAAGAGTATATTCATATTTTTTTTATTAAAAAATGTCCATAATTAATCTAATACAAGTAGTATCTTGTCACCGCCGTCAAAAAAACCGATAGGCCGTACCCACTGCCGCATCTCGAAAAATCATCTGAAACAAAAAAACCAAAAAGATTCTTAATCTATATACTATAATATACTGTATGTCATAGCCGATTTTGAAAATATGGATTTTTGACAAAACGGCGGACGTCTGAAAATAGACCTACGATTTTCGACTAAAAATTAGTTTTTATTTTGCCTATAAAAAAAAATAAGCAACCAAAAAAAAAAACCCTATGACATACAGGAGATAATTATATATAGAATAAGCACAAAAAATTCATTGCGATCGGTCTACTAGTTTTCGAGATATTTTGGGTACCGATGTCAGAAACTTGGTTTCGAGAAAAACGCGTTTTAAAATTTGGTAATGAATATATCATGAAATTTGCCAACTTACATGGAGTCGTCGATGCCAGCCCCATAAAATATGTCCTCCACACCCGAAGGAATATTCATGGCATCTAAATTTTGTTGCCGACGTCGAATTCTTCCTTCTTTGCTCTATTCTTGAGCTTGCTGCTCCGCTCTGGCTATACGTTCCTCGTCCTCTTGTGCAGCACACAAATGTGCGCCCGATCCGAGCCGTATTCCAAGTACGCTCATTACTTCTAATAATGATGTGACACCATTATTAAACGTGCAAGTTGCAAGTAAAGCAGCAATGTCTACAATTTTTGCCCCGGTGTTCATATTTTTTGGTGCTATCTTCCAAATTAATTGGTTGCAACTCTCATTGCTGTTCTGCGTATAGCCGCCAACACAGCGTTCCAATAATTTGTCATTGCTGAGATCTTCGTAGATCGGTTTGATGGCATCGAATACCATTTTTGGCAACGCTACATAATCGTGACGAAAATTGTTCAATGTTCCTTGAGCATTCGCTTGTTGCCATTTGCACCACGATTCGGTACCTTTGGGACACAAATGATGCTGAGGAGTACTGTCTGTTGAGCCGTAATGATAAAATGTTGCCCATATCGCATTTTTCATTTTATCCTTCGAGTCACTGTTCCTTCGTATCGCTAAGCCATAGTAAACACTTAGTTTGTCTACGAACTTTGCCGTTAATTTGTTTCTACCGCCGATGCCAGGATTTTTTTTCTTGCATTCACGAAGACGGGTTCCCATTCGTTTTTGAACGTGACCCACGCATTCTTTTTTAATTATTTCAATCTGATCACCATACGGTTTCGAATTAACTAATCCCGTGTACGTCTTAGAGTCGCCATCCCCGATGTAATTGGTATACATAACTCCATGTTTTTCGACAGATCTTGAAAATATTTCCTTCATAGCATCTACTTCCATTTTGCCTGCCGATCCTTCGTGATTCGCCTGGCACTTTTTTTCGTGCTTAGATTTCCAGTCTTTATATTGATCGGTTTCGACGTGTTTATTCCAAAACTTACATTCAGCACAATAAGCGGATTTTACATTAAAATCAACAACTTTTCCTGTAAAGTGGCCGATTACAACCGTAACTCCATATAATGAGGTAAAACCACGTTTCCGCCATGTACCATCTCCTGAAACGGTCAGTTTTGTATTATCACTCTCCGAATGGTTTTTTGTTATTTCCCGTTGTTCTTCTTGTACAGCTTGTCGTAAAACCAGTTTAACAATACTTGAAGCAGCAGAATGAATATTGTCAACTATGATATCGTAAGTCGATTGTTGAACTGGAGGCGGTAAATCCATGAGGCCACAAAATTCCACAGCTCCACGCATACCAATTCCTAATAAACGCATAACGAAATAGAATCGTGAATTTATTTCGTAAGCTGTTTTGATGTACGGGCACGAAGGAATGAAAGTCGGGTTGCATGACGAACACGTGACTACAATTTTAAAACCAAGCCCACGAACGCTTTCTGTTGTGAATCGAACATCACTATTACATTTTTTGCATTTTAGACATTCTGATAATGCAGAAAACACTGTAACAAAATTTAAAATTCGATACCCGATCGTCGGATCTTCTGGTGCGGATACCTCACGATCAGTCTTCAATTTTTTGGCACTTGCACTAATACTCTCGTCGGTAATGCGTACTTGTTCGGCGCTATAGCGATTTTTTGGCGGTAATTTCCTTTTTTTTCGATCTTTACGAAAAGATCCGGATCGATGAGCTTCTCGAGAACCTTTATGTTCATCCATTTCTTCACAATATTCACAAATGAAAACTTCTTCTAAAGCACAGTTGCGTGAACGGCAAGCGACTGACGAAACGCGTCCTGTTTCTGGCAAATAATAACTATCGCGTGGAATTTCCGTTATATCTGGACTCGTGCATTCCCGAAAACACAAGAACATCGTCAAACTTGTCTAGACATGCCCACTTGGAAGAGTCTCCCTTGCCGTTACCTGCCTCTCGGCGTAGCCGAAAAACAGACGGTACGACACGCTCGAGCGTGACTCACTCCTCGAGCTGTAACTTCGTTATTTATCGAGATATTGACTTGCAACTTTCACAACTTATTTTTGAGACCTTTAGCTTCAAGAAAATGGAAAAAAATCGATTTTTTCGACCATGCTAGGTGTATATATCCCCTTAATAGTGTTTTTCATCCTTCCGATTTCAAGTCGAGCTCTTGAAGCACTCCGTACAGCTCATTTTCCTCCAGCTGGAATAGCCACTTCTCGATGTCTAGGATCTGCAGATATTCTTCTATATCTAAACACGTTTGGTTACACGTTGCCATCTTCCGGGTGAATTTCTTACCGAATTTTTCGATTTGTAACCTCGCCCTGAAAAAGACGAGGCAGATTTGTTTCAAATTTACCGTGAATATAAAAAAAGGGGGGGGCGGATTCTAATCTCGCGACGGCGGAACTTATTGGGAAAGGACCGGGAAAATCGGGAATTACACTCGCGGAGGGTCTGCGGAGCACTTATGGAAAAGAGCCTACTTACAGGCGAAGGTCCGACACGTGGAACCTAGTTGTGGGTCGTCCTCGGAGACGAGACTGGAGGCGTCCTTCTCGGCTGGCAGTGGCGTCGGTCTGGCTCGTGGCTGGTCCTTTTCCTGGGGTGAGAACCTTTTTGCGATATACCTACGGACACGCACCTTCGCGATAAAAAACTCTAATCTACGCAGATTTGCGGGTCACGAAAACGAAGATAGACGGGGCACCGATACTACTCTTTACAGAGACTGCTCGAGACTGACTGACTACTGTCCTTCTCTTGAGATAGAGATAGGTCGGCGGCGGTGGCCGAGGCCCGTTCCTCGGGAACTCTCGAGGCGCACTGCGGCACCACCAGTGGGGGAGACCGAGTGGAGGCGCGCTCCGGTAAAAACCCGTTCCTCCTTCAGGAGGAGCGGACTTCATGGCGGAGTTACGCCCGGCCTCAAGAGATGGCGCGGAGTTCGGTCAGCGTGCCGATCTGTGACGGGTTTTGTCACAGATTATACACCCGAAACTAAACAATTTGAAACGGTACCGAAATTATTCGGACTGCGTTTACCAAATTATTATAGCAAAGAAAAGAAAAGAAAATAATTTTTATAAATTAAGGATGGCTGCTAAAAAAAATATCGGAAATTTTCTTATTTTCTCTACTTTTTCTTGATTTTTCTGAAATATTCGGATTATTATCCTTGTTCTGGTGTATCACTAAGCTGATAATTTTATTATTAGAAATTTTCGAATTACCGACAAATTAAACTTGTCGGTTCGCAGGGTATTTTTGTAAACTGATGTTTACTCGTGTTGTCTACCGGTTCCTTTACCGGTTGGACCTAACAACACTTTTCTGGGGTATTTTGTAAACTGATGTTTACCTGTATTGACTACCGGTTCCCCTACCGGTTTGACCTGACAATACTTATGCTGCTCAATTACACAAAAAAACTCTATCAACTCTAACAGCGTCGGTATACTTCTTGAGCTGGTTGCATTAAACCAGCCCGACTCAATTGACCGAAATAATCCAGAACGAGATACTAATAAAAATTATATGAAAAGAAAAGCAAGAGAAACAAAAAAAAAAAGTTCGATATTTATTTAAAAAAAACTAAAAAGAAACAAATTTTTAATTATAATTTCGCATCATTATTTTCTTTTCTATACTTATTATTAACATAATATAATAATAGTAAAAAAAAATCTTAATTTTAATTTTCCTAATCGGAATGATCGGGTTTAATTATTTCCTGATTATTTTATAATTCCGATTCTAGGAATTGACGCATGATTATATTACGTAATACTTATGGTAATATTCTTATATTGTAAGAAAAAAAAGAAAGGAAGAGAAAAAAAAAAGATTCGTTTCCGAGAAAAACCGCGCGCAAGCATCTAGAATATTTCGAAGCGTCTAGAACCTTCCATGAGCGGAGTCTGCCCGGGACCCATAGCGCTAGGTAGGAGAGGGGGAACTGCCAACGCGCCACCTTCTCTCGCGCCACCGATACACTTCGTCGTCTCCCGCTCGACGGTGCGCATCGGCGTCTGCCGCACTCGAGTCGAGAAAGCTTTGTACTTTTTATACAGTTAATATATATATATTTGTTTTCATATTAACAGTCGCCTACTTTTCTGCCCGCATACCTCAACGAATTCCTGACAGTTTTCAGAAGTGGGATACGGAAAGCGGGATTCGAAAAGCGCGATACGAAAGGGCGTGAAACAAAGAGACTGCGACGAGTCGGGAAAAGGACAACGGAAAACCGAGAATTCGGCACGCGTGATCGGTTCGTGTGTGTCGTACGTGAAATTCCATTTTTCGGCTGTGTGTCCGAAAGGTTTTGTGTTCTTTCGAGAAGTTCTGTGTGAGCTAGACAGGAAGCCGTGGAAAATCCAGAATAGAAAAGTGTGTCTTTTGTCTGATTTTCTTGGTGCGCGTATCACAAGATGGCGTCGGCTCTCAACGGCAATCATTTCCTGGTGGCGCAGTTAAAAGCAGCGTTGACCGAGTTGAATTTACTGACTGCAGGATTAAAGAGCGAATTGATGACTCGCTTAGAAGAAGCCGATCCAGGAATATGGATAAAGCTTGGTGAAGGGCATAATAGAGCACCAGAAGACGTTCGGAATAGAGGTGACGAGACCGCAGCGACATCTGCAGAAAAAGAACTAGAATTAGTTCGTCGCGAGAAGGAACTGTTACGAAGAGAACGAGAGCTTCTGGAAAAGGAAACAGAACTTTCTAGAACTCAACGATCGTCGAGTAATGCGTCTTCAATCGAATCGACGTTGTCGACGAATGTGCTTCGTTCGATAAAGGATCTATTAAGTGAATTCGATGGTAGTGACAATACCTTTTGGACATGGAAGCAGCAGCTTGAATTTTTGATAAACGCTTATCAGTTGGACGATAATTCTGTTCGAATTTTGATTAGTTCACGTTTGAAAGGACGCGCCTTGAACTGGTTCCATTCTAAGGCAGAACATTGAATTTACGTGTCGCCGATTTGATAAAAGAAATGCGACAAATGTTCGATCATCGTCCAGGAAAATTGGCATTGCGGAGAGAATTCGAATCGCGAGTGTGGTGTACAGATGAAGCGTTCTGTGATTATTTTCACGACAAAATCATTCTAGCCAATCGAGTACCAATTGTGAGCGAAGAAATAATTGATTACGTCATAGAGGGGATCACGGATGCACGACTACAGGATCAAGCTCGTTTAATGAATTTTCAATCGACCGAAGAACTCGTGAATGCATTTGGGAAAATTACACTTGAATCGAAAAAGTTTACGGATTCAAAAAAACCGAAAATTTTCCAGAAAAGTAATAAAGAGGTGACAACATTTCCAAAAAAGAGTGTAAAATGTTACCAGTGCCGCGAAACAGGACACATCGCATCACAATGTACTAAAGCATCAAAAACTAATGTGACGTGCTATCGGTGCAACAAACAAGGACATTGGGCAAGTGAATGTCCGTTACGAGGATCATCGGAACAGCGAAGGAAAGGTTCCAGTGTATCGCAGAATTCAACCAACGTCATACAATCGTCAACAGATGCTGAATCGAGCATAGGAAATAAAGGCTCATCTTTGAATGCTGTACAACAGCTGATGCCGGACGAATGTCGAAGATCAGAAGTTGAGAAGACGACGGCTCTGAAACCTCCCTACATGGTTCCTGTGTCCTTCAAAGTTCCGGATGGATGCGGTAATTTTTGTAAATTCGAGGTAAATACGATGATAGACTCTGGTTCGCCGATAAGTCTAATTAAAGAAAATTTTCTGCCGCCGAATTCGTACGTACCGTCAACGGAAAGTGACGAACGTTTTTCGGGTATAAATAATTCGCGTTTGAAAATCTTGGGTATATTTCAACATAACCTCACAATCCAAGGAATTTCTATTGATTTAAAATTTTATGTCGTTCCGGAAAATACCATGGCATACGTCGCGTTACTCGGAAGAGATTTTACCACACTTCCATTTTTAAATATTTCGCTTGGTGAAACATATGAAATATCGAAAACTATCGATCAGTTATTGCATATCGATTATTACGACGAGACACCAACTGAATGTAACAAGTTACAGATTAATTCCGAAATTGACAGGAATGTCGCGGGGAAAATTCGTGATGCGTTTAAGGTAAAGTATTCGAAAAATTTAGAGTTAGACAAAATCGAACCGGACTTTGATATGATGATCGCTCTGAAACATAACCAACCAATTAGTTATCGACCGCGTAGACTTTCTTTTGCAGACACTGAAACTCTAAGGCAAATGTTAGACGATCAATTAGAAAGAGGCATTATTAGGGAAAGTACGTCACCCTATGCCAGTCCTATTGTTCTTGTCAAAAAGAAAACGGGTGAAGCTCGACTTTGCATTGACTTCAGAGATCTGAATAAAATTACGATCGGTGATAATTTCCCGTGTCAATTAATTGATGATAATATCGATTCTCTAAAGGATAAAAAATATTTCTCTACCTTAGATTTACGCGATGGTTATTATCATGTTAAGATGAGCGATGCATCAATCCCATTGACCTCTTTTGTCACTCCTCTTGGACAATATGAGTATTTGCGAATGCCTTTTGGCTTAAAAAATGCTCCGTGCGTTTTTCAGCGATACGTAATTACTATCTTTTCATCGTTATTGCGACAAAAGAAAATATTATTGTACCTAGATGATATTTTTATCGCGACTGAAACACTCGATGAGCACTTAGCAATATTGTCGGAAGTTTTTGAAATCGTTGGAAAGCATCATCTCCAATTTCGATTAGATAAGTGTAATTTTGCTAAAACCGAAATTAATTATCTTGGCTACCAAGTTAGTCAGAACGGTATAAGACCAAGTGACGATAACATAAGAGCTGTATTAGATTATCCCGTTCCGCGAAACGTTCATGAAGTCCATAGATTTGTTGGTCTTGCGAGTTATTTTCGCCGGTTTATCTACGAATTCGCGACCATTGCAAAACCTTTGTATGATTTGATCAAAAAAGATGCTCAATTTAAGTTTGGCGATGTCGAAAACGAAGCGTTCGAAACATTAAAAAATCTACTGTCATGCGAGCCTGTTTTAGCTATTTATTCCCCGTTTAGTGAGACTGAGCTTCATTGCGATGCAAGTGCGAATGGTTTCGGGGCAGTGTTGTTGCAAAAGCAAGGAGATAGTACTCTACGTCCTGTATCCTTCTTTAGCCAGCGAACAACACCAGCTGAGTCGAGATACCATAGCTTTGAGCTTGAGTGCCTTGCGGTTGTTTATGCATTGAAACGTTATCATGTCTATTTATCGGGACTGAAGTTCAAAGTTATGACAGATTGCGGCAGTTTTCGACTTACGCTAGACAAGAAGAACGTGAATCCAAGAATTTCACGGTGGGCTCTATTCCTACAGGAATATGATTTCGAAATATTCCATAGACCCGGTAAACGAATGGCACACGCTGATGCTTTGAGTAGGTGTCACAATATTTTAATTCTAGAGAGCAACACTTTTGATCAGACTCTTTCGATTTGTCAGGACCGAGATGAGCAAATTCGGCAGATACGTGACGGTTTAGAAAAATCCGAAATGAAGTTTTATGAATTGCGTGACGGTCTTGTCTATCGAAAGTCGAAAAATAATAAATTACTATTTTATGTACCTGAATCCATGGAAAAAAATGTAATTCGAACGGGTCACGATGATTTTGGACATGTTGGATTAGAAAAAGTTTTTTGTTATATTGAGAAAGTATATTGGTTTCCAAAAATGAGGCAAAAAATAAAAAATTATATCTCAAATTGCCTTAGATGTATAGAATTTTCTCCACCAAGTGGTAAAAATGAAGGTTATTTGCATAACATTCCAAAAGCAGATGTTCCGTTCGACACAGTACATATCGACCATTGCGGCCCATTCGAAAAGACAGGTAAAGGTTTTAAACATTTATTTATTATTGTAGACGCATTTACTAAGTACATTCGAATTTACCCATGTAAATCAACTGATGCGAAAGAAGTTGTCAAGCATTTAAAAGATTATTTTTCCTCTTACGGAAGGCCAAAACGTATTATTTCCGACAAAGGCCCTGCCTTTAACTCTGCAACGTTTAGTGAATTTGTAAAATCGGAATTGATTGATCATAGTTTTACCGCCGTTGGAACACCGCGAGCAAATGGGCAAGTGAAACGTTTTATTCGTGTTATTACTCCAATGCTTGCTAAATTAAGTGACAGCTTAGATAAATGGGATCGAAAAATAGAAGAGGCGGAATTTTCTTTAAATAATACTATTTGTAAATCCACTGGCGAAACTCCTTCTCGTTTGTTATTTGGTGTAAATCAAAAAGGTCAAATTAACGATTCTTTGCGACTTGTACTTGAATCAAATGATGTCGAAGAAAGAGACTTAGATAAGATTCGGAAAAGTGCTTAAGTTGCGATTAGGAAAGTCAGCAATTAAAAAAAAAGTATTACGATCAAAAGCATAAAAAAGCAAAAATTTATAATGTTGGTGACTATGTCATGATCCGCAATGTGGATACTTCTGCCGGAGTAAATAAGAAACTAATTCCAAAATTTAAAGGGCCATATATTGTAAAAGCCACTTTAGACCGCGATCGATATGTTGTAACCGATATTGAAGGGTTTCAAATCACTCAGAAACCATACACTGGTACACTGTCACCCGATCATATGCGACCCTACATTGATGAAAGATAATCATAAAAATCGATTCATTTATAGATTTGTATTCTTATTTTATAAAATCTTATTGTACCGCGTTTTAATTTGTAAGTTTGACCGGGACGGATCAAACGTCAGGATAGCCGATCTGTCAGAAAAAAATGAGAGGAAGAGAAAAAAAAAAGATTCGTTTCCGAGAAAAACCGCGCGCAAGCATCTAGAATATTTCGAAGCGTCTAGAACCTTCCATGAGCGGGGTCTGCCCGGGACCCATAGCGCTAGGTAGGAGAAGGGGAACTGCCAACGCGCTACCTTCTCTCGCGCCAGCGATACACTTCGTCGTCTCCCGCTCGACGGTGCGCATCGGCGTCTGCCGTACTCGAGTCGAGAAAGCTTTGTACTTTTTATACAGTTAATATATATATTTGTTTTCATATTAACAGTCGCCTACTTTTCTGCCCGCATACCTCAACGAATTCCTGACAATATCTCTATATATGGGATACCTAATTATAATATTATTCACGCGTATACTATTATTTTCCAGAATTCGCCAAATCTCAAGTTTATCCGGTATTAATTCCGAAATAATATGAAATTGTTAATTTTTAATTTCAGAATTAAAAAAAAGGACTATTTGATATTTTATTATTTGGCGAATTGTCCTAACTCGAAAGCTGTTCAAGTGCCGCGAACGTAAACAACATTCGCTTCTACGCACGCTTTCTATGATATTTAGAATACTTAATGTTTATCGCTATTCGAGTTTTTATATTTTCATCGAATATCGGAATTTTTAAATTACTAATTTTTAATTTCTAATTAATTAATCACTTTTATTGTTAATTAATTTCCAATTTTCATTTTTTTTTCGATATTTCGAAACGAATTTCGAACATTCCGATATTCGTTGTCGGGTATTGAAATTTCTAATATTATATTTATATTTAATATTCGGAGAGTTGAGTGAACTCGTCGCAGATTGTTTACTGCTAAACATAAACAACTTATATTCCTGAATTTTCACTTTTCGGCAATTTTATTTCCGATACTCCGACTTTTTACCTTTTATTCGAAATTGTGAATTTTTCGTATTCCGGGCTTCAGTTTTACCCGACAATCGTAGTAACTTCCATAAAAAATTAATTTGATTATTAACTTTTCTACCGGATTTTATTTTAATCTAATAAACACTTTGTTTACGTTTATCGGAGTTCATCAAACTTTGCCAACGTAAGCAATATCAATATTATTTACTTTGCCAATTAATTATTTTCGTCTTGATCCGTTAAGGGTAATTTTTAATTCCGGTGCCTTAAAACTTTTCGTAGTCTTTTATTTTTATAGACCTACGAAAAATTTCAATTTTTATATGGGCGCCATATAACGAATTTTATGCGATCCGGGATTTGACCGGTATTCAACCACCGGACGGTTGAACTTGTTCCAACCGTCGGTTGACGGAAACCCACGGTGCACAAAACCGTCCACCGGTTAAATCGCTGTCGGAGCGAATGGGGCGGGTCGTTATAAGAAAGGTAGCCGGAATGGTAACGAATAACAAACAAAAAATAACAGGTTTATTCACGCCAATAAAAATACAAAATTCTCTGCCGGACTTTTGCCGGTACAAACTTAATATCGTGGCTTCAGCGAGTGAGAGGGAAAGAGAGAAGACAATGGGACACTTGCCCAAATTACGGCCGAGCCGGTACTTACACTTTTCCGGATCTATGCCGGTCCTCCTCAGAGTCGCTTCCGGAATGTCTGCCCAATTTCTGGATACCAAAATACCGGACACAAAAATCCTCAATGGATCGTGCGATTACTCGACAAAATAAAACTTTTTGTATTAAAAAAGTCGCACGCGCGCTACAAAATCATAAAATTTTGGTGATCGATGCAAACGTACATCGATCAAAGACCAAGAGAATCTGATCTAGTATTAGCACCCGTACTTTGCGACCCTTCGCGCCCGTTCAATACGCCCACGAACGCGATATCTCTCTCTTTCTCTCTGTCTCTCCTGAAATAAACATTCAACATTTAAACATTTAAATTCGCCGTAACAAGAGTGTCCGGCACCCGGTGCTCTTGTTACAACTGATTCACAAACTATAAATGTTAAATAATAGGTATAATAAATAAATTAATAAAAAATTTATTTAAATTATAATTATTAAATTAATTATATTAATTAACTACTATATATAAGTACTATAACAATTATTTCTAAAATTAATAAATTTAATTATAAATTATAATTATTAATATAAAAAAAATATAAATTAATAATATTAATATTAATGATAATATAAAATTTAAATATATAATAAACTTTATAGTTTAAAAAAGACCAATAATTTTGTGAATTATAAATTAATATTTTATAAAGTTATCAAAAAAATAATATATATTATATAATTAATCTCCAAAATTAAATTATTTTTTGATATTTATTTATTATTATTTTTCTATTTTTATTTTTAATTTTTGATATATTAAATTATAAATTTTATAACCCTTTAATTTTAGGATTAATTTTATTTATAATTATTGTATTAATATTATTATATATAAATTTAATTTTAAATACAAGATTTTTTCAATAATTATATTTTTAATTATAATTGGTGGATTAATAATTTTATTTTTATATTTTACAAGAATTTCATATCATAAAAATTATTTAATAATTAATATAAAAAAAATTTGTATAAAATTTAAATTTCCTTTACTAGTATTATAATGAAAAATAATTTATTTAAAATTATAATTAATTCTTTAATTAAATTACCTACACCTATTAATATTTCAATTTGATGAAATTTTGGATCATTATTAGGTTTATGTATAATTATTCAAATTTTATCAGGAATGTTTTTAGCATTTCATTATTGTGCAAATATTTGTATTTATATTTGTATTTATATTTATATTGATTAACGGGCGGAATCGCCCTTTTACTTAATTTTTGCTATATGTTGATTATTCGCAAATATTTATATTTAATTTAATAGAATTATTCATATTATAAATGATATTACTACATTACTTTTATTGTAACCAATTCTGTATACAATGTGTCTTACCAACGATACACCTACATGGTTTCCGCCGCAGCGAATTTCCCGACGGTGTATCGCTGTAGTTTAGGCCAAACTGCCTCATTCACATACTATGTCTATTCTGGACCTATTCTGGACTTCCGGTTCGCACTCTCTCTCTCTCTCTCTCTCTCTCTCTCTCTCTCTCTCTCAATCTCTTTTCTCATCTTTTCGATCGATTTCATCCATTCATAGCATTTTCCCTGTTCACTCTTTATCTCTGCCTCACTCACTCCTTTTCTATTACTCGCCCTGCAATCATTTACAATGTGATCTAAATCTTCTCTACCACTCTTACACAACCGACATAATTTTTCTTCATCTTTCATCCAATATCTATTCCCTAATTCTTCATTTCCGCATCTCCATCGTGCTATTGTACTTAGTTTCCCTCCCTCGTTTCTTTTGCAATCTCTTATGTACTTCGGCCACCCAATCCCTACTACCCTTTCATAATTTCCACAAGATCTTGAATTATTTAGCCTACAATATCTTTCTTGTCCATCTACCTCTCTATCCCTCTCTCTCACATACTTCCATTTATTCTCATTTAGCACCTTTAGAGCTTCTTCACTCATTCCACATCTCCGTAAATAATACATTCTCTCTTTGCTCTCACTCGACCATTCTCCCACCCATTCTACTTTCTCATACTTTCTTTTTTCACTCATACATACTTTTCCTATCTCACTGTACTGTCCCTCTTCTAACCTCTCTTCAAACATACCCGCTCTTACCCCTGTTTCAATCTTCATTTTATCTCGTTTCAACTCTTCTCTTACCAAATACCCCGGAGTATACCTATCTAAACCTAAAATCCATCTTAGATATTTTTCCTGTAAACCTTCTACCTCTTTCCATTCCCTAAAACCCCAAATCTCCACTCCATACAATAAAATCCCCTTCACAATGCTATCAAACAATTTTAACCTCCATTTAATATCCCCACTAAATTTTCGTTGCCCGTAACTCCATAACCAACCCATGGCTACTCTCGCTCTTCTTACTCTCTCTTTCACATGTTTTGAGTTACCCCCTCCCTTTTCTAACACATATCCTAGATACTTATATTCTATCACTTCTTCTACCCTTTCTTTCCCCCACCACCAGAACCTTTCTCTCCTTCTACTCCTTCCCTTTTCAAATACCATAATCTTAGATTTTTCTACGCTCAGTACTAAGTTCTTCCCCTCCAAGTATTTTCTCAAACCTCTCAGCATCTCCAACATCCCTTCTTCTTTCTCTGCTAACACTACGATATCGTCAGCATATTCCAAAGACCATATCTTTTCTTTACCTATTCTAACCCCTCCCCAACTGCTTTTTCTCAACTCATCCTCCAAATCCGCGATGTATATGTTGAATAGTGTCGGGCTAAGTGGACAGCCCTGCCTCACTCCTTTCTCAACCCAAAATTCATTCGACTCCATACCCCCTATTCTTACTCTACACTTCGTTTCATCGTAAATCTCTTTGACTCTTTCAATTAAGCTTTCCCTAATACCTCTTTTCTTCATTGTTTTCCACAGCACTTCTCTATCCAGTCTGTCAAAGGCTGCTTTTAAATCTAAAAAGAATGTCCATGTTTTCTTCCCTTTCGCTAGTCTATTTCCCACTACATGTTTTAATATTTTCACGTTTTCAATCGTCCCTCTACCCCTTCTAAATCCCGACTGCGTTCGACTCCACCCGCCTTTCTTATCCAACTCATTTACTATTCTTTCATTTAATACGCTCGCATACATTTTATACGCCGTATTCGTTAGAGTAATTCCTCTATAATTTCGAACGTCATTTTTCTCTCCTTTCTTCCATATGGGTATCACAGTCCCTTCTTTCCATCCCTCTGGGAACCCCTCTCCCCTCCACACTCTATTCATTATGTCACCTAGCTTTTCTTTCATCTTTCTACCCCCATATATCCATACTTCATTCTTTATGCTATCCACGCCTGCGGCCTTACCTTTCTTCAATTTTTTCACTTCCCTGTCTAATTCTTCTGCACTAATCTCTCTCTCTGTATCTCTTTCTCTCCTAAATTTTTCTCTCATTTCGTCTTTCGTTTCTACCCCTCCCAACGTCTCTACGAAATGTTTAACCCAATCTTCTGTTGTTATTTCTTTACTAATCTCTTTCGTTCTTTTTCTACCTTTTTTAATGAATTTCCATGCCTGAGCTTCTGTATTGATCTTACTTATTTCTTCTTCCTCTCTTTTCCTGCTTTCTTCTAATTTCCTTTCACATAATTCTCTGTACTCTCTTCGCTTTTTCGCATACTCTTTTTTCAGCATATCATCCCTATTTCTTACATATCTTCTCTTGGCTTTACGCACCTCTCTTTTTTTTTCTTTACATTCAGAGTCCCACCATGCACACCTACCTATTTCTTCTTTTATCGTCCATTCTTTTATTTTCACTGCTTTTTTCACTACTTCTTCTAATTCTCTCCACCCTTCCTCCACCCCCACCTCTTTCCATTCTACTCTCTTTATCCTATCTCTAAATTCCCTGATACCTTCCTCTGACCAATCCTGCACTCTCACTTTCTCTATCGTCTGCCCTTTCTTCTTTAACTCTACCCCCTCTATCTCTAACACTAACGGCTGATGATCCGACTCTGTCCTACAGTCTACTATAAAACTGGTTATTTTTTCCCACGCTTCCCAATTTGTTAGTCCATAATCAATCACCGATTTCCCTTCCGCCTTCTCGTATGTCCATTCCCCCTTTTCATCCCCTAATTTTTCCCCATTTAACAGTAACCAACCTCTTTCTTCTATCAACTCTATTAATTCTCTTCCTTGCTTATTCACTATTATATCTTCAGACTTCCTCATATCTTTTAAAACTTCTTCGTTATCCATACACGAAAAACTACCTTCCCTCCCAATTCTAGCATTAAAATCTCCTAAAACTAATAAATTTTCTTCTTCCCCCTCCTTTATTGCTTCTCTTAATTCGTCTAATCCTTCACTCCTCCCTTCCCTATTATACACGAATAATATTCTCCATTTCTCTCCATCTATCATCACAGCTCTCTCTTGATACCCCTCCCTCTCTTCCTTTGTTACCTCATATTCTAACAACTCTTTCCTAATTCCTGATATTATCCCCCCCCTAGCTCTTCCCTTTTTTTTCGTTCTGCTTGCCACCTGACATTTCCATGTCCACTCTCTTGGTAATTTGTCTTTCATCTTCTCCCAATCCCCTTCGTCTACCCATGTCTCTACCATTCCTATCACATCAAAACTCTTAATATATTCCCAAAATTCAACATCTTTATTTTTAATCCCAGCTATATTCCAAAAAATTCCTTTAATTTTCCCCTTTATCTCCATTTTTTCCCTCTTTCCCTTTTCCTTCCTACTCACCTTGCTTATACTTCGCTATTCTGATCCCAATTGCATATTAATCGTTTCTATGTTTCTCCCTCTCACATTCACACTCGCATTCCCTCTTTTCAGACTCTTATTCTCATAATCCCATCTAAACTCATTACCATCTACTATCATCCTTCCATACATAACTTTCACCCTCGCGCCTTTATCTTTTTCTCTTTTCGCACTCATACGTATAGTTGCTTGCATTTCTCTTTCACTCTTTGTTAAGTCGTCATCTATATAGATTTTTGTCCCTATTAACTTCTTTTTATTTTTCATTACCATACGCTTCTCATCTAAGTTTCCTAGTTTGGCAATAATAATCCCCTCCCCTTCTCTATTTCCTACTCTAAATGCATCTTTCACTTCTACTTTATCGACCGTTTCCCCAATCAATTCTAATGCCGTTTTAACCGCCCCTTTCTCATTCCCCCCCTCTACACTCACTCCTCTTATGACTATATTACATCTTCTTTTTCTTCTCTCCATATCTTCACTCTTCATCTCCAGCATTCTTATTCTACTCTCAAGCTTTCTTTCCTGTTCTGCCATCTCTTTCTTCAGATCTTTTATTTCATTTCTTAATTCGGCTACAATTACTTTCAAGGCTTCTTCATTCTTTCTATTATCTTCTCTTAGTTTTTCAAACTTATCTTCTATCTTTTCTTCTATTCCCCCAATTTTCTTCGTTAACTCTTCATTACTTTCTTTTAACAGTCTTCTCAGCATATCTTCATTCATTTTGTCTGTTTCCCCTTTCTCTTCTTTTTCAGTAAATTTATTATTCCTTGTCTTTCGCTTTTTATTTTCCTCTAGCTTCCAGTTTCCTTCGTCTTCTGAGTCACTTGCTCTCGATCTTTTTGACAGCCACGAACTTACGCTTGAACTCGCGCTTCTATTTCGCCTTAACCGTTCCACGTTTGTTGGTCTCCCTCTTCCTCTCTTCTCCTCGACCACCTTCTCTCTATCGTCTTCTCCTACGTCAACGTGTCGGCTCCCCTCTACTTTCTTAAACGCGTCTTCGTCTTTACTCGCGCTATTCGCTCTCTCCAATATATCCCCCACTTTCACTACCCACTCTGCCGTACGTTTCTTCGCGTCTGCCTCTGCTAGGTCTTGGCGCACGTACTTTTCCCCACTCTCCCCCATTCACTACTTTTCCTACTCCGTCCCTAGCGTTTATGCTGAAGTTCGGTGGACTCACCTACGTTCACACACGCCACCTCGCGGCTCGCACTTGAGTCTAGATTCGGAAGTACACGTCATATGCGGCCGTCCTGCGCTTGCGCACCTTGCCTCTCTGCACGTGTTTCTTCTTTTCTCCCAAATTGATTTACCAATATAGATCCGATAAAAATGCTCACCGCCGCCGCCTCTTCTTCCCTCAGCTGTCTTCTTCTTTCTCTCCTTTGCTTTCCTTCTCTTTCTCCAACTTCTTCCCGTGACAGTTTGAGGTTAGGTTCGCACCGGCTGATGACCTTTTCTCACCTGCTCTCTTCCAGACCACTGAAAACGAGCTGTAAAATGCGCTCAGCTCAGATTTTACGACTCTCGTCCCTGTAACTGAAGCTCCCCGAAGGGCAATCCTTTACAGTACCCAAAATCGCTTTCGCTATAAATCGACTACGTCTATTCCCACTCACCTCGCAACCGGAAGTCTATAAATGATATTAATTATGGATGAATAATCCGTTTAATACATGTAAATGGAGCTTAATTTTTTTTTATTTTTGTATATTCATATTTTTCGTGGAATTTATTATTGTTCATATATTTTAAGAAATACTTGAATAATTGGAAAAATTATTTTATTAATAATTATAATAACTGCATTTATACGATATGTATTACCATGAGGGCAAATATCATTTTGAGGTGCAACAGTAATTACAAATTTATTATCAGCAATTCCATATTTAGGAAATATGATTATTGAATGATTATGAGGAGGATTTTCAATTAATAATCCAACATTAAATCGATTCTATTCATTACATTCTATTTAACCATTTACTATTGTATTGTTAATTATTTTTCATTTAATATTTTTACATAAAACTGGTTCAAATAATCATTAAATAGAAATTTTTGAAACATTAAATTTCATTTATATTTTACAATTAAAGATTTATTATTTTATATAATTATAATTATAGTATTTATTTTAATTTGTTTTATTAATCCATATATATTAAATGATCTTGAAAATTTTATTATAGCTAATTCTATAATCACACCAATTCATATTCAACCTGAATGATATTTTTTATTTGCATATGCTATTTTACGATCAATCCCAAATAAATTAAGGGGAGTAGTAGCTTTATTATTTTATATTTTAATTTTAATAATTTTACCATTATTAAATAAAATAAAAATTAAAAGATTTAAATGTTACGTTCGGATGGACCGCAACAGTCGGAATATCTGTTTAATAATAATTCTTCCTGTTAGTTACGCTAATCAGCATAACGGGACGGAAGGCTATCTTCAGGATAGCGATCCCATACGGGCCTCTATCCTCATTAGGTCTTGATCTAATGAGGACAATTTTGTAAGATTTATATCCGATCCGGTGTCTATTAAATATGTAGAAGATTGGTTTCTAAACTCCTCGTGGTTTAATTTTACGATATAATACGAGTAGATTTTACCTGCCGCGAATCTTTTTTTTAAATGATTCACCAATTGATCGACTGTATTAATTACTTTACCGTAGGTGCTGTTTCGCGCTGCACCTTGTAATTTACTTAAGCAAGCCTTTACATATAAATCTTGCTTTTCCGCGGGTACAAAAAGTCTACCGTTTTCTATGTCTTGATGAGATCTTTCAGAGACATATTTTTTCCGTCATAATAAGGAGTCGCAGAAATGCTATTTTGTAGAGTGAAGCTCTCAGCCATGCTATTCATTAATGTCAAAGACGCGTTTAATGCATCAGCGGGTTGTTGTTGAGCCATTCCTATATATATATATATATATTATGGGCATTTTGCGGACCCTTTGTTCTTGCTATAGGGAACATAATTTCGCACCAAACTTTAGGCACAACTAGGTCTAGGCGAGGTTTGGTGGGGTTGGGTTAGGATAGTTTTTAGGGGGGGGGGTCTGGGGGCGGAGCCCCCCAGCGCACGCAGCCTAGTTAAGCTTGATAAGATCCAAATAGACCAAATTTAATTTTTCCCGAAGTCCGCAAAATGACCGATACATAGACGAGTTATATATAAAAAATCGGGTCCGCGAAATGACCACTTTACGTGTTATATATATAAATAAATATTTTTACGATTCAAGACAAATTGAAAGGCTAATTACACTTTATGAATTTAAATTAGAATTCAGAAGAGTTTAATAAATCAAATATTCCATATGTATTCAGATATTCTGATATATATATATACATACACGAATTTCTTTAATAGACTCGCTATTTTCGACGCAATGGAAAACACTATAAATTAATTTGAAATATTATATTCTACGCCAAATTGAAAATTTGATTTTGTAACGAGGTCCCCGTGGCGGACGCAACGACTCGTTACGATGAACCGCTCCGGCCGGCACCGACTCGTATTAATGGTTCTGGTTGGTTACAGGAGACCGAGCGGAACACAGGGCAACGACGAGCGGCGAAAAGCACTAAAGAGAGAGAGAGAGAGAGAGAACGGAGAGAGAGAGAGAGAAAGCGCGTAACACGTGGGACCGATCACGTGGGCCGCGCGCCGGCGACGACCGGCGCGAGAGAAGACAGACCTCGCTGAACCGCGATACCGTCGTGACGCGCTGACGAGAACCCGGGTTTTGTAAAAGAAAAGAATTCCGTGCGACCAGGGTACGACGTGGGTCTTGCGACGCCGCGCCGTCGGGGTTAATTCCGCGTCTAAGTTTTGTGGGAGTGGCGGGTGCACCAAGGCACGAGTGTGATAGCTCCGACCCCTGAGAGGTCCGTCCGAACGTTCTCCCTGGAGGAGAAAGGACGTCCCGGCGACCGCAGGACACACAGAAGCATTCATTTTGTAAGTACCGGCTCGGCCGAATTACTTGGCGGGATTCATTCTCTCGGGTCCTTCTCTCTCCCTCACTCTCTTGTGCTCATTCGGGAGCCTATCTCCGCGAGTGGAACGCGAACGCGACGGTCCAGGGTGTCCCGCGAGACACAGCGGCGTTAATCGCGACTTTTGTAAAGGTCTCCCATCAGGAATTCAATAAAGGCCCTTTTGGCACTGTTCAGACGCAACCTTGCACTTTTCGTTTTTGTATACGACCTTGTCCCCTTCAGGGAGTTCGCCGTACCAGGCTAGCCGGTGGACGATTTCGCCGCGGGTTGCGTCCTCAGGACGTCAAACGTGAAAGATTCCGTTCGAAGCAACTCGCGCACAAGAAAGGCGTTACAATTTCTTTTAAACCCACTCGCGGGAAATTATAACGCAAAAACTTTCAGTCACGCCCATATTAAATTCTAAATAAAAACACTGCTTTTAGAATTTACAAATTATTTTTAATACTCCGAATTATTAATAAGAATAGAAACTTTTCGAACCTAACCGAATCACTCAGTAAACAAAAAAAAAGGTTACGATCGTTTTCTCAAAGAATTTACTAACGATTTAGAATTTAAATTTGACTCTCGCTCGCGAACACTGACTCTAACAATCTTAAAAGTCACTGCTGAAAGAAAAGTTGGTTAGACCCAACATTTAAATAACATCATTATATTTAATAACCATCATATTTCACTGCCATTCAGAAAACACTCAACATCTCCAATGTTTTCAACAAGTTTTGCTCGAAAATTATAGTTCAACAATTTAAACATTTGGAAAATAAGAAAATTTTACAGCAATCAAACCCCGTAAAAGACAGCATATCCCGCCGCTGCCACCAATTAGAATTCCTGACTGTTACGTTGTTATGGACCGCAACAGTCGGAATATCTGTTTAATAATAATTCCTCCTGTTCGTTACGCTAATCAGCATAACGGGACGGAAGGTATCTTCAGGATAGCGATCCCATACGGGCTTCGATATCCTGACGAGCCGTGATTGCTATAGCTACTATAATTATTAAATGAAACGAAAGAGATTTAGGTTATATCTTCAGTATGTATTAATATGCATATAGGGGGGGGGGAAGAATAGGAGAGGCAAGACAACAGGATCTACGATCCAAATGACAATCTTGCGATTGACTTGTCTGTTAAGAAGGGAAATATAGGGTAGGTATAAATTTGGATTAGGCACTGACACTGAGGGTTGCAATATTAAACAGAATGAAATGGCAAGAGAATAAATGAGATAAATCTTATAACTACCGACCTGGTTAGTCGGGCTTACCCTTAAACTGACGCTGAGTCTCTTATAGCTCAAACCGATATATATCAACTACTGGCCACGGCTATTGCCTTTAACTTAGGTGGTGATAATTGATGATCAGTCAATGCAGGAGTGACTGTCTATCACGGCTATTGCCTTTATCGGTGGTTGAGTCCTTTCGTTAACACCGGTGGACGACGAGTGACGAGAGCGTTATCATGCCCGACTCGCATCGGCGTAATCGACCTCGAGAGAGGGAAGGCTTTACGTCTTCTCACGCTCGAAATCGACGACGCTGCATTGTCGATACCCGACGAAGCTGTCGTCGTGGGAAGCACCGATGCAGGCAGAACAGAACTTTATTAACAAAGAATGCAGCTTATCATCTATTTTAGGTTTAATGCTGCCATTCCCAGCATCGTCAGCCTGCGCAAAGAGTAAGAATGGGTGCAACTCGAGTAAAATAAGTCCTCCAGTTCCAAGAGTCCTAACCAACTCTTATGTGAAAGTTTAGAAAACGTGATGTCTGAACGATTGAATTTCAATGTCCAGGAATCACGTTAAATAAAAAACTGTTTAAAAAAAATGAAATTTGTACGAGTGTAACATAAATTTTATTTTTTAAATCAAATTTTATTTTTTTATTATTTCAATTTTATTAACATGAATTGGAATAAAATCAATTGATGAATATCCATTTATTATAATTGGTCAAATTTTAATTTTTTATATTTTTTATATTTTTTTTTAATTACTATTTAATAAAAATATGAAATAATTTAATTTATTAAATTAATGAACTTGTTAAAGTATATATTTTGAAAGTAAAAAAAAGAATTTTTTTCTATTAATTTTCTAATAAAAATAATAATTATTTTATTTACAAAATTTAAATTTATTGCACTAATCTGCCATATTAGAAAATTAATATTAATATAAATATTATTTTAATAAAATTTATTATAATGAAATAATTTAATGATATAGGTAAAAAATGTTTTCAAATTAAAAATATTAAATTATCATATCGAATTCGAGGAACATTTCCTCTAATTCAAATAATTAGAAAAATTATAAATATATAAATAAAATAAAATAAAACAATATTATTTTTACCAAAAAAATATTATTAAATAAATATATTATAAATATAACATTTCCATATTCAGATAAACAATTATGGCAAATAATCTTCTTAGGAGTACACATTCAGCATCGAGCCGAACCGCACGTCTGTGAATAGCGCTCTTAAACTATAGGCGATAATTCGGTTCCAAAGTGAAAAAAAAATAATCTTCTTATATATTCAATATTAAATCCAGAAATTAATTCTGATTCTCCTTCTGATAAATCAACTGGTGTACGATTTAATTCTGATATAAAATATTACTCTTAATGGAAATATAAATATAATATTCCATAAATATATTTGAAATAAATTTATCATATTAAATCTAAACCTTTCAATAAAAAAAACTTATGATATTATAATTAAAATTATTCTTACTTCATATGAAATAGTTTGTGAAATTGATCGAATTGAACCTAATAATGAATAAATTGAATTTGATGACCATCCACAAATTATTAAAAATTAAATTCTTATTCTTATTCAACATAAAATATGCGCAATTACTGAGTACTTTGGCCGACAAATTCACAAACTGTGAATGGATGATTTTTAGCGATTTCAACTTGCCTAATATTCTTTGGAGCTACATTGCCGATACTCTTAATTACCACAGAAATGGATACGTGCAACCCAATATAATGGATAATGCGGCAGTTTTACACAGCACTTTCTCAACGCTAAATTTAATGCAATACGTAGCACCTTTGCCGTCTAAAGGGTATACACTGGATTTGCTCTTTTCTTCATATACGTCTTTGCATTGCTCTACAGAAGAAGATTCCATTTTACCAACCGACATGCATCATGTTACTAGTGTATTCAGGCTTAATATGTCAGTGCCGTCATCATTATCTTTCAATGATAAGACTTTTGATTTTTTAATGCAAATTACAATGTTTTAAATGATATTTTGTTTAATGTTAATTAGCGTGAAATTTTGTCGGATCCGGATGTTAATAATATGGCGTCTACGTTTAATTCTGCTTTAACAGATGTTATGCATAATCACATTTCACTGAAGTAGTAGAGGTAGGACAGTTCGAAATTCGTTCCCACCGCCGCCACCAGGCGTCGCCACAGTCGCGGCGCTATCGAAGCATGCGAGGTGGTAGATGCGTGAACTAATTCGCAGACTGATTCGTGGACTAATTCGCAGACTGAGTCGCGGGCCGATTCGCGGATTGATTCGCATTTTTGATTTGCTGTTTAGTACGCGGGCTTATAATTCAAGTCTCTCTCATTGGGAAATCTGACTGTCACTAATGAGATCATTAAGATGACGCAAGGACTTCGTGGACGGTCCCATAGAGTTTTCGAAGATTAATGCTGTAGCGTTATGCATATATCTTTCGATCTTTTAAATGTGCCCTGTTGGGAAATCTTTCTTTCAATATGGCACACCGTTACCGACCTAATTTGGATGTTACATATCTTTTTTGATGAATTGAAAGCGTAGATTTCCATTAGTCTAAATACCATCTTGAAGGTGTCTAGCGCAATCTCGTATACCGAGGACCTACTTTTTAAATCTCACACAAATTTTAAAAAACTGTAATCAAAGCGTTGACCTCTCCCTTGCCATGTAGTAAGTTTGAATTCGCCTTTCAGAATTTTCTCTCGTCGGGGAATGTATCCATCAATATGACAGTCGTTTTGACAAGCCGTTAGCGTAACTCAATGATCTCCAATAGTGACGAAACCGCTTAGTCCCTTCACACAAAACCGCTAAGACCATTTTAAAATTAATTTAGAAAAGCCTTCTAAGCAAGTCTCAACGCGTTCATCGACCCCGTGATGCACAGGACCCGGCAGGTCTATTTTTCCTACATTTCCCCTTCGAAAGCGCTCGTTCTAGATTCCAATCATTGGGAAAACACATGTAACTTCGACCATTCTTGGGAAAACACATTTAAATTCCAAGCATATTAGATAATATGTCGGAACCTACCTATGTCTCTCAAAGATGGTATACGAGTTGGGACGCGTGTAAAACCCATTAGTGATTACGTCCCCCATGATCTCATTCTAACCGTGCTTTTAAGATTTACGTCCAGGGCCGACGCCCGAGACGTGACGATGATCTACTAACGCTCGGGGCCTGACAGCTACGACAGGTGCATAAAAGAAGCCATGCAAGTCTCAACGCGTTCCTAAGAAGGTTCACTCTTGAACCCATTGTTAAATATGACATTTTAAATAATAACCCATTTTCTTTTTTGGTACAATATCATGCAGGAAGGAAGATGAAGAAAATACAGAAGATGTTTTTAATAAATTTTATTTTTCACATTCATATTCATTCATACATTACATTAATTTTTGTTGTTTACAATATTTTTATACATAAGAATATAAAATAACGATCACGTAAAATTTATATTTTCAATATCGCCAAATAATGCATCGCTTTTAATTTGACAACTGATGCTTCTTTAATCACAGGCGGTTCACCATCATAGGCGGTTCACCATCATTGAAGAGATGCAGGATTGTCTTGAAGATTTTCCAGTATCCAATTTTTAAGCATTTTATCCTATGAGTTTCGGTAGAGATGGACGGGCCAATATATCTAGGTCAACAGCGTTGTCAGTATCTAAAATTTCCTGCAACCTATATCTTTTTTTTTGTTTGCGCCTTTTTTGTTAATCTCGTGAGCACATGTAACGATGTCTTCCAACGTTTCGTTGATTGCATCAAAGGGTATATCGCCCGATTCCAATCGTAGACCATGCTAATTGTGCATTAACCAATTGTTTTACGTTCAAAACGTACTTTATTACAACGTCGGAAATTTTCATAATGCACATTTCCTTCGATATAAACTGATTACCAGATCCGGGGAATCCTTGCACGTCGGCAATATACTACATTTCTAGTACCTAATACTGATTTGCTTGTCCCCTTCATTAATTGACGCTTCATTCTCCCTCCCTCTCTCTCTCTCTCTCTCTCTCTCTCTCTCTCTCTCTCTCTCTCTCTCTCTCTCTCTTCACACACTCTTTGCCACTTCCACATATGGCGTGGTACCTCTAACTTATGGGTATACGTCGTACGTTTCTCTCTAGATCGTAGTATCTCTTCGTAAAATCCTATGAATCGGAAATCAAATAAAAGTGTAACAAAAACAGATAGTTTTCGCGGTCACCAGATCCCACTCGGTATCATTCGATGTTCCTCTTGAGATTAGGATAGACGGTCCCATACGTGTCCATTGTCGATAGTTTGCGAGTAACGATACTCAGATGACGAAGAAGAAGTTAAACGCAATATTAAACCGTTTCAAGTACTAGCACCAGTATGATGGTCACCACACTTTTGCAATTGAAGAAATCTTTTCTACGATATTCCATCTCATTGAAATGTACATAGACGCATGAATACAAGTTTCGATCCATTTATAATACAATTGAGCGTGCCAAAGTTCTCTAAATTTTAAATAAAACATGTTCAATCATTAAGTTGACATCGTTTCAACAATTAATTTTTGTATGTATATTGAATCACGATGTACTGCACTCTAAAAACAAATACTTGAAATCATCACATCTTAAAGTCAGTCCGTGCATAAATCTTACATGGTCTTAGTCATCTTATCTACACTACATCTTTCTTTCTGTCAATGTAAAAACAAAACGAAAGTCGACAAAGTATTTACCATTATGATAATAACAAATTTGTTCACATTGCAACCGTGTATAATAGCCCAGATAAGATGGCCTTATTCATAGCAAATGTGACTTTTGAACTGTCTTCTTTAATTGTCGACCGTTCTCTCTACTTCTCTCTCATTAGCTACCCATTTGTTACATCTATACGAATACCCGTGCATAAATTCGAGTCGTGTGCACATTCTTGTGATGTAACATCCACACGTCTATGGAATGAAATTCATTCTGAAAACCCAACAAGTACAAGCGTAAATGTTTTTAGTACTAACTAACGGTATACCTCTTGATTCGAAATTGTATGTCGCCTAACGGACATGACTATTTGATTCCGTTGACAATAATGATTTGGATAATCACACTGCGCGAAACGTTGTTATATTTGACAGATTTTTGTTACTTCCACATTATAATCGTAATTAGTTAAATAAGTCATTCCCGTACAAATACTATTGTTATAGCGATTTTGTTAAATGTACTGGCATAAGGAGACTTTACTTAGAAATAAATAATAGAAAAAAAAAGACACAAGTCATTATATCAATAAATAATTTTCATAGTGAAACGACTCGGAGTCTGGTTTGTCAAGATCTTTAGGAATCGTCCAAACATAGAAATTTATATGTCAATTATAGTTATTCATTATAAATAAATATTAAAATTATAGATCGGAATCGTTGGTGCTGAAATAAAACGTCATTAATATCATTGGTCATTCAAGTAAAATTATATTTGACACTTTGAATTGTACATAATTGAAGTCGTCATTAAAATCAAATCACACACATACCGACATCCTCGTTCGAACGCGAAAATAAATAAAATAAGAGTCGTCACAATAAAAATCAGTCATCGAGTCGTTGGTAAAGTGTGTGAGTCCATATATATAAAAACTGTCATGTCGTCAACGACGGAATAAATTAACGCGGCAATAAATTAGTTTAACACGGAACAGACGCGAACACACATTCAAATCATACGCGCACACATACATTATATGACATCACATATATAAATATATATATAAATTTACGGTTAATTTACGCGGATACAAGGACATTACATAATGAATGAACCATACCGCATTTAGGTGAAGAGAAGGAGCACTGTCTTCATTCTTCGTACGATGATGCTGCATCCATTTTCATTTCTCTTCTCCGTCGTCAGGGTTTCTCGTTCTGAGGACCGTCAAGAATCCGCCGGTCGAAGTCTATCGTAGATTTAATGGGTGAGCGCCTCCCCGGGTACACTTTCTTCGTTATAGCCGTCACTGCTTCCAGCACTATTTAATGTCTCAAAAAGGGGAAGCGGATGGCTAATTCTCTTCCTTTTTATTGTGGAATGTGGGGAGTGGAGTGCGCTCACCTTGGTTCTTCGACCGGGTTGGTCAGATATTCCTTTAGGACACCGCGGATTTTCTGGAGCTCCGGACCCGTCCCGTCGACCTCGTGGCTCCAGTGTATGCAGGTCCGGGTTGCGGTGTCCACGACCTCGTTGATCGGGAAAAGAGGGAGAGTGAGTCCATCCCCGGGAGTCCTATTTATAGGCTTTGATCCTCTCCGGGTTCACCCAACCCCCTCAGTCAGTACGCCGGATTGTGGAGGGAACTGTCAGTTTTTGAACGTCATTTCAGAGGGATGTCTGGTAATGGCAATATAGGTATTTTAAAAATAGCGAGATTGCTTTCGCTTTGCAGTAGATGCGAGGTAATATTTAACAATTTCACTTTCATATTCTTTTGCATGGCGATAATAAGGTTAATTGTCAACTAGATTCAATTTTCAAGAACCTCATATTCAATTGTAATCGCTCCATAGCCACTCATACCAGCAAGTGTATGATGGCAGCCTACGATGAATCTATGCATTTCAGATGCACCCGCATATTTTATTCTGCGACACACAGATTCTTCAATCTCTTTAAACATACAAAAGATGGCAGCTTTCTCATTTCCTTTAACTTTTTACTTAAAAGACACAAAACTGTGCGTAAAGATACTGTGCATTTCGATCTTCTTATTCTCAGAAATTTTAAAAGTGGGAAATGTTAAATGAAGGTTAATTAATCATATTAAAAGCAATTCGATACTCGTATGTTGTCGTCTCTAGTGGTAAGTCCGATTCATTGTTATCGTATAGTAAAGTCTACGGATAATTAACAGGTCGAAACCTGCATGGCGATGTTTAAGATGTGGTAACATCTTCTGTATTTTCTTCATCTTCCTTTCTGCATGATATTGTACCAAAAAAGAAAATGGGTTATTATTTAAAATGGTCATATTTAACAATGGGTTCAAGAGTGAACCTTCTTAGGAACGCGTTGAGACTTGCATGGCGTCTTTTATGCACCTGTCGTAGCTGTCAGGCCCCGAGCGTTAGTAGATCATCGTCACGTCTCGGGCGTCGGCCCTGGTCGTAAATCTTAAAAGCACGGTTAGAATGAGATCATGGGGGACGTAATCACTAATGGGTTTTACACGCGTCTCAACTAGTATACCATCTTTGAGAGACATAGGTCCCGACATATTATCTAATATGCTTGGAATTTACATGTGTTTTCCCAAGGATGGTCGAAGTTACATGTGTTTTCCCAATGATTGGAATCTAGAACGAGCGCTTTCGAAGGAGAGATGTAGGAAAAATAGACCTGCCGGGTCCTGTGCATCAGGGGGTCGATGAACGCGTTGAGACTTGCTTAGAAGGCTTTTCTAAATTAATTTTAAAATGGTCTTAGCGGTTTTGTGTGAAGGGACTAAGCGGTTTCGTCACTATTCGAGATCATTGAGTTACGCTAACGGCTTGTCAAAACGACTGTCATATTGATGGATACATTCCCCGACGAGAGAAAATTCTGAAAGGTGAATTTAAACTTACTACATGGCAAGGGAGAGGTCAACGCTTTGATTACAGGTTTTTAAAATTTGTGTGAGATTTAAAAAGTAGGTCCTCGGTATACGAGATTGCGCTAGACATCTTCAAGCTGGTATTTAGACTAATGGAAATCTACGCTTTCAATTTATCAAAAAAGATATGTAACATCCGAATTAGGTCGGTAACGGTGTGCCGTATTGAAAAAAAGATTTCCCAACAGGGCACATTTAAAAGATCGAAAGATATATGCATAACGCTACAGCATTAATCTTCGAAAACTCAATGGGACCGTCCACGAAGTCTTTGCGTCATCTTAATGACCTCATTAGTGACGGTCAGATTTCCCAATGAGAGAGTCTTGAATTATAAGCCCGCGTACTAAACAGCAAATAAAAAATGCGAATCAATCCGCGAATCGGCCCGCGAGTCAGTCTGCGACTCAGTCTGCGAATCAGTCTGCGAATTAGTTCACGAATCAACCACCTCGCATGATGCGACAGCGCCGCTACTGCGGCGACGCCTGGTGGCGGCGGTGGGAACGAATTTCGAACTGTCCTACCTCTACTACTCACTGAAATCTTTTTCCAATCTTACTCGTCCGCGTCCGTGGTATACATCAGAATTAATCCCATTGATTAACGCCAAAAAAGCTGCGCACAAGACGTGGAAAGAATCTAACCTTCTTAATGATTACATAACTTTTAAACAACTTCGTGCGCGATGTATTCGTTATTCCCGTGATCTTCATTTGCAATATATTAAGAAGGTTGAATTCTATTCCCGTACGAATATCAAATCGTTTTGGGCATATATTAACAACCTGTGTAAATACAATGAACTTCCAAGTAACATGTTTCTTGGTAGGACTTATGCCGATAACGGTGTAGATATTGCCAATTTATTTGCTACGAATTTTAGCTCAATTTATACCACCAGCTCCAATGCTTCTGTAACTAATGCTATCGATCCTTTTCTGGTCAACTTAGTCATCACCAAGGAGGATGTTATTTGTGCTTCCAATCATTTAAAATGTGAATTAAGTTGCGGACCAGATATGATACCGCCGATTTTTATAAAAAAATGTATTCCTGCGTTAACTGACCCTCTGCTGCTGATTTTTAATACCTCTCTTTCATCAGGGTCAACTACTTTTACGTACGCCGTACCCAGTGTGTCCTCATACCACCCTGCTCCTTCCCTGCGCCGGTATTGCTCACTGATTATGGCCATATCAGTTTGTATCTCGGCACAGATCTGGATTAGGACGTCATGAGCGACCCTGCTCCTGTTTATGTAGCACTGGACAATACGCGTCATTGTTTAGCCTTTGCAAGGATGTCGCGGAATGTCTTACAGGCAGCGGAACCCGAGATGTGATTCTTCTCCGTGGGGCAAAGGAAACACATAGGGGCGGACTTACAACTCGCCGACACGTGTCCCTCCGTCCCACATCTGAAGCACTGAGTGCTTCTGTCCGGCCTCTCGCATTTTCGAACGATATGTCCAAAGGCGAGGCACCGGAAGCACCTCACGACTACCTTGCGCTGACGTATTCTGCAGTTGTTGATTAGTCCTAATCGGATCGTCCTCAACTGCAGAAGCCTCAGTGCGGTCTCCTCCTCCAGCGCAACAACGGCCATACATTGCTGCCTGCTGTTGGGTTTCGAGACCGACACCGTAAGCACTCCGCTATATTTATCCAGTGCTGGAAGAGCTAGGAGAGCCCCCCTGATTTACTCAGCAGTGATGCAGCAGTCCAAGTCCCTGATCTCCAGGGTGATCCCTGGAGTCAGTTCCCTGACCCTGCCGATGTCACCAACTGCTTTCTGGAGAGCGCCGAAGCTCTCAGGTTTGACATTATACAGGGTGATCCAAAAGTCCCGGAACAGCAAAATATCTCAGCGGGAGTGCATTTTCGAGGAAAATGTTTCAGACAAAAGTTTCAGAATTTTTCCCTGGCTATTTAATGGCGATATTGAATTTGACCTTGAACATGAGCTTGAAGGTTATTTCAAGGTCAAGTTAATTTTTTTAAATGGGAACCCCTATTTTTTTTCATGGATTCTGAAAGAGCGGGAAATTCTACGTCCGAGTATGATATGATCGATTTTTCCGGCAAGGTCATTTCAAGGTGAAACTTAAAACTCCCGTAACGGCGAAATATCTCAGGGGGTGTGCATTTCTTTGGAAATTGTTTCAGACAAAAGTTTAAGGGTTTTTCCTGGGATATTTAATGGTAGCACAGAATTTGACCTTGAACATGACCTTGAAGGTTATTTCAAGGTCAAGTTTGTTTTTTTTTAATGGAAACTGCTATTTTTTTTCACGGATTCGGAGAGAGCACAAAATTTTACGTCCAAATATGCTATGGCCGTTTTTTTCGGCAATGTCATTTCAAGGCCAAACTTAAAACTCCCGGAACAGCGAATTAACTCAGCAAGAGGCACCATTGAATTTAACCTTGAAAATTACCTTGAGGCTTATTCTAAGCTCAAGACTATTTTTTTTTAATTGTAACCCCGTTTTATTTTCGTAATGTTTCCAGAGTTTCCAGAGTGCAATGCATTATCATTGTTCCCGGATAAAAATATACATTTTTTTTTACATCCGATACGTTTATAAATACCGTATGAATGGGTAACATTTTTACATTGTTTCCAATGCTTCCGCCGGCTTTAGCATTACCCAAGATGTACCGCGTGGAGATAGCACGGTCGGGTTTACACCTCTTCGGGGTGCTTTGTTCAGGTGGTTCCCCTCGCCGTCACCTGTGCGTGGGCGTGTGCGTGTGCGTGTGCGTGTGCGTGTGTGTCCCCAGACAGTTAAGGCAAGATGGGTATACTAAGATTTTGATGAAATTATGTATCTTACTAAAGCTTATGCTCAAAGTGATTGCCATGAACTTCTTGGCAATATCCCAAGCGATTATAAAAAGTCGATACGACTTTTTTAATCATATCTGGTTCTATAGCCGCGATCTCATCCCGTATTCGTTGTTTTACTTCTTCAATATTCACCGGTTTGGTTCGATACACTCTATCATTGAGATAACCCCATAGAAAATAGTCAAGGGGCGTAAGATCCGGAGATCTTGGTGGCCATTCTATTACACCCCTTCGACCTATCCACCGTTCTGCGAATACATCACTCAAATAATTGCGAACATCTGTTGCATAATGGGGTGCTGCACCATCTTGCTGAAACCAAGTCTGATCGAAATCCTCGCCTACAATAACCTGAATAGCAGGGATGATGTCGTCCCTCAACATATCGTGGTATTTTTGACCAGTAAGGGTACCCTCGATTAAGAAGGGCCCAACTACCGCATTGTTTATAATACCTGCCCATACGTTTACTTTTTCAGGATATTGAGTAGAACGACTATCGACCATCCAATTAGGATTGGTTTCACTCCAATAAGACATGTTATGTCTATTGATTGCCCCATTTAAGAAGAATGTAGCTTCATCAGAAAATACGATGCGATTCAAGAAACCGGCATCAGCATCTATTCGATTCATCATTAATTCCGCAAACTGTAGGCGTCTATCAGGATCGTCTTCATTCAATTGTTGTACGAGTCTAACTTTGTATGGGTGAAATTTTAAGTTTTTAGTTAAGATCCGTTGTACTGTACCGTAACATAAGTGGTGCTGCTGTTTAACTTTCCTGATGGAAGTATGAGGATCTTCCGTTATTGACAGCGCGACATTCAACTCATTTTCTTCAGTTGATGCTGTTACTGGACGACCTGCTCTTGGGAGATCCTTCACAGTACCGTGAACTTCAAAACGATTTATTGTTCTGCTAACAGTAGATTTAGAAATCGGTTCTCGTCCCTCTCTAAATGATGCGTTAAATAAGGTTCGCACATTCTCTAAAGATCGCTGGTTATCACCCCAGCCTCTCATCATGAGAATGGTTATTCTTTCTCGTTCACTTAGCGCAGCCATTGCTCTTTGTACGAAATATACGTATGTATTTTGTTACTGAAATGATGCTTAATACGTTTAGATAGGAAAGGCGTTTAGATAGGAAATCCATGTATCTCACAAAACGATAAAGTTAAGACCAAAATGTAACCTTATAAGACTGTACACGTATGTATACATTCAATGTGAATGTATGTTGTTTATTTACTTCGCTGGTGACTCGTGCTCTCTGTCGCTGTTCGCGCGCCCAAGTTCACTTTGCACAAGTGTTGCGTTTTTTTAAACAGTTTATTATTCTATTTACACTTTTTTTAAACAGTTTATTATTCTATTTACAAAATTAGAGGACAAGCGAGGGACAGGAACTGATTCCTAAATCGACTTTTGGCAGAACAATAAATTGTTTTGAAGTTTACGGCACTGTAAAGGATCTCCCTAGAGCAGATCGTCCAGTAATAGCATCGACTGAACAAAATGAATTTAACCACTCTCAATACCGGAAGATCCTCATAACTTCGTTAAGAAAATGAAACGGGGTTCCAATTAAAAAAAAAAAATAATCTTGACCTGAGAATAATCTTCAAGGTAATTTTCAAGGTCAAATTTTATGCTAGCATTAAATATCCCGGAAAAAATCCTGAAACTTTTGTCTGAAACATTTTACCCGAAAATGACCTCGTGCTGAGTTAATTCGCTGTTCCGGGAGTTTTAAGTTTGGCCTTGAAATGACATTGCCGAAAAAAACGGCCATAGCATATTTGGACGTAAAATTTTGTGCTCTCTCTGAATCCGTGAAAAAAAATAGCAGTTTCCATTAAAAAAACAAACTTGACCTTGAAATAACCTTGAAGGTTATGTTCAAGGTCAAATTCTGTGCAACCATTAAATAGCCCGGGAAAAATCCTTAAACTTTTGTCTGAAACAATTTCCAAAGAAATGCACACCCTCTGAGATATTTCGCCGTCACGGGAGTTTTAAGTTTCACCTTGAAATGACCTTGCCGAAAAAAACGACCATAGCATATTCGGACGTAAAATTTTGTGCTCTTTCCGAATCCGTGAAAAAAAATAGGGATTCCCATTTAAAAAAATTAACTTGACCTTGAAATAACCTTCAAGGTCATGTTCAAGGTCAAATTCAATATCGCCATTAAATAGCCAGGGAAAAATCCTTAAACTTTTGTCTAAAACATTTTCCCCGAAAATGCACTTCCGCTGAGATATTTTGCTGTTCCGGGACTTTTGGATCACCCTGTATATGGCCCTGACAGTCTCGGCGTATGTTTTGCCGTCCGCCGGTTTCAGCGCGATAGCATCGGGTCGGCCGCGTTTATTTTTCTTCTTCTTCTTTTTTTTGTACTTGGCCTTCTTTGCCTTTTTTTCGTCAACATCGGCCTTCCCACCATTTTGTTGTTTAGGTGGGTTGTTGATCGTCGCTGCGGGAGCCGCCGCGGGCGCCGGTGCCCGCTCCCTCCGTCGTACCACCCTCCATATCCCATCCTCTTCCGGGGTGCTGTTATCCCTGGTCGCGCCCGCACGTTTTTTAATTACGGGCGCCATCTGGGGAGGAGTGTGGCTGGTCGCCGCCCTCTTCTGAGCCGTCCTCTCCGTCCGTGCTGGTGGCTCGCTGATGTTGTTGCGTTTCGGAAGTTTTGTAATCTTCCGTCTAGCCACCAACGTCACCCTCCTAGTCTCCTCGAGAGAGTCCAGCATATCCTCAAGCTTCGGCAGACCATTCTTTACCGTGGAGCTGATGTTCTTCTGCGTCTTTGTGGCAGCCAGCATCTGCTTTATCAGCTGCCGCATCTCCGCAAAATTCCCATCATTCGCTTTTCGGCCTCTAAAATAGTTTGCCAAAGCTTCACCAGTTCTTCGGTGTATGCTGCTTCACTTGTAGCATTTACATCCCCCGCGACCAAGTGGTCAACCACGGGGGTGCTGCGGTCGCATGATGACGACGGCTGAGAGCCCGCTTGCTCGCCCTCAGACGCCGGAACTGGGGTATCCCTCCCCTGCTCCGTAAACGTTTCTCCTCGTACGGTTGTGCTGTCCATTTTTCAATTTTATAAGTGTGGGGGTAATAAAATCGTCAATTAGAACACCGCCCCCGCTGTGACCTCTCGCACAGCGACAGCGGATTAGTCATCCATCCTAAACCCAAAACCCACCTGGGGGGCTGCTTCTTAGTTTTTCTCGGCTATCTCCCAGAGCCTGTCCAAGGCTTACTCCTACCATTCGGCCGTGGTAAGCCCCGGCAAGAGATGTCACTACCCATCCACTCTGGAGGCCCCGGCTCGGCGGAGGTTCGGTCTTCAAACCGTGGCTCCCCCGAGTCGTAGGTCCCTCACAAGAATCTGGTTGACCGTCTATAGGTTATAAACCCCATTCCCCAGGGAGAGCCCGTTTATAGGGACCCCTTTCACACATTTCTGTGACACTCAAGGCACCCCAAGAAGGCCGAGAATAAAGCCTCCCCACCAACTGCAAGGTCCAGCAGCCCCTAGGGGAGGAAAGACCTTGGGGTTACTTTTGACAATCACGGCTCTTATTCTGGACACTTAAAATTGATTACAGGCAAAGCTTTTAGGCAGCTTGGTTTCTTAATGCGATCTACAAAAAATTTTTCTGATACATCTGCAATTATTAATCTCTATAAGTCACTAGTTCTCCCACATTTAACATATGCAGCTCCTATTTGGTCCCCTCACACTAAATCCGATGTTACGACATTAGAGTCTGTTCAGAGAAAATTTTTAAGATATCTTTCGAGCAAAACTAATAGCCCTATGCATCGTTTTTCACATGATTTTTCTGGTATTTCAACATTATTTCAGCTTCCGACAATTTATTCGCTTCATAAATATATAGATATTTTGACGGCCTATAAAATTGTAGTGGGATCTATTAAATCGCCTGATGTCTCTAACCTGTTCCCTTCTCGTACACCTGTGCGTACTTATAGAATATATAGAACATTATGTGAGAACACTTGCAGGTCAAATTATTTATTTCATGCCCGTGTAAACCGACTGAGGAGATCTTGGAATACTCTACCAGCCAATCTTGTTAATCGTGTTTCATCACAATCTTTTATTTCTGAGTGTAGCAGAGCCATTTTGGCTGCGTATAATGCGTGAAGTATCGCCACTGCGAGTTATTCATTAAAAACGTAGTTTGTATGCGCTATTGTTTGTTTCTTGTGTATCTTATCTCGATGTATAGTTATTATGTCTCAATAATTTTATGCATATTTCAAGGGCGAATCCACCCGTTAATAAATAGTAAATCAAATATAAATTATTGATATTTCTATATAAAATATATTAATTTTAAAATAAATTCTTATTAATAATATTATTATAATTAATATTCCCAATATTGGAATAAAATAATAATGATAATAATTTGATTTTAAAATTAAAATTATTTCTTCAGAGAATAATTTAATAGAATCATTAAAAGGTTGAATAATTCCAATAAAACCAACTTTATTTGGTCTTTTTCGTAATTGAATGTATCTTAAAAATTTTCGTTCTAATAAAGTAATAAAAGCAATTCTTATTAATACAAAAATAATTTGTGAAATTATAATAATTAAATAATTTAATAAATAAATTATTATTTACATAAATAATTATGTTTAAATAAATTCTAAATTTAATTTTAAATTATAAAATTTTATAAATTATTTAAATTATAAATTCCTTCCGTACAAATATAATTAAATTAAATTAAGATAGAATCCAATCTGGTTTACACCGATTTTAACGCAGCTGCTCAGGTCCAGCTTAGGAAAAAAGCCTCTAAGTGCTACATTCTTTTTATGGACTTTCGCAGGGCGTTCGACTCTATCCCCCACATAAAACTTTGGCACAAGCTTTTCAGCATTGGGATAAGCGCCAAAATGGTTAGGGTGCTTAAGGCCTTCTACGAGTCTGCCAAATCTTCTATCGTCTGTACAGCTGGTTCTACTGAGCGAGTTAGGGTGACAGAAGGGGTCCTACAGGGAGAAATCTTGAGTCCTTTGCTCTTTATACTGTACATCTCCGACATTGTAGCATACTTTCGTAACCAAGGCTTGAGAGGCATTGACTACACAATTACTTACGACCTTATGATGCTTCTTTTCGCCGATGATCTGGCGATCTTCGCTTATTCTCCTGCTGACTTAAGAATGAAATTGAGGACGCTCGAGTCCTATTGTAATCTTAACAGCCTTGTAGTAAATACGACTAAGATAAAAATTATTGTGTTTAGAAGAGGTGGTCCTCTCGATTCCTCCTCTAGACACTTTTACTATAGTAATCAGCAGGTGGAAGTTGCGTCAACGTATCCTTATCTAGGAACAATCGTCTCTTCATCGGCGAGTGGGCTAAGGGCAACTAAAAACGCTATAGCCAAGACTCTCCCCAAGCTACGGCGTCTGTCTTGGCTATAATGGCTTCAGCTAAATGTGATTCGACCAGTCCTGCTTTAAAATTATATGGAGCCTCTATTCTGTCCACCTTACTGTATGCTGCGCCCTGTTGGTCTCTCGGCCATCTTCGCTCTTTAGAATCCGTCCAGGTCGAATTTTTTAAGAAGTGGCTTAAGCTTCCCAAGTCGACGCCGCCATATCTCTTGCGCCTCGAACTAGGGCTTTACCCAATAGCGGTCGAAATAGTGCGCAGAACCTTAAACCTCGTGCTCAAGTACCTGCAACAACCACCAAATAGTCTCCCTCGTCTCGGCTTAACCAGGCTCTATGAGCTTAGCTCTAGAGGAAACAACGATCCGGCAATAAACTGGTTCTCGAGGTTGAAGTTGATCCTAGACTCGCCAAACTACAATGCAGTCTGGGAGGATCTTTCGGCTGCAAACTGGGAGTCCCATGTAGCGTCTATTTGTGAAGCCTTCTCTACCGCTCAGCGCAATTGTGACCTCCAGCGTTATTTTGAGTCGGATTCGATCCAGATTCCGCTTTTCAGGCAGTTTTCCGATGGTCTAGCCTCCCTCGCTGCAGAACGCTGCCAGCTCTCTCACTTACGCTTACGATCCAGTTGAGAACGGCTACCATTTTCTCGCGTTTGTTCTGTATCGGCAGTACTTTTTATGCCTACAACCCGAGCGGTCCGTGTTCGATTTGGAACTCGGGCGAAAGGGAGACATTAATTCACATCTTGTCCGAATGTCCCCTCTCCGCTCCCTCAAGATCTATACTCCGACGCAGTGCTATTATAGCAAACTGCACCGACGAGAATATGTTAGCCTTCTTGTTATTCTCTGCCGATCCTCGTGCTCTAAAGGTCCTCTTTGGATTTGTTAGCTCTTATTTTACCAGGAGACAATTCCACCTGGACACGTAGGCCAGCATGCGAACATGGTAGCTCTGGGGCCGGTTTTCTCTTCTATTTGCCTGTAATTTTTGTATTGCTCCAGTTTCCTTTTAGACTTGTTGTACATAGTAATTTTAGCGCGAGTTTTTCTTTTTAGCGTAATAAAATTTATAGCGTACCGGAATAGTGTGTATAGCGTTATCTCTATGTATTTTTAGAGCGTGCTTTTTTATGCAACCGTATTAGTAGCGCACCGGATTCATGGTTAAAGCGTCTTTTATGTATTCTGTAGAACGTAAGTTCATTTTCTTTTTTGTAATAGTATTACTAGCGTACTGGATTCGTGTGTGCAGCGTTCTTTTTTGTATTTTTAGCGCGAGTGTTTTTTCTCTTATGTAATTCATATTAGTAGCGCACCGGATTCTTGTGTACAAGTGTTTTTTATGTATTCTTCAGAGCGCGTGTCATTTATTTATTTATTTATGAAATTGTAACAGTAGCGTACTGGAATTCGAGTGTACAGTGTTCTATCTATGTATTTTTATATTATTGATCGGTGCACTCAACCCTTAAGAATTTTTTGTAATTCATATATGGGAATAAACTTATACTACTACTACTACTATACACCGATTTTAACTCAAATCATGTAACATTTTAAAAGTCAAACAGACCTAATTTTAAATTATTTTCAATTTAAATTTATCTTAATTCAACATCAAGGTCGCAATCTTTTTTATTAATATGAACTTTACAAAAAATATTACGCTGTTATCCTTAAGGTAATTTATTTTAATTTCATTATAAATTTTTATAATAATTCATAAATTGATGATTAATTTTATTAAAAGACAAAAAGAAAAAGCCATCCAAGATCGTGGTTAAAAATTTAGCTAAAATGCCCAATCAGGACAAACCCGCTACTGAGACTTTGCTCGCCCAGATGCAAGAGTCGATTATTTCAATCCTTTCGGCTAAAATCGATGCAACAAACGAAAAAACAAGCCAAGCTTTGAACTCTTTTAAAGCCGAAGTTTCGTCCGAAATAAAAGAGCTTAAGTCCAAATTAGAACAAAAGGACAAAGAAATAAAATACGATACCGCCAAGTTGGAGCAACAAAACAAAATTCTGCGTAAAAAAAATATAAGGATTAGAGGCCTTAAAGTCAATGGCGATGTTACGGTAGGAGTGGAAAAATTTCTGAAAACAAATTTTAAGGTGGAAAATGCGGTGGATCAGCATACGAAATAAAAAAGGAACCGCCTATAATTATTGTGGAAATGACTTCCTCTCGTGCAAAAACAATTGTTATGGCAAATAAAAAACAGGTTTTAGCAAACAGAAATATTTACATAGGTAACGATCTTACTGATAGAGAGAGAAAAATAGATTTTAATGCCCGCCAACTAATAAAGAACGCAAAAAAAGAGAATAAAATGATAAAAAGAAGCTACCAAAAAGTTTTTATTAACGGAGTTTTGTGGACCTGGTCAGATGAAATGGACCAATTTATATCTTCAGCATCGCGGCTTCCTTCAAACAAGTCCAAGCTTTCCTCCAGTGCAGTAATTCTGATGGACGAAACCGAGTCACTATCCAATGCGGAAATAGTTAATGACTCAAAATTTTAATTAAGAGCAGTCTTCACTGTAATTGTCATAGCTCCTCTTCAGCTAAGACCAACTCGCCGAACACATCCTCTTCTGAGAAAAGTGCGCTTCACAACGCTCCGACGCGTAATATTTTAAGTATTGTATTTTGGAATGCCCGTGGTTCACTAAATATTCTAAATAATTCGTTTGCTTCAGCTCATGACATGATAAATATATCGGAGACATGGTGTTATGATGATAACCGATTGAGGGATCTAGCTGTAGATTCCTCGTTCGTCTTCTCTCCAGCCATTCGTACATCTGATCGGGGACGTTATTGTGGAGGTCTCTTTACAATGGTTGACCAAGTATATGAAATAACGACTTTAGACATCTCGCCGTTCTGGATAATTTACCATGCCAAGACTCTGACTATTAATCTGATTGTCGGATCTTTTTATATATCGCCGAATTCCGATTTGTCTAATGTGCTCATAAACTTGCAAGATGTACTAGACTCAATAAAAGCACAGTTTCTTGATTGTATGCTGGTTCTGGGTGGTGATTTCAATTCGAGGACAGGAACATTGGACGACAGTCTAGATATGCAGAACTTTACAGAAAATTCCAGTGTTGCTGTTCTCAGGGGATCTCACGATAGCCGGTCAAACAGACGCGGTTCCTTATTATATGATTTTATGAGTACCAATAATTTTATATTAGTAAATGGTCGTTCATTAAGCGATAGCCCTGCGCACTATACTTTTCTTGGGTCTAGAGTTTTTAGTGTGGTTGATCTTGTGTGGGTGTCGTCTTCTCACCTTCCATTCATTCATGACTTGAAGGTGGGAGACGACCTCCACGGTTCAGATCACCTGCCAGTGCAATTTACTTTGTACCTGCATTCAACGAAAGAAGAACGGGAATTAACTACTGTAGCGAGACCTGGACCAAGAACAAGGTTTAAGAGGTCGAATGACGGGTACCAAATTTTTCGTACTGCTTTAAGACAATTTTCTTTTGATGCGAACCGTCAATTTGAGCACTCTAATGAAAATATTTATGAGGATTTTTGTAATAATCTTAGAAACCTGGCTTTCGAAGCTAATTTATTGTCTGTAACTAATGTAATAAATTCGCGTACTAAGTACACGTCACGCAAGGTTTGGTTCGATGGCGATTGCATGGAAGCCAAAAAAAATCTTAAGCGCGCTCTATTAGCCATGAAAAGAAACGCTTATGTCTCTAATTCTGTGCACGGGTTTACGGCAGAAAAAAAGGTTTATCTGCGTACCATTGCGGAAAAAAAGCGTAATTACTTATCGAACATTACTAATAAATTCGCGGAAGTAAAAAATTCTGCAACTTTCTGGGTGCAGTGCGCTTTTATAGCAAAAAACCAATGGTCGGTTCGTTGGTCTCGGCTGAGTCCTGGCGTGAGTACTTCACGAATATGTTTCCTCGAATAGATGACCCTTTAAGACTTAATCTTGAAACCTATGATTCAATGTTGGATGGACAGATCTCTTTAACAGAGCTTACATGTAGCATTGATTCCCTTAAACTAGGTAAGGCTTTAGGTCCTGACGGCATCCCCGCGGAAATTTTCAAACTACTGGACAACTCATGGCTATTAAAACTACTAGCTATATTCAATTCCATTCTTGAAACCGGGATATTTCCTGCTGGTTGGGCACGAGCTTATGCCTTTACTTTATTCAAGAAGGGCTCACGACAGGACCCTGCCAATTATAGGATAATTGCGCTCACAAATGCGTTGGCAAAGATTCTCTCACAAATTTTATGTAAGCGTCTTTCAGACTGGGCACTCCGAAATAATGTTCTACCTGAGGAACAGTCGGGCTTTAGAGCTGGACGTGAAACAGAATATAACATCTTCACTCTATTTGCTACAGTTCAGATTACTCTCCGACAGAAAAAATCAAAAATGTATTGCTTATTCGTAGATTTCAAGAAAGCATTCGATTCTGTTCCTCAGACACTCTTATGGAGGAAACTGTACAGTTTGGGCGTAAGTGGCAAGTTTATAAGAATTTTACGTGCTATGTACCATACAGCCTCGTTTATTTTGCAATCATCGGAATTTCCCTCCACTGATTACGCTGTAACAGTAGGGGTACTACAGGGAGAGATTTTGAGCCCTTTGCTATTTATCTTATATTTATCGGATATCATATTATTTTTTAGAGAAAGGGGGTTGTATGGTGTGGATATCACAAATACCTACGACCTTCTTATGTTATTTATTGTATGCAGATGATTTGGCGGTGTTTGCTCGCACGCCAGCAGACTTGCAGAGGAAGTTATCAATTCTGACAGAATACTGTGATTTAAATGGGCTTTCAGTCAACACAGAAAAAACCAAAATCATCTGTTTCAGAAGGGGCGGGCCTCTTGACTCGTATTCTAGACACTTTTATTACCAGGGAAATCCAGTTGAAGTGGTTAATAAATATCGATATTTGGGGATAATTTTTTCCTCCTCGGCGAAAGGTCTGCTGGCGAGTGAAGATGCGATCTGCAAAACGCATGCTGCGAATGCCTCGGTTTTGGCGATAATCGCGTCTGCAAAGATTGATGCATGGGCGGTAATTTGGAAATTATATGGTGCAATTATAGTTGCTACTTTATTGTACGCATCTCCCAGATGGGGGCTTGGTTATCTAAGCAGTCTGGAGTCTGCGCAATTGTCATTCTTTAAAAGAATTTTTAATTTGCCTAAAAATGCTCCATCTTATTTGGTCAGACTTGAACTGGGACTATATCCTATATCTGTGGAAATTTTTAGTCGAGCGATTAAATGGGTTATCAGAGTGTTACGAATGTCGGATTCCAGACTGCCCAAAATTCATCTCTCCAGGTTAAGAGAACTAGCAAATAACGATGAATCTGTGACATCCTTAAATTGGCTGCTTCAACTGAAGGACATTCTGAATAGCCTAGGGGCAGACGATATTTGGGAAAATTTCACTCCGGATTATTGGGAACAAAATAGTTATGCCTAGTAAGTGGTTTTGCAGAACAAAATAGAAAAAAGGATCTGTCATCGTACCTAAATTCAGACTCTCCACAATTGCCCATTTTTAGACAGTACTCCGATAACTACTTAACTTTTTACCCCCCTCGTCTGTCTCTGGACTTTCTAAGAATGAAAATGCAGATTAGATTGTCGACAGTATATTCAAGATCATTAATAATTAGCGGGTACAGATATCGATATGATCCATCAGCGATTTGGTCAATTTGTAACCAGCGTGCTCTTGAGAATTTACGACACATTTTATTTGAATGTCCTCTTTTAATTAATCTGCGCAACGAATTTTTTGGAACAGGCACGTCACCTCAAGACTTTTCGGAAGCCGCGCTAATAGAAATTATCTGTGCCAAGGACGTTGCATCTGCGAAACGCCTTTTTTTATATGTCAAAGCGTGCTTTATTCGTCGGAATTTTCTTCAAGGCTATTAATAGTCAAGTATACAATATTACTGTACATAGTTTTAGATTTTTCGTTTGTTCACAAAAATTTATTATAATCTTTCGAACCGGAACCCTTTCTCCACGGGACAATTGTATCCCTATACATGAGAAATAAAGTTTATCTATCTATCTATCTATCTATTAATTTTATTAAAAAATTAATTAAATTATTATATTGCCACCACACAATCTTTATATCACACACACACGCACACACACACACACACACACACACACACACACACACACACACACACACAAAGTTATGCGCAACGCACAGTGAAGTTACAGCGCAAAAATACACATAAGTTGAGAAACATATGCACAATCAAAAAGGCATTTAGTCATAATACTGACGGGTACTACTCATATAATGTTTAAAGCAGGAAATTACCCTAGCTGATCGAACATTAGCATCCAAATTGTTCCATACACGTTTAAAACGCGCGTTAGGAGAATTGAAAGTGTAATTTGTTCTACACTGCATTTCTTGGATATTTCTATAATTACGAATAGAGTATGGAAGAGCGCGAAAAGGAAATACTGCTGACAAATTAGATAGAGAAGGTGAATTTAAAATACGGAAAAGAGTTATTGCATCATGATATTGGTAGAGAGATTTAATTGTAGGGAAATTAAATTTAACAGATATATTACGATAACTATGATCGAAATATGGCATAGGATGACCAGATTTAAAGGCTAAATAACGAAGTGCTTTGCTTTGCACGCTCTCCATAAGCTCAAAATCCGAAAACGTGTATGGGGACCAAACAGAAGCCGCGTAAATATAATGTGGCAAAACTAGAGTGCGTATTAGATACGAAATAGTTAAAGGGTCTTTAAAATCTTTTGTTTTCCTCTGTATAAAGCCTAAGATTCTAAAAGCTTTTAAACGTACATGTTATATGTGGTCGTGAAAGGAAAATGTCTCAGACATAACAACACGGAGATCAGAATAAATACGAACTCTAGCGAGAGACTCATTAAATAAACAGTACTGGTACAAAAACTTGTCAGAACGACGAGAAAAAGACATAACCTTACACTTAGATATATTTAAATTAAGACCGTTTCGCATAGCCCAGGCGCCTACTGAACTTAGATCTCTTTGCAGTCTCGAGGCATCCAAGGGTGAGTTAATGATTTTAAACAATTTAATATCATCGGCATAAATTAAATAATTTGAAAAAGAAATAACATTACCGATATCATTAATAAAGATGTTGAAAAGAATTAGACCCAAGTGCGATCCCTGAGAAACTCCTGAGGGAACCACACAAGGATCTGATATTGTATTTTTTATTTTCACCCTTTGGATTCTACCGGACTAGTAGGACATAATCCATCTTAGAAAAGTGCCCGAGAACCCGATACTATTTAGCTTACTCAATAATGAGTGATTTACTGAGTCAAATGCTTTTGAAAAGTCCAGATAAATTATATCCCCCTGATTATGAGACGCCATTGCATTAGACACGAAGTCAGAAAATAAAAGCAGATTAGTCACCGTTGACTTGTCCTTACAAAAACCCTGTTGACATTCAATAATGACATTGTTTAAAACTATATACATTTTATTAACCATAATAGCGTCGAAAAGCTTTGGTATGCAGTTAATAACCACGACCGGACGATAATTACAAATATTCGATTTATCGCTGTTTTTCCAAATAGGAATAACGTAAGTCCCCTTCCATTTGGTAGGGAAGAAGCCACGAATCAACGATTCGTTAAATAAATGTAGAAGAGGTCTTAGTAGGGATGACATATCATTTTTTAAAAAGATTGACGGTATACCATCCGGCCCACAGGTACAAGACAATTTCATATTTACTATTGCATTTTCCAATTCAGATTCTGAAATATTGAAATTTTCGATATGATATTTTGACACCGAATGGTTTAGTAATGGAATAAACTTTAACGAGGATGACTAAACTGATCCAAAATAGTGGCTAAATAAATTCGAAATTCCTTTATGATCAGTTGCAATTTTATCATGGAAGTTCATACTGGAAGGCAACTTACTGCTATTACTGGATTTGTTAATGAACGACCAGAAAGCACGAATATTGGTTCGTGATTTCTTCTCTATATTCGCAATGTACTCCTTGTAACGCAATCTCGATAGTTTTAAGCAGTTTGCTCTTAGTCTCTTAAATTCTAAAAAATCCGCATTTGAACGAAAACTTTTCCGTTTACGGTGTTTTACAAAAAAAATAAATTTTAATATTATTTATTTTGCGACAGATTTTATTTCCTTAAATGTTTCATTCTTGATTTTATTAAAAAATCAAATTATTATGCTACCTTAGGTCAGTTAATTTACTGCAGCTATTTAATATATAATCATTGAGACGATTTTATTTATTATTATATTCAACAAACAATGCTTTTAATAAACAGTTGAATAAACATTTTGCCTAATTCTTTAAAATAATCTTTAAATAAAAAAATTATTTATTTAAAATTATACTAATATTATCATTATAAAATTATTTAAATAATTAAATAATATTTTTTTTTAAATAATAATTTAATCTAATGCGCAGCTACGAGGAGAGCTGTCCGCAACAGATAGGCTACATGGCGCGAATGCACAGTCGGTTTGCAGTAATGAATCCCGAACTGGCAGATCGCTTTTCTCAACAACAACTGAGAGATTATGTGGCCTATCTGAGGCGGATAGGTTTCGTTGTTCCCAGCTGTCAACCGGTACCGGATGTGCGGGCAATAACAACTGAGCCCGTACGCGGTGCTGAGAGAGATGCTCCGCATTATGAAAGCACGACACTCGTGTTTAGGCAAAATTTGACAACGAAAATTTTGCATAAACAACGAGAAATAGACAGAGCAAATAGCCTACTTCTGGATGCTCTTCCAGATGACTGCGACCTGTGGCAAGTCAATTGTGCCGTTTACGAGGCTGCAAGTGATCTGGTGACTCCGTGAAATCTGACACAGATATCGGGGAGTCGGCAGATTACAAAACGCATGTCTCAATTGAACGGTAAGATTCGACTGACACGGACACTCGCTTCCCGAATTCAGTGTGTGATCGACTATTTAACATCTGGCCGTTCATTTACGGCTAAATTCAAGAAGTTCGCACAACTGCGGACGTACTATCACACACTGAACAAGCTGAAATTGCTCAACATTAAGCAACGTTTAGCGGATAAAATTCGGGTTTCGGCCGATGCCAAAAAGAGGCTGCAAAGACGGGAAGAAGGAATTCGACAAAACTCAATATTTTGGACGAATCCTTCCAACCTCTTCAAACATCGTATCGCAGCCTCAAGCGAGTTTCCGTCGATGGCCGCAGTTGAGGAATTCTGGGGGAGCATCTACGAGAGAACATCTAGGCTTAATGCAGACACTCCAGGTATTGAAATCTTCACAGAGTTGTGCGACGAAGTCACACAACAAAGTGAAGATTGCCCACCCGTCAGTGCATTAGAGGTGAAAAATGCCATCACAGGAGCGAGGAATTTCTACTCGCCGGGCTGGGATGGAATTAACAACTATTGGTGGAAGTTCACTTCTGTCCATCAACAACTAGCCCGAATATTCACCTCTTATATAAATGGAGACCAACCCATTCCGCACTCGCTGGTGGAGGGCCGAACGACACTGAACCCAAAATCAGGAGACTTGTCCGAACCGAAAAACCATAGACCGATCACGTGTCTCAATACGTTATACAAATTGTTCACTAACATCTTGAACGAACGTATAGACAAATCCGTGAAACCGGTGTGGCAACGGATAGTAGAACAACGAGGCTGCAAAATGGATGTATCCGGCTGCAAGGACAACTTGCTAATCGACAGGTGTGTTTGTCAGGACGCAGTCCAGTACAAGCGTAACCTGTCGATAGCCTGGCTGGATTACATGAAGGCGTATGACTCAACATCGCACGAGCTTTTAAGCGTGTTGCTCAAACGCCTCCATGTCCACCCTAACATAGTGAGAATTGTAGAAGACCTGATGCCTCTTTGGAAAACACGCTTTGTCATGACATCGGGCAAGCGTCGAACCATGTCTAGACTGGTTCAATTCCAAAGAGGTGTCTATCAGGGAGATTCTCTGAGTCCTCTGCTCTTCTGCATCTCACTATTGCCTCTATCCGTTGCTCTCCGGAAATCTCAAGGGTGCATGTGTGGACCGCCTGGTGAACGTGTACATAAGATCACCCATCTTTTCTATATGGACGATTTTAAATTATACGCATCAGGCGAGGATCAATTACATCGATCTCTGAACATCGCCCTCACATACTCGAGAGATATCGGCAAGTGTGCAGTCGTTCATTTGCACAGAGGAAGGTCAGGCTCCCATAACAACGATATGGAGCTCGTCAACGGAAATGTCATCCGCCACCTTTGCGCCGAAGAAGCCTACACATACCTGGGCGTACCTCAGAGGCATGTCCAGGATGTGCAGGCTGCTAAAACCACCATCATTAAGAAATACCGGCGCATTCTCCGTCAGATCTGGTCATCAGAATTGACCGGGAGAAATAAGGTGGCAGCCACGAATATGTTGGCTGTATCACCAGTGCTCTATTCATTTGGAGCACTGAAGTGGAACGTTGACGAGCTAAGGGATCTTGACCAAAGCACACGGAAGATGATTTGTATGCAACGCAGTTTGCATCCAAGATCTTCCGTGGAACGACTGTATTTGCCCCGAAATATGGGAGGTCGTGGCCTTTTAAGCCTGGAGTGTATGCATGACCAATTGGTCCTCGAGACAGCTTGCGACGTGATTAATCGAACGGAGGATCCCCTGATGATGCTAGTTCATCAGCATGAAATTCAGGGGAAGGGGGCGTTTTTATACAACGCGGCGGAACGAGCGGCGCGAAACCTCGGTCTGGTTTTCAACGTGGGACGTAGTGGTGCACAGGAAGCTGAATCAGTCATCAATCTGTGCCCAGTGCGTCTCAGAGCTAACATACGGAAGGAACAATTCCGTATGTTGGAGGGAAGGCATATCGAGAAGCCATTGCATGGACAATTCTTTCGAAATGTCCAACAACTTGGCTTGTCGGCAGAGATGACCTTCTCGTTCTTAAGATCAGCCGGCTTGAAATCCGAGACCGAGGGTTTTATCTTCGCATGCCAGGATGTGGTCATCAATACCTTAGCGTATCGCCAGAATGTCTTACACCAGGCGGTACTGAGTACGCTTTGTAGATTGTGTAGATGTCATACTGAGACACTAATGCATCTTTTGGCAGCATGCCCAATATATGCAGTTTCAGCATACATCGAACGTCACAATGCGGCTCTTCGAGTGCTGTATTACCATCTTCGCAGCACTTATGGTATTGATGCAACCCCAGTTTTGCCGTACGTCCCCACTGTTATTGAATCCGTAGTCGGGAATGAGTCGTGCCGAATATACTGGAATTACTCATTCCCGACGAGCAGGCAAATATCAGCCAATAAGCCTGACATCGTCCTTATTGACTTCGATGACAAATCCATCTTTGTCATCGAGTTTTCTGCACCAGCAGAAACAAATATAGTCAGCAAAGAGGATGAAATATCAGGAACTCCTGTTCGAGATTCGCAAGCTGTATCGAGGGTTCAAAATCAAGCTCGTCGTGCTGATAATTGGAGTGCTGGGAGGAATGAGACCAACTTTCCTCCAAAACATCAAAAGCATTCCGGCCTGTCAAGAACATGCAAATTCCATCGCAGGCCGAATGCAGAAAGCAGTGCTACTGGAATCTCTCCGTCTACTGAGGTCACACGAGATCCTGTAACCACTTACCCAATGGTAGAGGGAGTGGTTACATTTGCAAACGAAATGGCCCGGTGCAGTCTGCAGTGGAGGAGATGGATATGGGAGCCACTTTTCTGCTGCAGACTGCACACGTGGATTCTGGAGGGCCAAGGGAGGTTAGGGTTTTAGTCGGTAAACCTTGCCGTTAACATCAAAGGTGAAGGAGTCCGATACACGGGGGGTTACACAACATCTTCAAACCCCTATGGTGCCTAATGCATTTCCCCCCTCCGTCAAAAAAAATAAAAATATCGACTTTATTTAGACAATAGGCGAGCCACAGCTTTTAAATTGCGGTTTTACAGACTGACCGTACATTAATATAAAATAAAAAATTACATAAAATATAAATTAAAATTACAGTACAGTGGTCCCCGTTCTAACGCATCCCGTCCTAACGCATATTCCCTTCCAAACGCATATTTCTTTTCCGTCTAAATGCATAGATTCCCCTTTGTTCCTCTCCCCACAACACGATTCTTAGTTGCTAGCGTTGCTGGTGAGACATCTACGCGCATGCTTAGTATGATAAATGCAAAGAGACTTTTGCCGTAGTGGGGGTTGAGGGAGGATATGCGTTTGGACGGGGGCGGCCATTTTTGATGGAACGAAACATATGCGTTAGGACGGGGACCATTGTACACTTAAAATCACAGCACACTCGACCGGTTACATAAATATGAACATAAAAAATAGTTGAGACGAATTCAGCAGATTTACACAAATCAATTAATATTACCTAACATGTTACCACAGAATACAGAGTAGGTTACTCAACGATGCGCAACATAATACTCTTTCATGGACTTAACAAATTTTCGGGGTAATAGAATCAATTTACGAACTGGAAGCGGCAATGCATTAAAGAGTTTAGCTGCAACATAGGAAAATGCGCCATTAAATTTGGCAGTATAGCTTTTCGGGAAACAAAGTGTATATACAATCGCCCCCTATGGATAACTGTGTCCCTACCTAACATTTTCCATCTTCCCATTAGATACAGCGAAACCTTGTAAGTTAGCAACCTACACACCACGGTTAGGATCCTTATTTCCAAGCGATCTCGCATTTTTCTCCAGCCCGATTTTTGAAACGCATGCGAGATGTGGTCGTATTTACGTATTCCGTAGACGTACCTGAGACACGCATTTTGTACCGCCTGCACTCTACGCCAATCTTTATTGATTATACAAGGACCATATACCGACAAACAATACGTCAGATGTGGTAAGACTAACTTAATCTCAACTTAGTATCTACATTCAAGACATTTCTGAACGGGTATAATTGACGTAACCGCGCGTAAGATATTGCTACTTTTTTAGAGATATGCGAGGAAAAGATTGAAATTGCGGAAAAAGGTTATACTTATTACAGTGTTGCAGAATTTCATCATAACAAACTTCTTCAAAAATGTTAGAGAAGAGAGGCAGACGACTGATTGGGCGCTAATCATTCATTGAAGAAGGGTTTGCATTCTTGGGAATTGGGTGAACAATCGCACTTTTCCAGCAGTTTGGGAATTCAGCTGTATGTGAAATCGTGTATATTATTTGCAGAATTTCTGGTAGACAATATTTATAAATTCTTAAAAACATCTCGGCAGAGATACCATCAGAGCCAGCTCATGTACAATTCATTTTAGAAATTATTTCAACCATTTTTTCCCTCGATATTTGACTAAATGAAAAAAAAATATTCATAGGAATTTTATGTGACCGAGAAGTTTCAAGGTGTTGTATCAATTCCGGACTGGGTGAAATCTGCGGACAATTAGCAAAGTGCTCATTTATTTCATTAGGATTATTGAAATTGGGAGGTAACTCTGTTGGTCTCACCTTAATGCCAACCAGAACTTCTTTTGAGATATTGTAGTCAGGTGGTAAAAGAACGCCTTCCGTTCAGCTCTTATTGCAAATGTTGTGAAATTTCGAAGCGACTTATAAAGCATTCTGTCATGGATACACTTAGTTTTCCTCATTTTAGTTCGCGCTGCATTTCGTTTTCTTATTAAAACTCTAATTGTGCCAGTTATCCATGGGGCATGGGGTTTTGTTACCCTAATGTTTATGATAGGTGCAAAAATGTCAAATAAGTCAATAATCAAACTATTAACGAACTCCACTTTATCGTTAATATCCGTAAAATTAGAAATTAACCCCCATGGACAATTACTTGCAACACGATTAAATTCAGAACTATCAAAATATTTTAAATCACGAATATTTACATACTTAACATTTCTAGGAGGTCTAGGGCAATCTATACAACATCCGATCAGGTTGTGATCAGCAATGTCATATTCTTTGGTCGAGAACGTCTTTAAAATCTTAACCATATCCGATACTAAAATTACATCAATTAGAGTAGCTGATGTTAATGTGATACGTGTTGCTTTTTGCACTATTTGTTTAAGTTCACATTGTTTTAACATTTTAAAAAAAATTGATCGCATCCAGTTTAAAACGTGTTAACAAATTAACATTAATGTCTCCAAGAATAATGATCTTGTCAGATTTGACGCGTAATAAGTTAATAAACTCTTGCAGATTGTTTAAGCAAATCAAGGAGACATAATGCGGCCTGTATAGGACACCTATTGTAAAACAATTATTATGGAATTTCAAATAAAGCCACAATTGCTCTAATCTAAACTCATCTGAAGTCGTGTTAATTTTTTAGCAATAAAAATAATTCTTAACATAAATCGCCACCCCACCTCCTCTTTTCCCCGCCCTATCAGCCCGAAAGACAGAATAATTTTCAATAAAAATATCCGAATCAAGCACCGAATGATTCAACCATGTTTCCTAAATCCCCAATAAATCATAATCATTTTCAATTAAAATTGACTTAATCTGCGTAAAATGCAATAGCAATGATTTCGCGTTCACGTGCACAAAATGGAGTTTATTACAACGACGATGATGATGACTCAGTTAACTGAAATCTTGAAGCTGAAGACGGCACCGAAGACGAAGGCACATTTAAGGAGTTGAATGTAGTTCTCGTATTTACCTCTTTTTGAGTTCTATGCGTAAAAGAAGCTGACCCATTGTCATAACTATGTCAGTTTTGTGGCATGATATTATCCAAGACAGAGATAGAGTTAATCATATATTTCAGATTTCCATCCTCTGAACGAAGCTCGATCATTGTTTTTATTCGCTGAAATTTGAGTCCCATTTGCTTCGCCTTTTCTTTTGATTTAATGAATAATCTCAAGAAGTCACTAGGCACATATTCGTTAATAAAAACATTAGCCGCTGGCAGAGATTGCATAATTTTGTTCGCTTTCAGTGATTTCCGTGATATGCGTGCTTTAATGACAGCGTCTCGTTTAGCTTTATTGGCAAAGCGAACGAAAATACTCCGTGGTCGTGCAGTTATTAAATTTGAGGACTCCGTGGTATTTACATTTTGCTTTGACTGTGTCAATGGTAGTGTGGCACCGACCAATGCATCATTCCTCCTAGGAGCACGAGACGGTAACATGCGATTAGCACTTTGAATATCAGCTAGAAGGAGTGGGATCCCAAGTGACTCAGCGATAGCGCAAACCGATGCATTTGGTTCTTCATTATCAAATTCGGGGAATCCGACAATTAAAATGTCATTTTCAAATTCTTTAAATTTAATTGCGACAAGACGATTTTGCATATTTACATTTTCAGCTTTAATTTTCTCATTTTCACTTTGCAACGACTTTATTTGCATATTTAAATTTTCAAAATTTTCCGAATAAGTTTCCAAAGAGCTTTCAACGGCCGTCAACCGTTTATTTTGCTGATTGATTGTTGATTTTATCTCCGAACAAAAACGTTGGAAAGCTTGTTCACATTGAACGCGATACAACTCTGAGGATGACATTAGATCATTTATGTTAGAGTTGAGCACATCAAGACAACTCAGTTTCGCAAATATAAGCGAGAAATTTGATTTTAGAATAGAATAGAATAGAATACCATTTATTTAGCCTGAGGGGTGACCTCTTAAGCTAACCATACATAGAAATTACAATTATGTGTTGAATAAAGAAATATAAAAAGTACAAAGTATTATTATAATTAAATACATTATAGCTATAATGAACGCGAGAACCGAACAGAAATTTTTTTTTTTTTTTTTTTTTTTTTAAGCCCAAGGGAGGAATCGCACCGAAGTAATAAACAATTAATAATATTAACATTAAACGAGAGAAATTCTTAAAAGTAAAAAATATAATATTTAGAAAAAAAAAATAAAAAAATAATTTAGTCAGCCTATTATCTTTCTACCCGAAACTTCGCGGTTACGTAGAAAGCGGTACAGTTTGGATTTAAAACTGTCAACTGTTAGACTGCCTTTAATACTATTTGGTAGAGCAGTCCAAAGCCTGGTGGATGTAATGAGGAACGATCTGGAGTAGGCCTCAGAGCGATGACTGGGTACTCTTAGCTCACTTGTGGTCGACCGAAGAGTGCGATCAGTGACGTCTCTACGCCATACATATTTTTCATAGAGGTATAGCGGAATCTTTTTTTTAAATAGTAGGTATGTAATAATACCAATAAAATAGAGTCGTCGTGACGTCAAAGTGAGCCAGTCAAGTTTATTACGGTATGCCGTAATGTGCTCGTCTCGTCGAAGGCGAAAGATGAAGCGGATGGCAGAATTTAGCATTCTTTCCAGCTTCATTCATAATGTCGAGTCAAGGTCATTGTAGACTGCGCAGCAATAATCAAAATAGGGGAATATAATCGAAGTTATGAGCTGTTTGCGTGTGTCCGTGGGTAGTACGTTGCTATTCTTCCAGAGCTGTCTTAAAGTAGCGTATACGCGGTTTGACGTTACAATTATATGATGTTTCCAAGATAGTGTATTATCAAAGTGTAAGCCGAGATTTCGGACTGTCTTGACCCATGGAATGATATTATTCTGTATACTAATAGGTGGTAAATTGGCAAGTTCCAATAGATTAATAAAGTATGGACTTCCAATCATAATTGCTTGCGTTTTAGAAAAATTTATAATGAGATAATTTTCGAGCGCCCACTCGCAAAATCTTTCGGCGTCACTGGTCAATCGTGCACAACCTTCCTCTATTTCTTGTGGAGAGCAGCTCAGAAAGATTTGTGAATCATCGGCAAAGATTACATGTTTGGTGTGTCGCAGAACAGATGGAAGGTCGTTTATGAATATGGAGAATAGTAGCGGGCCTAGAACAGAGCCCTGAGGCACACCAGCATTGACAGGTAGCCAGGTTGAGGCAACACGATTGTCGGCAAGAATGGCCTGCGACCTATTTGTTAGATAGGAAGCAAACCATGCGATGGCTGGATTAGAGAAGTGGGCAGCTTTAAGTTTTTCCAAGAGAATGGTATGGTTCACTGTGTCAAAGGCTTTACTGAAGTCGAACAATAAAAGGATTACAACATTACGATTTTCTATAGCCTCGCGACAAAAATCGTTGACTAAAAGTAGTGCCGTTTGGGTATTAAAGCCCTTGCGAAAACCAGACTGGTACGGATCGAACCAATTACGTTCATTTAGAAAGGTGACAATCTGATCATAAACCAATCTCTCTAGAATTTTCGATGATGTACATAAGATGGAGACGAGACGGTAGTCAGAAACACACGACGGCAATTTCTTTTTATTTATTGGCACTACCAAAGCCTTTTTCTATTCGGCTGGAAAGGTGGACGAATTAAGTGAAAGGTTGAAGAGATATATTAAATGAGTGGCGATGACGGGAAAGGTTTTCACATAAAAACTAATCGGTGTTTGATCTACACCTTTTGCCTCAGACCTTCGTCGCGTGACACATGCCAATAGATTGTCTAATGTAATATTCAAGAAATAAAACATGGAATCCTGAGAGTCCTGAGTCGTCGAATGGAGAAATTCGAACGATGGAGATAGGGCTGGTACTCTATTGGCAAGAGAAACAAAATGAGAATTTAGTTCTTCAGGGGTGCAGCAAAGTGGAGGAAAATTTACTGCAGAATTAGCCAACCCAAGGCTGCGAAGTTTTGCCCAAGTGCTTTTTGGATCTTTAACTGTCGAGAACTGCGCGTGATAGTACTTTTCACGTGATTGTCGCCAAGCTGTTCTATAGGTTTTGTTGAGAGATATTAGTTTGAGTTTCGCGTTCGGATCGCGTGTGCGACGAAAAGCACGCAGAGTAGAGTCACGATCACGCTTTAGTGAGCGCAATACGTCAGTTACCCATGGCAATGCTTTATTCTTCGGTATGAAGGATCTTAGAGGAGCAAATTTATCAAAAGATGATACTATTCTATGCGAGAGGGTCGAACAAAGGAGGTCAATAGACTGATGAGTCCCAGTAGCATGTCTAAACATACTCCAATCGCATTTCTCCAAGTCATCCAGCAACAGTTCCAAACAAAAATTGCGGTAGTCTCGGCAAGTAATAGCCGTTGTATTTTTCGTATAAATTTTTAAATCATATTCAATTGATATCAAATCATGTCCATATACGAATGGTAAGCTAATTTGTGAAACGGACTTAACATTATCCAGGCTATCAACTATACAATGATCAATCCACGAGTCTGCGGTGGCACTATGAAAAGTGGGAGAGTAATCGACAATCTGTAAGCTGTTTTCAAAAGCAAACTGCTTCAGATAGGTAGCAGCATGCGAGTGTTTTTGCAAATCTATATTGAAGTCACCCATTATTATTATGTTATTATAGTTGCAGCTTAGAGATTGCAGAGCAGTCCCGAAGATTTCAGGCATCGGCTTATTAGGCGGGCGGTAAATGACGGAGACAAGCACAGGAGAGGATGTGCGGCCAGATATTTCAGCAATCATAAACTCATTTGAAGTGTCCGATATATCAGATAGAGCTAATAATTTACAGGCTAGTTGCTTGTGAATATACATAGCCACACCCCCACCCCTTGAGCCCCTCCGGTCGTGGCGAACGAGATAATATTTATCGAGTTGGAAAAATTTGTCCGGAGATTGATCCGTGAGCCAAGTTTCTGTTAAGAGTATAATATCAAAAAGATTAGTTGAAAAGTAGTCACAAAATTCAGGAAATTTATTTTTGGAGTTTATGGACTGGATATTTAAATGACAAATTTTCAAACTCGACAATTTGATATCTTTAGACGTGGATAATGATGTAATAGCAGCAGCGTTGACAGCATCCATAGAGATGACAGATGACGGTGAAGTTTGGCGTCAAGAGGAAATTATGTTAAGATCTTCGTTGTAGATCTCTATCGCATTTGCCCCTCTTGCTGATCTATAGTGGACGATGCCCTTGCAGAGGTAGACGGACTCCTCAGGGTGTTCTTTTACTATTGCTCGAGCCTTTTTCAGTAAGTTGCGCGTCTCTATTGGTAGAGATTCGTTTATATTTATACGAGACATCGGGAGCTCTGGAAAAATGAGATTGGTCATAAGACCTTTGTTGAGTCTCATTGCCTGTATAAATTTTGTCCTTAGCCTCGGATTGGACAGCCTGGCAATGATTAAGTTAGATCGACCGTTAGTGGACGCCGCTGTAGATGTCGTTGAAGTCGTTGCAATAGTTGATGGTTCATTGCCAGATATGCGACTAGGGTTGGGATCATTTGATAAATTTGTCCCAAGACGTTCGATGGATAGCAGATCGCGTGCCTTCATTGCGACTTTTAAGACTTCCGCTATTTTGAGGAAAATGATATCCAGATCCTCATTAAACGTTTCAGGAAGCCCAGTAATGACTAGGTCGCTACTTCGTAGCTCATAAGCATTAGTAGCTCTATCTTTTAGAACCGTGCTCATCTGATTTTGTAGGGTAGCTACTGATTGCTTCATTTCCTGTACCGTAGAATTGAGATTCAATACGGAATCAAGTTTAGCGCATAACTCTGCATGTTGCTTATCATACCTGGTACAGAAGTCCCGAAATTCGTTCGATGGTACGATCGCATTATCGATGGCCTCAGAAGTAGTAGTCTCCACTGACGAAGCACTATTTGAGCGCGTGTGGATAAGTTTCGGGGCAGCCCAAATATTATCTGCAGCTCGTTTTCTGCCACGCTTAGGTGCAGGAACTAAGCAACAAATTGGTCCGTTATCTGTCAAAGTACTGGCTAACGGTACACACGTGGTGTGATAGAGTGAGGCACAGACGATACATTTGACGCTATCTTTTTCTTCAGCAAGATTAAGGCATGCAATGCAAGTAGCCATAATTAAAAAATGACAAGAATTCAGATGTGAATTAACGTATCTATATACACTAATCTAATATAAAAAATCATACATACAACGTGCAAATGCTCACTCGAGCGGCACGAAAAAGCTTACTTAGCACGGATTCAGAGTCTCGTGCCGACTGGATCCGCTGTGAATCGGTGATCGATGAGTCACCTGCTTCTTCCCACCACAGTCTCAAGCGCTCGAAGAAGGGATAGCCCAGGTACAAGTCTAGCGCGAGATCCAGCGAAGAGAGTGGGATCTATATATGTCGAAAAGTAGGGGCACTATGCTCGAACAATCGTTATAGTGTTATTGGCTCCTATTAATAGATTTCCAGCGGAGTATTAACTGATCATCTGTTAATCACAATAACAAATAGCTACGCAAGTAATGCGAGATCCACTTAATCATACGCCAATGACACAAGAAATTATTATTTCCGCAAGTTCCTCTTGACAACTATTTTCCTCAAAGCACGTTCCCTTTAGGTTATGTTGCACAGTAGTCCAATTTGTCACCAATATGATTTTTTAATGCAGTCTCACATAAAAAATATAAATCCAGTTTCGCAAAGTCCTTAATTAGCTACACAGTTCACACACCATCACACTAATTAATACGTGGTAGAAGACGCGTAAAAGAGCTATATTAAGAGCGAGCAAATTTGAGCATGTTTGCATCGCGGTCCGTTCCGGGTTGAATTTAGAACATCATGAGTTGCACAATTCACTGTAAGCTCCTCCTCTGTTCTTCCTCGTTTAGTTCGTTGAAAAACTCAATCGTTTGTTCCATACAACAGCAGAAAATGCCATTTACGTTGCGCTTCCCATTTTCAATACATTGCGTATGCGCCGTTATTTGGCATAATATACACGATTCTGTAGCCAGATCTTCATTTGAATCACAATAAACACAAACACTTGTATACTCGGTTAACACTTTAAAAGGTGTTAACTTTCTAACCCATTTTCCATTATTGCATCAGAAGAATTAAGATGAGCGATTGCCAGAAAAGTCGAAAGTTCACTTTTCACAGCAGCAATTTTAAAATTACGTGTATTACGTGTACTTAAATATTGACGGTTACTTAGAGTACTACGTTAATTAGTACGGCACATAATTATATATAATTGATAATAATATAATTATTATAATATCACTAATACAATTTGATAAAAATGTTAATATTCCACAATTATATCAATATAAATTTGGATAATAAATAATTAAACAATATAAAATTAATCCTAATATTTCTCAACCTAATATAATTGAAATTAAATTTGGATTAATAATTATTAATATTATTGATATAATAAATAAATATAATAAATAAAAAAATTGTAAATAATTTTTATCTATATTATTATTCTGAACTATAAGACCAAATTATTGAAGAAATAATAAATACAATTCTTAAAAATATTAATATTATATAATCAATATAAATTAAAATATTAAAATTTATTGAATTATTAGAAAAAATATTTCATTAAAAAAAATATTTAAATTAAAATTTTTAAAAATCAATGTTAATAAAAATAATATAAATCTATAAATTATAAATATCAATATTGTTAAAAAATAAATTATTAGAATTTATAATTAAACAATTTAATGGAAATCAATGTAATAGTTAGTTATAGTTATAGTTATAGTTTATTTACCCATATATAAATACATAAATTTTTAAGGGTGGAGTACACAATTTACCATAAGTACATAGAAAGTATAAATAACAACAACAAAAATAAAGTACGTTGCACACACGCAACCGGCACACTATAGTGTAACATTAAACCAAATACACACAAACTTACGCACACACACTCTTCAGTAGTGCCATACAATAATTTACACAAAATAGAAAGTAAAAAACAGTTCAGAGATAATTGAATTCTTGAAATATTTCAGACCCGTTACATATTTAAAAACGAGCTGACTCAAAATTCTAAGACAAATTGCCTTCTGGTGAAGCACGAACTCACAAAGCCAAAAAGAATATTGAGCACGCGAGGGTCAGCAGAATTAATCAGAAAGGCCACTATATTTTCATCAGTACAATTTGACAATAGAGTGTTACGGCGGAGTAAGGATCTTGATGGGTTGGAAAGAGGGCAGCCACATAGAATATGTATTAAAGTCTCTCTATAGCCCATGTTACAAACCGAGCACGGTTCATTAGGATTGTAGGCATAAAAAGTATCTCCAATACAGAATGAACGCGAAAATATAGTGGCCGTTCTTAATGGAACTTTAAGGCGCAAATGGGAAAGCTGGCACCGCTCTGGGGCAAGAGAGGCAAGGCCATCCGAGAATTGCCTGTATATTGGGATCTGGATCGAGTCTGACTCAAAATAGCGATGAAGATCACGGTTGCGCTGGAGAGTGGCAAAAGCTTCGCAAGCCGATGCTATGTTAGATTCCCAATTTTCAGCCGTAAACTCGGCCCATAAATTGTCGTAAGTAGGTGAGTCCAAAACTGACTTCAACTGGGTGATCCAGTTGAGAGCCAACGCGTCCGAGTCAACAGAACTGAGCTCGTATAACCTAATTAAACCGAGCCGCGCCAAGCTATTCGGAGCTTGTTGCAAATATTTAAGGATTAGGGTTAGCGCCATACGTATAATTTCTACTGATATGTGGTAGAGACCTAATTCGAGGCGCAAAAGGTAAGCCGGCGTAGATTTAGGAAGCTTAAGCCATTTTTTAAAAAAATCAACCTGTATTGAGTCCAGACAATGAAGATGACTAAGGGCCCAACAGGGGGCAGCATACAAAAGGGTAGCTAAAATAGAAGCACCATATAATTTTAGGGCAGCACTGCTTGAGTCACATCGAGCTGAAGACATTATGGACAAAACAGACGCCGTAGCTTGGCGGGTCTTGGCAATAGCGTTTTCAGTTCCCTTCAACCCACTCGCCGATGAGGAGACGATTGTTCCCAGAAAGGGATACGTAGCCACAACTTCCACCTGCTGATTACCATAAAAAAAGTTTTTAGAAGAGGCGTCGAGAGGGCCGCCCCTTCTAAACACAATAATTTTCGTTTTTGAGATGTTCACTTCGAGGCCATTTACATTACAATAAGACACAAGCGTCGTCAACTTAGCTCTTAAATCAGCAGGAGAATAAGCGAAAAACGTCAGGTCATCAGCGAAGAGGAGCATCATAAGGTCACAAGTTAGTGTATAGTCGATGCCTCTCAAGCCTTTCTCGCGGAAATATGACACAATGTCAGATATATATAGAATAAAGAGCAGAGGTCTCAAAATTTCTCCCTGAAGGACACCTTCAGTCACCTTGACAAGATCTGTGGATCCAGCTGCACAAACGACAGAAGACTTGGCTGAATCATAAAAGGCTTTAAGCAACCTAACTATTTTGGCACTAACCCCAATACTGTACAATTTGTGCCAGAGTTTGTTGTGGGGGATAGAATCGAACGCTCAGCGGAAGTCCACAAATAAGACGTAGCACTTTGAGGCTTTTTTCCTGAGCTGAATTTGAACTGCCGCGTTTAATGTGAAAATATTATCCTCCGCAGAGCGTCCCCTTCTAAAACCCGCTTGCTCTTCAGGAAGTAAGTCGCGATGCTGGAGCCAACTTTACAATCTCGCCGCGAATACCTGCATGAATAATTTCATTAACGCATTAGTGATAGCAATCGCACGGTAATTTTCAGGATTCGCACGGTCTCCCTTTTTGAAGAGCATGAAGATATTAGCCTGCATCCACCCCTCAGGTGGCAGCTCATTGAACATGATCGAATTAAAACACTCCAATACAAAGGATAACCATTCACCCGAGAGAAGTTTCCAAGTTTCTGCCCAAATACCACCCGGGCCTACGGCTTTGTCCGATTTTAATCTCTTCATGCTCTCACGCAACTCCTGCGGCAAGATGGGACCATCAAGGTCCTTATCGAAAACCCCATAAAAAGTCAACGATAGCGTTGGCCTCGGATGAGAGAGGAGCGCCAAGTGCCTGTTCCAGGCCTCCAGTGGCACAGACGAACTACATAGTGGAGCCCGCCTCAGCCTTCGAACCACTGTCCAAAAAATCTTGGCGTCCCTTACCCCGGCAAAAGAGTCAGCTATAATATAATTAATAAATATTCATTTATATAATTATTATAATTTTTAAAATTTTTTTAATTTCCATGTTGTGTTTTTCTATATAAATATATTCTATAAATTGATCTTAAACATATAATTATATATATTTATTATATATATTGTAACGGACAGATTCGCCGGTAGCGCCAAACAAAAGAAGCGTGTGAGTGTCGCGTAATGAGGCGGGACCTCGGCGTATATTGGGGGGAAATTTCCGAATATTGGACAGTCGTCGCCAGACCGTCTAGCATTGTCTGTCGATCGACTCGAGCAGGCGCTCCGATTCCCCGGCTACGCTAGTATCCGTGGGCGGGTTGAGAGTGTGCAAAGCATTAACTTGCAGCGGCATTTCGGTCAGCGCACCGAGTGTCCCTGTCAAGGACGGGTAGGCAGGTCCCCTTTTCACATTAATAAATGCACTTTTTCTCCTTACAGGTGGAGCAACCGATAAAAATACGCAAGTAGCGATGTGTTCTAACACGCAGTCTCAATAGATTGGCGTAATGTATGTATTTGAAGATATACACAAAAGTAAATAAACAAAAAGATTTTTCTATACAGCAATACGTTTCTCGAGTCCGTTTATTTTTCTCCGTACCTGCACGTTACATTTGGCGACCGTGACAGGACTCGAGAACGATTGGGTATAGATAAAAAAACAAATATATATAAATGGAAAAGTGGAAGGCAAGGAAAAAGCCGGCCAAGTAGTGTTCGGTGGCCTCTACACGGTGAGACAGACAGGAATCAACATTGAGGAGTTCCTAATAAATTTACCTCAACCGCCTGTAAAAACCGATTGAAAAATAAATGTTACATTGAAAAAAAAATAATAACCCTGAATTGTTATTTTTTGAAAAAAAAAACACATCCAGTACAATCTTTTTAAACAAAACCGAGCAAAATTCTCATAAATAAAATGCTGAGGGGCAGACCAAGAAAGGAAATGCGAAGGAACATTTCACACCAAATTCTAAGAGAAAAAGAGGGAGAACCTGAAGAAAATGGAGAGCTCTTTTCGAGACACAAGTGAAGTCCGAAGCAACCGGTCTATTCCGAGAAATGCGGAAAAAAGGACAAGACTGCGAGCCAAGAATAACAAAATTAGAGTAAAAAGATATGAATGTTCAAATACTGCTCGACCAAATGAGCATTAACAAAGAGGAATTACAAGACCTACAAGGTCGCATTGAGGAAATCGAAAAGGAGGTGGTAGTGCGTCCAGAGGACGTACCAGAAATACTCGAAAGTTCGAAATTAGCGGAAATCGTGAAAAGACAAAGTCACGATATTCTCAGACTCGAGCACCTAATTAAACATCTCCATTCGTTCATACAAGAAGCACGGGAGACGAGAGATGCGCGCTTTAGTCGTCCGAATATACAAGAGGGTGGAAATGATAACACCCCGAAAATAAGGATAAATCCTCCCACATTTTCCGGGGGAAAAGCGAAAAAACCATTGAAATTTCTACAAGCGCTTCGCAACTATTGCGAAGGATTAAAAATATATGCGTCATAATTCAAGACGATTATGTACCAAATTTTGTAGGGTCCCGTCCTGGATTGATGGTATTTCGTCGAGCAAGATGTACTAAACTTAGACGAATTTGAACTTAAGTTCCGGAAAAGATACTGGAATGAAGAATCGCAGTGCCAACTCAAACGACATATTGAATTCGGATATTACCAAACCCAGCAAAATGCAAGCCGCGTAGAATACGCCATCCATTTATGTAACCAAATCAAAGACGCGAATATGTCATTATCGAATAAGGAATTAATTACTATGATATCTCGACATTTTGAGCAAGAAATAAGGAATGCCATTATTAATCGAGATATTCGCCAATACGACGATTTATTGGACGTACTCCAAACCTACGACGAAATGGGGCCCTCGAATGAGAGTAGAGGGATGTACGAGAATAAGGGTGACAGAATGGAAATGATCAACCAGGACCAAAGAAGGAACCCGATCGAAGAAAAAAGAGAGGCATGGCGGAAAACGACGCCTTATGAGACCCCGAGCATTCAGAAGAGATACGAAAATGAATCGGGGCAAGGAGAAAGACAACTCCCGGGGTGGCGCCATCAACAGGCGAATCCGCAAAAATTTCTGCCCAGAGGGTACAATGTAAATACAATGGACTTAAATGAAGCAAAACACGAAGAAGATGAGCTTTCCGCACTCGACAAAATAAAAATCTCTGAAGGCAGCGAAAGCAGTAAGCCAGAGGAGGAAGATTGGAAAATCGGCAATAAGGACCGACATATAGGAATCGAATCAATCTTCGAAGATCCGAGGGAATTCGTGACAAATGAAAAAATTATTCCTACGAATAAAGAACTAATAACTTGCCCGGAAATCGCGATCATAATCGAAGGAGTCCGAACGAAAGCATTATGGGACACAGGGAGCGAGATCACGTGTATCTCGGAAGAATTTTAGAGGTCGAATGCCGCAGCTTTTAAAAAATGTCCGACGTTACCCATCACCGGGAAACGCGTTATAGGCGCGACCGGGGTGAAGTCAACCACACTAAAAATGCAGGTTCTACCAAGAACGATAGTGGGAAAAATCGAAAGCGAGATTGCGTTCGCGGTCGTGCCACACTTAATTAGAGATTGTATTATCGGAATCAACGAATAGAAGCAATGGAAAACCAGAATAGATCTCGAAAATGCGAAGATCCACATAACGGGGGAAGATTCGAAAAACGGCATCCTAACCTTTAAATAAAAAAAAAGCGTCGACCTGAGCGACAGGGTAGGAACCATACAGCATGTCGAACGGCCGGAAATAGAAACGGTAAAAGCTCCATCGAATCCAGAGAGAAGAAAAATATCACAACCGAATGATCAGGATATTCGCGAAAAAGTGAATGAAAGCGAGAGTTTAAAAGAACACGAAAAAGACAAACTAACTAAACTACTGGTAAAATTCAAGGACAAGCATCTTAAACACCCTGCACCAGGGCAACCCTCCATACTCACTACCGACGTAGTACATATGCGATCAGAGCAGTGTTATCGCAATGAAATGGACTAAGAAAAGGAGATCCAGGGGTTAATAAAAAGCGCAAGAGGATAAACAATCCAGAAGATCGCTTCGGGTCCGTAAAAAGTCGGAAGATTAGTTCTCCGTAGCTAACTTCCTGGGGGGGGGGGGGCTATGTAACGGACCGATTCGCCGATAGCGCTAAACAATGCATGCGTGTGTGCGTGAGCGTAGGAAGCGTGTGAGTGTCGCGTAACAAGGCGGGACCTCGGCGTATAAATTAGGGGGAACTTTCCGAATTTTGAGCGGGTTGAGAGTGTGCATAGCATTAACTTGCATTTATTTAAAATTATACTAATATTATCGTTATAAAATTATTTAAATGATTAAAGAATATTTTTTGTAATTATTACATTTTTTATTAAATTATTATATGCAATAAATTAATAAGATAGATAGATAGATAAGTTTATTAACCCTTATATGAACAAATAATTCTTAAGGGATGGAGTACATACAAAAATTACATAAATGATAGAACTAAATGCTATTACAAAATTATAAGTACATATATCTGTATATCGTAAGACATCGCCAGGGGGATTCGAGGATTTTATACAAAATTATGAATATCGCTGCGCACAACATTACCTCTATACCGCTAATTGTCTTCTATTAAAACATGCTTTGACAAAATAAAATAATAATTTGAGATCACTCAGGTCGTTAGAATCTAACAAATAAGCAAAACAATTTAAAAACTGACGGTTTCTTAGCCTTTGATTTTTCATTAACCGCATTCTTGCTGGATAGGCCATAGGGCATACGCATAAAATGTGCAAAAGAGACTTGTTTTCTTCCATGTTGCAAATTGTGCACGATTCTATAGGATTATATGTGTATCGGTTACTTCCAATGCAAATCGAGCGCGAGAAAATAGTGGCTGTCCTAAGTTGGATCTTAACACTTAGATAATGGAGCTAACATCGGTCAGGATAAAAATTAGCAAGGTCATCCGTAATCCGTCTGTAGTTCGGCAACTGGACCGAATCGGAAGAAAAATAACGCTGTAAATCACGTTTGCGCAACTCAGTGGCAGGCCTCACAGGACATAACCAGGCGTTTCTCCCAATGTTCGCTTGAAAAATCCGCATACAGACCATCAAAGGAAGCAGAGGATAGGACAAGCCTTAGTTGAGCGACCCAATTGTGAGCCGACCCTACCATACCGGCTGAATTTAGCGCATGCCACCTGAGAAGGCCCATACGCGCTAAGCTAGATGGAGCCTGGCGTAGTAGCCGGATAACGTACAGCATCGCACGACGCACTATTTCTACCACAATGGGATATAGGCCTAATTCAAGGCGAAGGAGATAGGCCGGTGCAGACCTAGGAAGCCTAAGCCATTTTTTGAAAAAATCTACTTGAGCCGACTCCAGTCTAACCAGGTGAGCAAGTGCCCAGCAGGGTGCTGCATACAATAAAGATGAAAGAATGTATGCACGGTATAATTTCAGGGTCGCAGCACACGAGTCACCTTTTACAGAAGCCATTATTGCCAGTACTGAGGCGGTAGCTTGCCGAGTTTTGGCTATAGCGTTTTCTGTAGCCTTCAGCCCACTTGCCGACGAGGAGACGATCGTGCCCAAGTACGGGTATGACGGTACCACCTCTATCAGCTGCTCATCAAAATAAAAATTCCTAGAGGAGGCGTTCAAAGGACCACCTCTTCTAAAAATAACAATCTTAGTTTTTGATAGATTGGCCGAAAGATTATTTAAATTGCAATACGAGGCAAGAACATTCAGTTTTGCTCTTAAGTCAACCGGAGAATAGGCAAAGATCGTCAGATCGTCGGCATAGAGTAGCATCATAAGGTCAAGGGTCAACGTGTAGTCTACTCCCCTCAGGCCTCTATCCCTAAAAAAGGATACAATATCAGATATATATATATATAAGGAATAGCAACGAACTTAAAATTTCGCCCTGCAGAACACCTTCGGTAACCCCTACAGACTGTGTAGAGCCAGCTGAACAAATTACAGATGATCTTGCTGAGTCATAAAAAGATTTCAGAACTCTGATCATTTTGGCACTAATTCCAAGGTCCAACAGTTTCAACTACAATTTGTCGTGCGGAATAGAGTCAAACGCACTGCGGAAGTCGACAAAAAGAACATAACACTTTGATGCTTTTCTACGCAACTGAATTTGAACAGTAGCATTCAATGGGAAGATATTATCTTCCGCTGAGCGCCCCCTCCTAAAACCAGCCTGTTCTTCTGGAATTAAATTTCAATAAATTAATTATTACATTTTATTTAATAATAAAAATGTTTAATTTTATATTTTATAAAAATTTAAATTTATATTAAAATAAATTTTAAGTTTATCCCTAAAATTTTGTATATTACATTAATATTATTTTTATAAATAATATTTAAATTAATATATAAATTAAATTTATTTAAAAAAAAATAGATATAATAAAATTCGAATAACATTTAATATATATTTATTAATTAATAATAATAATATAATAATAATTATTATAAATAAATTGACTATTGTATTTAGAAATTTATATATGTAAATATATATTTTAATAATCCCTGATACAAAAGGTACGTAAAATAATATTATTTTTTTAATAATAAAAAAAATCTTTTACAATAAATTATTTATAAAAATACATTTTTTTTTCTTAATTATTTACTAAAAAACTTTTTATAAAAAATATTTTTATTAAATTTATTCATACAGGGTGATCGGCCAACCATTACCCAGCGGCCAACTCTAGATTCTACAGATAATTCTGAGCAACTTTTTCCTCTGAAAAGATTTCCGGGAAGGTAGAGTTTTTAAGTTATTCAACACTAAAATTTAGGGGGGAAAATCACTTTTTTTTAAATAGCTCGGCTCTGTATGAAGGTATCTTAGCAAACCGAAGCTCATTTTAAAGATATTTTCAAGCTATACAAGTTGCCTCTGTTGGTTTTTGACCAACAATGAATGTTTCTCTTGTTATAGCCATAAAAACGGGGGTAAATGCCGATTTTTCACGGTTTTCGCGTTTAACTCGTTTCGACACATAGTTACCGAAATATCACACAGGAAAAAGTTGTAGGCCATGAAAAAACCAACATTTTTTGTCCTCTAATTCGATGCGATTAAATTAAAACTGAACCCTTCAAGAGCCTCGTAAAGTCGACAAAATACAGTACGACAAATAAATCGATATTAATAACAAAATGTTATGAAAACGAGTGCAAATAGGGTTCAGTTTTAATTTAATCGCATCGTATTAGAGGACAAAAAATGTTTGTGTTTTCAAGGCCTACAACTTTTTCCAGTGTGATATTTCGATAGCTATGTGTCGAAACGAGTTAGACGCGAAAAACCTGAAAAATCGGCATTTACCCCCGTTTTTATGGCTATAACAAGAGAAATATTCATTGTAGGTCAAAAACCAACAGAGGCAACTTGTATAGCTTGAAAATATCTTTAAAATGAGCTTCGGTTTGCTAAGATACCTTCATACAGAGCCGAGATATTTAAAAAAAAGTGATTTTCCACCCTAAATTTTAGTGTTGAATAACTTAAAAACTCTACCTTCCCGGAAATCTTTTCAGAGGAAAAAGTTGCTCAGAATTATCTGTACAATCTACAGTTAGCCGCTGGGTAATCGTTGGCCGATCACCCTGTATATATATATTCTTAAAAATATTAATATTATATAATCAATATAAATTAATATATTAAAATTTATTGAATTATTATAAAAAATATTTCAAATATATAATTATACAAGATCAAATATATATTATATATATTTCTCAAGTTAGATACCGATAGCAAATTGAGGAGTAGTCGGGTAGGCACCCCCCACTCGCTAACGGACGCCAGTATTCCGTTAATAGCCCACGCAGTAAACGAGTGCGCTGGCTTGGTTCCCCCCTCCAAAGAAGCCGCTCCCCGTCTAAGGAGGCTGCTCAACCGCTATTATCCCGCGAATAGTACCCCTACGATCGGTGTAACGCGCCTCACGCAGCACACCATTGACGTATAGGGCCATCCCCCTATTCGCCAGAAGGCTCGTCTACTTTGCCTCAACCTCAACCCGTTCGAACTGTCGCTCGAGTTCTGAGAGACGATTAAATTCGCGCAACAAACGGTCGCGTCGCTCGTCGATTTCGCGTTTCAAATTTTGCACACGATTTACACTGCACTCGCTCACTGTTTTGTTGTTGTCCTCGTCGACCCCTGATCCAAACATCGGTTGACCGGAAGTTGGCTGCGTTGGTCCGTGATTCGGCCGTTGACCACCTTCTTCCCTCGGTTTGAGGTTGGATTCCGTCTATGATCGGGATTCCTCGATGTCATCAATGATGTTCACCTCGTGTAGATGATTCGAATCCTCGCCGCTTCTGGTCAATGTGTCGAATCTCTCCAATGCACATAAGGACGAATAATCAAATTACGGCGCCAAAAGTTGAAAAAATTATTTCTTTAAAATTAACCACTACTACGCTTAATAAGTTCTATATACTATTCTGCAATCAGCCGGTAAATATTTCTTTTTTTAATGCACCGTAATAGTCTCTATGAACATGCAAATCGAGTTACCTTCTGCACGCACGTTTTCCCGTAAATTTTATCGTAAGTATTCACAGTTACTACAGTCAACAATTTTGTTGAGTTGACAATTTCAAGTTCGGACATGGTTCTTCAATTATCAGGCATGTAGTTTAATACGAAATTATTATTAAATTAACAATTATAAATAGGGTAAATATAGCAGACATTTTGGATTTGAAAAATATTGAAATATCTACTTCAGATAGAGATTAAAAAAAAGTTCCAATATATTCCACGACATTTCTTTACTAGTTTAAAACAACAACAAATAGGGAACACAACAAAATCAAATTCACGTCCCCCCTCTTCCCCCTTCATTTTATATAGCATATTATTCTTAGATAGTAGTAACAGCTGCGTTGTAACTATTTTAGGGACATATTTTTCTGCTTTACAAACTTTGAAAGTACAGCTAGTATTAGATTTTTCAGGGTCGCTGATTACGAATCCGATATCAGATATTTAAAATTCAAAATGGCGGATTCAATGGTTTGTACTCATAATGAGTAAAAATCTACTAATTCAGTAGTCAACGTACTAATTTAAACTAGTTTAATTACTAATTTGAGATTAGTAGAATTTGACGAATGAATTAATAGTTTTTGACTCTTTATTAGTTAACCCATTAACGTCCAAACGTCCGAATTTTCTGAATGATTTTCAGCGGCTGTTATTTTGATCAAATCGGTCCTAAAAAAATTTTGGAATAATCATTTCTGACGTGAAATTTTGTGATCTTTCAGAATCTGTCATCAGAATTTTTGAAAAATAAAAACAAAAGAAGTTATATTTGTTTATTTAAAAAAAATAACGTTTTTTTCACGAAAAAATCTTCTTCAATTGATATTTTCGCACCGAAATCGGATCGGAAATTGTGTAGGTAGTACAAATCTTGCGTCCATGGACCCTTATCTTCAAAATGGGATGATGAGAACTTTGAAATTCAAGATGGCGACGTCCAATATGGCGGTTCAAAGCCGAAAAAATTAGGCTATTTCGAATTCTGCCGAATATAACAATGTATTTTGATGAGATTTCCATAAAATGTTGTATATTGTTGTATTTTTGGTCGCTGATTTCGAATCTGTTGCCAGATTCCTCAAATTCAAAATGGCGGATCCAATATGGCGGACGAAAATAAACAATATTTTTCAATTTTAGTGAAAATTTGCATATAGGGGTTTTTTGGGTCGCTGATCACGAATCTGTCGTCAGATTTCCCAAATTCAAAATGGCGGATCCAATATGGCGGACGAAAATAAACAATATTTTTCAATTTTAGTGAAAATTTGCATATAGGGGTTTTTTGGGTCGCTGATCACGAATCTGTCGTCAGATTTCCCAAATTCAAAATGGCGGATCCAATATGGCGGACGAAAATAAACAATATTTTTCAATTTTAGTGAAAATTTGCATATAGCGGTTTTTTGGGTCGCTGATCACGAATCTGTCGTCAGATTTCCCGAATTCAAAATGGCGGATCCAATATGGCGAACGAAAATAAACAATATTTTTCGATTTTAGTGAAAATTTGTATATTGGGGTTTTTTGGGTCACTGATCATGAATATTTCGTCAGATTTCCCGAATTCAAAATCGCGGATCCAATATCCGAGTATTTTTCGTTGTATTGTACATCATTTTTAACTTTTTCTTCTATTTATAATTTTTATATATTTTTTTTTTCATTTTTATTGTATATATTTTTTCATTGTTTATGGAAATTATACGTTACTTATAATTGCGCGCGCACGCGCGCGTGCATGTGTACGTGTGCCTGTGCGTGCGTGTGCGTGTAGGTGTGCATTTGTGTGTGTATATTATATAGTCCTGATTTTGCTGTTTTATTTACCGACATAGTGAGATAAAACTAACCGTTACTGCCCGATGCGTTCAGCGGGTAATAATGAACTCATTATTACCCGCTAAATCTCCATCGGTCAATATCGGTATATATTTTTGTCCCTTTATATAGGCCAGTAACACGTCAAATAATTCATTTGTTGCATAAAATATCGTATATAACATGGAATGTCATTATCCTCCTTGCTAATTATTTCCAACACTCGTCATTATGTCTGGAACGCTACGCGCGACCTCGCATGCCACATAATCTACTGTTGTGATACTTCGCGACGTCCATAGGTGGCGAGACTCAGGAAGGGCGTTAAACGCAAATCGAATGTGTTGCAGCAGCGTATATGAGACGCCGCGTGGGCGTCGAATATTATCATTTATTTCGCTTGATGTATGCAAGACAACATGAATGCGTCGAAGGCCAAACGTCAAAAAGTGCGTCAAAGTAGGCAAAATGTAGAAACTGAAGAGACTGACGATTATCTGGAAGTACGAGTAATTCCTTCGTACGATGATTCCGGAGAATCGGATTCTGATTCTGACCCAGAAAATGTTGACAGCGATCAAGAAGTTGATCATTCACATTCTCCTGCATTATATGATATTCCTACGAATTCTTATCATACAGTTCTAGGAAACTACACTGAAAACCAACTAAAATTGGAGCCAGATCATGTATTTGAGTGGTTAGACGGTGAGAAAAAATGTAATGAAGTTCCTGAAAATATACTTTTGATTTCAACATATGCTGAAATGAAAATTCGTAATTCTTCTTTTATTCAGCTATTTGAATGTTTCTTTTCAACAGAGTTGAAAGAGCATATAATTGAAGCCACGAAATTGAATGGTTATAATCTTACAATGGATGAATTAAATATTTTTATAGGTATAATTATAACCTCAATTTTTAACCCAAGAAAATCTCAAAGAGATTATTGGGCCAGTAATCGATTACTTGCATGTGAACCTATAGCTTCGGCTATGAGTCGCCTGAAATTTGAAGTTATCAAATCAAAATTAAAATTATCAAAACCTGATGATAAAAATGCAGAAGACAGAGCTTGGCGAGTACGTACAGCATTGGAGATTTTTAAGAAAAATTCAATGCAATTCGGTTTCTTTTCTTCTGCTTTATCAGTAGATGAAATGATGGTAAAGTTTAACGGCAGAACGATTTTGAAACAGTTTATGAAGGATAAACCTGTACGATTTGGCATAAAAATGTGGGCGATTTGTAGTGTCAACGGATTCTTGTTCGATTGCGATATTTACTGTGGAAAGGGATCGAGGATTTTCTCTTCTGATAAGGAAGTAAAACTGAGTAAATGTTCTGTAGGGAGTCGCGTTGTACTACAAATGGTTCAAAACCTCCTTTCGTCAGTTGTGCCCAGAAAGATAACACAATATCATTTATATTTTGATAATTTTTTTTCAAATCCAGATTTGCTCGTCCATCTGAGAAAAGTTGGCTTACGAGCAACAGGGACTGTTAGGGCTAATAGAGTTGGTGTAAGTAACGAAATGAACAAGCAAGCAAAGAGAGGCACGTTTACTGTGAAACATGACAAAAATAGTGGTATTAATTTTATCACAGTAATGGATTCAAAACCAGTCTCGTTGCTCTCAACAATGGCAAGTGTTACACCACTCTCTTCCGTCAAAAGGTATTCCAAAGAAGAAAAACAAAAGACGGATATACCGTTTCCGACAGCATTCACGGTTTACAACAAATTTATGGGAGGAGTTGATCTTCACGATGCGCACTGCAGCAATTTGATGCCTTCTATACGGTCAAAAAAGTGGACCTGGGCAATATTCATGAGGTTGATACAATCATCAATTGCCAATGCGACAGTGCTCAGAAACCAGATTTGTCATGAGACAAAAGTAGGGACCAAAGAAGTTGCATTGCAAATTGCTGAAAAATATCTTGAGAGAAGTAGTAATTGTACTACACACAAGATTCAGACGGTAACGACTAAAAGAAATTGTATAAATTTCAATCAGTGTTCTTGTAGAACACAAAAAAAGTGCACTCAATGCAATAATTATATATGTTCCACATGTCTACAATCTAATAAAAAATAAAAAATAATATTTATGCGAAATTATAAATTTGAAAGAAATTATGAAAAACTATAAAAAAAAAACGATAAAATCTATAAAAATGAAAAAAAATATAAAAATTAAAAATAGAAAAAAAAAGTTAAAAATCATATAAAATACAAAAAAAAAAGACTCTTTCCTACGTCAACCTCCTCGCGGTAAGAGTCGGGCAACGGAGATATTATCGACGGCTAATCGACGTATTTCGTTTCATTGACGAAAATCCAGGCACTTTTCGAAATTTTAATCGCCATATTGGATCCGCGATTTTGAATTCGGGAAATCTGACGAAATATTCATGATCAGCGACCCAAAAAACCCCAATATACAAATTTCCACTAAAATCGAAAAATATTTTTTATTTTCGTTCGCCATGTTGGATCCACCATTTTGAATTCGGGAAATCTGACGACAGATTCGTGATCAGCGACCCAAAAAACCCCTATATGCAAATTTTCACTAAAATTGAAAAATATTGTTTATTTTCGTCCGCCATATTGGATCCGCCATTTTGAATTTGGGAAATCTGACGACAGATTCGTGATCAGCGACCCAAAAAACCCCTATATACACATTTCTACTAAAATCGAAAAATATTGCTTATTTTCGGCCGCCATATTGGATCCGCCATTTTGAATTCGGGAAATCTGACGACAGATTCGTGATCAGCGACCCAAAAAACCCCTATATGCAAATTTTCACTAAAATTGAAAAATATTGTTTATTTTCGTCCGCCATATTGGATCCGCCATTTTGAATTTGAGGAATCTGGCAACAGATTCGAAATCAGCGACTAAAAATACAACAATATACAACATTTTATGGAAATCTCATCAAAATACATTGTTATATTCGGCAGAATTCGAAATAGCCTAATTTTTTCGGCTTTGAACCGCCATATTGGACGTCGCCATCTTGAATTTCAAAGTTCTCATCATCCCATTTTGAAGATAAGGGTCCATGGACGCAAGATTTGTACTACCTACACAATTTCCGATCCGATTTCGGTGCGAAAATATCAATTGAAGAAGATTTTTTCGTGAAAAAAACGTTATTTTTTTTAAATAAACAAATATAACTTCATTTGTTTTTATTTTTCAAAAATTCTGATGACAGATTCTGAAAGATCACAAAATTTCACGTCAGAAATGATTATTCCAAAATTTTTTTAGGACCGATTTGATCAAAATAACAGCCGCTGAAAATCATTCAGAAAATTCGGACGTTTGGACGTTAATGGGTTAAGAGCATTACTAATGTAATTAGTGACCGACTTTTCATTTCATTAGTAGTATTTTAACTACTAATTTCGATGATGTTGAGGACAATGAAGATTGTTAATACAGATTATTTAGATTGCTATAAATTGTTATAGCTTGTTAATATAAGTTATTAAATGTATGTTGTGTAGACGATACATAATTTAACTAATTCAGGGCCTTAAAAACCCTAACATACCAAATTTCAGTACAAGCCATAATTTTCTTCCCAAATCGCCCGCCATATTGGATCCACCATTTTGAATGTTCAGAATCTGATATCGAGTTTGAAATCAACCACCCCAAAAACTCCTAGATACTAAATTTGAGGGCAATGTATAATTCTCTTCCTAAATCATCCTCCATATTGGATCCGCCATTTGGAATTTCGAAAATCTGATATCGGGTTCGTAATCAGCGACCCCGAAAACCCCCGAGTAACGAGTTATAAGCAAATCCGATGAATTTTTCATAAAAGTGTTCGCCATATTGAGTCCGCCATTTTGAATTTTGAAAAACTGATATCGAATTCGAAATCAGCGACCCCGAAAACCCCTAGGTATCAAGTGTGATTAAAATCAGTATGAATCAAATAGTTTTGTCTTGCTAGATTCGCGATTCGTCCCTGTGTGCAATGGTGGAAACTGGAACGTTACTTGCTGGCCGAACTGATGGTGCTTCCGGTCTTTTCGCTGTCCTTGACCGCTGTCACCATTACTGGAATTCCCTGTTCTTTTTTTTTTATTTTGAAGGTGATGAATTCGGACCCTTGGAAGAAGCTGTGGCGATATTTTCGACATCGATGATCCTTGGTAATGTTCTCCTACTTCTCGTAGCAATTGAGGCTTCGCCATTATATTCCGTTTGGATCACCCCTGAAGTTTGGAACGGCTGGTGTGGACTGGACCCGTCGTTGTTCGTTTTCGATGTTTTGGTCGCTGGTTCCCCTGATATTTTCGGACGACCGCGTGTCCTACGTTTTGGCATCTTGATGCGTTATGTAACTTTAACTCTTTGCACTTAACTCTCGGTGTTAGCACTCGCGTATCGATTCCGCTCCACCCGGGCAGGTCCCGGGTTTTGGCACCAAAAATATTACGGATTAATTAGGGAGCGGAACCGTTCAAGCAAAACTACGCGTTATTGTTTAAATAATCTGAGTTTATTGTAAATTTTAATGTAGCGGAGAGGCGACGATGTTATTCGGTCGGATTTTCGTCGAGTACTAAACTGACCTACTCGAGGTTAGCGATGATGATTGTCTTTTTGTTTTACAAATAAAAACGAATTGTTTATATAAAGACTATTATTGTGTAGGAAAGTATTCATATTTTTCTAGTTTGAATTTCGCGCATATTTGCGTTCTGTTACCTACATTACCGACCGATTCAACTTAAGTTATTCGAATAATCATAGTATAGACATTCGACATAAAACTATTATTTTCAACACCCCTTCCATGGTATTTTAAATAGGAAAGGTGCAAAATTCAACAGTTCCTGTACGAAACGTCCCCAGACGACTATGAAACTTCGAGGATCGATGGATTCAAATTTCATTCGAAGTCGCCAACGATACCTCTTAGTTTGAGATTATTTATTTCGCTTTATTTCGATTCGGAGTCAACATGATCTTTCATGCATCTGATATAATTCCCGCATTCCGAACCTTTAAACTTCTTATTCGCCTACATTCCACACTGAGTCGTAGATCGGAGTTTCCGCCATATGATTTCCGTTAAATCGATGGATTCGATTCCTAGTGTTTGGAACGAACAGGTTACTGTTAGTTTAAAGGGGAATCGCGTGGGCGTGCTCGTGTTCGTGTTCGTGTTCGTGCTCGTGTTCGTGCTCGTGCTCGTGCTCGTGCTCGTGCTCGCATCGTCATCACTATATACAGGGTGGCCGATTTATCTGAAGACATCGAAATATCTCGAGAACTATGCACAGAATCAAAAAAGTTGTCGGATGAAAGTTGTTCGACACGAAGGGGGGCATCCAGTGATAATGAAATTTACCCCCTCCCCCATCCCCTGGGGGTGGAGTGGGGGCAAAAACAATAAAACTTAAATAGGAACCCCCAGTTTTAATTGCAGATTTGGATTCTCCGGAAAAAAGTACACCAATTTGACCTAGGAGCTATTGCATTTTGATTCACAGGTGGCGCTGTAATCGATAAAAATCCAAATTTATCTGAAGACATTGAAATACCTCGAGAACTATGCACAGAATCAAAAAAGTTGTCGGATGAAAGTTGTTCGACACGAAGGGGGGCATCCAGGGGGCAAATAGGGACAATTTGATCCCTTTATGAAAATTTAATATTAAAAATTCTAATATTAGAATTTTTAATATTAGAATTTAGTAATATCAATTGCGAAAATTGTTATTCTGAATATGAAATTTTAATAATGTCCATTCGAAAAATTAAGATTATGAATAATTGATATTCTTCATATTAAAAATCAAAACTGATTACATAAAAATTGTGCATACAATATGGAAGCAATTTTATATATAAGTTTTCTACCTTCAATAAAATTACATTTTAGGTTTTAAATTTATTATTTAATAAACAAAAAGAGGACATCACGCAATCCATTAAAAAGCGCGTCATGTCCCTTCACTCAGCTCATTCATTCTCTCTCTGTATGTTTTTTCCGAAATGAGAATAAATAAGCTGAGCATTGACGGTCAAACCAGCTTCTATTAAACAAAACGAAACTCTTACTTCATTTGGGGATTTCGTCGCCATCTACCGGACCCCGAGAGAACTCACGTGGTTTCATACATGTACATCGCTTGCATTTCGGCCATCACCGGCGCCGGTTCTGTTACATAACGCTAGAGGGCGACATAACTCGAAAATAAAGTAGCATATCATTTTATACATAAGTTGAGTCACACGTAACCAGTTCACCTACATTTTTCTCTACTTTCCTGAAGGGAAGTAAATGGATATCGCGACTTTCTAATCCCCATATTAAAATTTAGTATTCACGGTCTCTCAGTGTAAGACTGTTTTTGAAGTCCATTGTATTGGTAGTAATTCGGTCGGAGGTCACTTTGCTTTTAGAATAACAACTTTCCGTTTACGTGACTATTTTTTGTCTACCCTTCATTGCTTAAATCGAATTGCAAGTTAAAAATGAATCCTGCTACAGTTCCCGAAAAAATCGAAATGATTCTTATTTATGGTGAATGTAAGAGGAATATTGACGATGCTGTTGCGTTGTATGCTGAGCGTTTTCCAGATAATGCTCGCTCGCGTTCTTTTTTTTACAAAGTTGTGAATGCCTTTCACTCTGATGGCAGCGTACAAATGAAAAAAAGGAAGCGAAGATCAACAGTTACAGGAGAAGCTAACGAAGTAGCTGTACTAGCAGCTATTCACCAAAATCCACATGTAAGCACACGACAATTACATCGCGATTCCGGCATTTCCAGAGACAGTATTCAAAGAATATTGCATCGTCATAAGTTTCACCCATATCACATTTCACTGCACCAGGAACTAGATGGCGATGATTTTCATAACCGCGTGGTGTTTTGTGAATGGGCATTTCAAAAAATGCAAACGAACCACAATTTCTTTGCTAATGTATTATTTTCAGAGGAATCTACATTCACGAACCATGGTGGCGTCAATAGGCATAATATGCATTATTGGAGCGTAGAAAATCCCCATTGGTTACGACAAGTTAATCATCAACGTCCTTGGTCGGTGAACGTTTGGTGTGGAATCATAGGAAATAAACTCATTGGTCCTTATTTCATTGAAGGTAATTTGAATGGAACAAAATATCGAGATTTCCTAGAACAAGAAGTACCATTACTACTTAAGGATGTTGCTATGGACGTCCGACGGACAATGTGGTTTCAGCATGATGGTTGCCCAGCACATTTTTCAAGAGTAGCAAGGGAAATACTAGACCGTGATTACAATGGTAGGTGGATTGGTAGAGGTGGCCCCATTAATTGGCCTGCGAGGTCACCTGATCTAACATCTCTGGATTTCTTCCTATGGGGTTACCTAAAAGGTAAGGTTTATGAACAAGTACCAACGACTCGTGAAAACATGGTGGAACGCATAAGAACTGCTTGCGCAGAAATTTCTGCAGATATGATTCTATCATGTATAAAGTCATTTGAAGAAAGAATAAATAAATGCATTGAAGTGGAAGGTCAACATTTCGAACACTTACTCAAGTAAGTGAACAGTGAGACAGTGAGAGGCAAGGGGACTCACGTAAAACAAGCACCCCAAAGGGAACAGAAAAATACTACGTCCACGTCGTTGTTCCTGGGTAACGCTAAATGTGTTTTTTCCCGGCTTTGTTAGAATGACCGTATTCCATATCCGCTACGCGGGCGAAAATTGTCAATATTGGAGAATCCAAATCTGCAACAAAAACTGGGGGTTCCTATTTAAGTTTTATTGTTTTTGCCCCCACTCCACCCCCAGGGGATGGGGGGGGGCGGGTAAATTTCATTATTACTGGATGCCCCCCTTCGTGTCGAACAACTTTCATCCGACAACTTTTTTGATTCTGTGCATAGGTCTCGAGGTATTTCAATGTCTTCAGATAAATTTGGATTTTTATCGATTACAGCGCCACCTGTGAACCAAAATGCAATAGCTCCTAGGTCAAATTGGTGTACTTTTTTCCGGAGAATCCACATCTGCAATAAAAACTGGGGGTTCCTATTTAAGTTTTATTGTTTTTGCCCCCACTCCACCTCCAGGGGTTGGGGGAGGGGGTAAATTTAATTATCACTGGATGCCCCCCTTCGTGTCGAACAACTTGCATCCGACAACTTTTTTTATTCTGTGCATAGTTCTCGAGATATTTCGATGTCTTCAGATAAATCGCCCACCCTGTATATATATATATTCAAATAACAAACGAGGAATCGGCTCAGATTCGGTAAAATATTAACATTATCAAAACAGTAAAACAATTAACAGCGTCGCCAACTCTAGGACCTTTACAATATAAACCTACCAGGTCCCAGGTTTCGGCTTCAGCCGATCTTTAGAGAGGTACCCCCATTCGGGTGTGCAATGGCGTGGGGAAAACCACAATGTGGGAAAAACCCACGCCAGGTACCGCAGATGTTGAAACATCGATTCTAAACGCAACACTATTCGGGAATTAAAGGGATTCCAGTCAAATTGTATGTCATTTTCCATTTGAAATTTATTAACCTAAATTGGACAATGGAGAGGAATTCGGAAAAATCATCTCTGAATATCAACGTCCAATCGGACACGACTGTATTTATTTATAAGGACTAATTACGTTATTATCTCTCTTTTTTTTATTTCTCAAATTTATTATGAACATTACTTGCACATAAACGAATGTTCAACTGTTAATTGTTAAAATAAATAAAAAATGATAACGACAATATTTAGATCATTTGACTATATTTGTGCAGTATTAATAGTAAATTAGTAATAATGTACATTGATACCTTTAGTAGTAAAGTAGAATCAATCATGTCTGGTCAGACGTCAATACTGAGCGGTGATTTTTGTTAAACTTCCCAGCATCTAAGACTCTTACATTTTTCTGTAAACCAGTTAACTGGTACTGTATCATATATTTGCATATTTTGAATAACTTTTGAAGATTTCAACCGATTTCAACCAAAATTGGTATACAACCGTTCTTCGACATGCTCTATCTGAATAATTGATTGTTTTTTTTTAAATTCTGAATCCTAACCTCAAAATGACAACCTTCTATATAGCATAAATTTCGACACTGAGGTTTTCGGGGTCGCTGATTGCTAATTTATTGTCACTTTCCCATAATTTGTGATAACGGACATAAAATAACGTATATAGTACACTAGAACCTCGATTTAAAGACCTAAATCGAGAATAACGACACAACGTCATTTCATTGGCGTAAGACTGCACACGCACAAGTGTGGAACCCTGAATATTCATGTGAAGGTTTCTTCTTTTAAAAAAAAGTCTTGCGAATAGATCTATATCTTCTTACATAATGGAATCAGGAGTACACAAAAACCTCATTGAAATAGATTTTACATATTGTAGTGGATGATTCGCTTCTACCAGAATTGGCACGAAAAGTGGAAAATGCAGCACCAGTTAACCGATTAAATCAGCAGTCTTTCGGTCTCTTTGATTCCATATGTTAGATAGAGGATACTTTTTGTAATTTAGTTTCCCATGTCACATTAATAAAGTTACATAAAATAATTATATTTTCTGTATCCAGCATCGTATACGCATTATCTTCAAAACCGCTAACTTTTCAATATTTAACTTGTCTTTGCTTTTCATGAGAAAATACTTCAGAATTAGAGCAGAGAAAGAATAGTATTTTATCAAAATTTAATGTTAATCGTTTCGAAAAAAATGGTGAATTCCAGTTTCATGATTGTTTTGTCGGCACCGAATCGTCAGCACTATGGATGGTCAGTGGCACGACTTGCGGATTCAGGTTCCTGGTAAATTACAGACACAAAACGTGATCCATGCCCTTTATTTATTATAAAGTTTATCAACTCTTAAAGCACCAGACGCGAAGATTGGGTCAACGCGGACGCTTAAGCGAATAAGCGTCTGGCCCACAAGGTCAATGGCGACGATTTCGCCGGCTCGACGCGACAAGTCGTAAATTTCCAGACTGATTGACCTTTCCAGCTGATTATGGTAGTCGCGCGCGGTTGCGTAGACGAATTAAGTAAAATAACGCCTTGCGTACAAAGAAAACTTCGCGTTTTGTTACGATATCTGCGTATGCGTGGTATCATTGAACAAAAAGGATCCCGAGCGCGAGGCACGCGTGTGCTCGTTATCGTCAATCAGACTGAACTTATTAAAGTCTGCGGCGGAAATCTCTTCGAACTCCTCCAGGAAATCAGGAAAAGCGCGACGAGTCGCGAAAATCGGCAGGTAATCCCAGGAAGAGTCCGCGAGATTCAAAATCGAGTTGCGCAGTACGGTTTACTCGGTTTCGAAGCGATTAGACATTTCCTAGCGCAACAATGATAAATATTATTGAAGCAATACAGTGCTCAATTCGTTATTTTATATCTAAGGGAAACATCATTGCTATGGATACTTCAGTATGACAAGTACATTACGTTATTACTCAATAGTCAGATTCTTTTAGCACCTTTAGATAGGACAGCAGTAGCCGACTTCTCGCTCAACAGTATTGTTAAAATTCAAACTTCTACAATATTTTTTTTATTATTCGGGGCAAATTTTATCACTTCCGTTATCACAGAATTGGATAAGTGCAGTACTCGTATCGGACTGTAGTCTCCAAACTATTTCTTAATGAAGCGTATTTATGAAATAGCTTCAGTAATGCAGTTTCATCTTACAGATGGAAGGCGAGGAGGAAGCTGAGATGGATATTAGGGATGTTACTGCGCCACGCGCAAATTACCGCGGACAGAGATACCGCATGGAGTGGGAAACGATGCCGGAGTATAGAAACTGGCTGGAAAGAGTTCCCGGCGATTGTAGCTTAGGCAGATGTCGTTTATGCGACTTAAGCATCATAGCTCACTTAGGGAGTCTCAAAACTCACATGGAGCATTCTCTGCGTGTCGGAGTCCCCCTCTGCCCATTCCAGTTTTTGACAGAATTCACTGAACCAGGGCTGAAAATTTTCCTTGGAGTGTCTACTTTTCAATGGCGTGTGGCGTTGTGTGAAAATTCAAAATGGCGGATTGGTTCAGCGCCGAGAATGAAAAAAGTATAAAAAATGAAGCGAATATCTTTAAAGAAAAGTGCAGAAGTGACACTTCATTTAGACGATACTGTATATTGGGGAGTTCACGAAGTTGCTGGTTCCGATTATGAAGTCGAAATTGAGAAATTCAAAATGGCGGACCGAATATGGCCGACCAAAATGTCTAAATCTAACTTTTTTCTTATGAGCCTCGATATTGGGGAGTTTTCGAGGTTGCTGGTTCCGATTATGAAGTCGAAATTGTGAAATTCAAAATGGCGGACCGAATATGGCCGACCGAAATGTCGAAATCTCACTTTTTTCTTATGAAACTCGGTATAAGGGTTTTTTGAGGTCGCTCGGTGCCAATGTGAAGTTAAAATTCAGATACTAGGCCTCGGAATGCAAGACACAGTCCTGACGCTCGAAAAGCCGTAACTATATTAGATCATCCATTTTAAAGTTTTAAATTTCTACTTAATATTCGAAACCAGCGTCCTCAAAGACCCCCCATATCGAGTTTCATAAGAAATAAGTGAGATTTCGACATTCTGGTCGGCCTTATTCGGTCCACCATTTTGAATTTCACAATTTCGACTTCATAATCGGAACCAGCAACCTCGAAAACTCTCCAGTATCGAGTTTCATAAGAAAAAAGTGAGATTTCAACGTTTTGGTCGGCCATATTCGGTCCGCCATTTTGAATTTCTCAATTTCAACTTCAGATTCGGAACCAGCGACCTGAAAAACTCCCCAGTATCGAGTTTCATAAGAAAAAAGTGAGATTTCGACATTTTGGTCGGCCATATTCGGTCCGCCATTTTGAATTTCTCAATTTCGACTTCATAATCGGAACCAGCAACCTCGAAAACTCCCCAGTATCGAGTTTCATAAGAAAAAAGTGAGATTTAGACATTTTGGTCGGCCATATTCGGTCCGCCATTTTGAATTTCTCAATTTCGACTTCATAATCGGAACCAGCAACCTCGAAAACTCCCCAGTATCGAGTTTCATAAGAAAAAAGTGAGATTTCGACATTTTGGTCGGCCATATTCGGTCCGCCATTTTGAATTTCTCAATTTCGACTTCATAATCGGAACCAGCAACCTCGTGAACTCCCCAGTATACAGTATCGTCCAAATGAAGTGTTACTTCTGCACTTTTCTTTAAAGATATTCGCTTCATTTTTTATACTTTTTTCATTCTCGGCGCTGAACCAATCCGCCATTTTGAATTTTCACACAACGCCACACGCCATTGAAAAGTAGACACTCCAACGAAAATTTTAAGCCCTGGTTCATTGAATTCTGTCAAAAACTGAAATGGGCAGAGGGTGACTCCTACACGCAGAGAATGCCCCATATATATATTCAGTTTTATTTCAGTTACGTTTATTTCAATGCAAGATAAGAGTATGTACCATTAAGTTCAATTTTGTTCGATGTAGGATGCGCAGTTCGGAAGTAGTTTTCTGTTTTGTCTTCACATTTATTTACAGTGTATTCTCTTCATCGTAGTTTCCTTCAGCTCAATCGTTTCTCTTACTAAATATATACCTTGTTTTGCCATAGTGAAGTTTTCACCGATGTATGACAGGTTGTGTTGAATGTATCTTTCTTCAATGTAAGATATTAGATTTGACAGGTAGTATAGCTTCGAAACAATGTTTTTTCTTCGAGTAGATTACTTCACATTAGTTTCATTCGAGTTTAATGTTGGCCTTCAAGACATTTCTTCAGTTTTTTTGTCCATGTTTACTTACTTTCAACATCATCAATGTACAGCTCATTTAGTTACCATGTTTCTTCGTCGCGTAGGTCCCGTAGGATAGGTTGGGATTCAACGAAGGTTGCGCTTCTTCTTCAGAATATCTCGCTCTCAACGGGGTTTGTGGTTTTAGTGGGTAAAAACCCCACACATTGTTGCAGTGCGAACCCTCCTCAATGTCTAAGAAGATCCCCACTGTTTCCCACATAAAAACAATAAAAAGGAACAAAAACGTGCAGCGTACAAATCATATAAAAGAGGTAAGTTTCATACCTTTTTTTCGAGGTATTTGTTTAAGTAGTAGTAGTAGTAGTAGTAAATCATTTATTTTGGCTCGACATAGGCACCTCTTAGCCAACCATACAAAATACATAGGATTAAAAGTACAAAGAAATCAAGAAAAAGAAATACAAAACAAATACTAATACCGCAGTCGACGCACAATATTATATGTAGAATTAATAGAATAAACAGATACATGTAGGCCGCAATGAGTTACAAATTAATGCTAATAACAAAAATAATAATAAAATCCCGCAAATGTTACAAGTCATTCTAGTTTCGGCAGGACGTTAGTGAAGCGCCTACACACACATATTACAAGAAAAGTGCTTCTACTTCTTTGATGGGGATGAGGTACAAGCACAATTTTGTTTACCCATAACACAATTTTTTGTTTCGAAATAAAGAGCATAGGGGAATAAACATGTGATAAATGCCCCGCATCAAATAAGCTCAAACTTGCATTAAAATTCGGTATTTGTGCGCCAAAAAATTAACCGGAAGTATTATTCCAAAAAATACAGTTTTAGATGAGTTATGAAGGGGGAAAGAAAAATAAAAAAATTTTCTCGAAAACGGTACAGCCGACCTTGACGAAAAAAATATGTGTTGTGAGTATTGATAGAGAATTAAATATAATAATTTTCCAAATTTTTTGGTGAATATGAAAGACAAAAAAAATTTTTAGTTTTCAAACAATTTTTTTTACCTGTTTTTGAAAAGTGTCTTCAATTTTTTGTCAAATACATTCTACAAGTATCTAGTTTAATATAAAATTTTGTCAGGTTTTTAAAAAATATACTTTTCGAGTCAATCCATAAAAACCATACCCAGCAATCGAAAATACATTGACATGTATTGAAAATTTTGAATGCATCACAATACATTTGAATGCGCTTTTTGATCTTAAAAGTATTGAAAAGGATTGAAATGTATTAAAAATTTTAATGCATGGCATATATTTAAATCCAAAAACAATCCCAGTTCATACATTTAATGAAAAAAAAAATTTGCATCGATCGAGAATCGAACCCTGGTCTCCCGCACAACAACTTCGAGCCGTAATCACTCGACCACCTGCTTGATGTAAAAGATGATGCGAAACTAATAAATAGTTGAAACGTGGGGCATTTATGATTTGGGTACATAAAAATAATCTGCTGAATTTATTACCATATTTTACATTTTTGTAATAATTTGTTTGTCGAATTTTGAAAAGAACGAATGCATGTAGATAGTAGATATTTTTGTTGGTAAAATAAATATTGTAATTTTTTTTTCTAAAATATACAATATCTTAAAAACGGTACGAGATACGTGAAATTTGACGAAATTGACATAAATGAGGGGTACCTTGGTGCGATGATTCGAAACCACTGTACATGATTCGAGAATTTTCGAAATTTTCGATTTCTAAAATTATGAAATTTTTTAATTGTGTATGTCAGCTGAAACATCGCACATCATCGCACATCATGGCAAAATTTCATCAGATTTGACGTATCTCATACCGTTTACGGGATATTGCGTAAATATGAAAATAAGTGTCAGTTAGGTGTCCAATCAGTGTATCGGGTGTCCGCGAAATAGGGTGAAATCGGGAATTTTTGTATGCACCCCCTGAGTTCATTGTACATGAAATTAGAAACATTTTAAGCCTAGTCTGATCTCTTAATATTAAAATTAACTCATGCCTGTAGAGGATTGAAGTTTTTTTTAACGTTATTTTTACTGAAGAAAATCAATTATTTCAATTTTTTCGCCACATATTTTTTAAAATGATATCAAAAAATCTGAACTTTGGCATACCTCTTCCCAAATGGTTTCAAAACATCCTAAAAAAATTGCAAACATCTAAAAAAATTTCCCACTGAGCTAGAACGTTTTTAATGGCAGTATTTTTTTGCTCAAAAATCAGAAAGTACCAAGTCTTTCGCAGTTATGTGTCCACAACTCATTTACGGCTTGATTAAAAATATTGAGCCATCGTATATCACGTTCTCCGGGATTTTACGAGGAAAATAAGCTCCGGTCGAATGGGATGCGACCATTTACAGCTGAGTTTTAGTATATTTTATTCGAAAGTTCAGTTTTGCAAAAATTTGGTATAGGGTATAAAATCTGTATTTTGTTCGTGTAACAGTTTCTGAAAAAATTAAATAATATTAGGCAATGGATGATCATATTCTGTACCTTTTTGCGCATCGATTGGCCTACTTACTTGTCCAGACAAACAATTTTACTGACAATTTAATGTTATTTAATGTTATTGTAATGCGAAAATCTTTGGTACCGTGAAATCTGGAGATGCTAACAGATTCCAAATTTTGTTTTAAAAATCACCGTATTAATTGTTTTCTGAGTTCCACGAATGTTATATTTTATGTATATTTTAAAAAATTTGCGTGAATATTAATATATTTTTGAATTTACAATGCGACTTTCATACGTTGAAATACTTGCATTATAATAAACAAAAAATTATCTAACTTTAAAATTGATGTGCATTAATATAATACAAAACATTTATTCCGTACATTACGTAAATGGTCCGGTTTATCCCAGGGTCCGGATTGCCCCAACCTCCACTATACAATGATTTTGTGCACTATAACTCAGTGTTAAGGGTAAGTTAAGTAATTGATTGTTTTAAATTTATACGCAGTGGAATCCCTTTCCATAATCGTATAAATTAAATTGGTAGTTTATTTGCGTGTTTTAGTTATTTAAAACAGATTACAGATATAAATTACGTTTTCAAATTACCAACGCTGCAACCACGGTAGTTTTGAATTGCCGCGCAACTAGGGACATTCGGAGCTATCGGCGAAGCGCAGAAGCTGGAGCTCGAAGTGGTAGCAAAGTAAGGTCCGAAGTAACAGTCGCGGCTCAAGTACCGGAAGTAGCGTGTTCCAAAAGACATATGAAAAAATACTTATATAAGTGTATCGAACCGAACCAATCCACGTATGTACACGTATACCGAACTTTAAGTCGTAACAAGTCGCCGCCAGACGATTTAAAAATTCAAAATATTAAATTGGATATTCCGAAAAAATTGTGTTTTAGTAAAATTGTAAACGACAGTTATGAGTAAACAAACAGAAGTAAGTGGTAAATATATGTGAAGTTTGTTGATGCATCGTTGTATTGAAGTATGGTTATATGTCTTAAATTAATTGCACTGGTCCATGAAAATTACTGATTTTAATTTTTTTTTTACCAAAGAATCAGAAAAATCACCTAACAATCGATGTCTTTTTTGGCTGTGCATATTACTTTGAACTTTCATTCATGTGTCTAATGCTCTGCCAACAATAAATTAAACCTCTACGTCACAGTAGCATACATATATGTCACCTTATGAAATGGGTTTGTTATAAAGTTTATTTTATTAATATTTTACATTTTTAAAGTTATTTTATGATAAAATTATTATTCGTAATAAAATGTTCTGTTTACTGAAGGAATGCATTGAAATCCTTGATGTAAATTGTAATAAAATGTTGAGGATGATGCAGTCGTGCAGGTTGATTTTAATTTAAAAAATGTTAATTTAAAAATGTGACATTTTACGTATATTACAACAGTGGCGTTAAAATTAAATAGTATAATGCAAAGAAAGTTTTCCAGCATTTTTGTTTCAAATAAATACTTTTATTTTACGGTTTCTCAGTTATTGGTCACTTTATGCGAAGGAAGTTTTCAGCATTGCTGTTTCAACTAAATGTTTTTAATTGTACGATTTCTAAGTTGCTGATCAATTTTTGCAAAGAAAGACTTCCTGCATTTTTGTTTTGAATAAACATTTTTATTTCTACCATTTCTCAGTCGAAAGACTTAATATCTGAAAATGTCCTTACGTAATGATGTAATTTAACATTTTAGTCCCTAATAATGAATTGTTTGACTGATATTTTTCTATGAAATAAGTTTCTAAATATTTTTGTTACGAACTGTTATAAGTACATTTTCTTCAACATTGATTTATTGTAAGGTATTATAGTAATCACATTTTTAAGCCCTTCGTATGTCACCTTAACTTATAAATTTCTGTAATCAGAAATGCATTACGATGTGTAGTGTTTAATTCATTATTTTATTTTTAAATTCGCTATTTGACTTTAATAATTGGGATACAGTTTTTCTACAAAACTTTTTCAAAATATTTTCTAATGAAATTTCGCAAATAATTTTTTGTAATAGATTTTGACAACTTGTATATTTTTTATCTAAAGTCTTCCTTCGACACATGTTTTACCATATATGCAAGATCTTAGTTTCAAAATCTAGTTGCGAGAAGACTTTTAAGACCGACAGGAAATTTCAGATCCGAAACCTTCTTTCGTAGAGAATTGTACCAGCGATACAAGATTTAAGGTCTAAAACTTTATTTACAACAAAATTTTAACAACGATGACATATTTTGGTTCTAAAACCTTCTTTCGACAAGACTTCTACCACCAATAAAAGTTTTAAGATCTAATACCTTCTTTCAACATGCCTTTTACAATCAATAGAGTTTCACATCCAAAACCTTCCTTCGATTAAACTTTGACAACTTCTACAAGATTTTAGATATAAAATTTTGTTTTGACCAATGTTTTACCATGTATACAAGATCTTAGATTCCACATCTAGTTTCGACAAGATTTTTAAGATCAATAGACAATATCAGATCCGAAACCTTCTTTCGTAGAGAATTGAACCAGCGATAAATGATTTAAGGTCTAAAACTTTGTTTCGCACAAAATTTTAACACCAATGAAATATTTTGGTTCTAAAACCATCTTTCGACAAGACTTCTACCTCCAATAAAAGTTTTAAGATCTAATACCTTCTTTTAACATGCCTTTTACAATCAATAGAGTTTCACATCCAAAACCTTCCTTCGATTAAATTTTGACAACTTCTACAAGATTTTAGATATAAAATCTTGTTTTGACCAATGTTTTATCAAGTATACAAGATCTTAGAAACATTTAGTTGTTTAAAAATATTTAGTTGCAACAACAATGCTTAAAACTTCCTTCGCATAAATTGACGTCAAGTTTGATTCGATGCACTTCTTAAAAGTGCAACGGATGTAAACATATGTAAACTACCTGTCAAAGGATAGAAATACAACCAAATAAAACGTTGGTCGTCATCAACGAGCAGGGTCCCGTGCTACGCCAAATTGGAAAATATCATAGTAGATATCTTCCTTGAACAATTTAAATACATTTAGCAACATTCCAAAGCGTGGGAGTTTAAAATCGGCCGAATTATAACCAAAAAAACTTTCATCGTCGTCAACGCGAAGGGTCCCGTGCTACGTCAAATTCGAAAATATCAGAGTAGATATCTTCTTTAAACAATTTAAAAACATTAAGCAACATTCCCAAGCGTGGATGTTTAAAATAGGTCGAATTATAACCAAAAAAACTTTCGTCGTCATCAACGCGCAGGGTCCCGTGCTACGTCAAATTGTAAAATATCAGACTAGATATCTTCTTTAAACAATTTAAAAACATTAAGCAACATTCCCAAGCGTGGGAGTTTAAAATCGGCCGAATTATAACCAAAAAAACTTTCGTCGTCATCAACGCGCAGGGTCCCGTGCTACGCCAAATTGCAAAATATCATAGTAGATATCTTCTTTAAATAATTTAAAAACATTTAGCAACATTCCCGAGCGTGGGAGTTTAAAATCGGCCGAATTATAACCCAAAAAACTTTCGTCGTCATCAAGGCGCATGGTCCCGTGCTACGTCAAATTGGAATATATTAGAGTAGATATCTTCTTTAAACAATTTAAAAACATTAAGCAACATTCCCAAGTGTGGGAGTTTAAAATTGGCCGAATTATAACCAAAAAAACTTTCGTCGTCATCAACGCGCAGGGTGCCGTGCTACGTCAAATTGGAAAATATCAGAGTAGATATCTTCTTTAAACAATTTAAAAACATTAAGCAACATTCCCAAGCGTGGGAGTTTAAAATCGGCCGAATTATAACCAAAAAAACTTTCGTCGTCATCAACGCGCAGGGTCACGTGCTACGCCAAATTGCAAAATATCATAGTAGATGTCTTCTTTAAATAATTTAAAAACTTTTAGCAACATTCCCGGGCGTGGGAGTTTAAAATAGGCCGAATTATAACCAAAAAAACTTTCGTCGTCATCAACGCGCAGGGTCCCGTGCTACGTCAAATTCGAAAATATCATAGTAGATATCTTCTTTAAACAATTTAAAAACATTAAGCAACATTCCCAAGCGTGGGAGTTCAAATCGGCCGAATTATAACCAAAAAAACTTTCGTCGTCATCAACGCGCAGGGTCCCGTGCTACGTTAAAATGGAAAATATCACAGTAGATATCTTCTTTAAACAATTTCAATACATTTTATCATAATAGATATAGCAGATATCTTCCTTAAACAATTTACATACATTTTGCTTAATAAAAAAAACGTTGGTCGTCATCAACGTGCAGGATCCCGTGCTACGCCAAATTGGAAAATATCATAGTAGATATCTTCCTAAATGTATTTAAATTGTTTAAAGAAGATATCTACTATGATATTTTCCAATTTGACGTAGCACGGGACCCTGCACGTTGATGACGACGAAAGTTTTTTTGGCTGTAATTCGGTCAATTTTAAACTCCCACGCTCGGGAATGTTGCTAAATGTTTTTAAATTGTTTAAAGAAGATAGCTACCATGATATTTTCCAATTTGGCGTAGCACGGGATCCTGCACGTTGATGACGACCAACGTTTTTTTATTACATTTCTATCCTGTGACATGTATTTTAGATATGTTTACATGCGTTGCAGTTTTAAGCAAAATGTATGAAAATTGTTTAAAGAATATATCTGCTATATCTGATATGATAAAATGTATTTAAATTGTTTAAAGAAGATATATACTGTGATATTTTTCATTTTAACGTAGCACGGAACCCTGCGCGTTGATGACGACGAAAGTTTTTTTGGTTATAATTCGGCCGATTTTAAACTCCCACGCTTGGGAATGTTGCTTAATGTTTTTAAATTGTTTAAAGAAGATATCTACTCTGATATTTTCCAATTTGACGTAGCACGGGACCCTGCGCGTTGATGACGACGAATGTTTTTTTTTATTACATTTCTATCCTGTGACAGGTATTTTAGATATGTTTACATGCGTTGCAGTTTTAAGCAAAATGTATGTAAATTGTTTAAAGAAGATATCTGCTATATCTATTATGATAAAATGTATTTAAATTGTTTAAAGAAGATATCTACTGTGATATTTTCCATTTTAACGTAGCACGGGACCCTGCGCGTTGATGACGACGAAAGTTTTTTTGGTTATAATTCGGCCGATTTTAAACTCCCACGCTTGGGAATGTTGCTTAATGTTTTTAAATTGTTTAAAGAAGATATCTACTCTGATATTTTCCAATTTGACGTAGCACGGGACCCTGCGCGTTGATGACGACGAAAGTTATTTTGGTTATAATTCGGCCTATTTTAAACTCCCACGCTCGGGAATGTTGCTAAATGTATTTAAATTGTTTAAAGAAGATATCTACTATGATATTTTCCAATTTGACGTAGCACGGGACCCTGCACGTTGATGACGACGAAAGTTTTTTTGGTTATAATTCGGCCTATTTTAAACTCCCACGCTTGGGAATGTTGCTTAATGTTTTTAAATTGTTTAAAGAAGATATCTACTCTGATATTTTCTAATTTGGCGTAGCACGGGGCCCTGGACGTTGATGACGACCAACAGTAGTGTAGCTATAGGGCTTCTGGATCCCCCCACCCTACCTCCCATTGATGATAGTGTGATGGAAGAATTGCGCAAGTGGGTCGTCCGAAGGACAGGAGTGAAAGGAGGTTATTATAAACAATTTCATGTATTGTTATTACAAATTTCGAAAGCTGTGAAGGTCGAAAAACATAGGTAATTTAATGCGTTACATTGTCGAATGAAAAGAGAAGGTAAAGATATTGTTATTAATAAAATGTTTTTACATTATCATTGAAAACGACATCGTTCTAATGCGTGCTCTTACAAAATTCAATCAGAGAGATTGAAAAATGTTGGTCGTTACACGTTGGTATTACCATGTGTCGAAAAACAAATTTCAAAAGTCGCCTTCATTAAAGGTCAGATATTGATATATTATAGTCGCTTCTCCGTGTTTATGTGGTAATACATCGATTTGTTTTCCCGAAAATTATGAAATTTTATACAGGTCCAGACGCGTTTACAAGGTCATTGCACAGGTTTTTCAAAACATTTCCTCTTTCCCAAATTTAGGCAATCCGTGACGTAATAGAAAGGAGGTAGCCTAATTCATTCATTCCAATGTAGTATTGCCATATGTGGACTGTCGAAAAATAAATTTTAAAAGTCGCCTTCATTAAAGGTCAGATATTGCATCATTATATTCGCTTCTCAGTGATTATGTGAAAATACATCGTAAGCTAGGAACCGTATTGAGAGTGAATGTAAAATGACCTTTTCATCGTGCGTCCTACTACCATCTCTCTCGCTCTCGCATACTCTTTGTTAGATCCATTAACTTTAGCAGTATACTGTTTTCACGGTCGTCGATTATGCGTCGATCACTTATTCATCGTACATTTGTTTTCCCGAAACTTTCGAAAATGTATACAGGTCCAGACACGTTTAAAAAATCATTGCACAATTTCTTCAAAACATTATCTGTTTACCAAATTTAGGCAATCCGTGACGTAATAGAAAGGAGACATTCTAATTCAAATATTCCAATGTCATAGTTTCTATGATTTTTTTCTCAATTATCTATTGATTTCATTTTACTGCGATTTGGTGGGATTTTTTTTTTCACTTTAAATACAGGCTGAGTAGATGTCTTTTACATCAGTTACTTATAGTCAATCATTCTATGTACTCGAAAGACGTTCGTGCTAAAGCTCGTAAATTACAAGAACAAATTAACACATTTTTAAACAAATTGGAAAAATTAAAGTCCGAACTTAAATTCCAATCGTATCTATTGACAATTCATCGTGAAGTAAAAAATTTATACATTTGACAAGATGAATTCAGACGCAGTAGTAGCAGCAATTGAAAAAATTAATAATATAGATGCATCAATAAAATTTTTACCTACTGTAAAGCTATCTGACTTACAAGTAGGACAATTATACAAAGTTACAAAACTGCAGAAAGTCACAACACGTTATGGATCTCGCATTACCGTTGACCTTAACGGAGAATTATCATGCTTCCTACCTGCGAGATATGCTTCAATGTTCCAAATGGATTCCAATACATTCAAAAACTTTGAGCAAATGGTCACGGATAATCATTTATACATGGAGTATCTCGGAGGACGTATGAATAGTTTAAAATTTTCTAGCAATTAATGCGAGGATGACTGCCGAAACGAAGAAGAAATGGGAATGGTATGTATATTACATATTATATAAATATTAAAAACAAATATATATATATATATTCTTACTTTATATTTGTCTTCAATTATTAAGTAATCCATATCCCCCGAAAAACACTTCTTGTAAAAAAACTCGCCAAGTTCTTATCAGCAAAACATGCTACAGCAAAAATATATTAGCAGACATTATGTATATGTTGTAATTCTACAAAAAAGCACTGAAATCATGTAATAAGGCCAAGTTCTTTCTAACGAAAGAAACCATTACTTAATGCAATATACAGTAATTGGGAAGGCAAATTTTATGTATACTCTTAACACCACCAAATCTTTTCAAAAAATTATGTACATTCAAAGTAATTAATACAAAGTCATTATAAATATTTCTTTAATAAAAGTACAATGTAATGACAAAATATTATTAGGACCATTTAGTGATGTTTACATTTTAATACAACATCTATAATGTATGTAAAGGCCCTCATTCCAAGTATCCTTCCAACTGACTTGTCAAAAACTTGGCTGCCCTTTTTCAAAAATTTTGGAGTTAAGAAAAAAATTACAATTCTATAGTATCTGTTTATGGTGGTAGTTAATATAAATACAAAGTGGAGTTCACACGAAAATATGCAGTTTATGTCATTCAACGGAGAAATATATATACAGGGTGGACCTCGGCTTGCGGGTCATAGGCATTCCATGTTAAAGAAGTAACTAGATCTGCCGACTAATCACGCGGAATTTAGAACTTGTCGGCTTTGCTACAATTCTTAATTCTGTTTTGTTATGCATTGTGAGAAATTAAAATATCCTGTAGCAAACCCTAATTACCACGGGATTAATCGATTGATGATCTAGTTACTTCTTTGACACGGGATGCTTATGACCCGCCAGCCGAGGTCCACCCTGTATATACATCCTTAAGCTGAAGGTGCTTGCCGTACTCCAATTGGTCAGAATCTATTCAAAACTGGAGATAAGTAACGCAGCGATTATGAGCTCATTTTGCGTAGATGAACAATATTTAAAAGTAAATAACCGATGGTTAATGTTATATAATTTGTGTGTTGCTGTTTTAACGTAGTTACAAATGATCCTGCCAGGGCGGGAATGGAAGTGACAAGCTATATCTCCGATGTCGCATATGCTACCACCGAAGGCTCGAAACCGGATGTCAATTATACTGTATTCAATATGAATTTTGTCCTTTTCTAATCACGTAATAATATTTCAAAGCAACCTACAATTGTCCTAAATAGTGCGGCATACACGTGTTTTTAATTTCAATGTCAAGATACGACAGTTTTTTGTGGTTATAGCAAAGAACATTTTTATTGAGCAAATAAATCTAAATATGTTTTGCTGAATTAATTCGATACTTCTTATGACGAATTTTTAGTGTTTGCAAATCGTTGGTCACCGAAGCCTGTATAATTACTGCAATATAAGGAAATGCAAATTAAGACAAAAATAGACTGTATGGATGAATTAATGCATGCATTATACAATTAGCATGTGACTTCGTTAATTTAAATATGGATTGAAATATGGACTGTAACGTTAAAAGTCACCTGATCAAGATTCTCTGAAAAACTTTTGAAAAAGGGCAGCCAAGTTTTTGACAAGTCAGTTGGAAGGATACTTGGAATGAGGGCCTTTACATACATTATAGATGTTGTATTAAAATGTAAACATCACTAAATGGTCCTAATAATATTTTGTCATTACATTGTACTTTTATTAAAGAAATATTTATAATGACTTTGTATTAATTACTTTGAATGTACATAATTTTTTGAAAAGATTTGGTGGTGTTAAGAGTATACATAAAATTTGCCTTCCCAATTACTGTATATTGCATTAAGTAATGGTTTCTTTCGTTAGAAAGAACTTGGCCTTATTACATGATTTCAGTGCTTTTTTGTAGAATAACAACATATACATAATGTCTGCTAATATATTTTTGCTGTAGCATGTTTTGCTGATAAGAACTTGGCGAGTTTTTTTACAAGAAGTGTTTTTCGGGGGATTTCACTTATTTTTGGAAATGTAAATGAATGGAAATATGTCGACTGTAATTTTATTTTCAATTGTACTTTTAAATCCCTCTGCCTCTATCTTTCATTTTTTACTTTTACATTGATGTAACGTTATTTAAATGAATCTAAGAATTGTCACATTCTAAATAGTTGAAAATTTTCTTTTCTACAAAGAAGTAAGAGTTTTTTACTACAAAAATAAGAATTTCCATTCATATATATATATATATGTAAGGTCGAAAAACTTCTAAAAAGATCGAGAATGATCGAGAAAGATGAAAAAAAATGGAGAAAGATCGAAAAAGTTCAATAGAGATTGAGAATGATTGAAAGAAATCTTGAAAGATTGACAGAAATGGAAAAAGCACGATAAAGAACAGAGAGAGAGAGAGAGAGAGAGAGAGAGAAAATTTGTATGGTACTTGTTACATCGAGGAAACGAAATTTCAATTTTTTATCGTATGTGGAGTACCTGAGTGAACTACATTTCATTTTTTTCATTATGGGTACAGCAGACAGAGAAACCAAAGTCCACTTTCTTGATGATACGTAAAGCAGGCAAGAACACAACATTTCAATAATTTTTCTTTTGCATGGTGTACCCGAGTGAACTAAATTTCACTATTTTCATCATGCGTATAGCAGACAGGAGATCTAAATTTAGTTTTCTTGGTCGTTTGTAGGGTACACACAAAGAATCAAATTTAATTTTTTTTATTGTGCGTGGCGTATCCGAGTGCACTATATTCCACTTTTTTCATTGAGCGTATAGCAGATAGGGAAACCGAAGTCCACTTTTTTGATGATACGTGAAGCAAGCAAGAACACAACATTTCAATTCTTATTATCTTCCATGGTGTACCCGAGTGAACTAAATTTCACTTTTTTCATGCTTGTATTAGACAAGGGATTTAAATTTCACTCTTTTGATCGAGCGTACAGTACTAGAAAGATCTAAATTTAATTTCCTTGATCGTGTCAACAGTAGACACAGGAACTAAATTTCACTTCTTTTATCATACATATATCAGACAAAGGGTTCAAATTTCACTTTTTTGATCGAGCGTGGATTACTTAAAAGATTTAAATTTCATTAACATGATCGTGAGTAGGGTAGACACAGGAACTAAATTTCACTTTTTTATCATGTGTGCATCAGACGAGGGATTCAAATTTTACTTTTTTGATCGAGCGTGGAGTACTAGAAAGATCTAAATTTAATTTCCCTGAACGTGTTGAGGGTAGACACAGGAACTAAATTTGACTTCTTTTATCATGCGTGTAGCAGAGGGTTCAAATTTCACATTTTTTTATCCTGCATGCTGTATACAAGTGAACTAAATTTCACATTTTTCGTCATGGATATAGGAGACGAGGGATTCAAATTTTGCTTTTTTTTATCGTGCATGATGTACCCGAGTGAACAAAATTTCATTTTTTTCATCATGCATGTGGCAGCCGAGGGATTCAAATTTCCCTTTTTTGATCATCCGTTTTGCAGAAGTGAGAATCAAATGTCACTATTTTATCATGAGTGGAGCATCCGAGAGATCTAAATTTAATTCTTTTCATCAGGCGTAGAATAGACAAGGACCACATTTCACACGTGCAAGAAGTGACCGAGTGAACTAAATGTCACTTTTTTCGATTATTTGTGGCATAGACGAAGGAACCAAGTTCCATTTTTTTGATGATACTTGTGACATCGAGGAAAAGTAATTTCAATTTTTTTATCGTATGTGGAGTACTCGAGTGAACTACATGTCATTTTTTTCATCACACGTATAGCAGACAGAGAAATCAAAGTCCTCTTTTTTGATGATACGTAAAGCAGGCAAGAACACAACATTTTTATTCTTTTATCATGCATGGTGTATCTGAGTGAACTAAATTTCACTTTTTTCATTATGCGTGTATCAGACGAATGAATAAATTATACTTTTCTCATAGAATGTAGAGCGTCCGAGAGATCCAAATTTAGTTTCCTTGATCGTGTGTAGACTGTAGAGTAGATGCAGGAATCAAATTTCACTTTTTTGATGGTACGTGTAATGGTCTCCCTGTCCGATATACGGATGATGAAAAAAATGAAGTTTGGTTTTCTCGTCTGCCACTCGTAAAATGAAAAAAGTGAAATTTCGTTTTCTTGTCTGCCACATGCACTATCAAAAAATGAAATTTGGTTTCTTCGTCCACCTCACGTATGATCGAAAAATGTGACATTTACTTCACTCTGTCACTTCTCGCACGATAAAAAAAATGTAGTCCTTGTCTACTCAATGCCTGCTCAAAAGGATTAAATTTAGATCTCTTGGTTCCTCCACCCATGATAATAGAAATGGAATTTCACTTCCTTCTCTGCTACATGTACCACCAAAAAAGTGAAATTTGATTCCTGATTCTACCCTAGTTTCCTATCAAGGAAACTAAATTTGGATCTTACAGATGCTCCATGCTTAATAGAAAAAAAGTAAAAATTTATTGATTCGTTTGCTACATTCATGATAGAAAAAGTGAAATTTAGTTCACTCGGGTACACCACGCAAGATAAAAGAATTAAAATGTTGTGTTCTTACCTGTTTTACGTATCATTTAAAAAGTGGACTTTGATTTTCCTGTCTGTTATACGCATGATGAAAATAATGAAGTTTAATTTCCTCGCCTGCGACTCGCATAATGGAAAAATTGAACTTTCGTTTCCTCGTCTACTTAACCCCTGATCAAAAGAATTAAATTCAGAGGGACATGGAGTGGTCAGCCGTAGGCAAGTCCGATGATGCGATGATAGCTTCCTAAATAAAAGAAAATCACACAAAGCACCAATCCTTTTTCAAAATTAAATGTCAAGACTATAAATTGTCGTCATTTTCTGAAACTAACCTGATTCCTCATTCGTAACTCCTTGGATAACTCCTGGACTCCGTATAATGACTCGTGGCAGTAGTGACTGCTCGTGAGAATGCCAAACTAACTCCTGGACTCCTTTAAAAAAGATATAACCCACAAAGCATTGCATCCTTTTTATAAATAAAGTGGCAAACATAATTTTTTTAATTTATTTCTTGCCATATTTTATTGCTCGTTGGCATAATTTCAATAATATAAAATATAAAATAAAAAGTATGTTTGCTTTACCACCAACCTGACAAACACGTCGACCACAACGGAGTTTTCCAGCTTCAGAAATCATCTTCTGGGAAGAATTGGAGATGTCAAATCATCAGTCCCTCTTAGTACATACGGTACATACATATCTAGTATTGCGCTATAGTACTATGTCACAGGCCGCCATCTTGCCTATGCACGCTAATCGCACCTTTCTTATTTGGACCAATCAGCATGCTTTGGACACATTTAAGGTTCGTCACACGACATCTCAGGTATGATGAAAATTTTTCGATCGTTGAAATCATACATATCACTAAACTAATAATTGGTTTCTCACGATGTACTGAACCGATTTTAATCGGACTAGGCTTAAATTAAAGATAAAAAAAAATAAAAAATATTGGCCATAACCAAAACTCAGAAATGTTACAGAGAAACGTAAGGAATCGGAAAGTATGCTAAGCGTACATGCAAAAACGCTATGTTAGCTGTAAAGGAGTAGCGTTCGCCGCGCGCTAAGAACTTGGCGCGAGGAGCTCCCGCTCTCTTGATAATGTAATATTTTTATAATTTATTACTCTTATTACCATAGGTTGGTGATTGGCCTGTTTCATGTCATTATACATCTTCAAGAACACGGCGATTACACAAGGATCAATCTTCTATTCATCTGATGAAGCGTTAAAATATCATTGGCAATAACAAGGATAACACAATTATATTAAAAATAGAGTGCTATTATTATTATTATTATTATTGTCATTACTATATTATAAAACGGTTTAAAAATAGAAAAAAAATAAAAACAATAAAGATAAAAAAAATAATGCTAATAAAAGTTTACTGTTTTATTAACCTTCTATTTTAGGGTGTTTGGGATATTTATGTAATAAGTACTCGTATAATATATTCAATAAACTTTATTTTCATAATTAAACATTACAATAGTTAATGAATATATTGAAAATACATATTATTATTCGTAAAATTAAAAAGACGTTTCCTCTCATTGAAAATGACACTTGACGCAATCCTTAATCATAGGCGGTTGTCTATCTGGCACATCGCCGCTGGCCTCAAGCATCTTCGACATTCACGTATTTCAGGATGCATTTGCATAGCAGGTGGTAAGCAGGTCCATGCTTCTTCAATTTGTCGTTCAGCAAACATGCAGATGAAATCGATCGGCAGACATTCTATATCTTTTGTTTCCATCAATGCGAGACGTTTCACTACGTAATAAATCCTTAATGAACGTTGAAGTGATGCAGGCTGTTCAAGTAGATTTCCCAATACCCAATTTTTAAGTATTTGCACATTTTCTTTAGTGCAAGTTCCATTAAGCGAATGATTTTCACACTTCTCCAACAATTCATATTGCTGCTGTTGCTTCAGTTTTTTCAGAGATGGGCAGTCCAAAACGTCGAGATCAATAATATTTTCAGCATTTAATATATCCTCCAACCAACATTTTTTATCGACTCCTTTTACATAAATTTTGTTGGCACATTTAATGATATCCTCCAAAGTCTCGTTTATAGCATCAAAGGGAACATCGCCAGATTGCCATGGTAAGCCGTGGTAATTATGTATTAACCAGTTATTGACTCTTTTATAGTGTAAAGGTTACCACACCCGTTGATATGGAGCTTTAAACACCCAAGTCTCAATTTCACCGACGAAAATATTCATTATAGACATTTCCTTCGGTATGAAGCGATTACCAGGCCCGCGGAATCCCTGCACGTCTACAATGTATTCCATTTCGTATGATACTGATTCACTAGCCATTAAAGTATGACTATATTTTATTCATTAATTAGCGCATGCGCAAAAATGGCTAACCTCCTCTCAAACCAACTTCTTTACATTTCCACTTATGGGATTATATTCTACAATACGATCATGTAAAATTAAACAATAGGCAGAAGTGTTTGCAGGAAAATTTTCTTTTGATTCAAATTCGAGCCGCACGTCGAGAGGTGCGTGTTTTAAAGCTTCATTCTGCTTAGAGCAATCAATAATAATCAATGGAGCTTTCTCTAAAAATATTGATTTATTCAATATAGGTTTACCATTAACATTTTTATTATAGTAACTAGCTTGAAAATTGATATACATATCGTATAATAAAGAAAATTGATTATTTGCAATATCAAGGTTTAAATTACCATACGGATAATATTTTGAATTCAAAAATACTTTAACATTACTAATGTTACAGTGATCAAACAGGCTAGCATTTTTCGCCTTGTCATTTTTTCGTGCTGTTTGGAAGCCGATAATAATATATCGTGGCTTTTCTAGTTGTGTCGCTGTTTTCACGGACCACACGTGGGATGATGTTACCGGTAATAGCGGATATTCATAAAGTTCCCATGTACGGAAACTTAAAGATATGCAAGGATCTTTTTCAATGAAACGTAACAGCTGTATCCTTTCCCTATCTGCCAACGTCACATATGGAACTAACCATTCTATTTTATTCATCTCAATTTTGTAATGTTCTTCTGCATTTTGTATAATTGCGTTATCATCATGTTTAGATCTTGTTAAAATAAGTTCGTGCTTCGCGTTTACAATTATCTTACGATAATCTTCAGCAAATCCGAGAATCATACTCAGAGGCATGATCACATCAAAATAACCATTATCATTTGTTATCTTTAGATTTGAACTAGATATCCAACCTGCATTGATTAAAACGGGTTCATAATTTGGTGTGTAAGAAGGATACCCCTTCATCAAGCTAGTAATACCAACATTTCTATTTCGATCAATTTCAACACCATTCAACTCATACCGCGCCTCATCAAATAAATGACAGATTGCGTTAGACGTTAGATTAGTATTATTTGCTTTAGTTCCGTCGGTTTTCGTCAATCTTCCACTAATATGTATCAAACTTTTACACGGTAAAATACATAAATCATGATTTTGCACAGCAATGCGAATTTCATCATTTTTACCAAAAGAACTTGTATTGTAAGATTGATGTGAATGTAGCTCGTAATGAGCGACAGATTCGTCGAAAACGACTGGGTTTTGAATGCTGAGTATTGGATCCTCCATTATTGCTATTATCATAACGTGCGATAAGTATGCAAATACAACAACGACAATAACAATCTTTATTATTATTCACTGTTTGATATTGTGATGATAATGTAACTTGAGTCCCAAGCTTTTCAGAAATAGAGTGTTCCGACGTGTTAACGTCGTGCGAATTTGACGACGACTGATATGTTTTCTCCATGATGGGTTATTATTATAGTAACTATTAAGGTTCTGACCATTGTAAATAATACCCATCGTTAGGTAGATTTAAGATGGAGTCGTATTGTAATTGTTTCACCACGAAAATTCACCAATTCACCGTTCTGATCAACAATACGCAATTGAATATGATCTATTAATCTGACGGCAACAGGTAGGTAAATGACGTGATTCGGCACTTCTACAATCTTATATCCGGGCGCCACAGTAGGAAAAAATTCATGAATCGTGTGCGCTCTACTGCTATTAATATAAGCGCCTGTAGTTATATTGCATTCCACGCGAAGTGCATTAACTTTAATTATAGTTACTGGCAAATCTGAAATGTGCAACTTGTTTGCTTCCAAAATTCGTCTATTAAAGCCCAATGTTCGTCCAATCGAATCGATTGGTTTAAAATCAATGTCTCGATTAGATCTGAATTCACAACGTAGTGTATTATTATTCGGTTTTATATCTAGCGTAATATCACTATACTCCGACAGCTTGTTTCTAATATATTCTGCTATATCCTCAATTTCATAGCTACCGATCGGCACAATAATTTCATTGTTACCAATATGAAATTTATTATTAACGTCAACATTTGGGATTGAATTAAACGTTAAAAGTTCTATCAAACCCAATTCATAATTCTTTTGCGGTGAAAGTTCAATAGGTGGAAAGTATTGCGCTTCCAATACTGAAGACTGCCCCGAGAGAGTCAACGTAAAATAATCATTCATACTGATTGTTCAAATTACACTGATTATCATAATATTTTATGCGATATATTTATACAACTGATACATGTTTGGACAAAACAGCTGATTGCATAAAAATTTGAGACATAAATGTCCACAATCAAAAGTGGCATAGTCTTGAAATTTTTCACGGTTATACATAATGCTACCTACACCGAGATATTTTCCCAACTCAGCAGGTGGGCTAAGGTTTACAAAGCTGTCAAAATAAACGACTTTAGAACCACGTTTTCGATATGTTACTCAATGTGTCCCCGGACCGCTTGCATCGTCTAAATTTATGACTGCACATTCATTATCTTGGGGATTTTTTGGTAAATTATTACGCATAAAGACACCTCTAAAATTCGGAATTCCAGCTTCTTTCGAATATCTCAATATATCTACATCGGTGAGTGCTCGATGCGGTAGCTTTACAAGTTTTTTTCGATTTTTTCTACATTTAACACCTAAACCCATTTTATATGGTTTTAATTTCAAACCTAGACCATTTTTATAAGGTTTAAGATATAACCCTTTACCTATAGCTATTATCTCCATAGCACGATTATGCCTCTCACTTTCATGTAACTGCTTTTGAGCAGCATTTGCATCATTAACAGCCTTGGTTATACCCTCTGCGCCACCGGCTAATGCACCTACAGCACTTAATCCAGCAAATATGGGTGCTAGGAAAGGTAGGAATCCTCCAACCTTTGAAGGTAACGATAGCTGTCGAGTTTTTTGAATGAATCGTTTACCACCTGCTTCTTTTACGGCTTTACGTGCCCCTTTCAAAGCGCTCGATATAACACTTTGAACATTATTATTTGGTGACATTGACATTTTAGCAGCCGCAATAATGTTGTTCAATGATGTTGTTTTCTTTTTTGACACTTTTTTTTTCTTCTTTTTCAGTCCCATGCCTAATTTACTTTTTAGTTTCATTGTGTTTGCAACACCCCAAGCTGCCGCCTTTTCTGCAATGCTTGCGTCTTTTGCTAAAACTCGCTTCCAAGCCTGCTCCGCTAATATTCGATCGGCCTCGCTTCTACCGGTGGGATTTTCACGAGTTTTGGAATAAGCAATGTCGTGTTCCTTGCAAGCCTTATCTAACGGATTTATCCCTGAGTCCCCTCTTGCTAATCGTTGCTTTAATTTTGTACCAGGTCCGCAGTACTGATAACCGGGTATATGAAGTTCTACCAGTAATTTATTAATTAAAGAATTGACCAATCCTTTCCCACTCTTTATACGTCTTTGCTTCTTGTTTTTACCCACATATGTAATCATTTTAAGATGTGCATCATGCAAGTAACAAACAGTTGATGACTGACATTACATATAAAGGCGCTACTTATACTTTTATGATCAGTTATTATCAAAATGCGATTTCATAAACAACCAACAAAAATCCCAATCATCAATTTTGATGATCTAACATCGTCTGTACAAAATTATGCAACTAATCATAAACGACATGGGGAGTTACTGCCAAATAGTATACGTGCACTTTTCTGTGGCCCGTCTAATTGCGGAAAAACAAATACACTACTCAGTCTAATCATCGATCAGAATGGATTAAAGTTTGAAAATATATATGTATATTCGAAATCGTTAAATCAACCGAAATATCAATTTTTACAAAACTTGCTCGACTCTGTGGAGGGTATAGGATACTTTCCTTGTCACGATAATGAACAGGTAGTACCACCCGCCGAGGCCAGGCCAAACTCTACTATTATATTTGATGATGTCGCGTGCGAGAAGCAAGATAACATTAGATCCTTCTTTTGTATGGGTAGACATAATTGCGTCGATTGCTTTTATCTCAGTCAAACGTATGCTCGTGTTCCCAAGCATCTTATTCGAGATAACGTAAACTTTTTGATTCTCTTTAGACAGGATGAAATGAATCTTAAGCACGTCTATAATGATCATGTAAATACAGATATGCCATACAACACTTTTAAAGATATATGCACACAATGTTGGGCCGAAAAGCATGGATTTATTGTAATCGATAAAGATAGTGAAATAGAAGAGGGAAGGTATCGAAAAGGTTTTGATTGTTTTATAAGCATAAATGATTTTAAGAAGAAACAAAAAATGTTGTAACAAGTCAGTGCAGAGTGAGACTTGCATGCATTAACATGTCTTCTCCTCTTAAATAGCAGCAAGACGTTTTACGTCAAATTGTCAAAGCTAGCGAATCTATTCGTCGAAAACATCGATTATTAAAAATGGGTAAAGAAACGCATGATCTTGCGATAAGTGAAACGCTCAAACCTCTGATAAGTCCATTGGAAAAAATAGCAGACGCTACAACAATGTCAATCAACAAAAATGCGATTGATGATATAAACGTACAGTATAAAGTAACAGATAGCATAGAAATTAATGATGTTAACGATTTTGATGATGATGATGATGATATGCTTGATGGATATAATACGCCTTTAGAGCAGACATTTAGCAGTGATATTAAAACACCTACATATCATACTGAAGAAAGTTTATCAAATAAGTTTCTAACTTTACTGGTGAGAAATATTCATGAGAAAAGTGATATTATTGATACAATTTATGGTGTTCGCATAGAAGGTGGTACTACAAGAATCGGTGATTCGACAATAGAATTTAAGAATAAAAATGTCATTGTTAAGGATAACAAATTTGCTATTACTGAAGGTTTGCTAGAGTTATTATTTAAGAAAAAAGCTGACATAGCTATAATCCAACAGTCTGATTTAAACAATTACAAAAGTATACTAACCTTAACTAATGCACATAGGAAAGATTGGAATCAGGAAAAACCTATTCGGTATAATGCTTCCCACAAGTATCGAAACTATATCAAGGAAATGTTCAAAGATGTTCCGAAAAAGGGTGGTAATTTGCCTGAATACATGATTGTTGAACAAAACCACAAAATTTACTACGTGCATTGGGATGATCCAAATGAATTTGTCGATCGTTTGCGCCTTCTAATAGCATCGCAAGCTGCTGGTAATTCAAGTCTTTCGAATGAAATTTTATCGATTATTGAAGAGTTGCGTGAAGCTAATATAATCTATTAATTGCGTGATAATTACGTCAGTATTATAATGAGCATCGATGTATTTGGACGTTCGTCTCAACGAGCACGGAAGCAAGTATTTCAAAGTGTCGAAATTGCTACAGATGGTTCTTGTGATTTTAAGAAAAGAAAGTTATGTAATATCGGAATTCCGACAGATTCGGATGATGCCATTACTTTGCGAATGTTCCACACATCTATTCGCGATATTAAACAGCAAATAGATGAACTGTCTAAAGGTGTAATTAAAAATAATGAGAAGATTGAATATTTTGAAAAAAGTATAAATAAAATGCATCAAGATATAAATAAAAATTACAATGAAATAGAAAAGAGGCGGATTATATCTTCAGATATCGGAAATTATACTATTGATTTATACTATTGATTATACTATTAATAATTATACTACTATATTAGATCACTGTCTTAGAGCGGGAAGTAAAGAAAAATAAAGATGATTTGAATAAAAATAATGGTTTGATTGATAGTTTTACGGTAAATATTGCTAATATAGAAGGAGACTTGAAAAAACATACCTATGACATAAGGGAGAGTAGTACTGTAGCTCACGATGCTGAGAAATTAATTTTTCTCCTAGAACAAAATGTCAATAAAAACAGTGAAGCCTTAAAGAAGATTAATGCAATAACTGATGTTATGAAGAGGGACATTTCACATTTGTACTCCTTACGGAAGAATTAATTAGTTAGTCTGAAAAATGTGAATAAATAAAGTATCTGCAACAATCCACCCAACAGTTTTAATCAAGACGTTGCCTTATCTGTTTAACAATAATGACTTCTAAAGAGAAGAGAGAAGTCGTGAAGGAGCTTCATAAACCAGCAAGAAAAAATTATACAAGACGGCGAGTAAATATTCGCGGATTAGATGAAACTTGGCAAGCTGATCTTGTAGAAATGATTCCATATGCAGATGAAAATAAGGGTTACAAATACTTGTTAACTGTCATCGATGTATTCTCTAAGTATGCATGGGCCCGCCCAGTAAAAAGAAAGACTGGCGATGACGTCATAGCTGCCATGAAATCAATATTTAAAATGGGTCGAATTCCAAAGAATTTACATACTGACCATGGAAAAGAATGTTATAATTCAAAATTTTCAAATTTAATGAAAAAACATGACATCAATTTATATTCTACATACAGTAATCTAAAAGCATCAATTTGCGAACGCTTTAATCGCACTTTGAAAAATAAAATGTGGCCGCAGTTTAGTCTTCATGGTAATTATCAATGGCTCCATATCTTACCAGACTTGGTTAATGATTATAACAATAGGAAGCACCGAACTATTAATATGAAGCCTAGCGATGTGAATAAAGACAATGAGAAAGAACTATTGAAACGTGTGTATAATGTAATTGTGAACGAAAAGATTCATCCAAAGTTTAAAGTAGGTCAACAAGTTCGTATTAGTAAATTCAAACGTATATTTGAAAAGGGATATACACCAAATTGGACGACTGAAATATTTTCAATAGCAAAAGTTAAGAAAACGAGTCCAGTAACATATTTACTAGAAGACAATGCAGGAAACGCAATATCAGGTGGATTTTTGAATTTGAACTGCAACGTACTAAAAATCCAGACGTTTATCTGATTGAAAAAATTCTACGTCATAAAGATTCTAAAGTGTTTGTTAAATGGTTGGGCTTTGGAGATAAGCATAACACCTGGATCGACAAGGAAGATATAATACTTTAAGACTAATATGGTGGACAAATGATGGTTGAATAGATGGAAGCAGGATTTACTTAAGATAAAATTAGATGCAATTATTGTACAAGGGCAACAAGGATATTGCAACGTCGTTGTGGTTTACGAAGTCCACATCTTCGTCGGGATTTACGGAGAAAGAAGGTTGGAAAAAGAAAAAAGGATATATATATATTATATATTATATATATATATTATATATATATTATATATAAGGATATCTAAGAATAAACTTATATTGGTTAATTTATTCATATTTTTCTATGCGTATTATACATAAATCCATTTGCATGTACATATTTACATATACAAGTACATAAATCATACATCTACCTCCATTACATCATTATGTCCCCACGGTAAAGTGTCGGTAGAATTTTTAATTAAATATCGCTTATCATCATGGGGACTTAGAGCAATTTTTTTCTCACATACGGTGTATACGTTATGTAATTTTGAACGAATACATCTTTGCTCGCGCGTAACTGTAGACGTATTTTGAAGGCAGTACAGATAGTCATCGAAAGTGATTGTTTTTCGGACGACGACTTCTTTCACACCTTTCGCTCTCTTCTCACCTTCGCCTAACACACGCAACGCATACATTTTTGACCTGAGTCCGACAAACTCGGTCATTATCTTTCCACTACATTCATCCTTCATTAACCCTAAAACTTTTTTATTGACTAGCGGCATACCGTACTCATTATGTTTGGAATAATCACTCGTATCGTACATATTAATATCGCGTTTCATACAATCATATACATCATCACACTTAAATTCATAAATTAAACTATCGGTATCGGTATATAACAATTTCGCCTTTTCTTTAAATTTTTCTAAAACATAATCGTAATGGAACTCGTACAATTTAGTCTTAGAAATATCTAAAATAGCCATTCCGACATATACGGGCTTATCTATAACTACTTCTAATTTTTTTAGTTGTATCGCGACCAAATCTTCACCAAATATTACTGTTCGATGAAAATTTGGTTTCGAAATGAACGCTTCAACGCCATATCTTCCATCCCATTTCGATTTTAAACTTACATCCACTCTTTTACGAACATTCTCCATGGTTTTCCCAAATACCGCATTGTTCATCAATTTATACAAATTTTTTTCGAAATCATTTGTCGCAACTGTGCGGAGTTTGGTATTTAAATCAATGTACGACTTTAACCATGGAGTCTGCTTGAATTTTAGTATCCTATGAATTTTTTTAAAATAATACCGTGGGTGAGCGCTTGCTTTAAATTTCGGTAATGTATGACATACCGTTCCTTGTCATTTAATGTAGCGAGTAATTTCGGTTGTTTTTAACCGGGTGGAACTGTTTGCTCGGGGCATAGCGGGAGATCTTTCTGCTTATTATGTATTTCTCCAGGATAGGTCAAGTCGACTTCGAGAATATATCCAATTTCCGAGTCATCGGGGACATTTTCCAAGTCAACGTTTTCCACCCATTCGAAACCTCCGGTAGGCAGTGATTGACTCATTGCCCACCCATATAAATTATTAATACCAAAGTACATTAAATACTTTGACTCTTTTGATGGGTCATAATCGGGCATGTATTTGTTATTTGCCTTTGCGTACCGGTTTGAGCATTGAGAAAGACCTCCCCTTATACCGCTCTTGATAAACATTATCATGTCTATATCGGTAAGTAATTTCAACTCTACTCGAGTATGCTTGAGAGCACAGTCCCAAGTATATCCAGGTAGAGTGTAATAATGTGCCGGATCTAACCCGTGCGATTTTAACAAAGTTGTGCGAAAATTTTCAAAGATATCCGCAAGTAGAAGGACGTCTGTTTTTAAATATAAGTCTGAATACTCACCCAGAGTATTACACTTAAATACGGTCCACACATTCATCGCATGCACATAATCATTCTCACTGACATCACACTCGCACAGTTTATTAACAAATTTGTCTCGTGAAGGAAGATATGATTGATCTAGGACGCTCATTTCGGTTATGTAATCATAAGGGAGAACCCCTTTACGCATTAATAAATTGAATTTTTCCTCATTTGGAAAGTGGGACTTTAAAATTTGTTTTTCTTCATTACTTAAATAAGATGCCAAGTTTTCGAGAGAGCAGTTTAAAAATCTAACAGAATCTAAAAATGTAAGCTTAATTTTTGACTCTTGTACACGCTTTTTAATGGATATATATGTTTCCATATTGCAAGGAATGACTTTCACGTCTCCCTCGAAACAATTGGTAACTTCGCGAATTAAAAAATGAGCGTCGTAGCCACTTAAATTATGAAATATGATAGGAATATTAAAAGTAAATTTATAATTAATATTGCACCTATTATGCGCAGCACCTCGAAATTGACCAGTGAGGTGATCGTGATCCCTGACTGCAACATCTTTGTCGGTAAACGAGCCTCCGCAGATGTGGCACATCGTCGCCGACCGAAATGCATTCTCTTCTCTCGGAGTCAAGTTCATCGGCTTCGTGTCTAGCAAAATCTGGAACAAACAAAAGTCATCCACTATTAATTAAGATTGACGAATAATTGAAAATATAAAATGTATTTATATTAGTTTAAGTTTAATTTGTATTAATTATTTTTTTAAATTATGTATAATCGTTATGATGTAAAAAAAAAAAGAATAAAGAATCTAATCAATTATATAAAGGGAGTGTTTACCTGATTGACTTCCTCGGACAACTCTTTCAATTCCTCAGCAAACCAGGAAGCTAAGTTGAACCCTCGATGTGAGCGGTATCGGGACAACGATGAGTCATGGTTACAATGCAGGTAGTATCCTACACTATAAATCTTGTGTTGCTCGTAGGCGGTTTTTGGGGTTGTCTCCATTTCAACTTTCCCGAGGAGACACTCGGTGTCGGCGTATATTATGAAAGGGTCCTGCATCGCACGACCGAAACTTTTAAATTTTAAAGTGTTTTGTTCCGGTACTTTAACTGCACATTCATTCATTTTACAGCAATTGATTTTATGAGAACACAATTTCTCATTGCTATGAAAATAGTGAAGACATCGATTACAGATGTGTTTTCCCACTTTTATTTTGCTGCACTGTGCACCTACTAGCCGAGATAAATTCTTAATCCAACAATAATGATAATTACTGCTGTCATTCTCCTCGACTTCAACCTCATTGGACACCAAAGAAGAAGATGGGCATAGCACTTTATTTTGTTTTTCCGACACGAGAAGCAGGTTTACGTGGCGCTCCTTTTCATCGATGGTTAAGTGTACTGGTAGTACTTCTTTCTTTTCATCGGGTACGATGAAGACATTCACCGAAATGTCATTTTGTTTTTCCAACTTCGGTATATCTTTGAGTGCAATCGGGAAACTGATGCTGTCAAATTTAAGATGTTGTGTATAATCCGGATACGATGCTGGTCTGTCTGAAGGGTTAGTATTATATGGGAATAATGCAGACATTATCGCCCAAGCGAAGCAGTCATCCCCAAATACTTTTACATTAATCACGGCCTTTTTATCTTTGATCCACTTTGGCAAATCTATCCACGATCCGGCACGCATTGGGTTGTACTTTGCTACTTGTATAGCGAGTGAATTTATGGCGGATAACGTCCAACCACTGCCTCGTTCTTGAAATTCTTCAAGTTGAGGTAGAATGACACTCTTTACTTTTTCATCATACCACTCATTTAAATTGGTAGTCTCGCACAATTGTTCGTATTTATTTGAAAAGAATTTGTTATCATCCTCCTGCATACCAAGTGCAAATTGCCCAGAAAACACCGTGCACACCTTGACACAGCGGTATTCCTTTACTACCTCACGCACATAGTTAATGATGGTAGTTTTTGCCGCTTCGAAAAACATTGCGGGGTCCAAATATTTTAAATTCACAACCAGTCCAGTACGAAGGCGATTGTTGAAGGCGGATTGAACGTTTTCCTCGAGAAAGAAATTTCCTTGAGGTGCTTTACCCTTCTTCTGCATTAATCTGTCAGCAGCTGTAACTTTCTGTACCGTGATCCGATGAATACTCATCTCCAACGATAACTTCACCCCATTTGGAATGTGAGGATTGGTCCTTAAGAACGAGTTGATTTTCTCAATCTTTTCGGTGGCTTCGCGAATGAATTTGGAAAACTGATCCTCAGTAGCGTCTTCTTCAAGAGTATTGTAAATCCTCTGTAAGGCCTCCTCCCATGATGAAAATATTTTCTTAACATCTACCATATTGATATAGAAATACAATATTTGAAATATAGCTGCGTACGTGCTGTCAAATACTGTCTTCCATTTGCCCAAGCGCACAGCATTTATACACAGTCCATCTTGAAGAGGGAAAGAAAACGGTATCCACATAGACACAGGAACGCGACATTCATTTGAAACGATGATTTAGAAATATTTGAATTAGGCTGCCCCCTTTCTCTTACGTTACGGATTGCCGAAATTTGGTAAAGAGATAATGTTTTGAAGAACTTGTGCAATGACCTTTTAAACGCGTCTGGACCTGTATACATTTTCGAAAGTTTCGGGAAAACAAATGTACGGTGAATAAGTGATCGATGGATAATCAACGGGAAATACAGATGCTAGATGGAACTAACAAAGAGTATGCGAGAGCGAGAGAGATGGTAGTAGGACGCACGATGAAAAGGTCATTTTACATTCACTCTCAATACGGTTCCTAGCTTACGATGTATTTTCACATAATCACAGAAAAGCGAATATAATGATGCAATAGCTGACCTTTAATGAAGGCGACTTTTAAAATTTGTTTTTCGACAGTCCACATATGGCAATACTACATTGGAATGCTTGAATTAGGCTACCTCGAGGAAAAGGTCATTTTACTTTCACTCTCAATACGGTTCCTAGCTTACGATGTATTTTCACATAATCATAGAGAAGCGAATATAATGATGCAATATATGACCTTTAATGAAGGCGACTTTTAAAATTTGTTTTTCGACAGTCCACATATGGCAATACTACATTGGAATGATTGAATTATGCTACCTCCTTTCTATTACGTCACGGATTGCCTAAATTTGGGAAAGAGGAAATGTTTTGAAGAACTTGTGCAATGACCTTGTAAACGCGTCTGGACCTGTATACAATTTCATAATTTTCGGGAAAACAAATCGATGTTTTTCCACATAAACACGGAGAAGCGACTATAATATATCAATATCTGACCTTTAATGAAGGCGACTTTTGAAATTTGTTTTTCGACACATGGTAATACTAATGTGTAACGGTCAATACGTAAGATCACGCATTAGAAAGATGTCGTTTTCAATGACAATGTAACATTTTATTAAAAACATTTTATTAATAACAATATCTAATGAAATAATAAATATTGGTTGACCTTTACCTTCTCTTTTCATTCGACAATGTAACGCATTAAATTACCTATGTTTTTCGACCTTCACAGCTTTCGAAATTTGTAATAACAATTCATGAAATTGTTTATAATAACCTCCTTTCACTCCTGACCTTCTGACGGCCCACTTGCGCAATTGTTCCATCACACTATCATCGATGGGAGGTAGGGTGGGGGGGATCCAGAAGCCCTATAGCTACAGTACTACCAACGTTTTTTGGTTATATTTCGGCCTATTTTAAACTCCCACGCTCGGGAATGTTGCTAAATGTATTTAAATTCTTCAAGGAAGATATCTGCTATGATATTTTCCAGTTTGGCGTAGCACGGGACCCTGTACGTTGATGACGACCAACGTTTTTTTTGGTTATATTTCTATCCTTTGACAGGTAGTTTACATATGTTTACATGCGTTGCACTTATAAGAAGTGCATCGAATCAAACTTGACGTCAATTCGCATAAAGTGACCAATAACTGAGAAACCGTAAAATAAAAGTATTTATTTGAAACAAAAATGCTGGAAAACTTTCTTTGCATTATACTATTTAATTTTAACGCCACTGTTGTAATATACGTAAAATGTCACATTTTTAAATTAACATTTTTTAAATTAAAATCAACCTGCACGACTGCATCATTCTCTACATTTTATTACAATTTACTTCAAGGATTTCAATGCATTCCTTCAGTAAACAGAACATTTTATTACGAATGATAATTTTATCATAAAATGACTTTAAAAATGTAAAATCTTAATAAAATAAACTTGATAACAAACCCATTTCATAAGGTGACATATATGTATGCTACCGTGACGAAGAGGTTTAATTTATTGTTGGCAGAGCATTAGACACATGAATGAAAGTTCAAAGTAATATGCACAGCCAAAAAAGACATCGATTGTTAGGTGATTTTCTGATTCTTTGGTTAAAAAAAAATTAAAAACAGTAATTTTCATGGATAAGTGCAATTAATTTAAGACATATAACCATACATCAATACAACAATGCATCAACGAACTTGTACATATATTTACCACTTACTTCTGTTTGTTTACTCATATCTGTCGTTTACAATTTTACTAAAACACAATTTTTTCGGAATATCCAATTTAATATTTTGAATGTTTAAATCGTCTGGCTGCGACTTGTTATGACTTAAAGGTTGGTATACGTGTACATACATGGATTGTTTCGGTTCGATATACTTATATAAGTATTTTTTCATATGTCTTTTGGAACACTTCCGGTACATGAGCAGCTCAGCTAAGCTTCGGCTTGAGCCGCGACTATTACTTCGGACCTGAATGGACACCTAACTGACACTTATTTTCATATTTACGCAATATATCGTAAACGGTATGAGATACGTGAAATCTGTTATTATCGAAAACAACTTGTTTGTAATTGAAATGAATAATTACGAAATGAACATAATTTTAATACTTTTTCACTTCAAAGCGGAAGTTATTTTTTTTTATAGATTTATTTGTATTAAAATGAAGAATCATTAAGAATTTGTATTGAAATGAATTCACCACACTTCAATTTTTGTATTGATTTATTTTAAATTCATTTGGATTAAAGCAGGCATGATTTTGCTCAGTCATTTATTGAAATGGATTCGTTAATTCCGGTAATTAACTGTTATTATTTATGGATTCGATTGTATTAAAAAATTATCATTTCAATCTTCATTTGTATTCAGATGGATTCACGAGTTTTGCCTGTTTCGAGTATTTTTAGTACACGGAAAAAAGTGAGTGGTTACACCAACTACGGAAAAAGTAGTAGGCGCAAAAGTAGAGAATCTTACGAACGAAACCGTAGACGCACGAAACCTAAGTTGGTTAACGGAACTATTTCGAATTAGTTACGTCAACCACAAAAGTAGTAGGCTACCCAGTGTTACTACTTTATTTCCTTGGAGAAACTATTTTTCTCCTGTTGAGCTATAGTGTTCCTGTAACGGCCGCTAGGTAAAGCGCCACTGACGTCAATCAGCTGTCTGGTTCAAGTAAACAAGTGTTCTGTCTTGTGTGCTGTGTTCGACACAGTTTGACAGTTCGAGAGTTCGACTTTATCGCTTCGCGTTTTAAATATTATATGTATATATGTATTTGTTTCAGCCAATGAAGTTATTATTGTTCTTACAAAAGAACAATTTCAGGGAAAAAAAAATAATTAATGTGATATATAGTGTCAGTGAGGTTTAATTTAATTTTGGAGGTTAACCCAAATTAACAAGGCAACCGTAGCCCAGTCCTATTCTGTCAGCGTCACCGAATAGATTTCTTCCGAGTGACCAGCGACCGTTGTTCTCGCGTTACGCGCGAAGCAGTGAAATCGTGATCGAACGCTACACGCCGCTGGATTCCGTCCACGCGTAATAAGTTCGACAATCATTACAAAAAGTGAGGATCGATTTCGATGATTTTTTATAAAATGGAAAGGGGGATATTGGAAAGGGAAACAAGGGAAAAAATATACACTTTATATTTGAGCGAGTGTAAAGTCATACTTCTTTATTGCTCGGGGAAAAAGCCGATGGCATAAAAAACTCCATAAAAATATCATAAGTTACGGTACAACAGAGGTGACCGGAAGTCGAGCCTCACTTTTTGTAATGATTGTCGAACTTATTACGCGTGGACGGAATCCAGCGGCGTGTAGCGTTCGATCACGATTTCACTGCTTCGCGCGTAACGCGAGAACAACGGTCGCTGGTCACACGGAAGAAATCCATTGGGTTACGCTGACAGAATAGGACTGGGCTACGGTTGCCTTCGCGCGCTAGTCGCGGTTCCAGATGACACCTTTTCATGTCGCGCCGCGGCGCGGGTATTTTTCTAACGACGCATCACCTCTTTGAAAGTCGCGCAATTAATGGCGTACTACTTTACCGACGCGTAACAACCTTTCGACAGAACATACTCCCCCCGTTGAGAGTGAAACGATCAAAATCGTACAATTCTTAAATTTAACTTGAAAGACGTAGTAGAAAGACGAAGTATAGTATTTTTCGGAACTTCGCGCACTTACACACTATACTAAGTTTCTTGCGTCGGTAACGGACACAAGAGTCTTGTGGTTCGTTTGTAGATTCCATTAGCCGTCTTGATAGTAGCAACTCTTGCCACGCCATCGTCCCCGGGATGCAGTTCGACAACTCGCCCAAGCCGCCAGCTCATGCAGGGTTGATTTTTGTCGATTATTAGAACGAAAGAATCGAGTTCGAGTTGCACACCAGGCTTGGCCCATTTTTGGCGCTTTTGTAGTTCATTCAAATATTCATGGTGCCAACGTTTCCAGAAATCCTGGCAAGCTTTATTTATTAAATGCCACGAAGATAAACGTGATTCTGAAACAGACAGAAGATCGTGTTCAGGTAATTGGTTAAATGGACGTCCTGCTAGTAAATGAGCAGGCGTCAAAGCGAGTGGGTCATTTGGATCGGAGGATGTTGGGCTTAGCGGACGGGAATTCAAAATCGCTTCAATTTCGATAATTAACGTATTAAGTTCTTCGTATGTGAATAATTTGTCACCCACAACCCTTTTCAGGTGGTGTTTGAAGGATTTGACTGCGGCTTCCCAGATACCTCCAAAATGTGGTGATAGAGGTGGATTAAAATGCCATGTAATGGCTTTATTAAGAGCAAAGTCATGAACGCGAGTTTTGAATGCAGGTGTTTCAATTAAGGCGTATAATTCTCGCAATTGATTTGAAGCGCCGATGAAATTAGACCCTTTGTCGGAATACACGTGAGCCGGAATGGCTCGACGAGCAATGAATCTTCTAAAGGCAGCGAAAAATGCTTCTGTAGATAATTCGGTCACCAGTTCGATATGAACTGCCTTAACGGTCATACACGTGAAAACGCACCCGTAAACTTTAATACGACTCCGATTACGGTGTTTCTTCTCTTTTATAAACATCGGTCCGAAGAAGTCTATTCCTGTGTGGTAAAACGGAAACGATGATTCTACTCGCGGTTCCGGTAAACTTACCATCTGATAATTTATTGGCACGGCTTTAAAACGCGTACATCGAATGCAATTTCGGATGATGTGGCGAACTTGGTTCTTTCCGTCGAAGAGCCAGAATCGTTGACGAATTGTGTAAAGCGTAGTTTGTATTCCGGTATGATAGTTGTTTTCATGTATATCCCGAATTAAAACGTCAGTTACAGGATGATGTTTTGGTAGCAAAATTGGGTGTTTTTGCGAAAAAGGCATTTTTGCATGCTTCAAACGTCCGCCCACGCGTAGTAAGCCTTCATCGTCTATAATCGGGCAGAGTGACCCTAAACGTCCCCCTTTCGCTCGCCCCGAGTCGGAAATACGTTGAATTTCTTCTGAAAATTGTGTAGCTTGCATAAGTTTTAAAACTCGCGTTTCCGCTTTGGCCGTTTCCTGAATGGATAATTCACCACGATAAGTGTTCGTTTTGAGTAGACGAAAACAATAAGCAACTGCACGGATTAGTCGCGAATAGGAAAAAAACCGCTTGAAAATTTCTAAGGAATCGGGTATAGTCGCGAAGCATGCAATTTTCTTTAGACCAGGTAGCTCCGATATAGACTGTACGAGATTCGGTGGCCAGTTATGTTCGGCCTGGGACAACCACAGAGGACCGTTAAACCATAATTTATTATGGAGAAATTCTTGCGGTGTCTGTCCTCTAGATAGAGCGTCCGCTGGGTTAGACTCGGTATTTACATGTCTCCATTCGATATTCGCGCAAATGTCTTGTATTTCGCTCACGCGATGTGATTCAAAAACCTTTAATGCGGATGGTTCTTTGCGCAACCAATTCAAAACAACTGTAGAGTCCGACCAGAAAATAATACGACTTGGGTTAAATTGTGGTATTTTCGCTTCGCGATATAAACGGGCTAAAGTCAACGCTCCACTCAACTCTAAGCGGGGAATCGTCATCGGTTTAAGCGGAGCAACACGCGATTTTGCGCAGTAGAGTTGTGCGAATGTGTTGCCCTGTAGGTCGCACGAACGGATGTATATGCACGCGCCATATCCCTTGTTTGACGTATCGCAAAAGCCATGTATTTGTATATCTATTGAAGATTCTATCAGTAAACATCGGTTTATAGATAAATTATTGATTTGTGAAAGCTGATTTGCGAACGATACCCATTTCGTATGTAATTCATGCGATACCGACTCATCCCATGAAATCTTTTCTTTCCAGCAGTCCTGCATAATTGTCTTTGTAGCGAGAACGACAGGTCCGAGGAGACTTAAAGGATCAAAAATTTTCGCGATTTCCGACAAAATATTTCGTTTCGAAATTCGTCCTTTTAGTGGGATTGGCTTAACGGTATAAAGCAATTTGTCACGTTTGGGGTCCCACGAAATGCCGAGAGTCTTCACAACGTCCGAATCATCAAGAGATTTGAGCGAGTTTGACCTTTTATCGAGAGTGTAAATAAATCGAGATTCGTTAGACGCCCATTGCCGAATATTAAAACCGCCGCGACGTAAAATCTCTGTCACTTCGTTTCGAATCAAAATAATTTCCTCGTCCGAATCGGCCCCGGTGAGCAAGTCGTCCACATATAAATCGCGCTTTATACGGCGGCTCCCGTCGGAAAGTTCGCTACTTCATCGTCGGCCAACTTATGAATAGTTCTTATAGCTAAAAATGGGGCTGAGGAGACTCCGAAAGTTACCGTGTTTAATTGGAATGTGCGAATCTCTGTTCCCTGCTGCCAAAAAATCTGTTGATATGGTCTGTCCTCCGGATGTATCCAAACTTGGCGATACATCTTTTCTATGTCAGCTGTAATGACGTATCTGTGTGCCCGGAATTGAAGTATATGTTCAAAGAGCTTATCCTGTATGGTTGTTCCAACAAGAAGATTGTCGTTCAAAGTTTTGCCATTCGATGATTTAGCGGACGCGTCAAAAACTACTCGCACCTTAGTGGTAGCACTGGACGATTTTATGGCAGCATGATATGGGAGAAAATATCCGTAGGGGTTGTTTGACAATGTCATATGTCCGAGGGTGATATATTCTTGCATTATTCGCTCGTACTCGGTTTTAAGTTCCGGGTTCGCGTCTAGTTTCCGCGACAGTGAGTGGAAACGCCGAAGCGCCCTTTTTTAGAATCACCTAAATCTGGTTTGTCGGACTGGAATGGCAATCTAACTATGTATCTACCGGATGGTGTACGTTGTGTATTTTCGATATATTGTCGTTCGCATTCCGTCTCCGAGGTGGATTTTATGTCCTTTGTTGTGATTTCTTCAATTAGCCAAAATTTTGCAATTTGTTGGCTTAAATCGTTTAAATTACATAACACCTTCTCCCTTTCATCGCATGTATTTACTCCACCAGCAATTACCCAACCGAGACGTGTTTTTTGCAAGACGAGATAACAATTATCATCAGACAAGTTAATTTGTCCGACCGATAGTAACGATAATGTCGCTCCTGAACCGATAAGTATGTCGACGGAACGTGGTTCGTGGAAATGAGGATCCACTAGTTTTAGATTCGCAGGGATTTTGACTAATTCACGAGGAAAAGTCTCTTGCGGAATTAAATCTGCTATTTTTGGCACAACTAGAAGGGCTAAAGTCTTTTGAAAACGCTGATGTATGGAGTAAATGCACGCGATGAAAGGGAGAAAGTGTTATGTAATTTAAACGATTTAAGCCAACAAATGCTTTAACATTTACGAGTGCTCCCTTTATGAAGAATTTTCATTCATATTAATTATTTTGTACATTATTATTTACCGGTATAGTTTAATTTTATTGATGACATATTACGATTTATAAAATGTACTGAATAACCTAAAAACAGTATACTTTCCTCGACTCTGTGATTATTCTTGGAACGTATCCCATGGTTTCAGAGTATTCTAACTTATTATAATTTCAATTCGTATTACTGATAAGTATGTTAGTAATTAAATATAAAATTAAATTAATAATGCTTGAAAGCACTATTAAGTTGTAACAAATTGCAGAGCTCAACAGATTTTACGGTTTTTAGAAATCGTACTTACACATGTTATTGACACTATTATTTAATAAGCACTTATTTTAAATAGGATTTCGATACAGTTTTATCGAAGTTAGTGTACACTAAGTATCATCTACACACGCATAATTTGTAATAAACATAACATATCTTGATACTTAGTGTAAACTAACTTCGATAAAACTGTATGTAATATTTGATTACTAACATACTTATCACTAATACGAATTGAAATTATAATAAGTTAGAATACTCTGAAACCATGGGATGCGTTCCAAGAATAATCACAGAGTCGAGGAAAGTATACTGTTTTTAGATTATTCAGTATATTTTATAAACTGTAATATGTCATCAATAAAATTAAACTATACCGGTAATGTGCAAAATAATTAATATGAATGAAAATTCTTCATAAAGGGAGAACTCGTAAATGTTAAAGCAAGTATCATGCATACAGAAATCTAAAAAGCGTTAACTCTCATCGGCTATGTACACCTATTCTAGTGCATCCTATGATATCAATCTTTGTTCCTTATATTTTTTACAACTATAGTGGACATTCTATATGAGTGTGTTTGTATGTAACACTACATAAAATTAAATAACAAAGATTAAGAGTGTAGGATACATTTTAACAAGAATAACAGTGCTGGACAGAATTTATAGTTGTTAGATTATTGGACACTTTTTACAGTTTTCTGATTTAATAAGTGGAATAAAACTATACTAGATATCAGTCGACAATCGCATCGGGCGCGTGAAAACTGCTGCCTCTCATTCTCGTTATTAAATGATATTAGTATCCGTTTTACCATGTATTAAGTTGGAAATTTATATGTTTAAAATGTGAAATAGTTATCAAAAATTCGTCTAAAAGTGGTTGGCAGTTAATTTATTTCGAAATAATAAACTCTTAATTGGTGTTAATATCTGCCAGTGTTGTGTCAGTCAGTGTTAACTTTTTAAGTGAAAATTGTGACAGTGAATCTCTTTGCTTGGATATGAATTTTTATCTTTAATTATACAGTTCTTTATTTATGCGATTTGCAAGTATCGGTTTTAATCAATGAAGAAATTTTAATATCAGTATGAAGAAGCTGTTAAATTCGAACCTCGGTTATTTGTCAACAAGCAATACATATTGACGTGTATGAAGAGCTCTGGTTGTGTCACTGTCAGTTCTTGTCTGTGTGGGGAGCGCATATATGGGAGTGGGAATCAAACTCGCATACTTCTGTTGTTTATTGATACTCTCTGTATGAAGAAAACCTCTACGGGCAGCTATTTTGAATTTGAATTTGTTTTTCTGCTATAAATTATATTTATTTTATTATTTTACTAGCTCAATATGGATAACTGTCCGGTTTGCCAGCTAGAAATTAATGAAATTCACGCAGGTACAAGATGTTTGGTCTGTAATGCCCTGTTTCATAATACTTGTGTGCCGCCTTCGATCGCGAAATCGTTCGATAATCGGTTCATTTGCTGCATGGGTCCTTTACCCAAACGAGGACGAAAACGAGTGGGAGATAATAATCTTATTCAGCCGGCAAGATTTTTGCGCTCGAATAACAACGAGTCAACTGATTCCCCTCAAACAGAATTGACAGTTAATGACAATCGAACTCTGCCTCTGCCACCCTCAAGTTTTCAAGAACTCTGTACGCTCCTTGACCGACAACATGAAGAAATGTGTAAAAAAAAAGACACTCAACATGCCGAATTGAGTGAAAAAATTGATAAAGTTTTATTGTTGAGTGACACAGTTAACGAAGTAAAAGCTTCGGTATCTACTCTACAATCACAGATGCAGAAGGTTTTACGTGATAGAGCCATTACAGCTTATGAGATACGAAATACCGAACTGTTAATCTCGGGGCTGCCACAGTCCTTTGATGAGAATCTCAAACAGCTGATATTGAAGATAGGTGATTTGTTGAATGTAGACTTGGATCTGAGTGACATTATTTGCGTTAATCCAATGAATCGTTTGAATAAATTAGCATCAGCGAACCAAAATGCCAGTAAACCTGCGTTAATTAATGCAAAACTTTCTAATGCAGGCCTTCGCTCAAGTTTTATTAAAGCGATGAGAGCACGAAAAACTCTTACAGCTGACGAAATCTCGCCAACTTTCAGCAAAGTCCGAGTTTTTTTAAACGCATTTTTACCGGTGGACACCTTGAATCTGAAAAAAAAGCTCGTGAACTTATTAAAGGTCAATCCGATAAATTTGTCTACATTTATAAGGGCGTTGTTTCTTATAAATCGAATAAAGATGCTACCCCTATCGAAATTTTGAGTGAAGAGGATCTGGAGAAAATTTCTTCATGACGCCACGTTGATATCCAGCATACCTCCACCGCCAATGATCAATCTTTCAACTACTTAAATATTCAGCCAGCGCCATCATCAAGTAGCAGCTCCAGTGTTTTAAATTTAAATGATTGTAATTATATTCGTATCGCGTGTTTAAACGTTCGTTCGCTTGTCCCGCATTTTGTCCAAGTTAACGATATGATTTTTGCGTATGATATTGACATTTTTTGTATCTGCGAATCCTGGCTCACGGATAAAATCAAAGATGAGGACGTGACGATTAACGGTTATAACGTTATGAGGCAGGACAGGAAATTCAGTCGCGGTGGCGGTATTGCGGTTTTTTATAAGAAAGAATATAATTGTTTGCGTTTCTTACATGCATCAAATGAGTCGGGTTTGGAAGAATTATGGTTCACTTTACATTACCACACAAATAATTTAGGATTGGGCGTCTTGTACCGACCCCCGCATATTCCTCTTGATCTAGATTCCGTTGATACAACTTTAAGTGATTTATATCCAACAGATGATAAATTAGTAATAATTGGTGATCTCAATGCAGATCTTTTAAATAAGGCCAGACCTGATTCCGCCAAGCTTGATTCATGGATGCAAACCTCCGCTCTCCGCCAAATTATTACCACTCCTGCGAGATTATCTTCTACCTCAGCTACGTTGCTGGACGTCATTTTCATCTCTTGTAATGTTACGTATACATATATTTTTAATGACGATTCTGGCGGAGTATCTGATCACCATCTAATAGGCTGTGACATCTTTTGTCCTCGTGAAATAATTAAGCAGAAATTCAGTTGGCAACGCGATTTTAAGCATTTTGATCTTGCTTCCTTTAAAATTGCAGCGAATTGTACGCCTTGGGGGGATATCCCGTTTCTCGATTCAGTAGATAAAAAAGTGGAGGCCCTTAGTGAGACCATATATAATATTTTTGATGCATTTGCTCCTTTTCGTAAAATTCGTGTATCCAAAGCTGTTGCCCCGTGGGTAACTGATACAGTAAAATATTTTATAAAGAAAAGGAATGCTGCCCAATAAAAAATGCGCAAAACAAGACTAGCCAGTGACATATCATACTACAAACTACTTCGTAATCAAACGACGAGCATCTTAAGAAGCGAAAGGAAGGCATATTTAGAGATATTGCACTCTTTACACTGTAAAGATTTCTGGAAAAATATAAGGATATTAGGCCTTTGTAAGATTAATGCTAGCGAGTTGCCCCCATCTCTCAATGATCCAGATGTCATCAATAACTTTTTTGCCGCTCGCCCAAGCATTGACCACTGTCAGGAATCCATTCAATTTTTTAATAGTTCTCGATCACCTAAAATCCCATTGGAAGCTAAATTTGCTTTTAATGAAATTGATATGGATATCCTAAAAATTGTTATAGATAAAGCTAAATGTTGTGGTCCCGGTCCTGATGGCATTTCTTGGGAAATGCTCTCTCATATAAATGAATTTTGTATGGCTGAACTTCTTCATATAATCAACTCAATAATAACCTCTGGAATCTTTCCTAATGCGTGGAAACATGCAATAATTACTCCGCTCCACTAAAAACTAAATCACCACAGTCTCCTAAAGACCTTCGGCCCATCAGCCGTCTTCCTATATTTTCAAAAATTACAGAAGCGGTGCTATATGAACAGTTACTTAATTTTTTAGATAAATTTAAGATATTTCCGCGTTTCCAATCTGGGTTTAGACGCGGTCATGGATGTGAGACAGCATTGCTTAATTTGTCGGATGACATTTTGCAAAATACGGGCAAAGGTTTACTCTCCTTCTTATGTTTGCTAGATTTCTCACGAGCGTTTGATACGTTGAACCACGAGCTGCTTATCACAAAATTAAGGTTCTATAGAGTTATGGAGAGTGCTTGCGGCTTGATTAAATCTTATTTGCAAGAAAGAACGCAAGAAGTGTCGCTAGAGATTAATAACAAAGTGTTCAAGTCCGATCGGGTACTGTTAACATGCGGGGTGCCACAGGGAGCAAAACTTAGTTCCTTGCTGTTTATTATCTATACAGCTGACATTTTTTATTGTTGCTCAGATGTCAATTTGAAAACTTATGCAGATGACACACAAGTTGTGCTCGCATTTCACCCAGACCGATTTAGTGAGGCATCTCACAGTCTCTTGGATCAACTGGAAAGCATTGCTGATTGGACAGCTGCTAATGAGCTTATCGTAAATCCTGACAAATCTCAATTATTAGTGGTCGGTAACTCGAAACTTCGTGCTAAACTTGACTTTTCAAATCTGCGAATAGCTATTCGAGGAAGAGATATTCCGGTGGTTTCGTCTGCACGTGATCTAGGTTTAATTGTTGACCAAAACTGGTCATTTGAGCATCATTTATCCGTTAAAAGGCAGATTGCGTTTGCAAATCTGCATCGTCTATTTCCGTTCAGGCGGGAGCTATCGCACCAGGTGAAACTTAACCTCTGTGAATCGCTTGTTCATACTCACTTACATTATTTTCTCCTGGTGTATGGACCGTGCCTGGGGGCGAATGGTTGGCGCTTGCTGCAGGCGGTGCAAAATGCTTGCATTAGATTTGCCTTTGGCGTTCGGAAATACGACCACATTTCGCCAGCCTTTAATAAGGCAGGTTGGTTGCGAATGAAACCGCGCATGTACTTTCGGTTATTGTTGTTCGTATGTCGCCTAATTACGTCACAAACGCCGGAGTATCTTTTTTCTCGAATACGTATGCTGGGGAACACACGTGAGAATGCCAGAAGAGTGGTTGCGTACACTATGGGTTTCCCCAAATACTCGTCCGAAAAATATAAAGGCTCCTTCACCTATGTAGCGGCAAACGCATTTAATAGCCTACCATTCAATATAAAGATCGCTCTTTTTACACCTGCGGTATTTATGAACCGTTTACGTACTTTTATTAGCTCAAATTCCGCGAAGAAATTATTTTATTAATGTATTTTTATTCGGTTAGCGATGTGATTTTATTACTATGTTTTTACTTTGGATGTACGTTATTTAATTTAGTGTTTTAACTGTTTCTTTCCGCCATTATTGCGATTTATGCGTTCTTGCGACTTTAGCGATTGCGACTCATAAGTAATTGTGTTATGTATCGGTAGAATCTAATTCAATTTATTGTGTGTCTTGTATACTTTAATTGTATTTTTAATGATTAATCTGTATCTTCAGGTCAGGCTGTAAAGCAACTATAGCTGTGTCTCGCCTTTTGTACTATTGTATTGTACAATAAAGACTTTTATTATTATTACTATTATTATTATATGCGCAAAAGAATTATGTGGATGAAACTTATTTATAAAATAAGCATTTATTTAACATTAAAGCAAGCAACGTATATACAATATAATCTAAAAACCATAGCGTAAACTCTCTTCGGCTTTCTAATAATTGTTGGAACGTATATTATGATTTCATTTTTATTAATGAAATTCAATTGTTCCGTTTAATTTGTGCTCTTTTTATATTTACTTTTAATTTATTTGAGTTTAATTGCATATTGTTAAATAATCCATACAGCATATATTAACTAAAAGGAGCTAGATAAGTCTTAGCACTTATAATAATGTCAGCATGACAGCCGGAGGACATTAACGGTTATATGTTTCTTTAACAATGATTACGAGTGGAGAACTTCATGCAAAGTTACATTTTTTTGACAGCATAAGGGCATTTGCTTGTAATGCTATTATTTTACACACTAAGAATAAATAATTCTAACCAACGAATATAGACGCGTACATAAAAGCGCAGAGCGGATAGGGCAGACGAGACGCATCTTGGGGAAGTAGGTTATACAGGCAGGCATAAGTATGTCTCCCTCACTCTCATATGGGGAACCTCTGAAAGTACGCATAGCCACTAAACACTGCTCGGGCCTTGTAGTGGCGCTATATTCGTTGTTATATAAACTATACAAAAGTCGTTATTCCAGGCAGAAAAAGTAGTAAGGATGACTACTCGCGCGCTTTAACCAACCGAACGTAGTAGCACCAACTACAAATCTGGCTGGCGCTATATTTGCTACGTAGTTGGTATAACCAGTTTTCCCCTTAGTATAACTACTCACTTTTTTCCGTGTAGTTTCGGCAATGATATTATTTATGTATTCATTTGGATTCGTTTGGATTCATATTTTTGTATTAAAATAATAGTGAAGTATTTTTGGCTTCGAATGTATTCAAAATTTCAAATAGCTTATTCAAAGGCGAAAAATTAATCCAAGTCAATACATTTCAATACAATTTCGATTGCTGGGCAGTTTCATCACCTGGCGCGTATAGTGCGTGTATTGCATCGTCATAACTGTGGGATATGTTTATAATGTTTTCTATCTTGTTAGTATAAGAATAATTTGTATATTAAGTGTTCTGTATCTCGCCTTTCTTATATCAAAATCTCTCACTTGTCTATATTTTCACCTATCATTGAACGTTTGTTGTACTGATTCATATATATTATATTATTATAGTATTATATAATATAGTATTATAAATAATACATGTACAATCACAATATATGATGTATACATATAATAATATAACTAATACATGTATAGTAATACAATATATTATATACTACACATACATTCTGTATATAAGGCATAACATAGAGACATCGTCAAATAATACTAAAAAATGCATGTCATATCTTTTTCCCTGGATCACTCTTTCTGCCTTTGTAATAAATATTGCGAAAAGAAAATTTACAAATAGCTGGACGCGGACTGAATGCGTTTCGACACATTTTTTACTTACTTAATTTTATTACTGACAGTAATTGGCTTGTAGCATTAAAAGTTCGAATTGAAGCTAACTAAAGTTGGTGAGATAATACAAAAATGGACCAATTTTAACATTTTTCAATCCATTCCAATTCGTGCAATTACACTTAAATCTTGGTAAGTAATTGAATTCTCAGAGCAAACATTTTTGATAAATGTGTAAAAAATTATCTTCCGAAAATAAAAATCTGAAATCTTGGCATTTTCGAAAATGAGGCAAGAATTGGGACAGAATTAGCTTTTTTAACATCCGATTATGCAAATATCCAAGAATCTATTACTTTTGGCGAGTTTAAAAAAAGAGTATCCACGATTAAGATAGGTGAAATGCCCCTGTCTCTGGATTTTCGATTTTACCCAGAAAATAGGTACTTTGGGGTGCCAAAATAAGGTACCCATGGTCTATATATCCAAATTCCCGCTGGCGCCCCTCCAGCGGCTAAAATACGCGTTTTTTCGTAATTACTTTTTTTCTAATGCACAAGTTAATAAAAAACTCTGAAAAAATTCATGAAAGTAGTGATTGAGATGACCTTTAAACACAAATTTTTTGAACCCCGTAGACTCGGTATTTCCTACTTAAAAAATTTTTTTAATTTTAAAATGGATTTTTTTGGCACTATTTTCGAGATGGCATAACATTTTTTTTCATCTGCTTTTAGAGTGGTTTAAGACCTATGTTCTCGAATTTTTTCAAATTTTTTGGTGAGGTGCGCCTATGTTAAAATTCGAATTATTTGAATTTTTTAGTTATTTTTTCCCATTTTTGGCCTTTTTAAGACCTAATTTGCCCTGAGACAAACGCATATCGCGAGAATTATCAGTATAGATATAAAGACAACTAATCTTGATTATGAATATTAAAAAAAATATGATAATGATTTATTTTAAGGGGTAACCATTTTGAAAAATAATTTTTTTTTTATTATTCCTATTTTTATCCATAAAAGTGTTTATAATCGATTTTGAATATGTTTTTTTTTTAATTTTTCAAAATATACATTAAAAAATATACATACAAACGAACACAAAAATGAGATAAAACCATACATATGATGCTTAATAAGTGATAAAAAACTTCTATACGAATTGTTTTTACGTAAAATCTGATAAACAAACGCTGTTTTTATGCAAAACCTGATGAACAAATAATAATACATAAGACCTTATAAACAAGCCGCCATTTTGAACTTTTTTTGAGCTAGGACTGGTGGATCCGAATGAGGCTGAAACATGAAACGTGATTGGCGGAAGCGCCTGCACCGACAGAACAACACTCCAGTTTGTTTACAGGTAATGTGTGTGTACAGATTTTAAAGTAGTTTTGACACGTTCTTTTCCTTCGTTCGTGATTATTACTACGGAAAGTCGATTCGTTTCTTTTTCTTGAAAGTCGGCTAGGAAAGGAGCATGGAACGATTATCGTATGAGCCACTTACTACGATAATCGTATAGAAGCATGCGCACGATAGTAGCGCCACTCCATGCGAAATTCGTGAATCACCCACCTGATTTTCGTATGGAGCCGGGAGCCGCACGATCTTTGTGTACAGTCCATACGAAAATCGCATGGCTTGTACGAATTTCACTTGGGGTGGCGCTACTATCGTGGGCATGCTTCTATACGATTATCGTAGTTAGTGGCTCATACGATATTCGTTCCATGGGTCTTTCCGTGTGACGAAGAATCCAAGATTCCCAACGAGAGTCATCCTTAAGACCGGCATATGTAAGTGTAATTTATTTACAATATAGGTTAGCTTTGATTAACTATTTGACTAGTGTTATAGTGTAAGTTAATGACTTATTCTACAAGTATATTCCTGAAACTCACAAAAGGGACCATTCGACGATGAGGCGAATTGTGTTGTTAGAAATCATTAATAATAAATTACTAAAAATTCCAAATATTTTACATGCAGTTTAGATGCTAGATTATACATCTAAATCTAATTCTATAGACAAAAATGGTATTGAAATATCTATAAAAAAAATGATAGATTTGTATATTTTGAAAATATTAACAGATTTGTTAAGTTAATTGGAACCGCATGAATGTTTTATGTCATCATTTTACATAAAACTGATAGAAAATAGTAAAATTATTATTTAGATGCTTATTCTGGTGGAATTTAATTATTTATAATGATAAAATATTGATAGAAAAAAAATGAGATTGTAGATTTACAAGCATTACTACATATATTGACATATTTATTCTGATATTTTCTGTAATAATGAAACTAAGCCAAGTGTTTGAGACAAGTTCAAAAAGCAGTTCATATTATCTCTACAAAAATAATTTAATAGTAATAAAAAATAAATACTAGAAATCATTAAATAAAACTACGTATTTGTTAGACATTCTGTTTAGACATCAATTTCCAAAATATTAATTTTTTTATAAAAATAAGTACAAATATTGTTAGCATAAATATTATCAAATAACACAATGGCTTGTCAAAAACTTGGCTGCTCTTTTAGAGTAATTATTAGCATAAATAAATTGTTACGAACTATTAATGGAGCAACAGTGCTCGTATTTAATAATTATTAAACGTTGCAAATTGAATGAAATGGTAGATAAGAATAATCTAACTGAAGTCCGTGTCATAAACTTGTGCACTGATAAACTAACGACAAAAGTATTAAAAAGTTAATAAAGAACTAAATTCGCTAAAAATATTTTACAAATATTAATTATAACAGAAATTGTTTTCAATCTATTTAAATGTATTTAAATACTATAATATTATGGTTTTTATAATTTTTAATGATAACAAGATTTTTACAGATTTTTAAATATGTTTTTTCTCCTAGTTAAGTTTCGTTTTATATATGGGACGTTCCATGCCAAACGGGCCACTTTTTTTGACAAAATTTTTAATTTCAATTTTACTTATATGTACTTGAAGAGACTCGGAAATGTAACAACTTTGACCATTGAAACCATAAAAATTCCGACTTATGATAATTTTAGAGCGTGTTTGATATTTTTCATTTTAAAGGTAACCATTGATTATCTTTATTTTTACAGAGAAGGAAATGAGCTGGAAAAATAATATGTGACATGAATTTTGTAGACTTTTGGATGACCTTTGTGGTAAAAATATTAATTTTCATATATGTAAATAAATTGAGGGTAAAAAACGTAATTTAATTTTTGAAATCACTTTTTCGAAATGTTCGTACCCTCCAAATATTTTAACAAAAATACAGAAAAATAGCTCATTCAAGTAAGAAACTGTTAGTTAATGCAGAACTCTGGTATACGCAGCTAATACACACGAAAAATCAGTTAGAAACGGACTGTCAGAATAGAAGGCCCCTGGATTATATGTAAATGCATATAAAACAGGGGCCATCTTACTCGTACATTCAACTGCGCGTATCTCCCTTCAACTGCAACGCATCTAAACAATTTTTTTTTTCATTTTGAACAGAATTTAATTCTCTTTCAGGCAAAAATACAATAATTACGATTAGAAGTGTCTAACTATGTCAAAATATACGAAAACTTTTAGTAACAAATTTTTTGCGTTTCTCGCAAAATTACAGCTTTTACACTACCAACTTTAAACATTCATTACTTTTAAACTATTAATGCAATGAAGATGAAACTTTCCAGAAAAGTTTTTTATACCTAAATGAACAACTTTCTCGCTGAAAGTTTTTGCTTGCTTGAATTTCGCTCGATAAACGAAGCGCCTGAATGTATAAAAACGTAAATTTCACAGTTCCGCATTAAAAAATTAATAACTTTTTTGTTTATTGAAATATAAGATTTTTTCTTCTTGCACTAGATGCGGGAAACTGTCATGACCAATTTCGTTTTTTATTCGTTTTAAAATTCTCTAAATTGACTGAGTTGTAGTGAGTTGAAATAAAAAGTATTTACGAACCGGCCTTGCAGTAACCAGTCCTGTCTAGAAAGGACTCGGTCGTGTTTGTTCCTCTCCGTGTAGGAACAGTTTCATACCAACAACTGAGGTTAATGGAGAGAAAAAATTGATGATCAGAAGAATTTCAGCCTCTGGAAACTACTCCATTTTTCCTCGAGAAAAACCGAAAAAAAGGCGAATAACAACTTCGATCACATCAGCTATGTAAGCATATCCATATGTGAGAGGCAAGGGGACTCACAATAATCTAGCACCCCGAAGAGATGTAAGTCCTATCGAGCGACCTCCACGCGGTACATCTTGGGTAATGCTAACGCCGACGGCAATAGAATGTTACAATTATATAATGTACTGGAAGGACAGAATCATTAAAATAGCACACTATTTAAAGAAAATCTCGTAAGAAAAGAGTAAGAAAAGCTGTAATTTTGCGAGAAACGCAAAAAATTTGTTACTAAAAGTTTTCGTATATTTTGACATAGTTAGACACTTCTAATCATAATTATTGTATTTTTACCTGAAAGAGAATTAAATTCTGTTCAAAATGAAAAAAAAAATTGTTTAGATGCGTTGCAGTTGAAGGGAGATACGCGCAGTTGAATGTACGAGTAAGATGGCCCCTGTTTTATATGCATTTACATATAATCCAGGGGCCTTCTATTCTGACAATCCGTTTCTAACTGATTTTTCGTGTGTATTAGCTGCGTATACCAGAATTCTGCATTAACTAACAGTTTCTTACTTGAATGAGCTATTTTTCTGTATTTTTGTTAAAATATTTGGAGGGTACGAACATTTCGAAAAAGTGATTTCAAAAATTAAATTACGTTTTTTACCCTCAATTTATTTACATATATGAAAATTAATATTTTTACCACAAAGGTCATCCAAAAGTCTACAAAATTCATGTCACATATTATTTTTCCAGCTCATTTCCTTCTCTGTAAAAATAAAGATAATCAATGGTTACCTTTAAAATGAAAAATATCAAACACGCTCTAAAATTATCATAAGTCGGAATTTTTATGGTTTCAATGGTCAAAGTTGTTACATTTCCGAGTCTCTTCAAGTACATATAAGTAAAATTGAAATTAAAAATTTTGTCAAAAAAAGTGGCCCGTTTGGCATGGAACGTCCCATATATTTCATAGTTTATTGTAAATATTATCAGTTGATAATGTTTTTACATAATTAATCATCTGAAAAAATAATTATTCCAGATAAAAATAATGGCTGATGATATCGAGGAACCGCCGACAAAGAAAAAACCCGTAAATGTTACTAGATGTTGTAAGTGCAGTTTTTTATTACGTAAAACATCAAGATATAATGCGAAGAAGGTTACTTCAAGAGAAGAAGCTGAACACTTTTTTAAAAGCTACAATTTTTATGTGCAAGTTGGTGACATTCTTTGTGAAGCATGTTACAGAAAATTAAGGCGTGACAAAAGCCGAAATAAACTCGATTCAGAGCAGACAGAAATCGCGAGCGTTTCAAATGAAGAAAATCCAATAACTATTCAAGATGGTCATGATAATACTTCGGAAATTGCAGCAAACCTTTCTTGCATTGATGGTGCACAGAACCTTTTAAATGAAAATAAAACTTTATCGTCAGAAATCCAGTCACTTATTACACCAGACAGTCAGACAAGTGAAACGACACCTACATGCAGCCAATCAACTACTAATCTTGATAGCCAATGCTCCGAATATCTTCATTCTGATGAGAATGACAAGACAAACAAGGAATCCTTCGTTATTCCAATGAAAAGATTATGTGCCACGAAAGCATACTGTTTCATTTGCAAAAAAACTAATGATCTCATCGACGTACCGTTTGAAGCCCGCCTGCAAGTTTTTTTAAAAAATGCAAATATTGATTCCCAAAAGAAATCGATGTTGCTCTGAACACATTATAAAGCAGGGGTTTTATCAAGAGGAATTCACAAATATGTCAGTCTTTTCATATGAGTCAGAAATAGAAGTTGATGAATTCAAAATATTTATTAATCAACTGTCAGATAAAGTAGATGCTAGGTTTGTTGATAAAATAGGTCAACGCGCAATACCCGAAGAACGTTTAAAGGCTCTCACTGGTCATACATGGAATGACGTTTCTGTCCTCGAAGATATGATAAAAGATCATATGAGGACGTCATGTAATCGGAATATAACGCAGGCAATTATAATGTTTTTATGTAAATTGAGATGTGGTAATTCCGACGATGTATCGCTGCTATTTTTGAAGTTAAAGAAGAAGTTGTGCGCGATGCACTCTATACATTCTGTTTTAAAATGTTTTCGAGAGCACGTGCTTCCTAAGTATTTCGGAGTTGAATCTAACTCAAGAGAATATTATTTATCCCAAACTGCCGATGTTGTGAAAATGCTGCATGATTTAAATGCAGGTGAATTGGTTGTTATCTGTGACGGTACATATTTAAGGCACCAAAAATGTTCGAACAACATTTACCAAAGGGTCTCTTACTCCGGACAAAAACAATGTCCGCTGTGTAAACCATTCACTATGTGTACAACAAACGGTTACGTAATTGAACTGGGTGACCCTTTTGAAGGAAACCTTAACGATGCGAAAATTTTGGAACGCATGTTGGAAGATCCTGATGGAATTTCGACGATCTTAAAAAAAGGTGACATTTTCGTGCTGGACAGAGGATTTAGAGATGTAGTATAAACGTTAGAAGAAAAAGGTTACAAAGTACTGATGCCTGCTTTAAAAGGAAATCGCAATCAATTGACGACAGAAGAATCCAACTTTTCACGGTTTGTTACGAAAATTCATTGGGTGGTAGAGGTCGTGCACGGCATAATTGGTCAGAAGTATAAGCTTCTTCATCATCTGTTTAACAATCGCATGTTACCAAATGCTGGAACTTACTGCAAAATAGCTAACCTTCTTTACAATTTATTTTGTAAACGTCTTAATTGTAGTTCTGAGAAATTGACTGATATAGTCGCAAGAATGAAGATGCAGAAAAATACTATAAACATTTTGGCCGAGAAAGTGGAGACTGCCAATTTAAATATGAAAACTGCCCCGTTTTAAATATTATCTTCGCACGACTTGTTAGATTTTCCGGAGTTGACAACGGAGGATTTGGAGGTATACTTTGGAGGATCCTATCAACTATCGCAAGCTATCTCATACCTAGGAGAAATGATCGAGGAAGATTACGCGTTGAGACTGAGTTTCCTAAAAGACGAACCGCAAATAGTTCAGTTTGAAGTAAAATCTAGACATATGAACTGAAAAACATACAAAAGTTATATAGAATACGATGCTAATGAAGTTGGTCTGGATGCGATAAAAGGACATTGCTGCAACTGCGCCAATGGACTAAGAACAGTTGGGTGTTGTTCGCAAGTCGCCGCACTGATTTACCATTTATCGTACGGAATATATTTATCAAGAGTTTTTAGACCAGCTGAAATACTGACGACACTTTTTGATGTGGATAATGTCTGCCCCATAGTGCACGATGACAGCGATGAGGACTAGGAGTAGTGAATGATTAGAATTTTTGTTCAAAATTGCATGTACAGACATTCTAAAAATGTGTAAAAATAACAAAAAACATTCAAAATTGATTATAAACACTGTTATGGATAAAAATAGGAATTGTTCGGTTCTTTTGCATCTCGATAAGGCCCTATACCGCCGATTGTCGCCGCGAAGGCGCGAATGTGATGCGCGAGCATATCTGGACGGGATCTCGCGGTGAATTGCGTCTGGCCCCGCGGAATAGTTTTCGGTGGACGGTACGGTCTCTCGTGAGTTATTAGTGCGACAATTTTTGGATTAATTATTATCAGCGGTCTTAGCGTGCGAGTACTGCCTATTATTTTGCGTGCGTTGAAAGTGGGAGATTTGGCCACGTGCGAGTTTTTTGCGTGCCATCTCCCGGGCTGCACTTGACGCGGCGACCCTGTGTCGCTTGTCTCCCTGGGTCGGTTCCTGCGAGAAGTCGAGGCGCCCCAGAGGGCTGTTTTTTGTGAAGTGCACCCGGCCCCTTGCGGCCATTGAGTTGAAGATTGTGCGAGGCAGCGCCGAGTTTAAGACTGCAATTAGGAAGTAAGAAAGATCCGTGTAGGTTAAGTGTGCAGCGACACGAGGTAAGAGTCTGGTCGTTGGGTTTGTGTATGAATGTGTGCGATCGAATTCCGCGCGTTAAACTGTACTTTCTTTGTACTTTGTAATTTAATAAAGATATCCGCTTGCCCGGGCTTTTCTCCCTACTCCGTGGGAGTTTTTATGCCTAGGCAAGTGCGTAAAGTTACCGCGAAAGTGTGTTCGAGTTATTTGGCTAACCAATCCTCGTTTGTTCCTTTTATTTGACTTTAATCCTTACGACCTATTTTAGTAAAGCTAATTAACTTCCAAACATGGTGCCCCGGATGAGGAACGAGTGATTGGTGGCTAAGTAAGTCGAAGCTTCCCACTTGTAATTGCGTTATAATTCAGTGTGTGATTGCCCGGTCTCTGTTTCGTGCGCGGGATTTTTCCGATTCCGCTCGGCCTTTGTTTCGTGCGCGGAGTTTGACGGTGACGCTCGGTCTTTGTTACCGCGCGCGCGGGTTGCGACCGGCACGGTTTGGCGGTTCTCGGAAGCCCGCGCTGCTAGAACGATCGGACATCGTTCGAACGCGTTGCGCTGTGATAGATGATTCGAAAGAAACACTTTGTGGAGCGCATTGCCCGTGTTACGGATGTGTATTAAGTTTAATTATTACTGTATTCTATAATATATTATATTATTAAGTTAAGTCCTTATCGTCGCGAGTAAACCTTTCACGGTGTAAAAACACGGATTCTTTGCGTTTTTGACGATTGTAATAATCTTGTTACGAATAGTATAATTAAGTCTCCTCTTTTTCCTCGTGTATCTCACTATGGCTCCTTTAGCTTCAAAGAAACTTATAGCTATACAGCTTGCGCGGGAGAAGGAAATTAATAAAATTCGCACGCGATTGATATGTAAACCGCGAGAAACACTGAGTAAAGATATAATAGAGTCACTTCTCGAGGATTTAAGAGAGGTGTGGAAGGAAGTCCGGATGACTCATTCCGAGATTGTTGTGAAGGATGATGCCGAATCCGAGGCAATGTCGAACAAGATGTGTTTTCTCGAATTCAAAGCGGTTACGAAAGCTCGGTCGATGAGTGTTTAACGCTTCGCTCGCAAATCGAGCAAGCGACCGATAGCACACTCGCGGGCCGAGTAGATGACGCGAACGTTTCGGAAGGGAGAGGATCTAGTATCGCAAAACTCCCACGCATTCCTCTACCCACCTTTTCGGATAAATACGAGGATTGGGCTAGTTTCTGCGATCTCTTCACTACTCTTGTGCATGAGGCCCCTCAATTAGCAGATGCAACTAAATTGCAATATTTAAAGTCATGTTTAACCGGAAGTGCGGCAGACCTCATTAAAGATGTCGCTACTACGAGTGCCAACTATGCCAGCACATGGCAAGCTCTCAAGACCCGCTATTTTAACCCTCGTTTGATAATTAACAAGCTGCTAACTTCGTTTATGGAAATCCCACAGGTAAAAAAGGAATCAGCCTCCGAGCTACGCTAAAGTATTGCTCAAAGTATTGTACGTTCCTTGTCTAATCTTAAATTGCCAGTTGAACACTGGGACGTCTGGCTCGTGTTTATGCTCTCTGGGAAGTTGGATTCGGATTCGCGAAAGCTCTGGGAAGCAGAATTGAGTGAAAGGGATTCTTCTCTCCGAGAAGATGATGATTTTCTGAATTCGCTTCCAAGGTTCTCGGATCTCGTCAAGTTTCTTGAAAAGAGAACGCAGGCTCTTGGAATGTCCACCTTGGAGCGTAGAGTAGAAAAGCGCTCATTCTCATCACCTGCGGCGGGCCCTCCACCGCGAAAAGTTTTTCATGCTAGTACTGCTCGCTCTTCTGATAGAGGTTCTTCACGGTGCCCTCTTTGTTCCAAGTCCCACCCACTTATAAGGTGCCACAAATTTCAAAATCAAAGTCCCTGTGATCGTGTTTCTTCGGTTAAGCGTTTGCAATTGTGTTATAATTGTCTTGGACAACATCGAGTAAACGCCTGTCCTTCTTCTGGACGTTGCTCGGTCTGTCAACGTAAGCATCATACGGCACTTCATTTGAAGTCGCATAGCAACGCTCCAACTTCGCGACACGACGATGATAGGACAACAGTCGACAAGCCTGTTGTTAGTTTGCATGCTTCGAGCTTTCCATCAACGCGGCGTAAAGTTATCCTCGCTACTGCACAGGTCCAGGTGATTGGACCAAATGGTAATAATACTTGCGCTCGAGCTCTTTTGGACCAGGGATCTGAATCATCCTTTGTATCAGAATCAATTGTACAACTTCTAGGGCTGCGAAAGCAGCGCACTATTGTGACGCTATCAGGATTGGGCGCCAGTATCGCAGGCACTGCCCGATCGAAAACCCACTTTGCTCTGCGATCCCAAATCGATTCTGAATTTCATCTTGAAACGGAAGCTCTCGTTCTTCCCAGACTCACCTCGTATTTGCCGACGGAAACTATTGAAAATTTCGATTTCTCGCAGTTAGAAGGATTTTCCTTGGCGGATCCGGAATTTTGCGTTTCAAATAAGATAGATATAATTTTAGGTGCCGATGCCTACGGACTGTTGCTTCGTTCGGGATTGAAACGCATTCCTTCTTCGCGTCTCATGGCTCAAAATACCGCCTTCGGCTGGGTTATTTCTGGTTCTCTGCCTGTGGATGCTTCACGGCGGGCGGTAAAAGACGTTCCTTTGACCTCACAAGTTTTGCATTGTAGTACATGTAACCTCGATCAATCAATCCAGCGGTTTTGGCAACTCGAGGAGGTACCCTCAACTGCTCGTACCCTTAAACCTGAAGATGAATCCTGCGAACGTTTATTTCGAACGTTTATCCTCTCCGCTATTTCTCGTTTATTCGATCCCCTAGGGTGGCTTGCTCCAGTTACGGTGATTGCAAAAATTCTAATGCAGGATCTATGGATCCAGAAATGCGACTGGGATTCTCCACTGCCCACTGAATTTCGTGAGCGCTGGCATGCCTACTGAGACTCTTTGTACGCATTGACTTCATTGTCCGTTGATCGTTGGCTGGGAGTTACGGCTGCCCGTTCGTGTGAGATCCACGGATTTTCAGACGCTTCCTCTCGTGCATATTCTGCTGTAGTATACTTGCGGGTTAAGGAGAGTGACGGTCGAGTCCATATCTCAATGATCTCTGCTAAATCTAAGGTCGCGCCGGTTAAAACTATTAGTATACCGAATTTGGAGCTATGTGGGGCGGCTCTGCTAGTAAAACTTACCACTCACGTTAGAAAGCTTGATTTCCTTCGTTCTCTTCCTGTCTTCGCATGGTCTGACAGCCAGATTGTGCTTATGTGGCTACGCAAACACCCATGCAATTGGAAGACATTTGTCGCAAATAGAGTATCGTATATCCAAACGGAGCTACCATCTGCCACTTGGTCGCACGTGCCCACTAAGGAGAATCCGGCAGATTTAGCTACTCGTGGTTGCGAGCCTGCTGATCTGGCTCGGAGTGATCTATGGTGGCGTGGACCTCAGTGGCTTTCTCAACCTCGTAAACATTGGCCGCAAACTTCTGAAACTTCACAAACTCTCCATACCTAGGCTCGGCCTGCGGAATCGACTCTTTTTAATCGTTTCTCCTCGTTGACTCAGTTGATTCGCATAGTAGCCTTGTGTAAGCGACCGCTGGTTAATCTGCGTAGGCGCGCCCAAGGCGAGGATCGACTACCTTCGTTCATCACTTCCGATGAGTTATCTGCTGCACGACTAGTAGTCATTCGATTAGCACAGGTTAGTGATTTCGTCGAGGAAATAAATCTACTAAAATCAGGGAAAGAATTACCGAAGCGTAGTCGCCTTCTGAAGTTAAATCCGTTCTTAGATCACGATGGAGTTCTGCGCGTAGGAGGTAGATTGTCCCACTCTAATCTTACGTCTGAACAAAAGCATCCCCCGATTCTTCCGCAAAATTCCACGCTTAGTCGATTATTTGTTCGGCATTCACATCATCTTTGTTTGCACGGTGGCCCCACTTGGACATCAAGCGTTTTAATGCAACAGGTCTGGATTCTTGGCAGAAATCGTCTTGTGAAATCTATTATAAGAAAGTGCGTAACGTGTCAGCGGGTTAAGCCGCAAACGGCCCAGCAGTTGATGGGTGATCTTCCTGCCGATCGGGTGACTATCGGACGCCCATTTGCTATATCGGGTCTAGACTACGCAGGTCCCATTCAGGTGCGTACGACAAAGGGTCGAGGGCACAAGTCGTATAAGGGGTATATCGCAGTTTTCATCTGCTTCTCCACACGGGCCATTCATCTTGAGCTGGTTAGCGATCTAACGACTGCTTCCTTCATTTGCTCGTATCGACGGTTTGTAGGTAGACGTGGCATTTGCCGCCGGCTTTATATCGACAACGCTACTAACTTCAAAGGGGCGGATGTTGAGCTTAAGGATATGTTTCATCGGGCTTCGGAGTTCTACCACCGGGTTCCTTCACTTCTTGCTAACGATGGCACCGAGTGGACTTCCATTCCGGAAGCTGGGGTCAAATCCGTCAAGCATCATTTAAAGCGGGCGGTGAGTGAACACACCCTCACATTCGAGGAGCTGTCCACTGTCCTTGTAGAAATTGAGGCTTGTCTTAATTCGCGTCCATTGAGTGCCCTTAGTACGGATTCAGACGACCTTCATGCGTTGACTCCGTTCCATTTCCTGAACGGAAGTTCCTCTGGATTACTCCCAGAAGCCGATATTCCCGATGTTCCTCAGAATCGCTTGAGTAGGTTTCAGTTGCTTCAACGCATTAGGAATCAGTTTTGGAAGCGTTGGTCCTCAGAATACCTTCTCCACTTGCAAGAGGGCGAAAAGTGGAGAGTTCCACATGAGAATTTTGTTGTGGGTCGACTAGTTCTCCTAAAGGACGATCGTTATCCGCCATCAAAATGGCCTCTAGGTCGAATCACTGAAATCCACCAGGGCCCCGACGGCCTGGTCCGAGTCGTTACAGTGCAGACTGCCACCGCTTCATTTAAGCGACACATCGCTCGAATTTGTCCATTCCATCTAGACGGAGAAGGTTAGTTGTAGGGTAGAGTGTTCGTCCGTCGGACGAAGGCGGGCGGGATGTTCGGTTCTTTTGCATCTCGATAAGGCCCTATACCGCCGATTGTCGCCGCGAAGGCGCGAATGTGATGCGCGAGCATATCTGGAGGGGATCTCGCGGTGAATTGCGTCTGGCCCCGCGAGCGTGACGTCAGTTCTGTTCCGGCTTCGACGCCGAATAGTTTTCGGTGGACGGTACGGTCTCTCGTGAGTTATTGGTGCGACAATTTTTGGATTAATTATTATCAGAGGTCTTAGCGTGCGAGTACTGCCTGTTATTTTGCGTGCGTTGAAAGTGGGAGATTTGGCCACGTGCGAGTTTTTTTGCGTGCCATCTCCCGGGCTGCACTTGACGCGGCGACCCTGTGTCGCTTGTCTCCCTGGGTCGGTTCCTGCGAGAAATCGAGGCGCCCCAGAGGACTGTTTTTTGTGAAGTGCACCCGGCCCCTTGCGGCCATTAAGTTGAAGATTGTGCGAGGCAGCGCCGAGTTTAAGACTGCAATTAGGAAGTAAGAAAGATCCGTGTAGGTTAAGTGTGCAGCGGCACGAGGTAAGAGTCTGGTCGTTGGGTTTGTGTATGAATGTGTGCGATCGAATTCCGCGCGTTAAACTGTACTTTCTTTGTACTTTGTAATTTAATAAAGATATCCGCTTGCCCGGGCTTTTCTCCCTACTCCGTGGGAGTTTTTATGCCTAGGCAAGTGCGTAAAGTTACCGCGAAAGTGTGTTCGAGTTATTTGGCTAACCAATCCTCGTTTGTTCCTTTTATTTGACTTTAATCCTTACGACCTATTTTAGTAAAGCCAATTAACTTCCAAACAGGGATAATGAGAAAAAAATAATTATTTTTCGAAATGGTTACCCCTTAAAATAAATCATTATCGTATTTTTTTAATATTCATAATCAAGATTAGTTGTCTTTATATCTATACTGATAATTCTCGCGATATGCGTTTCTCTCAGGGCAAATTGGGTCTTAAAAAGGCCAAAAATGGAAAAAAATAACTAAAAAATTCCAAAAATTCGAATTTTAAGATAGGCGCACCTCACCAAAAAATCTGAAAAAATTCGAGAACATAGGTCTTAAACCACTCTAAAAGCAGATGAAAAAAAATGTTATGCCATCTCGAAAATAGTGCCAAAAAAATCCATTTTAAAATTAAAAAAATTTTTTAAGTAGGAAATACCGAGTCTACGGGGTTCAAAAAATTTGTGTTTAAAGGTCATCTCAAACACTACTTTCATGAGTTTTTTATTAACTTGTGCATTAGAAAAAAAGTAATTACGAAAAAACGCGTATTTTAGCCGCTGGAGGGGCGCCAGCGGGAATTTGGATATATAGACCATGGGTACCTTATTTTGGCACCCCAAAGTACCTATTTTCTTGGTAAAATCGAAAATCCAGAGACAGGGGCATTTCACCTATCTTAATCGTGGATACTCTTTAAAAAAATTTGTTGAATGTAATATTATTTCATTCCATTGTATCCGAATGTATTAACCTCTGTAGGTTTCCAGGTCCTATTATGTATAAGCTGCTGTGCATTAGAGATTTACTTACTTTTTTTTTCCCACTTACGAATACGAGTGTCAGGTTTGCATAAAAATGCATCCAACGGAGACAGAAAGAGTATTCAAAATGAATTGAAATTAATTCCTTTGAATTTAAACTGAATTTATTTTCAATTACTGGACGGGAATATTTAGGGAAAGGTATTACATTCTTAATTCTCTAAATGAAATGAAGTACAGTGAAATACATTTCTATTAACATTCCGTAATTTACACAAACATAAATAAATCAAGCAAGCCGTGCAGTAAGAAGATCGGTATCCAAATCTCAAGGCCTCCTTTGTGTTCGAAGCTACTTCCCATTCGACATGACGTGGATAGGAGAATATTTCTTGAGGAGGAAGCAGAATCTGAAGGAAGAGTACTATTCACCTTTCGTCGACAATCCATCTGAAAAGATAAGCCATCTTGTAGTTTGCAAGTATATTTGTAGTATCATAATCCTATTTGAAAGCCGTATTATTATATTAAAAGAATATATTTCACGAATTTAAATGAAGTAACCGGTAGGCATCCATATCCTTTTTTTGAAAATTAACAAGAGCACACTCGAGATTAACGAAAGAATATATTCGATAAATGTATACTTATCTTCTTTCGTTTTTAATGTTTCGGGTACTGGAAGAATTCCACTTGACGACAAGCTGCTCCACAGTTCAACTCCTATCGAATGTCATGAGGGAAGCAGTTACACAGCGGAGCCAAAATCTTACGAAAGCCCTCCAGCTACGTTACACAAAAAGTCTAGATGAAAAGATAAGTACTCAGTAGCAGGAACAGGGTAGAATAAAAAAATCTATACAAAGGGAATTATGGTTGAACTATGGCAAATAAATTCTTAAAAAAATCTAGACGTACGAAGGTAATAGCACTAGCAACGCATTCAATTGGGAAGATATTTTGCAAAATTATATTAATGTTTATCGGAGTTGCTCGTTAAAGATTCTCATCGATAGTCTGTATTCTTCATTTCATAAATACAGTGAAGAATGTATTTTTTGATAATTACATAAAAACTCTCAAAGTTGACTGAAATGTGACATTTAATAAATACTTACTTACCTACTATTTTTAATACTGCAGGTGCTCGTAGAATGATAGCCGACGACAAGATTAATTCCTGGCTGTCTTCCACCGCTTGGCATCAAGAAGAAAATTGCATCCTGCGACACATACCATCGGAGAAGCTGTTCTTGATAGAATCCAAAAATTCCAGAAAGACCTTTTACTCTGCTAAATCTGCAATAGATTTGGGAAGGTAAGTGTTTCAGTTTTCGCATTCCCCAGACGGGCACAAATTCAACTAATTTTTATGAAGAACATTCAGTTTTTGAAATTAAAGGGTGTTTTCGCAACAAATACACATAAGATAATTATGTCAGAGCTTTTCATAGCTTGCACGAGCACTACGTATAAGAAATAAGAAAAAAGTTTACAAAAATATCTCAATGTTTTTCGGAGTAGCTCGTATAGGCTTCCCATGAACAATCTGTATTCTCCTTTTCAAAATAAAGCGAGGAATCAATTTTTTTACAAATTACCGACAAAATGTTCCAATATCACCATAATGTCACATTGAATAAATTATTACTTACCTACTCTTAATATTTCATAGCCTCCGATAAGGTGACGCCTGGCTCACTTCTATTGCTCGGCATCAGGAAGGAAATTGCATCCTGCTTCTCATGCCATCCGAGAAATTGTTCCGGAGAGGCTCTAAAATCTCCAGAAGAGGCCCCAATGCTGCTAAATCTACAATTGACTGGAAAAGGTGAGAGTTTTAGTTGTCGCATTCTCCATATGAATACAAATTCCAGTAATTTTTATGAAGAACTGTATCAGTAATATTCGTAAGAAATGAGAAGAAAATTTGGAAAAACATCTCTGTTATTTTAAATTGCTGTAACTCTTCCCATGAACTATCTGTGTTCTCTCTTTTAAACATAAAGGGGGGAATGTAGTTTGTTTTAAATTATTAAAAAAAAATTCAAAATAGCACTGAAATGTCAAATCCAATACATATTTCTTACCTACTCTTAATATTTCAGGTGCTCGAACAATGACAGCCGACGACAAGGTGATTCCTCACTCGCTTCAGCTCATCGTCATTGAGAAGGAAATTGCATTCTGCGTCTCATGACATCGAAGAAGCTGTTCTGAAAAGGAATCGAACCCTGCTAAATCTGCAATCAACTCAAAAAGGTTAGTCTTTTAGTCGTTCTCCAGACAAGCACAAATTCAATTAATTTTTATGGAGTGTGACCTCCCAAAAACTTAACCCCAAAATTCCTTCACCGTCGTCGCCGCTAGCAACCGCCCGCAACCGAAATACAAAACCAACCGAATCCCTGGGGGCACAAAACCTTACGACGCGCAAGATGTTCATAAGGGCGCCAGGCATGCCGAAGCATACCGAATTTATAGGCGCGCCGCAAGGTGATGGTGTGCCCGCTATGCTAGCCCCGAGATCCCCTCGGCACGGGAGAGGGTGGTATTCGCAGGCGCAGTCAAAACTCGAAACCCAAACTCGACGATAGAAACTAGCGGTCACGAACAGCGAGGACGGGTTAACCTCAAAAACCGAACCCCACACTATCGTCACGATGCCGAAACGCAAATTCAATATTATTTACCCGACGTCGGAACGAAACGAAACCAAATTTTTCCGACCAAAAATGTTGGGTTGCTCCGTAGGGGCCGGGAGCCATTCGGACAAAAATCAATACAAAAAATCGCGTCACACCTCCACAGCGGGTGTCCGTATCCATCGTCGTAAATTGAATATCGGTACCAAAAAAAATTAATTAATTCCGCGATTGCACAAAGTGCCGGTAACCAAAATTTCCAACTTATCCGCGATCGACGCTAGAGCTTCGACTACGCAGGCCAGCGCCGCTTGATCCGAACGGCTGTTTACGCGGAACGACATACGCCACGAGGCCGGGACTTGCACCACGAGTTCCAACTATACTCTTCGGATTTAGAATTTACACATGGACTCCTAGCGATGATAACCACTTTTCACTTATCGATTGAATAAATTCCAAGGTAATACGTATCATATTTTAATAAACGCGTGAAAGATTGCCTGATTAAGAGTGCTCTCCTTGAATATTTTCAAGGACGACAGCCGTGAAGTTGTCTCTTTTGAATTTTAGGTTAAACCCTTCGAAATCTCTTCGAAGGCGGTATCCGTGGGACGAGTTATTTAAGCTTTACAACATTTTAATTGTCTCCTCGATCCCTGTCAAGGTTTGTCTTTAAAATTAATTAAACCCTTTAAATAAGATTCAAAGGCGATATCCAGTTTAATAATGATTTAAACATTAAGAAAAGTTTAGTGTCTCCATGACCAATGTCAAGGACGATAGCCACAACAAGGTTTTCTTTAAGGTTAATTAAACCCTTTGACTAAGTTTCAAAGGCGATATCCAATTTAATAATGATTTAAACATTAAGCAAAGTTTAGCGTCTCCATGACCAATGTCAAGGACGATAGCCGCAAAAGGTTTTCTTTAAGGTTAATTAAACCCTTTGAATAAGATTCAAAGGCGATATCCAGTTTAATAATGATTTAAATATTAAGAAAAGTTTAGTGTCTCCTTGACCAATGCCAAGGGCGATAGCCGCAAAAAGGTTTTCTTTAAGGTTAATTAAACCCTTTGAATAAGATTCAAAGGCGATAACCAGTTTAAGAATTATTTGAGTGTTAAGAAAAGTTTAGTGTCTCCTTGACCAAAGTCAAGGACGATAGCCGCAAAAAGGTTTTCTTTAAAGTTAATTAAACCCTTTGAATTAGATTCAAAGGCGATATCCATTTTTAGAATTATTTAAGTATTACGAAATTTTCACTTTCCTTGGAACTTTTTCAACCCGGGCGACGCGGAACAAAGAAATTATTATTTTGATTTTACCGCGTGGTGCCAGCCTACCGAGCACGAACTTGGTTTCTGAAACGCGTTAGCCGAACAAAGGACGAAACCCGCACTACGTCAAAAATTATATTTTAGCCTCGATGCTTCCAAGATAACGAGACCCGACATTTTTATTTTAACCGAAACGACCGGAACCGAGAGATTTTAAAGTAAAAAAAAACGAAACGAAAGCACGAGTGATTCGCGGCACTTCACTTAGGAACGCGAGCGAGGAATTCACGAACGAATCCCGGAAGGCAATAGCAAAACCACAAAAAGTAAAACAACGAAAGATCGAATTGCCTTCCGGAACCCGCGTTACCTTGCCGCCAAGCGAGGCCAACCTTCCAAAGCCCAGGTTGTCCTGCCGCTGCCGCTGCCAGAACGAGAATGGCCCGAGGCTCGTCGCCGCCTTGCCAGAACGCGGTCCTCGCCGTCCGCCGGTACCAGAGACGGAGCGCGCTCATTAGCTCCCGCGGTACCGCGTGACTACCGCGGCTTTCCTCACGGCGTCTCTTTCCCTTTTCCATCGATTCCCCTCACGCCTTCTGGAATCTTCTAGAAACTTCCAGAAGCGCTAAGCGGTAAACATACATTGTCTCGATACCTCTATCAAAACAATAGATGCCTTTGTTTATCCCGTAACCATCATAACAAAGCGACGAGAACCTTTCTAATCGGGCTCTTTATGTTCAAATATTAACGAGAATTTCAAAACAATAACTACATAATATTATCCGATGCAAAATATAATCTATTTACGAAATTACAAAAATATCGAGAACCTTCTAACGAAATTAATATTCTAAAATGATGTGAAAAATTCCCAAGTATGCGTTCTACGTTTTATAATTGTTCAAACCCGCTACTATGCGATATCCAAAGATATTAAACAATGCAAACAAAAAGAATTTAGGCGATAAAATTTTCTTTTCAGTTTCAGATGAAAACCAATACGAACTTATACCATGAGTGATTTAATCTCCCCCCATTTTCCTAAATTTTTTGTTAAATAATTACTGGCCACATCCTTTAGGCCGAGACCGACTAACTATGCACTTGCTCAGACTAAAAACTATCTAATCGACTAACCTTAATCACTAGCTACGCAGTATCTTCTTTCAATACATTGGCGCCTGTGCTAGTTTACTAATGCCTTACTAACTAAACTTACTGACTAGCTACGCAGTATCTTCTTTCAATACCTAGGCGCCTATGCTGGTTTACTAACAGCTTACTAACTAAACTTAATCATCAGCTACGCGATATCTTCTTTCAATACATTGGCGCCTATGCTAGTTTACTAATAGCTGCGCAGTATCATCTTTCAATACATTGGCGTCTATGCTATTTAACGCAATGCAAGGTGATTCCAAAAATTAGCGCCACTATAGCAGTCCCCCCTATAAAAATCACCAATGCTCCGGATTGAGCCTCCCGGCACGACAAAGTCTGTAATTATTTAAAGTGGTATTTTATTCCTGCGAGCCAAAACTACTTTCAAAAACTAGCGCCACGATCGGCTGTCCCCCCTATCATGGTGTAGTATCAGCTCCACGGTTTGGAGCCACATCCTCAAAATTAGCGCCATCACGGCAGTCCCCCCATTTACCCAACAGATATGACCCCCGCGACTGCAGTACTAGGAAAATATTAGCGCCTCTATCGGCAGTCCCCCTATTATTAGCACTGCAGCATCCCAACGAGTTGATTCTCGCTCAAAATTGCGGCTGTAACGTGTTGCCACGTTACAGGAGAGTTTAAAATTTTTCAAATAAACCGACATTTTTACAACAAATGTACTTGTAGCCTGTACGAGCAATGCGTGTGAGGAACGAAAAGGAAGTTTGCTGAAATATTGCAGTGTTTAACGGAATTGCTCGTAAAGGCTTCGCAATCTTCATTATACCTTTCAAAAATAAAGTGGGGAATGTATTTTTGTTTGAAATTATCAAAAAGCACTGCGATATGAAATTCAATAAATACTTACTTACCTATTCTTAATTTTTCAGGTACTTGTAGAATGACAGCCAACGACAAGCTGATTTTTGACACGAAGGATTTGCATCCTTCCACGGCTGTTCCGTGGTTACGGTAGTGAGATCCCCCGTGTTTAGCGATGTGAGGCCCACGGCTGCACATCATGGATAATCGACTGCGAAAGGTAAGTGCATTAGTAAATAGTTTGTTTATGAATAGGCGTTTATCATATTTATGAATAGAAATTTATTTTTATCAAAATGTATCTAACTAGGAAGTGCAATAGTAATTAGACAGGACAAGGACAAAGGACAGGAAATTTTCCCCCGCGTTAATGACGAATATGTCTGTTTGCGGGTCGGCTCTCGGGTGCAGAGGTACAGGACAGAGACAGACAGTACAAGACAGATCTACAGGCACACACAACACCCACCCAGAGCCAGTCCCCCCTACCCCAATATCGGTACCACCAGCAGATTCGACGGTCTGTGCCTTAGCGAGTACGACGCGGGGCTTATCCCATCTTTATCCGAGATAAGACCCACGACGTACCGACCGCGGATAAGACGCTGACGGTACCGATAACTGCCGACGGGGGTCGGCAGCGGTCCCAAATTCGTACCTTCGCCCAGCAAAGTTCCCCGGTTATTCCACACTGGACATAAGCAGAGAAAATTGCAGGACGGGGATTCGAACTCGGGCCCTTCGCGACGTTCAGTTCGGGCGGACTAAGACTGACGCCTTAGCCCGCACGACCATCACGCCGACATGTAATTAGACAGAGTTCGAAAACTTTAAGAGCTTGAAATTGCTGCATCGTACCAGATTACGAGAAAAGATTTTAATTTTTAATACATTTGGTTGCACTTGTTTCTAATCGATTTCAATTTTCTTTCACTCACAAGGAAAGTACAGAAATCCTTTAAATTAAAAGAACAGAAAGTAATTTAAAAAGTGCACTCCCAATTTGGCCGAAGTACGATATTTGAGTAAATGTCAACTTACGTTTTTTTATCGTTTCAGAAGCTGCAACATTTCTTACCAGGGTAGATGATAGGAGACCTCAAAACGCTGTCAAAATTCTTAGCTGAAGGAGATGTTCCCAGCTATGCTTCAAGCTTCTTAGACAACTAGACTTGCTTAAATGGTCTATTGTATACTGTATAATTTTTGTGATAATAATGAAATATACTTATCTAAAGAGTGTGTATTACTTCCTGATGATCGCTTCCTTTTTTCTCATTTTTAAATTTGGGCGCCGTAGTTACTCCCGTGGTTACCTATGCTTGAGAACCACTGACCAGCTGGCCGTGGTTATATGTCCGCCATCTTGGATTTCTCTAGAGGGCTCGCGTGGGTATCTGCCGCCATCTTGGATTTCTCTAGAGGGCTCGCGTGGGTATCTGCCGCCATCTTGGATTCTAGGTACCCAAGCTCCGTAGTTTGTATGCGTTATTGTTTGGTTCTTGTGTATCTTATCTCGATGTATAGTTATTATGTCTCAATAATTTATGTATATTTCAAGGGCGAATCTGCCCGTTAAAAATAATAAATAAATAAATATTACAATTTTATTAACATGAATTGGAATAAAGTCAACTGAATACCCATTTATTATAATTGGTCAAATTTTAACTATTTTATATTTTTTATATTTTTTTGAAATTATTATTTAATAAAAATGTTATGGTTGTGAGCGGTGAGGTAGGATAGAAAATTATTAACCGCGACGTTCGTTTTGTGTACGCCGTTCACCAACTGACTTCTCCGATGCTGTCTCGAATCGAGAGCGCAGCGGAGCTCGTCGTCGGATTACTTTCCAACCGTGGGACTATGCTGAGCTTGCACACTTGACTTCTACGTGAAGTCGCAAGCCGTGCATATTCTCACGGTGGACTTTGATAATAGGTTGATTTATTATAATATAAATGATATAATATGGGTGGGACGGACGCTACGTACCACCGGTACGTAACACCTCCCCACCACGAAAAATCGGCGTCCTCGCCGATGTACAAACAATTTTACAAAGCTTGATACATTCTACATTTCAGCAACACAAGTATTTGACAACTTACTGCCTCTAAAATACTGTCTATCTGCGTAACACCATAGTAAACCACTTTTAATATCGGCAGTATTATTTATTTATTTCGTAGTATTATTTATTTCGCGGTTACTCGCGCGATTGCGAATAGCCGCACAAAGAGGAGACGGATTATTCCCTCGTCCTCTCTTCGCTACTCTCACCCGGCGGTGGTTCGGGCGGAGGCCGCGAAAATGCACAGACAAGCGTCACTTTTTTATTCCTTTGATTTAGATTTTCCACTTTTTGCACTTTTTCAGGCGCCTTATTCTCTTTTCTTTTCTCGTTCATCTTAGCTTTAAAATTCGCTGCATCTTTCAGCGTGATTTTTGATAATAGTAGAAACGGCTTTGCTTCTAGTTTGGAGGACGCGAGATTTGAATTCTCGCACTTAGGAAGAACGTTGACTGGAACTTTCTTCACCGTCAATTTTACTCGTTTGACGTGCTTAGATTCGTCATTATTTTCACAGTGCGTACTGTCTAAAGAGCTCGGGTTTTTTTTTGATAAACTTTTATCTATTCTAGAACTTCTCCTTGGAATTGAATTTTGATGCAGAGTTTCGGACGTGGTCAGCAACTTTTCGTCGAGGTCGATGATGTCGATCGTTCATTCGGTGTCTAAAATCATCTTGGAGTTCGAATCCTGATTTTCCGATAGTGCTTCTGAGTTACGTTTCGGATTGATCCGTTGAGAGTTATTTTCTGGATCGTCAACCTCTTGGACATGAGAGTCTTCAACTCTTTGTCGGAATAGCATCTGATTGCGGTGCGATTTATCAACACTTGCAGCGAAATCTATGTGAAACATGTATGTCTGGTCTGACTGCGTCGACGGGTGCGAACTTGCGAGTTTCTTCGTGCTTGGCCGAATTTCGTGTAGAATCAGCAAGGTTTCTGGAGGTCGCGCTCTCCTGGTATCTGTGACCGTTTGCGGAGCTGACGGCGCGTCGGCTTCAACATCAACCTTTTCTCTTTTTTCCGTGCTGTTAGACAGTTGTCGCGGTTTTCTTGACAATGGTGCATTCGTGTGCTCCAACGAGACTGCTATTTCCTCAGAATTGATGTTCTCGATGTCTTTTCCAGAGGTGAGTATTTTCATGTCTCCGATGGTTTCTTTTATCTCCTCAATAATTTCCTCTGAAATTTTGGGCACTAAAACTTGATATATATCTGGAATGAGTTTTGATTCTTCACCATCCTCAACAGTAACCCGTGCATGTGCAATCTCAGGAAGTTTCCATTTTGACATTTCGGACACTTCTTCATGCACGGTCTCTTCGTCCGTAAAATTGTTGGTTGGTATCAGATATACCTGTTTTAAAGGTGATTTTGTTTCTTGATAATTGTGGTTCTGATTTACCCGAATTTTGGACTTACGGTCGGTTGAGAAATCGGCGTCTTTAATTACGCTGGAGTATGCGTGATATTTGTGTGATGTAATGGATATAGATGGATGGGATCTGGCGGTTTTCTCCGCAGTTGACTTGATTTTATTTGAAATCGGCAAGATTTCAGGAAGTGTCTTCTTGTAACATTTGTATGACCGCTTGCTCCTGGGTTCAGTGTCCATCTGGGGAGCCTTTAGCATGTCAGAATTAAGTTCGACCCTATCCTGTTTATTTCTTTGCAATGGAACCTGTGACCGTGATCGCGAGTTTCTTGCAATGTCAACTTTCTTCGCATCCATCCGAGCGAAGTTGTCTATAGTAGTCATGGCATCGGTCACGGTCTGTGGATTGACTCGTAGTACTCGAATTTCCATTTCTTGATCACGCAACCCCGCCACAAAATTTTCCAGTGTGGTACGCTCAAAGGACCGCATGAAGTCGTCCTTAAATTCCGTACTGAATTCTTCCAACTCCGTTGCAGTTGTCATTCCCTGTATGTAAATCTCGGCCACGCGTTGTATATAGTCGGCGACGCTTTCCTGTCGGCCCTGGTATATGCTCAACATGAGCCCATAGCACTTATAACACTTCATCTCCCCACACTCGCGCAAATTTCAAGAAGAAAGGAAATTTTTCATGAAATTCTTGAGGAGGGAATGCATCTTCCTCTTTTGGGATACGGGATAAGTTACGCGACGCGCGCACTTTTCTTTTACATAACAGACGCGTATCCCGTTTAAAAAGAAATAAACCCCTCGGTATGAGGAGGGGGTTCGAAACTCCGCGTTAAGGGGAGCGATACCCCAACACGATTCTCTATTCAAAGTTAAAACGGAAAATCGCGCGCGGAGCGTCACTTCTGACACCAAATTTGTTATGGTTGTGGGCGGTGAGGTAGGATAGAAAATTATTAACCGCGACGTTCGTTTTGTGTACGCCGTTCACCAACTGACTTCGCCGATGCTGTCTCGAATCGAGAGCGCAGCGGAGCTCGTCGTCGGATTACTTTCCAACCGTGGGACTATGCTGAGCTTGCACTCTTGACTTCTACGTGAAGTCGCAAGCCGTGCATATTCTCACGGTGGACTTTGATAATAGGTTGATTTATTATAATATAAATGATATAATATGGGTGGGACGGACGCTACGTACCACCGGTACGTAACAAAAAATATGAGATAATTTAATTTATTAAATTAATGAACTTGTTAAAGTATATATTTTGAAAATATAAAAAGATTTTTTTTCTATTAATTTTTTAATAAAAATAATAATTATTTTATTTATAAAATTTAAATTTATTGCACTAATCTGCCATATTAGAAAATTAATATTAATATAATTATTATTTTAATAAAATTTATTATAATTAAGTAATTTAATGATACAGGTAAAATTTTTTTTCAAACTAAAAATATTAAATTATCATATCGAATGGATCAACAACCTCAAAGGCATCTGTTAGCAGAAAAAAAAGAGGACGCCCCCCAGGATCCAAAAGTGATAAGATACGGAAGTTGGCCAGAACTTCTAGTTCATTGCAATCTACTACTCCAATTAGATCTTTTTCCAAAACACCAAGACCGATGCGCCAGAATTGAAAGAAAAAGTGTAGCTGCTTCTGGTGAAAAAAATCCCCATATCTTCTTTTGGAACGTGAGAGGCTTTAGAAAACTGCAAGATGTTCTCGCAGAAGTTACAAGTTCAGACATCATTTGTATTAGTGAATCATGGCTATTGTCTTCACCGGCGTTCATCATACAAGTGTCAAGAAACTTCAAGGTTACAGAAATCCCAGCTGTGAAAACAAACTCGAGAGGAAGACCGAAGGGAGGACTTTTCATCGCACTTGATATTTGTAAATATAAGTTTAAGGTTTTACTTTCATCTGAGGAATTTATATTTCTTAAAATAGATAGTAATAATTTTGAGTTTATTTTGGCTACGGTATACTTAAATCCTCTATCTGACATAACAAAATCTATTAATCAAGTAAATGAGGCGATAGAAACGACTTTATTAAATTATCCTGATTTGTCTGTTTTTATTGGTGGAGATTTTAATTGCAGGGTTGGTAATTTAAATCAAATAGATAATGATCTTTTGCTTGATAATGTAAATGTGTCTAACGAGAGTGTTCGCGCCATACTGATTTAGCCGTTGACGGGGCCGTGAGTGGTATTGTTGCGGTAGCCGTGCGAGCGTCGTGTTTTTTTTGTTTATCACCATACAGGCGCCTTTCCGCCAGACTCGGTCGCGTTTCATTGTTGCGGTCGTCTGGCGATGTGATTGGGCCCGGCGTACCGTCGCCGTTCGTCGCGGCGACGCGACGGTCGGATCGAACGGCGATTCCACATTGGCGGATCCTCAATTCTTCCGTTCGGATAAAATTGATCTCATCTTAGGTGCAGACGTTTACGGGCAGCTGCTTCGTTCAGATATAAGGCGATTTCCTCCCTCGCAGTTAGTGGCTCAAAAAACAGTATTTGGTTGGATTGTTTCAGGCACATTGCAGGCGGAGCCTTCACGGCGGGCGGAGTCGTCCCCGTCTCGTGTGATACAGCAGGTATTTCATTGCGCTTTGGAGCAGGAACTCGATCAATCCCTTCAACGTTTCTGGACACTCCAGGATTTACCTTCGACATCTCGGAGCTTGACGCCCGACGAGGAAGCTTGTGAAAAGCTGTTTAGAGAAACTAATTTTCGTAATTCGGAGGGTAGGTATGTAGTACGGCTAACATTGAAATCGGAGCTACCTTCTCTTGGTACAGAGCCTAGGCAGATGGCGCTCGGGTCCTTGTCGAGTTTGCATCGTAGGTTGTCGAGAGATTCTGGGCTGGCTACAGCGTATCAGCAGTTCATGGAGGAGTACGAGAGATTAGGGCATATGACGTGAGTTCTGGATTCTCAAATTCAGCAAGAGAATGCGTGGTATTTGCCACATTTTGCGATTGTAAATAAATCAGGGCCTGTGATGAAAACAAGAGTTGTTTTTGACGGTCCTAGGCGATCGAGGTCAGGGGTTAGTTTGAACCTTCTTTTGCATCCAGGACCTTCGTTGCAGAGTGATCTGTCGTTAGTTCTCCTCGACGAGAATCGTGTGGGCTCCAAACTCCGCGTCTCCAGCAGTTGACTACCGTTTGACTACTGTCACCTATGGAACGGCTGGCGCTCCATTCCTGGCGATTCGTACTCTTTTGCAGTTGGTAGAGGATGAAGGGGCAAGATTCCCGCTCGGTGCAAAATGTCTCAAATTCGAAAATTATGTCGACGATACTTTTGCTGGGGCGGACGATCTTGTTACTGCAGTACAAAAGAGGACTCAGCTTAGTGAGCTTTTAAGTGTGGCAGGTATTTCACTCGATAAGTGGGCCACAAATCATCCAGAGCTTCTTCCGTCGGAGTCTCAATCACGGTCTGTCAAGCAAATTGACGTGGATAACTCGGTGAAAGCTCTAGGCGTCCATTGGAATCCAGGGCTGGATCAGTTTATGTTCGATGTCTCCGATATTGCAGATATGTCTGCAGCTTCGACAAAGCGCGCTATTCTCTCGAACATAGCTCGTTTGTTTGACCCTCTCGGCTGGCTTTCTCCGATCACGGTGACCGCGAAAATTCTAATGCAAGATCTGTGGATTTTGAAATGTGAGTGGGACTCTCCCTTGCCAAATGGGGTTCGCGAGCGGTGGTATGCATATTGTCAATCATTATTGGGTTTGCTGTCTGTGTCCATTGATCGTTGGTTGGGAGTCACCGAGTCTCGCTCATATGAAATCCACGGTTTTTCCGACGCGTCGTCTCGCGCTTATGCCGCCGTTGTCTACTTGCGCACTGATGAAGGTGATGGTCGAATCAGTGTATCTTTACTCGCAGCAAAGACTAAAGTAGCTCCCGTTAAGGCGATCAGTATCCCGAATTTAGAACTTTGTGGCGCCGCTCTTCTTGTCAAGTTAGTTGGCCATGTTCGGAAATTGGAATTTCTCAGTTCAGTGGCTGTCCGAGCGTGGTCCGATAGTGACATCGTGCTCATGTGGTTAAAAAAGCATCCGTGCAGTTGGAAGACATTCGTCGCAAATAGGGTGTCATACATTCAGACGGAGTTGCCGACCGCAGTATGGGGGCATGTTCCATCAGCGGAGAACCCGGCTGACTTAATGAAACGGGGCTCCGATCCCACGAAACTATCGGAAACGCAGTTGTGGTGGCATGGACCGCATTGGCTGTCTCTCTCGCCGGAAAATTGGCCTCAGGTGGCGGAAGATCGTCAGCACTCCACATTCAGAGACTGAGTTCAGAACCTGACATTCTGACTACATTTTCGACGTTGTTTCGTTTAATCCGCATTGTCGCTCTCTGCAGGCGTCCACTTGTGAAGTTGAGACGACGAAAAACAGATCAGGAGCAGCTTCCTTCGTTCATCACTTCCTCTGAGTTGGCTGAGACTCGTTGTGTGGTCATTAGGTGATCGCAGGCGAGCAGCTTTGCAGTCGAGATTGCTACTCTAAAATCAGGGAATAGATTGCCAAAGCGAAATCGACTCAGCCCATTGAATCCGTTTGTCTACCAGAATGGCGTTTTGCGGGTGGGTGGTCGGCTGTCGCGTTCTTAGCTCTCCTTCGATATTAAGCACCCTCCTATTCTTGCTCAGCATGCTGCAGTTAGTCTTTTATTCGTACGTTCAGCACGTAAACTCTGTCTACATGGAGGATCAACCTTAACGAACAGCATTCTGATGCAGCAAATGTGGATCGTAGGCAGAAGTAGGTTAGTAAAATCGACGATTCGTGCTTGCGTTACATGTCAGCGCGTGAAACCGCAGATGGCTCATCAGCTGATGGGAGACTTGCCCGAGGATCGAGTACATCCGGCAAGGCCGTTTTCAATATCTGGAGTTGACTATGCGGGTCCTATCCAAGTTGGCATGATGAAGGGTCGCGGAAGTCGTTCGTACAAGGGACACATAGTTGTCTTTGTTTGTTTTTCTATGCGGGCTATTCATCTTGAGGTTGCGAGTGACCTATCTGCATCTGCATTTATTAATGCCTATCGTCGATTGGTGGGTAGGCGAGGAACGTGTCGTAGGCTGTGGAGCGACAATGCTACGAACTTCCGGAGTGCTGATAGTGAGCTGAGCGCAATGTTCCAGAGGGCATCTACCTTTTATCGTGCTGTTGCGTCTACTATAGTTAATGATGGGACAGAATGGAAGTTTATTCCTCCCAGTGCTCCACACTATGGTGGTCTTTGGGAAGCTGGTGTTAAGTTAGTAAAACATCACTTGAAGAGGGTAGTCGGTGAACACGTGCTCACTTTCGAGGAATTATCGACGGTTCTCGTGGAGATTGAGGCTTGTCTCAATTCACGGCCTATGGGAGCTTTGAGCGCGGACATTGACGATCTTCACGTTTTGACTCCAAATCATTTTTTAACTGGCAGTTCGTCCAATCTACTTCAGGACGACGAGGTTTCCGAGGTTCCTCAGAATCGTTTGAGTCAAGTTCAATTGCTTTAACGAATTCGGAACCAGTTTTGGAAGCGCTGGTCTTCCGAGTATCTGCTCCATCTACAACAACGGGAGAAATGGAGAGACCCTGCGGAAGGTTTCTGTGTGGGTAGACTTGTGTTAGTCCGGGATGATCGCTATCCTCCTTCAAAGAGGCCACTCGGTCGAGTGGTAGAGCTGCATCCAGGTCCTGATGGTCTTGTAAGAGTGGTGGCAGTGAAGCTCGGCTTAGTCAACTTTACCTGGACGTAGACGGTGACAAAACTTAGCTCCGTTTTTCGAAAATGAGGTTCGTTCGTGGAACGAAGGCGGGCGGGATGTTCGCGCCATACCGATTTAGCCGTTGACGGGGCCGTGAGTGGTATTGTTGCGGTAGCCGTGCGAGCGTCGTGTTTTTTTTGTCTGTGTTAGCGTGAAGTGCAAGTACGGGGGAGCGATACCCCGTTAGGTGCGTTTTGTGCGGACGTGTGCTCTCGTGACAGAGCTTATTAGGACCAGAGTAACAGGATCTACGGACGCTGCGTCGACGTGACCTGTTCCTGGGCGAGCGCAGCACGCGGCAACATTATTGTTTGTTGCCCAGGCCAGAAAGTCAGGTTCTCGAGACGTCGAGGCGCTTTGCTGGCGAGGTAATTGAGGACCATCTCTGCGCTCCCGGACCCGGCTTCCACCTTTTGGACCTTGGGCGAGAAGCTGCGGTAGACCGTTTTGTGCAACGGTTTTCCTCTAGCGTAACTGCGAATAGGTAAGAGAGCTCTCGAACTTTCATTTGAATGATCATTCAAAAGGGGATTGCGTTTCGTTTGTCCGCGTAGATTACATAGTATTATTAATTCACTTTTAGTATTTAGTATTTAACTTTCTATTGTAATAACTATTATTAATTCATTTTTGGTTTGCTTGGTTATCAATAAACGTGGTAGCTTGTTCGGGCTTTTCCCCTGCTCCGTGGGGTTTTTATGCCTCGACAAGTTATTTTTTTATTATCCGCGAAATATTCTGTGTTTTATTTGTAAGCCTGCCACTCACCCATCCTTTCTATTTAATTTACCAGATTTTTTTGAAGTTAGTATAAAATCTCTGTTCAGAGAGAGAAATCTTGGATAAAATTGTCAATAAGAGAGGAGAAAAATTGGTGGAATGCATGGAAAGTAACGGTTGTATTTTATTAAATGGTCGAACTTTCAAAGGCGTCCCAGCTCAATTTACTTTTGTTAGTATACCCAGTGAGTTATATTTAAGGTGTCTTACCTCCCTTGCGGGTTCAAGGCACCCCCCCCCCCCCCACGGGGGAATGGGAATTTGAGTGAAGCGCCAGCACCACTGGTGCACGTTTAAACAAACGTACAACAATTACAGCTCCCAAAATTATTAGCAACAAGCTGCCTGCCTTGATGTTTCTGTTGGTTCAGAGAACCTTTCTAACGTTACCACGGCCCGCTAGAGGCCAACCCTCATTGCGGTTACTACCGGACGGACACGGCACGTCGTAACGCTCCCCCGTGTGGAACCCGCCGGCAGGGGCTTGACACCGCACCCTAGCTCCCCAGTACGGTGGGTATCTCGAGTCGTTTCACGATCAGGCATTCGTCGGCACAGACCAGCCGAACGATCGGGTCCGTGAGGTCGTCAATTCTCAAAACTTGCTAAGAGAGGCGGATATTTCAAAAGCATTGCTCCTCTTCGAGTTCGGGCACTTCGACCCCTCCCTCTTCCTTGCGGACGGAGTTACCCGCTCCGCTCTCTTCCACAAGTCCCCTGCGGGGACTTTTGTTAGTACAAAGGGAAAATCGACAATAGATTTAGTTTGAACTAACTTGATCGGAATTACAAAAATACTTAACTTGGAAATATTGCACAATGTCACAGCGTCTGATCATTTTCCGGCAGTCATTACTTTTAATTTAAATATAAATAGGGACACTGATAAAGATATCCTTAAATTAAAGTGGAAAGATAGATTGGGCGAGAAATATTTTGAAATAATGAGTAACTCTTTATGGAGTCCACCTCTTGATTTGGCGCAACACGCGGAAAATCTAATAAAAGAAATTTGTAATACAGCTGCAAGCGTAGGAATGATATCTAATGTTTGTAAAAATGTAACTACTCCTAAGCCCTGGGTTGATGCGGACTGCGCAAAATTTAAGGAATTGCTGAAGGTACTTCTGAAAAATTGTCGGGAACATTTATTTGAATCGGATTCTTTATTTCTATATATTGCAAAAAAAAGGAATATAAATATTTTTTAAAACAGAAAAAAGAACAGTATAAATTATTGTTGGTTGAAAACATTTCAAAAGTAAAAGATTCAAAGATATTTTGGGAGTTAATAAAAAGTCATAGATTTAAACCAAATAATGAAGATGCAATTGAGTTAAAAGATTGGCATGATTTTTTTCAAGAGTTCCTTGGCACACGCAGTGATACGCTGAGCAATTCATTGAGTATTCCAGAGCGTAATCCTAATTTAGAATCCATTATTACAATAGATGAAGTTGTAGCAAGTTTAAACAAATGTAAGGAGGGTAAATCCGCCGGACCAGATGGACTTGGGTATGAGTTTTTTAAAAATTTACCCTACAAATGGATTTTAAAAATAAATTCGCTTTTTTTTAACAAGATTTTAGATACAGAGGAAATTCCTATATCTTGGGCCGAAATACATGTGAGAATGCTATATAAAAATAAAGATGATAAATCTGATCCAAATAATCATAGACCAATAGCATTGTTTTAGTAAATTGTATCACGAAGATTTTTACTCAAGTGTTGGGAAAAAGGCTGACGGACTGGGTTGCAAATTTAAAACTCTTGCCGGAACATCAATCTGGATTTAGACAGAAGCGAAGTTGTGTGGATAATATATTTACATTAAATGCTTTGATTCAAAATCGTCTCACTACGGAAAAAGGAAAATTATACAAAAATCAAAATAATACAAAAGAATAAAAATACAATATAGTTAAAATAAAAAACGCATACAAACTACATACAAAAATAACTCGCAAAGACTATGCTAATAATTACACTTAAAAACAATAAAATAATTAAAGTAAACAATTTTATCTACATTACACAACGTGACCTCAGCTATTGGAAATAAATTTATTATATTAAATCTAAAACTTTCAATAAAAAAAAATAATGATATTATAATTAAAATTATTCTCACTTCATATGAAATAGTTTGTGAAATTGATCGAATTGATCCTAATAATGAATAAATTGAATTTGAAGATCATCCACAAATCATTAAAGTATATTCTTATTCTTATTCAACATAAATCCTTAATACAGTTGATCAGCATAGACGTGTATTTGACTTCTCCGCATAATCAATTGATTAAACTTTGAATCATTAGAAGCCAGTGGATAATTTCGGGTGTGAATGTAGTGGGTTTTCTGGTGATCTTGATAAGGTGCATAAATTGTCTTAGAAAGTATCTCCCTTCTGATTTAATTCAAATAATTTACATTTCACCTTGGTAAATTTTCTAAGAAGGCGACGTTTCTTATGTGTTTCCAATCGCGCATGCGCCAAAGGTCGGAACGTGAGGTTTATTATTGTTTTCATTCTCTGCGCAAGTGTCTTTTTTGTACTTCGCGAAAATTAATTACTACGACTGTCGGCTATATACTATCACACCGAATTCAAGCGAATTTCACCAAGGAGCACCGATCGAACCCCCCAAGACATTCGGATTGTACTTCTCCATCGTCTACTCAAGAAAGAACAGTCGATAACAGTTCATAAGCTTGTTTGCATCAGACGACCGTAATTGTATGCTCAAATTACGAGTTCTAAATCTCTCATACACTATATATTTTTTTTCGAATTGTAAGCATATAATACTTGAACCGTTTCGATTGGCATTCTTACCTATATATCTTGTTAACTCGAGAAAAAACTATCCTATATTTTAAACGAATTGCACCATTCGCGTTTTAGTTCTGTAAAGTAATATTCGAAAAAACACCGAAATTTACCATGTCTGGCACGGAAACAACATTTTTTTGTCACGGTCCGTGTACCCGACCTTGCAAAACAGTGAAAAATCCTAAATTCTTTGAAGCATACCAGCTTTCTTTTCACCCGAAATGCACTTTATTTTATTTAGTAAAGTTGTATATCAAGATGGTTTCTGTCTGCGCGGGCTGCCAAATTAAATTTACCAACGCACTCCCAGAAACTATCGTACCTGAAGTTACTAAAGAAAGTAAATTACTGCTATTTCCTACAGTAATTGATGAAACCTCAGTAGACAATAATGTCAGTTTATCATCATCTCACAACATGTAGTCGGCTGCGTCACCTACTGCAGGTCAATCGTTCTTTCTTAACTTACCTAATCAGTCTATCTCGACACCATTGCAACCCAATGTACCTTCAACAAGCAGCTCTACTATTTCACTAGAATTGATTTTACAGAAACTCGATAAGCTTGATGTAATCGAAAAGAAGTTAGAAAAACTGGATGAATTACCCATCCTAATCATTAGACTGAACGATCACGAGGCTAAGATTGACTCTCTGCAGAAAAATTAGACTCATCTTGAACTCTCAGTCCATGAGCTAAAAACCGAGAATGCTAATTTAAAAACGCAAGTATGAAAAAATAAAAGCCGCCCAAAAAACTGGTCAAGAAGAAGTTTGTGCAGTGCCTATTCCGTCGGAACTCATTTTTTATAATATAGCAGAGAGCATCGGGCTCAGCAATAAGGACATCGTGGGAAAGATACTTGACAAGTTCGACATATCGGAAGTACCGTATAATGTACTACAGATTAGGAATGTTCAACGTAATCCGGGGCGGCAATCCGCTTCAGCCATAGGTGTACGGCCACAGGTGACAAAAACCATCATTGCGGAAGTCAGCGGTGACATGGCTAAAAACCTTATTTTGCGTAAGCGTCGTGAATATGGGAGTCTATGGGCCTCCTCACTCTTTGATACTCAATCGTCGTTGCCTATTGTTATTCGTGAAATGCTCTCGCCTCATATTTTCTCGCTTTTTAAGTCAGTGAAATTGTTTGCTCGCGATAATAATTTGCTTACTGCTTCGACTGAAAATGGCATAATTTATATGATTAAATCTAAGGGATCAAACAAGCTTAAAATTGCTCCCGAAGAGGCTTTTGCAGAACTTAAACGCAACTTAATCCAATACACATCCATCATTCCCTCCATTCCTGACAATTTTCTTTGATCATCAAACCTTATGGCCACACCAGTGCAGTCATCACCCTGAAATGTTAGTAACCACTCCTCTTATACTCTTCATTCTAATTCTGTTTTTACAATAATTGGTCACATCAATGCAAATCGCCTACTAACACATCTAGATCTAACCACCACTTATACCCATTTCAATAGATATTAAATTATTGCTGTTACCGAAACATTTTCAACTCCTACCATTCCCGACTCACTTGAGCATATAAACAATTATGATATTTTCAGAAATGATAGGCTTGTAACGTTGCATTTTTCCTTTATTTCATTTAATTTCTAAAAAAAAAAATACATGTACATAAAAAATTATAAACTGCACAAAAATTTATTGTTGGACGCGACCCGAAAATGCGGTTTCCGCTGAACTGGTCCGGTCTGTATTTCCTTAGGCCCACGTTGCCGGAAGTGGGAATTCCCGTTCCTACCTTCCACACCACTTCCCAAACTTCCTCACTACTTTCCTCGCGATCCACGTCACTATTCGTATTCACTTCCGGTTTTTGTTTTTCGGTTTTGTAATTTCCCCCCCAAAGAATATGATTTTACATCCGTCGTTGTCACTACTACCGGTCTCAATCTTTAAATGAATAATAAAAAGTTATTTGATTTTTCGTCACTCACTCGCTACTTCCGGTTTAATAATTAATTATTTTTAATCATTTAATCAGACAACACAGATGACACATGTCTCCCGTGTCTCTCTCGCCACTTCCGGTCTACTCATAAATTAAGAAAAACCGATCTCCTTTTTTTATTTATGACTTTAAGTTGATTACTCGCCACTTCCGGTCTAACAATCAATTAAGGAACCCGATCCTTCAACTTCCCGCCAGTCACTCGCCACTTCCGGTCTATTAATTAATTACTTCACTCATCCAACAGATATAAAAAAAAATCACATGTGTCTCCCGTCTCTCTCTCGCCACTTCCGGTCCGAATCATCAAATTTTTGTTAGCAGATGATTTTTTTATTTAATTCCTCGGCTATGCCGCCTTACCTTTTCTTTCTTTCTCCTCTTCCTGTCTCTCTCTTTCTCTCGCCCTATCTTCCTGTCTCTCTCTCTCTCCTTCTCGCTACTTTCCTGTTTCTCTCTCTCTCTCTCTCTCTCTCTCTCTCTCTCTCTCTCTCTCTCTCTCTCTATTTGCTGCTGGCACCCTCACCTCACTCCACACCACAACCAAAAAAAAACAAGCCAACTACACCACCGACGCGACGATTTTCTCTTCTATCCGCAGTCTCGCTATCACGACTATTTTGAAATTGCAATCGGTACTGACCGATGACGATTTTTCACCTCTCTCGCTAATTTTTCATTTCAATTTTGACTACGTAATTGGTCGATTTTCATGCTTACTATAACGCGCTAGTTGGTGTAGCGCCTGTATTCATGCACACACACATGGTTAGCTAGACGATCGTCGCCTCTCCGTCGCACGATCGGAGACACCGCCGCCGACATAACAAACCGGCGATCGACGGTAGAGATCGAGCGTCCTTCTCTTACAACTACCCGGGCCGGCGCAACTCGCATGCCTCTCGCTCACACTGCCGAGAGAGAACTTGCAGTTCTTACGGCGCGTATTGTTCTCGCCCAAATATAATTATTATTTTTCAACAAATTAATATCGTGATTTCGTCACAGGCTTGGAAAACCTGGGGGTGGCGTCGCTCTTTATGTACACTCGAACTACCGTACAAAAATACTTGCAACTTCACCAGGTGAATTTGTTAATGCTCCCGAATTTATTATTTGCGAAGTGTCTACACCATATGATAAACTCTTATTAGCCGCAATTTATCGGCGTCCTAAGACCAATGTTTTTTCTTATTCTAAGGCCGTTTCACCTTTTTTTGCTGGTCATGATTTTATAGAATTGAATTTTTTTTTCCAAAACCCAATATCTTCCATAGACCTAAAATCACTCGCGACATGCGTAACTTCAATCTAGACAGATTTAATTTATTATTGAACTCCAATTTGGCACAGACTGACTGGTTTAACACCCAGATGAATTTCGCAATCAATAGTCTTTCGTCTTCGATCACGACGGCTCTCAACTTAACTGCACCCTATTGCACGGTTATAATTTCTAATAAAAAAAAACCATGGGTTGATGTAAATTTTCATCATCTTATTAAACAACGAGACAAATTGTATAAGTCAGCGAAGTCAACAGGTTCCGAAAATTTACTTAGAGAATATAAGGCAATGCGGTCCGAAATCAACTTTAATCTATCACAAGCCCGTGAGTCTTATGTGAGCAACAAATTTGACCTTGCAGAAAGTCCGAAAGACCTATGGAACCATTTGAAGAGTCTCGGAATTGTTCTTGACAATAGCAAATCCCCGGTTAAATATTTTTCGGCAGATACACTAAACATATTCTATGCAAACGTTTCCAGAACTAGCTCTCCTATTTCGCCCTCTCAATTCGACTCTCTTGTCATACCTTCCCGCTCTATAAATCTTGACCGTCCACTTTTCGTATTCAAACCTCTTATCCCTTCGGATATAGAGCGTATGGTTAAGTCCTTAAAATCCAAATCCACTGGTGTTGATAGAATCAGCTCTACACATTTTTCTTTATGTAGTCGTATGATTATCACGCCACTATGTGAAATTTTCAATTCCTCATTGAAAACCTCACAATTTCCAGCTGCCTGGAAAAAAGCGCTTATTACCCCTCTCAGCAAAACAGAAGTCTATTTATCTCCTGCTGATACTCGTCCTATTGCCAACCTGTGTGAAGCTTCCAAGTACCTCGAGCGATATGTTTACAACCAGCTTTCTGCCTATCTTCAAAAGCATAATATACTTGATAAATATCAATCGGGTTTTCGTGTTAACTTCAGCACTCAAACTGCTCTTCTAAATTTCCTCGATGATGTTCGCAGAGGTATCGATGTCCGTATGGTAACAATTCTTGTTGTTTTTGACTTTACTAAAGCGTTGGACACGGTACCTCATTGCATCTTGTTAAGAAAATTACACGACAGTGGATGTTCCATAGAAGTTCTTCAGTGGTTTCATAGTTACCTTACCGACAGGTTGCAAGCAATATTAAAAGAAGATGGTTCTCTCTCGGAATGGGCTACTACCACCTGCGGGGTCCAACAAGGATCTGTACTTGGACCTTTGCTCTTCTCTATATTCATCAATGACCTGAGCAATGTTCTAAAATATTGCAAGCATATGCTTTTCGCCGACGATGCACAAATATATTTACAATGTCCCGTTTCTGAACTTACTTGTAGTCTCGCGCTCATCAAACTTGACGCTCAATCCTTGTTTAACTGGGCGAAATGCAATGGTCTCTCCCTTAATGTAAGCAAGACTAACTATGGCTATGATTCTTGGCAGTTCATTCTTTATGAATTCATTCGATCATAGTATACTCAAAAATGCTGTTCTAATTAATAATGAACCAATTCCTTTCGTTGATTCTTTAAAAAACTTGGGGGTATGGATTACTCCAACCTTAAATGGGAAACTCCACATTACTAAAATAATCGCCAAAATCAACTTAGTGCTTTATTCGATCAAATTCCACCGCAAGTGTCTATTAACTAAACTTCGAAAGCAATTGGTCCAATCCTTGATTTTCCCCATATAGATTATGCTTGTTTAGTGTACTATGACCTCACAGAGGAACAGAACATTATGCTCCAGAGAGCCATTAATTGCTGTATCCGTTTCATCTTTAACCTGCGTAGAGATGTGCGGTTAGAAGCAGGCGCGACTACTTCATTGGTATCCTTATCGCAAAAATCTTGCATGGCCATGTTCCACAGTACTTGTTTGAAAAACTGGCGTTGACGGCCCATCAGTATGACTTACGACGTTCTGCACGTCGTGCAAATTCAAACACACTATATATTCCTTCCTTCCGTACCACTAGATTCAAAAACTCCTTCTCTGTATCGGCCCTATATTTCTGGAACTCCTTACCTTACTCTATCACCTCTTCCTCGACCATTTCCAAAATAAAACATGAACTCAGCGCTTTATTATTTAATAATGATGCTATTGCAACGAGTCTCGTTAGATCACGATAGTAAATAACTGAATGCTTTCTTCTGTATACCCGAACAATTTAATTATCGTAGTTTAGTTTAATTTTAATTTAGTTTAAGTTACTTATAATTATCTAACTGTAATACATACATGTATATCTGCCCTTTGGGTCCGCCCCAGGGTTTCTTAAAATAAATAAAAATAAAATAAAATAAAATATAAATTATGATTCAGTTATCAGTAACCGTTCGTGCAAGACGTGTTTGTTGTGACTCTGAATTTCCAATTATATTTTATTTGTGGCACGTCCTGTCTAATGTCATTAATCATTTTAATAATTTTATCTGCTACGAATTAATCTGGCTAGTGTGCGTTTTTTCAGTGTAATTGAGCATCTGTGAACGATTATTCGTCAATTTGCTGTGTAAAGGAATATACGTCCAATCACTTGATGTCTTAAATGAACTGAAGAGTATATACTTTTATTTAAAGATTGGTATTATGCTGTATCAGTGTGACTTTTTACATTTCATTAAGTATCTCCTTGAGAGCTTAAAATCAAGTGATCCATAGTATTTTTGGAATTCCACAAGCAACCGAAGGAAATTTTGAACTGCAAAATTTAAAATCTACCGTTTAATATTCTTCATTATTATCGTGAAAAGGTGTTTCCACGATTTATGGTGATTTATAACAGCTCGTCTATTGTGTGTCTGTAATTGCCATTAATGCACTTGTACATATTTTAAACTATTTCAAATTAATTAATTAATTAATTTTAATATTAAATTCAAATATTAAATTTTATATTAAAATAAAATTTTGATTACTAAATAAAATATAATTCATTATATTCTTAATTATAATTATATATTGATCTGAAATATTTTTTAAATGATAAAATTAATAATTTATTGAAAAAAAATTCTTTTAACATACATACATAACAAAAATTAAGTTTATCTTATTGTGGATTATCAATCATAAAAAGATTCCTCTAAAAAGTATAAAATACCGTCAAATTTTAAATTTTAATGAATTTCCATTTAATAATTTAACTATATATTTAAATTTAATAATAAGGTATCTAATCGTAGTTTATTAAAAATTTTTATTAAATAAATTTAAATAATTAAATAATTTTAATTTTAAATTTAATTTTACATTAAAATTTATAATATTTTAAAATTAAACATTTTTAATTAAAGTAAAATTTATTAATTTGTAATTAATGTTTCACCGCTATTGCTGACATTTTTAATTATTACTATATTGTAACGGAAAGGCTGTTTACAATCTCAAGTACTAGTTACATGGCCTTCCGTTATTTCCCCAGGCTCCGGCGATTGGTTAATTATGTTTAAATTCTAGGGAGTTACAGGACGCGGCTACTGCGGGCGTGAACGAAGTTCGGCAACACCGCGCGCCTCGGCACATGTAAGTGCCATGCGGTAGTCGGGAAGTCAGACCTCTACTCGCCTTAATCGGTAACATATCGTTCGGGTTGTAGCGTCCACGGCCGCGTAGTTGTGGTTTAGAAAAGTGCCGACTTGATTTTTTTTTGTAACATTATCCGTGAGGCGATTCCGACGTCTCGATACCGAAAACCGAGCGAGCGAGCGACCGACGTCCCTAATATATAGGACACGAGAGAGAGAGAGAGAGAGAGAGAGAGAGAGAGAGAGAGAGAGAGAGAGAGAGAGAGAGAGAGAGAGAGAGAGAGAGAGAGAGTGTTGAACCGGTGCGACGCGCCTAATTTTGTAAGTACCAAGTTTGGTTCCATCTCTTTAGATTCCTCGGGCTTCCAATATTTATCTTTTTTATATAATAAATTTGTACTTACTCGAAGCTATTTACTTCGTATCTCTAATTCTTTGTCCTACTCTACTCCTTACTTTCTTTCACCCCTCCTTTCTATGTGTCGTCTTTTTAAGAAACCCTATCGAGACATCTCGTGTTTTTCCGGGTCGTGTCGTACTTAATGGTCGACACTTTTTTTATAACTGTTGACACGAGATCAATCTCACCCACTTTCAAATGATTTAGTTGTGTTGGTCGTCACTTTATATTTTGTGCAAACCATTAAATTATAAATTAAAACTCTAAAACAGTTATAAAATTGGCGCCCGAACAAAATTGACTTGATTGGTCAATTAGTAGAATCATAAAGAAATATATGCTTTGTGTATGTGTTTGTATATGTAAACTTTGTGACAGTTAGACGAGTAAAAATTTTAAATATAAAAGAAATAAAGGAAATAGGTAACCAGTCGACATAGTATGTATTTTGATATAGTCGACTAAGTTACTATTAAATTAATTAAATTTGACAAATAGTTTGTATTTGTATGTTGTATTTGTATATATTATATGTGTAGTGTATAAATGTTAAATTAAGAAAAAAAACGACTGGAAATGGTTAACGAGTTGACAAATAAAGTATATTCTGGTGTGATCGACTGCGTTACTACTGGACTTTGATAAAGCCGAGTATATTTGTTTAAATATTAATTAAAGTCGACAAATATTATAACAAGTCGACTACATTATAGAAAACATCAAATAGAGTTGACAGTGATGTGTAGATAATTGATCAAGAAGTAAAAAGTGACATTATTTTTGTATTTTGGCTTAACGTTAAAGAAAAAGTTTAAATAATTGGTAAAGTTAACAGTCTTGAAGTAATAAACTATGTATATTCATAATAATGAAAAGAATTTTGGTCGTTTAAGCAACAGGTAAATTTTGAAAGTGCATCTTACTAATCGAAGTAAACAATAACAAGCTTTACTTTTAGAATTTAATAATAAAATTGAAACTATTACAGGAAATAATTTGATATTAAGATAGGATATTTGGCTATTATGTGAATAACGTCAAGTTAAAAATAAAATAGTGACAGTTTTTTTTTTAGGTTTCTGATCGACAATTTAGTTATGAACGTCGATTATGTGGAATATTTTGGTATATCGTACTTAAGTTTAATGGATATATGAAGTGATCTGATCAACTTAATGTAGTATTAGTATTAGCGTAGTCGACTATGGGAAACTTTGTGATAGCGTGGTCGACTTTATTTGGATGTATGTAGTTTTTCGACTCGTTGGTTAATTTCAGTGGTCTAATTTGAAATAATTATTTGTCAGTCAACTTATTTATATTGAATGTGTTATGTATATATTTAATTGTAATGTATATGTATATGTCATACTTTCATATTAGAAAACGGTAATAAAAGTAAGGAAATTTTGGTCGAGCAACAATTTTAATGGTAATAGTAAATTGTTGAAATTTTATGGCAATATTTATTAAAGTAGATAAGAGTAAACGAATATAGTTAAAATATAAATTTGATTGGGCTGAATAGCATAACGTAGAATTACTGATAGGGCGACTATAATAATAGGAGACACAAAAGCGAAAAGTTAAGTCGATCAAGTAGAGTAGCGTAAAATTATATTATTTTTTTATTTTTTTGTTTGGTAAATGGAGGTCAGGGTTATCTTCATGGTATAGGTAGATCCCTACTATACCTACTAAATAAAATTAACTTCTTAAAGAACATTTGTTTCAATAATTTAAAATAATTGGAATCGAGGAGTGCCATCCATTTATTAAATAATTAATGAAATACATTTGAAGACGATTGAGCGTATAATATGTTTGTTTTTGAAATTGGGACGTCTAAATTTCATTTTTAATTTTTAATTTTTTTTTATGAATGGACGCATTCGTTGGAGTCACGATAGTAATAGGTCTCAGGATATTGGCAATTTATGTGATTTCGGAATATATTAGTATTCAGAACAAAATTAAAAGAATGAGCCAAAACGACTATCGGGACTTGGATGAATGGATATTTCGGTTGTCGACCACGGAATTGGACGAGGCTTTAGAACGCCTCGAATTAAATAAATCCGGTCGACCACGAATACGCGTCAATCGTCTGTTAGATCGACTAGAAGGAAACTATACGGCGGCGGATTTTGAACAAACTAGAGTTGATGAAAATGAATCGGAGTCAAAAACGCGTCGCGATGCCCTGTTAGAATCCTTTGTACACTCCATGGAAGAGACTCAAGCTAGGAATAGAGTTAGGGTTCAGGCTCAAGTGCATCGAGAACAAAGTTCGTCGTCTACTAATAGTAATATGGAAGGAAGTAGGATCGATAGCCCTTTGGCAGAACAAGAAACCCGTAATCTGAATCAAGAACCGGTCCGGGAAGGCGATTTAAATCGAGAAAATGCCGATTTAGAGGAATGGGCGCATCATGTCAGTCAATTAGTCGTCCGACAACTACAAGATAGATGGACGGCTAGAGCAAACAGTACCACGTTGGGTCAACCAACCAGAACGGAAAAGGTGACATTTAGTGACACGTTCAATATTAATTATCCGACAGAAGTGAACCGGATTTCAGAAGCGGAAGATGAAGAAGGAGTACGGCAGCCAACTCAACCTTACCCAGGGGGTCGGGCAACAAGTTCGCCCACTCACGTTGACCCTAGGGAGGGGGGAGGTCGTTCGACTCGGGTGAACGAAACGGGCAACCGACAATTAGACTCAAGTCAGAGTTATATACGGCTGAATCCGCCCCTCCGAGTAAGAGACCTGGGGGAAGTGGTACGACGGTGGAACATCACATATGCAGGCGATGAACAACATAGCATCGAGGATTTTTTGACGCGTGTCCAAGAATGTAGCCTAATAGCAGGAATATCGGATCAAGAACTGTTACACGCATTGCCCTATTTATTGACAGGGGTAGCCCTCCAGTGGTACCGATTTTCGGTCAGAAAATGGCATACGTGGGCTGACTTCTGTAGGGAGGCGAGATCGTGCTATGGAGGTGATCGCAATGTACAGCGCCGGCTAGAAAGAGAGGTCCACATGCGGACTCAGGGTTCTGATGAGTCCGTCCGGGACTATATGATTTGCCTAAAGTCGATTTTAAATCGATGGGTTCCGGAGCCGTCTATGGAGACACAACTCGATTGGCTACACCAGAATTTAAGGCCAGAGTTGCAGATGGCAGTGCAGCGGGACAGAGTCTATTCGTTCGAGGATTTATTATATCACGCAAGGGAAGCTGAACGGATTTTGAAATGTAGTCAGGCCTACCGTCCCCCACCAGCACCAGAGCAGTCGTTCTGCCCGGAAGTGGCGTATCGCGGGAAGTCCGCAGGGAAGAAGAAAGTGGAGTTCGCCGCAATACAGATGGTACCACAGATCGAGCAGGGGGTGATACCCACGTCAGCAGTGGCCGCAGTTTCCGAAGCTGAGATTAAGAAAATAGTGGAGGGGACTTGCGCAAAACTGATGCAGTCCATGGAAAAGAAACTGACCTCCACGGTTGAATCGACGATCAAGGGTGCAGTTGCTCTACTACAGAAAGAGATGGCCGCAACCGTGTTGGCTGAGGATAGACGTCCTGAGGGTAACCCACCAGATCATACACGCCGAAATTCAGGCAGGGTAAGAAGAAACCCTGGTCTATGCCAAAGAGTCAACCCAATGGGGATTCTGGGGACAACCAAGGCAATTCATCGGTGGATGCGGGGCAGACTACATCCCCGTCGGGAGTCGCAGATCAGTCGAAAGGTCAACGTGGCGACCTGAGATGTTATGGATGTGGACTCCCGGGATATAAAAGATATAATTGTCCTCGCTGCCGGGGAAACGAGAGCAGGGATGCGTAAATGAGGTCACACCTGTCCCTGATTCTCAGACCCAGACCTCAACACAACAAGTACGATCGACCATCCAAATCCCGTCAGAAGTTCACATGACGACGGAAGAGGGTTGTACTCGATGGTGGGTGACAGTATCGGTGGAAGGTCGCCCTTTACGAGCTCTTTTCGACCCTGGTGCGGCTCGTACGGTGGTCGGTGGAGTCGCTTCTCGACTAATTGAGGATCTTGGTCTCCATGTGGAATCCTATGAAGGAAGTGGCGCTAGGGTCGCCGATGGAAGAATGGTACCCATCGTTGGAAAAATTATGCTACCATTTAAACTTGGGAGGATGGTCAAATGGGTGACTGCTTTAATTATGCCCAGTTTGGAGCCCGACTGTCTGCTAGGCGCCGACTTTATACGTGCGTTTAACGCGATATTACATCCTCGTGATAACTTCATAATGATTAATGGAAATGTTCGCGGCATACCAATGGAAGTCGCAATGGTTTCTCTTCCACCTGAAGTGAACCAAACGACGTCAGGTCTACGGGCGTTGACAACTGAACAACAGAGACGTCTGCAATCAGCTGTTCAAGCCATTTTCCCCGCCGACAACACACACCTTGGTTGCACTTCTTTAGTCGAACACAGTATTGATGTTGGGAACGTTCGTCCTATTAAGCAACGGTATTATCCGGTCTCAAAGAAACTCGAAGAGGAGATGCATCAGCAGGTCCAGCATATGTTGGATGAAGGCATAATCGAGCCGTCTTCAAGTCCATGGTCGAGTCCTGTCGTCATGGTGAAGAAGTCGGACGGTAGTTGGCGATTCTGCGTTGACTATCGTAAGGTAAATGCCGTCTCGAGGCTAGACGCCTATCCGTTACCCTATATGGACTCCATTTTGAGGAAATTGCAGCGCGCCCAATATATCACGACTTTGGACTTAGGGAGCGCCTATCATCAAATTAAAATGGAGGAGCAGTCAAAACCGATTACGGCGTTCACAGTTCCGGGAAAAGGACTATTTCAATTCTGTAGGATGCCATTTGGTCTAAGTGGAGCCCCTGCTATTTTCCAACGGCTAATAGATTCTTTAATTGGCCCAGACTTGGAGCCCCACGCTTTTTGCTATTTGGACGACATTATAATAGCTACGGAATCGTTTGAAGAGCATCTGAAATGGGTGGAACATGTGCTCCATGAAATCCGAGACCCGGGCTTGACGCTGAATATAAAGAAGAGTGTCTTTGGCAAGGAAGAGGTACGATACTTAGGTGTCTTAGTTAACAAGGACGGATTTAGGCCTGATCCTGAGAAGATACGACCAATGGTGGAGTACCCGGCGCCGAAAAATTTAAAACAGCTGAGGAGATTTCTCGGCATGGCGTCGTGGTATAGGAAATTTATAGACGACTTTGCTACCATTGCGGAGCCTCTGACCCAATTAACCCGGAAATATCAGCCTTATATTTGGGGAGAAGTACATCAGGCGTCCTTTGAACGACTCAAAGATTTGTTGAGTACTGCGCCTACTTTACACAGGCCGGACTTCTCCAAGGAGTATACATTAGAGACGGATGCCAGTGACACAGGTCTTGGGGTCGTACTGAGTCAGGAGGTCGACGGAGACAAGCGTGTCTTAGCGTTTGCAAGTCGGACCTTAACACCTGCCGAACGAAACTATTCAGTTTCGGAACGAGAATGTTTGGCCGTTCTTTGGGCCATACGCAAGTTCCTTGAATATGTCGAGGGTTACCATTTTACAGTGATCACCGACCATAAAAGTCTTGAATGGCTCTGTGATCTGAGAAGTCCCAATGGTAGGCTAGCTCGATGGTCGCTAGAGCTACAGGGTTACCAATACTCGGTGAAACATCGTAAAGGTTCTCTGCACCATGTACCCGACGCGCTGTCGCGCATGTATGAAACGGATGGGGGTATTCCGATTAGTACGGTGCAGGAGATGCCACAGATCCTGGACAAGTGGTATCTGGAAAAACGGCAACAAGTGGAAGAGTATCCGTATAAGTACCCCTACTGGAAGGTGGTCGGAGGACGACTCTATGTTTATAGACCAGATCCAGTCTTAGACTCTATGATGGACGACGAGAATGCATGGAAACTAGTCGCTCCTGAAGAGAATCGACAGGCGATTCTTAATGAATGCCACGACATTCCTACGGCTGGACATCTCGGCAACCGCAAGACATATGATAGGGTTGCTCGTTACTATTTCTGGCCTACCATGAGGAAGGACGTGGTCAAATACGTACGAAAATGCTCTGTGTGTCAACGAATGAAAATCCCACCTGTCGCTCCAGCTGGATTAATGGGTCGACGAGAAATTCCAGGACCATGGAAGATTGTCACGGCTGACGCCATGGGTCCCTTCCCGAGAAGTTCTCAGTCGAGAATTCCTTCTGGTGTTTCAAGATGTTTTCACCCGTTGGGTAGAATGTATTCCAGTTCGACAGGCCACCGGTCCAGCGGTGATAAAAGCATTCAACGAGAGAATCATACTTAGATTTGGAACGCCGGAAGTCATCCATTCTGATAATGGAAAAGCCTTTCGGAATAAAGGTATCGACAAATTTCTAAGGGAACGAGGAATTGAACCGTCGACGATCCCACCGTACCATCCCCAAGCTAATCCTGTGGAACGGACAAATAAAACCGTAAAGGGGATGATTATTTCTTTTGTGGAGGAGAATCATCGTACGTGGGATAAATACATCGCAGAGTTCGCTTTTGCGTATAACACGGCGATTCATGATTCCCTGGGTGTGAGTCCTGCCATGATGAATTATGGACGGCAACCCGTTCCGCCCGACCATTGTCATCGACAGGAAGATGTTGCAGCTGAGCAAGCACAAGAGGAACGTGTGGTTCATGATTGGATAGAGCGTCTGAAAGCTATACGTTCATTACATCAAGAAGCGACGCAGAATATAGAAGCTGCTCAGGAACGTCAGGCTAACTATTACAATAAGAAAAGACGCGACGTTCAATTTGAAAAAGGAGATGCCGTTCTTAAAAGAAATTATGTGTTGTCATCGGCAGCCCAAAGTTTTGCCGCAAAACTAGCTCCAAAATTTATAGGACCCTATACTATTTCTGCTAGACTGGGATCCAATGTATATGAATTAGAAGATGGATCCGGAAAAAGAATAGGTAAATGCCATATCAATCAGTTGAAGCCATACCATGAAGAGGTTGATCTAGATCGAGAGGATCCAGACAGGATCGAAGAAGATGACATCGAGCAGCCCAGGAAGCCGCCCAGGTGAGGGAACAACCGCCTCTGACCGCCCAGGAAAAATGGGAGATCCTGGAGGGCGAGATGCGGGCCGTGCGGCTGAAGAGGATTGCCCTGGAGAAGGAAGAAGAAATCCTCTTCCAGAGGATGGACGGACTACTTCAAAGGTCCGTGCCGCCGCCGTCCATGGAGCAGCTCCAGAAGACCATCGCCGACTACCGGCAGGAATTGACGGTACGAGGCCAGTTTCGGGCTCAACGAGCATTTAAGCGGGCCGACGCGCTTCGACGAGTGGAGGCCCTTCGAGCCCGGGAGCAGCCGAAGTTGGTGGAGCTGGAGATGGCGGTCACCGACGCCGAGCAAGAGCTGGCGGCTCTCCAATGTCGAGAGCATGTGCCCGAACGGACCCTTAAATATGCCAAGGGAAAGGTAGAATGGGCCAAGTCCACATTTGGGTACGCGGAGATGGAACTGCGGGTCCAGATCGCCCGTGCTCAGGGACCGCTCCAGCGGATTAAGGCAGAGTGCGCCCTATGCGGGTTTCAAAGGAAATGAAGAAAAGGGGTCAGGCGACCTATAAAGCAAGGCTGACCATTCGGATTTATTTCTGGTTTGGTCGTAATTGATAATAAATATCATGATTTGACTCATTGGTTCGGTTCATTTCATCCCACATTGTTGCATGATTTCTGTATAACCTATCCTATTGGTAACACGGTCCCTTTTCCTGTTCCGACCATTTACTAAGAATCATTTCTGAGATTGTGCCTGAGACTGGAGAGCTGGTGATCGAGCTGGTATCCGGATCGGATAGTCAGCGTCTGGGCGGGGGGTGTAACGGAAAGGCTGTTTACAATCTCAAGTACTAGTTACATGGCCTTCCGTTATTTCCCCAGGCTCCGGCGATTGGTTAATTATGTTTAAATTCTAGGGAGTTACAGGACGCGGCTACTGCGGGCGTGAACGAAGTTCGGCAACACCGCGCGCCTCGGCACATGTAAGTGCCATGCGGTAGTCGGGAAGTCAGACCTCTACTCGCCTTAATCGGTAACATATCGTTCGGGTTGTAGCGTCCACGGCCGCGTAGTTGTGGTTTAGAAAAGTGCCGACTTGATTTTTTTTTGTAACATTATCCGTGAGGCGATTCCGACGTCTCGATACCGAAAACCGAGCGAGCGAGCGACCGACGTCCCTAATATATAGGACACGAGAGAGAGAGAGAGAGAGAGAGAGAGAGAGAGAGAGAGAGAGAGAGAGAGAGAGAGAGAGAGAGAGAGAGAGAGAGAGAGAGAGAGAGAGAGAGAGAGAGAGAGAGAGAGAGAGAGAGAGAGAGAGAGAGAGAGAGAGAGAGAGAGAGAGAGAGAGAGAGAGAGAGAGAGAGAGAGAGAGAGAGAGAGAGAGAGAGAGAGAGAGAGAGAGAGAGAGAGAGAGAGAGAGAGAGAGAGAGAGAGAGAGAGAGAGAGAGAGAGAGAGAGAGAGAGAGAGTTGAACCGGTGCGACGCGCCTAATTTTGTAAGTACCAAGTTTGGTTCCATCTCTTTAGATTCCTCGGGCTTCCAATATTTATCTTTTTTATATAATAAATTTGTACTTACTCGAAGCTATTTACTTCGTATCTCTAATTCTTTCTCCTACTCTACTCATTACTTTCTTTCACCCCTCCTTTCTATGTGTCGTCTTTTTAAGAAACCCTATCGAGACATCTCGCGTTTTTCCGGGTCGTGTCGTACTTAATGGTCGACACTTTTTTTATAACTGTTGACACGAGATCAATCTCACCCACTTTCTAATGATTTAGTTGTGTTGGTCGTCACTTTATATTTTGTGTAAACCATTAAATTATAAATTAAAACTCTAAAACAGTTGTAATATAAATTACTAAATATAATTAACATTAACATATTAATATTTTATATTAAATAAAAAAAAATGTTATAAATAATTCTATATATATTTTAACCATGATAATTAATAAAAAATTTTGAATTAAAATTTTTATTTTTTATATATATATTTAATATAAATATAAAATTTATATATATTTAATAGATAAATTTATGTGAATTATATTTAGTAATTTATATAGTAATAATTAAAAATGTCAGCAATAGCGGTGCAACATTAATTACAAATTAATAAATTTTACTTTAATTAAAAATGTTTAATTTTAAAATATTAATATACATATGTATTATAACCTTACTGAGTCCCGAGGACACGGGAACTCTGGTTTTCACTAAAAAAAATAAAAGGAGGGAATAAGAAAAATTATAAGAGGGGAATAGATTCGTATGTATATATTTGTATTTTCTGATGGGTATTTCACAATTATTGGGGAGGGCTTTTAAAAATAGAATTATATAAAACAAAACGTCGCGCACTGTGCACAGTACTTACGCATATATTTCGAAGTTCACACAAACAAATTATGTACTCTTTTTAACATGTTTTGGGAAATTTTTGTACGCAATCGAAACTTGTAGGTTTTGCTCGCCGTAACGGTTCACAAGGAAGTGACTCTTCTTGAGGATGGTCTGACCTGTTACCATCACGCCACAGCGTCAGTCTTAGGTATTAATTTTCAGGGAATACACAAAGAGGAATAACAATTATTAAAAAGGACGAATTTAGGACAACGTAAGGACAAATGTGGGAAACATAATTTTGGCAATACTGGGATTAGTGGGGCAAGTCTAAATTTCCAAAAAGGGATGGGCGGCTGAATCGATTTTCTGCATGAGTGCGACGAACATTCACTTGGCACTGGAAGTGGTAATAACAAATGTAATGAGTGCGACAAGCGCAAACAATACTGATGACGAATTAGTATTCTATGTCGGGCCGTGAGTGCGACAAACGTCGACTCGACGAGCGCGACAGCAATACGTCTATTCCATGCATGAGTGCGACGACCGTCGAATACGCGAATATGGAAGGTAGACAGAGATGCTGTACAACTGAACTGACCAATAGGGACTGATGTTGATCAAGATGGCCGACGAGTTGCGCGTAAAACTGCGCGATAGCCAGTCCACGGTGAACGGCGACCAAAGTGACAAGTCGTCTCGGTTTCGGCGATTTTCCAGTGTTTTGGAGTTATTGTGTTAAAGTTTGTGTTGGTTTTATTCTGTAGTTCACTCCGGGATCGAGTGCCACAGGATCGGGTGCAAGGGAGTGCAACCGGATTCGGCCTCTGGACGGCAACGCGAAAAGGAGTTTTTTTGGAGCTTTGGAGAGATTCAAAAAGGAGCAATTACGGTAAGTTTTAACTTTAATTAATAAGGACTATTCCTTTGTGTATGGATTGCGAAATTTTTGTTTCCGGGTAAGAACGTCACCCAGCAGCGGTTCCGGCACGAGGCAGCAGACCATCACAACAGCTGATTGGAAATGTAAGTATTCTGTTTACTTTTCTTCTATATGCCTCAGGAACCTTTCCATTCCCTTGGACGATAAACTTGACTACTTCACGATACTGGCAGATTCTTTATTTATAGCATAATAATTAATAATTTCTATGTTTACAGGTAATTCTGCTTTCTGGACTGCTGGACGAGATGGGACGATGACACCAATTACTAGTTGACAGGGCGAACACCACCGTTGGGAGAAGGTTCCTGGAGCTACTCAACTGGGTTCTGATTTAACGATTCACCATTCTTCACTCTTCTTTCTTGAGGCGTAGGTAAGTATATAAGTAGGGAACACAGTAGGCGGACGGTCTACATTGTGATACAAATTCCCCCGGGCCTGACGAAAGAAGATTCTGAATACTACATAAAATTTTCGAATCGTCATACAATATAAACAAACTTAAAATCTAAACTTACATCAATTTTCGCTTTACGATTTCACGATACGGTTGTCCGGGCTAAGGTAGAGGGCTATTATATAAGGAAAGGATAAGATCGAGCGGAAAGAAGGAACATAATAATCGCAGATTGCCAACAAAAATTATTCTTATTATTAGATAAATGTGATATGATGCAGATATATGTACAACAAACAATAACAAAATATTTCCAATAATTACTTTTCTCGTGAACGATTTCTAAATATTCCATTAATAATATCACAAACAACAAATAAGGGGGCATATTTTCAAGTTTTATACTGAACAAACAAAATAATACACAAATAATTGCAATGTTTACCAAAGTTAAGAAGGATATTATCAACAAAATATCAAAAACTAAAAAGGTACTGCCAAAAGAAACAGGCGATTTAATAATAAAGGGTATTGCCAAAAGAAACAGGCAATTTAATAACAAGGGGATGCCGAAAGGAACAGGCGAAATAATAAAGGGTATTGCAGACAATAATAACGATTGTCTAATTAAAGGAGCAGACAATAATAACGATGGGATGCCGAAAGGAACAGGCGATAATAACGATGGGATGCCCAAAGGAACAGGCGATTTAATAACAAGGGGATGCCGAAAGGAACAGGCGAAATAAGGAAGATGGGATTAATGGGTAGTAGGGAAGCGGGGTTTCAGGCAGGTTTTTGCCGAATGTCCTTCCCAAAGGGGCCCAAAGGGAATGACGCGTAACACAATGCGGCTATGCAAAAAGCCGCATCTTAGCCTATCTTCCCAAATGGCCTACTCTCACCTCCACGTGTGCTTATTAAAGCCGGTGGGCCCTGGACTCTTAGCAACCTTGCCAGAGATTGGGTAACCAACCCCAGTGGATGGCGAGGTAAGAGACAAACGAGAGAGGCATAACAACGGGGGGTAGGGCCAACCACCCTACTCCCTGCACATGCGGTTACAAATAGAATAACGTGCAGGGCTCCTGACCATCGGGCTGCTTCGGATGCAGCCCAGTCCCGAGGTGGAGGAGCCGAAACAGGCTACGAGGAGAGCTCTCCGCAACAGAGAGGCTACATGGCGCGAATGCACAGTCGGTTTGCAGTAATGCATCCCGAACTGGCAGATCGCTTTTCTCAACAACAACTGAGAGATTATGTGGCCTATCTGAGGCGGACGGGTTTCGTTGTTCCCAGCTGTCAACAGGTACCGGATATGCGGGCAATAACAACTGAGCCCGTACGCGGTGCTGGGAGAGATGCTCCACATTATGACAGCACGACACTCGTGTTTAGGAAAAATTTGACAACAAAAATTTTGCCTAAACAACAAGAAATAGACAGAGCAAATACTCTACTTCTAGATGCTCTTCCAGATGACTGCGACCTGTGGCAAGTCAATTGTGCCGTTTACGAGGCTGCAAGTGATCTGGTGACTCCGCGAAATCTGACACAGATATCGGGGAGTCGGCAGATTACAAAACGCATGTCTCAATTGAACGGTAAGATTCGACTGACACGGAAACTCGCTTCCCGAATTCAGTGTGTGATCGACTATTTAACATCTGGCCGTTCATTTACGGCTAAAGTCAAGATGTTCGCACAACAACTGCGGACGTACTATCACACACTGAACAAGCTGAAGTTGCTCAACATCAAGCAACGTTTAGCGGATAAAATTCGGGTTATGGCCGATGCCAAAAAGAGGCTGCAAAGACGGGAAGAAGGAATTCGACAAAACTCAATATTTTGGACGAATCCTTCCAACCTCTTCAAACATCGTATCGCAGCCTCAAGCGAGTTTCCGTCGATGGCCGCAGTTGAGGAATTCTGGGGAAACATCTACGAGAAAACATCTAGGCTTAATGCAGACACTCCAGGTATTGTAATCTTCACCGAGTTGTGCGACGAAGTCACACAACAAAGTGAAGATTGCCCACCCGTCAGTGCATTAGAGGTGGAAATGCCATCACAGGAGCGAGGAATTTCTCCTCGCCGGGCTGGGATGGAATTAACAAATATTGGTGGAAGAAGTTCACTTCTGTCCATCAACACCTAGCCCGAATATTCACCTCTCATATAAATGGAGACCAACCCATTCCGCACTGGCTGGTGGAGGGCCGAACGACACTGATCCCAAAATCGGGAGACTTGTCCGATCCGAAAAACCATAGACCGATCACGTGTCTCAATACGTTATACAAATTGTTCACTAACATCTTGAACGAACGTATTGAGAAATCCGTGAAACCGGTGTGGCAACGGATAGTAGAACAACGAGGCTGCAAAATGGGTGTATCCGGCTGCAAGGACAACTTGCTTATCGACAGGTGTCTTTGACAGGACGCAGTCCAGTACAAGCGTAACCTGTCGATAGCCTGGCTGGATTACATGAAGGCGTATGACTCAACATCGCACGAGCTTTTAAGCCTGTTGCTCAAACGCCTTCATGTCCACCCAAACATAGTGAGAATTGTAGAAGACCTGATGCCTCTTTGGAAAACACGCTTTGTCATGACATCGGGCAAGCGTCGAACCATGTCTAGACTGGTTTAATTCCAAAGAGGTGTCTATCAGGGAGATTCTCTGAGTCCTCTGCTCTTCTGCATCTCACTATTGCCTCTATCCGTTGCTCTCCGGAAATCTCAAGGGTACATGTGTGGACCGCCTGGTGAACGTGTACATAAGATCACCCATCTTTTCTATATGGATGATCTTAAATTATACGCATCAGGCGAAGATCAATTACATCGATCTCTGAACATCGCCCTCACATACTCGAGAGATATCGGTATGGAATTCGGATTGGACAAGTGTGCAGTCGTTCATTTGCACAGAGGAAGGTCAGGCTCCCATAACAACGATATGGAGCTCGTCAACGGATATGTCATCCGCCACCTTAGCGCCGAAGAAGCCTACACTTACCTGGGCGTACCTCAAAGGCATGTCCAGGATGTGCAGGCTGTTAAAACCACCATCATTAAGAAATACCGGCGCATTCTCCGTCAGATCTGGTCATCAGAATTGACCGGGAGAAATAAGGTGGCAGCCACGAATATGTTGGCCGTATCACCAGTGCTCTATTCTTTTGGAGCACTGACGTGGAACGTTGACGAGCTAAGGGATCTTGACCGAAGCACACGGAAGATGATTTGTATGCAACGCAGTTTGCATCCAAGATCTTCCGTGGAACGACTGTATTTGCCCCGAAATATGGGAGGTCGTGGCCTTTTATGCCTGGAGTGTATGCATGACCGATTGGTCCTCGAAACAGCTTGCGACGTGATTAATCGAACGGAGGATCCCCTGATGATGCTAGTACATCAGCATGAAATTCAGGGGAAGGGGGTGTTTTTGTACAACGCGGCGGAACGAGCGGCGCGAAACCTCGGTCTGGTTTTCAACGTGGGACGTAGTGGTGCACAGGAGGCTGAATCAGTCATCAATCTGTGCCCAGTGCGTCTCAGGGCTAACATACGGAAGGAACAACTCCGTATGTTGGAGGGAAGGCATATCGACAAGCCGTTGCATGGACAATTCTTTCGAAATGTCTAACAACTTGGCTTGTCGGCAGAGATGACCTTCTCCTTCTTAAGATCAGCCGGCTTGAAATCCGAGACCGAGGGTTTTATCTTCGCATGCCAGGATGGGGTCATCAATACCTTAGTGTATCGCCAGAACATCTTACACCAGGCGGTACAGAGTACGCTTTGTAGATTGTGTAGATGTCATGCTGAGACACTAATGCATCTTTTGGCAGCATGCCCAATATATGCAGTTTCAGCATACATCGAACGTCACAATGCGGCTCTTCGAGTGCTGTATTACCATCTTCGCAGCACTTATGGTATTGACGCAACCCCAGTTTTGCCGTACATCCCCACTGATATTGAATCCGTTGTCGGGAATGAGTCGTGCCGAATATACTGGAATTACTCATTCCCGACGAGCAGGCAAATATCAGCAAATAAGCCTGACATCGTCCTTGTTGACTTCGATGACAAATCCATCGTCGTCATCGAGCTTTCTGCACCAGCAGAAACAAATATAGTCAACAAAGAGGACTAAAAACGGATGAAATATCAGGAACTCCTGTTCGAGATTCGCAAGCTGTATCGAGGATTCAAAATCAAGCTCGTCGTGCTGATAATTGGAGTGCTGGGAGGAATGAGACCAACATTCCTCCAAAACATCAAAAGCATTCCGGCCTGTCAAGAACATGCAAATTCCATCGCAGGCCGAATGCAGAAAGCAGTGCTGCTGGAATCTCTCCGTCTACTGAGGTCACACGAGATCCTGTAACCACTAACCCAATGGTAGAGGGAGTGGTTACAGTTGCAAACGAAATGGCCCGGTGCAGTCTGCAGCGGAGGAGATGGATATCGGAGCCACTTTTCGGCTGCAGACTGCACACGTAGATTCTGGAGGGCCAAGGGAGGTTAGGGTTTTAGTCGGTAAACCTTGCCGTTAACATCAAAGGTGAGGGAGTCCGACACAGGGGGGGGGGGTTAAACAACATCTTCAACCCCCTATGGTGCCTAATGCATTTCCCCCCTCCGTCAAAAAAAAAAAAAACGGTAAATTTGGGTGCTAATTTAGCTGCAAAATTTTGAATTCCGGACGAACGAACTCTAGTTCTTCTTATTACTAAATCATTTACATTAAAACGGGAGTCTACACGATTTCTATTACATGGTGGCCGCTTTTTTCCAAGAAAAAAATTCCCAGACTTTTCCCTGACCAATTTACAAATTTTCCCTGACTTATATTGTAATGATTGCTATTAATAAATGAATAGTAATGCTTTAAAAAATAAAAGAGGGAACGGTATTTGACATGCTTCTCAATGAACAACGAATAAACTATATTTAAAAATATATTTTGTAATTTTAGTTTACAAATGTTAGATCTTTGGTAACAACCTTTGGATTTCTTAAGTTTAATATAAAATATAAAACAATATAACATTTTTATACTTTCTTCTTAAGTTCTTCGAACTTTTAAGTAATTCACGCTTTTGTTGTTCAAGTTCTTTTAATTCTAGTGCTACCGCCCGTTCTTCAGCATGTGTCGTTTCTTCCATTGCAATCTGCCTTTTCTTCTGTTCCATGCTCTCCATGTATCGAGCATGGGAATTTCGTGCGGCGAATCATTGATTTGGTGATGGTTATGTTTTCCACGCCTCCTGCTACGTTAGTACCATTATAGATATGTCTTTGAGCAACAAGGGACTCTTCCAATTGATTTTCGAATAAACATTCTCGATTTACCGAGAATCCTCTTTCGAGATCAGCATTACCATGCGACAAAATCAACATTTTTTTCAAAAACGAACGCAGTTCGTGGCACTCCTCTTGCGTCTCCTGGATAACAGATATCCACAAGTCCTCAAGTCTGTCATCTTGTCTTGAAAAAACATTCATCACATCCACAAATTTCGGTCTTGCACATACTTTTTTAAAATCCTTTGCGATTTTATCAGCAACGGTGCCTGAAATCTGACGTTCTTTGACTAAATCGTTTAAAGCAATGCGAAGACGAGCATCGCGATTGGCTGGATTCACAGCAACCGTTGGATCTAAGCAAGAAATGCCTTTTACAAGGAGAAACGTCAAAGGAGAACGGACTTGTAATTTCTCGCACATCTTTTGCAAGCCTGTACGGCAGTGATGACGGAATTTAAGAATATCCCAGATCAATTTTTTTTAGATCTAGAAGATTCTTTTTTTCGTAGACATCAATGGAATGGAGATTTTTCGCTGAACTCAGAACTTCCGTTTTGACGAATCGGTTCAGAAGGCTTCTTATGACATCTGTCAACGTTTCATAAAGAAACGGTGCCATTGGCTTATCGGTCTGAAACTCTCTCAGAAAAGGTTCTACTTCAGCCGCAGTAGATCGAAAAAATGTCAATTTGCTGATCAGTAGATGGTCCTTCAGAGCAGATTGAACAATCTTAAAACTTTTACTTGTTGGTAAAACTTTTTATCGTTGATGAATCCCTCGACATACTTCTGGACATTTGGTAGTATGATAGCAGCTCTTTCAGCAACAACTCCATTTTCGAGCCATCGTATGGTGCAGAACTTTTTCGGAAATATCTTCGAGCCAGAATAGAAAATATAATCCCCACGGCGAGCTGGAGTGTCCTTTAAAATAAAGTACAACGCACAAAGAAATTCTAAGATTTCCCAGAGAGTGGCTTTCATCCAAACTTCTAATGTCTCAACTGATGCAAGCAATAAGCCGCTGAATTTCACGATCTCTCAGGTATAAACAATTAGAGGTGACCGCGTGACTGCAAATCCGCGAGACAAACGAATGACTCGCGCATGTCGATACAGGTACAGACAAGAAACAACGCTCGAAAAATGAATGTCAACAAAAGACTATCACTAATTCAATGTAATTAAAATAGAATTTATTATTTAGTTTTTAAGTAAAAAATATTGAGTTTTTTAGGTATTTCGTTTTTTTTCAGCGACCCAGCAATAATTTTCCCTGACCAATTTTGAAATTCCCTGACTTTTCCCTGATTCCCTGACTAGTTTTTGAAATTCCCTGACTTTTCCCTGATTCCCTGACTAGTTTTTGAAATTCCCTGACTTTTCCCGGTTTTCTCGGTTTTCCCTGATAGCGGCCACCATGTATTATAATATTGGGCTTGTCTTTTGCAGCTGGCTCTAAATTCTTTCGAACCCAATCATGAATCGACGGTAATCGTTTTATCCACTGCTTCATTCCAATCTATATCGGAATCGGGGTAAGTAGTTAACACCTTATATCGTGTAAACCGATCTTGCATTACCCTAAAGTCACCACTAAAAGCAATGTCAGCCCTCTCACATTCTTTAATAAAATCTAAGAAATTCATCTGTTCAATGCTCATTAATATGGCTTCATATTGCTCTTTAGTGGCCTTTCGGGATTCTGAAGCAGTACAGGTAGAGGTCACATAGGTTGCAGTCATATTTACTGCAGTTATTATTGGAGGGGTTAATGCTGGGACTGTAGCACTAGTGGTAGTTGTAAGTACTTCCGGTGTGGGGGTGGTATTACGGGCAACATGATTATTAGAAAATAGTCGGTATTGTTCTGCCATTTTTTTTTTTTTTTTAAATACACTAACAAAAAAAATCATTTTATCACCCAAAAAAAAAATTATAAAAATAACTAAAATATTCTAAATTAATTCAAACTGATGAAAAAAAAATTTATTTTTAAATCAATAATAAAAAAAAATAACAAAATTTAATTCGTTTCCAATTCACTATTATTAATTCAAATTAACACAGGGAGGGGAAGGGTAATTCTCCAACACTACAAAACTTGAAAATTTTTGAACAATTGCACTTTCGAAATAATTAATAGAAGGGGGAGGAAATTATTTCTAATGTTGACGAGAGGACCTGAAAGAAATTAATTATTATTTCATACACATAAAATTTTTCATATAATAATTGCACCATATATCATATCACATATATACTTAAATTTATATTACATCGGCTTCGTGGCTCAGGCGGTAACGCACTGGACTACGAAGTCGTAGGTCGTGAGTTCGATCCCCCTCCGGTGAACAATTTTTCGATTTCGTTTTCAAGCAGCAGCTCGCTGTTGGTAAGACGGGCCACGTTGTTTATTTACGTTTCGACAATATTGTTTATCTGACGGAAATCGACTCGTGACCGCCGCTGTGCTTGGTGTAGGTTTCTGAAGTTCCTACATTTCATACACAAATGTGAAGTATGGCGCCATCTACTGAGACGACCTGCAGCTCTCGCAAATCTTACGATTCATTACAAGTCCAAAAAAATTATGTAAAAAGGCGATTCCTCCCGTTAAATAATTAATAATCAAAAAAATATATATTATTATTTTTTATATCACATATATTATATTATATCACATTTATTATTAACTAACTACTTGGAAATGGGTTTCGGGGATTTGGAGAATTCAATATTTCAAATCTTTTTCCGTTGGTCACGCGAGCCAACAACCATTTCGCGAGACCGATACACTTGAAGAATTGTTTCTTTTAATTTGTACTATTTCGCACTTTAATTTTTCGAACCACACGTTGGCTGCGCTATTTATAACCTTGCTGAGTCCCGACGACACGGGGACTCTGGTTTTCATTCAAAAAAAAAAATAAAATAAAAAGAGGGAATAAGAAAAATGATAAGAGGGGAATAGGTTCGTATTTATATATTTGTATATACTGATGGGGATTTCACAATTATTGGCTTTTGAAAATATAATTATATAAAACAAAATGCCGCGCACTGTGCATAGTACTTACGCATATATTTCGAAGTTCACACAAACAAATTATATACTCTTCTTAACACCTTTTAGCAAAATTTTTGTATCCTGTTCGCCGTAGCGGATCACAAGGAAGTGACTCTTCTTGAGGATGGTCTGGCCCGTTACCATCACGCCACAGCGTCAGTCCTAGGTATTAATTTTCAGGGAATAAACAAAGAGGAATAACAATGGTTAAAAAGGACGAATTTATGATAACGTAAGAACAAATGTGGGAAACATAATTTTGGCAATACCGGGATTAGTGGCGCAAGTCTAAATTTCCAAAAAGGGGTGGGCGAAGGAATGGATTTTCTGCATGAGTGTGACGAACATTCACTCGGCACTGGAAGTGGTAATAACAAATGTAACGAGTGCGACAAGCGCAAACAATACTGATGACGAATTAGTATTCTATGTTGGAACATGAGTGCGACGAACGTCGACTTGACGTGCGCGACAGCAATACGTCTATTCCATGCATGAGTGCGACGAACGTCGACTACGCGAATATGGAAGGTAGACAGAGACGCTGTATAACTGAATTGACCAATAGGGACTGAGGTTGATCAAGATGGCCGACGAGTTGCGCGTAAAACTGCGCGATAGCCAGTCCACGGTCAACGACGACCAAAGTGAAAAGTCGTCTCGATTTTGGTTTGTGTTGGTTTTATTCTGTAGTTCACTCCGGGATCGAGTGCCACAGGATCGGGTGCAAGGGAGTGCAACCGGAGTTGGCCTCTCGACGGCAACGGGAAAAGGAGTTTTTTTGGAGCTTTGGGGAGATTCAAAAAGGAGCAATTACGGTAAGTTTTAACTTTAATTAATAAGGACTATTCCTTTGTGTATGGATTGCGAAATTTTTGTTTCCGGTTAAGAACGTCACCCAGCAGCGGTTCCGGCACGAGGCAGCAGACCATCACAACAGCTGATTGGAAATGTAAGTATTGTGTTTACTTTTCTTCTATATGCCTCAGGAACCTTTCCTTTTCCTTGGACGATAGACTTGACTACTTCACGATACTGACAGATTGTTTATTTATAGCATAATAAATAATAATTTCTATGTTTACAGGTATTTCTGCTTCCTGGACAGCTGGACGAGATGGGACGATGACACCAATTACTAATTGACAGGACGAATACCACCGTTGGTAAAAGGTTCCTGGAGCTACTCAACTGGATTCTGATTCGTCGATTCACCATTCTTCACTTTTCTTTCTTGAGGCGTAGTTAAGTATATAAGTTGGGAACACAAGTAGGCGGACGGTCTACATTGTGTTACAATATATAAATATCTAATAATCGCTCACAACTAATTGCACGTAAATATAAAGTCATGCACTTTACAGGATCACATTCAACTATGCGTTATCAATTTGCAATCGATAATCATGAACTAGAAAGCGTTACGGCTATTAAAGATCTAGGCATCACAATGGACCGCGGTTGTTCCTTCTTCGAACACCTGCACTTGATCACAAATAGGGCATTTAAACAACTCGGATTTATTATACGTTCGACTGAAAATTTCATAGACACATCTTCCATTATTAATCTCTATAAAACACTGGCCCTGCTACACTTGACATATGCCTCCGTAATTTTGTATCCTTACACTAATTGCGATATAAAAACTCTCGAATCTGTCCAAAGAAAATTCTTAAGATATACAGGGTGTAACTAAAAGGCCGGAATCGCCCTACATCCGGAGGTAGGTTTTTTTTCGGAATCGAATGGCGCTGGAAATAATTTTCTGGAATGTAGGGTTTTTTTTTAATTGAACGTTGAAAATGTATTTATTTCGGGGGAATTGCCTCAGCGAAACAATTGAGACAAAGTACGATCGGCCTTTGTGCTCTGTTTTAGTTCGTTCGCGGGATTCGTTAACAATTGAAAATCAAATTCAAAATTCCCGGGAAGGCAGGTTCGAACTGACAACTGATGACAGGCGATTTCTAACCAATATTACCTAGCCTATTCGAAGAAAGGAACGGCTTCTAGTATGGCGTAATGAAGCAAATAAAGAACGATGATTGCTATTATTAATATGACTTCATTAATTTATGTACTAACCTTACTCTTTTCGTCGCACAGGATACTGAAGCGCTATTAAGTAATAAATTGCCGCGCATAAAAAATGAAACATTGTCGGTTTTAAAAACATGCAAAATAGTATAAAACGAAAAATTTTTTTTATGCGCTTGGGTTTAAATTATTAAGAATTAAATAAATTAACAATTTTCGGCCTGTTTCGCATGCTTTGTATTATTGGGAATTTGGAAAATTATTCTCCATATTGACATAAATTTATGGTAAATATTTGAGCAAAAATGTGTGGAATTTTCGAGAAATTTTAAAGTTTTAAACGAAAAACATCACCTACACAAATATAGAAGTTGGTATAACCAACTAAATGGTTGATCCAACCAACAGTTGGTTATTCCAACTAACTTTTTTTCCGTGTACGAGATTCAGCAAACGAAAATTAATTGTCTTTAGCGGGTAAAAAAATGACGCGAAAAAAATGTAACATTTTCTTTATTTTTTAAAAAATTGAATTACTAATTTTGGTAAAAACAGAAATGGTCAAAATCTTACTAGAAATACATAAATCATGCATGGCTCCTGAATATTAAAAAAAAAATCACGCGTGACAAGGAATATTTAAAATACAATTCACAATCAATAATGACTTTTGAATTTAATAAAGATAAATCACAATAAAAATAAATTATAAATTCAAGGGAAATAGTCACAATTGAAAATGAATTAGGAATTCAAGTAAAAATAGTCATAATGAAAAATTAATTATAAATTCTAGTAAAAAATAATCTTAATTAAAAATGAATGATGAATTCAAGTAAGATTAATCATAATAAAAAATGAATTATTAATCGAAATTAAAAAAATCGAAAGTCACGAAATGATTACAAATTTAAAATAAATATTCAAGAAATTATCTGTATAACAGTACACACGGTGTTGATCCTGCTGTCGCCAATCATGGGGGCTAGATGACACACTCCATAATGTTTCATGATTTTATCTGAAATATTTTAATGTTTTTATCCAGAGATGAGCATAATTTGACTAGTAATAAAGAAATTCAAAAACTATTAATGGATCCGGAATATTAAAAAAAAAAGAATCATTTCAGGCAGGGCAAGGAATATTCAAAATACAATTCAAAATCAATAATGAAGTATGAATTTAAAAAGACTTTAATTCATAATTTATTTTTCACGACGATTTTTTATTATGACTATCTCTTACTTGAATTCATAATTCATTTTTCATTTTGACTATTTTTACATGAATTCATGATTCATGTGTATTGTGATTTATCTTTTTAAAATTCATAAGGCATTACTGATTAGGAATTGTATTTTGAACGTTCCTTATCATGCGAGATTTATGCATACTATTTTTTTAAATTTTCAATTCATTCATAATTTTGAACATCTGATTTGAGTGTTCACAAAATTATTACTGAATACTTTGTTTAAAGAGAAACATGCAATGGCCTATGACATTTTAGTTTGAAGAAGAATGCTCCAATGTACATGTTTTAGTTACTGCGCAAACATTGACAATTAATATTTTCATTTCAGTTTAAGAATATGATGGACAACGAAAATAACAGAAAATTGACAATTAATATTTTCAATATTTCATTATTTCTATGAAATATACTTAGCAATGCAGGTGAACTCGTAAATCAAGGTTTTAAGAATTGTAAGACGAATGAAGTCGCGTAATTTGAAATGTTGCAATAAAATAATAATATTGGAAAACGTAAAAAAGTCAAAAATTGCTTTGAAATATGGATATTTGAAAAGAAACAGAGTATAATATTTTTCTTGTTTTTAATAACCGAGCTCTTGTCTTCATTAAATTTTTCATGTATAAATGATCAACTGTGATATTTTTCGATATCACGCCCCTAGAGTCTCAGTATTTGGATTTTTAAGTTTACATTTCTCCTAGCAGAAGGGGGTATAATCACGAGTGTTCGAAAATAGTTCAAATACTCGTTACATTTTTAAATAACTGATCTACGGCAATATTTTTCGCTTTGACGCCCTTAGAGGCTCAGTATGTGGATTTTGATTTTTACATTTCTTTTAATAGAAGAGGGTATAATCTCGCGTGTTCGAAACCGCTCCAAGTATTAATTAGATTTTTCGCATAAAAGATTTGAACATGCAAGATTATAAATCTTATCTGCTAGGAGAAATGTAAACTTAAAAATTCACGTACTAGGCTCTAGGGACGTGAAATCGGAAAATTTCAGAGTAGATCATTTATTTAAAAAATCTAACGATTATTTGAAGCCTTTTTGAACACGCGAGATTATAGCCCCTTTTGCTGGAAGAAATGCATAATTCAAAATTCACATACTAAGTCTCTAAGGGCGTGAAATCTAAGAATACCCATTTGTGGATAAAAATATCTTAGATAAAATCATGAAACATTACGGAGTGTGTCATCTAGACCCCATGATTTGCGACTGCAGGACCAACGTCGTGTGTGCTGTTATACAGATAATTTCGTGAATATTCATTTCAAGTACGATTATTTACTTCGACCCAGACCATAGGTGCTGGACGAAGTATTGAATTTGGGTCACCTCGGCAAAAATACTTACTATAGTTTTTCATCAAATGTCCACGTTTCAGACCCTAAGGAAGCTAGAGAAACAATAAAAAATTTGGGTGTCCGTGAATCTTGGTACGGAGTCGTATGTCCGTACGGACGCCCGTTTTTGTGTCTCGCGGTTTTTCGCCAACGGTGAGACCGATCGAAAATTTGAACTATATTTTAGTTCAGCATGATCAAACTTAGATACTGATTAGTTTTTGGTGTATGTCCACGGTAGATTTATGGATGATCGATTAAAAAAACATAAAAAACACGTTTTTTGCATCTTTCTTGTCGAACATACAATCGCATGAAAAATGTTTCAAATAAAAAGGATTAGGCATCATATTTCAACAAAAAGGTTTGTATCCACCCCAGGTTCTACGTAGAATCATCGGTAAATACCGTAAAAGACGATAATAAACACTGAAAATATCGACTGTGTAGTTTTTTATATGCTTCTAAAACTCGCGACCGGAGCGGCAGATTAAAACATTTACATCTAAATTTCGATTTGGCATGAACCTTAAACTTAGATCTGGGAGTATTTTTGGTGTTCGATTCATACTTGAATATGAGGAGATTGCATTAAAAAAATTAAACACTGGGTTTTGCATTGTATTTTCGAAATACATGTACACGAAAAATAACGTTTCAATAGAAAAAGTTTTAGAGCGTCAATCTCTTCAAAAAAGGTTATGTCCTCCTGGAGGGATGTCTGCATTACAATGTCGCCCGAAAAGAGGGTCGCTCCCTGAAAAGTAAACAATTACTAATTTTTGCACGCCTCTTTTTAAGGATGCCAATAAAGCACCGAAATTATCAATGTGTTAGATGCTATACGTAAGGGGGTCGAGGGAGGGGGGGGGGGTTGTACTTTCAATTTTATTAATACTTTGGCTGTCCCTGGTCGGGGGTAGAGTTTGAAAAATGCTCATTTTCAAATTGTATACATTTAGGGAACGTACTTTATTGTAGTCAATAAACGAACTATGTTCGACCCCCCCTCCCCCCTCCCCCCCCCCCCCCTCCCCCCCCCCCCCCCCCCTCCCCCCCCACCCCCCCCCCCTTCCCCGTTATTCCCTGGCTATGCTGCAAAGAAAATGATCTAATAAGCGAACATTTTTCCCCAAAGGACTACAATACGAAACACGTATTGTAGGGCACCGGGTAGATAGCACTAGTTTTTACTTGAAATTCACAATTCATTTTATAAATTTAAGACTGTTTTTTACTAGAATTCATAATTAATTAATAATTATTCGCTTTGCGATAAAGTAATATGCATATTCTTTTCCGTGGTGAAGGAACAATTTTGCAAATTGGTAAATTCGTATCACTTATGGACTCTTCAAGGTGTTTTTTCTTTTGTAATCTTGTAAGTTAAAACCACGAAAAATGTTCGTACTGTATACAGCGCTAAACGGACGGTTAATAGACGCGTTCCACCAACTTTTCGCTAAATAAAGGACGATTGAATGGTTCTATAATAAATTAGAAAGTTTGAAGTTTACGTTGGATAGATTTCGAAATCACGTTGCTCGGAGACTGCGATTTTTTAAAATAAGAAAATATAACGAGATAGATTTTAAAAAGTGATGAGTATTAGTACTAGTTCTTAATCCTTGAAAAACTGTAAATAAATCCAGTCAAATACATTTTTTTTTAAATAAATATTTACTTGAATGTAAGCAATCTTCCATATTTGAAGTTCATCGTCTTACAATCTTTAAAACTCGATTTTAGCGTTCACTTCACTGTTATAAGTATATTTCATTCAAATGTATGAAAATGTGAAATTATTTATTGTAAATGTTGGCCGCAATTACAAGGATGTTATAGCATTGTGCTTCAAACTAAAATGTTCGCATGGTTTTGAGATTCACTGTTATTGAGATCTAAAATTTAGATGTAGGGAGCTGGCGATTGAATCTGACCCCCCCCCCCCCCCCCCCCCCCCCCCCCCCCCCCCCCCCCCCCCCCCCCCCCCCCCCCCCCCCCCCCCCCCCCCCCCCCCCGCCCCCCCCCCCCCCCCCCCCCCCCCCCCCCCCCCCCCCCCCTCCCCCCCCCCCCCCCCCCCCCCCCCCCCCCCCCCCCCCCCCCCCCCCCCCCCCCCCCCCCCCCCCCCCCCCCCCCCCCCCCCCCCCCCCCCCCCCCCCCCCCCCCCCCCCCCCCCCCCCCCCCCCCCCCCATTCTCAAAGAAAATAAGAAAACACGTGTTATTCCGAATTTCAGAAAAGATAATTTTTAACTATACAAGTATTTTAAACGTGAAAATAAAACGCAGTCAAACGTTAAAAGATGTTTGTTTCTCGTGCATTTTTTTTTACCTTCTGTAGACTATTTAATTTTTTGTTTGTTAAATCTTGCACTTTTGTACCCTTTAAAAATTCGTTTGAAATTTAAAAAAATTCTTCATTTTAACAAAATTGGGGGTAGATTTTATAAAATAATATGAATTATATTTCTTGAAAATTCCACCATTTTAGGCATAATTGTGTTACCATAAATTTTTGTCCAATGTGGATAAGGGAATTAACGTAAGTTCAAGCGTGTGATATTGAAATTTGTAGTTACAATTTGTTTTATTTTAAGGCCCATTAATGATTTTTTAATGTCTGTATTACCTCGTCAAAATTATGCCCAATCTGAGATAAAGACCATACAAATATATCAGATGAAATCATGAAACTTATTGAGTTGTGTCATTAGCCCCATGATTGGCGACTGCAGGACCAACGTCGTGTGTGCTGTTATACAGATAATTTCGTGAATATTCATTTTAAATTCATAATCATTTCATGACATTCAATTTTTTTTATTTCAATTCATAATTCATTTTCAATTATGATTATTTTTATTTCAATTCATAATTCATTTTTCTGCCTTCGGCTCCGCCCGCAAAACTCACATTCGTGGAAAAAACTTTTACCCTTGTATCGAAAATTATTATTTAAGCGCGCTAATACGTGTTTGTATTTAGGATAATTTGTTTTCTAACATAATTAAACTTTTGTTTTCCATGCTTTACGGTAAATTTTTTCAGAATTCTATACAATATCTTTGTTGAAACTTTAATCGTATTTAAGAAGCAGTATATTGTGTATCAAGGGCGAAACGACAGTGATTCGAAGTGAGCGAAGCGAGTATGGCAAGTCGCTCGTTGCGATCATTATCATTTCGCCCGAGATACTCATAATATTTTTTGTCCTACTCTTTTTAAATTCACCATAAAGCATGAGAAATCGGCCGAAAATGGTTAATTTCTTTAACTCTTAATCTTCAAATATTATTTAATTGCGATCTCTGAAAATAGGCGATTCAGATCGTCTATCTATTGTCTTTTGTTATTACAATTCTCCTACGCTTTCTCGTAACAATTTCGCAGTAAGTTATTAGGTTATGTGATAATTTACGTAATGGCATACACGGCACGTAAATATTCGGAAATGGCAGCTTGTTACGCGTTGGCAGGAGAGCGAGCAGTAGTAGCGGCCCGAATTTATAGAGAACGAAATCCGCAAAGCAACCGTTTTCCTGGCGGAAATGTCATAACGCGGTTAATCCACCGAATACGAGATTTCGGTCAATTGCTGCCTGTGAATGTTGATAATGGGCGCCCACGTATCCCAGTAGGTGATGAAGACAGAATTCTTCGCATTTTCGACAATAATCCTACTGAAAGTACAAGAGGCGCTGGGCATCGGCTACAAATTTCACACTCTGTGGTTCATCGGACGTTACGTAGAGATGGTCGTCATCCGTACCATTATACTCCTGTGCAAAAACTGTATGAAAGAGATTATGTGTCCCGTCTTGAGTTTTGTGACCAGTTCTTGGCAAATGTCGATGGAAATCCTAATTATCACAGGAGAATTTTATGGTCAGATGAGAGCTTGTTTACTCCGAATGGTACATTCAACTGCAAGAATTTCCACCGATGTTCACACAACAATCCACATGCAATAAGATCCAGAAGTTTTCAGTATCGATTTACGGTAAATTTATGGGCTGGCATCATCGGAGACACTCTTGTAAGTGATCATTACATAACAAGACTTATTAAGGCCCTTACCTAAGTAATAATTAGGAAATTGTGCACTTCGTTTTACGCGGATCTTTAAGAGATACAAATCATTTTCTGAATAATTTTTTTGCTAAATATGTCTTATGTTATTATCGAGTAAGTGATTTCAGTAAGTGACAGCAGAAAAAAGTTGGTACTGTCATCACTGAATACGGAAATCAAAGTTTCTTGTTTGTTCTTTACAAATACATGAGCTGAGCTGAAGATTGGATATTTAATTTTTTCCTAAATGTAAAAATAAAAATAAGAGAAATGAAAAATGTAAAAACTTACTTTCGAGTGTCAAAATCAATTTTTCTTCATATTCTTCAGAGTATTGATGATGTAACGATGGAACTTGGTAGAAATTTAGTGTTCAGTACATAGATGTGTGAAGGGCAAAATCATTCGACTTATAATTTTGGAGTAAATTCAAATTCGTCAACTTGCCCTCGCGCCAGTAGGTCTCCCCTACTGCGTGGAATTTAGTTATTTTATCAGTTATTTTCCGTTGTCCCCAACGGAAATCTAAAAGATATTTCAGCTGGAAAAATCGGCCAAACGGGCGGATTTTTCGGAAGATTCAGCTGATTTTTTTTTCTCCGAGCAGTTTCATAAAGATCCGCCTAACATTGTCTCGCATTTTCGTATGCTCGAGGGCCCTAAAAGGCAAAGTGTGGCAATAGCCAACAAGCGACCATCACTTTGCCCCAAGTTCTAGGTTTTAATAAATAATAGATACTTGAATTCTGCTTGAAAGGTGCCCTCATTCCATTGCCATACTAGTAATAAATATTTTCTTTAAAGAAAATACGGGTAAATTAGCTTTTAAGACATACAACTTAGAGCAAAGCATGCAGTTCTGTAGTGTGTCCAAAGTATTTTGCACAACATTTTTTGCGATCTAGATCGGACCAGTGGTTTTACCGGCACGAGTCAACGCTCATGTTTATCGACATTTCATTCGTCAAGAGCTTCCTGTGCTACTCGATGAAGCTGATTTACCCGAAGAAGTTCGAGAAAACATTATTTTTCAGCAAGATGGAGCTCCTGCACATTTCGGTATAGAGGTTCGCAGAGAGCTAGATCGAGCATTTCCACGAAGATGGATAGGCCGTGGAGGACCTATGAACTGGCCAGCGCGATCACCAGATCTCACGCCCCTGGACTTCTTTTTTTGGGGTCACATAAAAAACACAATTTATAAGACGCCAGTCGAAACCGAAGAGGAGATGTTGGGCAAATTGCATGAGGCAGTGGCGACGGTAGACGAAGAAATGCTTTCGCGAAGCGTGGATACCGTGATAAATCGTGCTAGGTTATGTCAGCAACAAGGTGGCAGAAATTTTGAACAATTACTGCAAAGTACAGTGCATTATAATTTTAAAATAAAAAAAATTTGGTTTGCATGTTCCTTAACTCGACTCAGAAAGATTCGTGTAATAACCTGTCGGCTACTCCATTCTCGTTCTCTGCAAGAAAAGAGCCAAATGTTAATTTCTCCACTCGGATAGAAATAATCGCTTCTTACTTTACAATATTTTTGTTGAATACTCTACTTTTTTCTTAAAAGAAAAGAACTTTCCGCATACCTTCACAACGGGTGCTGTTAATCAGTGTCACAGGGTGACCAGTATCCTCTTTGATAGGGAAATAATACTAATTGGTGCCGATAACGCCGGTTCCTTCCTCATCAGGTATTGCAATTCGACGAGTACCCGGTATTGCCGAACACATGCGTACGCGACCTGAAACACCGCCATTTTGCAGGTTCCATAACGCGCTACACCTTGAACTGATCGCAATTCATCTCAGAACTTACACATTAGCCGTACTTTTTTTTTTTTTTTTTTTCCGGTGAGGTGGAGGAATGCGTTACGCACCATAAGGGAGCCATCGGGACTCCCCCGTGTGTGGGACTCACCTGTAAGCAGGCCTACCCACTAAACCACCACCTCCGTTTCTCCTTCCTACTCGGCCCCGGTACTACTTTAGCATTTATGGCTTCAGGGCCGGAGGACTAGTGGCGATATCACTTCCGCCACCCCAGATTCATTGGCTCAAGTATTAGCAGGGAGCCTCTGCTGCTCTTACCCCTCTTCCCGCTTCTTCTGTCGGAGAATCCCCTCTATGTACGCCGCCACTGCCGTCCATTTGTCCTCGGAGCTCAGCATCTCGTCCACAATATCCTCAGGAGTCATTTTGACCTGGTGGTCAGCTGTCAGTGTTTCCCTCCATTCTGTCCACCTTTGACATTCGAAGAATGTGTGTGCAACACTGTCGATTGCATCTATGCAACAGTTGCAGCTTGGGCTACTCCTTATGTACACTTTGTGCAGGTACGCATTAAAAAGGCCGTGGCCGGAAATGAACTGGGTGACAAAGTAGTTTACCTCGCCGTGTGCTCTGTTGAGCCATGGTTTTATGTCCCTTAGGATGCGGTGCGTCCACTTCGCTACGGTGCTATTCCTGTCCCATCTCTCTTGCCATTGACTTAGCGTGGTTTCGCGCTCCTGCGTGTTTACTGACCTTCTGTTTCTTTCGTTTCTCCTTTCGAACCTGCGTTTCCGTTCCGCTGCGAGCAAATCTATAGGGATTGTGCCCGCTATCAGTACCACCGCACACGATGACACGGTGCGGTATGAGGACGCTACGCGAAGGGCGGCCGTCCTTTGAACAGCGGCCATCCGGTGTCTGTACACGTCCAAGCGCATTGTGTCTGCCCATGGTGATGAAAAACTACGGAGCGCGACACCTGGATACCGTAATTGGGGACCCCGGACACCTGGAGCACGTATTTTAGCTATTATGATAAAGAAACTACGGAGCGCGACACCTGGACATCATCATCGGCGAACACGTTTTTAAGCTAAAGTGATAGGAAACTACAGAGCGCGATACCTGGGCATCGTATTACATTAAAAGCTAAACTGCCGGTAATTAAGGGGGGTTTAATGTGGGTCATAATTTAATGAACTTGTTCATTAAATGTCATTCAATTTCGGGTTATTGAAATAGTATTAAGAACAAGTATATGAAAAATACATTAAATTTCATTACAATTCGAATTTAATGACAATATTCTTAAATTTCATGAACACGGCCAATAAAATACATTCATTTACAGTGTCATTAAATTTCATAGCCAAATGTACCTTAAATCTTCATTAAATTTAAGAACTTTTTTAACAGTGTACTCATAATAATTAATTACGATATAAACAATACTTACACCGATGAGACCGTCCAGCGCCCCGGGACGCGACACCACCAACGCCCCTCTGAAGGTCACGACTCGAATATGCCCACGTCGGAGAATTGGTCCGAACGTATCGGAACCTCGCAGACAACTGACCCTAAATGCCTTCGACAGGCCTATTTATAAGGAACGGAGTATCAGCTCTCGAGAGTCATGATATGGAGGAAAAACCACCTCCAAAACGAATTCTGTCCCTAACAATCATAATTGAAAATGAATTATGAATTGAAATAAAAAAAATTGAATGTCATAAAAATGATTATAAATTTAAAATGAATATTCGAGAAATTATCTGTATAACAGCACCCACGACTTTGGTCCTGCAGTCGCCAATCGTAGGGGCTAGATGACACACTCCATAATGTTTCATGATTTCATCTGAAATATTTGTATGTTCTTATCCAGAGATGGGCATAATTTGACGAGTAATACAGAAATTAAAAAATCATTAATGGGCCTTAAATATTAGAAACAAATTGTAACTACAAATTTCATTCAGCACGCTTGAAACTTACGTTAATTCTTATCCACATTGACAAAAATTTATGGTAAACATTTATGCCTAAAAGTGTGGAATTTTCAAGAAAATTTAATTCATTTTGTAACACAAAGTAGACGTCTGTCTACTTGCGTTCCCAACTAAAATACTTACCTCAAGAAAGAAGACTGAAGATTGGTGCATCGTCCCGTCAGAATCCACTTAACCATCCCCAGGAACCGTTCCCCAATGTTGGTGCTCGTCCTGTCAATTCGTTGGTGTCATCGTCCCGTCTCGTCCAGCTGTCCAAGAACTCGATATACCTGTAAACATAGAAATTATTAATTATTATGTTTTAAATAAAGAATCTGTCAGTGTCGTGAAGTAATAATGTCATCGTCCAAGGAAGAGGCATATATGGAAGAAGAAAATATATTAAAGAAATGTAAACACTATACTTACATGTGCACTCAGCTGTTCCGATGGTCTGCTTCCTCGTGCCGGAATCGCTGCTGGCTGACGTCCTGTTCCTGAAACATAAATTTACCCATCCTTACACAAAGAAATAGTCCTTAATAATTAAAGTTTAAACTTACCGTAACTGCTGCTCCTTTTCGCCTTCCTCCAAAACTCCAAACTCCTTTTCCCGTTGCCGTCGAGAGGATGACTCCGATTGCATTCTCCTGTACCCGATCCTTTGGCACTCGATCCCGGAGTGAACCACACAGAAAACCCGCACAAACTGTAAATTATTCACTCCAAAACACATAAAAATCCCGAAAACCGAGACGACCTGTCACTTCAGTCGTCGTTCACCGTGGACTGGCTATCGCGCAGTTTTACGCGCAACTCGTCGGCCATCTTGATCAAACTCAGTCCCTATTGGTCAATTCATTTGTACAGCGTCTCTGTCTACCTTCCATATTCGCGTAGTCGACGTTCGTCGCACTCATGCATGGAATAGACTATTGCTGTCGCGCTCATCGAGTCGACGTTCGTCGCACTCATGGCCCAATGTACAATTACTAATTCGTCATCAATATTGTCTGCGCTTGTCGCACTCGTTACATATATCATTACCCCTTCCAGTGCCAAGTAAATGTTCGTCGCACTCGTGCAGAAACCTCATTCAGTCGCCCACCCCTTTTTGAAAACTTAGACTTGCCCTACTATTCCCAGCATTGCCAAAATTATGTTCCCCGTCTTTGTCCTTACGTTGTCTTAAATTCGTCCTTATTCGTAATTGTTTTTCCTTTTTGTTTGTCCCCTGAAAGTTAGTATCCAGGACTGACGCTGTGGCGTGATGGTAACGGGTCAGACCATCTTCACTTCACTTCTGTGTGAACCGTTAAGACGAACAACTGATTATCAAAATTATATTGCGTACAAAAATCAATTATTGTATTCGTGTGTGAATAGTAATATATTGTGCGAATCTCGAGATACCGAAACAAAAGTAAGTACTGTGCACAGTGCGCGGCGTATTATTTTTATTATCTTTGTTATATTATAATTAGTAAAGTCCTCCCCCACAATTTTGTAATTTCCCCTTTTAAAAAATATATCAATACCAACATATCCCCTTTGATAATTTTTATTTTTTTTATTCCCTCCCTTTTTTCTAGAGTAAAAACCGTGTCGTCGGGACTCAGTACGGTTGTAATTTATTTTTATAAAATCTACCGTAATTTTGTTAATAATGAAGAATTTTTTAAATTTCAAACGAATTTTTAAAGGGTACAAAAGTCACTCTAAGATTTAACAAACAATAATTAATAGTCTACATAAGGTAAAAAAAATGGCACGAGAAACAAACATCTTTTAACGTTCTTTTATTTTTATCGTTAAAAATACTTGTATTGTTAAAAATTATCTTTCTGAAATTCGGAATAACACGTGTCCTCTTATTTTCTTTGATGAATGTCATATTCAATCGCCAGCTACATATAAGATTTTCTCCTCTCCGTTCTGCTTGATCTGAAATGGATTAGATCTCAATAACATGAACTTCAAAACAATGCGAACATTTTAGTTTGAAGCACAATGCTATACATCCTTTTGTAATTGCGCCAACATTTACAATTAATATTTTCAACATTCCATACATTTGAATGAAATATACTTAGCAGTGAAGGTGAACGCTAAAATCGAGGTTTCAAAGAGTTGTAAGACGAATGAACTTCAAATTTGAAGAATGTTTACTTCAAGTAAATATTTATTTAAAAACTGTATTTGACTGTATTTATTTACAGTATTTCCAAGGATTAAGAAACTATTACTAATACTCATACTTTTAAAGTCCGTCTCGTTATATTTTCTTATTTTTAAAAATCGCAAGTCTCCGAGCAACAGTTGATTTCGAAATCCATCCAAACGAAAACTTCAAAATTTCTAAATTTATTCTTGAACCATTCAATCGGTCTTTATTTAGCTATAAATTTTGTGGAACGCGTCTATTATTTCCGTCCGTTTAGCGCTGTATACATTAAGAACATTTTCGTGGTTTACTTACAAGATTACAAAAGAAAACACATTGACAAGTCAATATTAAAGTGAATTTGAATTTTACGCAATTGCAAAATTGTTCCTTCACCACGGTAAAGATTGCATATTAATTCAAAGCAAAGCGAATAAATATTATTAATTATGAATTCTAGTAAAAAACAGTCTTAATTATAAATGAAATTCAAGTAAAAACTAGTGCCTTCGACCCGGGTGCCTTCAAACTGGGTGCCTACAATACGAGTTCGTAATGTAGTTCCTTTGGGGAAAAATTTTCGCTTATGAGAACATTTTCTTTGCAGCATAGCCAGGGATTAACGGGGAAGGGGGGGGGGGAGGGGGGGGGTCGAACATAGTTCGATATTTACTACAATAATGTACTGTTCCCTAAATGTATAAAATTTGAAAAGAAGCATTTTCAAAACTTCGACCCCGACCAGGGCCCCGCCAAAGTATTAATAAATGAAAGAACAACCCCCCCCCCTCCCTCGTCCCCCTTACGTATAGATCTAACAAATTGATAATTTCTGGTGCTTTATTTGGCATCCTTAAAAAGAGGCGTGCAAAGATTAGTATTTGTTTACTTTTCAGGGAGCGACCCTCTTTTCAGGGCGACATTGTAATGCAGACATCCCTCAGGAGGATATAACCTTTTTTGAAGAGAATTTGACGCTCTAACTTTTTTCTATTTGAAACGTTTTTTCGTGGGACATGTATTTTCGAAAATAAAATGCAAAACCGTGTTTTTAATTTTTTTAATCAATCTCCTCATAATCAAGTATGAATCGACACCAAAAAATAATCAGATCTAAGTTTAGGTCATGCCAAATCGAAATTTAGATGTAAATTTTTAATCTGCCGCTCCGGTCGCGAGTTTTAGAGCATATAAAAAACTACACAGTCGATTATTTTCATGTTTATTCGTCTTTTACGGTATTACCGATGATTCTACGTAGAAAATGAATAAAACCTTTTTTGTTGAGAATTTGATGCTCTATCTTTTTTATTTGAAACATTTTTTCATGCGATGTGTATTTTCGACAAGAAAGTGCAAAAAACGTGTTTTTTAATGTTTTTTTAATCGATCATCCCATAATCTACCGTGGACATACACCAAAAACTAATCAGTTCTAAGTTTGATCATGCTGAACTGAAATATAGGTTCAAATTTTCGATCGGTCTCACCGTTGGCGAAAAACCGCGAGACAAAAAAACGGGGCGTACGTACGGACATACGGACGTACGTACAAGATCACGGACACAAATTTTTTTATTGTTTCTCTGGCTTTCTTAGGGTCTGAAACGTGGACATTTGATGAAAAACTATAGGGTAAGTTTTTTGCCCGAGGTGACCAAATTCAATACTTCGTCCAGACCTATGGTCTGGGTCGAAGTAATAATCGTAATTGAAAATGAATATTCACGAAATTATCTGTATAACAGCACACACGACGTTGGTCCTGCAGTCGCCAATCATGGGGTCTAGATGACACACTCCGTAATGTTTCATGATTTTATCTAAGATATTTTTATCCACAAATGGGTATTCTTAGATTTCACGCCCGTAGATCAGTTATTTAAAAATGTAACGAGTATTTGAACTATTTTCGAACACTCGTGATTATACCCCCTTCTGCTAGGAGAAATGTAAACTTAAAAATCCAAATACTGAGACTCTAGGGGCGTGATATCGAAAAATATCACAGTTGATCATTTATACATGAAAAATTTAATGAAGACAAGAGCTCGGTTATTAAAAACAAGAAAAATATTATACTCTGTTTCTTTTCAAATATCCATATTTCAAAGCAATTTTTGACTTTTTTACGTTTTCCAATATTATTATTTTATTGCAACATTTCAAATTACGCGACTTCATTCGTCTTACAATTCTTAAAACCTTGATTTACGAGTTCACCTGCATTGCTAAGTATATTTCATAGAAATAATGAAATATTGAAAATATTAATTGTCAATTTTCTGTTATTTTCGTTGTCCATCATATTCTTAAACTGAAATGAAAATATTAATTGTCAATGTTTGCGCAGTAACTAAAACATGTACATTGGAGCATTCTTCTTCAAACTAAAATGTCATAGGCCATTGCATGTTTCTCTTTAAACAAAGTATTCAGTAATAATTTTGTGAACACTCAAATCAGATGTTCAAAATTATGAATGAATTGAAAATTTAAAAAAATAGTATGCATAAATCTCGCATGATAAGGAACGTTCAAAATACAATTCCTAATCAGTAATGCCTTATGAATTTTAAAAAGATAAATCACAATACACATGAATCATGAATTCATGTAAAAATAGTCAAAATGAAAAATGAATTATGAATTCAAGTAAGAGATAGTCATAATAAAAAATCGTCGTGAAAAATAAATTATGAATTAAAGTCTTTTTAAATTCATACTTCATTATTGATTTTGAATTGTATTTTGAATATTCCTTGCCCTGCCTGAAATGATTCTTTTTTTTTTAATATTCCGGATCCATTAATAGTTTTTGAATTTCTTTATTACTTTCTTTATTTTAGTCAAATTATGCTCATCTCTGGATAAAAACATTAAAATATTTCAGATAAAATCATGAAACATTATGGAGTGTGTCATCTAGCCCCCATGATTGGCGACAGCAGGATCAACACCGTGTGTACTGTTATACAGATAATTTCTTGAATATTTATTTTAAATTTGTAATCATTTCGTGACTTTCGATTTTTTTAATTTCGATTAATAATTCATTTTTTATTATGATTAATCTTACTTGAATTCATCATTCATTTTTAATTAAGATTATTTTTTACTAGAATTTATAATTAATTTTTCATTATGACTATTTTTACTTGAATTCCTAATTCATTTTCAATTGTGACTATTTCCCTTGAATTTATAATTTATTTTTATTGTGATTTATCTCTATTAAATTCAAAAGTCATTATTGATTGTGAATTGTATTTTAAATATTCCTTGTCACGCGTGATTTTTTTTTTAATATTCAGGAGCCATGCATGATTTATGTATTTCTAGTAAGATTTTGACCATTTCTGTTTTTACCAAAATTAGTAATTCAATTTTTTAAAAAATAAAGAAAATGTTACATTTTTTTCGCGTGCCATTTTTTTACCCGCTAAAGACAATTAATTTTCGTTTGCTGAATCTCGTACACGGCAAAAAAGAAGCCGTTCCTTTCTACGAATAGGCTTGGTAATATTGGTTAGAAATCGCCTGCCATCAGTTGTCAGTTCGAACCTGCCTTCCCGGGAATTTTGAATTTGATTTTCAATTGTCAACGAATCCCGCGAACGAACTAAAACAGAGCACAAAGGCCGATCGTACTTTGTCTCAATTGTTTCGCTGAGGCAATTCCCCCGAAATAAATACGTTTTCAACGTTCAATTAAAAAAAACCCTACATTCCAGAAAATTATTTCCAGCGCCATTCGATTCCGAAAAAAAACCTACCTCCGGATGTAGGTCGATTCCGGTCTTTTAGATACACCCTGTATATCCTACAAAACTGCAAATCCTATGTATACACCGTGTTTCTCAACCTATTGAACCCCGTTTACCAGCAGATAGAGCGTAGAATTCTGAAATAAAAGTTCCTTTGCCGAAAATGTTTTCAAGCTACCATTTTCAAGTTATTCAGCATTGAAATGAACCAATAGGAAAAGAGCTTTGCGATTATCGCAATGGTAGTATTGTCGGTGCATGTTGAGAATAAATACGAAGAAAATGCACATCGTCCATAAACCGCGCAATTGTTTTCTAGCGAAGCAGCGGAACGTTCGAAAGAGACTGACAAAAATATCGATCGGATTCGAATCGGATTAAAACTTTTGATTCGAATTTGTAATGAATCAAAAAATGATTATTTTACAGGTTAGGCATTTATGTAGAATACTTTTCATATGTTTCGAAACCCTGGAAAATATTTTCTAAATTGTGTAATGACAATATAAAAGTTAAAGATTTAAAATAAAGGGATCGACAGTTTGTTAAAAAATACTTGGATTTAAAATCAGAAAGCATGGATATGTACAAAGTCGTAAGATGCATCTCTTTTTCCTTTTGAAGCCCCTGGGTAGAATTACGCATATAAAGACCACCCTGGCAGAGTCGCTTGTTTTTTTTGTCTGATTTGCAAACGGCACAGAACCACTTTTTGAGCTCCGATTTTTTTCTTTTGCAAATCTAAATAATCGACTTTAATAATGAACTTCATTTAGAGTTGCAAGCGATTAGCACGTAACTGTTATTAACAAATTATTCATAAAAATCATTTCTCAACGGCTCAGAACCAGTTTTTGAGCTCCAATTTTTTCCTTGCGAAAAACTGAATTATCGACTTTATAGTCAACTTCATGTAGAGTTGCACGCGATTAGTGCGTATTTGTTATTAACAAATTATTAATAAAAATCATTACTAAACGACACAGAACCACTGTATGAGCTCCGATCTTTTCCTTTTGAAAAATTAAATTATCGACTTTAATAATCAACTTCATTCATTGTTGCACGCGATGAGCACGTAATTGTTATTAACAGATTATTCATAAAAATCATTTCTAAACGTCACATAATCACTGTTTGAGCTCCAATTTTTTCTTCTTACAAAATTACATTATCGTCTTTAATAATCAACTTCAGTCAGAGTTGCACGAGATTAGCACGTAATTGTTATTAACATATTGTTTATAAAAATCATTTCTAAACGGCACAGAACCATTTTTTTCCAATTGCAAGATTAAATCATCACTTTAATAGTTAACTTCATTAGAGTTACACGCGATTAGCACGTAATTGTTATTAACAAATTATTCATAAAATCCATTTCTAAGTGGCACAGATACACTTTTAGATCTCTAATTTTTTCCAATTGCAAGATAAAATCGTCGATTTCGATAATCAACTTCATTCAGAGTTGTACGCGGTTAGTGCGTAATTGTTATTAACAAATTATTCATAAAAATCATTTCTCAACGGCTCAGAACCAGTTTTTGAGCTCCAATTTTTTCCTTGCGAAAAACTGAATTATCGACTTTATAGTCAACTTCATGTAGAGTTGCACGCGATTAGTGCGTATTTGTTATTAACAAATTATTAATAAAAATCATTACTAAACGACACAGAACCACTGTATGAGCTCCGATCTTTTCCTTTTGAAAAATTAAATTATCGACTTTAATAATCAACTTCATTCATTGTTGCACGCGATGAGCACGTAATTGTTATTAACAAATTATTCATAAAAATCATTTCTCAACGGCTCAGAACCAGTTTTTGAGCTCCAATTTTTTCCTTGCGAAAAACTGAATTATCGACTTTATAGTCAACTTCATGTAGAGTTGCACGCGATTAGTGCGTATTTGTTATTAACAAATTATTCATAAAAAACATTTCTAAACAACACAGAACCATTTTTTGAGCCCCAATTTTTTCCTTTTGCACGATTAAATCATCGACTTTAATAATAACTACATTTAGAGTTGCACGCGATTAGCGCGTAATTGTTATTAACAAATTATTAATAAAAATCATTACTAAACGACACAGAACCACTGTATGAGCTCCACTCTTTTCCTTTTGAAAAATTAAATTATCGACTTTAATAATCAACTTCATTCATTGTTGCAGGCGATGAGCACGCAATTGCTATTAACAGATTATTCATAAAAATCATTTATAAACGGCACAGAACCACTTTTTGAACTGCTATTTTTTCCAATTGCACGATTAAATTAAATTAAATCAAATCAACTTCATTCATTGTTGCACGCGATGAGCAAGTAATTGTTATTAACAGATTATTCATAAAAATCATTTCTAAACGGCACATAACCACTGTTTGAGCTCCAATTTTTTTTTATAATATAACGGTAATGAAAATTTGCGTGCGGTAATGAAGTTTTGCGTGCGGTAAAGTAGCGCTATAGGTATACAGACATCCAGAATAGACCTGTCAAAACTTTTATTTGTTTTACTTTTCAATCGCTGTTCTTAGAAACGATAGGTGTAGGTTAATTCTATCTAAAATAGTAATGTCATTCAAAATGTACCCGAAAACGCGAATACGAATAATTATTTAAATTCATTAAAATTTGTTCAAATTAGTAATTGCATTGTAACAATTAATATTAATGACAATTAACAGTAATAACGATAATAAATAATGTATTACATAGATATTTATAAATTTAGTCTATTTTACAAAAGCATTTACAATTACCGTTTTCGGTCGGGGCGGCTCTGCCCCCCCCCCCCCCGCACCCCCCTTCTCCGCCGCCCTTGCACCACCACTTTAAATGTTGTATATAGGTGTCGAACTTTGCGCACTTAATAGGGAAAATAATATACGATACTCGTGCGCTGCGTAGGTGTTCCCACTTTGTAATGTACTATAACTTTGATATTCTCATTACACAATTTGGAAAATATTTTCCAGGGTTTCGAAACATATGAAACGTTATATTCTACATGAATGCCTAACCTGTAAAATAATCATTTTTTGATTCATTACAAATTCGAATCAAAAGTTTTAATTTTCCTTTCGAAACCGAAAACCAGTGGCAAGTTAGACATTAGAATCCGATCGATATTTTTGACAGTCTCTTTCGAACGTTCCGCTGCTTCGCTAGAAAATAATTGCGCGGTTTATGGACGATGTGCATTTTCTTCGTATTTATTCTCAACATGCAACGACAATACTACCATTGCGATAATCGCAAAGCTCTTTTCCTATTGGTTCATTTCAATGCTGAATAACTTGAAAACGGTAGCTTTAAAACATTTTCGGCAAAGGAACTTTCATTTCAGAATTTTACGCTCTATCTGCTGGTAAACGGGGTTCAATAGGTTGAGAATGATTTTTCACGTATATCCACACAATTTAACCTTTCAACTGTTCACTCCATTCACCGGTTTAATGACATTATCCAAATTCATAACATATTATCTGGCTCTATCAAATCACCTGAACTCTCCCAGTTATTTTTCTTCCGTAGGCGCACTCACGACCACCGACCTTTTCGTACCTTATTTGAGTCCAATTGCAGGTCCAATATCTTTTACTACTCAGCACTAAATCGTCTGAGGAGAACTTGGAATACTCTTCCTTTCTCCACTGCAAGTTTTGAAAATATATCCGATTTTATAACCGCTTGTAAAACTGTAAAATTACAGCCGTACTCTGCATAAAATCGGTTTAATACATTGCGTTCTATATTGTACTGTTTTTTTATATTTTATTTATGTTTTAGCAAATCCGCGACTTACCGTTCGACTGTTTTCTATATTATTTATTATTGTTTTCTTATGCTATTCTTATAATGCGATATTTTATTGTATTTTATCTACTTATGTTATTATTTGTAATCATTAATGTATTTAGACATTCAGATTTTCATATTTAAATAAAAATTAATCAAATTTTCATATTAAAATAAATATTAATCAGTTTTTTATATTTAAATAAAATTTATATTAAATTTATTCAAAATAAGATTTAATCAAATTTTTATATTCAAATAAAAATTAATCAGATTTTCATATTTAAATAAAAATTAATCAAATTTTCATATTAAAATAAAAATTAATCAGATTTTTATATGATTAATTAATTATTTAGCTGACTACGTTTTTGGTATCGGAATCTAAAAATTCAAAATGGCCGATCCAATATGAAAAATAAGAAATGATAGCAAATCCTAATTTTTTTATACGAACAATTAATAGGAATTTTATTATTTCGAAATTGTTTACATTAAAAAAAGAGGTCATTAAGTAATTGTTGAAGATTATAATTCGGTTATAAAATGTTTATGTTTCATCCTTATAGACCTAAATGGGCAAAAAATCAAAGGTTTGTCAGAACTAAAAGACATGAGTAGATAATGTTTTCAACCAGTCAGTAAAGGCAAGATTAGGTTTTGCAGTTGAATTTTAATAAAGTTGAATTTTACGCACTGAAAGACAAAAGATTATTTAAATTACTGTCTTATTAACAAAACGACGACAGATATAACAAAATATTTCTACTATTTTAAAAAATGCACTATATCGGAGGTGAAAGCAATTCTATTCTATATATGAATAAAATTTCTTGCCTGCGCTGGAGATACTTTCCATGTACACCCACGTTCAGAATAACAGTCCGAGTAATTTACGTCTAGTTCGAAAAATGGCAACATGGCGTTAGTAATTTATCAGTTCTGCCGAATAAAGCCACCAACCATGACACGATGCTAACACATACGGAAACACATACAGACATGAATGTGCTTCACTGTGTGTCTCTTTGTATCTCTCTCTCTTTCTCTCTCTCTCTCTCTCTCTCTCTCTCTCTCTCTCTCTCTCTCTCTCTCTGCCTACACATATGTTTTGGAGCACTTGACCTGGTTTTTTCCCAGACGATTTCCAGAACGCAACAACTCCATCGTCCTCGACGTGCTTGTCAGGTTAGTTGTAAAGGAAATATTTTGTAATTTAAATTAATTTATAACATATAAACGGGCGTGACCGCCTATAATCTGAAGAACTAAAATAAAATAACAAAAAAAAAATAAATGTTAAAGTAAACGAAAATAACAAATACATTAAATGTGAATAGAAAAATAAGAAAAAAAAATATATATTTCCATATGGTCCTTTGTGAGTTATATGTCTTTTTTTAACATCCCTGACGGGCCACTCCATTAGGCGAAAATGTGGGAAATGTGGATTGGTGCTTAATTGCTGGTGGACATCAATTTCAAACGGTGCCACACATTTTTCAAGAACGCTGAAGAAGCTTTTGAGAATCTGCAAAAATGTATGCCACTTGTCGTGCCAGAATCATCTGGGGATGACATTACCAACTTCTACGACATTGAAGAAGATGATCGGTCTGAACGGAACTTTTCTGCTCCAAAGGCTTTCGGTATCAAATCATCAAAAATTCATTGGTTTTGATTTTTAGATTATTTAACACCATATTTAATGAAATAAATAAATTTATAATATATAATTAAATAAATAAATATATATAAACAAGTATTAAAATTATAAAAAAAAAACAAAATTAATTTAAATATTACCGAAAGAATGTTGATGCTTGGTGGGGTCCTTTTACAGCCTATCTATCCGGAAGGAACCGGCAGCTGCCAAGGATGATGCTCGTGTTACTTTCCGTGGCAGTTCCTCCACGATAAGGATTACTCTTCAAGGTATTGCCAGCCTCCAAATTCTGAATCGGGTAAGAATTAAATTGGCAACAATAAAATCCAATGTTGTTTTTAAAAATGTGCTAATGCTTGGTGGGGTCTATTTGCAGCCTGTCAACCTGTCTGTGGCCGATATCGAGCAAACTTGAAAATCTACAACGAGGCCTCCAACATGCAAATTAATTTCTTTGCACCAGGCATGACTAGGAACACACCTAGAAATTTAAAAGACGTTGAAATATTACAACGAGACCTTCAACAAATATTCCTGCCAAGGCCCTAAGCGTGAAAGAAGAAATATATCTTTTTAAGTGTAAAGAATAATTTTAATATCGTTAATGCTGCCGTTATATAATGATCGTACAACGGTGTAAAACATGAATTTAAAAGTAATATCGTTGCCAATTAATGTAAATTTCCAGCCGTTAAGTGATGTTCGCAGTTGATTTGCTTTCGGAGTCGACAAAAAAGGGTAAAACATAATATTAAAACTATTACTATTTACATCGTTGCCAAAAGCTCCTAAATAATGTAAATTTCCAGTCGTTAAGTAATGTTCACGGTTGATTTGCTTTCGGAGTTAACAAAAAAGAGCGAAACTTAATTTTAAAACTATTACTATTTATATCGATGTTAAAACCTCCTAAATAATGTAGTTTCCACTCGTTTAGTAATGTTCGCATTTGATTTGCTGTCGGGTGGACTAAAATTATTAAATCATAATTTTAAAACTATTACTACTTATATCGATGCTAAAAGTTCCAAAACGAAGTAAATTTCCAGTCGTTAAGTGATGTTCGCAGTTGATTTCCTTTCGGAGTTAACAAAAAAGATCGAAACATAATTTGAAAACTATTACTACTTATATCGATGCTAAAATTTTCTAAATCATGTAAATTTCAAGTCGTTAAGTGATGTTCGCAGTTGATTTCCTTTCGGAGTTAACAAAAAAGAGCGAAACATAATTTGAAAAGGCTCCACGTCTTTAT